>CM028130.1:1576270000-1577520000 GCA_016271365.2 Neoceratodus forsteri | reverse complement strand
GCATGGTGGCAGGTAGAGTGATCATGCGGAAACGTTTGTACTGAATGTAAAGTTTCAATTGTCAGATCCAGTACTGGTCTGAGGTCTCCTGTTCGTCTGGGCACCAGAAAGAAGTGGGAGTAAAATCCCATTTGACGTTCCAGAAGGGGCACCGTTACAATGGCCTGTTTAGTCAAAAGGTCTGTTAATTCCTCCTGTAGGATGGGTATATGATCCGAAGGAAAATGAATCTTCCGTGGAAGGCAAGGGCGTGGGGTGGAGTATGACACTTCTGTATAATCTGAAGTACCCAACTGTCGGAAGTGATCGTTTGCCAGGCCTCCAGATGGAGGGCAAAATGACCCCCTACAGCCTCAGAGGCCTGGTCGAGGAGGCAAGGGGAAAGTCCTAGTGGGTCCACTGATAGGCAGGCTGCGCAGCTCCACCTGAAGGGCGGAAGCAGGAACCCCGGGCTGTAGAGGTGTTGCCTCTGTTGGATTGAGCACCATCTCTGAAGCTGCCTTTATTATTACCTCTGTATCTTCCACCTCTTTTGGAATAAGAGGAGTGTTGAGCACGGTAGGTTGTAGCTGGAGTATGATACATGCCATGGACCGTATGGAGGGTTCTGCCTGATGCCTGCAAGTCATCCAGTAAGGTTCGAGTACCGGGCCCGAACAGCTTGGACCCGTCAAAGAGGGCATTAGCTACTTTATGTTGTATATCAGGTGCAAAGCATGTAACGCAAAGCCAGGCATGGCGATGCAGAGTGATACCAGTGACTAATAGTCGGGCTGAGGTGTCTATGGCATCATATCCTGACCTGAGAAAGTGACGGGAGCTAGAGTTACTAGTTGTCACTGTAGCCAATAATTTATCCCCGTCTTGTGAGGGAGGGAGTTTACTGATAAGCTCAATGGCAGAGGACTCACGAGTACGCTAATATTTAATCATATGACCCATATAATTCAGGATTTTGATATTCATAGCACCTGAGGAAAAGACCTTTTTCCCCAGATAGTAAATTCTTTGGGATTCCTTATCAGGGGAGTAAGGAGCACATGTGTTTGGGTTTTTTGGTAAGGTCATAATCGGCAGTACTGACCACAGAATCTGCCTCTGGAATAGTAGACAGAAAGGGGTGGTCCAGAGGAGCCTGATATAAACAATTTGCTTTGCGGGGAACAGCTGTAACAGCTGAACACTGATGCCAAGTGGCCAGCATGGCATTCTGGTAAGTTGGTATTAGTGGGGGAACCACTAAAACAGGCTCCTCAGGTAATTAAAGATATTCTGCCATATCCTTACATTGTTTGTCATGTTTAGTAGTGGAGAATCCCATGATTTGAGCCATCATCTCACTGAAGGTCGGGTCGTCTGGGGGGTGAGGCTGCTGAGGGCAGGGGCAGATCCTCATCCAGGGAAGAAATTTCAGAATAGGGGGATTCAGGATTAGGAAAATCCAAATCTTGAAACTCTTCATCCTCAAGATCACTGCCGAAATCAGGCGGCAAATCTTGGTCATCTGACAAATAGTCCTCTATAAATGGAGGAGGAGACCACCAGGGTGGCATGGTACTCTTGTCACTATGAAATATTTTAGGCAAAGGAGGGAGAGGAGATTGGGTAGGATCACCCAGCTCTTCAGAAGGCTGAGAATACGGCATAGCACGCAAGACCTGTCTGACTATGCTGGTGAGGTCCCTTTCCTGGGAAGGGGTGGGGTGAGAAGGGGGGCATGTTGGGTAAACAAGAAGGGTGATAGAGGGGATGGGACAAGCAGGTCACACCCCTGGGTGGTAAAGATTTGGGTTCCGATCTCTGTTCGCCTGATCCCTACAAGAAGCCACCTGTGTAGGTACAGGGGCAGAGGATATGAGCCCCCATCGACGAAGACGTGTTTAAAGGACGTCCCGTCGATGCAGGGACACCAGAAATGGTGGCCGTCGACAGGCGTTGAGGCAGGGAGTGTGAGGAGGGTTTCTCCTTCTCCTTTTTCTGCCTGGAGCGAGAACCAGTAGAGGGGAAGCCTTTGGTACGAGCCACCTGGTTCTCTAAGAGAGATATTTTCTGCTCCATCAAAAGATGTTGAATTTCAAGCAACCACTGTCGACGAGTTGCCCGACTAAATTCCTGACAAACTACAGGAACTGGTGTCTTGTGTGGGTCCCAGACACCTTACAAAAAGTGTGCTATTGTCAAAGCGGTATATCCTCCTACCGCAATGGCAGGAACAAAATAAAGCTTGTTTCTTTGAAGAATCTGTAGACATTCGTCTTAGTTCCAAATTTCTCGTAGATGACTGCTACACAGAAGTCGCACTAGCTGCTTTGCGAGCTTAAGTTGGCTGGAAAATGAACTGAGGATAACAGGGACTGCCCACACTTGTATAGGAAACGGGAAGCTAATGTCATGTGTAGGCGGTCTCTGGTGAAAAACTGCTAGAAGAGCTGCCATTGACCACAGCGACCTCTGCTGGATACCCAAAAGTATTACCTACTGCAAGAGATCACTCCATGGAAGATCTACCATTACATGTGAGTAATCTGTTTTTTTGGGACGTAGATATGATGCTCTATCCACACTATCTGGCAGACTCCTAGCAGTTCTTCGTGAGAACGGGCAAGGTGCAAGACACCCCCTACTTGGGAAATAGAGACTGGAGAACTGAGGCCCCAAAACTAGCATCCTGGCATGACTCAAGGTCGATGTGGTAGTGGGCAAAGAAGGTGGGTGCCTACTTCCAGGTAGCAGCCCTGCAGATTTCCTGGATAGGGACAACTCTGGAAGCAGCCACCGAGGCAGCGGTATGGTGGGTGGAATGCGCCCTAAGCCCTACAGGAGGCTCTCTACCCACCAACCTATAGGTCGATGCAGGATACAATTCACCTGCCAATCGTCCGCTTAGCTGCCGGTCTGCCAGGTGCGGCTTCAGCGTAGTTGACAAATAGCTGGTGAACCTCTCCTTGAACTCCAGCCATTTGCTCCTTGTAACAGGCAAGCGCGTGCTGCAGGTCCGAAGTATGGAGCCTGTGCTCGGACTCAGAGGTGTGGTTGCTGAAGTACACCGGGAGATTAATCACCTGGTTAAGATGAAAATCAGACATAACCTTCGTGAGGAACTTCGAGTTGGGGAGAAGGACAGGCTTGTCCCTGTGGAAGACCAGGTAAGGAGATTCCATCGAAAGAGACTGGAGCTCACTGATCCTTCTGGCAGACATGACAGCCACCAGGAAGATGGACTTCAATGACAGGTAAGACATTTCGCACCTGAGCATCGGTTCGAATGGTTTGCTCACGAGCTTTGCCAACACCAGCAACAAGTCCCAAGGTAATGGTGGTTCACTCACTGGAGGGATGTGGTCAAGGCCTTTAAAGAAGCACCAGACCACCTTCTCCTGTGCCACCGACTGCTGACCAGCCTGCACCCAGTAAGCAGAGATGGCTGGCAGGTGCACCTCGGGGGTTGTCGACCAAAGGCCCAAGAGAGAGGGGACCACAGATAGACAAGGATGCTAGCCACTGGACAGGACAGGGGGTCCAGCCTCTTGCCCTGACACCAAATGGATAACCTCTTCCATTTGAAGGCACAGCATTTCCTGGTCAACTCCTCCTGAGATGCCTCAACAACACTGAGGACATCTTTGGAGAGACCAAAAGCCTGGAACTCTAGCCGCTCAGGAACCAGGCTGTCAGATGCAGGAATTGCAGGTCCGCATGGAGTATCTTCCCCTGACTGATGGAGAGCAGATATGGGCATTGAGGAAGATGCCTCAGGAGCCTGCTGCTGAGGTGGAGGAAATCGGGGTACCACAACTGGTGTAGCCAGTCTGGAGCCACCAGGATCACCTGTGCCTTGTCCCTCCTCATCTTGAGCAACACTTTGTGGATCAAGGGAAACAGAGGGAAGGCGCAGAGGAAGCCTGGGGTCCAGGGCCTCGAGAAGGTGTGCAGAACAGACTGAGCTTTGCATTCTCCCTGCAGGCAAACAGGTCCACCAGAGGGGTGCCCCACTGGGAGAACAGACTGTGGGCTACTTCTGGGTGGACAGACCACTTGTGAGACACCTTGCCCACATGGCTGAGCGCATCCGCCAACTGGCTGGAGATACCGGCCACATGGATGGCCAGGAGATCAGCCTCCAGGCTGTGCATAACAGTCCACAAGCAGAGAGCTTCCCTTGCATGGAGTACGTCCCACCCAGCTTGTTGAGGTAGTACGTGGTCATGGTGTTGTCTGTCTAGACCTGGATGACCTGACCCTGAATTTGAGGAGCAAAGGCAGTCAGCGCCAGCAGGCTGATGTGGCACCAGGACTCCTCGGGGGTCCACAGGCTGTGGACTCTGTGTTCCCCTAGGTGGGCACCCCAGCCCACGAGAGGCGCGGTCTTCCTACAGATGTGCCGGAACTAAACACCACTGGAGGGCGTCCCATGCCAGCTGGGTCACAGTGACCAGCTGGTTGAAGTGACCCTTGCACTGGGACCACTGGCGGGCCAGCTCCCACTGCAGAGAGCGCATTCTCCAGCGAGCCCAATGAACCACGCTGGTGCAGGCCACCATGAAACCCAGTAGGCACAGAAGTCCTGGGCAGGGTGCAATTGCCCAACCTGAAATGATTGGGCAAAGGAGAAGAGAGCCTCCTCCCTGTTAGCTAGGAGCCAAGCCCAGGCTCTGCAATAGTCGAGCTCTGCCCTGATGAAGCTCATCACCTGTGAGGGCACGAGTTTCGACTTGGCCTTGTTGACCAAGAGGCCAAGGGAGATGCAGGTCTGAAGGGCCAGGTCTCTGGACCACTCCACCTCCTGCCTGAAGGGACCCACAATCATCCAGTCATCCAGGTAGGGGTAAACCCGGACCCCCTTGGTGCTTCAGGTAAGCGGCAACCACTTAAATGCACTTGGTGAAGACCCTGGGGCCAAGGACAGGCCAAATGGCATGGCTTGGAACTCGTAGAGGGTTCCCTCTGCTTGGAAGCAGAGGAACCGCTGATGTGACAGACGGATCGGGACATGGAAGAATGTGTCCTGTAGATCCAGGGAACACAACCACATTTTGTTAGAGAGACATGGTATGATCTGAGATAGAGTGACCATCCTGAAGGTGGGCAACCTGATGAAATTGCTCAGGTTGTGCAGATCTAAGATGGGGCACCCCCCCAATCCGTTTTTGCACCAGGAAGTACCTGGAAACAAGCCCTTGGTGTTCCGGAGGGTCTGCAACAGGAGCCACGACCTCCTTAAGGAGAAGCTGGGCAATATCGTCCCGAAGGGCCAACAAAATGTCTGCAGAGACCATGTCCTCCTTTGGGGTATGGGCTCAGCAAGGTGAGTACTGCTCAAATTCCAGAGGCAGATCCTGACTAACCATTTCGAGGACCCACCTGTCTGTGGTGACAGCGGACCAGGCGGAAAGGAAGTGGCAGAGCCGGCCCCCCACAAGAAGACCCAGAGAAGACGTGACTGGAGTAAGGGAGGTAATCCTCACCCCGTCACTGGGCAGGCTTGCAGGCGGAGGAGGGCCTAGCTAAGGAGCCACTGGAGCCTCATCTTCCAGGCTTATGGATGACCAAGGCCACTGACTTTGGCCGAGGTCGTCAGGCCTGAACCTGCTGCCCAGCTGGGACATGGGAAGGTTTGGTTGCAGGAGTGGAAGTGGACTGAAAGAGCCCCTAGGGTCCCTCTGGGCGAATGTCACAGAGTTTAAGGTGGCATTTGACTTTTCAATGCGGGTGAGGTGCCCCTCCACTCCGGGCCCGAACAGGTCAGTGCCCATAAAGGACACATCCACCAGTTTGTGCTGGGTGTCTGCTGTGAAGGTCGAGATCCTCAGCCAAGTCATGCGATGTGATGCATGGCCACTGCGACTGCCACGGAATGGGCACAGGAGTCCCCAATGTCCATGACTGCCTGGAGCTGCTATTTTGCCACAGCCTGACCTTGGTCCCGGACCTGCTTGATCATAGTCTGGAGGCCCACTGGAAGATGAGGGAGCACCTCATCCAGAGTGCCTAACAGGGCATGAGAAAAGTGGGCCATCAGGAAGGCCAAGTGAAGAGGCAGCATAAACCTTTTTCGATGAATGGTCCAGTTTTTTGGACTCCTTGTCAGGCAGTTTATCAATGTCTCATACGTTGCCAGAGTGCCAAAACACAGAATCTGCCACAAAGTTCTCTGCCGAGGGAGGTTCCATGAACCCAGGGAGGGAACTGGTGGGAACCACATACTTGCGGGCCATCCGAGCCGGATGCTGGGCGGAAGTGGGGCATTGCCAGATCTCCAAGGCAAGGTCAAGGATGGCCTCTGCCACTTGGAAGGTTCCCCAAGGGGAGTTACCCTGGTCCAAGATCCTGATAAGTGGGTACCAAGCCCACTTCTGAACGGGCTCCATCTTAAGACCCGTGTACTCCAAGATAAGATGGAGAAGGACCATGAAGGAGGTAGGGCCTTCGCCCATTGAGAGACCCCCTGCCGACTCAGTATCCATCAGATGAGAGTGCAAGGAGGAACCCTCCGACAAGTTGTCGAAGAGGGGTCAACTGCCCAAATAACCGCTGATCCTCCGCTGATGGTCAGGGGTGACAGTAACCGACAGCAGATGGGGAAGACCGAGGCTGGCTGAGACTCCTTAGTCGGGCTGGTGGTGGCTGTTTGGGGGGCTAAGCAGGACCATTTCTCGGGTCTGCTCCTGTGGGGGTGGAGAAGGCATCGGCATCTGCGGCAAGAGCCAGATGATGACTGGGGTAGAAGTCGGATCGGGTTTCATACCGGCAAACACCAGCTGCTGCCACATTAAGTCTTTGTAGCATTGACACAAATTGTGCTGAAGCCTCTCATCACCTGAGGAGGATGAGGAATAAGAAAAGCAGCGGCACCGCTTTCCCAAGCATTGAGAGTGGGAGCGCTGACCAACACGAGCCGCTCGACTCATGGGACCTTAATCTCGATCGCCGGGGGACCGGTAGCAGGCCTCAGGGGGGGTCAGCGAGAGCCGAAGCACCTCCAGTTCCTGGTTGATAAGGAGAGGCGGCATGTCAGTGGACTGATCCGTCCCTCAGTGGGTCTGAGCTAGAACTGGAGTCTTCAGGCGACAATGGGTCAACCAGTTTGAGAAAAAAATTTCAACTGAAGATCGACCTGCGTCTTGGCCAACTGGCCCGACGGGGGTGCCGTGGAGCTGGCGGCCTGGGTCGAGGATTCGAACAAAGTTGGATCTGGAAAAGTGTGGGAATCAGAAGCCTAAGAGCATTCCCGATCTCATCATCTATGGCAAGACCATTTTTTGGCCCGTTTTTTAGATTTGTGTACCATTGAGGGGCCCTGACCATGAGTTGGGAGAGCCTGGCGCAAATCCTTAAACGCCTTCGTCTAAAATGGTTGGGTGGAAGGCACAACAAATGTTGCAAGCCTGGGGATCGTGCCTGTAGTCCAGGCAGTGCACACAAATGGTGTGAAAATCCATCCAGGACATCTTCTGCCCGCAGCCACACCTGCGGAACCCCGGAGCAGACTTCTCATCATTTATGTCGGTCAGCGGGAAGACAAAGTATTTTTTATTACATTATAAGTAAATCAAGCAAAGGGCCTTCTCAGTGTGAGAGCGGAAAAGAAGGAACCTGCTTCTTCCAGTGGAAAGGAAGATCTGGCCTCATATGGCAGAGCCGAGGAAGTTACCACCTGGGTGGGTGGGAGGAGCCAGCTTGAAGACGTTCTGGACAGTCTTGAGGGGAAAGGCAACTGCCAGATAGTGTGGATGAACATCATTCCCATGTCACTAGAAATGTTGACCAAACATGGTCCTAGCACCGATCCCTGTGACACCCCACTGGTAACTACTGCCCAACTGGAGGTTTCCCCTCGTAATATCACCTGCTGTTCTCTATTGGTCAACCAGGACTCAATCCATGCCTCCAATTTTATATTTAATCCCAAGTTTCCTAATGTCTCAATGAGATCAGTATGTGGTACCGTGTCGAAGACCTTGCTATAATCCAGAAATATCACATCCACTGGGCTCCCCACCTGCAAGGCCTTACTATCATAAAAAACTCATTAAATTGGTCTGGCATGATCTTCCCCTTATAAAGCCATGCTGTGTGGTATCTGACAGGTCATTTGTGATAATGTAATTCTCGAGTTCTTCTCTATTTTTTTTTTTTAAACACTTTTCCCAAAACCGAGGTCAGGCTCACAGGTCTATAGTTTTTACAATCTGTATTACTACTTCACCACTGTCCAATGAGGACTGAAAGATTTTAGTTACTAGACTGCTAATTTCATCGACTAGTTCTTAATTCTAGGGCTAGGGTGCTGTCCAACAGGGCTGGGTGCCTTGCTTGGCTTAATCTGTCTCAATTGACTAATGATTCTTCCCTCATGGCTGTTTTTACTATTTTTCATCCTCCTCCTCTGCTCCTTTCTTGACAAAGGCATCCGAGTACTTCTAAGTACTCTAAGTCTGCTCCCTTCCCCATATCTCCTCCTACCCTTCCTACCTTGACCATTCCTCCAATGTTTTGTTTTTTTCCTGTGATGTACTGTATTATACTGGCTTATTGAAACCTTTATAATTTGCTGACCATTCTATGTAACATGTCTTGTTTGTACACTGATGACGTGGAACCTCTGTAAAAGAGCCATTGGCTCAAAGGTAATAATTCCTAGAACACTAAACTAAACTAAACAATCTAGTGTTAATATTGACCTCCTGAATTATAATTTGTGGAATATTCTCAATTTGCTGACAAGGCGTGAGATTAATAACCTTTGTCCTAAAAACAATACTGAAATAATGATTTAACATTTTCACCATCTGTTTTTCATCTGTAACCAGGTTTCCTGTTGCATCATACAGAGGTCACACTTGTGTAGTACTGTTTCTCTTATAATTAGATTACAAAAAGATTTATAATTATCCTTAGCCCTTGTTGCCAATTTAAGATCATGTTCTCTTTCTGCTTTCCTTACAACTTTCTTACATTCTTTTGTTCTCGCCTTATAGATATCGGCTTCAAACTAGCTGTATTTGTTTTGCCCTTTTGTCTGCTTTTCTCCTCTTCCTAATCTTTGTTTTAACCTTCTTGTTTAACCACCCTGCCAGTTTTATTATACTTCAACTGTTCTGGTACATACTTATCTATTATCATTTAGCTTCACCATCAATATTTCTCACATTTCGTTATATGATTTCTGTTTGCTATGTCAGTTTTCCAGTCCCAATCCCTTAACGAATTTTTCATCCCCTGAAAAAACAGGTTACCCACCTGTAACAGTAGATCTTACTTCGAGATACAGCTCTTGCAGCAGGTTACACCATTAGGACTGAAGCCAGCAGGCGTCAGGACTCCACGGAAATTTTCTTTCTAGCAGTCTTCAGCGGGGACCGCCTCTGACGTTGATCCGGCCCCCGACGTCAGGCGTAGTACATAAGGAGGCAGTCCCCCCATAATCCCCAGTTCTTTTCCCACCGTCGGCATCGCGAGTATCGGCCTCTCTGTCCTTTTCCTAGTGTGCGATGAACTTTAGAGCTATGACAATTTCGTCTTTTTTCACGACTTTGGATTCAACTGATGTCCTCTCCAACTACTTCTCTGGAGGGTCACCAATCGAAGTGTGCCTGCGGCAAACAGATCCCCTTCAAGGATTCACATTTGGCCTGCGTGCGCTGCCTAGGCCCGGAACACGACACTAAGGCCTGCTCAATCTGCCAGGGCTTCAACAGTCACACCAGGATCCGCTGCCAGAAGGCCCTTCAAGCGTTTCTCTTAGAGGAGAAACTGAAAACCATGGATAAAGAACCTTCCTCCAGGGGGGAGTCGTCGGGTAAAACCCACAAGCACCGGGACAAACACTGGGAAAAGGAAAGGCCCAGGTCCCCTGCGAGGGCCTCGGACTCCCGAAGCTCCGGCTCGCGATCGGACCGCTCTCCTTCCAGGGCTCAATCGCAACCTCCCCCGGTTCAAATCAGATCCTCCAGTGGTTCCTCTTCTTTGCAGCCCCTGAAGACTTCCAGGTCGTCGGCCTCTTCCACTCCATTTAAGGCCTCGTCGAAATCCGGGGAGCACCATAAATCTTCTTCCCGCTGGCGGGACTCCGATACCAGGTCGGTTTCCTAGCCTCTGCATGGGTCGGATCCGGTTCCTCGCAAGACCAAGGACCTGACGTCCCTCAAACGGACGTCGGACCAGACATCGGTCCACCCGACGTCGGCCAAGCATCACCAGCGCTCCCAGGAGCCGGTGACACCAAAACACCCGTCGCCGGCCAGGCACTCGCCTCCGAGGGCGTCGGTCAGGGGACCGATGTCTGCTACCCCAGAGAAGAGGACCACACCACCGTCGCCGGCTGACGCCGGTAAGAAGAACTTGTCAGAGGAGGATACCACACAGCCCGAGGACCAGGCGGACAACACCGGAGACGCCGGGCTCCCACGGGAACCTTACCCGGAGCGGGAGACCCCCGGGGACCTGATGCCCGACCCCGGCGACAGGCCACCGACACCGGGCCCGTCGTCTGGCATGAACTTGGCAGAGGTAAAGGAGCTCTTTACCTTCTGGTGGGACACCATCAGAAAGGATGTGGTCGCCACACGTCCTCCTCCTCCAACACCGCCTCCTCCTCCTTCACCACCTATGCCCCCTCCTCCACCCAAGGGGTCCGTAGAACGGTCACCAACCCCCAAGGAGCGAAGACCACCCTCCAGATCCACCTCAGGGTCACCTAGTCCCAAGAGACCCAGACGACGCTGGTACACCCCATCGGGGGAGGATTCTAGATCTGACACCTCAGGGCGCTCCAGATCTCCTTCTCCCATCAGCATTCCCTCTCCAGACCCACATGACCTACCTAGGTCTCCTCCAGATGATCCCTCTTTCGCGGAGATCATGAGGCACATCCAGGAGAATATGCAGTGGGATGCTGAAGAGCTTGACCCCGAGAGACAACGCCTTGCCTGCTACCTTCGGCAGAAAGACCCGAAGCCTGTGGTAGTGCCGCCCTCAGTGGACACCTTTGCGGACGTCACCAAGGCCACCTGGAAACGTCCGCATTCCACTCCAGCTGTGCTGAAGAAGGCTGACTGCCTATACAAGGCCCCTAGGGAGGACCAGTATCTGGCGAACCATTCTCTGGCTGACTCCCTGGTCATCACTACCTCGCATGACTGGTCTCAGAGACCTCAGCATTTGAGCACACAGCCACCGGACCAGGAATCCAAGCAATTGGATGTCCTGGGTAGGCGCACATACGCGGCTACGACTTGTGCCATCAGGTCACTGAATTACCAAACCCACATGGTTCAATTCCAGAACGCACTGTGGGAGCAGGGACAGGACCTGGTCGAGAAGATGCCCAATGGTGACCAAAAGAAGGAGCTCTTGAACCTCCTCCGCACGGGTTTGGATGTGGGGACCCAGGTGCTCAGAGCCGCATATGATTCTGCGGACCCTTCAGCCAGAGCTGCAGCCTCAGACGTGTCTCTCCGGAGACACTCTTGGCTCCGTGTCTCCGGTTTTACCCCAGACGTCCAGAAGAACATCTTAGACGTCCCTTATAACGGCGAGGTCCCATTTGGTGAAGCCTCAGAGAGAGTAATCACCAAACTTCAGGACGCAGGGAAGGCAGTCCGATCTGTACAGACCATGTACAGTTCTCAGCCCAGTTTCTTTCGTAGGAACCACAGCCGCTTCTGTGGCTGGCTACAAAGGCAACAGCCACGTTCTGGCCAACAGCAGAGGGGCACTTTCACCCGCAAAGCCCAGACCAAGTCATCCCCAGGCAGAGGTCAACGATTTGCAAAGTTGGCACAGCCTGCCGGATCAAACGCTGCCACAGCATGACTCCTTCCCGGCCCCTGCCCCTTCTCAGGATCAATGGGAAAAGAAAGTCGGGGGTCGCATCGCACGCCACTTGCCAGGGTGGCAGTCGATCACCACCAACAGGTGGGTTCTGCAACTGGTCAAAAAAGGCCACTATATAGAATTTGTAGGCAGTCCACCCACAAGACCTCCCCTGCTTTCCCGATATTCGGGTCAGCATGCCCTGCTCATACAGCAGGAGGTGCTCGCGCTTCTGGAAAAGGAAGCCTTAGAGCACGTTCCAGAGAACCAGAGAGGACTAGGGTGCTATTCTCACTTCTTCCTGGTTCCAAAGAAAACAGGGGACCTCCGTCCAATACTGGACCTCAGCGACCTCAACCTGTCGGTCGATTACAAACGCTTCCGTATGGTGACCCTTCCGGGCCTAATTTCCACGCTGAAGCAAGAGGCCTTTCTGGCGTCTTTGGACATGCAGGATGCCTACCTGCATATTCCGATTACACAAGCGCACTGGAGGTTCCTACGCTTTGAGTTTCAGAGCCGCCATTATCAGTTCCGAACTCTTCCCTTCGGGTTGTCATCGGCACCTCACGTATTCACGAAGTGCATGGCGGTCGTAGTGGCGTCTCTGAGGAGACAAGGCCACTACGTGTTCCCGTACCTGGACGACTGGCTTCTCATGGCACCCTCCAGGGAGGCACTGATGACGGCCATTCACTGCACCCAGTCCCTTTTTCAATCACTGGGTATTCTCATCAACTACGAGAAGTCACTCCTGGTGCCATCCCAGAAACTGCCGTTTATAGGTGCAGTTCTGGACATCGTCAGAGAGAAAGCTTTTCTTCCCTGGACAGAAGCGGAACACATCAGATCCCTCATCAGAGACTTGTCAGTGAAGAAGACCATCCGAGGGCCAGATGGTCCTTCCATGCTTTCGGACACAAGGCTGTAGCTGCTGCAGCAATTCCGGCACCATTGCGTCTCCACATGCGGGTAACCCAGTGGATGCTAAGGGTGCAATGGGACCAAAGGCAAGACCATCTGCAGCAGCCAATCCGAATCACAAATGCCATAATTCGGGATTGGCAATGGTGGCTAAATCCGGGGAACTTCTCCGCGGGGGTTCCCTTCACAGCGCCGTCTCCGACTGTGACACTCTCCACAGACGCCTCAGGGCTCGGGTGGGGAGCACACCTGGACGGTGTTCGGTCTCAGGGCCTGTGAACAGCTCAGGAGTCTCATCTCCACATCAACATTTTGGAAATGAGGGCAGTCCTTTATGCTCTGCAAGCCTTCCAGTCGGAGATTCCACCGGGTACACTCCTGTTACAAACAGACAATACCGCGGTTATGTATTACCTCAACAGACAAGGAGGCACTCACTCCTACCCGCTTTGCAGGGAGGCCATGAGAGTGTGGGAGTGGATATTGCAACACGGCGCAAACCTAATTGCAGTACATGTCCCGGGAGTGGACAACACCGTCACAGACAGTCTGAGCCGCTCTCAGGCCAGAGTCCACAAGTGGGAACTTCTACAGGAGGTTGCAGAGGATCTGTTTCACAGATGGGGCACTCCAGAGTTAGACCTTTTCGTGTCCCCATCCAACGCAAAACTGCCCAATTTTTGCTCGCTAGCTCCAGGGCCTGGTGTTTTATGGCGAGGCGCGTTGTCCCTCTCCTGGGCAGCCAGATTCCTCTATGCCTTCCCTCCTTTCCTGTTGATCCAGAGAGTTCTCTTAAAACTTCGCAGGGAGCAAGCGACGCTCATTTTGATAGCACTTTTCTGGCCCAGACAGATTTGGTTCCCTCTTCTGCACCAGCTATCCCGGGAACCTCCAGTTCCTTTGCCAATCAGCTCCCATCTATTGTCTCAGGAGGCGGGTTCATTGGTGCACCCAGACTTACGTTCATTGAACCTGCATGCTTGGCTCCTAGAGACATAGCCATGATGCGATACGGGGTCTCTCAAGAAGTGGCAGACGTACTCTCTGCCGCCAGAAAACCGGCAACCCATGCAACGTACACCATGAAATGGCATAGATTCTGTTTGTGGGCTCATGCGTGCGGCTTCTTGCCATTAGACTGTCCCGAAAAGCTGGTTCTGGATTATCTGCTTTCCCTCTTCCACTCCAGACTGGCTTACTCCTCGATTAAAGTGCACCTTTGTGCAATCTCTACCTACCATGCCCCAGTAGGCCATCGGATGGTGGCCCAGCTGGACACTACTCGTGCCTTCTTAAGGGGAGTCCTATACCTTAGGCCGCCCATCAAAGATCCAATTCCTCCTTGGGACTTACTTTTCATCCTGGAACAGCTTACGCTGCCACCTTTTGAACCAGCAGCAGATTGCGAGCTACGTTTTCTCTCTTGCAAAACGTTATTTTTAGTTGCTGTTACTTCGGCTAGAAGGATCTCGGAATTGCATGCTCTTATGTGCAAAGAGCCTTATTTGGATTTCCATCAGGACAGGGTATCCCTAAGGACAAACCCAAAGTTTTTGCCTAAGGTGGTTTCAGCCCTCATCCTTAACCAGGACATTGATCTACCAGTGTATTTCCCAAGGTACACTAATCGAGGAGAAGCCCTTCTGCACACCCCCTCGACGTGCATCGGTGCCTCAGATTCTATCTGACCAGAACCAAACAGTTCCGAAAGTCAGACCAGCTTTTCATCTCCTTTGCTCACAGGATAAAAGGAGCTCCTGTCTCCAAACAGTCACTCTCGAGGTGGCTCATCCAGTGCACCACTTTCTGTTATGACAAGCACAATAAACCCTTACTGGGCGCGGTCAAGGGTCATTCCACAAGAGGGGTGGCTACTTCTTTTGCAGCGTTAAAGAACGTCTCCACCTCAGCTATTTGCGCTGCAGCTACTTGGGAGCTCTGTGCATACCTTTATCAGGCATTACAGTCTGGACATTGCATCGAGGCGAAGAGCGGGGTTTGGTCTAGCCGTCCTTCAAGGACTTCTGTCCTAGGCTCGAGTAACATCGAGATCTCTACCTTTCCTCCTCCCAGTGGCGCATGATTGCCACTATTGCTTGGAAATCAGTCCTAATGGTATAACCTGCTGCAAGAGCTGTTCTCTGAGATCTACCGTTACGGTAAGTTCTTACGTAACTGTACTTTCTAGGAGTAGTACATGTTGTTCATCCACACTGTTTGGCATGTCCTTTCCCTTTAAGGATCTTGCCGGAAGGTCTTGAAACTGGCTCCTCCCACCCACCCGGGTGGTATAACCCTTGGCTCCATCCCACGACGCCAGATCTGTCTCTGCTGGAAGCTCAGCTTGTGCGTCAAAGACGGGGAGGTCGGGTGGGTTCGTGTGGATGAACATATACTACTCCTAGAACTACTGTTACAGGTGAGTAACGTTCTGGCCACACAGTTTGGCAGACTCCAAGCAGTTCTCCGGAAGGAGGGAGGCAAGGCGCACAACCCCTCATACTTACTTTTGGAATAAAGATTGGAGAACCGAGACCCCAAAACCAGCATCCCGGCGTGACTCAAGGTCAATGTGGTATTAGGTAATTAAGGCGTTTGCTGTCTTCCAGGTGGCAGCCTGGCAGATTTGCTGGATAGGGATGTCCCTGGAAGCAGCCACCGACACAGCAGTATGGCGGGTAGAATGAGCTCTTATCCCTCTGGGAGGCTCCTTGCCCATCCTAGAGCAAAGATCAATGCAAGATGTAATCCATCTGCCAATTGTCCGCTTTGCTACGGGTCTGCCAGGTGTGGCTTCAGCGTAGGTGACAAACAGCTGGTGAACCTCTCCCCGAACTTCTGCCATCCGCTTCTTATAATAGAGTATTCGTCTCAAGTCCAGCGTATGGAGTCTGTACTCGGCCTCTGAGGTATATTTTGGGTAGTATACAAGCAGAGTCAACACCTGGTTAAGATGGAACTTCGACACGACCTTCAGAAGGAATTTCGGGTGGGGGTGCAGGACAACCTTGTCCCTCTGGAAGACCAGGTAAGGAGACTCCACCGAAAGCACCTGGAGCTCCCCAGTCATTCTAGCTGACCTGATCGTCTTCAAGGACAAATGTGACATCTGACATTTGTGCATCAGGTCGAATGGCTTACCCATGAGCTCTGCCAGTACCAGCAGTAGATCCCAAGGAGGTGGAGGTTCACACAACGGAGGGGATATGTAGTCAAGGCCTTTAAAGAAACGCCAGACCACCTTCTCCTGTGCCATCTGTTGACCGGCTCATGCCCAGTAAGCAGAGGTGGCTGCCAGGTGCACCTTAAGGGTCGTAGACTGAAGACCCCTTTGGACAGAGACCAAAGGTAGTCTAGGATGCTAGCCACTGGACAGGACAAAGAGTCCAGGCCCTTACCCTGACACCAAATGAAAAACTGTTTCCATTTGAAGGCCTAGCACATCCTAGTCGACTCCTTCCTGGATGCTTCCACTACTCTGAGTATATCCTCAAGAGACCCAGAGCCTGGAACTCTAGCCACTCAGGAACCAGGCTGTCAGGTGCAGGGATTCAAGGCCCAGCTGGAATACCTTCCTCTGACTGACAGATAACAGGTCCGGGTGTACTGGGATAGGCTGCGGAGGCCTGGAGTTGAGGAGATCTGGATACCAGAACTGGCATGGCCAGTCTGGGGCTACCAGGATCACCTGTGCCTTGTCCCTCCTGACCTTGAGGATCACCTTGTGAACCAAGGGAAGTGGAGGGGGAAGCACAGAAGAGGCCTGGGGTCCACGGCCTCGAGAAGGCATCCCCCCGCAGCATGCTCTGCTGAGGGGGGCGGGCAGGAAACCGCCTCAGCTTGGTGTTCTCCCTGTAGGCGAACAGATCCACCTGAGGTTTGCCCCAGTGGGAGAACAGGCTGTGTACTACCTCTGGATGGAGAGACCAATCATGGGACATCTCGCCCACACAGCTGAGAGCGTCTGCCAGTTGATCTGAGGCTCCTGCCACATGGATGGCTAGGAGATCTGCCTCCAGTCGGCGCATAAGGGTCCAGATGTGGAGCGTTTCCCTGCACAGCAGCCCGGAGTGCGTGCCGCCCTGTTTGTTGAGGTAGTACATGGTCATGGTATTGTCCATTTGGACTTTTACTACTTGACCCCGAAGGAGCGGAATAAATGCTGGCAGTACCAGTCTGAATGCTCTGAGCTCCAGCAGGTTGATAAGATACTGGGATTCCTCAGGGGTCCAAAACATGTGGGCTCTGTGGTTCCCCATGTGGGCTCCCCAGCCCGTGAGAGAGCCGTCGGTCGTAAGAACGATCGTCGGCTCGGGACGGACAAACAGGATCCCATCCTGCAAGTGATCCAGGACGGTCCACCATTGGAGAGCGTCCCACATCTTCTGAGTCACAGTGACCAGCTGGTCGAAGTGACCATGATGCTGAGTCCACTGGCTGGCCAGTTCCCGCTGAAGGAGGTGCATATGCCACCGGGCCAATTGGACCATGGAGGTGCAGGCCGCCATGTACCCCAGAAGGCGCAGAAAGTCCCAGGCAGGGTTCAAGTGCCCAACCAGAAATGATTGGGCAAAGGAGGAGAGAACCTCTGCCCTGTCCGTCAGGAGCCTGGCTTTGCCCCAATGAAGCAGATCACTTGTGAAGATACGAGTTTAGACTTGGCCTCGTTGATCAGGAGACCAAGGTTGGTGCAGGTCTGGAGGGCCAGGTCCCTGGACCTCTCCACCTCTTGCTTGGTGGAACCTGCCAAGAGCCAGTCATCAAGATGTGAGTAAACTCTGACCCCTTAATGCCGAAGATGGGCCGCCACCACTGCAATGCATTTGGTGAAGATCAGTGGGGCTGATGACAGGCGAACAGCATGGCATGGAACTCGAATAGGGCTCCTTCTGCTCGGAAGTGAAGGAACCTTTGGTGAGACAGATGGATTGGGATGTGAAAGAATGCATCCTGGAGATCCAGAGAGCAAAAAACACATGTTCTGTTCGAGAGATGGTATGATCTGGGACAGAGTTACCATCCTGAAGGTGTGGGACCTGAGGAATTGGTTCAGGTTGTGCAGCTCTAAAATGGGTCACCAGCCCCCCATCTGCTTCAGAACCAGGAAGTATCTGGATACGAACCCTAGGTTGACTGTGGGGTCCATGACTCTGGCCACTACCTCTTTGCAGAAGAAGAGTTGGGCAATGTCATCTCGAAGAGCCGACTGAGTGTGTACGGACACCATATCCTCCAATGAGGCTCAGCTTGGAGGGTACTGCTTGAATTCCAGAGACAGTTCCTGGCCCACCATTTCTAGAACCCACCTGTCTGTGGTAACAGTGGACCAGGTGTAAAGGAAGTGGCACAGCCGACCCCCCACGGGAGGACCCAGAGCTTTCGTGACAGGTGTGAGGGTGGCCATCCCGTCACTGAGCATGCTTGGAGGAAGAGGGTCCAGATTGGGGACCACCTGAGCCCCGTCCTCCAGGCTTACGGGCTGCTGGAGGCCTGCACTTGGGCCGAGGGTGCCAAGATTGTGCCTGCTGTTGCTGCCCTGCTTGAAAGAGGGGCTGCTTGGCCGCAGGGGCAGAATGCTGAAATAGCTTTTTCTTCTGCATTTTGGAACCCTGGAATTCCTTCTGTGCAAAAGTTACGGAGTCCAAGGTGGCACTGGACTTCTCGATGTGTTGTAGGTGACCGTACACACCTGAGCCGAAGAGGTCGATACCCAGGAAAGGGACATCTGTTAGATTGTGTTGGGTGTCTGCCGTGAAGGTGGGGACCTTTAACCAAGCCCTGCGGTGCATGGAAACCGCAGCTGGAGACCCAGAGGTCTGGCGCCGTTTGGAGTTGCTGCTTCGCAACAGCCCAACCCTGGTCCCGGACCTGCTTGACAGTGGTCTGCAGGTCTGAGGAGAGGTGAGGTAGAACCTCATCAAGAGAGCCCAGAAGAGCGTGAGAGAAATGTGCCATGATGATGGCCAAGCTTGCCTGACAGAGGCCCAGCGTAGAGGCGGCACAGACTTTACAGGCAGAATGGTCCAGTTTTTTGAACTCCTTGTCCAGAGGTATATCTGTATTTGCCAAACTACCCGAGCATCTGAACACAGATTCGGTCACCAAATCCTCTGCAGAGGGTTGCTCTTCGAACCTCGAAAGGGACCCAATGGGAACTGCGTATCTGTGGACCATACGGGCAGAAGGCAGGCTACTGCCATAGCTCCAAAGCTGAAAAACAATGGCCTTGGCCACTGGAAAAGCTTCCATTGGTGAATCCCTCCTGTTTGAGGATATCCGTGAGGGGATATACATCCCGTTTCTGGATGGGTTCAAGAGGCATCTCTGTGGATTCGGAGATAAGACAGAGGAAGCCAATAAAGGAAGAGGGGACTTCCTCCATCGAGGGACTACTGACCGATTCCTCGTCCAAGGGACGGGAATGAAGGTCTGAGTCCTCAGACTCTGAAGAGTCCGGATAAATTGGCTGCCCACCTCAAGTCTCCCTCCACCTGCCTAGGATGGTCAGAAGTGAGGGTAACAGACAGCATACCGCGGAAGGCCCAGAACAGGCCAAGACTCTCTGGCAGGCACACCCAGCTGGGGTCTGTTTAGGTAGCTGCTCCACCAAGATTGGTGGAGAGGTTGATTCTGGCCGAATTGGAATGGTTTTGAGTCTCCGTGGGAGGAGGAATGGTAGGGGCCAGCTCCGGCCTAGGAGGCTATAGCCAAGTAATGGCTAGGGGTGGAAGCTGGAATCAGCTTTTGACCGGACAAGATCAGCTGTTGCCACATTAGATCTTTGTAGCGTCAACGGAGTTTCTGACAAAGCCTCTCCTCATCTGAGGAGGATGAAGAAGAATGCTGGCGGCACCTCTTCTTAGAGCGCTTGTGCGCCTTCTTCAGCCTGTCAGTCAAAGGAGTCCGAGACCTCTACCTCGACTGTTAGGGCGACAGACGGATCGATCCGACGGCACCAGGAGACCGGTGGTTCTTCTTAGTCAGAGACCGTTTCTCCTACGGGTTTCCCAGCAGGCTGGGTCTCCTCAATGGTGAGAGGCAGGACCGGGGTCCTGAATAAGGAGCTGTCAGCCTCCTTAGGCAACAAAGGGTCTACTGGGTCAAGAATGATCTCAACTGGATCGTCGTCCAGTGTCTGAGCCAGCTGGTCTGATTGGGGAACCGTGAAACCAGCGGCCGAGGCTGCAACCTTGACCGAAGACGAGACAGATGATTCCTGGGACTGAGATCTTTCACGATCCCAGGAACATCGTCGGTGAGGCGAAGATTCTCTTGGTTCCTTGACCTTTTTATGGGACTGAGAGACATGCATGCCCGAAGACCTCTTGGCATTGGTGGGATGGGATTGGCACATCTCCCGAAAGGATCCAGAGAAGGTGGAGCCCAAGTTGAGTGGAACGAAAAAGGGCTTTGAGGACCAATCCGCGGCTCGAGTCACCTCTTCCATGAAGGCGTTCATTTGTTTGAGCTGCTCAGTGGACCCCGCAGCCACGGAGACCGCCCATCAGTCTTCCTTAGATTCGACCGGCGGGTTCAGTTTCTCCGGTCTGCCCAATTTCAGCCGTGCGAGATGATCGTCCAAGATGTTTGGATGAAATGCGCGGCACATCTCACAGGCCTCAGTGTCATGGCCAACACCCAGGCAGTACATGCATGTGGCATGTGGATTGGTGCGAGACATCTTTTGCCTGCACAGGCAGCTGCAGAAACCGGGAGAGGATTTATTCTCCATAGAGGTCGAAATCACGAAGCAATTTTGTGCAACTCTGACAAGCTGAAGTTTGAACAAATCCGTAGATTTGAAAGCCAGGGCCTACAGAACACAAGAGCGGTAAGGAGGGAACCTGCATCTTCCAGCGGAAAGGAAGACCTGACATCATGGGCTGGAGCTGAGGGTTATACCACTCGGTAGGTGGGAGGAGTCAGCTTCAAGACCTTCCAGCAAGATTCTTAAAGGGAAAGGACATGCCAAACAGTGTGACTAGAACAACAAATCCACGATCCTAAAAGTCTGCATTTCTAAAACATTTTATTTTAGTGTTCCCATTTAAGTTACAATTCATTTCCTTAACTTCTAGCATTACCATATCATGGTCGCTGACTTCTAGTGGTTCTAATGTTCTACAGTTGGCTATTTGGTCATCAAAATTACTTAGAACAAGGTCTAGTATGTCACCCGTAGTGCCTGATGTAATATACTGCTCTAGGTTAAGCTTATTTATGGCATCTAAAAAGCTTCTTAATATAGTTGTCCTGCCTTCCTTAATCTCCCATTTGATACCCAAAAGTATTATTCTGTCAGCTGGATTTAAACTGTCCAGATATGGCTTTTTTTTTTTTTTTTTATTAAATTCCATATTTTGTGCAGGTGGTCTATAAATAAAGCCCACATCTGTTTTTTTCCAGACCTTAGGATTAATTTGAGTCAAAGATACTCAAGGTCATACTCGTTTTCCTGGTTAATTACTTCTGCTGTTGTGCTACTAGATAATAATATTGCCACCTCTTCACTTTTTTTTTTATCTTTCCTATCTTTATTGACGTGTGTGTAACCCTGGATATTTTTCTCCCACATGTCCTCCTACTGCCAGCATGCCTCACTAACAGCACACAAATGTACTCCTTTTACTAACATTTGTTCTAACTCCTTTTTCCTCATAAGACTTCTAGCATTAGTGAGTAGGACTTTCCAATCCCCAATTACTTTTCCTCAGAAAACCTTGGTAGTTGTGCCATGCTCTTTTGCAGTCGTCAGCACTCCACCCCCTTTCCCCTCCGTATTTAAACATCTCATAACACTTCTGTTTATTCTGTCCCCAAGTACCTGCAAGCCATCTCTGTTGAACTGTAATCCACCACGTTCATACAGTCTTAAATCACTGCTGCACCGGTCCCAATTTCTTTGAAACATGAATCCCTCCCTTTCGCACCACCTGCTCAACCAGACATTTAATTTCCTTATTTTCTGGATTTTTTTTCACCTGCCCCGGCACTGGAATAATTTCAGACATAATTAATCTGCAACCTCTATTGTTTTAATGCCTTTCCAAACTCTTCAAAATCCCTCTGAATGTCTACCTCATTTCTCCTACCAATATCATTAGTTTCCACATGCAAAACTGTTCCGAGTCCAGTTGTGCCTCTCAGTAATCCATCAATATTATTTTTGATGTCCTCTATTTTGGCCCCCGAGCAGGAGCGGTGACCACTGTAGTCTAATTTCTTCCTTTGTAGATCACTTTATCTGTGAATTTAATTATAGAATCACCTAATAACACTATTTCCCTTTGAATCGGTGCATTTGCTTCAGTTTCTTTCCTACTTGGAGTTACCTGGATGATGTTAATCTCTGGTTCATTAATTGCACCACTAGAAGTTTCTGGTTGCTCAAAATCTTGCTGCAGTGTCATATTCTGACCGTCTTGAGTTACCACTGCCCCCTGCTTCTGGAGACTCACTGATTTCAAGTACAGAATACTGTATCTGTTCCCTTAATTCAGTGAACTATTTCTAATGTCTGTCTTCTACTTTTATTACTCCCTTGGACTAAGCACCATTCCTCCCCTCTCAATTCATTAACACTATCAGACTCTCCTGCCATAACCCTTTGCCTCTTATCCCCTAAAGTTTTACAATTTTCCATACTGGAGACTGTCTTGGTTCTGCAATGGCTAACTCACTATTTTGTAACAGTAATCCTGCGTTTTGTATGAACTTGTAATTTATGCATCTCAGTCTGGAACTCCAGCTGTTTTTTTGAGCTCCATGTTTTCATTAAGCAGTTCACTTACATAGCTACAGTTATCACAAGTAAATTCCATAATGACTTCACCTTCTGCAAACAATCTGTAGCACACACACCATTTTAAATCAACCCTCATTTTATTAATTTTATACTCACTATGCTTTTTCATCCAGCGGCTCCCCTTCAGCTGCCCCTGCCACCCCCTTCGGACCAGGGATCTTCCCTGAACGTAGTGCTCCTTGGATTACCCTCCCAGGGCGGAGCCACTGGAGATCCCCCAGCAGTCCTGACTGATTCTATCACGGATGTGCTGGGGGGTGGGAGGCGTCATGTAGTGCGCAAGAGGCAGTTTTTTCTTTTTTCAGTGGAGGGCATGTCAAGGCAGACACCACAACGCAACTGCATCATATGTTAGACTTGCCCCCCCCCCCCTCCAAGGAGCAATGCTCTCCGGTGCTCTGGTAATGGTGCATCCCATGGTCACCAAGGAGCACCAGACGACTGGAGGCCCTCAATCCCCCCCCCTCGGATGGGAAGAGCATGCAATGGCTACTCAATTCACCCCCGGCTGGCCCTCGGGCGTCCAGAGTCTGTTCTCGAACACAGGTCACCCACATCACAGTGGTAAATCTTTCCGCTGTGCCGTCCAACCCCCATTTTATTTTACCAGGACAGTATATCTGGGTTCACTGTCCAGGCAGACATCACCAACACGTGCCAGTATGTTTAAAAGCTGGAAAACCGGAAGCTCCTTAAGGCCGGGACTTCTGGTCTGACGAACCAGGCTGTTCGTAAAAATTACTTTCAAAATAACACCTTAGCAAAACTGCAAGGGCTAGAGACTTCTACCAGCCTTTTAGGCTGCTCACAACCCCGACACTTTTGTGGCTGGCTTGTCCTGCTGTCTCAGTATGTGGAGGCCTTCAGTCGTTCCTCCGCAAGCTCAGAATGCATCTCAGTACTACCTCCCAGTGACAGTACAAGACAGGAGACACACACAGTTTTGTTTTTAGTTTTTTTTTTTTTTTTTGCAGAGTTTCACACACGAGCACAACCATATAAGCTCCTACAGAGCAAAACACACAGGTAGCCCCTCTCCTGAGCAGTAAAACGCCTGCAAACTAGCATGTTTAAAAGCCGGAAACCAGAAATTCCTTATAGTGAGATTTTCAGTCTGAAGAACCCGGCAGTTTGTAAAAACTGCTTTTAAAATAATGCCTTAGCAAAACTGCAAGGGCTAGAGTCTTCCACCAGCCTTTTTAGACAACTCTCAAACACAGACACTTTTGTGGCTGGCTTTTCTTGCTGTCTCAGTATGTGGAGGACTTCAGCCATTCCCTCCACAAGCCCAGAGTGCAACTCAGTACCACCTCCCAGTGACAGTACAAGACAGGGCACAGACACAGTTTTGTTTTTAGTTTTTTTTGCACAATTTCACACACAGGCACAACCAAGTAAGCTCCTACAGAGCAAAACACACAGGCAGCCCCTCTCCTGAACAGTCAGTCCTGAAAATAGTCGTTTCTTGAGCTGCCATAAGGGGAACAATCTGGCTGATAAAGAAAAATAAGGGTACTAGCAAGATTTTGATCTTATAAATCCTTTTATTTTTACACAGGCTCCATTTATTCCAATTAGTCAACCTTCTACTTGGCTATATCCAGTTAGTGATCCCAATTTTTATTTCATTTTAGTCTCTGGTAACCGGGAAAGGCCCACTAGGCACAAGTGCCTGTTTTCAGGGATGACCTGGGAGCACTGGGCGGTTAAGTGACTTGCTCAGAGTCGCACAGTATGCAAGTGGAGGTTGTAAGAATCCAACTCAGGTCTGGTCTGCTGGATGTATCAAGCTCAGTCACACCTCGTTCCTCTAACCTCTAGGCTATACTGTTGCAATTAAGTTTAGCCAGGTCTTCTAAACCGAATTTGATTCACAGGATGGCCAAGGGGTCAGAATGAGGCCGGACACCTCCCACTGTAGTAGAGATCAGTCCCAAACTCCTGCCCATGCATTTCCTTATGTTTAATGCACTATCTGAGAATAGGTCAAAGAGTCTGAACCACCATAAAGAACAGGTCACTGACAGCTCAGTCTGTACCAGGAGGCACACATCATCTGCCTACACAATAGCCTTGCAGCCGACTGTGCCCTCAGGGTTTTGTGGAGGTGCTGTCTCGGGATCAAGTTCTAATGTCCTCAATAAAGGATCTAAGCAAAAGACGTACAGGAAAGGGGTCAGGGGGCATCCCTACCGTACTCCCTTTGAATATTACACAATGTCCCCAGCCAACCATCGACTATAGGTGTAACAGAGTTGTTCTGGTACATGCACTTTATCCAGTCAATGAAACTCAAAGGGAAAAGTACAGTTGCGTAAGAACTTACTGTAACAGTAGATCTTTGGGAACAGCTCTTGCAGCAGGTTACACCATTAGGACTGAAGCCGGCAGGCGCCAGGACACATCGGAAATTTTCTAGCTAGCAGTATTTAGCAGGAACCACCCCCGTCAGGCATAGTATATAAGGCGGCGGACCCCCAGAATCCCCAGTTCTCCCGCCGGAGACTCCCGGCCGCTGGATGACATCTGAAGAGGAGACTGAGGATCTGCAATCAAATGGCAGTCAGAGAGATGCTGAGACACCTGATCCTTGGAGAAGGATGTTGAAACTAGAATCTACCCTATACTGGCATGATGGTCTGCATCTGTCCAGGAGGGGAACCAGGATCCTAGGTGATAGGTTTAAATACTTCATTGACAAGCATTTAAACTAGCCAAGGGGGGAGGCACTGGAAAGGAGCAGGGAAATCCTAGCCCCCAAAAAAAAAAAATCAGGGTACTAAGTGAGGTAGACACCAACACAGAGATGTCAATAGGGAGGAGTAAATGGAGAAAGTGACAAACGCAATAAGGACAGGGATGAGGCAAAAAAGGGAAAGGCCATTAAGAAATGGAGGGTAATGAGTACCAATGCCCGTAGTCTGGGCAACAAGCTCCTTGAACTGGTGGTCTTGATGGAAGAGGGATGCCTGGATATTGTAGTAGTCACAGAAACATGGTACACAGAGAACCATGACTGGGATGTTAACATACCAGGATACACAACCTACAGGAGAGACAGGGAGGGCAGAAGAGGGTGGGGGAGAGTAGCTCTCTATGTAAAGGAAGGGATAAAAGCAACTGAGCAGAAGAGTAAACAGCGAGGAGAGGAGGCACTGTGGGTCACCTTAGAGACTGGAAATGGCACCACAATCCGCACTGGGGTTGTATATAGACCCCCATGTCAGGGGGAGGCAATGGGCAAGGATATGACAGAAGGCATACTTAGGATGGCAGAGAAAGGGGAGATACTGTCGATGGGGGACCTTAACATGCCAGATGTTAACTGGAGCACCTTTACGGCAGCCACATCCAAAAGCAGGGCCATTCCTGATACCCTTCAAGTGGCATGCCTCAAACAGCTAGTTTTGGAACCTACTTGTGAGGGAGCAATCTTAGACCTCGTACTCTCAAATGCGGACAGTGAGAAGATCTCAGATCTAGAAGTGGGTAGCCATTTGGGAACAAGTGACCACCAAACAGTGCGGTTCACGATAAACTCAGCTACAGAGTCAAGCCATACAAAAGTGAGGGTTCTGGACTTCAGGAGGGCTGACTTTGGCAAGATGGGAGAGTGCCTTAGAAAAGCACTAGCAAACAGGCTAGAAGGAGGGGTGAAGCAACAATGGGGAAATATCAAAACTGCCATCACAGAGGCAACAAGCATTTGTGTGAAGCAAATAAACAAATCAAAACGAAAGAAAAAGTCACTATGGTTCTCAAAAGAGGTGTGGTGAAGGTTAGGAGAAAAGATAGCATTTAGGAAGTATAAGGAAACACAGAAGGAGCAGGACAGAGAACTGTACCAGTTAAGGCAGAAGGAAGCAGGGAGGGTAGTCAGAATAGCAAAGGCACAAACTGAGGAAAAGATAGCTAACTCGGTTAAGAAGGGGGATAAAACCTTTTATAGGTACATCAGGGAGCGTAGAAAGACAAAGTGAGGCTGAATAGAATGGATGGTGGGTGGGCAGAGAGTGACAGTGAAAAAGCAGAGATACTGAATGAATACTTCTCTTCAGTATTCACAAAAGAGGAAGTGGGGGAGGTGCCTAATCCAATTAACAGAAGCACTCTGAAGAGGGGTGTCAATCTCAGTCCTTTCACAGAAGAAAGGGTTCTGAAAGAACTCCTAAAACTGAAGGTGGACAAAGCAATGGGGCCAGATGGAATTCACCCCAGAATTCTAAAAGAATTAAGCAGAGAACTAGTGACACCACTGACTACCCGTTTTAACAAATCATGGGAGGATGGTGTGGTACCTGAGGACTGGAAGAAGGTGGATGTGATTCCCTTTCACAAAAGTGGGACCAAGACAGAGGCACAAAACTACAGACCTGTCAGAGTTTGACCTCTGTGGTAGGGAAAGTGATGGAATCACTTCTGAAGGAAAGAACTGTTGAGTACTTAGAGGACAGTGGGGCACAGTACCCAAGACAGCAAGGGTTCAAAGCGGGAAGGTCATGTCAGACGAATCTAACTGATTTCTTTGACTGGGTGACCAAAGTAGTAGGCCAGGGAGGGGCTGTGGACATGGCCTACCTAGACTTTAGTAAGGCATTTGACATAGTCCCACACAAAAGATTAGTAGTCAAATTAACCAGCCTGTGAGTGGGTCCCAGGGTGGTAGCCTGGGTAAAACATTAGCTGAACAACAGGACACAGAAGGTAATTGTAAATGGAGTCCACTCTGAAGAAAGAGGAGTTACTAGTGTGGTACCGCAGGGTTCAGTACTGGGTCCAGTCCTTTTTAATGTTTTTATAAGTGACATTGCAGAGGGACTGGAAGGAAAAGTATGCCTCTTTGCAGATGGCACAAAGATCTGCAACAGGGCTGATACACAAGAAAGCGTGGAAAGGATAGGGACTTGGAAAAGTTGGAGGAATGGTCAGAAGTATGGCAGCTTGCATTCAATGCAAAGAAGTGCAAAAGTAATGCACCTGAAACAAAAACCCAGGGAAGATTACACTATTGGGGGCAGTAACAACAACAAAAATGGAAAGGGACCTGGGGGTAATCATATCAGATGACCTTAAGGTTGGCAAGCAATGTGAGAAGGCAGTAGGGAGGGCTGGGCGGGGGATACTGGGATGTAGAGGAGAGGTATCACCAGCAGAGAACAGTAAGTTGTTATCCCCCTGTACAGACAGTTGGTGAGACCCCATCTGGAGTACTGCTTCCAGTTCTGGAGACCCCATCTCTGCAAGGACATAGACAGGATGAAGGCAGTTCAGAGGAGGGCAACTAAAATGGTGCAGGGTCTGCAACAGAAACCATACGAGGAGAGACTAAAGGAGCTTAATATGTATACCCTTGAGAAAAGAAGGGGGGGAGAGACATGATAGAAACGTTTAAGTACCTCAGTGGAATCAACAAAGTCCAAGAGGGTAGCATCTTTCAGAAAAAGAGATGTGCAAGAACAAGGGGACACAATCTGAAGATGGGGGGGGGGGGGACGGCTCAGGGGCAACGTGAGGAAGTATCTTTTCACAGAGAGGGTGGGAGACACATGGAACAGCCTTCCTGAGGAGGTTGTGGGGTCCGAAACTGTGGGAGAATTCAAGAATGCATGGGACAGACATAAGGCAATTTTTGTGGGGGTAGGAAGAAATAGGCTGTTGGTTAAATAGGATCTGCAGCTTATCCTCTAGGTAGGGAAAAGAGCAGACTAGGTGGGCCAAGCGGTCCTTATCTGCCGTCAAAGTCTATGTTTTTATGCTTGATCTTTCCGCACCCCGTTGGCCCCTGAGCAATCCAGTTCTATTCCCAACCCCGAGGGGCACCCAACACCTCAGGCCTCCATGTCATTGGGACAAATATATTTCCCCTTTCAACTATTTCTCATAGAAGAATGGGATGATCCTGGATGGACCTCCCTGGAACTGAGAAAGCCAAGGAAGGCTCATCAGATGCCCAGTTACCTGCAACAGTCTTGCAGCTAGAACTTTAGAAATGAGTTGTGTTTTAAAGGTAAACAGGCCTTCAATTATTTTAATCATATCTTTCTCCAGTTTTGTTTAACCCCACCCCCAAAAAGAAAAAACACACTAGGCCTTCCTTCATGTCTTTCCATAGGGAAGGATGCTGCAGAAGAAAATTAAACACTTGAGCCAATTCCTCCACCAAAACCGGGTCTACTAATTTTTACAATTTACTAGTCAGTCCATCCTTCCCTAGGGCACTGTCATTATTTATTTATTTAGTTTTTGTTAACCGGGTAAGTGCGCTAGTCAGCAAGTGACTGTTTTCAGGCACGACCCGGGATTATATAAGGAGTGAAGGGGTGAAAGAATCTCACTAGCAGAAACAGCCGCCGAGAGAAAGGGCAAACAATCCCCTACAGCTTGAAAAGTAAGGGGAGTTCAGAAAAAAGGAATCCCTTCCTGAGGCTAATGTAAATCCTTGACTAAATAACTGTCACATAATCAGACGTGACTGTAAGCATCTTTTTGGACCCTGTGTATACTCTGCCTTGGTCACCCTATACTTTGAAACGAGATTTTATACTCCACCCTTTTTTGCATTCCTCAAATCAGCACAACTGGGAGTAGTTGTCTGTCCCAACTCTGCTCTTTAGGAATTGTTACAGATCTTTGCAGATTAAGTGGGCCATTTCCTTTTTCAAGAGGACAATCTGACGGACTCAAATTTCTCTCGTTTCAGTGGCCAAGGACTGGAGTTTCTGAAAGTGAGCTCTGTTTGTCAAATATTTTAAAAGATGCCCCTTAAAAAGGTCTTGCACAGGTCCAGCTGTGCCAGAGTCTTCCCATTCAGTGGTGCATGATAAGCTGACAGTGCGCAGAGATGCACCTTAATGGACGAGTAGCTAAGGCCCAAGTCCAAGAGGGAGAGAAGATACTCCACACAGATTCCACCAGACAGGTGGGGAGAAACAGGGGAATGCCCACAAACAGAAGCGCTTCCACTTCATGGCATATGAAAAAGAAAAATATGTCAGTGGTTTTACCAAAGAGTGGTAAACGTATGGAACACACTACCAGTCACATATAAAAAGCAACACACTACCAGTCACTGTATGGAACACACTACCAGTCACTGTTATAAAAAGCAAGTCCATGGGCATGTTCAAACAACAGTTAGATGCATTCATGGGTAATTCTAAATTAGAGTACATACAAAACTGATCTACCCATGGGTGGCGAGCTCAAATATAGGCTATGCCTCCCAAGCTTGTATACAACTATGAAACTATGTTGCCCTGGTAGAGCGCTATCTCGCTGCCACAAGCACCTCTGCCACAATGAGGGATACTCCAAATCTATCCCTAGCTAAGTCTGCAGGAGCCATGCATGCAAGTGCAGGGTCTGGACGGTCGGATGGACCAGCGCCCCTTGCTCCTAGGAGAGCAAGTGAGTGGACAGGGCAACAGAACCAGGGGTTCTGATGCCAGTTGTTGCAACATCCTGTAACTTGAGCAGGATCCTCTAAAGAAGAAGGAAGGGAAGGCATACAGGAGCATCCCTGTCCAAGAGAGGGACAATGCGTCTCGCAAAAAAAACACCAGGCACTGGATCTAGCAAGCAGAAACAGGGTAGTTTGGTGGTGTGTGGGGATGCAAAGAAGTCCAGTTCTGGCAGACCCCACCTTTCGAAGAGGCAATCTACGACCTCTTGCTGTAGTTCCCATTCATGGCTCTGAGACTGAGAGTAACTTAGGCTGTCTGTGAGGACACTGTGGATCCCTGGAACATGAACTGCTGTGAGATCCAGACTGTGATCCACTGCCCAGGTCCATACTCTCATTGCCTCTCTGCATAGGGGATAAGAATGCGTGCCCCCTTGCTTGTTGAGATGGAAGACCATTGTGGTATTGTCTGACTAGACCAGGAGGGGCTCAGGAAGGAGTACCCCTTGAAAGGCTTGAAGAGCATACAGTATGGCTCTCATTTCTAAAATGTTTATGTGGAGAGACCGTTCCACTGAATTCCAGGAGCCCCTCATCTGGTGAGAAGCAAGATGTGCTCCCCATCCCAGTCCAGAGGCATCTGTCGTCAGAATTTGTTGTGGGCTGGGTCGCTGGAAGGGAACCCCCTTGTCTAGATGAGCCGGGGTGACCCACTAAACCAGGGACTGACTGACCGCATTGGAGACTCTGATGGGTTCCTTGAGCTCGTCCATGCCTTGCTCCCACTGGACTCATAGATGCCACTGCAGGATCCTCATATTCAAATGATTGAGGGGAACTGTGGCTATGGCTGTGGCCATGTGGCCTAAAAGTTGCAAAACCACCCTCACTGGGATCTGATCAGAGTCCATCACCCTGTGAGCGACCTCCCTTAGCTTGACTGCCCGGTCTGTGAGAAGGAAGGCTTTCCCCTTGGATGGTGTCCAGGACTGCTCCTATGTATTGTAGCCTTTGAGCAGGTCACGGACTTGGACAGATTTAGAGTGATGCCCAAGGCCCGGAACAGACAAAGTCTCCTCCATCGTTTGGCGCAGTTGATCTTCTGATGAAGCTGTGAGAAGCCAATCGTCCAGGTAGGGGTAGACAAAGGGCTCCCTTCTCCTGAGGGCTGCTACCACCACCAGGCACTTGGTAAAAACCCTTAGTGCCGATGATAGGCCGAATGGAAACGCCCTGAACAGGTAGTGCCCTCCTTGGAAGGAGAAGCGAAGGTACTTCCTGTGTGATGGCAGGATCTTTATATGCATATAAGCATCCTGCATATCCAAGGAGCAAAGCCAGTCTCCGTGATGGAGCATGGACAACAGGCTCGCTAAGGTCACCATTCTGAACCTTTTGAATTCGATGAAGGTGTTCAGCTTGCTCAGATCCAGAATGGGACGGAGGTCTCCCGTCTTCTTCCAGACTAGGAAGAAGTGGGAGTAATACCCTTTGTCTCTCTGGGCATGGGGTACCTCTTGGACAGCTCTTTTTCTAGCAAGGCCTGTATTTCTACCTGCAGGAGCGCCACGTGTGAGGGGGAGCAGTGGGAGGGGGCGGGCGGATTGTCCTGTGGAATCTGGGTAAACTCCAGAGGGTATCCTCGTTCTACTATCTGGAGGACCCATTGGTCTGAAGTGATATTGGACCATCCTGATTGGTAAAGGGAGAAACTCCCTCCAACCACCTCCCCCTGCTGTTCCTCCAGAGGAGTGGGGGGCGGGTAGGGAGTCATGCAGTTGTGGAGAGGGTGGGTAGGGGAAGTCTGGGCGCCTTGGGATTTTTGGGGCACTGGACGCCTGAAGGAAAAGGGGGGCCTCTTCTTTTAAAGCCTCCATTCTGCTGTGGTTGGTGTCTTCCCTGCTGTCCCTGGTTCTTAAGAAAGAGACAGTGCTGGGTTTTCTGTGGTTCTGATCTGTACATGCAGTGGACGTCAGAAACTGCCTTGCCCAAATCTCGTAGTCCTGTTATGAGTTTTTCTGTTTCCGTGCCAAAGAGGATGGGCCCCTGAAAGGCAGCATCCAAGATGGCATCCTGCAAATCCTGCCGGAAACCAGAAACCCTCAACCAGGCATGCCTCCTCATACAGATTCCGGTTGCTGCTGCTCATGCTGCCGTGTTTGTGGAGTCATAAGCGCTCCTCAGCACGTGTTTGTCCACATCCATGCCATATTGGATGACAGCCAAGAGCTCTGCCATGCCCTCAGAGTCTGATTGTGTTTTAGCCAGATCCATAGCTTTTGACCACAGCAACTTCTGGTATGTGACCATATAAGCTAGGAAATTCAGTAACCTGACCATGCAGGTAGCTGAAGAATAGACCTTGCGGCCCATCTGGTCCAGCTTTTTGGACTCTGGATCTGGGCGCTCATGTGTCTTGGTTGCTGCACTCCACCACGTGCTGCTGTGAGCACCACAGAGTCGGCTTTTGGTTGCTTGCTTAAGTAAGGCTCCCTTCTGGGTGTTTTATACAGCCTATCTGCTTTCCTTGGCATTGCCACTGTGGTAGCCGGATGCTTCCAGATCAATTTTGTAACATCCTGGAAGGGTTCCACCAGTGGGGGGACGACCAAGGGTTTTGGATCAGCAGCCCTCAGGAATTTTGCAAGATGGCAGCGTTTCGGATCCAGCACCTCTGTATCCCATTGATACAGGGCCTGGATATGTCTCATGATACACAGATACATAGACAGTGTCGGCAGATAAGGGCTTATGGCCCATCCGGTCTGCCCATTTGAGCTTGTAAGTTCAGTTTATGTTTTCCAAGAAGTCTGCTGCCCCTTACCCCTGACCTCCAGAATTCCTTTATGTCTATCCCATGCATTCTTAAATCTTGTGATTGTTTCAGCCCCCACCACTTCCTCTGGCAGGGTGTTCCACTTGTCCACCACCAGTTCTGTGAAGAAATTCTTCCTCACGTATCCTCTGAATCGTCCTCCCTCCAACTTCATCCCATGCCCTCTAGTCTTGGAACATCTTTTACGCTTAAAAATAGTGTATTCCTGCACCCTGCTCCTCCCTGTAAGATACTTGTATGTGTCTATCATATCCCCTCTCTCCCTCCTCTCCTCCAGTTCAGTTCCTTCAACCTGTCCTCATAGGACTTGTGATGCAATCCATGCACCATCTTTGTTGCCCTCCTCTGAACCTTCTCTACCCTGTCTATGTCCTTACGTAGGTAAGGTCTCCAGAACTGTACACTGTACTCCAGGTGGGTCCTCACTAGTGTTTTGTATAGTGGAATTATGACCTCCCTTTTCCTGCTGGTGATGCCCCTGCCTATGCATCCCAGCATCCTATTTGCTTTACCTGCTGCCCTGTCACACTGTTTTCCTGCCTTGAGGTCATCAGAGATGATAACCCCAAGATCCCTTTCCTGCTTGGTGCATGCTATATCCTCACCCCTCAACTGATACATTTGTGCCAGGGTTTTTGTTGATGTCCAAGAAGGATGGGTCATCTGGAGGAGACCTTGACGAGTCCCTTCTCAGATCGGGGAAGGTAGGGGTAGCTCGTCCTCAGAGGAGTACACTGAGGAGGAGTCTCCGGCATCATCCCCTGAAGAAGAGGGCGGGCGTCTGCTAGCAGACGGGACGGACAGATACCTCTTCCTGCTGCTTGAACCTGGCGGCTGCCGATCATCTTCATCGGACGGCGGATATTCTGTCAGCGGGGAAGGTCATCTGGGCCTCTGAGGCAACTGTTCCCTGGGTGGTGGCCAGATCGGGGATGGGTCTCTGGGCTTTGGGAGAAAGACCCCTTTAATAGTGTTCTACAATGTGTTAAAGAGCCCCCCCCCCACTTCCGCCAGTGGTATGACCGGGGGGGCATCTGGTTTCGTACATTAGAGGGGCCTGGCATCAGATCCTGTGGCTTTCTGGGTACCGACGTCTGGTTCTGAGGCACCATGTCCGCATGTGCCTCGGGTATTAGGTCCGATGGGGTTCTGTCCGGCGATGCCGAGCTCCCCGAGGTCTGGCATTTGGCTCCTTGGGAGGAGGTGGGGAAGGCGTTTGGGTATCCACAGGCCCTGGTGTCTTGTCCTTTGGGGCCTTGGGTACCTGGGTTGATGTCTGGTCCTCTGAGGCAGACGGCTGCTCTTTGGCTGGTGGCACGTGGTCCATTTCTGGCGCGGAGCTGGAATGGCCCTTAGTCTGCCTACCTTTAGAAGCGGACATTACCTTTTTATCGGGTGGGGAGGCATCTGGTACCCAACGACCTCCAGGCTTCAAGTGGAGTTGTCAGACCCCTTGTGCCTGTTGGACGACCCAAAATGCTTATGGGCAACGGGCTCCGATGTTTTGCCCGAAGCAGACGCCTGTCCCCCTTGTGCTGACCCATGCGCATGTTTGTGAGGCCTGTGCGCTAAGAGGACTTGGGCGGATGAACACCCCTAAGATGAAGACTCCTTATCTTTGGTGTGCGATGAGCTGGTAGTTGTCTTGGAGGAAACCCCCGAAATGGCCGTGGTACCTGGGGGAACTGACTCCGACCTCCTGCCGGAGGCGGAAGAAGCAAACGTCCTGTGAGGGAACTTTGGGCGGGATTCCGACCTGGCTCTTTCCTGATCCCTATGGTGGCACATCCTGCGGCTACTTGTTGCGCCAGCAGGTAGGCCTTCAGCATCTTGAGGCAGCCAATGCGGGTTTTGATGTTGAATTTTTGGCAGTGCAGGCAATAGTCAGGCTGGTGGTTGGGGCCTAGGCAGATCAGACAAGTGGAGCATTCGTCCCTTGTCGGGATCTGCTTACTGCACACGCAGTTCGACTTCCACCACTGGGAAGACGAAGACATGCACTTGACGGAGAACAGGCGATTGAAAAGACAACGAAACAAACTACGCAAGGCGAAAAATGGCAGTCTACTGCGAAGATGGCATCTGTGGAGCCGATGCAAGTGGGTCGATGGCAGGAAAAGAACTGAGGTGGTGCAGGGGGACCGCCTTCTTAATACCATGGCTGACGTCGGGCGGGGAGGTGGTGGTCCCCCCCATAGATTGCTAGCTAGAAGTTTTCCGTGGGGTGCTAATGCCTGGCAGCTTAGTCCTAATGGTATTACCTGCTGCAAGAGCTCCCTCTCGAAGTGAGATCAGAGGAGACAACTGAATCTTCCTCTGTTTCACCCCACTGTTTTTACAGGGTGTGGTCTCATATCTATTGGAGAAAGGGACTAAGTCAGTTTTTTAGAACCTTGGATTTTGGTTAGTTCCATGTCCTCTGTTGTCATGTGACCATCTGTGTACAGCTGGTGTCAGCTGTAGAAGAGGGTGGCATAATGCCCATCTGGTCCTCTTTTTTTTTCTGCTTGAGGTGGTGCCATATTTGCCTCTACTGGTGCCCGTAGGGGTGTCTCCGTATCAGTGCCTGGTTCCTGTTCAAGCATTTCAGGTGGGGGTGGGGGACCTGGTGAGCAGTTTCAGCTGTGCTTGTGGCTGGCATCTGGGCGGCCAGAGTATGAGAGGTCTGCCGATTCTGTGAGCAATGCAGATTCCCTCTAGTGGGACCTCCATGAGTTTGGGTACCATAATTCTTCTGGGCCTGGGAAACTTATACAGTTTGCTTTATCTAGTGATCTTGGCCCAGTTGGTTAGGGCCACCAAGGGGCAACTGCAGTATGAGTGCACCAGTACTTCATGAAGGTTGCACTTCTATTCATTAACACAGTACAGACCTGCATAGCCTATCTCATCACAAAATCTTTGCATTTTGGGCTGGCAGTATAGCCTAGAGGTTAGAGGAATGAGGTGTGAACGAGCTTGGTACATCCAGCAGACAAGACCAGTTTGATTCTCACAACCTCCACTTGCACACTGTGTGACTGAGCAAGTCACTTAACCGCCCAGTGCTCCCAGGTCGCCCCTGAAAACAGGCACGTGTGCCTAGTGGGCCTAACCCGGTTACCAAAGACTAAAATAAAAAAAAAAAAAAATATATATATATATATTTATATTTTCCCTGACTGCATGTCCTGCTAAGATGTTCCTGGGAGCCACAGCAGTAGTATGCTTTTGGCTGGCCAGCACAGATCCTGTGACAACCAAAAAAGAAGCTGTTTGGCAAGTGAATAATCCCGCCCTCGGATTATCTGAGGTGCACTCACACCTTCCAGCCCCTCCTCCCCAGTCCATATGCCCTTGGAGTCTATGATGGATTCTGGATCACCTAAAACTGAGTACTTCTGTTTCAGAATAAATCTCTAATGGAGAACCCTTCATTCCGAAACAGAATGGTCACGGTCTTATGAGCAGGCTAGGTAAGGGGTATAGCTAGGAATGGTGACCACAAGGGAGTAAATTTAAGGGCATGGTAACATTGCCAAAACAATTCTAGGGATCTGGTAGTTTTAAAACATATGTTGAAAAGTGGCTCTCCATTAACATGTATCAAGGCATAGATCTCACTTGCCGAAAAGTTCATTGAGTTTTTAAGGAGCTCCCTAGCTCCATGGATTCTGTCAGGAGTCTCAGACAGGCCACCCTGGTACCCACGGCGTACCGCATCGTGCCTCTTCACTGGCAAGATGGGACATGGAAGAAGGAAGTATAGCGTCTGGGTCTGTCAGTTCCGTCTGCCTGGGGCAGTGGAGCCTCACATGAAGAGACTTTACTGTAGCTAGTCGAAGGCCCTGGTTCCTCTTTGGGGGGCAATCTCCATACTCTGTTCCGGTCTCAGACTGGCTGTCTCTGCAGTGCAACTGATGACTAGATCTGTTGTATAGCCAAGATCTTATGTTGGTGGAGCTGAACCAGGACAGGCAGACACTGGGGTGACTGCAGCACTAGGGTTATTTTGAATTCGTACTAGGACAGGGTTCCAAATCAAGTCCAGGTCTGAGGGCAGTGACAGTTGAAAGGGAGATGCTGAAGCAGCCCCTCCCCCTCCACGAGTCATGATTGGTTTAGTCTGAATATTCTATGAGAAAAGAAAGGGGAATAGCTCAAACTGATGGCATGGAGGGCTGAAGGGCTGTAAGCACCTTACCCTCTGCCACATTGATGACCTGTGCTTGAGAACGGACATGGGTTGCAGAGGGTCAGCTGGGGGAGGGAGGATCGAGCGTCCAGAGGACAACTCTTCTCCCTTGGTAGGCTCGATCCTCCCTCGGTAAAAGGGGTCCTCCAATGGTCCGCTGCTCTACTGCCACCTAGAGGAATCCAGGTAGAGGTTATACAGTCAAATCAAATAAGAAGGCCTTACGCTCTGAGCACTGGAGGTCGTCTCTGCAGAGATGGAGCTTGCATATCATGCTCCTTACACGTTCGTGGCTGGCCGGGGAGAAAAATGAAGGCAAATGTGGAAGACAAGCTTAACAAAGCCATGGCAGTCTGGCAGTAAGCCCACTTCAGGCCTGGGGCTCTTCAAGATGAGTTACTGGGAGGGGGTAAAGGAGGACAGCCCTTCTCTTCTGACCCTGCCGCGAGGGTGGGGGGTGTTAACCCCTGGAGGATACAGCCCCTGACCTCGTGAGTGGCTGGAGACCGCTGTGGTGGGCAGGAACAAGGGCCAATCTATCACCTGTCTTGCCCAGGAGGGAAAAACCTATCCTGGGGAAAAAAAGAGAAGGGGAATCTCAACAGTCCTGGACAAACTGCCCCCATTTACTGAAATACCACCAACTGCTTAATTCGGTTCAATTTCAGATGGTTTGCATCTGTATTCCCCCACCCACCCCAGGATGAGACTGAAAATAGGCAGTACTGTCTCTAGCCCTCTTTCCCCATCAGCAAAAACAAATGCATTTATTTTATTTATTTATTGAATTCTTGGATAATACCTTTGAGCTAATAGCCCATTTACAATAGTTCCACGTCAAGGTATAATATAATATAATTCAATAATCAAAGCAGATAAGAAGGCACAGTACATACATGGCAGAGAATTACAAAATAATTGAGTTACATTAATGATACTTATAGATACATTACAGTCTAGGTAGCTATGCAGTTAAGAAACATCCCTAGAGGAGTGGTGAAGAAGGGAAAGTTGGGGAATAAAAGAGTAGTGAGAAAGAGCAGCCATAAGGCCTTGTCAGTGTTTGGAAAGAGCATTTGATAGAGTTGAAGAGGGTGTGTGTGGGGGACTACAGATGGGGAAGCGGTGGGTGAAGCTTTGGTGAAGGGGGATTGTTGGGGTGTGGTGAGGGGGTTATATGAGGAGGTAGTGGAGAGGATAAGGATAGGGAGAGATGGAGGGGAGAATGGCTGGGTCACAGAATTAGAGGGGCTAGGGTACAGTAATAGTAATCCCAGTGAAGACGGGGGGTTTCGTCGGGTGCAGTGGCAGACATTGTGTACAGTTAGGTGTGTGCGAAGTTGTGTTTTAAAGTGCCCGATTTTTGAAGTCTCTACCACGTCAGCTAGCTCAGTGCTCGGTACCCAAAGGACCGTTGTCCTTGTGTGGTCCTTCTAAATGGTACCTTGAGAATATTACTTATAGTACCTCGCGTTAGCCTAGATGCATCAGTTTTGCACAGTAGTTTTTGGACCCCTTGTGGTGTAAAACCTAAGGTGGCCTTTTTTGGCAAGCAGACACACCTGGTACTTAATCCTGTTATTCAGGTTTAGCTAGCCAGATTGGGCATATAGTTCACAGGGGTGAGTTAGTCTATTTGCTCCTGGCACTAATCTGCATGCTTTGTTCAACACTAGGGTGATCCGTTTTAGTGCCATGACTGTGTCTGCCCCATACACTATAATTGAGAAAACCAAGCTCTTTATTGCAATCTTGAGAGCATCATCTGTTAGGCAGTTTTTGCGCCTGTACAGCTGGCCTATTTTGGCATTAGTGGACTTAGCTACTAGATTGATGTGTTTAGAAAGGTAAGGGCGGTATCGAGGGTGACTCCCAGATATTTGACATTCTGGACCATTTCCAGTATTTCACCTTTGTTATTAAAGATATTGAACAAACTAACCGAGACATCTGCATGAATACAGGCGTTTTGCAATCAGACATCTATTCCTGTTGCTTTTCCTGCCCTGAAGTCATAATCCACTGCCAGAATAATTTCTGTGGCATCAGAATGAGATGTCATAAACAGAAAATGACTTCACAGCAGGCATAAGCAACTTGAACAGACAAGGCCTAAGGGGAAAAGAGCTCATTTTCATGAAAATTTCTTCAGTAATCAAAATTAAGCAGCCCTGACATTTACATTTTGGGGTAATTTATGCAACAGTTCTGCTGATATTAACTGTGTATTATCAGAAAATATTTTTTAACATTTAGGGTACAGTATATACTTGCACACCTCAAAAAATAAGGAAAGTCTTTCAGAAGGTCTTGGCCCTGTTCCCAAAGGGCGTTCTGAAACTGCACCATGTGCGTCAGATAGTTTAGAGACCTAATTGAGCATGTAGCAGCCACATACATGCGTCTTCCCATAGAATCTAATTCCTTAGATTCCTAGTTCGGAAGCTGGGTACTCAAATGCTGAGGCCGCTGGGACCTAACATGAGATGCAGTGATGACCAGGGAGTCAGCCAGGGGTTGTTGTGCCAAATACAGGTCCTCCGTGGGAGCCCTGTAGAGGTGATCAGCCTTCTTCGGAACAGCCAGTGTGGAATGCGGACACTTCCAAGCTGCCTTGGTGATGTCCATAAAGGTGTCCACGAAAAGTGGGACCACCACAGGCTTCGGGTCTTTCTGCCTGAGGTAACGGGCAATGCATTGTCTCTCTGTGTCTAAGTCTTCTGTCTCCCATCCCATATTTTCCTGGATGTGCCTCATGATTTCTGAAAAGGAGGGATCATCCAGAGGTGACCTTGGAAGGTCCTGTGAGTCTGGTGATGGGGGACTGAAAGGAGATGGAGACCTGGAGGTGTCAGACAAATCCCGTCTGGAGTCATCTCCCAGTTAGTGACGTCTGCCCCTGGGTCTCTTTGATCTCGGAGACCCTGAGGGAGAGCGTGATGGGCGTTTTCTGTCTCTTCATCTGCCCCGAGGAGGTGGAGTTGGTTCCTTGGGGGTCGGAGGTTTGGCACCTTCAGCGCCCTGAGGAGGAGGTGGAGGTGGCTGAGGCTTAGGGGGAACCACGTCCTTTCTTATGGTTTCCCACCAGAAGGTGAACAGTTCTTTCACCTCCTTAACATTCATATGCGACGATGGGCCCGGCGCTGGTGTGGGCCTGTCGCCTGGGTCAGGCGTCGGGTCACGAGGAACCACTGGGTCTGGTGACGGTTCCCTGGGTAGGCCGGCATCCTCCGTGTCATCCGTCTGGTCGTTTGGCGGCATGGTAGCCTCTTCACCCAAGGACCCCTGATGTCCGGTGTCCACCTGCGTCTGTACTACTGTCGACGGGGTAGTCCGTTTTGTGGTCGCTGGGTCGGACGCCTTCTTGGTCTCCGTCATCCACTTGAGGGATGAAGGCCATTTGAAGGCGTATTACTGGCATCCCCCAGCAGTGTTCTGCACTTTGGGGGGTGGGCACAGAACAGCCTCAGCTTTGTGTTCTCCCAGGAGGTAAACAGGTTGACCTGGGGAGTGCCCCACCAGGCGAACAGGCAGTCAACAACCTCCTGGAAGAAGGACAATGCCTCGCCCACTTTGCTGAGAGCATCTGCCAGCTGGCTGGACACATCGGCTACATGAATCGCCAGAAGGTTGGTGCCCAGACTGCGAATGAAGGTCCAGACATGGAGAGCTTGCCGGTACAACAGGAGGGAATGCGTCCCTTCTGCTTGTTGAGGTAATACATGGTCATAATGTTGTCTGTCTGGAAATGGACAACCTGACCTTGAACATGCAGAGCGAAGGCTGCCAGTGCTTGACACACTGCATGGCACTTCAGCAGGTTGATGTGACATCAGGATTCCTTGGGGGTCCAGAGGCCACGGACTCTGTGGTCCCCCAAGTGGGCTCCACAGCCCAGTAGGGAGGCATCGGTCGTGAGAGTCACCAGTGGCTCAGGATGGACACACTGGATTCCTTCCTGGAGAGAGCCTGGGACTAACCACCACTGGATGGCGTCACACATCTGCTGTGTCACCATGAACGGCTGACTGAGGTGATCGTGGTGCTGAGACCACTGACGGGCCAACGCCCACTGTAGGGGGCACATCCTCCAGCAGGCCCACAGGACCATGCTGGTGCAAGCTGCCATGTACCCCAGGAGGTGCAAGAAGTTCTGGGCAGCGTGCAATTGCCCAACCCAAAATGACTGTGCAGAGGAGAAGATCCTCTGCCCTTTCTGCCGGGAGTCAGGCCCTGGCCCGACAGGAATCGAGCTCCGCCCTGATGAACTGAATCACTTGAGAAGGACAGAGTTCCTACTTGGCCTCGTTGACTAGGAGGCCCAGGGCCGAGCAGATCTGGAAGGACAGATCCCTGGACCACTCCACCTCCACTCTGGAGGAACTGGCTATCAGCCAGTCATCCAGGTACCGGTATGCCCAGACATCTCAGCCTGTAGGAAGGTTGCCACCACTGCAATGCACTTGGTGAAGACCCTTGGGGCTGAGGAAAGGCCAAATGGTGTGGCCTCGAACTCGTACAGGATCCCATCCAAGCGGAACAGGAGGAACTGCCAATGGGATGGATGGATGGGAACATGAAAGAAGGTGTCTTGAAGGTTCAGGGGAGTAGAACCACATGTTCTGCTCCAGGGATGGAATGATCCGATTCAGAGTGACCATCCGGAATTTGGGCAACCGAAGAAACTGGCTGAGATTGTGCACATCCAGTATGGGGTGCCAGCTAATGTCTGCTTTGGAACCAGAAAGTATCTGGATACAAACCCCGGACCGGCCATGGTGTCCTTGACATGAAACATGCAGCACCACCTGTCCTAAGTGATAGCAGACCAGGTGGAAGTGAAGTGGTGGAGCTGGCCCCACAGGGGTCTGGGAAAGGACAGTACGGGTGGGAGGAAGGCACCCCCCAAACTACAACTGTGGAGGCTTAGAAGGGGTAGCAGGACAAGCTGAGGGAGCAGCTGACCCTTGCCCCCCTCCCCCCGGACTTCTTGGCAGTAGAAGAGGATTGATTGGACAGAGGCCGCCAGACCTGCTGTTGCTCTACTGGGGGCTGGGGTGGTCTTGCCGCATGGGAAGAGTAAGGCTGAAACTTAAAGGGCTTTTCCTTTTGCTCCTGGCAATTTAGATTCTTCTGGGCAGATGTGACCGGGTTTAAGGTGGCACTGAACTTCTCAATGTGGATGAGATGTCCAACCACCCCAGCCCGAACAAGTTGGTGCCTAGAAAGGAGACATCCACCAGTTTCTACTGGGTATCGGCTACAAAAGTAGAACTCTGCAGCCATGCCCTGTGGCCCATAGCCACCGCCGAGGCCACTGACCTGGCACACGAGTCGTCAATGTCCAGGGCCATCAAAAGCTGTTGCTTAGCAACAGTGTAACCTTGATAGTGGACCAGCTTGACTGGCAGCTACAGGTCAGCTGGGAGCCAGGGAATAACCTGGTCCACAGTGCCTAATACGTCACGGGCAAAGCAGGCCATCATAAGGGCTGAACTAGCCTGTCACAGGCAGAGGGACGAGGCTGCATAGACCTTTTTGGCCCCATGGTCCAACTTCATGGACTCACTGTCAGGTGGTTTGTCGACATTACCGACATTACCTGTGCGCCTAAAAATCAAATCAGTAACCAACCCCTGGGCTGAAGGGTGCTCGGTAAACCCGGAAAGACACACAATGGGGACCACATATTTGCAGACCATACGGGCCGACAGCATACAGCAGGAAGTGGAACGCTGCCACAGCTCCAGAGTAGGGCCAAGGATGGCCTCCACCACAGGGAAAGCATCCCCAAGGGAGTCTTCTCTGTTGAAGATATCCATCAAGGGATACTTAACCCGCTTCTGGACAGGTTCCAGTGGGATCCCTATGGATTCAAACATCAAACGAAGCAGGGCCCCAAAGGAGGAAGACCCCTGCTCCGTAGAGAGATCCTCACTGGACTCTCAGTTGAAGCCTGGGGTCTGATGAGAATGCATAGAGGAGTCCTCAGTTTCGGAAGATTCCTCAAACACCGGCTGGGCACCCAAATCCCCGCTATGTGTGGTTTGTTGGACTGAATCACCGTGAACCACAGCCGATGCGGAAGTCCTGTGTCAGTGCACCCAGTCTTAGGAGGAGGCCCCTCCTTAAGCTGTGGAGGCAGGGTTCCACCAGGATAGGCAGAGAGGTTACGCTACTCAGTTTCGGGAAAAACCAGCTTAGGCTGGGGTTGTGCAGCCAGGAGCGCTGGAGTCAGCTGAGGCACAGGCAATAGCACATATGTTTGGTTCACCTGGTTCCATGTCGAGAATGAAAGTGCAAAGCTTGAAGATGAAATAACAAACGCTAGAAGTCAGGGCCTACACCTAGCGCTGAGCTGTGATAGAGGGAACCTGATGCTTCCAGCACTGTAGTCCTTTAAATCCCACTTCAAGCAAACTGCATAACAGGTATACCCAGTGATGCAGATAAAAAACAAAGATTCACTGGCCAGCCTATCGACAGTAACCACGCTCTTGCTCATGGTACTGATGACCTGGGTATAGGCCCTAAGCCTTTGGGTCCAGGAGGACCTTTGAACATCCCAGAGTATGCTATCCTTTGGGGAGGCACTTGCCAACACAAAAATACTTTCGCCATGGTGATCACAGGTGGCACTGCAGTAGTAGTAAGTTTGTGGGAGGGGGTGGAATTTGTATCCTTGAAGGTGGGTTTGGGAAAAATGAGGAAAACAGCAGTCGCCCTACTGGCAGGTAATGCCACCCTGCCCGCTGGTCACCCAGCTGGGGCACAAAGAACACGGGGTTCCTCCCCCTCTCCACCTCTAACAAAAGAAGCCTCCTTTCTTAAAGGGGCTAGGTGCTGTAGGCTGGTTCCGAGCAGGCCCCCCTCCAAAATCGGTGCTTGAGAGCCTCACCCAGAGAGGGACACATCCAAGGGCTTGGGAAAAAGGGGGAGTGGCAGCTTGGGGGCTAGATGCGACTCCCTACCCTACCATTCAATGCTCAATGTGGGGCCGCTGTCCACATAGATGACCACATGAGGGTGGGCCCCATCCCAAGATGCCGACACAGAGAGGAGGGATGGAGGGAAGAACAAGGAAAGAAATACCCAGCCAAGCAGCCTTGAGTGATGGCCTCTATGCATTCCCCTATGCCATCAGACCCTCATTGGTGGTGGGTCTGCTACCCAAACACAAGTGTCCGGACCCTAGCTTCAGCAGCATGTTCTCTTACGTCCCATAGTCAGAAGTAGTGGAGGGACCTGGGGAGGAACTGAACTGATAATAGAGAGTGAATCTAGTGGGCAGAGGAATGGCCTGCTGTGAGGGCCTGAAAACGGTGAAGGCTCCTGGGGGCACAAAAGGTGGTTAAAATAAATAAATGACGACTCCCTATGTACTCACCCTATCACACTGGAAATTATCCAATGGAGAGAAACCTGCTTTTGCAACATACTGTAGAAAAACATGTTACTCGCTTGTAACTGTAGTTCTAGGAGTGGTATATGGTGTACGTCCACACTTCTAGCAGAATTCCCTTTCCCTTTAAATCAGGCCAGAAGGTCTTCAAGCTGGCTTCTCCCACCCACCTGGGTGGTATCCTCCTCAGCACCACCCCGTGACGTCATATCTGACCCGCTGGAAGACAGACCGGTGCGTCACTTACCAGAAGAGGTCAGGTGAGTTGTGTGGATGGACACCATATACTGCTCCTAGAAAGTACAGCTGCGTACTTACCGTAATGATAGATCTTCAAGGGGTATTTCTTGCAGCAGGTAATACACTTGGGTTGTCGCCAGTGGGCGCTGTGGCACACGGCAGCTCTCTTCTAGAAGTCTTTTGCCAGGGGCCACCCATACATGACATCAACACTCTGCTCCTATACATGAGTGGGCGGTGTGACGCTTGGACAGCTGGTTCTGATTAATCTATGCTTTTTGTAATATAAAAATGTGTTATTGAGTCTCTCTCTTGAGGCATGCTGAGACAGCCTGTGGGTTAACCCCCCCCCCAGGTTTCAGCTAAAAGATAAAAGCCAGGAGATAAAGGCTAGAAGAGACCTAAATTAAGGATCTCTTGTTTATCTAGCTTAATTGTAGCTGCCAGCTGCTAGGATAGGAACTCAAACTTTTATGACGTTTAGAGGAAGAAACCAGGTTATGTCACTTAGGTGCGAAGTCATAAATGTTCCTTTGATGTCTGTAAAGAGCAGGATGCTGCTCATGGATGAAAGAATGAACTTGGGTAATTACAGACTTGATTGGGAAGTCATGTGGGGACATGAGTTTTTGCTGATGTCACCTACTAATTTACCTCCTGCTTGATAAGACATCCTGATTGTATAATTTTTAATAAACAGAGGAGGAGCTAGGTGACATCATGGAGAAGGCAGGGTCAAGACAGTTTTTTTAATTGTGCTGTAACTGACCTTTAGACACACACACATATGTTTGGACTCTGAAGCTACAACATCTTTCAGCACTGTAAGAATATAAGAATACATTAGCTAGGCAAGTCTAAGCGTATGGTTAGCAGGAAATTGCACTTTTAAACTTCTTTTTTTTTTTTTCCCCAAGTGATTGTAATGTTTTGTGATATATTGTTCCGTATTTACATTTTACATATTTTTTATCTATTTTAAGTAAACCTCTATTTTAAGAGACTACTTGGTGTGCCTTTGAAATTCTTTATTTGACAAGTGAAGCATATCTGGTTAAAGCTGACACTGTGCAAAAGCTTAATGGTTTACCAAACCGGAAAAGGTAAGAGTTTATTCTGAGGTCTTTCACAGAGCTTTTAAGGGTTCATTTTGTACACCTGGTTAGGCGCCCATAGGCAAAAGATATCTGGCCCCCCTGAAGAGCAGAATTATCTGAGCATGTACACTGGGTATGCTAGCAAGAGGTTCACAGTTTGAATCCCTCCAGAACTTGAGACCAAAGTTTGATTTGAACCCACAAAACAGACAGGAGGGTTACTCTCTTTCTGTTCCTGTCCACAATACTGCACTCGGAGGTTGGCACTGTGGGCGCAGAGGGCTTGACCTGCTGAGTGGGGTTGTGACAGGCGGTCCCTGGTATACTCAGTTCCCCACCGGATTCAGCTTGCTAAGCAACGACTGAGGGAGATCCAAAGTACCATATGGCTTCCTTCCCACATATGTTTGGATCAGAAGTTGTTCTCTTAGAGAAAGGAGAGGGATGGAGGTAGGGATCGTACCTGCTGCAAGAGATGCCCCTTGAAGATCTACCGTTAAGTATGCAACTGTACTATCTTCCACAGAGATAATCTCTTGCAGTAAGTAATATACTTGGGATGAATCCCAAGCAGTAAACCCAAGAAGGGCAGAAGTTATGACAAAAGGCCTTGTAGGCCAGCTCGGCAAAAGGCCATCCTACGGCGTGAAGCACTGCCTAAGTTGTAATGCTTCATGAAGGTATGTATTGCGGACCATGTGGCTGCACTGCAGATATCTGTGATAGAAACCCTCTTGAAGCAGGCCGCAGTGGTGGCCATGGCTCTGGTAGAATGGGCTTGGACAGGTCCTGGTAATGGATTGCTATATTTCTTATAACAAAAAGTTATACAATGCATCAGCCAATTGGAAATGGTCTGTTTAGCGATCGGGAGACCTTCCCTTATTTAGGCAAAGGTAACAAAAAGCTGAAAAGATTTTCTAACAGATTTGGTACAATTGATATAGTATCTCAATATACAATGTACATCTAATGTGTGTAAGAGATATTCACCCCAATAAGAATGCTCGGGATAGTAGACTGGTAATTTGATGATCTGATTTAAGGTGTGTTTTAAGATCACTTTCGGCAAAAAGGAAGGACTGGTTTGGAGAACCACCCTGTCTTTCAGAAAGATTAAGTAAGACTCTTTGCACATCATGGCATGAAGCTCGGAAATACACTGAGCAGAGGTGACGGCCACCAAAAAATACTGTCTTTCAAGAAAGAAGCGGAGGTCACAGGTGGCCGACGGTTCAAAAGGCTCAAGGGCCAGTTTTTCCAAAAGGAAATTCAAGTCCCACCGGGGGCCGTCTAATGGGAGGTTTGATATATACCATGCCTCTTAGAAACATTTTGGCAAAATGATGTTGATACAGCAGTCTTCCTTCCAAGGCCTCATGGAAGGCTGAGATTGAGACCAAATGAACTTTAATGTAATGCTTTGGCAAGCGAGGCCAGGTAGTCCAACACTTTAGTCAGTGGACAGGAATAAGGGTCCAATGACCTGGAAGCGGCCCATATGGAGAAGCGTTTCAATTTGGCATATGTTTCCCTGGTTGATGGTTTACGTGAGGAGACTAGAAGACGGGCTATGAAAACGTCCTTAGGAACCAAGCGTGAAGGTGTAGTGACTTCAGGTTGGGATGAAGACGGGTCCCTTGACGTTGAAACAACAGATCTGACCTTATCGGCAACAGAATGGGGTCCGCTACTGAGAACTGCTGAAGTAGGGGAAACCACATCTGCCGGGGCCACAGAGGAGCTATAAGGATTAGGGTGGTAGGTTCAAGTTGTAGTTTCAATAGAGTCCGTTGCAGGAGAGTGACGGGGAGGAAGCATATAAGAAGAGTTCTGTCCACGGTTGCGACAGGGCATCTATAGACTGTCCCTTTCTGTTCGGGGATAATGGAATAGTATTTGGGGACTCGGTGATTGTGGGGGAGGCAAAAGGCGAGGCGGAGTCCCGCGACAATTGAAAGACCATCCGTGATGAAGCGTCCACTCGTGTGTGGAGGCCTGGCGACTGAGAAAGTCGGCCAGGGTATAGTGGCGTCCTGTTAGCTGGATGGCTATCAACAATAGGTGTTGAAGTATGGCTTCCTGCCAAACTGCCACCACCACCTCTCTGTAGAGAGAGTGCAGGACTTGGTACCTCCTTGTTAGCTCAGGTAATACACCACTGAGGTGTTGTCTGATTGGATCAGTAGAGGCCCTGGAGACAGGTGGGGGCAAAATGCCTGAAGGGCGAGGTGGACTGCCCTCATTTCCAGCAGATTTATACAGGATGAAATGGAAAAATGAGGCCACCTGCCCCATGTCCTGATGGGATCCAGGTGTGCTCCCCAGCCGTTGAGGGACGCATCCATGGTCAATGTCTGCTGGGGAGAAGGGGAGTGGAAGGGCATGCCTTGAGGTAGGTTGGCACACTGGGTCCACCAATGCAGGGTTGAGCAGCAAGTAGGAGAAACTCTGATTTTGACTTTGAAACTCCCAGTCTTCTGCCACCACTGATTCTGAAGAGTCCATTGGACTGGTCTCATATGTGGGAATGGCCGCGGCCATGTGCCCCAGACGGCATAAGAGACGTCTGGCTGTGACAAATTGTTGAGTTTGTATCTGGGAAGCCAGAGACATAAGTCTGTCTTGCCTGTTGGCAGGGAGGCAAGCCCTGGCAGAGATAGTGTCCAGAACGACTCCTATATATTGGAGCAACTGGGTAGAGGTTGGATTGTATTTAGGTCAGTTGACAGTAATACCCAGGAACTGGAACAGGGTAAGAGTCACCTGAAGGGATGAAAGCAGAGCGGTTTCGGAGTCTGCTTTTATAAGCCAATCGTCTAGATACGGGAAGACGAAATGTCCGTCCCGTCTCAGGGCCGCTGCCACAACCGCTAGGCACTTGGTAAAAACTCTTGGGGCTGATGAGAGACCACACAGAAGTGCTCAAAATTGGTAATGTTGTCCTAGTAGGTAAAAGCAAAAGAACCAGTGGTGGGCGGGGTGGATTGGGATATGTAGGTAGACATCTTTCATGTCTAATGCACACAGCCAATCCCCTTGTTTTAACATCAGCATTACAGACATTAAGGTGAGCATCCAGAACCTTTTGTACTGAATGTGAAGATTCAGTTGTCTGAGGTCTAGTATAGGTCCGAGATCTCCAGTGTGTTTTGGTACCAGAAAGAAATGGGAGTAAAATCCCTGATGGTACTCCCACTGAGGAACCAGATAGACGGCATTCTTGTGAAGAAGTGCCTGAAGTTCCTCCTGCAGAATAGGGATACGGTCGGGTGGGTAATGGACAGAGTGGTGGGGATGAGGGGGAGGCGCTGAGGTTAGTTCCAGCATGTGCCCCGTCAGTATGATCTAAATTACCACTCGTCTGATGTAATCATCTGCAAGGCCTTAAATGGAGGGCAAAGCGACCACCCATGGCTTCCGAGGCCTGGTGTAGGAAGCCTAGGCAAAGCCCCAGTTGGTCACTGGGAAGAGAGCTGACCGGCTCTACCAGAGGTGGAGGTGGGGGGATGGGAGTGGGAGCCCTTGGTGATGGAAGTGGCGGTCTTGGAAGGAGACTGGGAGCGACCATGGAATCTGCCTCTGTAGGTACCTCTGTGCTTACTGCCTCTCTTCGAATGAAAAGAAGAATTGGTAAGATGGCTGTGAGGTATGATACATGCCATGTACCGTATGCAAGGTCTGTCCTAAAGCCTGGAGATCATCCAGAAGTGTTTGGGTACCTGGCCCAAACAGTTTAGATCCATTAAAAGGAGCATTTACTACTTTATGTTGTATATCAGGTGTGAAACCTGACATACAGAGCCAAGTGTGGCATCTGAGGGTAACTCCGTGGCTGTTGTATGGGCCGAAGTATCCACCGCATCATAACCTGATCGGAGTAGATGTCGAGATATGGAATAGCCAGCGTAAACTGTAGCCAATAATTGGTCCTTCTCCTGGGATGGAGGGGGTTTACTGACTAGCTCTATAGCAGAGGACCAGAGGGTGCGTTGGTATTTAACCATGTGTTCCATATAGTTTAGAATTCTAAGATTCACAGTCCCCGCATGGAACACTCCCTCCCTTCCCCCCCGAGGTAGTCAAGTCAGCAGGACTCCTTATCGGGGGTAATGAGCTCATGTGCTTTGGTCATTTAGTACGATCATAAGCCATGGTAATCACTACTGAGTCAGTCTCGGGCTAGTGGAAAGAAAGGGATGGTGAAGGGGAGCCTGGTAAAGGTGATCAGCCTTCCTATGAATGGCTGGGACCACTGAAGGGTGGTTCCAAGCTGCCAAAACAGCGTTTTGGTAGGTTTGCATAAGTGGGGTACCACTACAGCAGGCTCTTCAGGTAGTTTGAGATAGTCAGCCATGTCCTTTCTCTGTTTATCATGCTTGGTAGTTGAAAACCCCATGATTTTTTGAATTTGAACCATCAACTCTTTAAAGATAGGTCATCAGGAGGAGAGGCAGCCGCCTGGCAGGAGGCATCCTCACGTGAAGAGGAAATGGTAGAAAGAGAGGACAGGGAATGGAAGCCCAGGTCCTGTAGTTCAATCTCTTCCAGATCTTCGGGAAAGTCATCCGGAAATTCTGCCTCATCTGAAAAGTATTCTTCTTTATAGGAAGGACGGGACCAGGTTGGTGAGCGTCCCCTGTCTCCCTGGAAGCGTTTTGGCCGAAGGGTAGGAGAACGGGAAGGGTGACTCGCCTCCCCTGAAGTGGGAGATTGAGAGTGCCTTATTACTTGTAGAACCTGTTGTACCACTGAGGCCACGTCCAAGGAGGGAGGAGTAGGGGAAGATGATGTAGGGAGTTTCTGAGAAATCATGAGGCTTGTTGAAGAAATAGGATGTGAGGAATAAATAGGCCTAGCCCCTGGGAGGTAAAGCCCAGGGTCCCGCTTCTCTGTCCGCCTGGCCCCTGTGGCAGAAAGGCTATGAAGGTGGAGGAGCAGTGGAAACTACAAGCCTAGTAGTTCTGCCCATAGAGGAATGGTCCATTGTCGATGGGGCAGCAAGGGAAGAGCCATTGGAATGCTTAAAGGGAGACGTCGTCGAGGGGAAATGAAGCATAGTCGACGGGACGTTAACGGAACCACCACAGGGTTCCACGGAGACTGTTGAAAGGGTGCTGGAACGTGCCATCAATGAGAGGGTGTAAATCTCCATCAACGAGGAAGCAACTCTGGAGGGCATTGTCGAAGGTGGAGCACCGGTAAAGGTAGCCGTCGATGAGTGGTTGCCTGAGGAAGTCACGGATGATTTATCGATGATATGTTTATGCTTCTTGTGTAAAGCAGTAATTGGGGGCTCCTTGGAACGAGCCCCCTTCACTAAGAGAGACTTTCTGCTCCATAAGATGTGCGTCGATCTCCTGAAGTCATCAACGGGTTGCTTGGTTGAATTCCTACCAATGGAAGCAGGAGATAGTGTCGTGTGTGGGACCCAGACACTGAACACAAATGGTATTGGTTGTTGTAACAATAGATCTTCCTACTGCAATGACAAGAGCAGAAAAGTGCTGTCTTGCTTGTAGATTCTTTGGAAATTCATCGATGAAGGAACGCAAACAGAGAAATTCCATTCCCAGCTCAAATTCTCGTCGATAACTGCTGCTCTCTGCACTAGCTGCTGCGTGTGAGCTGAAGACGGAGGGAAAATAAACTGAGGATACCAGGGACCACCCACTCTTATATAAGAGCAGAGTGATTATGTCATGTATGGGTGGCCCCTACCAAAAGACTGCTAGAAGAGCTGCCATGTGCCACAGCACCCTCTGGTGATGACCCAAGTGTATTACCTGCTGCAAGAGATTATCCCTGTGGAAGATCTACAGTTACAGGTGAGTAACTTGTTTTTTCTTGGGGTGTGGATATGGTGTACTATCTACACTTCAGGCAGACTTCTAGCAGTTCTCCATGAGAAGGGGCCAAGGCGCACACCCCCTATTTAGGCAACAGAGATTGGAGAACAGAGGCCCCAAAACCAGCATCCCGGCATGACTCAAGGTCGATGTGGCAGTGGGAAATGAGTCCTAAGCCCTAAGGGAGGCTCCCTACCATCCAACCTATAGCAGAGGTTGTTGCAGGATACAATCCACCTGCCAATCATCCACTTAGCTGCTGGTCTGCCAGGTGCAGCTTCAGCATAGGTGACAAACAGCTGGCAAACCTCTCCCTGAACTCCAGCCGTGCGCTCCTTATAGTAGGCAAGCGCTTGCCTCAGGTCCAGAGTATGGAGCCTGTGCTCGGCCTCAGAGGTGTGGTTGGTGAAATACACCAGGAGATTGATCACCTGGGTTAAGGTGAAACTCCAAAACAACCTTTGGAAGGAATTTCAGGTCGGGGCAAGGGACAACCCTGTCCCTGTGGAAGACCAGATAAGGAGACTCCACCAATAGCGCCTGGGGCTTCCTTCTGGTGGATGTGATGGCCACCAAGAAGGCGGTCTTCCATGACAGGTGCGACATGTCACATCTGTGCACTGGTCTGAATGCCTTGCCAGTGAGCATTGCCAACACCAGCAACAGGTTCCAAGATGGTGGTGGTTCACGCACCGGAAGGGAACTGTGGTCAAGGCCCTTAAAGAAGCAGCCGATCACCTACTCCTACACCACCATTTGCATACCAGCCCACGCCCCTAGTATGCAAAGATGGCTGCCAGGTGCACCTTGAGGGTCACTGACTTGCCCTGACACCAATTGGAAAAAAGCTTCCATTTGAAGACATTGCACTGGCACGTCAACTCCTTCTCAGAGGCTTGGAGGACCTTGTTGGAAAGACCTAAAGCCTGGAACTCTAGCCGCTCAGGAACCAGGCTGTCAGGTGCAGGCACTGAAGGTCCAGATGGAGGGCCATCCCCTGACAGCACCAGAGCAGGTCCAGGAAGATGCCATGGAGGGCTGAGGCTGAGAAGATCAGGGTACCAGAACCGGTGCAGCCAGTCCGGAGCTACCCGGGTCATCCAGGCCTTGTCCAGCACCTTGTGGATCAGGAGAAAGGGATGGGAGGGAAGGCGTACAAGAGGCCCGAGAGCCTTGCAAAAGCATCCCCCAGCAGTGTCCTGCACTGAGGGGGTTGGGGTGGGCACAGAACAGCCTCAGCTTCGCGTTCTCCCTTGAAGCAAAAAGTCAATCAAGGGAGTACCCCACCAGGAGAAAAGGCAGTCTACTACCTCTTAGTGAAGAGACCACTCGGCTGAGGTCATCCACTAGGTGGTTGGACATGCCGGCCACATAAATCGCCAGATGATGGGAACCCAGAATGCAAATGTGAGTCTAAATGCAGAGAGCTTCCCTGCACAGTGGGAGGGAATGCATCCCGTTCTGCTTGTTAAGGTAGTACACGGTCATTGTATTGTCCATCTGGACCTGGACGACCTGAACCCAAATGTGTGGAGCGAAGGATGTCAGTGCTAGATGCACTGCACGGAGCTCCAACAGGATGATGTGACATCAGGACTCCTTGAGAGTTCAGAGCCCATGGCCTCTGTGGTCCCCCAGGTGGGCTCACAGCAGAGACCAGCAGAGAGGCGTCGTTCAAGAGAGTGATCGTCAGTTCTGGGCAGATAAACAGGACTCCTTCCTGTAGACTGTCCAGGACCAGCCAACACTGGATGGCATCCAACATCAGCTGCGTCACCGTGACTGGCTGGTCGAAGTGACAGAGGCGCTGAGACCACTGCTGTGCCAGCCCTTACTGTAGGGGGCGTATCCTCCAGCGGGCCCTGTGGACCACACTGGTGCAAGCCGCCATGTACCCCAGCAGGTGCAGGAAGTCCCAGGCAGGACCAGATTGCCCAACCTGAAATGATCAGGCAAAGAAGGTAATATCCTCTGCCCTGTCTGCCAGGAATCGGGCCTCGGCCAAAAGGGAGTCGAGCTCCGCCCGGATGAAATGGATCATCTGTGAGGGACCAACTTCCGAGTAGGGCTGAGTAGGTCTGGAGGGCCAGATCCCTGGACAGCTCCCACCTCCGCTCTGGAGGAACCGATGATCAGCCAGCTGTCCGTGTACGGGTACACTCAGACTCCTCAGCGCCTCAGTAATGCTGTAACCATTGCAATGCATTTGGTGAGGACCCTGGAGGCAGAGAAAAGGCTGAATGGAATGGCATGGAACTTGTAAAGGATCCCTTCTGCGCAGAAACCGCCGGTGGGACAGACAGATGGGTACGTGGAAGAAGGTGCCCTAGAAGTTCAGGGAGCAGACCCACATGTCCTGCTCCAGGGAAAGGATGATCTGATTCAGGGTGACCATCCAGAATTTATGTGGCCATAGATATTTGCTGAGGTTGTGCAGATCCAGTATGGGATGCCATCCTCCTGTCCGTTTTGGAACAAGAAAGTATCTGGAAATAAACCCTGGACTGGCCATGATATCCTGGACATGAACAAGGAGGAGCTGGGCGATGTCTCCCAAAGGGCGGACAAGTCCACAGACACCACGTCCTCCCGGGGCACAAGCTCGGCTGGGTGGGAGATTCTCGAACTCCAGAGGCAGTCCTTGACCTATCACCTTGAGTACCCACCTGTCCAAAGTAATACTGGACCAGGTAGAAGTGAAGCGCTCCATGAGCCAAACCGAGGAAAAGATAGTCAACTCTGTTAAGAAGGGGGATAAAACCTTTTATATGTACATCAGGGAGTGAAGGAAGACCAAGGAAGGGGTAGTGAGGCTTAACAAAGGGGAGAGGAGGTGGGCAAAGGATGACAGTGGAAAAGCAGAGATACTGAATGAATACATTTGCTCAGTATTCACAAAAGAAAAGGGGGAGATACCTAAACCAAGCACTAGAAACACTCTGGACAGGGGGGTCGATAACAGTCCATTTACAAAAAAAAGGGTCCTGAGAGAACTCCTAAAACTCAGGATAGACAAAGCAATGGGGCCTGACATGATTCACCCCAGAATTCTAAAAGAACGAAGGAGAGACCTAGTGACGTCACTGACTACCCTCATACCTCTCAACTGTCCCTGATTTTGCCTCAAAATTTTATTCTGTCTCTCCTAAAAATTGTGTTACTGTGGCCAAACAGCGGGGGTTATAAGCATAAACTAATGTCAAACATTAAAGCTACAGACTTGTTCTTCTTTAGAAAATGTATTTTACACTAAGCCATTTATTCTACCAGCTTCCTGAGTGGACATCTCCAATTTTGAAGACGTGTCCCTGATTTTGGTCCTTTGTCCCTGATTTTTTTAAGCCTTGTCCCTGATTTATGAGGCAGGAGGTTGAGAGGTATGACTACCCTTTTTAACAAATCATGGGAGGATGAGGTGGTACCTGAGGATTGGAGGAAGGCAGATGTGATTCCTCTTCACAAAAGTGGGAAAGAGGCAGGGAACTACAGACCTGTTAGTTTAACCTCAGTGGTAGGGAAAATGGTGGAATCACTTCTGAAAGAAAGAACTGTTGAGTACCTAGAGGCCAGTGGGGCACAGGACCCAAGGCAGCATGGATTCACAGCGGGAAGGTCATGTCAGACTAATCTAATAGATTTCTTTGACTAGGTGACCAAAGTAGTAGAACCAGGGAGGGGCTGTAGATATTGCCTACCTACACTTTAGCAAGGCATTTGACACAGTCCCACACAAAAGATTAATAAACAAGTTAGCCACCCTGGGAGTAGGTCCCAGGGTGATAACCTGGGTGACAAATTGGCTGACCAACAGCATGCAGAGAGTAATAGTAAATGGAGTACACTCTGAAGAAAGAGTGGTTACTAGTGGGGTACAGCAGGGTTCAGTACTGGGACCGGTCCTCTTTAATGTCTTTATAGGAGACACTGCAGAGGGACTGGAAAGAAAAACAGGTTACTCACCTGTAACAGTAGTTCTACGAGTGGTATATGTTGTTCATCCACACTTATTGACATGTCCCTTTCCCCTTTAAATTTTGCCAGAAGTCTTCAAGCTGGCCCTCCCACCCACCGGGTGGTATATACCTCTGCTCCGCCCCATGATGCCAGATCTTAGCCTGCTGGAAGCCAGGTTGTGTGCATCCATGTGGATGAACAACATATACCACTCCTAGAAGGAAAAATTACTCACCTTAGTAATGTTGTTTCTTCTAATGGAGTCTTGCTGTATTCTGACTATTGCAGTTAGGTCCTGCCTTTCAACTGTCCCGGAGAACAAAGAGTCAACTTTCCATGGCCAGCATGGAACGCTCAGTGCGAGCTCGGGCGAAGCCCCTGTCTGCTGCTGTTTAAACTCCAACCATCAGATCTTTACGAGCAATACTCACTAGAAGTTCTGTGTGGAAACTGTAAACACACACTAGCCAACTGGCAACTAAATTTATTAAAAAGGGTTTTTGGTTTCAAAGCAAAGACTCGAGTCAGGAAACCCAAAACAAAACACAACACACACCCAAAATAAAGGAGGGTGAAAAGGGCACCTCTAGGGTGCCAACACTGCTCCTGCCCACCCACATCCCAAAACCAGGTTCTGGGGGTCAGAATAACAAGACTCCATTAGAAGAAACAACATTACTAAGGTGAGTAATTTTTCTTCAAACAACATGAACTCTTGCTGTATTCTGACTACTGCAACTACCAAGCAGTACCTCCATGGAGGAGGACAGAACCTACTTTGGAATAGGCTCCAGTACTGCTGTGCCAAACCGAGCATCACTCCTAGCCTGGATATCCAGAGAGTAATGCTTGGTGAATGTATGGACTGTTTTCCAGGTGGCTGCTTGACAAATTTCTAAGATAGGAATATCCCTGGCAGCAGCCAGGGAAGCAGCTGTACCTCTAGTAGAGTGAGCCCTCAGGCCTGAGGGTGGGTTCTTCCCAGTTTTTCAAAGCAGAATTGTATACAAGAGACAATCCACCTGGCAATAGATCTTTTAGTGGCAGGTTTGCCCTTACCGACCTCTCCATATGTGAGGAACAACTGGAGGGACTCAAACCTGTGACCCTTGGTGCGCTCTATGTAGTAGCTGAGGGCCCTTTTAACATCCATGCTGTGCAGCCTCCTCTCTCCAGAGGAGGAATGGTCAGTGAAGAAAACAGGGAGAGACATAGACTGATTAAGGTGGAAATCTGAAACCACCTTAGGCAAAAACTTCCTGTTAGTTCTTAGGACCACTTTATCTCTATGGGAAGAGATGAAATCAGGCTCCACTGACAGGGCTTGCAATTCACTGATACGCCTGGCAGAGGTAATGGCTACCAAAAACACAGTTTTCCAAGTCAAGTACTTAAGCTCTGCAGAGGACAAAGGCTCAAAGGGTGGTTACATAAGCTGAGCAATGAAAACATTAAGGTCCCAAGCAAGAGCAGGGTCCCTAAAGGAGGGATTGGTGTGCAGCAATCCTTTGAAGAACTTGCAAAACACAGGATGGGCTGACAGAGGAGAGGACCTGCCTACTGACAAGAAGGCAGAAACAGCTGCCAGATGCACTTTGTAGCTGGCCTAAGTCCCAAGCCATTAAGATGAACCATATAGTCCAGGACTGTAGGCAACCCAGCAGATTCTGGAGAAATATGCTTATTAGAGCACCAAATAGTGAACCTTTTCCGTTTGGAGTTGTAAGCCTTTCTGGTGGAAGACTTTCGAGAAGTCTTAAGGATATCCAGAACCCCTTGAGAAAGGTGTAGATCAGCAAACTAACTCTTCAAGAGCCATGCCTTGAGATTGAGAGATTTGAGGTTCGGATACCAAATCCTCCCCTGAGAGGATGTCAACAGGTTGTAATTCCTGGGAAGAGACAGGGGAAGGTGGACTGCTAAGGACAGCAACAGTGGATACCAGGGCTGTCTGGCCCAGTCTGGAGCAATCAGAATCACGTTGCATGGTTGAGACCTGATCCTAACACTTTGAACAGGAGAGGGAAGTGGGGAAAAGCATACAGAAATTTCCCTTCCCAATTCAGAATCAGAGCATCCAGGGGGACTGAGCCCCAGACTGGTGTCTGCAACAAAAGAGAGGAAGTTGGTGATTGTCTGGGGCTGCAAAAAGATCCATCTGTGGAGTGCCCCATCTCGAGAAAATCACTTTCAAAACTAAGGGATCTAGGGTCCATTCGTGATGGCCCTGGGATATCCTGCTGAGAGCATCTGCTAGGACATTGTCCTTCCCTGGGAGGTGGACTGCTATCAGAGAGGTTTGCAGGGAATAGGCCAGAGACCACAACTTCATTGCTTCTGTGAACAAGGCTGTAGACAGACTGCCTCCTTGCTTGTTGATGTACCACATTGTGGTGGTATTGCCTGTTCTGATCTGGACCACCTTGTTCTGTACAGATTTGGAAAAGGCTTGCAGTGCCAGAAACACTGCTCTGAGTTCCAAGAGACTGATGTGAAGCAGAGATTCTTGAGATGACCACAGCCCTTGGGTGGTAAGATCCCCCAGGTGGGCTCCCCAGCCCAGCAGGGAGGCATCTGTGTTGAGTATCACTGAATGAGACTGAGTGACAAAAGGAACTCCGTCTCAAATTGTCCTGATCTTGCCACCATTGCAAAGGCTGGATCAGGGTTCGAGTCACTGGGACTAGTTTGGTAAGGGAATCCTTTCTCTGGGACCAGAAGTCTCTTAAGTGGAACTGAATGTCCCTAATCTGAAATCTTGCCCCCTGGACCACTGCTGTAAAGGCTGCCATGTGGCCCAGGAGCTGCAAGAAATGCCTTGCTGGTCGAGACACCTGAAGGGTGAATGAAGAGGCCAGTTCTATCAGGGTCCTTGCCCTGTCCAGGGGAAGGAAGGCTCGTGCCCTTATTGTATCCAGCTCTGTCCCTATAAAGGTGAGGAGCTGTACTGGCTCGAGAACTGACTTTGGAAGGTTGAGGAGGAATCCTAAGGAAGTGAGCACTCGCTGAGTTATTTGCAGATGTGACTTGACTTGGTCTGGAGACTGACCCACTATGAGCCAGTCGTCCAAGTATGGAAAGATGGAGATCTTTTTTCTCCTTAGGAAAGCAACCACTACTGCCAGGCACTTTGTGAACACCCTTGGAGCTGATGTTAGGCCAGAGGGCACTGCTCTGAATTGATAGTGGCCTGAGGGCAACTTGAACCTGAGGTACTTTCTGTGGGAGCACCTGATGGTAATGTGAAAATAGGCATCTTTGAGGTCCAGGGAGGCTAGCCAGTCCCCTGGCCTTAGACAGAGCAGAATTAGTCCCAGAGTCACCATTTTGAATTTTGGTTTTAAAAGGTGCTTGTTCAGATATCTTAGATCCAGGATGGGCCGCCATTCTCCTGTTTTTTGGGGGTTAGGAAGTACCGGAGTACAATCCTTTGCCCTGTGTAGGTAGAACCCTTTCTATGGCTCTGAGAGCAGGTGGAAGAAACCTCTGCCTCTAGGGCAAGGGTCTCTGATGGATTGCAGGTGGAAAGGATCTGGTTCTCATCTTGAGAAATTTTTGAAGTCGAGAACCAGTCCCTGGCTTACTACTCCAGAACCCACTTGTCTGATGTTAAAGACTTCCAGTCCTGGACAAAGTAGCCAGCCTGCCCCCTACAGGTACTGGAGAATCGGCCCGGGCAGACCCATCAGGATGTCTGCTTGGCAGGGGCTTTAGGCTGACGGGTGGAAGCAGGCCTGCTCATTCCCTGTCTGCCTCTCCCTCTGAAGAACCCCCTCTGAGCATAAGCAGAAGAGGAGGCCTGGGCTTGGTAAAAAGGCCTTTCAAAGGGCCTGCCCTGCCCCTGGAATGCTGTCTCTGAGGAGTGGCTTGCCTTTCTTTGGCCTGAGCACTCATGTAGGTGGTCCTGTACTCGTCCATCTTTTTCATGTAGTTCTCTGTCTGCTCCCCAAACAGAGAATTACCAATGACAGGGAAATCCATGGCCTTAGCCTGGGTATCCTGGGATAGGCTAGAACATCTGAGCCAAGCCATCCTCCAAAGGGCCACAGATGTAGCCATGACTCTAGATGAAACATCATTGGAGTCCACAGCAGCAGCATGAAATTGCACCTTGGATGCCTCAATCCCATCTGCAGCCACCTGCTCCAGGTCCTTGGCAAACTGGTCAGGGGCCTGTTTAGCCAGAGCCAGCACAGTGTCCCACCTGGACTTCTGGTATCTAGCTGTGTAGGCCATATAGTTAGCCTGCCTGAGTCCCAAAGATGCTGCCATGTACTGCTTCTTGGCCACTGCATCAGTCCTCCTGGAGTCCTTATGGGGGTGTGATGCCAAGGGAATATTTGCCTTATCACAGGCAGCAGCCTGCACTACCTCAACATGGCTGCATTGCTGGGAAAGGAACTCCGTGTCCGAGCCTGAAAGGGTATACCTCTTGTCGATTCGTCTGTTCACAGGAGGTATGGAATTAGGAGTCTTTAGAATTTTAAATGTCTGTTTCCCAAAAGATTTATGGAGGGAAATAGACAATCTCCTGGACTCTGGGATGTCCTGGAGATCCGGGTCACAAGGGCTTACGAAGACGCCCAGCCCTCCCCTGCTCATCGGACCCTTCCCCCGCAAAAGCACCAGAACTGAGATCCGGGTCGCGAGGGCTTACGAAGACGCCCAGCCCTTCCCTGCTCATCGGACCCCCCCCCCCCAAAGCACCAGGTACAGGACTAGACAGAGTCGCTCTGTAGCGCCATTTTCTAAATTTCAAACAGCAGTTGGTTTCAGCAAAGGAAAGCGACCCAGCGCCTTTGTTGTCTCTGATAGCTGCTGGAGTCGGCGTAGGAGTGCTAATTGTTTTTTTGCCTCATGATTTCTGCCTGTTTGTCACCATGTTATTTACTCTGCTTATTAGGTACTTTAAATTGTAAACTGCTGCCCACTGAAATTCACCAATCCTCTCTGGAGCTTTAAGGGGCAGGAGTGCTGGTACTTTTAATTTACATTACAGCTTGCTGAGCTTTAGCTTTAATTTCAAAAGTGTGCTGTTAATGCTAGTTCTGGGGTCGGGGTCACCTGCTCGCTGCACTGCAACAAGTACTGGGCTAGGGGTCAAGTTAAGAAACTGAGCCTGCAAGGAACTAACAGAGCTTGCAAGGAGCTATAGCTTGAATTTTAATTTAATCTTAGAGAGTGCTGTTAAGTTAATGCCAGGAAAGTACCTGGATACTGAGTGCCACTCTCGGAAGCCTCTAAAGTACAGCCCACCATAACTTTGCAGGTCGCTTGAATCGGTGGATGATAAGCGGCAATTCAGAGCGACCACGCCATTTCCCCAGCACAGAAGCCATTACCTCGTAGTCACACACATCCCAGGCTAACGCCCATCTCCCTTTCTAAGCAGTCCCTGCTCCAACTGCACTGTCTGTAATCTGCACTGATTTTTTATACCTATTACAGCAGCTCTCTTACCTGCAAAGTTTCTCTATTGTCTCCTCCCACGCAGTATTTAAAGCCACTGTCTCTTCCACAGAACTGAGATCCGGGTTACGTAGAGCTACTGAACGCCCAGCCCTCCCTGCTCATTGGACCCCCCAAAGCACCAGGGAATGGGACCAGACGGAGTCGCCCTGTAGTGCCATTTTTAAATTTCAAACAGCAGTTGGTTTCAGCAAAGGAAAGCGTACTGCCCCCACCACCGCCTCTTGGTGAGCTCCGCCTTTTATAGGCTGGATAGGCTGTTGTCACGTGACAGTCGAAAACCTATCAGCCCACTTTCTCATTTGCAGCTTATCAGCTGCCACCACCAGAGGGCTCATACCTATTTCATACCCATTTCCTCCAAGCTGACTCTAGCACAGGACATGATGCTGCTTTTTACAACCATCGCTCTCTTTTCTTTGGCCTCCTTAACCTCCTTTCCACCCTCAAGCCAACCAGACAGGGAACCCTCGCCAGCCCTGCCTCCTCGGTTAGCCCCTCAGCCTCACTACAATACATCATATCACCTGCCAGAGCTACACCTGGATTTCAACCACTACGGGCTATTTAGTGTCTCCATCTTGCCACCCTCCTTCCACCCAGGGCTCTCGGTCCTGCACACTTCTTCCCTCAGCAGTATATCTGCAGCCACCGCTCACTGCAACCCCACCGCAAGTAGAACCACCTTAAAGTCTAAAGCGAAGCATCTCTTTGCCCTTCTCCTGCTCCTGTCAGAAGACATAGAGGCGAACCCAGGCCCTTACTCATCTCATACCCCACCCCATTCGATCTCCCAAAACGCCATCTATCTTGCACCTAAATACCAGTAGTCTGCTATCTAAAATCTCGTTTTACAACCTATCGCCCTAACCCTGCACCCGGACATCCTGGTAATCTCAGAAACATGGCTGAAACCACATCACACGGATGCCGAAGTGTCCATTCTGGGATACACAATCATCAGGCAGGACAGATGTGGGAGAAAGAGAGGGGGAGGTACGGCAATGTATGTATCAAGCACTCGGCAGTTCACCACTGTGGACATCCCTTCCCCCCCAAGCAAACATCGACTCTCTACTCATCAAACTAATACTTCCGTATTCCACCCCTATATATGTAGCAGGCTATACTGCCCCCGCACTCCCACAGATGATATTCTCTCCCACCTCATTACATTGCAATCCCTAGCCACTGGGGGTGAACTCTACACCACAAGTGATTATAATGCCAACTGGTTAGGCAATGACAAAGTCCACCTGAAGACCAAGATTAAGGCCTTGAACCTCAAGCAACTCATAAGGGAGCCCACCAGACTCAACCATAAGACAAACAACCACTCCTTACTGGACTTGGCTCTCACCTCACATCCACACAGAATTCTGGCCACAGGCCTGCTTCCTGATTCATTAAGCGATCATCACATGATCTACATGACCAGGAAGGTACACAGTCCCACTGCCCCCTCCCCCCAAGACACTGCGCACACAGTCCTATAACTCCTTAGACCTTGAAGCTCTCCTGGCAGACCTAGGCAGGATTAATTGGTCCTGCATCACCAAAGCATCCTCCATTGAAGAAGCCTTTGAGGCATTTAAAACCAGATTCCTAAAAGTTTGGGACAAGCACACTCCCCTGTGTACTAAAAGAGTCAGAGGGGCCCATCTACCTTGGATCTCGGCGGACATAATCAGATTATGCGCACAGAGAACCACGCCTGAAAGCACATAAGAAGCAGGGCACCCAGGCCTCCCATAATATCTACCGCTCCTGTCGAATGCCTGTACAAAAATCATCCGCCAAGCCAAAATGTTACTTCCATCAATATTCAGAAACAACCTAATCACCCCACAAATTTTGGAAATCCTCAACCTCCTGCCTCCCCCACCCGCCAACTCTACTAACACAGGGTACCTCATCTCGACCCCATCTATGTAGCTGAAGCCTTTAACACCCACTCTCCAGCTGTGCAGACAACCTTCTAGCCTCCCACAGGATAAGCACACCCGGAACACCCCACCGCCCAGTCCCCCTTATATTCACCCCAGTCCTGCCGTTCACATTCCAACCAGTTTCCCCAGCAGAAGTCCTTTGCTCCCTGCATGCTCTGAACCCCAACAAAGGCAAATGCCCATTATCCTTGGACGCCAAGATGCTATTCTTGTCAGGCCCAGCTATAGCCTCCCCCCTGGCCACCCTCCTCAACCTCTCTTTCTCACTGGGCAAGGTGCCTATGGCCTGGAAATTGGCCACCATCATTCCCCTCCCCAAAGGAGGTGACCCCTCCTCACCAGGCAACTACTGACCTATCTCCCTACTCCCTATACTGGCCAAATTACAGGAACGACTAGTCTTGTCACAACTGACTCATTACTTGGACGCCTCCTCATTCTTCATGCCTTACCAATCCAGATTCCGCAAAGCCCACTCAACCGTCACCTCCCTACTACGGGTCACAGGAGACATTCTCGCCAGCATCGACAAGGGACATACCACCACAGCCATCTTTATAGACCTTGCAAAGGCTTTCGATACCGTCTCCCACCCCCTACTCATCTCTAAAATTACCAACGCGGGGCTTGCACCACCTGCCACAGAGTGGTTTCAAGATTATCTAGCCGGGAGGAAACAAGCGGTCAGAATTGCCTCCTACACATCAAACCCCCTCCCTGTAACATCTGGTGTCCCCCAAGGGTCAGTATTAGGACCCATATTCTTTTCCATCTTTCTAAACGACCTCCCATCGGTATGATCCCATTCATCCATTCAAATGTATGGGGACGATACAGTCCTGTACGCAGCTGGACCCTCCGCTTGAAGCGTGGCATCTCTCCTTCAGGAGGATTTCTCTGCCATCCAGCTATGGTTCAGAACTGACCAGCTATTCCTAAATCCAACAAAAACTGTGTCGGTCACATTTGGCTCCCAACAAAGACTCTCCCGACAACCCCCCTGTCCCCCGTTCAAAACACTGGAAGGGTCCCCACTAGAGCAATGCACTAGTTATAGGTACCTAGGCATCTGGCTCGATCAATACTTAGACTCTGCATCTCACATTGACTCCCTACACAAGAGGCTGCTACCTAAACTGGGTGCACTTTACCGTAACGAGAACTGCCTCTCCACGCAAACGAGACTAGCCATTGTACAAAAAATGATACTGCCTGTTCTCGACTATGGGGACATAGTATACACTACCGCAGCGGCTACCATACTGGCAAGCCTAGACACCCTATTCCACTCCTTCTGCCACTTCATCCTAGACTGCCCGCAAACCACTCACCACTGCACGTTACATAGCTCCCTCAACTTGCCATCCCTCCAAGATCGCAGATTAATTAACTGCGCAAGGTTCGCTGCCAAATACTGGTCCCTCTCCCTCCCTCCCTACCTGGAATCCACCCTTTCCCAACAACCTCCTCCAGTGTACTCCTTAAGAGGCACAGACCCCAGACTACTCCATGTTCAACTCATGCGCTCCACCAAGGGACAGGCAGCTTTTTAAATACCGAATCCCACAGCTATGGAACGCCCTACCCGCCCCCATACGACGCGAGAACAACCCCTACCTTTGTACTCAATTACTCAAGGCTCATTTCTCCTCCAACTGCTCCTGCTAGTTAACTCAATCGCCACTTTTATGGGTGTACAACCTACTGTCTCATTGTTTACTTGTCTCTATCTGTAACTCCTGACCATGGCTGCCAGGCATAATTCTGCCTGTAACTAATTACTATATTGTACTGTATTGTATTGCACAAATGTTTTGCCCAAATGCTTTTTGTTATGTACCGGGCCTTGGCCCCCAGGTCGCATCTGGAATCGAGCTTTGTTGCTCAGTATGCCTTCCTGGTGAATCTCGTAAATAATAATAATAATGTCCATCATCTCAACAAAATCAGGCTCCTCCTGATCCTCTACTGCTTCCTCCATTGGAAGCTGGAGGGTTTCAGCCACTTTCTTGTAAAACATAAAGTGGGAAGGGGACTCAGAAAGCCTAGGAGGAGAAACACCTGAAGGTCTGTCTGGGGAGATGTCCGGGTCAACAGGCACATCCAGACTTTCATAATTACCATCATCATTATCCTCATACTCTCCCTCCTCCTCCGGTTCATAAAATTCTTCTCAAGTATAATCCGGAACCGGGGGAACCGACCAAACCGAGCCCCTGATAGATCGTGCCGGTTTGGCCGGAACCGAAGTTAGCGACTGAACTATCCTTATCGCTTTGGCTATTTCATCAGTGGTTGGAGAAAGAATTTGTGGATCCGAACTGGATGATTTTTCTCTTCTCTTTCTTTTAACCAGAACAGACTCCTCAGCATCCGCTCTCCTTTTGCCCGAAGAAGTTTCGCCCTGGTCAGAGGGCACTCCTTCTGGTTCGGTCGGAACCGAACTGGGCTGGCCATCCGGGTCAGCGGACTTCTTGGCCTCCCTTTTCCTCAGTCTACCTACTCTCTTATCCAGGGTAGCTTTGGGAAAACTTTTACAAATTTGGCAGTCTGAATCGAGGTGGTCAAACCCCAGACAATGAACACAGGTGGTGGGGGATCAGCCTTTAGCAAAGGCTTCCCACACACACTACAGTGTTGAAACCCAGTGGGCCTGCTTTTTTTCCTGGTTTCTCAGACATGGCCAATCCTATCCAAAACTTACCCTTTTTCCAGAATCCACCAGGCAAATAACTTTATCGGTTCTCCTGACTGCGTTACGGGTCTCGAAAAACGTAATTAAATCTGTTTTTTTTAGAACCGATACTGGACCAGTTACCACACTCTAATAAATTCAAAACTTTTTTAAGACCAATCTGATCGGTTCAAACCGAACCGATCCAATATTTACAAGTTCCACACAGAAACTAAATGCAAAACCTATCTAGTACTCACGGTACCACAGACAGAGACTTAAACTGACAGGTTCAGTAGCAGAAATTCGGTAGAAACCGAGTAAAAAACTACACTTTAATCGACTTTTTTGAACCGAGCAAAGGAGAAATCTCCGGAGCGACTGTTCAGTGAGGCAGAGTAAAGAATCTGACGGTTGGAGTTTAAACAGCAGCAGACAGGGGCTTCAACCGAGCTTGCGCTGAACGTTCCAAGCTGGCCATGGAAAGTTAACTCTTTGTTCTCCGAGGCAGTTGAAAGGCAGGACCTAGCTGCAATAGTCAGAATACAGCAAGACTTCATGTTGTTTGAACTACTGTTACAGGTGAGTAACCTGTTTTTCTAGGATCGTGGATATGTTGTTCATCCACACTTATTGGCAGACTCCTAGCAGTTCTCTGGGAGAAGGGAGGCAAAGCAACACCCCTACTTGGGGAACAGAGATTGGAGAACTGAGGTCCCAAAAACAGCATCCCAGCATGACTCAGGGTCGATGTGGTAGTGGGTAATGAAGGTGTTTGCTGACTTCCAGGTAGCAGCCTGACAGATTTCCTGGATAGATACGTCCCTGGAAGCAGCCACCGATGCAGCAGTATGGTGGGTAGAATGAGCTCTTATCCCTCTGGGATGCTCCATACCTGTCAACTCATAGCACAGACCTATGCATGATGTAATCCATCTTGCTATGGTCCATTTAGCTGCAGGTCTGCCAGAAGTGGCTTCAGCGTAGGTGACAAACAGTTGGCGAACATCTCCACGAATTTCTGCCGTCTTCTCCTTGTAATAGGAGACAGCATGTCTCGGGTCCAAAGTATGGAGCCTGTACTGAGCCTCCGAGGTGAAATTAGGGTAGTATACCGGCACAGTCAACACCTAGTTAAGGTGAAACTTTGACACCAACTCTCGAATAACTTTGGGTGAAGCCACCCACAACTTTGTCCAGACCAGATAAGGAGTCCACCGAAAGCGCCTGAGCTCCTCTGTCCTTCTGGCAGACATGATAGCCACCAGGAAGGCATTCTTCCATGACAAGTGTGACAGCTCACACTTGTGCATGGGTTTGAATGGCTTGCCCATGAGCTTTGCCAATACTAGCAGTAGATCCCACAGAGGTGGAGGTTCACGCACCAGAGGGGATATGTGATCTAGGCCTTTGAAAAAGTGCCCACTCACCATCTCCTGCACCAATGTCGGCTGACTGGCCTGCACCCAGTAAGCAGAAATGGCTGCCAGCTGCACCCTAAGGGTCGATGACCATAGACCCCCTTTGGAGAGAGACCAAAGGTAGTCCAGAATGTTAGCCACAGAACAGGATAAGGGGTCCAGACCCTTACCCTGACACCAAATAGAAAATCTTTTCCATTTGAAGGCGTAACATTTCCAGGTCCATTCCTTTCTAGATGCCTCCACCACAGGATAAGGGGTGCAGACATCTTTGAAAAGACCCAAAGCCCAGAACTCTAGCCGCTCAGGTACCGGGCTGTGAGGTGCAGGGATTGAAGGTCCGGATGGAAGACCTTCCCCTGGTTCAGAGATATCAGGTCCGGGCGTGTACAAAGCTGCTCCGGGGGCCTGCAGCTGAGGATATCTGGATACCAGAACTGGCTCGGCCAGTCTGGGGCTACCAGAATCACCTTCCCCTTGTCCTTCCTCACCTTGAGTAACACCTTGTGGATCAAGGGAAATGGAGGGACGGTGTAGAGGAGGCCTGGGGTCCACGGCCTCGAGAAGGCATCCCCCTGCAGCGAGCCCTGCTGAGGGGGGCGGGTATGAAACAGCCTCAGTTTGGTGTTTTCCCTGGAGGCAAACAGGTCCACCATCGGTTTTCCCCAATGGAAAAACAGACTGTAAGCTACCTCTGGGATGGAGAGACCACTCGTGAGATGTCTGGCCTGTGTGGCAGAGCATGCACCAGCTGGTTCGAGACTCCTGCCACATGGATGGCTAGAAGATCTGCCTCCAGCTGGCTCACGAGGGTCCAGATGCAGAGCGCCTCCTTGCACAGCAGACGGGAGTGCGCGCTGCCCTGTTTGTTGAGGTAGTACATGGTCGTGGTATTGTCTGTCTGGACTTGAGTCACTTGACCCCGGAGCTGAGGAGCGAAAGCTGACAGTGCCAGTCTGACTGCTCTGAGCTCCAACACGTTGATGTGGCATCGGGACTCTTCGGGAGTCCACAGTCCATGGGCCCTGTTGTCCCCCATGTGGGCTCCCCAGCCCATGAGAGAGGCATGGGTCGTAAGGATGACCGTCGGCTAGGGGCAGACAAACGGGATCACTTCCTGCAACTGGTTTGGGGCGATCCACAATTGGAGAGCGTCCCACATCTTCTGGCTTACAGCGATCAGCTGGTTGAAATGACCATGGCGCTGAGTCCACTGGGCGGCCAGCTCCCATTGTAGGGGGCGCATGTGCAACCGGGCCAAATGGACTACTGAGGTGCACACCGTCATGTAACCCAGAAGGTGCAGAAAGTCACGAGCAGGGCGCAAGTGCCCAACCAGAAATGATTAGGCAAAGGAGGAGAGAACCTCCGCCCTGTTCGCCAGGAGCTGAGCTCTGGCTTGACAAAAGTCGAGATCTGCCCAGATGAAGCCCATCACCTGAGAAGGCACGAGTTTCGACTAGGCCTCATTGATCAGGAGGCCTTGCTGGGAGCAGGTTTGAAGGGCCAGATCCCTGGACATCTCCACCTCCTGTTGGGTGGAAACTGCAAGGAGCCAATCGTCGAGGTAGGAGTAAATTCTGACCCTACCGACACCGGAGATGGGCCGCCACCACTGCAATGCATTTGGTGAAGACCCATGGGGCCGATGACAGGCCGAACAGCATGGCTCGGAACTCGTACAGGGTCCCCTCGACACTGAAGCGGAGGAATCACTGATGGGACGGATGGATTGGAACATGAAAGAACGCGTCCTGCAGATCCAGTGACCGGAACCACGTTTCGCTCCAAGGATGGTATGATCTGGGACAGAGTGACCATCTGAAAAGTGCGTGATCTTAGATATTGTTTCAGGTCATGGAGATCTAGAATGGGGTGCCAGCCCCCCTGTCCACTTGGGCACCAGGAAGTACCTGGAAACAAAGCCTGAGTCTGCAGACGGATCCGCCATGAGAGCTACTGCCTCCTTGAAGAGGAGCTGAGCGATGTCGTCTCAAAGAGCTGACCGGGTGCATGCGGAAATCCATTCTTCCCGAGGGGTGCGGGCTCGGCTGGGAGGGTACTGCTCGAATTCTAGAGGCAGTCTCTGATTGACCACTTCGAGAACCCACCTGTCTGAAGTGATAGCGGACCTGGCGGAAAGGAAGTAAGACCCAGAGCTGGTATGACAGGAATAGGGGTGGCAGCCCCCACCCTGTCACTGAGCAGGCTTGGAGGAGGAGGAAGCTCCAGGACCTGAGCCTTGGCCTCCTCTGCGGGCCTGTTGGGGTCCAGGCTTGGGCCGAGGATGCTGAGCTTGAACCTGCTGCTGATGCTGCTGTCCTCCCTGGAAGGAGGACTGCTGAACCACAGGGGAAGAGTGCCAAAAAGGCTTCTTTTTCTTCTGCTGGTTCTTGCCTGAAGAACTCTTAGCAGAAGTAGCGGCCAAGGTGGCACTGGACAGCTCTGTGCGCTGTAGGTGACCGGCTACTCCTGGCCGGAACAAGTCGATCCCAAGGAAAGGCACATCAGCTACCTTGTGCTGAGTATCCGCCGGGAAGGAGGAGAGCCTCAGCCAAGCCCTGCGGTGAGAGGCAACTGCGGCGGCCATTGAGCGGGCACAAGAATCCCTGATGTCTAGGGCCGTCTGAAGCTGCTGTTCGGTGACAGCACGGCCCTGATTGACCGTGGTTTGCATGTCCGTGAGCAGATGTAGGAGGACTTCATCCAATGACCCAAGAAGGGCATGGGAGAAGTGTGCCATGACGACGGTCGAACTTGCCTGACGAAGGCCCAAGGAGGACGCCGCATAACCCTTCCACCCCGAGTGGTCCAAATACTTGGACTCCTTGTCGGGAGGTCGGTCAATGTCGGCAGAACTGCCAGTACACCTGAACACACCACGCTCTCGGCCAAAGGGTGCTCTGTCAACCCCGCAAGGGACCCCATGGGCACCGCATACTTGCGGACCATGCGGGCAGATAGTGCTGGACAAGAGGAAGGACGCTGCCAAAGTTAGAGTGCTGGACCAACAATGGCCTTAGCCACAGGAAAGGCCTCCGTCAGGGTATCCCCTCTCTTAAGGATGTCCGTGAGAGGGTACACCGACCTTTTTTCTGGATGAGTTCCAGGGGCATCCCTATGGAATCAGAGATGAGACGAAGGATCCCTTGGAAGGAAGAAGGGCCTTCCTCCATCCCTGTGCCAGCGGATGACTCATCATCCCCAGGAAGAGAGTGAAGCCCAGTGACATCAGAGTCCGAATAGTGGGGGTACAGCGGCCTGCCACCCAAATCACCCTCGACCCGCCGAGGGCAGTCCGGGGTGACCGTGACCGACAGATGTCGGGGAAGCCCGGTATCTGGTCGGTCCTCTTTGGAAGGAGCCCCTCCAACAGGCTGCTTAGACGGCAGCTGCACCACTATCGGTGAAGAGACCGGAAAAGGCCGAACCAGAGGACGGGCCAGCCCTGTGGGTGGGGGAACCGAAGGCTTCAGTTCAGAGGGGTCAGCTCCGGCCTAGGAGGAGAGAGTCAAGTAATGGCTGGGGTAGGTGGCGGAGCTGGCTTCTGCCCTGACAAAATCAGCTGTTGCCACATAAGGTCCTCGTAGTGTCTACACAGTTTCCATCGTAGCCTCTCCTCATCCGAGGAGGATGACGACCCGTGGCATCGCCTCTTTTTGGAGCGCTTGTGGCTCTTCCTTGGTCGATCGACCGAGGGGGTTCTAGACCTTGACTGAGATCAGGCAGGCCGACTCGGTCATTCGGGAGACACTGGAGGGGTCGGTGAAACCTGAGGGTTAGGAACCGGGACCTCTATGGGAACACAGTAGGCTGGGTCTCCTCATCAGGGAACACAAGGACCGGAGTCCTCTTCAAAGAGTTGTCGGCCACAGCTGGCGACAGAGGGTCGATTGGATTGAGAAAGTACAGCTACGTAAGAACTTACCGTAACAGTAGATCTTAGAAAGAGGTTCTTGCAGTAGGTAATTACATATAGGAATGATGTAGGTAGGGGGCAGGACCCCACAGAAAAATTTCTAGATAGCAGTCTCTGGCGACGGATCACCCCCATGTCAGGTGACCGACATCAGGAGACATCGGTATAAAGGGGTGGTCCCTCACGCCCGCCTTCCAGTTCTTTCCCGCCACAGGCCACAAGAGGCCGGACAAGAGAGAAGCGGATATTTCCTTCACTGGAAAAGGAGCTGAAAAACCTTAGGGGATGGAGGGCAGGAAGGTATTACCTACTGCAAGAGCTTCTCTCGAAGATCTACTGTGACGGTAAGTTCTTACGTAACTGTACTATCTTACTTCGAAAGGGCTCTTACAGTAGATAATTACATATAGGACTGAGTCCCAAGCAGTCTGGAATAAGAAGAAGCACACAGGAGGAGGAAAGCTACTCAAGTAGATCCTCTAGCTGTGAAGGCCTTAAGAAAGGAGGCCCTGCAGAACAGCGAGCCCGAAGCCTGCTCTATGGAGAGAAGCAATATCCAAACTGTAATGTTTTGTAAATGTATGGACAGAAGTCCAAGTGGTGGCAGCACATATGTCTGCCGCTGACACATTCTTGAAACATGCCGCTGAGGCAGCAACTCCTCTCGTGGAGTGACCTCTTATTTGACCCGGAAGGTTCTTGTTGTACTTGTCATAACAGAAGGTGATGCAATGAGCCAACCATTCAGACAGGCATTGCTTGGAAACAGCATTGCCTTCTCTTTTGGGGCCAAAAGAAACAAAAAGTTGATCAGTCTTTCTGAGATCCTTTGTTCTGTTAGTGTAGTATCTCAGAATCTGGTGAACGTCCATAGTGTGAAGTAGATACTCCCCCTGATTGGAGTACTGCGTAAAGAAGGCGGGTAATTCTATGTACTGGTTCAATGTAGATTTCACTACCATCTTGGGGAGAAACTTAAGATTGGTGCACAGAGCCACACGTTCCTTGTGAAAAATCAAGTACGGAATTTTACACATCAGGGCCTGGAGCTCGGAAATCCTCCGAGCAGAGGTAATGGCCACTAGGAAGAGTGTCTTCCATGAAAGGAACTTCATGTCTGCTGAGGCCGCCGGTTCAAAAGGAGGCAAAGTAAGTTTCTCAAGAACGAAGTTCAAATCCCAAGGAGGGGTGGGAACTCGGATAGGGGGTCTCAAGTGAAGAACCCCTTTGAGGAAAGTCTTAGAGACTTCCAGTTGAGCAAAAGTCCTATCTGCGAAGGGTACATGGTAGACCGAAATGGCCGCCATCTGTACCTTCAGAGGCGAGTGACTAAGACCCAGGTCGAAGAGATGGCGCAGGTACTCCAGCAGTCGCCCAACTGAGCAGGAGGAAGGCTTGAAGCCTTTTGAAGTGGCCCAGATTGAGAACCGTTTTCACTTCATGGCATAAGTAGACCTAGTGGAGGGTTTCCTAGCCTCCTCCAAGATCTCAGTCACCTGGGGAGAAACCCCAAAGCGGGCTTGAACTATGTCTGCAGGAGCCACGCATGCAGTTGAAGGGACTTGAGACCTGGATGGACCAGGGTCCCCTGATCCTGGGTCAATAAAATTTGTGACAGCGGAAGAGGAAGAGGGGATTCCTCTGAGTACTGCTGCAGAAGAGAGAACCAAAGTTGCCTGGGCCAGAAAGGAGCGATCAGAATCATTCGTGCCCCTTCTGAGCCGAGTTTCTGCAAGACACGCGGGATCAGAGGAATCGGGGGGGAAGGCATAGACAAATCTGTCCCTCCAATCTAGAGACAGAGCATCTCTCTAGAAAATGCCTCACTCTTGAACGAGCGAGCAGAAGTCGGGAAGCTTTGCGTTCAGAGGTGAAGTGAACAGGTCCACCTGAGGTGTTCCCCAATGTAGGAAGATATCGTCTAGGACCCCCTGATCCAGTTCCCACTCGTGAGCTTGAGCAGACGATCGACTTAGTTTGTCTGCTAAGGAGTTCCTAGACACCGAACATGAATTGCCGTGGTGAGAAGGAGTGGTGTTGTGCTGCCAATCCCAGACTCTCGTCCTTCCCTGCAAAGAGGGTAGGACCGAGCCCGCCCTGTTTGTTGATGTACCACACCACACACATATTGTCCATCTGGACGGCTAGGTGGCCTGGAAGAAGATGCAGGTGGAGAGCCTGGAGAGTGCAGAGCACCGCCCGAAGCTCGAGCACACTGATTTGCAGGGATTGTTCAAGCTTGGACCAAGAGCACTGGGTCCGATGTGGACCGAGATGGGCTCCCCAACCTTCGCCCGAGGCATCTGTGGTCACAGAGTCTGGGAGGGAGGAGGAAGGAAGAATGGAACTCCCTGAAGAAGGTTCTCCCGAACCATCCACCACTGCAAGTCTCGAATCCTGGGAGAGGAGACTAGGACCAATTGGTCCAAGTCGTCTACCAACTGATCCCATTGAGAGCAAAGCATCCACTGAGAGACCCTCATGTGGAGCCGAGCACGAGAGACTGCCAGGATAGCAGCCGCCATAAGCCCAAGGAGGTGAAGCACTAACCTTGCACTGACCCGCCTGCAGCCGGACAACAGGCTTATCTGAGTCTGGAGTGTGGCTGCCCTGTCTGGTGGCAGGAAGGCCCTGCCTAGGGTTGTGTCCAGTATCGCCCTAATAAACTGGAGCCTCTGGGGACGGATCAAGTGAGACTTGGAATGGTTGATGGTAATGCCCAGACAGGCAAAGACCTGCTGGGTGAGGAGAGGCAGTGCAGGAGTTCCTCCATGGACGGAGGCCGCCAGAGGTCAATCATCCAGGTACGGAAAACCTGTACCCCAGATGCAAGGTAGGCCGCCACCACCGCAAGGCATTTGGTAAATACTCGAGGAGCCGAGGAGAGGCCAAATGAAGTGCCTTGAACTGGTAGTGGTCCCCCTGGAAAGTAAAACGGAGATATCTGCAGTGAGACGGGAGGATAGATATGTGCAGGTAAGTGTCCTCCATATCCAGAGCGCACAGCCGCTGGCCCGAGCGGAGGACTGGCAGAAGGCTCTGCAGTGAGAGCATCCTGAACCTCTTGTACTCCACAAAAATGTTCAGGGAACTGAGATCTAGAATAGGTCTTACATCTCCTGTCTTCTTCGGGACCAGGAAGAAGTGGGAATAGTAACCCGTTCCTTGCAGGGAAAGAGGGACAGGTTCTATCGCCTCTTTCAGCAAAAGTGCTGAAATTTCTCCTGGACAGAAGAAGATGTTCCCGAAATCACGTGACCTTGGGGGAGGTGACAAGGTGGTTTCTGCAGAAATTCTATTGAGTGTCCTTCTGCGATTAGCTGGAGCACCCATGAATCTGATGTTATCCTCTCCGAGCCCGGAAGGTGGAGAGAAACCTCCCTCCTACCGGTTCCCACGGGAAGCCTGGAGGCTGTGGGAGAGGGAAGGAGTCAGGTGGTGTGGGAGCAGCACAGCTGGCAAGCTCGCTGCTTTTTGGGTGTGGGGGAACTTGGCAGCTGGGGGGGCCCTGACGTTTAGTGGCCCTCTTTTCCCTGTGGTCTTGCTTTGGTCCGATTCCGTTTGCAAAAGGGACGGCGCTGCAATTGATGGGGATGATACATAGAGTCCACAGACTTTAGTGCCATCCCCTTCTCCTGCAGGTCGGTGATGATGTCCTTGATATCACCCCAAACACCACCGAACCGGAAGGGTGCTTCTGGATAGGCCGGACTTCTTCGGGACCAACCCCTGACACTCAGAGCCAAGCGTGCGCCACAGACCTATGGCAAAGCGGCTACCACCAGCAGTGTCCACTGCGCCGTGGGTCACACGAAGAATGTGCCGACTGGCTGAACGTGCAGAACGCACAAGGTCTGCCACTTTCTACTTGACCCGAGAGTCCGGAAGGGAGTCCAATTTAGATTCCACCTCACTGAGAATCACCTTCTGGTAATCCCCCATGCGGCCGACGTAGTTCAGAGCCCTAATACCCAGAGTAGAAGAAGCAAAAATCTTCTTGCCATACTGGTCCAGAAGGCGGGATTCCTTGTCAGGTGGAGATGAGCTAAGGTGTTTGGGTTGAGCTGACCGGTCATGAGCGGCGTTAATCACAACCAAGTCAGCTCGAGGATGGGAGTCTAAAAAGTCAACACCCTCAGGAGCCTGAAACAGCCTGTTCGACTTCCTGGGAAGTGGGGCTAAGGCCGACGGTTGTTTCCATAAGGTGGTAATAAGGTCGGCATGAGGCTCGATCCAGGGTGGCACCAAAGTGGGAGCCGTCACGGGCAGATCAGATGCTCAGCGAGTTTTTTATGCTGGGGTCTGGCTCAGGATTACCACTATGACTTCCTGGATCTTCCGCGCTAACTCCGTGAAGGAAGGATCCTCGGAGGAAACTTCAGAGGAGTCCTTGGCAGGCTTGGGCGCGGGCGTGGCTCATCGTCTTGCTCGGAACAACAATCGGAAGGATCCAGGTGTCGGGAAGAGAAGAAGAAGGAAGGTAGACTCCCTCTCCCGATGAGGGAGGAAGACCCAAGGAATCCTCAGGGGCGTGTCCTGCCCTCTCTGGACCCAGAGGTTTAGCCTGGTGTCCGGAGGTGGGAGGAGTGCGTCATCGTGGGCGATACAGGCACTGGCACCGTCGTGGGAAGGCGACTCTCACCCCTCTCTGCTGAGCTGGGCCTTGGCCTCAACCCACCAGGAGCCAGAGTCTCCTACAAGTCCACAGTGGCTGAGAGGGTGGAGGTGGAGGAGGAGGGGATATGGGTATGGACTATGCCCAAAAAGTCGTGTAACCATAACCAGGCGGTGGGAAGCCAGGCGTGGTGATGAGGAGTTAGGTGCTGGCGACCGGTATGTCGGTAGCTGGGTACTGAGGCCCGGATACTGCAGTCCTGGGTATGGCGTTGCATCACGAGGTCAGACACCGGGAGCCGGAAGAGCTGCTGGAGCAGATGGCCTGGCCGGAGGGGCTAGAGTGGTTCTGGGTGGAAGGCCTGGGGGCGGAGGAGGGCCCAGGCGTCGAAGGCGACATGGGGGTGGGATGTCATCAGCGTCAGCAATGCGGCATGAAGCCGGCGTCTGGGAGACCAGCGTCAGATGGGTTGGACCAGAAGGTGGAGCGGTCTGGCGGAGGTGGAACAGGAACCTCAGCGTTGCCCGGGATGAGGGGAGAAATCTCCGAAGGTCGAGCTGAGGGACTCAGGGTCCCCAGAGGCAGCGAAGGCTGCGGGGAGCCGAGGCAGCCGGGCGTGGGGGGGGGGTCTGGCGTGAGCTCATCCACTGTGGACGTCGGGTGAACCGACATGTGGCTTAACAGTGGGATCGGGCAGGCGCTGGAGGGCGGCGTCAGCAATGGACCCTTCGCGGAGGCAGGCTGCGATGGAGGGTGGCCAGGTCAGGCGGAATGAGGGCGCGCAGAACGCCCGAAGGGTCGGACTTACTGACCTTTCTCCGTGGGCGCCGGAGAGCCGACGTCCAGCTTATCGGAGCTGCTTGCACTAGTGCCAGCGAAACCATGCTTTACTGAGGGCGGAGGCCTCCACAAGCCGGGCGCCTGAAGGAGCCTGGCGCCAAGCCAGATGGGCGGCCGCGCCTGCAAAGCCTCTAAGCGGCCGCCGTCAGGATGACTGGGGACGCGATTTGTTTCACGGCGACTTGAGGAAGACGCGGTAAGAGGAGCCCTTGTCCCGTGCCTTTTATCCTTTTTTATGTATAGCCTTCAGGGGAAGTTGACACCTGCCGAAGCTTTTGCAGTTCTTTCTCCATGGAGCTCATTTTCTTTTTCAAAATCTGGGCTTCCAGAGACAGCCGCCGCCTTCTCCGGGTGGCCGCGTTAAAGCTGAGGCAGTGCTGACACTTCTCCACCAGATGGTCGGGGCCTAGGCAAAAAAGGCACAGGGAATGGTTGTCCTTGTGCTGGAGCTGGGCACCGCACGTGTCGCACTTGTCTTTGTGCTCAGAGGGTGTAGGGGACGACATACACCGACGAATACCTGACGAAGGATAAGAAAAAATCGAAAATACTCAGTTAAAATACCGACGAAGGAGCCTGACGAGCAGGGAACTTTTCCGTGAGGCTCTGGCATAAGCCAACGCCGGGAAAGAACTGAAAGGCAGGCGTGAGGGACCGCCCCTTTATACAGACGTCTCCTGACACCGGTCACCTGATGTGGGGGCGATCCCTCGCTAGATACTGCCAGCTAGAAATTTTTCCGTGGGGTCCTGCTGCCTGCCGACGTCAGTCCTATATTTAATTACCTACTGCAAGAGCCCTCGCGAAGTAAGATCAATCTCTACCTCATCGGCCACATTCTCGGTCGTCTGGGAGGACAGAGGGTCCGTGAAGCCTGTGGCAGAGGAAGGGATCTCACTGTCTGAGAGACCGCGATGCTCCTGGGACTGAGACCCTCTCAGTCCCAAGAGCACTCCTTTCGCCAGATGAGGACGCACGGGTTCCTTGTCTCTCTTACAAGATCGGAGGATTGTGAGCCTTCGGGTGCCTCACCCCGGGTGGAGAAGAGACTGGCACAACTCCTTAAAGTAACCTGTGAAGGTGGAGCCAAGGTTGAGTGGAATGACAAAGCTCCGATTAGCTGAAGTGCGGGCAGCTTCTTCTTCGAATGCCTTCATGTGTTCCAGCTGCTTGGCGGAACCCGTGGCCTCGGAAACTGCCCACCTAGCCTCCTTGGACTTCACCGGAGGATTCCTTTTCTCCAGTCTCCCCAACTTCAAATGTGCCAGGCGGTCGTCCAGGACATTGGAATGGAAGGCCAAGCAATAGCTGCAGGAGGAGGTGTTATGGCCGACACCTAGGCATTAGACGCACATGAGATGGGGATCGGTGTGCGACATCTTCTGGCCACAAGGACACTGGCGAAATCCTGGAGAAGATGTCTCTTCCATGATCGAGGACTCAAAAGCGTGATCGTTAACTTGAACTAGTTTTAATTTCGGTAAAACCGAAGTTTTTGAAAGCCAGGGCTAACAAAATGCATGTGCACGAGGGAGGCAATCTGTATCTTCCAGCGGAAAGGAAGATCTGGCATCATGGGGTGCAGCAGAGGTATATACCACCCCGGTGGGTGGAAGGAGCCAGCTTGAAGACTTCCAGCAAGATTCAAAGGGGAAAGGGACATGCCAATAAGTGTGGATGAACAACATGTCCACGAACCTAGAAAGTATATCTCTTTGCAGACAATACAAAAATCTGCAACAGGGTTGATACACAAGGGGTAGGGTGTGTGGAAAGCATGAGAAGGGACTTGGCAAGGTTGGAAGAATGGTCAAAAGTATGGCCGCTTAGATTCAATGCAAAAAAGTGCAAAGTAATGCACCTGGGAAGCAAAAACCCAGGATTTGTGGGGGCGACCAACAACAACAAAAATGGGGAGGGAGGGTGGGCAGAGGGTGACTGTGAAAAGGCAGAGATACTAAACAAATATTTTTTCAGTATTTACAAATGAAGAGGGGAGGTACCTAAAACAAACAGTAGAAACACTCTGGATACAGAAGTCGATACCAGCCCATTTACAGAAGAAAGGGTTATGAAAGAACTCTTAAAACTGAAGGTGGACAAAGCAATGGGACCTGATGGGATTCATACCAGAATTCTAAAAGAACTAAGGGTAGAACTAGTGACACCACTGACTACCCTCTTTAACAAACCATGGGAGGATGGGGCGGTGCCCGAGGACTGGAGGACGGCAGATGTGATTCCCCTTCACAAAAATGGGAGCAAGGCAGAAGCAGGAAACTACAGACCTGTTAGTTTAACCTCAGTGATAGGGAAAATGATGGAATCACTTCCGAAGGAAAGAACTGTCGAGTATCTAGAGGCCAGAGGGGCACAGGACACAAGGCAGCATGGATTCACAGCGGGAAGGTCATGCCAGATGAATCTGATAGATTTCTTAGACTGGGTGACCAAAGTAGCAGATCAGGGAGGGGCTGTGGACATGGCCCACCTAGACTTTAGCAAGGCATTTGACACAGTCCCACACAAAAGATTAATATACAGCCGGCCTGGTGGTGCTGAGGGCTGAGGCGCTAGATGCCACACCTCGCGCATGCCGGCACCTGGGTTCGAACAGACTCGGTGGCCGGGGTCGGGGAGGGAGGATCGAGCTGACCCAACGGATGCTCTCTCCTCAGGGTGGGAACCAAGAATGCTTCCATGTTCTACATCACCCTCGTAGCTGGTGGAAGCACCGACAATAGAGGGGATGGAGGCGGCTCCATGTAACGGAGTCGGGAAGGGGGGACGTTGCCGACGCATGAGTGCTCTGGTGTGCGTCAGCATGCCAACACCCGGGACGTACGTCCCACGCGTTCGACGTCCCAGAGGGAAGGGGACGTAAGGGGAGAAAACGGAAAATCCCTCCAGCAGCCCTAGATGAAGGCCGCCCTAAGTCCACCCGGACCACCTACAGAACAGACCCCACTGTGCAAGGAGAGGAGGACGGGCACTCTAGGGGCAGATCCCTAAGGTGGGCATGGGAGACATGAGCGGACGGAAGGAGGGGGCTCCGGAGGTAGGAAGGAGGATAAAGAAAGAAAGTAAAAACCAAAAAAAAGATTAATATACAAGTTAGCCAGCCTGGGAGTGGGTCCCAAGATAACAGCATGGGTAAAGAATTGGCTGGAGAATAGGACACAGAGAGTAATAGTAAATGGAGTCCACTCTGAAGAAAGGGGGGTTACTAGTGGGGTACCGCAGGGTTCAGTATTAGGACCGGTCCTCTTCAATGTCTTTATAGTTTACATTGTAGAGGGACTGAAGGAAAGTATGTCTTGCAGATGACACAAAGATCTGCAACAGAGTTGATGCACAAGGTGGGGTGGAAAGGATGAGAAGGGACTTGGCAAGGTTAGAGGAATGGTCAAATGTATGGCAGCTTAGATTCAATGCTAAGAAGCGCAGGTAATGCACCTGGGAAACAAAACCCAGGGAAGAGTACACAATGGGGGTGAGATACTAACAACAAAAATGGAAAGGGACCTGGGGTAGTCATATCAGATGACCTAAAGGTGGGCAAGAAATGTGAGAGGGCAGCAAGGGAGGGTGGGGGATACTGGGATGCATAGGGAGAGGCATCACCAGCAGAAAACAGGAAGTTATTATCCTCTGTACAGACAGCTGGTGAGACCCCATCTGGAGTACTGCGTGCAGTTCTGAGACCCAGTCTCGCAAAGACATAGACAGGATGGAAGCTGTCCAGAGGAGGGCAACTAAAATGGTGCAGAGTCTGCAGGGAAGACATATGAAGAGAGACTTAAGGAGCTTAATATGTATAGCCTCAAGGAAAGGAGGGGGAGCATGATAGAAACCTTCAAGTACCTCAAGGAATCAACAAAGTCCAAGAGGTAGCATCTTTCAAAAGAGAGGTGTGCAAGAACAAGGGGCACAATTTGAGAGATAGAGAAGGCGGCTCAGAGGTAATTTAAGGAAGTATTTTTCACAGAGAGGGTTGTGAAGGCATAGGAACGAGCTCGGAGGAGGTTGCGAGTCAAAACCCCTGGTGGAATTCAAGCATGCATGGGACAGTCATAAGGCAATTCTAGGGGGTGGGGGTAGGAAGAAGTAGGCTGCTGGTTAACTAGGATCTGCAGCTTATCCAGTAGGTAGGGAAATGAGCAGACTGGGTGGGCCAAGCGGTCCTTATCTGCCGTCAAATTCTATGTTTCTAATGGAAAGGGACCTGGAGGGTAGTCATATCAGATGACCTTAAGGCAGGCAAACAATGTGAGAAGGCAGTAAGGAGGGCTGGAGGGATACTGGGATGCATAGGGAGAGGCATCAAAAGTAGAAAACAGGAAGTTGTTATCCCTCTATACAGACAGTTTGTGAGACCCCATTTGGAGTACTGCGTGCAGTTCTGGAGACCCCATCTCCCCAAGGACATAGACAGGATGGAAGCAGTCCAGAAGAGGGCAACTAAAATGGTGCAGGGTCTGTAACAGAAGCCATATAAGGAGAGACTGAAAGAGCTCAATATGTATACCCTTAAGGAAAGGAGGGAGTGGGGGGACATGATAGAAACTTTCAAGTACCTCAAGGGAATCAACAAAGTCCAAGACAGGAGCATCTTTTTAGAGAAAAAGGTGTGCAAGAAATAAAAATTACGTACTTACTGTAATTGTTGATGTTCTCTTGTATCGTCACCATTCATTACTGCTGGGTGTAAGCAGGAGGCACGCACCCACCACGGGAGTTTTTATTTTGGGAGATCGGGAGTTGAGTCGTACAGCGCTGCCCACAAGAGCAACGAACCACGTGGTGCATGAGGGCGTCGTGAGACCTCCTCCATCCCAGTCTCCAAAGCCAGAGAGGCAAAATAAAAGAATAGAAGAATAAGAGCGAGGCAAGGGAGCCGATGGATAGTAAAAGGAAATGAAACAATCTGAAAAAGGAATAAGCCTAAAGAGGACAGAAAGAGAAGATCCTACCCTAAGGGACTGGAGGGCCTCCTTCCTTGGGTGGCTCTGAGGGAGGACGAGATAAGGGAAAGGAAGAAAGAGGAAAAGGGAAGAAAAGAAAGAGAAGAGAAGAGGATCTTGGGCGGAGGGAAAAATACTGCCACCATCCAGAGTGAAATTGGCTTGAAGCTTATCAGCTCAGATCTTGAGCAGGAAGCAAGGATCCCTCAGATAAAACTGGTTCGGATGGTTTAAACGAACCTACTAGGCAGCTTAAAACTAGAGAGGCAGATTTCCCTACACATCCCGCTATCCTATTACCCCTCACTCAAGCTGGAAGTTCACAGAATGCCAAGGCAAACTCTGTTCCAGAGAAGGAGAGCCCCCAACTAGGCAAAGGGAAAAAGACCCCTGTACCACACACTATGTGCTAGCACGGGGGCCTAAGAGAGGGCAACCTCTTGTCAGGGTGGACAGAGATAGGGAAGGAGCTTCTTCTGACTCTCCCGAGGAGGCAGTGCCAGACCAAAACGTAATTTTTGAATTGGGCTAGAGCAGACGAGACTAGCCCTGGTCTGGCATTACCCGAAAATAAGGGATATCAGATAAGTCCGAAGACTGAGGGTTAGAGGACTGTTTTAGAGACTAACCCTGATGTCCGGAGATTCAGCTAACTTGGCCCGAGAAGTTCCCGAAGGAAAAACCTTCCAGGAAATGAGGAAGAGTTCCCTCAGATGAAAAGGACAAAGTTGTGCTCACCCCACCTCCTCCTCAAATCCTTCTACATGTTTTTAGAGAAGAACAGAAGGTCCCAAGGAACTAGAGGATGAAGCCCCCCCGGAGGGGAAGGGGAGAAGGAAGGCGAGCAGGGTGGGGGAGATGCCCAAGAAATGAGGCCTATATGGGGAAGGCGGGAGGGATTCAGTAATGAATGGTGAAGATACAAGAGTAAGTAAGTAAATATTTATTTCTATAAGGCACCCTTCCAAAGCTTAGGGCACCTTTAAAATATTCTTTATACAATATTAAAACCATAATTATAAACAACATTTAAATTCAAAACACAATCCAACACAATTCAAGTCACTAAAAATGCTTGGTTAAAAAGGAAGGTCTTTAAAGCTTTTTTAAAGCTCTCCACAGTCAGGCTATTGCATATTTGGTAAGGTAGAGAATTCAATAGGGTAGGGGCCATAAAGGCAAATGTTCTTCCACCAGATGTTTTTAAGGTTACCCTAGGAATCTCCAGCAATCCCTCACCAGAGGATTGAAGGGAGCGGGAAGGACAGTAAGAAATCAGGAGTTCTTTCAGGTAGCGAGGTCCCAAACCGTATGGGGCTTTATAGGTCATCAGCATGACCTTGAAATGATCATCACTGTACAGGCAGCCAGTGCAATTTAGAAGCACAGGTGTTATATAGTTGGACCTCGGGCTTCCAGTCAACAACCTAGCTGCCGCGTTTTACACCAGCTGTAAGCGGCGGATATCCACTCCTGGCAGCCCTAGATAAAGGGCATTGCAGTAATCAAGACGACTGGCAACAAAGGCGTGGACCAGGGTAGGAAGATCCTCTGATGGAATTAAGTGTTTCACCCGTGCTACATTCCTTAGATGAAAAAAGGATGATTTGACTACGGCTGACACCGTAGAAGAGAAGATCAACAATTACGGTACGTAGGTAATTTTCATATCTTCCCTTGTCAATTTTCACCATTCATTACAGCTGGGTGAGTACCAAGCCCCCCAGAGGGAGCCTGAATTTTGGCCCTGAGGGAACAGATCCCTCAGCCTCCTACTGGTGGAAAGCAGGAGGGGGAGACCCTAATCAACAGACTGAGGCAGTCTAAGGTGCTGATGGCGAGGGGGTGTCCCCCGTGGTCGGGGGGATGAAGGGCGCTCCTGAAGTATCCTCCTGGCCCTGAGGAAGAACAGGCGGGTCCCCCAGAAAGCAGGGGCAGTCACCCTACGCCGGGCAATGGGTGATACTCTGGACAGACGAAACCATGTCGTCCGTCTAATGCAGATCGCTGTCCCTGCTAGTCTGGAAGCCACCTCGTTGGCGTCGTAAGATGCCCTCGCTTGGTGCCTTGCAAGCTCCAGACCCCGTGCAGAGAAGGCAATGGCTTGTCTAGACTGCTCCGTATCAGGCACAGATGCCAGAACCTGCACTAGCATCAACCACAGATGCCTGTTGTAGGCAGCGTGGTGTGCCCGATGTGAACCTATGCACATCAACACACGACTTTAAGAAAAGACTGTTCGTCTCCACTGATCAAATTTAGCAGAATCCGGATCCGGGGGTCTGTCGTGTGCCAGGCGCCGAGGCCCAGAAGGAGTGTCTAGGGATGTCAAGCCTGAAGGTGGGTGAGGTAGAGAACCTAGAGACTCATGGGGGGCACAATACTGTCTCCAGCATTCTGCTGGGACTGGAGAAGGGGCGGCTGGAGACTGCCAGGTGTGGATAGACGCCTCCTGGAAGGGGACTGGCCAGGAAGGCACATGAGGTGGTGAGCACTGAATTTCCTGAGGAACGCACACATCTGCTGTTTGGTATTGTCCCGCGGATAGGAGATACGAAGCTCCGAAACCAGCCTTGAAAGGAATAGCTGATATTCAGTGAAATCAGCTTCAGAGGAGAGGTGGACAGAAGGTTCCTTCTCCTCAGGAGAGGAAGTCAGGAGGAAATGGGCCCGAATGTTCAGAAGACTCCTCGGGGGACAAGCGGAAAACATGTTCGTCCATAGCCCTGGCCCGTATGAAATGAAGGCCGGCGCAATAATTCTGAACGCTCTCCCAAGTTACCGGTCCCGTGGGACCCACACGGCCCGGGGTAGCTGCAAAGGGATGGGCGAGGGCACCTAAGGGCACGTGCCTGGCTTCTGCCAGGGCTCTGAGATCCAGGGAGCGATGCCACCAAGACAGGGGACCCAGAGATCATGCCGGGTTGCAAACAGGTAACGTGTAAAGGTAAACTCCGGAAGATCCCAGAAGGGGAATCTTCCCTGTGACGCGACTGAGGTTGCATGTGTCCAGAAGGGCAACCCTCAGTACCGCCACTAGAACGCGCTCTGGAGACTTCAAGAGAAAAACGGGGTTCAACGCTACGACACCTCCCCACACCCCTCAGGGCAGTGGAAATGCATAGCCGCTCCTCACCCTGACCTCTCAACCCCTCAGACTCCTAAGCAGCCCTCTTCCTCGACACCAGTGTAGGAGCTCCCCACTGCACGAACCTCCGGAGGGAGGTCACAGAAGCAGAGCTCTCTCCCGAAGAGCGCCAGCAGCATCAGAGATGGCAGCTGCCTGGGCCCTCTCAGGAGGAGGCATCCTCTCACGAATCCCAGAAGGATCGGCTACCACTAGCCATGGGACCCTCAAGCCGAACCTGCTCTGGGGACTTGGGAGAGAGGAACACTGGGCTGCCAGACACCACGGCCTACAGAGAGTTCTGAATCTGCAGTCTCAGGCTGCCAGTCCGGGTCCACCTCTGAGTCATCCTGCCCCGAAGGGGAGTCGATCAGAGTGACCTCGAGAGAGGCAACCCCAGGAACCTCTCCTGCGATGGCACCAGGAGCGGTACCGACATAGGCCATAGCGTCAACAGCACCTTCGAGTCACCAGTCCAGCAGATGGCTCTGGGAGACCAGAGCGGCACCATAGATGTCGCTGCAACCAAGGGCGGCGCCGCAGAAAGCGACATCAAGGGGTCCAGTGCGGGCCCCACAGAGGGCGTGACACTGGGGGAGCCTGCACCTCCGAGGAAGTGACTGTCGGGCTGGTGCCAACAATGTTACCCCAGGAGGGATCACACCATTCCTCTGGTGCTGCAGAAGAAACCTCCTCCTTGGCAAGGCTGGAAGTGGAGGAGGTTCCCTCCTCGCCGGGCAGTATAGACCCTGGTGGGGACCCGGAGGAAGGGTCTAGAGATCTGGCCTGGGAAGCCCACGGGTGACATCGTCCTCCAAAAGTCGGCGGGGCCATGCCGACTTTAAACGCGCAGATTTCCAAAACACGGTGGTCCATGGAAAAACAGGCATCGCAGTGGTCCATATCATGGTTGGGTCACAGGTACCGAAGATAAACATCATGCCTGTCTAGGACGGAAAACTGCCATCCGCAAGGGCACCGATGCAGAGGGGCATGGCCTGCCTTGGATTTGCGCTTGGTCCCCGAATCGGACATGATGCGAAATTAAATAATAAACAGAAAAGCTCCCGGTGCCATCGACAATAAAATAAATGAAACAGTCTTACCGGCTTCAATGGCGTCGGGAAGTAGAACTGGGATGCAGCAGCCGCCTTAAACTGAGTTGAAAACGAACTAGGCCTAATAGCGCATGAGAAAAACTTTCTCACGCGCAGCAGGTGCAGCCTTGACGGTGGGAGAAACAGAACTGGGATGGAGGAGGAGTCTGCGGTGCCTAATGGACACCCCTCATGCACCACTTTGTGTGTTGCTCTCATGGGCGGCGCCACTGGTGCCGTCTCCTCCCTCAAAAAATTAAAAATTAAAAAAAACTCCCATAGTGGGTGCATGCCTCTGGCTCACACCCAGCAGTAATGAATGATGAAGATTGACAAGAGAAGATCAAGGGGGCACAGTTTGAAGATAGAGGGGTGAAGGCTCAGGAGCAATGTCAGAAAATACAGGTTACTCACCTGTAACAGGAGTTCTAGGAATGGTATATGTTGTTCATCCACATTTAATGGCAGGTTCTTTGCCGCTTTAAATCTTGCCGGAAGCCCTTCAAGCTGGCTCCTCCTCCCACCCACCCGGATGGTTAAGCTCTCGGCTCCGCCCCATGATGCCAGATCTAGCTCGCTGGAAGCCAGGTTGCATGTCAAAGCTGGGGAGGTCGGGTGGGTTGTGTGGATGAACATATACCATTCCTAGAACTCCTGTTACAGGTGAGTAACCTGTATTTCTAGGGACATGGATATGTTGTTCAATCCACACTTACTGGCAGACTCCTAGCAGTTCTCCAGGAGGAGGGAAGCAAGGCACGCACCCCCTATACTTACTTGGGAAATAAGGACTGAAGAACCGAGGTCCCAAAACCAGCATCCTGGCGTGACTCAAGGTCGATGTGGTAGTGGGTATTGAAGGTGTGTGCTGACTTCCAGGTAGCAGCCCTGCAGATTTCCTGGATAGGGACGTCCCTGGAAGCAGCCACCGAAGCAGCGGTATGGCGGGTAGAATGAGCTCTTATCCCTTTGGGAAGCTCCATGCCCGCCAACCTATAGCACAGATCTATGCAGGAGGTTACCCCCTGCCTATCGTCCGCTTGGCTGCAGGTCTGCCAGGTGCGGCTTCAGCGTAGGTGACAAACAGCTGGCGAACCTCTCCCCGAACTTCAGCCATCCGCTCCTTATAATAAGAGAGCGCTCTTCTAGGACCCAAAGCATGGAGCCTATATTCGGCCTCAGGTGTGTGACTGGGGTAGAACACTGGCAGAGTCAACAACTGGTTAAAGTGAAACTCCGACACCACCTTTGGAAGGAATTTCGGGTGGGGGCGCAGGACAACCTTGTCTCTGTGGAAGACCAGATAAGGAGACTCGATGGAAAGCGCCTGGAGCTCTCCCATCCTTCTGACTGACGTGATAGCCACCAAGAAGGTGGTCTTCCACGACAGGTGGGAGATATCGCACCTGTGCATCAGTTCAAATGCCTTGCCCATGAGCTTAGCCAATACCAACAGTAGATCCTATGGAGGTGGAGGTTCTCGCACCAGAAGGGATATGTGATAAAGGCCTTTGAAAAAGTGCCCGACCACCTTTTCCTGCACCACCGACTGCTTTCCGGTCCACGCCCAGTAAGCAGAGATGGCTGCCAGGTGCACCTTAAGGGTCGTCGACCGAAGCCCTAGCTGAGAAAGGGACCATAGGTAGTCCAGAATGCTGGTCAAGGAACAGGCGGAAGGATCCATCCCCTCATCCTGACACCAAATGGAGAATCTCTTCCATTTGAAGGCATAGCATTTTCTGGTTGACTCCTTACGGGATGCCTCAACAACGTTGAGGACCTCGTCGGAAAGACCCAAGGCCTGGAACTCTAGCTGCTCAGCAACCAGGGTGTCAGGTGCAGGGACTGAAGGTCCGGGTGCAGTACCTTCCCCTGGTTGACTGAGATCAGGTCCGGGAGGGCTGGAAGCCACCTCGGGAGCCTGGAGCTGAGGCTGAGGAGATCTGGATACCAGAACTGGTGGGGCCAGTCTGGGGCTACCAGAATCACCTGCACCTTGTCCCTCCTCGCCTTGAGAAGCACCTTGTGGATCAAGGGAAATGGGGGAAAGGCGTAGAAGAGGCCTGGGGTCCATGGCCTTGAGAAGGCATCTCTCTGCAGCGAGCCCTGCTGAGGGGGGTGGGCATGAAACAGCCTCAGCTTCGCATTCTCCCTGGAGGCAAACAGGTCCACTGAGGTGTGCCCCAGTGGGAGAACAGATCGTTTACTACCTCCGGCAGGAGAGATCATTCGTGAGATGCAGCACCTATCCAGCTTGGGGCATCGGCCAGACTGTTGGAGGCTCCTGCTACATGGATGGCTAGAAGATCTGCCTCCAGGCTGCTCACCAGACACCAAGTGCGGAGAGCCTCCTTGCACAGAGGCAAGGAGTGCGTCCCGCCCGGACGGTTTAGGTCGTACATGGTCGTGGTGTTGTCCGTCTGGACCTGGACCACTTGACCCCGTACAAACGGAGTGAAGGCGGTGAGGGCTAGTCGGGCTGCTCAAAGCTCCAGCAGGCTGATGTGGCATCGAGACTTCTGAGGGGACCAGAGGCCGTGCGCTCTGAGCTCCCCCAGATGGGCACCCCAACCTATCAGAGAGGCGTCAGTCGTTAGAGTGACCGTCGGCTCTGGGCGGACAAACGGAATACCCTCCTGCAGATGAGTCGGAACGATCCACCACTAAAGAGCGTTCCCCATCTCCTGGGTCACTATCACTGGCTGATCCAGAGGACTGGAGTGCTATGACCACTGGCAGGCCAGCCCCCATTGCAAGGGACGCATGTGCCAGCAGGCCCAACGGACCACGCTGGTGCAGGCTGCCATGAGGCCCAGGAAGTCCCGGGCAGGGTGCAATTGCCCAACCAGAAATGATTAGGCAAAGGAGGAAAGAACCTCGGCCCTGTCCGCCGGGAGCCGTGCTCTGGCTCGAAGAGAGTCAAGCTCTGCCCCGATGAACCAAATCACCTGCGTTGGCATGAGTTCCGATTTGGCCTCGTTGATGAGGAGGCCAATCGGAAAGCAGGCCTGGAGGGCCAGATCCCTGGACCGCTCCGCCTCCAGCCTGGAGAGGGCTGCAATCAGCCAGTCGTCCAGGTAAGGGTACACCCGGACCCTTCGGCGCCGCAGGAATGCTGTCACCACTGCCATGCATTTGGTGAAGACCCTGGGAGCTGGAGAGAGGCCGAAGGGCATGGCCCGGAACTCGTAAAGGGATACCTCTGCCCTGAAGAGGAGGAATCGCTGGTGAGACGGACGGATTTGGACGTGAAAGAACGCGTCCTGGAGGTCAAGAGAGCAGAACCACATGCCTCGTTCCAAGGATGGAATGATCTGAGCCAGAGTGACCATCCTGAAGGTACGAGACCTTAGGAACTTGTTCAGGTCATGTAGGTCTAGAATGTGGCACCAGCCCCCCATCCGTTTTGGGACCAGGAAGTACCTGGACACAAACCCTGGGTCTGGTGGAGGATCCGCCACCTCCCTGATCACCTCTTTCTGGAGGATCAGGGCAATGTCGGCTCGACGAGCCGACAGAGAGACTGCGGACCCCGTAGCCCCCCAGTTGGGGCGATGGCTCGATAGGGTGGAGACTGCTCGAATTCCAGAGGCAGACCCTTTCCTATCACTTCCAGCACCCAGCGGTCCATGGTGATGTCGGACCAGGCGGAAAGGAAGTGGCGGAGCCGTCCCCCTACGGGGGAACCCGGGGAAGAGTGACGAGGTTGGGGGCGACACCCCTCAACCCGTCACTGGGCAGGCTTGGAGGAAGGGCCAGCCAAGGGGCCTCCTGGACCTTTCCCTCCTGGCTTCCTGCTGGAGGAAGCTGCAGGCTTGGCTTTGGGATGCCAAGTGCGAGCCTGCTGGCCCTGATGCTGGTGTTGCTGGGCTGGACATGCTGAAGGGGCTGAAGGCCGAAAGGGCTTACGCTGCTGCTGGCGGCCTTTGTCCTTCTGGGCAGATGTGACAGAGTCCAAGATGGCACTGGACTTCTCGATCCTCTGCAGATGACACTCCACCCTGGGGCTAAACAAGTCGGTACCCAAGAAGGGAACGTCTGCCAGTTTGTGCTGGGTATCCGCTGTAAAAGTGGAGATCCGCAGCCATGGAAACTGCGGCCGCTATTGGCCGGGTACACGAGTCAGCTATGTCCAAGGAAGTTTGGAGTTGCTGTTTGGCCACCACCCTTCCCTGATCCCGCACCTGCTTGAGCGTTGTCTGGAGGTCAGCCGGGAGATGAGGAATCACCTCATCCAGGGAGCCCAAAAGGGTGTGTGAAAAGTGTACCATCAGAACGGACGAGCTGGCCTGACGAAGGTCTAGGAAGGAAGCAGCATAGACTTTCCGCCCGGAGTAGTCCAGTTTCTTGGACTTTTTAATCGGGTGGCTTGTCCACATCCCGAGCATTTCTGGAGCGCTGGAAAAAGCTGTCGGTCACTAGCCCCCCCATGGATCAAAATGGTGCAGGGTCTGCACCAGAAGACATACGAAGAAAGACTAAAGGAGCTTAATATGTATACCCTTGAGGAAAGAAGGGAGAGAGGGGACATGATAGAAACTTTCAAGTACCTCAAGGGAATTAACAAAGTCCAAGAGGGTAGCACCTTCCAGAAAAGAGATGTGCAAGAACAAGGGGCACAATCTGAAGATGGAGGGGATGGCTCAGAGGTAATGTGAGAGTATTTTTTCACTGAGAGGTTGTGGATGCATGGAACAGCCTCCTAAGGTGTCGTGGAGTCAAGAACAGTGGGGACTTCAAGAATGCATGGGACAGGCATAAGGCAGTCCTAGTGGGGGGTAGGAGGAAGTAAGCTGTTGGTTAACTAGGATCTGCAGCTTATCTGTTAGGTAGGAAAATGGGCAGACTAGGTGGGCCAAACGGTCCTTATCTGCCATCAAATTCTATGCTCTGAGAAACTGGAGAGTGAACCAGTGGGAACAGCATACTTTCGAGCCATCCTGGCCGAAGGTGCTGGACAAGAAGCTGGCCGGTGCCATAGCTCCAGGGCCAGGCCAACAATGGCTTCAACCACCGGGAAGGCCTCCATGGGGGAATCCCCTCGGTCCAGTATCTCCATGAGGGGATACTTGGCCCACTTTGAAACTGGTTCGAGCTTCATGCCAGTGGACTCAGATGAGCCGAAGCATTCCGAGGAACAAGGATGGGCTCTCGTCCACAGACTGATCCCCAGTGGACTCCAGGTTGAGGGGCCTGGAGAACAGGGAAGAGTCATTGTCACACTCCGAGGAGTCTGCAAACAGCTGCCGAGGACCTGAGCCACCCTCCACCTGCCGAGGCCGATCGGGAGTGAGGGTGACCGACAACCGATGGGGCAAGCCCTGACCTTACCGAGAATCCTTGGTCGGGGCCCCAAATTTAGGTTGTGGAGGCGGGGGTTCCACCACAATTGGTGGCACAGCCAGTTTCGGCCGAACAACCGGTGCCGGCTTCAGCTTCTCGATTACAACGAGGGGTTGTTTCAGCCGCTCTGGTGACAGCCACTTAATGGCTGGGGAAGGCGATGGGGTCTGCTTATTCTCGGTCAAAGGAGCTGCTGCCACATCAGATCCTCATAGCGCCCACGCAATTTGCACCGGAGCCTATCCTCCGAAGAGGAAGAAGACAAGGATGAGCGGCGCTGCCGCTTTCCATAGTGCCGAGACCGAGACCGCTGAAATCGGCGGGATTGGCTGGACTGGGAAGAGATCCAAGACGGAGACCTTCAATGTTTCCGAGGGTGGGTCTGAGAGGGGGTGGGGGAGACCAGCTCCCCTCGTTCAGGGACCTTAACCGAGGACTCCGGCACAGGCAAGTCATCGGTTTCCACCAGAGGAACCGGTGAAGAAGGGTTGTCTGCTTCTCCAGTCGACAGCCTGTCCGACGGGTCGAGAAAAATCTCGACTGCGTCGACGGGTGTCTCAGCCAGCTGACCCGACGGGGACATCGTGAAGCCAGCAGCCTTAGCCGCAACCTCGACCGGAGTCGAGAGTTGACTATCCGGGGAAGGGGACCTCTCCCACTCCCACGAACGTCGACGGTGGGACTTACCCTTGGAGTCCTTCTTCTTGGACCGAGAGGAATGTCGAGGCCCCTCTCCCTTGGTGGAGAGGGACTGACAAAGCTCTTTGAACGAAGCCATGTAGGAGGAGCCCAAAGAGAGCGGGATAAATGCCGCGACCGAAGAAGATGATGTGGCCTGGGCGCTACCTTCCGGGGTGATCATTCGATTCGAGCTGTTCAGCTGGAAACCCGCTTTCGGACACCACCGTAACGGGCCTTCTTGATTGACTGGAGGATAGCGTTTCTTGGGGCACCCAAGTTGCAATCCGGGAGCGAGATCCTCTAAGACCGTGGCCGAAAAGTACTTGCACAAGTTGCAGGCCTGCGAATCGTGTTCAAGCCCCAAGCAGTAAACGCACGTGGAGTGCGGATCGGTCCAGGACATCTTCTGCCCACAGGGACACCGACGAAATCCGGGAGTCAGTTTGTCCATTGCAGCTGCGAGGAAGATAACTATAATATTAACTATGATAAATAAGACTTCTTAGTAGCAGAGGAGGTCAGCTTTGGCTTGGGCCGCCAGGCCTGCTGTTGCCCCCTTGGGGCTGCAGTCATCTGGCAGAGGGCACAGAGTAGGGATGAAACTGAAAGGGCTTCTTCCACTGATTCTGGCATTTAATGTCCTTTTGAGAGGATGTAACGGAGTCCAGGGTGGCGCTGATACGAGTGAGATGGCCATCAATGCCGGGCCTGAACAAGTCATTGCCAGAAAGTGGACATCCGCCAACTTGTGCTACGTGCCAGTTGTAAAAAAGAAGAAATCCTCAGCCACACCATGCGGCGCATAGCCACTGCTGAGTCCACTGACCTGGCACAAAAGTCACCAATATCCAGAGCCATCTGGAGCTGCCATTCAGCAACAGCGTGTCCCTAGTCGCAGATCAACTTGACCGGTAGCTGTAGGTCAGCCGGGAGCTGGGGGATAACCTGGTCCAGCGTACCCAATCGAGAATGGGCAAAGTTGGCCATCATAATGACCGAGCTGGCCTGCTGAAGGCCAAGGGATGAGACTACACAGACCTTTTTGACCACATGGTCTAACTTCTTAGACTCCTTGTCCGGGGAGGGGGGGGGGAAGAGATGGTATAGACGTCCCCATTACCTGTACACCGAAACACTGGATCGGTGGACAGCTCTCTGGCTAAAGGGTGGCTGGGGAACCCTGACAGGGACCCTGTTGACACCACATACTTGTGGACCATACGGGTCAATGGTGTCCGGCAGAACGCTGCCACAGCTGCACAGCAGGGCCAAGGATGGCCTCCGCTACTGGGAAGGTGACCTCAGGGGAGTCATTCCTGTCGAGGATCTCCATCAAGGGGGTGCTTAGCACACTTCTGGACAGGTTCTAGCGGGATCCCCATTGATTCTGAAATTAAGTGGAGCAGGGCTCTGAAGGAGGTAGGCCCTTGTTCCATGGAGAGATCCTCTCCAGACTCACAGTCAAAGCCCAGGGTCCGATGAGAATGCATGGACGAGTCCTCAGAGTCAGAGGACTCCTTGAACACTGGCTGTGCCACGTGTCCATGCTGACAATACAGGGTTCGTCAGCCTGCATGATTTCCGCTGAGAGCCAACCAGGAAGCCCGGCTGCCGTGCATGTAGTCTTTGGTGAAGCCCCATCCTTAGGCTAAAGAAGTTCAACCCGAATGGGTGGGGAGGCCAGCGATGACCCAACAGGTGGAGCCAGCTCAGGCTGCGGTTCCAGTGACCATGGCAGCATCGGAGTGGGTTGAGGCATACAGCTAGTGCAGAGAAGCCACTGCTGCCAAAGGAACTCCTTGCTGATGCTCTCCTGAGGATGAAGACGAGGAGGAGTGTCAATGCCTTCTTTTTGCCAAAGAGCAAGAATGGGACTGACAGGAGCGTTGGGAGTCCCTCAACTGACAGCTATGAGATCTTAACCAAGAGCTACAAGACCTTGACTGACAGTGCCCTGGTTGTCGGGGGAGGAGAAGCGGGAGAAGGTGAAGGATGCCTGGGATCTCCTCCAAAAGTCGGAGATCCCGAGGGGGAGGGAACCAGCTTAGCAGGCTGATCTGACCCTCTCTGGGAGTGGGTCAGAAGGACTGCAATCCTACAGAGGGAGTCCTCCCCCCTCATCCTTCGACGGGGTCAAGATCAATTTCGACTGGCTGGTCGACCCGTGACTCAGCCGACAAGCCTGACAGGGACACAATGGGGCTAGCAGCCTGGACTTGGGTAGAAGTGTTGGTCGAAGCCGACGGCTCAATGGCTGTCAGGCCAGCAGAAGCACGGAATGAGAGGAGTGGGCCCTCTCCCAATCCCACGACCCGCATCAGGACTTATTAGACTTGACCCGAGAGGATTTGGACTCCTGGGAAGGGCCCTCCCTGAGGGTGGGCAGGGGCTGGCATAAGTCACAGAATGCTCCAGTGAACAAGGCATCCATGCCCACTGGGACCAAGGCGGACAAAATCACCAAATGCGGCCTGGGCTGCAGCCTCTTTGAAGTAGTCGAGCTGTTCCGTCGAACACAGCTGCTGTGGAAACCACCTTATGGGCATTCTTCAATTTCACAGAAGGATCCAGTTGATCCGGGCGACCCAAAATAAGACAGGCGTTAAGGTCCTCCAGGGTGGAGGCTTGAAGAGAAGTGCACAAGCCGCAGGCCTATGAGTAATGCTGGATGCCCAAACAGCACACGCACATGGAGTGCGGATCGGTCCAAGACTTCTTCTAGCTGCAGGTGGAGGTTTTTGTATCGAATTGTTCCACAATAGAACAAAAAAGTGACTGAAAAGTTCAAAGACGGAGTTATTCAAAGTAAGGGCCTACACCTAGCATGGAGTTACGATGGAGGGAACCTGATGCTTCCAGCATAAATGGACAGCTGGCGTCACGGGGCGGTGCTGAGAAGCATATCACCCGGGTAGGTAGGAGGAGCCAGCTTGAAGACCTTCCTGCCCAAAATTAAAAGAGAAAGGATTCTGCCAGAAGTGTGGATAGTGAGTACACCATAGCCACGCCCCTAGAAAGGAAGCTGCAGTATGGGGGAGCACTCAGCAGGTGGCAGCAGTATGAGAGAATGCTCCAGTACTAGGGAGCGCTAGGCAGGTGGCACCAATAGTGAGAGAAATCTGCAGTATTGGGGAGTGCTAAGCCTGTGGCAGCAGTACGAAAGAATGCTGTAATACTGTGGATGATCAGCAGGTGGCAGCAATAGTGAGAGAATGCTGCAGTATTGGGGGAGTACTAAGCCTGTGGCAGTAGTAGTGAGAGGATACTGTGGATGATCAGCAGGTGGCAGCAAAAATGAGAGAATGCTGCAGCTAAGCCAGTGGCAGTGGTAGTGAGAGAATGCTGTGATACTTTGGAAGATCAGCAGGTGGCAGCAATAGTGAGAGAATGCTGTGGTACTGAGGATGATCAGTAGGTGGCAGCAATGGAGAGAATTCTGCAGTACTGGGGAGTGCTAAGCCTGTGGCAGCAGTAGCAAGAGAATGCTGCTGTACTGGGGGTAATCAGCACGTGGTAGCAGCAGTGAGAATGCTGCAGTATTGGGGGTGGTCAGCAGCTGGCAACTGTAGTGTAACCTAACGCTGCAGTATCAGGCAGAGTTCAGCACGCTTAAGCGCCTTCAAAATTAGCTTTCAGAAAACAATGAGCTTGGAAAAGTAAAAAGTACAGTTATGTAAGAACTTATTGTAACAATGGATCTTCGAGAGAAGCTCTTGAAGCAGGCCACATCGGTGGGACTAAGCCACCAGGCTCTAGGACCACATGGAAAATTTCTAGCTAGCAGTCTATCACAAGAGAAACACCCACTGCTGACGTCAGTCAGCTGACATCAGCCTAGCCTATATAGGTGGGTGGTCCCCCACACCTACCTCAGTTCTCCTGCCGGAGACCCCGTACGGGCAGCATGAGTGAAGGAAGGAGGGAGGGAAGGCATTCTTTAGGTATGCGAGAAGAGGAAGACAGGGGAAGGGATTGAGAGACTTAGGGAAGAGGGAGGCAGGGTAGTGGCGAAAGACACTGACAAGGTGACCATCCTCAATAAATACTTTTGCTCCGTATTCACGGAAGAAGAAAATGGAGATGGTCCCCCATTAATGGAGAAGGGCAAACAGGAAGAAGGGGTCGACATGAGACCTTTTTCAGAGGACAGAGTAAAAAGAACACTAGAACAGCTTAGGTTGGATAAAGCTATGGGGCCCGAAGGCATACACCTGAGGATCCTAAAGGAGCTCCGGGAGGAACTGGCTAAACCTCTGGCTAAGCTGTTCATTGGATCACTAGAAAGAGGCGTGGTTCCACAGGAGTGGAGGAGGGCACAAGTGGTACTCTAGCACAAAAGTGGTAGCAAGGAAGAGACAGGAAACTACCGCCCGGTCACTTTGACCGATAGGCAAAATGATGGAAACCCCACTTAAGGAAAGGCTGGTGTATTACCTAGAGGCAAGGGGGCTGCTGGACCAAAGGTAACATGGATTCACTGCAAGGAGGTCATGCCAGACCAACTTGACCGAGTTCTTCGAGTGGGTGATGAAGGAAACAGACCAGGGAAGAGTGGTAGATGTGGCCTATCTGGACTTCAGGGAGGCTTTCAACACAGTCCCACACAGGAGACTAATCCACGAGCTGGCAAACTGGGGGTGGGGACAGAGGTGGTCACGTGGGTTAGAAACTGGTTGAGTAATAGAACACAAAGAGTAGTGGTAAATGGGGTTAGCTCACAGGAGGGGCGGGTAACAAGTGGCGTACCCAAAGGAGCAGTGCTGGGACCAGTGCTCTTCAATGTCTTCATAAGTGATATTGCAGAGGGTCTAGAAGGGAGGGTTAGCCTGTTCGCGGATGATACAAAGCTATGTAACAGGGTAGATACACAGGAAGGTATAAAAAAAAATGAGGAGGGATCTGAAGAGGCTAGAAAACTGGTCCAAGGAATAGCAGTTGGGTTTCAATGCAAAAAGTGCTAGATTATGCACCTAGGGAGAGGGAATCCTAGGGCTGAGTGTGAACTAAACAGGGTAACACTGGAGGCCACCACAGAGGAGGAAAGGAATCTATGGATAGTCATAGAAGACAACCTCAAAGTGGCTAAACAGTGCGATAAAGCAGTTGGACAGGCCAACAGAATGTTAGGGTAGGGCCAGCCAAGTTGCACGGAGGGTTGAGGCATTGGACGCCACACCTCATGTCACGCCAGCGACCCGGGTTCAGGAGTGAGCTAGGGCCGCTGGGGTCGGCAGGGGAGGGAAGAGATTGAGCGTCTGGAGGATGACTCTCTCTTCCTAGGGTGGGTTTGGGGAGTGTCCGCTGGTGCAGTGACTTCTGGTGGCAGCCAGGGGAGCTACGACATGGCGGCGCAGCATATGCCTGGGGGCAGAGCTGTGGCATGCTGCTGCCTTGCTAGCCACGCTCCGCTGGGAGGGGGGAAGAAGGGAACACACATACACACACACGCACACAAGGATGGGCCACAAGGCCCTTATCTGCCGACAACATCTATGTATCTTGGGGCCGAATGAAGCAAACAATTGTTCAGATTTTCAGAAAGGCTTTGTGTGGTTCGTGTACTACTGTGACATCCTATGTACATCCAAGGTATGGAGTAAGGCCTCCCCCTGATTGGAATACTCAGGAAAATAAACTGGAAGGCGGATGGACTGAGTCAAAGTAAACTCCGACACCACCTTAGGTAAAAACTTCGGATTAGTATGCAAAGACAACCTATCTTTGTGAAAAACTAAATAAGGCTCCTTATACATAAGAGCCTGCAGCTTGGAAATCCTTGAAGCAGAAGTAGAAAAAGAGCGCTTTCCATGACAGAAAGTGTAGCTCGCAACTCACCGCCAGTTCAAAGGGAGGTAAAGCGAGTTTCTCCAACATAAAGTTAAGGTCACATGGAGGGACAGAGTCCCAAATGGGAGGTTTCAGATGCAAAATGCCCCTAGGAATGTGTGGGACACTTCAAGCTGGGCAACAACTTTGCCCTCAGTAGGTGCATGGTACACAAGAGATGGCGGAAAGGTGCACCTTAAGTGAGGAGTACCCCAAGCCTGAATCTAAAAGGGAAAGGAGGTACTGCAAAACTTGATTCACTGGGCAGGTGAAAGGAACCAAATGGAGAAGCGCTTCCATTTCATAGCATATGCGGCCCTGGTGGAAGGATTCCTGACCTCCACCAGAACATCTGTGACCCTAGAGGATGCCCCAAAGCGGGCAATAGCTAGGTCTGCAAGAGCCACAAATGGAGATGCAAGGACTTCAGGTCTGGATGGACCAGGGTGCCCCAGTCCTGGGAGAGCAATTCAGTGCGCAGGACCAAGGACACTGGAGGTTCCACTAGAAGCTGTTGCAGCAAGGGGAATTCTGTCATGGCCAGAAGGGGGCTATGAGGATCATATCTGCCCCCTTCCAACTGAAGCTTGAGCAGAACTCTCTGCAGGAGCACGAGGAGAGGAAAAGCGTACAGAAACCTCCCCTTCCAGGATAAGGACAATGCGTCTCTTCAGAAAACTCCAGGCCCAGGATCAATCGAGCGAAAAAGTGGCAGTTTTGTGCTGAATGGGGACACAAAGAGATCCAACTCTGGATGGCCCCACCTGTCAAAGCCATCTTCGACCACCGAGGTAAGAAGTTCCCACTTGTGAACCCATGACCTGGAGCAGCTGAGACTGTCAGCCAAGATGTTTTGAACGCCTAAAACATGAATGGCCAAGAGCTCTAGACCATGCTTGATGGCCCAATACTAGATTCTCATCGCACCCTGACACAGAGGGTAAGAATGGATCCCCCCACCCCCGGCTTGTTGATGTAGTACACCACACATGTCCGTTTGCACCAGCAGCGGATCAGGAAGGAGATAAGTCTGAAAGGCCTGCAGGGCATAAAGAACCACCCACATCTCCAGAATACTGATATGAAGACCCCAGACCTTGCTCTACTTCCGTCCAGGTACCCGAAGTCTGGTGATTGGCCAGATGAGCACCCCATCTCAGGACAGATGAATCTGTTGTGAGAATCTGCCAGGGGGGGTCAAAAGCTGGAAAGAGACTCCCGACAGGAGGTTGGTTGGATCCAGCCACCACGACAGAACCCTCCAGACCAGGTCGGAGACCAGGACCAACTGGCCCAGGTAGTCAGAGCGTTGATCGAACTGGACCTCAAGGTCCACTGAGGAACCCACATATGCAGGCAGACCAGGGGAACCACTGCAATTGTTGCTGCCATGTGGCTCAGAAAGTGCAGGAAAACCCTGGCAGGGACCTGCCAGCTGGATGAAATCAGGGGGGCCTGCTCCATTAGTTGCTCCGCCCTGTCCTTGGGCAAAAAAGCCTTGCCCTGGCTGGTGTCTACGACTGCCCCATGCATCACAGGCACTGGCAAGGGGACAGGTAGGAGTTCAGCAGATTTATATTGATCCCCAGGGCCTGGAAGAGATGGAAGGTGTACTCCAGGGTCTGAACTAAGTGGTCCCTAGAGGGGGCTGTTAGCAGCCAGTCGTCCAGGTGGTGGAAGACATAGAAGCCCCGCCTGCACAATGCGGCTGCCACTACTTTCAGGCATTTGCAAAATACCTTGGGGGCTGAGGAAAGGCCAAAAGGGAGGGCCTGGAATTGGAAATGAGCCCCCTGAATGTGGAAGCAGAGGAAGCAACGATGAGCAGGAGAGACCTAGATATACAGGTAAGCATCCTGCATGTCCACTGAACAGAGCCAGTACCCCTGATGCAGAAGGGGCAACAGCCCGTGGACGGTGACCATCCTTAAGTGTTTGTGCTTGATGTACAGATTCAGATGGCTCAGATCCAGGATGGGGCGGAGATTCCCGATCGTTTTGGGGATGAGGAAGAAGTGGGAGTAAAACCCCCTTCCCCACCTGCCTCTGGTTTGGGAGAAAATTCAGGCTCTTCTTCAAAAAAAGTCATACAGCCTGAGGGATGGGCTCTATGATTCTTTTTTTTAAAGAAGAGCCTGAATTTCCTCCCAAACCAGAGGCAGGTGTGGGGGAGGAGGGAGGTGGAGTGGACAGGAGGGTTTTCTGTTGGCCAATCTAGGAACTCCAGAATGTGACTGTGTGCTATGATCTGGGGCATCCAGCTGTCTGTGGTCACTCCCTGCCACCCCTCTAGGAGGAGGAGTACTGACCCCCGACCGCCTCCCTTGGATCCTCGGCCGGGGGTTGGCTAAGGAGTCAGAGGTGGGCACAGGCAGGGGGGCAGCGGCGGCCCTGGGGGCTCTGGCAGCAGTAGCAGTAGGGGCCAGTGGAGGTTTACGCTTGTGCTGACCTTTGGCAGACTGGTTCCAAGACTGCCTGCAGGAGGAGCTGTGAAAGGACTGACGTTGGGCGTGAGCAGGGAATGAGCTGACTTGAGGGCCCGCCCTGACTCCTGCAGGGTAGAAATGGATGTCCTGGACATCCCCTCTCAAAAAGGACTGATCCCTGGAAGGAGGTGTCCAAAATGCTGGCCTGCATGTCCGAGGCAAAGCCAGCTACGCAGAGCCAAGAATGGCACTGGAGACGGACCCCAGGAGTTGCCCCGCACCCATAGGAGTCTACAGCATCATAAGCTGCTTGGAGGACATGATTGCCAGAGTCCGAGCCCGACTTCATAAGTTGGGTGAGCTGTGTCTTAATGGGTCCTCTGGTAAAGTCTGTACCAGGTCCCTGGCTTGGTCATAAAGAACATTCTGGTATTGGTGCTGGCCCGGTGGCGCAGAAGGTTGAGGTGCTGGATGCCACACCTTGTGCCACACCGGTGACTCGGGAATGGACTTGGGTCATTCAGGGGTCAGCCGCGGGAGGTAAGGATTGAGCATCCGGAGGACTGCTCTTTGTCTTCAGGGAGGGGTTTGTGCTGCGCATGTCAGCACAGCAAGAAGGGGTTCGGTCTGCGCCCAGGTGCTTGACTGCCTCCATGAAGGTGGAAACAGCTGTTAAGGCCCTCTCTTGAGGCGGGGGAGTAAAGAAACGGAGGAAAATACCAGGACTCGGCAGGACCCATGATGGCCCCGATGGGCCGGAGGACGAACCCCCCTCCAAAGGGGGGTTTGTAGCACCTGCCTGGTCCGCGGAGGTGGTAAAACAATGTCGTGATAAAAAAACAAAACATTCTGATGTTGGACCACGTGGGCCAGATACTTTATGGCCTGGAGAGCCAGAGTAGCAGAGGCAAAAACATGTTTGCCAAGGTGATCTAGCTGCCTGGACTCCTGGTCAGGGGGAAGGGTATTAAGGTGCTTGGGGTTTTTAATACAGTTGTGCGTCACATTAATTGCCTCTGAATCCACCTTAGGGTGGCTCTCCAGAAAAGGCTTGCCAGCCGGGGCATGGTAAAGGTGGTCAGCCTTTTTAGGCAGAGCAGGGGTGGTAGAAAGGTGATTCCAGGCTGCCTTAGTGACATCCTCATAGGAGTCAATCAAACAGGGCACCACCACAGGGAGGGCATCCCACTGCCAGAGGTAGATGGACAAATGGCATCTCTCCGGGTCCTGCTCCTCCGTCTCCCAACCCTTGATAGACTGGATGTGGTGCATGACATCCACGAAGGATGGATAGTCCGGGGGGGGGGAGACTTGGGCACCTCTTTAGCCTGGTCATCCCCTTCCAAAGATTCACCAGGAAAGGAAGAAGACCTCGAAGAATCAGTCATCCTCAGCAGTAACACTGCCGGAGACCGGCTATCGTCCCTTCTAGAACCTGAACCGACGTCAAGTGAAGCCCCTGAGGACCCAGGCATGCGGGATTTGGTCTGGATTCTGGGGGTCATGGGGAGGGCAGAGGGGGATACCAGAGGCGGGCCCTGAGGGGTGGGGGTCTGCTTTTTCATGAAGGACCACCATGCCGAAAAGAGGGCATTACAATCCACCTGGGGTGCTGCTATATTGTACACCAGCAGGAATGGAAAAGAGGGTGCCAGGGAAGGGTGCAAGATGGCTGAGGAGCCAGTGAAGGGTACCCCGGTGTAGGTCCACCCAGAGCCAGGTGAAGAGCCAGCAGGCATCAGCTGCAGCACAGGTTGCGGCAGGGGCAATGACAGAGTCAGGCCCAAAGGCTGAGGCTGTATCAGCATTGACGGTGGCCCAGTAGACAACGTCCTGGAGCGCTCGGGTGAAAAATTCGCTGGCGCCAGCCCAGATGGAGAAGCTGGTGCCTGAGGGAAGGGAGACACCCCCAAGTTAAAGGTACAGATGATGCCGGTGAGGAAGAGATGGTGGTAGCCTGCTGCAGGTATTGCCTGGCAGGACTGACGCTGGTCCCAGTGATGGCAGTCAACGAAGGCAGCACCATGGCTGGGGGGTGGCGGTTATGGAGCTGATGTCCGAAAGACCAACACTAGCCTAGCCACCTGGCTGAGAGCCCGTGGAAGATATGGGCCTCAGCATCAGGGGCTGGGGAGCAGGAGACAAAGTCCCTTGCCCAGAAGATCCGCCGCCTGAATCTGAAATGAGGGCAGGCGTCTGAGCCACCAGGAGCCCAGAAGAAGAGACAGCTGGTGAAGCCAACCCCTGCAGGGAGATGACCCCGTTGCAGTCAACAGTTTGTGGGGCGAATGGGAAGCTGACCGGGCCCAGTCCCAGTGTTTATCCCAGTGCTTATGCTTCCCGGATTTCTCCTTGTGAGACCATTAAGAGGCCCCGGAGGACTGCCAATGAGGATGAAGAGCTCCTGGCCTGCAGCTCCTTCTCCATCACGACCAACTTCCATTTCAAAAGGTGGCTTTTCAGAGTTTTTAAATGATGTCTCCAAGTGGACTGGTTGAATTTCTGACAAAACTGGAAGGCTTCGGTGTCAAGGCTGGGGCCAAGGCAGATGAGACATGAAGAGTGGCCATCCTTTTAATTTTTTTTAAATTTATTATCTCGGATAAACACCTTTTGAGTGAAGAACTCTCTACATAGGTTCCACGTCAGAGGAATTGTACAGGAGAAACAAACATTACAGGCAGGAGCGAATACAGACTAAACAACAGGTACATATAACAAAGTCATTTTTTGCACGTGAAACTGTACAGGAGCAATAACGTGTCGGGTAGGAGGTTAATGGACAGCTCGACTGGTATGCAAGATACAGCTGTAGGCAGTAGAAAATAACTTCACATGGTATTGTACAAAGTATATCATGGGCATGCAAAATAAGATAAATGATTGGGAGACCTAGAAGCCATAGAAAGAGGATCATCAGAAAGAGGGCAGAGGAAGATTCTCATGGATAGAGTAGCAAAATGGAGAGTTGCAGCCCATAAGGTCAAGTTGAGGGTGAGCAGCTGAGGGCAGATAATTGTAGAATTAGAGGATGAGAGGAGTGGCCCAAAGCACAGGTGGTAGGTGAAGAAATAGTAGAAGGGGAACCAGAAGGGGGTAGTGCCAGTGTAGCAACCCAACCCAAAGGGCCTAGTCTAAGGTGAGAAAGAGGTGAAGGAGGAAAGTAGGGTGGAAAGGCAGAGGGCTTGGGGAGAGTCAGCCCAGAGGGCCAGTCAAAGGCGAGGAGAGAAGTAGAGGGAGGGGCAGGGGGTGGTGAAGGAGTGAGGGAGAGGCAGGGGAGGTATGGGAGGCAAAAAGAGTTGGGAGGGTGTGAAGTGCAAGGAGGGAGACAGAGGACCCATGGAATAGCAGGACATCTAGATAGGGACTCCTTAGTGGATGCAGTCACCGCTGGCAGTGGAGACAAGGCGTTGTCTGAGCATACGTTTAAATGAGCCCAACGTGGATGCGGTGGAGATGTCATTGTGAAGTGAATTAAACCAAAGCGGGGCCTGGTGGGCGAAGGATCTTTGTCCTTGGGAAGTGCAGCAGTGGGGAATTTTGAAAGCCTGGCTATCAGAGCTTCTGGTGTGGTGAAGGGAGGTATACAGGATGAGTTCCTGAACTCCTGAAGGCACCATGCCAAGGCATACTTTTTCTGCCAGCAGACATGTTTGCTACATTAGACTGCCCTTAAAGTGGAGCCAGTTAGCCAGGGCATACATGTTGCAGGTGTGGATCAATCGGGCAGAACCAGTTAGGAGCCGGCAGGCTTTGTTAAGTGCTACAGTGATACGGTGGAGGGCAGTTTCTGTAGCTGACTCATATGACAAGCCCATAGTCTGTAAGTAATACCACCAAGCTATGAATGGCTAGTTTGAGGGCTTCAGTGGTCAGACTATATGTGTGTCTATAAAGGAGCTCAATGCACGAGTTGACGGACTTAGCGACACTATCAATGTGGACAGCATAAGACAAGGCACTGTCGACTGTGACCCCCAGATATTTAAAGTGCTGAACGAGTTCCAGTAGAGTCTCCTCTTCGTTGGAGATTGATAGAGGGTAGGTTCTGTGTCTGTTTTGTGGGCTGGAGAACAGCATTGTTTTCGTCTTCTTGTAGTTCATTATGAATTTGTGCTTGTCGAACCATCTTTCGACACTGGCAAAATTTTCCTGGAGCTGCTTCTCCAAAGCTTTAGGATCAGGGTCGCTGGTGAGGATGATGATGTCATCCAAATACAATAGGATACGGCCTGGCAGGCTTGAGGGAGACTGTTTAGAAAGACACTAAACAGGAAGGGTCCCAGAATGGAGCCTTGGTGAACTCCAGAGCGAACTGGTCTATTATCAGAAAGGATGTTCCCAATCTTCACCTGCTGTGATAAGTCGCACAGGTAACTGTTGAATCACTGCACCGTGTCTATCAACTGGCCAGTGGCAGAGAGTTGATCAACAAAGAGGGCAAGATTCACCGTGTCGAATGCCTTAGTTAAGCCTATAAAGGCCGCTCCAACAAGGTGACCTTGATCCAAGGAGCGATGGATAAAACTTGTGAACTGCAGCAAGACTGTAGTAGTGCTATGCCCACTCCTATAACCGTGTTGCTCATGACATTGCAATTGATATTTTCCAAGGTATTCCATCAGCTGATCAGCCACTATTCTCTCCAAGGCTTTAGAGAGTGGAAGGAGGATGGAGATCGGGCGATAGTTTTCGTGTTGAGCACGGTCACCACTCTTATGCATTGGTGCCACTGTTGCCGACTTCCACAGTTTCAGGAATTAAGAGTGCCTGAGCGATAGGTTAAATACATGAGTTAAGGGCGTAAGGATTTCGTCAAGAGTAAGTGCGACCAACTTGAGGTCCAGTGAATTTCCACTAAATTTTGACTTACCCAGTACCCCAAGGAGGTATTTCCTGACTTCTGCAGCTGAGATGGCTCTGAAATAAAATGGTGGGTGAGAGGGGGGCTGGGTAGGATTTCCAACAGTATCGTATTTACTAGTCGGGTAGAAGTAGTCAGGAGGGAGGACACTACTCTGGTCTGTAAATGCATTATTGAAAGTGTTAGCAATGTTTCTTTGGCCAGTAGATGGTTTACCATTAATATTCAGCATAGATGGGGTATTTTGGAGGCTTTACCAGTTACCTCTTTGAGGTTGCACCAAAACTTTCTGCTGTCATTCCATGTGTGAGACAGGGCATCTTTATAGTAGCTACTTTTTGCAATGCGTATTACTCTGGTGCATTTGTTTCTTGCCTGTTTAAAGTTCTGAGCGTCAGCCTGTTTCCCTGTGGCCCGGGCCCTGTGCCACAGGTGGTCCCTGGTTTTTAAGAGCTCAATGAGATCCAGAGAGATCCAGGGGTTCTACTGGCCTTTAACTTTACGTGTCCTGTAAGGAGCGTGTTTGTCACACACTGTATTGAACAGATGTATAAATTGTTCAAGGACAGCATCAACATCATTGGTGGAGAAGACTGAGGACCAGTCAAGGTGTTGGAGGTCAAATTTCATGGCTTTTAGGTGCCCCTTGGATAGGACCCTGGTGGTGATCATTTTAGCGGAGGGCTTGCTGAGTTTATTAGCCCAGGAAAAATATGACTGGGGAGTGGTCACTTATACCATTCCAGGAGTACTGAGGTATTAGAGATGTGATCAAGGCGGTTAGAGAGTACCCAGTCCAGTAGGGTGCCAGATATGGTCTTATAGTTCATTCTAGTGGGAGATTCGACAAGCTGGGTGAGGTGAATGGTGGAGATTGCATCCTTGAAAGGGCTAGCATCCAGGGAAAGACAACTGATGCTGAAGTCACCAAGCAGTATTACTTCAGTGTTGAGGTTTAAGCTACCCAAGCAATGCAAGAGTGAATCTAGACCGGCAGTCATCTGTCTGCGTGGAATACAGGCCGACATCACTGACGATTTTGTTGTGTGTGCCTAGAAGCACTTTAACGGCAAATGTTTGAATATTGCCGTTGGTACCGGGCAGTGGAAGGGTGAGGCCCTGAAAGTTATCCCTAAGATAGATTACTCATCCTCTTTTTGATAGGCAATCCTGTCTGAAGACAGAGTAACCCGGACAGAGATGGCCAAGTCAGGTATTTTCAGGGAGAGTCATGTTTCAACGACAGAGAGGATATCAGGGTTGTGTCCTTTTCAGGGATCTGTTTGCCGCAGGTACACTTTGAGTAGCAGTCAGAAGACAAGGCTGATGGAGAAGACAAACCCGTCGATGAGAACACCGAAAATTCGGTTTTACACTAAAGAAAATTAAAAAAATCACATTAAGCACAGGAAATGGCGGTCGACTGTAGCTGCGGCGTTCGCCAAGATCCGACATGTGCGGCTCAACAGCAGGAAAAGAACTGGGATGGTGTGAGGGACCGCCCACCTACACAGACTAGGCTGATGTCAGTTGACTGGTGGTGGTGGGCGGTACCCCGTGACAGACTGCTAGCTAGAAGTTTTCTGTGTGGTCCTAATGCCTGCCATCGTAGTCCTACTGGTGTGGCTGCTGCAAGAGCCCTCCTCGAAGTAAGATCAAGCTTTTTACCTTGCAGCACATGATCACTTTTTTCTCCCTTCACTGCATCTATTTTTTTTTTTTTTTTAAACTTCATTTGACAAAGTCCTGCTTAACTCTGGGAGAGAAAGGGTTAAAGTTACATACCTGTTGATCGGAGTGGACGATGACCAGATCATTAGTCAATGGATGGATCGCCATAGCGGTAGGTGGACAGTTGTATACAGGCACTGAACAGTGATGCTAGTAATGAGGGAAAAAACATTTATTGGTGGGATGAAGAGCCATTCATGAAAATCAATCCAGCTACTGACAAAGTTTCTTAAACTGGTAATCAGACAGGCACCCAATGGCAAAGAGCCTCATTCCATAACTCTCATATTACCTTTTTCATTTTTTGTCCATCTTCTGTTTATTCTACTTTCTTTGAACAGCCCCCTTCTGCCAAGGTCCTCCCATTTTCTCTAGGCCTTACATCTAAAGTGAGTCCCCCACAGATGGGCCTCCACCCCATGGCCAGCCCTTCACGGCTGCCCTAACCACTCTGGAGCACAATCCATATTTCTTGGAAGAGGTGCCTTGCAAATACTGGACCAGTGAAGGATCAGGCATCATCTAGCCATATCTGGGAGAATTTTCTGCTGGTGTTTTCTTCCCAAGGGCTGCCAATCATGCAATAATGCGCACACATACATGTATCAGCATCTGAAGGCAGGCCCTTCCAGAGTATGCGTTTTCAATTGTGCTGCCACCTGGATTCTGACATGTGTCGGGCAGGTAGCAGGATGCAGTATTACAGTGCCCCGAGAAAAGCTATCCTGGCCCTTAATCCCCGAGCAACCAAAGTATGTTCCTAACCTGGGTCACCCAGTGTAGAAACTGGTAGCCCTAACACTGCATTACTGGGCCTTCTCTCGCTGCCCCCCCCCACTCTGTGTTTATATTCTGATTGCCCCATCCAGCCTCTGTCTGGACTGGTCCCCCCAGCCACATCACCAAACTTCCCTGGGACTTACCTTCTGTATTGCATCCTGCCACAGGACTTGACTGGAAGTCCCGAGTCGTCTGTGTGGGGCCTACAATGGACTGGGCCATCATCCCGCTCGATCGGAAGCCCCCCCAATTTTCTGCCCTGGGGCCCATGTGTCAGCAATGACCCAATCTGCATACTTGGTATCTGCGGAGACACCCCGTGTCCGGGCATGAGGCCCCCTTCTCTTCTGCTGTCCCCGCGGTACTGCCACCCAGATTCCTCTAGGTGGCAGTCAAGCTGCAAGACAGACATTATCCCTCCTCCAGGGAGGGGAGCTGTCCTACAGATGCTTAATCTTCCCACTCCCAGCCAGCCCCCTCCAGCGACCCAGGTCTATTCCTGACCCCGAGCTGCCAGTGTGCCAGGAGAAGCAGCCCTCCATACCACTGGGCCAACTTCTCACCGCTCTTTTTGTTTTAAATTCCGTTTTATTCACTGCTTAGTGCCTATGCTGAACACTCACTCACTCACGTTAAACACCACACTTAGAATTAACAACATGGGCCACACCTTGACCCACAATAGTAGACAGCACTTTTTCTTTAGTTTATGTAAAAGCAATCTTTGATTCTTGCCTTACAATAAATTCTATCTGTTCCGCTCACTAACCCTATGCTATTTTTAGCATACTCCCATTCTATTTGCCTTCCCCACATTATAGCTGTAAACCAGATTTGGTCATCTGTCTTGCTGTACTTGGCCTGAATAAAAAAAAAAGTACTGCCTTGACAGCAGGGTTTTCTGTCTCATCATATCTGTATGATCCCCAGCCCCCCAACTCACTTCCCTGCACTGGATGAATGCCCTCAGTTGTATCCATCTCCGGTTAGGAAACTGAGGTAATAAATGACTTGGGAAGATGCTTTTTGGGTCATCCAGAAAAAGGTGCTCATATACTGACAGGTTGATACCCCCTATGAAGCACATCAGCCCCTAATGCAGGAAAATCTCTGGCTGTTGGCCAAAGTAGAGGGTTCCTACATCCGTTTCCAAATCTGGGTATTCTGTGTAGCAGCATGATGCACTGCATCTGCTACTTCATGCCACCTCATAAATCCTGCACTCAAGTTCAACAAACATCCATGTGACTTCCCTTGTACTCACCTTGGCCTCCTTCAGGTTGTAGACATCGATTCTGTAACTTTGATTGGCTGTGGCCAGCCAATTACCATCTGCACTTGCGGCCAATAAATGTGCCATCTCTGAAGTATCTGCAATGAAAAGGCAACTTTAAGGAATGGCCAATGAGCAGGCATATGCTCCAAACTCCCGGAATGCCAAATCAGGCTGTGCACTCAGCCCAAACAAAAACACACACACATTCTTAGCTATCGATGCATGCGTTGACCATGGGGTGGGATGAGGTGTGGGGCGGTGGGGTTGTGTCTTTTTCCCCAATTATGTATTTATGCTCCTTGCTCCCCACTGGCCCCCAGCCCCATCAGTTACCATCTCTGGGACTTACCCACTGCTTACACAGAACCACTAGGTGGTGGGTGGGTGCCTCGGTCTGTAGTGTGGAGACTGCGAAGTTGTGTCATCATCCTCCCAGGTCAGGCTCATTTTCCTCCTGTTTTTTTTTGTCCAGTCTCCCTGAGGGTCAAGTCGCATGTGATGCCACTCGTTACAGGCATTTGCATCAGTGCCTCACTACTCTGTGATCGCTATCACATCACCTAGCCTCCACTAGGGTGTCGTGATGCAGCGAGATGCACTCCTCCTTCCACCGGCCAGCCCTGGAGTGGACAGAGTCTGTTCCTAAACCCAGGTTGCCAGCGTGGTAGGTGGCAGCACTGCCTTCATGTCACTGGGTCAGCGATGGGGCATTTTCTAATGAACATTCCCTTAGTTTTCAAGAACTTGACGACTGGATGGCCTCCAGCTGGCTGAGGCTCAACACTGCCAAAATAGAGTTGTTACTAGTGGAACCAGGACTCCATGGGTCAGAACGATGCCTTGGGGTTCAGAAGGGTGCCTGGGGTTTACCTCCCCTAAAATGGCACTGTTCTGACTACTGTTGGTGGAGTTAAAATCTGGGAGTCATTGTGGACTCTTGTCTAACACTCATGCAATATTTCTTGGTCATGGACAGCAATGAATTCTTTCAATTGTGAAATATCTCCCATATTAAGCCCACTTTGGTGCAATAGGGCATGGAGGGCCAGGTACATGATTTCATAACCCCAAGACTCAATTACAATAAAGCTCTGTACCTAGGGCTGTCTGGAGGATTGGGCAAAGCCTGCTGTTGCTGCAGAATGCTGTAGCCCATGTGCTGCGGAATTTGCGCTGGCTGCATACAAGGTGGTGTACCACTTTCAAGACTGCAGTCTTAACTTACAAAGCCCTACATGGTTTGGGTGCTAGCCACCACCAAGCTCTCTTGGTATGATATGCTTCTGATAGCTCACTTTGCTCCACCAAGGGGTTACTGCTGGTCACCCCAAGATTCTGTCTGAAGCAGTCGAATGATGAGGCATTTTCAATTATGGCCCCAGATGTTCGGAACTCTCTTCTGCTGTATCTTCCCACTCAGTGAATATGTTTAAAAAAGGAATAAAGTGTCATCTGTTTCTACAAGCTTTTAGCACCAAGTAACGTAATCATTTTTTGCTGTTTTATCTTAATATTCTGCCCTATGACCTTTTTATTAATATATTTTAGTGCAGCACCCCGAGTCCCTGGGGTACGTTGCTAGCAAAATAAAACTGCTCTGCCTAATGTGTTCCTCCCTGTCGCTCAAAGTCACTATGGGGTACATTAGCAGCATGTTGTGCTTCTATCCTTCCCCAGGGCAGGCAAGCATCCATCAAACAGCTCTATCATCGGCCAGCCAGCCTATTCAGGTATTTAGACAACTGCCCTCCCTATCAAAGTCTCATTTGCAGGGGGCTGGTTCTCCTGACAAGACAGCGAAAGCAGTTACACATGAAGCTACAAAGCAGATACACATATAAATGACATTAAAAGCAAATACTTGACCATGCATGGACTTAGACACAGGAAAAGATAGAAGTAGGCCCACTGATCCAACAACACTGCCCCCTACTGTTTAGAGTTGTAAGAGCTAAGGTCTACCTCCCTAAGTATTCAGCGTTTCAGTTTGTTCCAAACACCCACCATTCATTGTGTGAAAACTTGTTCTTTGTCTCCCAAAAAAAAACTACTCCACTTATTAGCTGTTTGCTATGCCCTGAAGTGAGTTCACGGTCACTTTTTTTTAAATTTATTTATAATTTTGCATTAAAAGCATACAAAATCTTACAGTGCAGGAGGTAACATAGGATATATATATACCAGATGTTATCCAACAGTACTAAGCAAAACAGTGCTAAGCAACCCCTCCCATAAAGCCACCACATAGGAGGAAGAACCGCCTATCAGAAAAAAAAAAAAACATTGGTACCCACAGCATGCAGCTAAGGAAGCATAAAGGTGAGCCAAAAAAAAAAAAAAATTTGGTAATAGAGCTAAAAACAAAAAATTACTGAACAGCAGCTTCCCCTGGTCCAAGTGGTTCCCGAGTTAGCATATCTATATAACACAGTGCTCAAGAAAAATCTCCCACCCTCCCAGGCATCTTTATACTCCTACTAGTCCAAATCTCCACAAATCATGGCATTATCCATTAATTATATAACATACATGAGCGCCAAGACATAAGAGAAGCAACATTTCCTAATAGGTAATACAGTCTTAACTAATTCCCATTCTGTACCCTGTGCCCAGTCCATCCATATAGTTCCAACGAGTTCCCTTATAGATGTGCTTAAAACGCATTAGTTAGGGCCTTTTCAAGCATGTACAATCCCACAATTTGATGTCTTCCGATAACAACTTTTTAAGGGATTAGGCTCAAATAATACTTTGATAAGAAATATCCCCAGACAGTCAGGGTTATGCCCCATCCCATACCCGCACACCTCATGAGGTTACAGGTACTGTACATATCAGGCTCAGGGCACCGCTTCATCAGAGGAGGCATTCTCCTCCCCCAGTTCTAGTTCAATGGTCTGCAACACGCGATCTGCATCCTTAGGATCTTGAAATTGGTATTGCCTGCCTTGCCAGTTTAAACGCAGTTGAGCGGCGAAGAGCAGTTGGTGTTGAATCTTGTAGTGCCGCAACCGGCTGCGAACCCCTTCCTATGGAGACAGGTACTATAGGCCAAATCTGGGAAGATCTGCAAGGTACTCTGTCCATACTGCAGGGAACGCCTTCTCCTCGCATAGCTGAGCACCCACACTGGAGCAAACCACCAGGAAGGTCCATGGAGTCACCGCATCTACAGGAGGCCTCCTCGGATTAACACGATATGCTTTCTCTAGGGAGAGCTGGGGTTCATCCTCCGAGAGGCCTAGCACAGCTGGTAAGAAGGTCCATCCGAATTCTACTGGATCCTGTCCTTTGGCTAGTTCCTTCAGCCCCAGGATACTGAAGTTGTTCTCTTGCCTGGTTCTCGAGCAGCTCAAGCCGTTGGCGGAACACCGAGTTTTCTTTAATCAATTTAGTAGTAGCCTTGTAGGTCTTAGAGGTAGACTGCTCCATTTTTTGCATTCCCCACTCACAGCCATTCATTCTATTTTCCAACTCTGACACCCAAGGTGTAAGTGAGTCCAGCTTTTTGTCGATATCGTGCACAGTTTTAACTAGCTGATTCAAAGTTGCCTGGATAGTTCCCAGGGAGGCACCCCCTGATGCCAGAACACTGGAAGCCACGGCTCCTAATGGGGATGCAGGCCTTCCCTCGTGCTGTCGCTGTGATTTCTTAGGGGCAAAGAACTCTGATGAGGCAACTGCCATCCCTCGATTTTCCCCATATTTTCAGTCTCAGAGTATTCGCATAGATTTTAAAAAGCCAAGATTTCAGAAATTCGGTCAAGAAAATGTATTTTAATCCGTTTTTAACTCTCATAGACTCAGAAGCACAGGAAATTTGCTGCTTCCTGCAAGCTGCTCAGGAGCGCCCCCCACAGTCACGTTTTTAATGTAATATATAAGCTCTGTATTAGTGTAATTCTAGCATGGTGATTCTTCTACACACTACACTATTGAAACACAGAAACATAGACTTTGACGGCAGATAAGGACCGCTTGGCCCATCTAGTCTGCCCATTTCCCTACCTACAGGATAGGCCGCTGATCCTAGTTAACCAACAGCCTATTTCTTCCTACCCCCACAAGAATTGCCTTATGTCTGTCCCATGCATTCTTGAATTCTCCCACAGTTTTAGACCCCACAACCTCCTCAGGAAGGCTGTTCCATGCATCCACTACCCTCTCTGTGAAATAATACTTCCTCACATTGCCCCTGAACCACCCCCCCCATCTTTAAATTGTGTCCCCTTGTTCTTGCACATCTCTTTTTCTGAAAGATGCTACCCTCTTGGACTTTGTTGATTCCACTGAGGTACTTAAAAGTTTCTATCATGTCCCCTCTCCTTCTTTCCTCAAGGGTATACATATTAAGCTCCTTTAGTCTCTCCTCATCGGCTTCTCTTGCAGACCCTGCACCATTTTAGTTGCCCTCCTCTGGAATACTTCTATCTTGTCTATGTCCTTGCGGAGATGGGGTCTCCAGAACTGGGCACAGTACTCCAGATGGGGTCTCACCAACTGTCTGTACAGAGGGATAACAACTTCCTGTTTTCTGCTGCTGAAGCCTCTCCCTATGCATCCCAGTATATGAAGGAGGCAGTATAGCGCAGTGGTCTAAGGCTCTGAGCTGCAAATCTGGTGACATCCAGCAGACCAGACCTGGGTTTGAATCCCACAGCTTCCACTCGCATACTGTGTGACCCTGAGCAAGTCACTTAACCTCCTTGTGCTCCCAGGTCGCTCCTGTAAAAAAGCTTTCAGCTTAGTGTGCTATACCTGGTTAAACAACAACTAAAAACAACAACAACCCCCAGCCCTCCCTACTGCCTTCTCACATTGCTTGCTAACCTTAAGGTCATCTGATATGATTACCCCCAGGTCCCTTTCCTTTTTTGTTGTTGTTACTACCCCCCAATTGTGTATTCTTCCACTGGGTTCTTGTTTCCCAGGTGCATTATTTTGCACTTCACTGCACTGAATCCTAGCTGCCATACTTCTGACCATTCCTCCAACCTTGCTAACGCCTTTCCAGGGTAGCCCTTGTGTCAGTGCTTTTGTGCCAAGGCACTTTGTCTTATAGCTTACAATGGAGCGCCATCTTTCACTAGTTAATACACGGGTAGGTTCACGAACAGCTGATAGGCAACAAGGCCTGCAAATCTGTTTTGGGGTCAGAAAAACTAACCCGCAGCTGTGCATTATATACCCAAACCAAATGGCTACTGCTACCTAACAAAATGAGGTACCAAACAAGATTGTTAGGGAAAAAGGCACTGTTGGGTCTTCCCCACCTAAAATAAAAAACTGCTTCCGTTTTGTTGATGACCAATATAACACCAGTCAAGGTCAATGCTCCTTTGCTTTTTGGGCTGCTGGTTGGCTGAACGAATTAGCATACACACGATTAAATCTTCCAAATCTTGCTCAATTTAAAAAGAACATTTCGTTTATTGCTCTCTATATAAGGCTGCTGTAAATGTAGCCAATTTCTTGTAACTTAGTGCCTGCTGCACTACAAGTTCTGTTTTTGTTACACTGTTTGTTTTTACTGTTTTATATTGAACACGATGTGGAACCTTTGAAAAAGTGCACTTGTGCTCAAAGGTACTTTCTAATAATAATTATAAATAATGCTAATGACCAAAAAGCAGATGGCTACTAAAATACAAAAGAAGTTTAAAATGATTACATTTAGAGCAATTTTGTTTAACGCAGAGCGGTTGTCGGTCTCAAAGGCGATCCGCAGTGTGCTGAAATTTAGTCAGAGCTCACGAGAGTAGGTACAGATTTAGTACAGGGCAGACAAAATGGATGAAAGAAATCTGTCCCCAACTATGTATCAATGCAACTTTATAACAGTTTCTTAACTTACTGTAGTTATCTCTCTGTCTCTTTTAAAAAGCACCCGACTGTTGCCTACTGACTTTTACAATAGTCGACTGTGACATCGGTCAGACTTAGTTGTCACTGCAAACACTATGAGATTAGAAACAAAGTTGCTATGAGGTCAGCTGGGAACAGTCAAATGCTTTGAATACAGAATTTCTGGACAGGCTACCAAGACCTGTGCCGGCCCAGTAGCACAGTGGTAGGGCTATCGCTTGCTGCACTGGACGGGGGAGGAAGGGTTGAGCATCCCAGGGACTGCTATCCGTCCAGGGGTGGTGTGGGCATGTGTGGGGTGGAGACCAGTCGACAGCACTAGGAAGGGAGAGGTTGCTGCCAGACCCGGTCATGCATGCATGCCGTCATTACACACTGGCATCCTAGGGCTGGCAGGAGGAAAACGCTGGCTGTCTAAGCCAGCACCTCCACAGGCTCTCGCATAACTGACATGGCTGGTCACCTACCTGATTGGTCCTGGGTAAATGGTGGATAACCTGTTAATCTGTGAGGTGGTCAGTGACAGGGCTGGGGAAGGGGTGCCACCGCATAAGACCAAAACGAAAAACAGCTCTGTGGAAAAAAAAAAACAAAGGCTACCAAGACACGTCATAAATCCTGGAAAAAAAAAAAAAAAAACAGAAAAACAATATATTTTCTCGAAAATTGCAGCAGCTGAAAAGAGTTACTCACCATAACAGCAGATCTTCGAGAGAATCTCCTCCATTGGGCCACACATTTGGAACTGTAAGCCATCAGAGTCAGGACCACTCAGACACTTTTGCTAGCTTAGGGGCGCCAAAATGTTATGCAACATCTATGCCTGTAAAATGTGGGAGGCCCCTTGCTCCTCAGTTGCCCGCCATAGGCAAGCTCAGAGGGCCTCTTACAGTGAGGAACCAGATCATCAACCAGTACAAGGCACACAGAAAGAAGCATGGGACTGGAAATATAGTATACATAAGGCACTTAGGGACACCTCCAGACAAGGCAGTGGGCAATTTTAATAAAGAAATCAGCACTCCCGGCACGAAATTTCAGTAGAAAGATTTTTTACTTGGGTCGCCTAACCCCTTCGTCAGGACGTGTGGTTACACATGTTACTCACTCAACATATATTCCCTTAGTGACTCAGGTGCAAATTATAACAAATTAGCCCATCTAATTTAACCAACCCTTGGAACTGAATAGATCTGATCTGCATTCACTCCTGCTCTCATTAGTGAGGCTGGTTTTTACTCCCAGTCAAACACTGGATTTTAACGGTAATTCCCTATTAATAAACCTTCCCCACTGCAGGAATAGATGTAAACCTTGATCATACCAGTAACAAAAATAATTTCATTATTTAATGTGACAATTCACAACATTGTACCTGGTTTAACCAACAGAAAAAACTGTTTGTTTATACATTATGGTGCCATAATGTTAAGGGAACCCCCCCCCAATTCAGTTCATCACGTTTTTCCTTTTTTCCCCATACAAATACCTCAGAAATAGCAGACCACATCAGATCAAGTTAATCAAACCCTTATATTATTTTCAGTGTATAAATGGCTTCCAGTCAATACATTCATTAAAACCATGCGGTCTTTAGGTCCTAAATTTAAAGATCCAAGCCGATTCCTTCCTATCCAGTTCCTGATCCCTATTCTCCCCAATCGTAAAGGGACATGATCTATTCCCATATACTTAAGGCCATGTTCACAATACGGTGTTTTAAATGGTTTAAGACGCTTAAACAGTTTTAAAATGCACTAGCACGGTTCGCGTTTGCACTTAACACGCTTGGTAGTCCCAATTTTTAAAACCATGTTTAAACCCTGATATGACTTAGGCTTAAACACGGTTTTAAAAACATTTCAGGAGTTAAATCGGACTTACCAGCAGTGTGGACAGTCAGGTATGGTTCCCTTTCATGAAGCTGGATGTCCCCGAATGGGAACCAGCTGCTAGTTAATCTGGTCCCCAGGCAGTAGTGCGGATGCTGTAAACCATTTTTAATAACGGCTTATAACACACTAGTGACAGTGCCGATGCTTCAACATGGTAATTAATCCGAATTTAAAAATGTTTTAAATGACTGTGCTGTAGTGTGAATAAGGCCTGATTCTATGGGCGCTCACAGTTTCAGCCCCCTGTAAATTCTTGCTATTGGATGGTTCTCATCTTGCCTACGAACTGCCCTGAAGTGTTCCCGTACTCTTTCTTTCAGAAATCTGGTTGTCTGACCATTATAAACGTTACCACATGAACACCACAGGGCATATATGACATATTTTGTAGTGCAAGTGATAAAATTCCTAATTTCTATTTCTCGGAGACCCAGAGATCCAGGGTTCACAAACTTTTTTGACTGGATGGCATCCTTGCATGCAACACATCTATGACAAGGAAAGAAGCCTAATGGCTTCTTTCCAAGCTATATGCCGTCACTGGCTTCTTTTTTTAAATTCACTCCTAGTCAGGAGGTCATGCAATCTTTTACCTCTCCAAAAAGTCACCAAAGGGCCATTTTCTCAGCTTCTTAATTAAGGTCCTTATCCAAACTTAATACATGCCAATGTCTAGACACAACTGACTTTAGGTCCATTGAAATTGCTCCATTTGTGGACACAAACACCACCTTGTCCTGCTTTATTTTTGGTGTTTTATATCTAAGCGAGTCCTGTCTTTCAATTTTATCTATCTTGTCTGATGCTTGTTTTAAAATTTCTTCTTCATAACCGCTCCCCCTTAATTGTGAAAAAAGTTATTCTTTTGATTTTTATATTCCCTATGGGTGGAACTATTCCTTTTTAAACAAACCAACTGTCCAAAAGGGAGATTTACTATCGTGGGACTGGGACGGGAGCTATGGGCATGCAGCTCACTATTCCCTGCTGTTGGTTTTCTACAGCATCTTGTCGCTACCCTTTGTCCTGGTACTCATTTTAGGCTTACATCCTAATACTCGATCTGCCTATTATAATTTTTGCCTGTAAATTTCAAGCCAACTATGCTGCTGTTTAAATATTGTAGAAATAAGTCTACCTCCTCTTCTGACCCATCCCATATAAAAATCAAATCATCAATGAACTGCTTATATTTCACTATTCTATCAATTTTTTTTTTTGATGGGTCCAGGATATCCCCCCACCAACCCATAAAAGGCTGGCGTGGAGATATCGCTGTTCCACACTGTTGTTTATGATAAACATCCTCAAAAAGAAAAGCATTCGACTCCAGGATGAGGGACAAGGATTTCGTTATAAAATCTACTGGATAATCAAGCCTAGAACTCTCCAGTAGCTCCCTTACAGCCTGTATACCCAGGTTATGATTAACTGAGGTATAATGGGCTGAAGCATTGACTGTTAGCCATCTATAATTTTCTCTCCAAATGCCCCCCCCACAAGTTCCTGCGTCTTTCACCAACGATGGCAGTCTGCAAACTTCCTGCTGCAGAAGGCCATCCACGTAAATAGCAAAGGGCTCCATTATAGACCCACAGCCTGAAATAATAGGCGTCCTGGTGGATTAACACTGTCCTTATGAATTTTCGGCAGGTGACAATACGGGGACAACAGGGCTATCCTTCCTCATAAAGTTGTATTCCTGCTCTGTAATTGTCCAATTCAGACTGTTAAAAAAGTAAAAAGTTTCACTTTTACCTCAGGAAGTGGATTGCTTTTCAGCCTTTGGTAAATCTTGGTGTCACCAAGCTGTCTTAGGGCTTCCTCCCTATATTTTAATCGATTACAACGACACTGCCCCCCTTGTCCGACACTTTAATAATGACGTTGGAAAAGCAGCTCAGCTCGCCTAAGGCTCTTTTGTTCTGATTCAAATTATCCCAGTGTTGTTTTTGTTTACTAACTGCCTTAAGCCTTAACTGCAGCTGCTACATCTTTCAGTACTAATTCTTAGAATACTTTAAGTGTCTCACTGCCTGGTGATGAGGTATAAAAGGGGAGGGTTTTTTCACATTAGGTCTAATTGTTTCCAAATTAAATTCCTGCTCCTCTATTTCTTCCATCCCATCCCCTGACATAGCAGTACTACTTTGATCATTTGCTGCTACAATCAAATCATTCAATTCTTGTTCAGTAATTATATCTAGTAATGAAACAGGCTCAACTCCCTGCTCACTAGGCACCCTTGTTTCAATTAGCTCATCAGTTCTATCATCTTCAGACACACTTGAAGCAAAATACAAAACCTTTTTAAGATTTAATTTTTGAAACAGTCTGAACAAGTCACAATAAATCTGAAATTCACTGCAGTGCTGTAGAGGTACAAAAGCCAGACCTAATGACAATAAGCAAATTTGTGCTTCTGATAATGTTCTATTTGAAAGGTTCACAACAGTTAATAACTGTCCATCCTCTATGGAAGTGTCAATGTAATTGTTTAGACAATCAGTTACTGTCTTCCTTGTTCTGCTTCTCCTGCGGCTCCCCCGTCGTGGCTTTTTTTCTTTTCTTTTTTTTAAATCAGGCATGTTCCTTTGTTCTGTGAGGAATTCAGGACTCGAAGTTCTAACATCTCTGGATGAGGCTGAATTTGATAAAAATACATTTGTTTTGGAGCCAGAATGACCCCTTGATTTTCTTCTCCCTCTCGAGCACGACCTTGACTGACTCCCCCACTTATACAAACAATTATTTTGATAATCTTTCTCATCACAAATTAATTTTGTCTTCTTTCTTTCAGTTAATTCTCTAATTTCTGGGCTTTACTAATTAGCTTTTAATCAAGCTCTTGGAGCAACGGATTAGCATTAAAAGGGTACCAGTTCATGATGCAAGCGCTCAATTTCCTACAGTACTTCAGTTCTATTATGCCAGTCCTCTTCCATTTCAATTTTAACCAATTCCGACAAGCCTTGCTTTGGATTATTCTCCAATTTCTCACTACAGAACATTTTATCAAGTCTACAAGCAGGTAGTTTAGTTAATCTAAGTCCCCTTGGGACTATTTCTCTCGACATATTTTTGGAGAGAGAGAATATTCAAAGGCAAAGGCAGTGGACAAACCTGATGACTTGCACCTTAGAAAGGAGGAAGTATACGCTATTGCCCAATGGAAAAAATTCTCTTGAAGGTTTACTGTGGTGGTAATGTTATGTAAGAACTTACCGTAACAGAAGATCTTCGAGAGGATCTCTTGCAGCAGGCCACATCTATGGAACTATAGCCACCAGGCACCAGGACCACACAGAAACTTTTCTAGCTAGCAGTCTTCCAGGAGACTGCCCATTCAGATGTCACATGCTGATGTCACCTTATCCTATAAGAGTGGGCGGCCCCGGCGCCCTCCTCAGTTCTCCTGCTGGAGACCAGAAGCAACCTGTGTCCTGCTGAGGAACTCAGGAACAGCTGAAAGTTCCTGCCAGTAAACAAATAGCAGAAGATTCTTTGCGAAGGAGAAAGAGAGACAAGAGACAGGAAGGCCCAAAGGTCCAGGGGGGTGAAGGGTGGGACAGCATGGTCTGCTGTAAGCGATCCTTTCAAAGATCTACTGTTACAGTAAGTTCTTCCATAACTATGCCATCTTCATTGAGGGCATCTCTTGCAGCCGGCCACACCTATAAAACTAGTCCCAAGCAGTTCTGACATTAGAAAATGCAGTCTGGGTGGTTGGAAACCAAGAGCCTAAGAAAGTAGGCCCTGTAGAACAGCTAGGCCAAAACTAGCCCTTTGTCCAGAGGCAATGTCCAGATTGTCATGCTTGGTAAAGGTGTGAACAGTATTCCAGGTGGCAGCAGCACAGATCTCTGCAGAGGATACATTCCTGAAACAGGCAACAGAAATGTCCATGCCTCTGGTGGAATGGCCACCAACAACCCCAGGAAGTTCCATACCGTACTTCCTATAACAGAAAGTAAAACAGTTGGCCAATCACTTGGACAAGCACTGTTCAGAAACAGAAATGCCCTCTTTCCTAGGGGGTGAAAGAAACAAACAACTGGGAAGACTCCCTAGAGTCCTTTGTACGATGTGTATAGTAATGCAGAATTCTATGCACATCTAAAGTGTGGAGCAATGCTTCCCCTGGATTGACATGTTCTGGGAAATAAACAGGCAGGTGGAAGGATGGATTCTAAGTAAACTCAGACACCACCTTTGGAAGAAACGTAGAGTTAGTATGCAGAGAAACTCTGTCTTTGTGGAAAACCAAAAAAGGCTGCTTACACGCGAGAGCCTGTAGCTCTGAAATCCTTCAAGAAGAAGTAACAGCTACTAAAAACACTTCCCACGACAAAAGGCGTAGCTCGCATGTCGCACCTGGCTCAAAGGGAGCCAAAGTTAGTTCCTCTAGAACAAAGTTCAAATCCCAAGGTGGGACCAGATTGCAAATAGCAGGCTTCAGGTGGAGAACGCCTCTCAGAAATGTACATTATACCTCCAGTTGTGCCACTGTACAGCCTTCAACAAGCACATGGAAGGCAGGAATTGCAGACATGTACACTTTAAGAGAGTAGTACGTCAGACTGGAGTCTGAAAGGGACAACAAGTACTACAGAATCTGACTTACTGGACAAGTGAAGGGGTCCAGATGACGAGAAGCAGCCCACAGGGCAAAGCATTTCCACTTCATGCAGTAAGTGGCTCTGGCTGAAGGCGCTCCCTAGCCACCACCAGGACATCAGCCACCTTGGGGGACACCCCAAATCTAGCCATGGCTACGTCTTCAGGAGCCAGGCTTGAAGATACAAGAATTTGAGATCCAGGTGGATCAGGGTGCCCCGGTCCTGGGACAGCAAGCCGGGGGAATAGGGGCGAGGCACTGGAGGTTCCACTATCAACTGCTGCAGTAAGGGGAAATATCCGACGAGGCCAGAAGAGGTGATGAAGATCATGGTCACCCCCTCCATCTGTAGTTTGATCAGAACCCTCTGAAGTAGGTTAAAGGCGTAAAGAAACCTCCCTTTCCAAGAGAGGGATAACGCATCTCACCTGAAAGCTCCAGGCCCTGGAATGAGCAAGCAAAAAAATACGGTAGTTTTGTGTTGAGTGGGGATGCAAAAAGGTCCAACTCTTGACGACCCCACCTGTCGAACAGGTCTTCCATGACGGAGGTCAGCAGCTCCCACTCATGCATCTTATACTGTGACTGGCTTAGCCTGTCCATCAGGATGTTTTGGACACCTAGAACATGGATGGCCGGCAGTTCTAGATAGTGTTCTAGAGCCCAGTACTAGACTCACTACTTCCCGACAGAAGGGGTAGGATTGAGTGCCCTGGTTTGTTGATGTAGTGGACTACACTGATGTTGTCTGTCTGCACTAGCAAAAGGTCTGGGGACAGCAGTCTGCAACAAGAGGTCCCTGGACTGAGCCTTAAGGAGCCAGTCATCCATGTAGGGGAAGACAGAGGCCTGCCCACCTGAGGGCAGCTACCACCACTGCCAGGCATTTGGTAAACACCTGAGGAGCTAAGGACAAACCAAAGGGCAAGGCCCTGAATTGAAAGTGTTCCCCCTGGAACTGAAACCGCAGGTACTGCCTGTAAGAGGCGTGTACACTGATATGCAGATAGGCATCTTTCATATCAAGGGAACAAACCCAATCCCCCAGTGCAGAAGGGGCAACAGACCAGAAGTGTCACCATCCAGAACATTTTTGTACTGTATGAACACACTGAGCTCTTGGAGGTCTAGAATGGGCCTCCTGTGCATTTGGGGGATCAGGAAGAAATGGGAGTAGAACCTTCTGCCCTGTTGATCCACTGAGACGGGTTCCACTGCTTTCTTCTGCAGTACAGAGAGGATTTCTTTCCAGAGCACCAGTATGTGGTCTGGAGGGTAAAAGGCCCGAACTGGAGTTTTTTTCTGGAGACCACTCTAGAAGCTCCAGAGGGTGGCTGTGCTCTATAAGCTGTAGCACCTAACTGTTGTCAGTTATCTCCCTCCATCTGTGCAGCTGCAGGGAAAAGCAACCCCTGACAACCACCTACTGATTTTTTTGGGGGTGTTAGGCAAGGAGTCAGGCAGAGGTGGTGGAGACTGCACCACCGCCTCTGAGAGCCTTGCTGCCTGCTGCAACAGGGGTAGGCAAAGAGGCAAACCCCAATGCTTACTCGAAGGTCTGTCAGAGGGTCTGGACTTGTTGGTCACCCTACAAAAGAGCACCCACTGGCCACTCTTAGCTTGAGTGCGATACATGGAGTGGACAGATCTTAGAGTATGCCCAGAGACCTATAGGACATCAAGGATCTGCTGCACTTCGGCCCCAAACCATCTGTGTCCCCTGAAGGGGGCACTCAGGATAGATAAAGTACAGTTACATAAGCAATTACTGTAACAGTAGATCTTCGAGAGAGGCTCTTGCAGAACATAATTACTTGCAGGACTGCACCCCATGGCGTCAGGACCAGACGGAAACTTTAGTTAGCAGTGTCTGACGGGGGACCGCCCACCCGACGTCAGCGTGACACTATATAGTGGGCGGTCCCCATGTCCGCCCTCCAGCTCTCCCATCGGAGACCTCCAAGTGGCGCGACAGGAGAATGGTAAAGTGGCTCCTGGTGCCAAGGAAAAGGAGCTACAAACTAAAAAGGGGGAGGGAAGGAGGGAAAAAGGTTACCTACTGCAAGAGCCCCTCTTTAAGATCTACTGTTACGGTAAGTTCTTACGTAACTGTATTATCTTACTTCGAGAGGGCTCTTGCAGTAGGTAATTACTTGTAGGACTGAGTCCCAAGCAGTAAGAGTCTGAGGGACAGGACCAAATACGGGAGACTGGAAGAAACTTGCTGAAAAGCAATAAAGGCTTTAGGACAGAAGTCTCTGGAGGACAGCCAGTCTGAAACCAGCCCTGCGCCTAGAGACGATGCCCAAAGTGTAGTATTTATTGAAAGTGTGGACAGAACTCCAAGCGGCGGCCGTGCAAATTTCTGCGGCCGACATATTTCTGAAACAGGCTGTGGAGGCCAGCCATGCCCCTTGTAGAATGTCCTTTAACCTGTCCCGGAAAGTCTTTGCCATACTTGTGGTAGCAATATCCAATGCAGTGAGCCAATCATTTGGAAAAGCATTGCTTAAAAACTGCTGCACCTTCTCGCTTGGGTGCGAAAGAAACAAAATGTTGTTCCATTTTTCGGACATCTTTTGTCCTGTTAGTGTAATAATGTAAAATTCTATGAACGTCTAACGTATGCAGAATTGCCTCCCCCTGATTTGCATGCTCAAGGTAATATACCGGCAGTTGAAGAGACTGATTCAAAGCAGTCTCTGAGACAACTTTTGGGAGAAACTTAGGATCAGTGAGCAGAGCCATCCGGTCTCTGTGAAAAATCATACGAGACTCCTTACACTTCAGGGCCTGAAGCTTGGAAATCCTTCGAGCCTAAGTAACAGCAACTAAAAAGACTGCTTTCCAGGACAAAAAGTGCATGTCACATGTACTTGCTGGTTCAAGGGGAGGCAAGGTCAATTTCTGTAAAACAAAGCTGAGGTCCCAAGGTGGAACGGGGTTACGCACCGGGGGTTTCAAATGCAGAATTCCTTTTACGAAGGTTCTGGAAACCTCCAACTGAGCCAGAGTTTTGCCCTCCACTAAAACGTGGTAGGCAGAAATGGCCGCCAGAGGCACCTTCAATGATGAATAGCTCAAGCCTAGGTCAGATAGGTGAAGAAGATACTCCATGACCTGAGGAACGGGACACAAAAAAGGTTCCCAACCCTTTGAGGTGGCTCAGATGGAGAAGCGTTTCCATTTCATAGCGCACATAGTCCTGGTAGAAGGCTTTCTGGCCTCTACCAAGACCTGAGCTTCCCTAGGGCAAACTCCAAACCTGGAAGCAACCATGTCTTGAGAAGTCACGCATGAAAGTGAAGGGACTTTAGACCTGGATGGACCAGCCTGCCCCCTTCCAGGGTCAAGAGATCGTAACAAAGCAGCAGAGGAACCGGAGGCTCCACTGCCAGCTGCTGAAGCAGAGAAAATCATATTTGTTGAGGCCAAAAAGGGGCGATCAGGATCATTCCAGCTCCTTCTGCTTGAAGCTTGATCAGCGCACTCTGTAAAACTGGGAAGAGAGAGGGAAGGTGTACAGAAACCTCCCTGTTCAACAAAGCGACAGTGCGTCTTGCCAGAGAGCATCATGCACAGGATCTAGCAAGCAAAACATGGGAAGTTTTAAGTTGGATGGGGCTGCAAACAGATCCACATCTGGATGACCCCACAGGTCGAAGATGTGATCTACTACACTCATGTGCTCTTACCCTGGTGCTGCTGAGACCGTCTGTGAGGACGTTCTGTGTGCCTGGAATGTGAACTGCCAAGAGGTGAACCCTGAACAGGACAGCCCAATTCCAGACCCGCACTGCTTCCCTGCATAAAGGATACGAGCAGGTGCCCCCTACTTGTTGAGGTACCACACTACATACATGTTATCCGACTGGACCAACAGTGTACCCTGTCGAAGCAGGTGCTGAAAAGTTTGTAGTGCGTTCAGAACTGTTCTCATTTTGAGCACATTTTTGTGCAAGTGTAGTTTCGATGGAGACCACAGACCCTGGATCCCGTGATTCCCGAGGTGGGCACTCCATCCCGTCCCTGACGCATCTGTGGACAGGGTTTTGGAGTGAAGAGGGGCCTGGAAATGGACTCCTAGGGTAAGACTGTCGGAGTTCTCCCACCACTGCAGATCTTTCTGAATCAGACACAGCGGTCCAGGTCATCCGTCCTCTGGTCTCACTGAGTTCCGAGAGTCCACTGCCAGACAGCTTGTGAAGTCTGGCCAAGGGGACTGTGGGGATGGCCGTTGCCATGAGGCCAAGGCGGCGAAGGACCGCCCTGGCCAAGATCTGTCTGCTGGAGGCTACCAGCTGGGCCTGCCTCTGCAGAGCCTCTGTTCTGTCCAGGAGGAGGAAAGCCATACCCTGGACCATGTCCAGAACTGCCCCAATAAACTGCAGGCACCGGGAAGGAGCAAGCTGTGATTTGGGGTAACTTACAGTGATACCCAGTCGCTCAAAAAGGTACAGGGTAGCAGACAGAGATGCCTCCAACTCCTCCCTTGATGGGGCTGCAAGAAGCCAATCATCGAGGTAGGGGAAGATCTAGTGCCTGTCTCCTCAAGGCCCCTGCACTTTGTAAAGAGACGCGATGCTGAAGATAGGCCAAATGGGAGGGCTTTGAACTGGTAATGCTCCCCTTGGAAAGAGAACCTGAGGAATCTGCAGTGGGTTCGAAACACTGGAATATGCAATTATGAATCCTGCATGTCCAGGGCACAAAGCTACTGTCCCTTGGACAAGAGAGGCACAGGCCTTGGAGCATCAGCATCTGAAACCACTTGTATTCGATGAACAGATTTAGGGTGCTGAGGTCCAGTATTGGGCGCAGAGCCCCCGTCTTTTATGGAACCAGAAAGAAGTGGGAGTAATATCCCTTCCCGATCTGGTTTGCAGGCACCGGCTCTATTGCTTCCTTCTGAGGAAGAGCCATGATTTCTTCTTTTAACTGGGGGAATGTGCACCCTCTGATAGTGGGAAACCCCCGGAGGTCTGGTTTATTTATTCCACAAAATTTGAGTGTGTGACCCAGCTTGATCAGCTGAATGACCCAGGCATCTGCCGTGATGGATTCCCATTCTCCCAGGTGCCTTGCGAACATTCCGCATACCAGTTCCTCTGATTGACAAGGAGGAGGGAGGGCAGACAGCGAGTCAGGAGACGGAGGAGGGGTTAGGAAGGGCTGCCCCTGTAACTCTCCGGGTTTTGGCTGGAGGGGTGGCTGATGTGTTAGGAGCTCTATGCTTGAACTGGCACCTAGGTGCCTGCTGTGGTTTTGCCTGGCATCTGTTTTGCCGATGAAAAGGACGCTTAGGTGGAGGCTTCGGACAATAAATGTATGCACCAACCTCAGAGCTGTGCCTTTATCTTGAAGGCTCGTGATAAAGTCCTGGGCATCTCCACCGAACAGGACAGAGCCTCTGAAGGGGCATCCTGAATGGCAGCCTGGACATTAGGTGCCAAACTGAACACCCTCAACCATGTGAACGGACATAGGGTCATGGCCGTGGCTGTTCCTCTGGCTGAGAAGTCCACTGCATTGTAGGTGGCCCTGAGAGAGTGACGCCCAGACACCTTAGCAGATCAAAGGGTATCCGCCAGGGTGGTTTTAGACTCAGAGTCCAGAAGGGCATCGACAATGGGCTTGAGCTGGTGAAACAAGGATTTTTGGTACACTAGCATGTGCGCCACACAGTTAAGGGCACGAATTGCTAGTGTCAAAGAGGAGTAGAATTTTCTCACAAACTGGTTTTATTATTTGGACTCCTTGTCAGAAGGGAAAGTACTGAGGTGCTTAGGCTTGGCAGACCTATTGTGGGCCACAGTGACGACCACAGAGTCGGCCTTCGGATGTACGCTAAGGTGGTCTTTGCCCTCTGGTGTACTGTAAACTCAGTCTGCTTTTTTGGCCATGAACGGAATAGGAGGAGGACATCTGCCAAATGGTGGAGGACAGATCCTCGTGAGGTTCTAGCCAGGGAGGTGTGAGAATCGGACTAGTTTCGGGAAAGTCCAAATGCTCAGCTAACCTCTGACATTTGGGGTCCTGAGCATCCAATTTCCATCCTTGCACCCCCATTTGTCTCAGGAGGTCCACAAAGGAGGGGTCCTTGGGGGTGACCTTCGATATTCTCTAGGGATAGGTTCCTCCGGAGGAGGGGTCTCGAATCTCTAACTCCCTGAGGATGACCCGGAATCAGATTCCGAATTAGTGGAGTCCAAAAGTTCTCTGTAGGATTGGGCTCCTTTCCTAAAAGAGCTGCTTCTGATGTCGGAGCCTGTAGATGGCCTTTTACCAGGCCTGACGTCAAAGCGTGAGGAGTATGGCTGGCGAAACCGCCCTACGGGTCTGATCCTGCCACCCTAGCTCCAAAGGGCATGGCTGTCTGCTGTCCAATTCCGAGACTAGCTGGGATTTAGTCTTGGACCACCAAGACCTTAAAATCTCTCTGAAATGCACCTGCAGGCGAGAAGGAGGTGGGGGTGGGTGAAAGGCTTGACACCCTGGATAGTAGCCTGAACCCATAGCATGGGTGCCATGCATCAGGAAGCCCAACATAGGATACTAATGGATATAGCCCGACGGCTGGAAATGATGCGTCTGAAACCCCGTCGGGGGATACCCAGGGTAATACAAATAACAAGCCTGGAAATGGTCCAGCGTTGGGCCTGACAGAGGGTAGTCTGATGGCGGAAACCTGGACATTGGCCCTGACGGAGGATAGCCTGACAAGGGCCCTGATGGCACAAAACCAGACAGATGCCCCGACGGTGGAAAGCCTGACGGCAGCCCTGATGGGGCGTAACCCCAGTGTAGGGCCTGAAGGCGGAAGGCCCGACAAGAGGCCCAAACAGTGGAAAACCCGACGGAGGCCCTGGCAGGGGAACCAAAGGGGCCGACGGGCATTCAGGAGCAAGGTCTGGCATCCTTAATGGAGGTGGGGGAGCTGACACTAGGCCTGTGGTAGCTTCCGAGTCAGGGATTCCTGATGGAAGGTTTCCGTCCGTTGGGTCCTGTGGTTCTGGGGACAACGGCGGAAGCTCCGATGGAGGAAGAGATGGGGTTTCACTTTGGAGGGAGCCCTGGGGCAACCCTTGCCCCCCAGCCGAGGCGGAGCTGACGTCCAGCTGGGTATCATCAGGACCACCTAGAAGGTCCAATGGACGCGAAGCAGGCAAGCGATTATCGGGAAGCCCAGCAACCGACTTAGCAACCTCAGTTACGCAGGAGTGAGAGACACCGATCAATGCCGGGCGCTCGCTGGAGGAGCCGCCAAATGACTTATCGGCCGCGCCTGCCAACTTAGAACCCGTGGTTGTGATGGGACCAAGGGCGGCGGAGGTCTCCTACAAAGCCAAGGTACCTGCAGTCACTGTTACCAGTGGCGGTGGGAGAGATGCCTGCTCTTTAGGTGGGAGTGCAGGCTTGGCCATGGCGTTGGTCTTCCCGGAGGAAGAGGGCCGATGCTCACCAGAGGGTGGCTTCGGGTGAGAGGGGGACCGATCCTAGTCCCAGTGCTTTTCCTTGTCCCTCTTCTTCTTCTTGTGGGAGTCAGTCGGCGAGGAAGAGGCGCTTTTAAAGTTCCTTTTCCATTTTAAGCTTTAGAAGATGGGCTTTGAGGGACTGTTGGCGCAGTTTCTGTGTGGCCTGGTTGAACTGGGAGCAGGCCTCAAAATCCTCGACATTATGGTCCGGGCTGAAGCAGAAGAGACAGAGGGAATGTTGATCTTTATGCGGTAACTGGACATTGCAAAATCGCACTCGTCCCTGTGCGATTCTACCGAAGAAGTGGAAGACATGCACAAAGATGAAATCACAAATAATCTGAGAGAAAAAAACATACTTATCTGAAAATAAGGCGATCGAACTGCTACGACAAGCTTCAGAAAGTCCGACGTGCACAGGTGAGAGGATGTGGGGACCGCCCACTATACAGTGTCATGCCGACGTTGGTCATGTGACATCGGGTGGGCGGTCCCCCGTTAGACACTGCTAGCTAAAGTTTCCGTGTGGTCCTGACACCAGAGGGGAGCAGTCCTACAAGTAATTACCTACTGCAAGAGCCCTCCCAAAGTAAGATCTGAACTTTCTGGGTGAACCCTGCCACCCTAAGCCAGGAGTGCTGGCGTAGGCAGATGCCGGCCGCCCTGGCTGAGGCATAGACGACGACATAGGCCGAGCGCAGGAGATGCAAACCAACGTCGGCTCCCCACTTAAAGGACTGCAAGAGTTTCTGCTTCTTTTGGTCATCAGGAAGGGAGCTGGCCAATTCCTGGGCTTGGTCCAGATGAAGTTTGAGGAACTGAATCATATGAACCATGTAGTTCAGGATCCTGATGGCCAGGGTGGCTGAGGCGAAGGTCCTTTTGTCCAGTGAGTCCAATCTCCAGGTTCTTTGTTTTGGGGGTGGGGGAGGGACTGAACTTAAATATTTTGGCCGCTTGTGCAGTCATGAGCCGTGTTAATTTAATTATTTGAATTTTGGTAACTGAGTAGGCCCACAGAGACCATGTAGTCCCCTTTTCAGTGACGACTCGGGAAACAATTGCGGTACAATACAACTGAACGATACAGGGATACTTCAAACGTACAATGAATTAACAATGATTTAATAGTAAAACAGAGACTTCAAGATATACAACTTAAGACATCCATATATTTACATTGATCATGGAGCTAAATTGTAGCATTTATGCAAATGCAAGACTTAGTAGTAAACATGTTTACAAGATACATATATCAGAGTAAAATATAAGCATCAGAAAGGCACAGAGAAGGTAGAGCTTAGTTAAAGCAAGTGCAGAGGAGGGTATAAGTAAATAAGAGGAAAGTTCTGTTTTGAAAAGTGATAGGGTAGTGCAGGAGAGTAAGACAGGGGGAAGGGAAGGGAAGGGAATTCCAGGCAGTGGTAGCTGAGAAGGCAAACGAACGCTTACCCAACAGACGGTGCGGCTTCTGGATTGCTAATAAGGGAAGGAAGGGAGGTAGATTTGAGTGTGCGAGCGTATGCTTTGTGGTAAACAATTCTCTTAAAACAAGAGGGATTAAAGAGTTTAACTAGCTTGATCACAAAGCATAGTGTGTGGAACTGCAATCTTGAGTCATAAATAGGCCATTGTAGAGAATAAAGGGTGTCACAGTGATGCTTTCTGGAGTCAGTGCCTAGGGCAAATCGCCCAATTCTATAGTACAGTTGATGCCGCCAGGTAAGGGATGAGGACTGAGCTGAGAGTAAGAGTGGGGTACCATAGAACAAGATAGGGAGAAGGGATGTGGAAGCAATCTTTTGACAGGTGGCAGCAGATAACTGGGGGCAGAGGCGATACAATAGCCCTAGCTTCTGGTTTACCGTTTTGGTAAGCTGTGTTACAGGATGATCCAGCGAAAGAGGCATCAAGGTGCATCCCAAGATATTTAAAAGTTCTGACTACTTCTATGGAGGCACCGGGCAGTGAATAGATATGGAGCGGTTTGATTAATTTAGGGAAGGGGCTGTGGAATATCATAGCTTTTGTTTTTTTCGTATTCAGAATTAGATGATTACAGAAAACCAAGCTTCAAGCGTATTGAAGTCAGAATTAAGGCTTTGTTGGTTTTATGCCCACAGACCTTTCTGTATAAAAATAAAATTAAATGAAATGTTGTTGGATGAGTGGTATAAGTTTGGGAGCTCATTAATGAAGACTGAAAATAATATTGTGCAAGATGGATCTGAGGGAGGAGCATGATCCAGACCATTTTACACTTTGTGATCCATCAATGAGATAGTCCTTAAACCACATGAGTGCTAAGCAATCTAGGCCAAGTTGATGGGAGTTTACGAAGCAGGAGGTGGTGGTTGATTAGATCGAAGGCCTTGGTCAGGTCAACGAACACTGCACCAGTTACTAGGCCTTCGTCGCTAGCATTAAGGAAATCAGCCGATACTTTGACTAGGGCTGTTGAAGTACTATGGCCCTTTCTTTCCTTTTTTTTTTTTAATGTCACTATGTCACTGCCGGCATGCCCCTTCAGCCCGACTGCCCCCAGCTCCGACACCTGGAATTACCAGGGCTTACCTTATGCCCAGCCCAGAAGCAGTGCCTCTGGAGGGTCAGGCATCATCCTGCCTGCCTGGTGTTTTTCTCCCCGTTACCTGGAGTCCCAGGGTAGAGATGCATGCGTAAGATCTATTGTGTGCGCTTACAGCCCCGGCAACAGCCTCCCTTCTGCCCACTCATTGGCCCAGCCGCTGCACCCTCTGGCTTGCACTTGCAGCTTGGCCTCCACCAGGAGGCAGACCATGGCCGAGGATGCAACCCACCACCCGGAAAGGAGAGAGAGCTGCCTCGGCCGATCCTACCAGCTCCGCACCCCATCCCCCGCCAGCCTCTGGCGGTCCGAGCTAGTACCCGAACATGGGTCACCGGCGTGGCATGAGGTAAGGTGTCTAGCGCCTCAGCCCTCCGCGCCACCAGGCCGGCACTATGACCCTTTCTAAAGCCATGCTGGCAATCTGTGAGAAGCTGATGCATGTCTAGGTAGGACTGCAACTGATTGTACAGGATCCTCTCTTGGATCTTAGCTAGGAGGCATAAAATTGAAACAGGCCTGTAGTTTTCCATGGCATGGATATCTCCCTTGTGGAGGGGGACCACCACAGCCACTTTTCATAGACTTGGCAGCACTCCGGCGAGGAAGCACCTATTTAGGAGATCACAAACAGAGGCAGCAAGTGCTGCTGCCCCAAGTCTGAGGAACTTGGGTTCTAAAGTACTTGAGATTAGCTAATAACTTGCGAACTTCCTCTATTGTAGTGAGTTTTAGATTGAAGGGAGGGCAAGGGCCGAGGGCAGCACGGTGCTGAGTAGCGAAAGAGAACTCAGAGACTGGTGGAAGGTGAGCTGTATACCTATCAAGATCAGTGAGTAACTGATTAATACCTTCTGCAATAGAAGGAGGATCTTGTAGGAGGTCGCCACCGGACAATATGGAGCTGCGATACTGGGTCGATTTACCTTTGATCAGAGTATAATCTGCTTCCAGAATTCTTTGGGCTTGCTGAGGTTATCAGTCTGAAGAGAGCGGCAGAAGGAAGCCTGCACCTACTCGGCAAAGAAGAGCTTCCCCACTGGAGCATGGCAAAGTTTGTCCGCCTTCCTAAGCATTGCAGGGACCAGGTTAAGGTGGTGCCAGGCAGCCATGGTGGCGCCCTCAAATGGTTCAATCAGAGGAGGAACCACCGGGGCGGCATGCAGCGGGCAGACGTAGGTAAGAAGCCAACCGACGTCTGTTGGGGTCTTGCTCCTCCGAATCAAAACCTATCACCGCCTTCATCTGGCGAAGAACCTCCACGAACAACGATCATCTGGGGGAGGACCTAGGAATATATTTTGGGGTCTCCCCACCATCTGATGAGACCATGGAGGTATAATGAGAAGCAGCAGCCTCCACTCCATAGTCTTCATCCCCATCCTCATCCTTATCAGGGGTTGAAGGTGTGGGTGATATTCTTCTTCCCCTGAATTTCTACAGGGAGTTTGAGGGGTTCGGCCACGTGGGGACTGAGACAGGCCCGCTGGAGTCGTGAGTGCAGGGGTTGGTGCTGGGGGTTCCCTAGGGGATGGGCCCTGCAGGGGGACCATGTGGGCCTGTATGAAGTCCCATTAGGAAGAGAGTAGCACAGGAAAGTCCACTGTGACTGGCACTGGGTAGCCGAGTGGCGCAGGCTGAGGAGGGACTGGCACAGGCATCGGTGGAGGGGCCAGCGTCAGTGGCGAGACAGGTCGAGGTCCCGAGGAGGAGTCCTCAGCCTGCGTCACCTGATGGGGCTGTAAGGAGGGCAGGGAGATGACCTGAGGTAATGCCAGGGAGGACAGCGGATCCAAGGCCTAAGGGCCCAGCGACTAGGTAGATGCAGAAGATCCCAAGGCCACTAAGCCTGTACCAGTCGAAAACAGACTGGTAAGAGTCCCCTGACTGTGAGCACACCAAAAATAAGAGCCAGAACGGCAGGGCCTGGGGGGCCAAGAGGGAGCCCGGCCACGAAGAACCGCCGCATGCCAAAGTAAGGTTGGCAGGAGGTGCTTTCAATGGTAGCCCTGTGGACGGCAGGGTGTGCGAGGCAGTCGTTGCCGCCCAGCTGCAGTTGCCAAGCAATACAGGGACTGGGAGTGGGAGGGAGGGGACTGGAGTTTAGCAAAGTCCTTATCCTTATGTTTCTATTTGCCTGAGGATTTTTCCCTGGGACTTTGACGACTGGGAGCCTGAGGAAAGGGCAGGGGAGACCGAGGAGCTCCTGGCCTGCAACTCCCTCTTCATGCTGGTAACTCTTTGTTGAAGTAGAAGGTTTTCCAAGCTGCCTGGCTGATGCCGTGGCAAATGGAACAGGCGTCGACGTCGTGGTCTGGGCCTAGGCAGAGAATACAGGCAGAGTGGCCATCTTTCTCCAGGAGCTGCTTTCCACAGGTGCACTTGGTCGAATGGTCGGAAGATGAAGAAGGCCGAGAAGACAAACGAAAAAGAATCACTAAAAAGTGATGAAAAACTGAGGTGAGAAAAAAACCGAAGGTGAGAGAAAATGGAGGTCAACTGAAGCTGAGGAGATCCGAGAGGTCTGACGTGCATTGGTCGACAGCAGGAAAAGAACTGAGGAGGGTGCAGGGCCGCTCACTCTCATAGCATGTGATGATGGCGTCCGACATCGAGGTAGGCAGTCCCCTGGTAGATTGCTACTAAGAAAAGTTTTCATGTGGTCCTAGCATCTGGTGGCTATAGTTCTATAGGTGTGGTCTGCTGCAAGAAATACCCCTGAAGTCAGATCAGTAGTCGAACAGGAGGCTCCACTGCCAGATGCTGTAGCATGGGGAAACCATATCTGGCGAGGTTAAATAGGAGCTACCAGTACTGGGGGCCCTCTCTGCCCACAGCTTGAGCAGAACCTTCTAAAATGAGAGGGATCGTAAGGAATGCATACAGGAACCTCCATTTCCAAGAGAGGGACAATGTGCCTAGCCACAAAACTCCTGTCCCTAGAGCAAGTGAGCAGAAATGTGGCACTTCTGCACTGTGTAGGGATGCAAAAAGGTCCAATTTCATTTTGTTTTTAATTACTGTTTTTCCATCCCTAACCTCGTAGTCACTGGCTAGGACACTGACCAGTCATGTTGCCTACTCTAGACCACAAAGATTCTGCTTACCCGTCCCGCAAAAGAGACACTCCTTCGTGGCAGGGCCAGTGGCAGTGGGATACCATACCAACCGTATTGAGCCAAGTTTGGTGGCTGTGGGAATTCTTTGTGCTGGGCGGGTGGCATGGGACCCCCGAGTGTACTGGTGCCATCCTGTAGCATTGGATGAGTTTTCTACCTTTTCATTCCTTCCCAAGATGTTGAGCTGTGACAATGCATGTACCACATAAGCGTGCCGCAAGGCCCTTGCACCCCCCCACTGCAAACCCTATCTGACCTACGCCACGAAGGATCCCTATGGTATCGACCATTCAGCAGGGAATGAAGGAGAGCGTCTTCTGGGATGCTCAATCATTCTCATCCCATCCAGCTCCCGACTACCTAGGCTATTCCACAACTTGGGTCGCCTTTATCACAGGTGGTACCCAATATTTTACAAATTATCTGCATTTATCTTCCATTATTTTTTTATAACTATACGCATTAACATGAAAACAGGATTGCAGTTTATTGGATGTCATCTGCTCAGCCTGCTTGTTTACATTTGACATCACACTCCTCAGCTTCTGACATCAAAACTTGTTGCTGTGGAGAGGATTATATCATATCATAAACAAAGGATTATGATGTCAGGTGTAGAAAGGCAGCCACAGCGGATGAAGTCTAGGGCAGTGATCCTGTTTTCATGCTTATTATGAGAAAGGGTCAGCTAAATGACGAGATTAGGTAAAATATACACTGAAATGAATTTACAGATCCTGACTTCAGGTGCTCAGAGCCTATTTGCTAACTGCTCTGCATCCCTCCCAGTCAACTAATGTCAAATAAGGCCCAGAGCACTCACCTGACTTGGGTCTGAGCATATGTAAGTGTTTGCATGCCGATGTGGAGAGTCGAACAACATGGACAGATGCCTGATCGGACCCCACAAACAACCTTGTGGAATCACTGGAAAACAAAAGCTGGTGGGCAGACTGCAGCAGCTTTGGGAGTCTGGAGACCTGCAAGGGAGAAGAAACACCCAGTCAGCGACTGTCTAGGCTTGTAGTTATGTAAACATCCACCATCAGTGACCCCTTCCCCTAGCCAGTGGTAACAGAAAACATCCGCCACCAGTGACCTCTTGCCTGGACACAACAAGAAAACCACATATGGTTCTAAAGCACAACACCAACATAGAGGGCCAGATACTTACAATGGAGGCATGGATTGTAATTGTGTAGGCTGAACTGGTCCACCACACCCACCAAATGACACAGACTGAATGTAGAACACTGCATAGGCAGTCTGGCCTTGCAAGTCAGTGGTAACATGTAACAGGATATGTAGTTGTGCTGTAATGGCCACATGTCCCAGGTGGGTTGTGCGACATGAGACAAAGCAAAGAGCTCTCAACAATCCTGAAAGTGCAGTAATTTCAGAAGATCCACATGTCTTGGAGTGTTGCTGCACTTAGCTCAAAGATGACTGGCTGAAGCAGTCTTTAACCTGTGACAATATCTAGGTACATCACCATGGTTCAAAACTGATTACCAAGACCAGTTATTTTCTAACACTTTACAACATTTTATAATCTCATTAATACTTTCCACTGTGTGGTATAACGTGGGATATCACTTCTTGGATGGTTGAAGGTACTGCGCTTTGCCTTGTGGCACAGAATGCATGATGCTATCTCCTGATATACCACACCCTGCTGTGTATTACTGCTTACTCAAACAACAGATAGAAAGAAACCAGCAGAAGCAGACAGTTACTGGAAACAGCATGCAGAAAGAAAGAGTCCGAACTAAAGATTGCTGTCTCAAACTAATTTATTGAAGAAGAAAAAAAAGCCAAATTGCAAAACAGATTCAAAGCACACTCACAAGGAACTGGATACATGCAACCACCTGGTGGGAAGAAAGGCCTTTAACTAGTTTTGTTCACCAGACCTTTAGCAAGAGATCAAAACCAGTAATCTGATGAGCTGAGACATCATCTTACCCATGATTAAATCTCAGGAAATAATCACAAGCAAGAAAAAAGTCCTGGCAATTCGTTTTTTTACCTGCTTCAAACCCCTCCACCCCATGAGTCCAGCACAGCTTTTAGAACAGCACCATCTACTGACCCAAACAAAACAAAACTTATTTTTTTAAACATACACACAAAAAAAACTATAACAATATTTACAAAACCTTTTTTTAATACTTTTTAATACCTTAAAAATGGACCCATTGAATAATAGCAATAATACTTTTCAAGGTGATGCATAAGACACTGTCATTGACCTTATGCCTCACAACACCGGAGATATAACGATATCCCATGGCATACCACGCTCTGCTGGGTCTTGCTGCTTATATGCGTATTTTTATATTTTAATCTTTGATAGACACGTGCAACATAAACATACATAGCTCATTAAAAAGATCTAGGCATATATTCATCAATTTTCAGTGACATATATTCCTGAGACCATTTTAATTTGCAGTGACAGTGGGCTAAAGTTATGGTGCATGGCAATTTCCTGGTGTATTCCTCTACTGACCTCAATCTAGACACTGAAGCAACTAGCCTTGTAAAGCACAGTATATACTATTATAGCATACCATACCCTTAAGTTCTTTGCACAAATTGTTTATAATACAAGTCTATCCTAGGTGCAAGTCTGACCACATGGGACAACATGATCATGCTTTGCCATTACATAGAAAAGCCAGCCCCGCCATCTGTTATCAAATAATTCCATTTGATTCTGGAGCTTGTGTGTCAGCTTTTCCATACTGTCCACTGAGATCATTAGGTCTCTTCATTGTTCCGTATCTGGGGGGTGCGACTGTAGCTACTGTCTGGTTATTGCCTTCTTAGCTGTATTCAATGCTATATGTAACAAATGCATCTCATGCTTACTATAATGTTCAGTAGGGTAATCTAATATCAGTGCCATTCTGGAGGGCAACTCAGTCAACAAAAATGTTTCTGCAGTTTTGAAGCTACATCTTTTCAGAACTGAGAAAGGAGGGGGCATGACCAAAATGTATGTGTACGGTGGGCTCATTTCTCCCCATACTTCCTCCCACAATCTGCCTCTAATGCTGGATTAACTGTTAGGGAAGGGTTCAAAAGTATTGAACTATCGTTTTCCAAGCAAACTCCTCCCAAGTGTTACAGGAAGGTACTTTATGTTGTTTATAAAAAAATCTTAGTCTAGGCTTCCACTGGCAATTGTGTATTTTGTTTTCCGATTCTTTTTCTCACCTCCCAACTGGAACTCTCTCTAGCTGCCTCACTGGCCATGATCGCTCTACCGCCCGCTGTTCCCCACCACCATCTTCAAGAGCGTTATGATCCCGAGGTATGCGGGAAGGGCTACAGCCCCCAGGGAGAAGAAGGATGGCGGGAACCAGCGTTAGGCGTGTGGTGGCAGTGGCACTGGAGGAACCATCGCCTATCCGGGAATGGGAGTTTCCCCAATCTCTGTGCCCGCTTCCCCCGCGTGGTGCACTTTCCTGAATGGTGCATGGCAACCTGCCGACGCCGGGCCACAGAGATCGTGTTGTCTAGTGTGCACTGCAATGCCCTGGTCTCCACCAGGGGCAGCTGGCGACGACACCCCAGAGCCCTCCACTGGGACAGGAGAGCAGCCCAGCAGGCGCTCAATCCGATCCTGCCCCTGCCGACCCCCAGCACCCGAGCTCCCGAACCCGGGTCGCCGGCATGGTGCGAGGTGTGGCATCCAGCACTTCAACCCTCAGTGCCGCCGGGCCAGCCGGCAATTGTGTATTTAACTCTGTTTCCCATTTAATTACCACCCTCTGTAGGGTTACTTAGACCCGTGTATACCTGAGAAATGAAATGATGAGGCATACCTTGAGACTGTGAGGTAACCTACAAAGTAATTCAAAGGTGCAGCTCCTTGTAGTCCATCAGATTTCCTAGTCTAACATAAAGGTAGTGCTGAACTTGGAAGAATCTGAATTGGTCTTCCACTGGCAATGTATACAGTGCTCCCTCGCTATAATGAAACTCAGTATAGCGAGTACACGACTATAGCGAATGGTTCAATAGGACCCCATGCCAGAAAACGCTCAGTAAATGCACACGCATTGCCAATCATTAAGTACACTAATTACTAATTGGTGGAGTTACTAACTGATCTGCTATAAAACACACCAGTCACAGCATACACAACATCCTCTTGCCAAAATGAAACATTCAGGGTATTCAGTAAAAACGAAGCTTGACGTCCTTGACAGGCTGAACGGCGGAGAAAGTTTAAAAAAATTATCATCTGAGACAGGCTTCTCCAAGTCCACAATCTGCACTTGGAGAAAGCAGGAAGATTCCCAGTGCGAGTTTATGTTGGACTGCTCAGAAACTGAAGGTCTGAACTGAAAAAAACTCAGAAAAGCTGATGAAGCCGATATCGACAAGGCAACACAGATTTGGTTTGCGCAACAGCGCCTTAATGGTGTACCTATGTCCAGGACCTTGATACGCGAGAAAGCAAACCAGTTTGCCACTGAACTGTATGGCAACTCAAATGTTTTCAGGTCAACAGGATGGCTGTGGCGATTTCAACGCCGACACGGCATTCGCTGTTTGTGTATCACTTGAGAGCAAAGGTCCAGTGATGAAGTGGTAGCTGCTGAGTTCTCGCCTAAATTGAAAAAAAAAAAACATTGATGATGGTGGCTACTCACTAGACCAGTTCTATAACTGCGACGAGACGGGACTGTTTTGGTGCTGTCTGCCAGATGTCACCTTGGCAGCCAAAAATGAGTCTAACGCGTCAAAGGGGTTCAAAGTGTCTAAAGACAGGGTAACTTGCTGTGTACCAGTGCCTCTGGCTCCCACAAGTTGAAACCCCTTTGCATAGGAAAATTTTGTTCTCCACGCCACTTCCACCACCTCAACCGGTCATCACTCCCTGTGGAGTATGAATCATCCCGTAATGCCTGGATGACCGCACACTTATTCCAGAAATGGTTCGATAAATCATTTGTGACATCTGTGCCAGCACACCTCCGCTCACTGCGTTTATCTACTAAGGCAATTCTGCTGATGGATCAGTGCCCTGCCCACCCCCCTGAGTCTTCACTCATATCCAGAGATGGCAGAATTAAGACACTGTTTCTGCCTAAAAACACAACAGCCAGAATTCAACCCCTTGATGGGGGCATAATAGCGACCTTCAAGAAGCATTACAGGAAACGACTGCTCAGAGATCTTGCTTCGCAAGGGGATTCAGCGATTGCTTTCCTTAAAACACTTAACCTGAAGGATGCGATCCATTTGTCTGGGGAAGCCTGGGCTGCGGTTTCAACAGCCACTGTTCACCGCTGCTGGGATGCGACCCTCGGTGCAGCATTGAAACCGAGTGACACTGCACCTGATTTAGACGAACCGGATGACACTGATGAAACTGTCATGCTGGCCACAGAGTTGAACACAGTGGAGCATCTAGACGAAGTGACTGAGTTGGTAGAGGAGTAGCTATTCAATGATGAAACGATCCCCACAACAGAATAGTTGACAGATGAGGAGATTGTGGCAGCTGTTGCTAAATGCTCACTGGAGGATGGAGATGAGGAGAAAAGTGACAGAAATTCCAAGGGGGTGGGTGAAGAGATGCCAACAGTGAGTAAAGCGATTACAGGGCTGGAAAAGTCTCTCACCTGGATGGAGTGCCAAAAGAATGCTGACTCTCTGAAGATGCTGCAGTTGCGCCAGCTGCTGTCCTATGCCCATGATCTCAGGAGAGGCGCACTAGTACAGAATAAGATAAATGACTTCTTAAAGTGAACAGTCTATCATCTACTGCACTTATTTTTTATTTGTAAATAAAACTCTTTGAATAACTACAAAACACAATCTCTTTGTACATCACTTAGAACTGCACAACGCACAGCACATATTTTTCGGCAATAAAATACTCGTATTTTAAACTTCCTCGTTGTAACGAATGCAGTATTATAACGAACACCCTTGATGGCTATAACAGTGTTCGTTATAGCGAGGGAGCACTGTATTTGTGTTGTAAATATTCAGAAGCATGCAGGATTCCCTTCTGTAGTAGTTGATACAGATGTATCAGCACCCCAGCACCTAAAACCAAGGTCTATCTGATTTGGGAAATAGCATCACTGTAGGGAACAGCATTTAAGGGGAGAAAGCTTGTCCGAGTCTCTCACCTTGGTGTACACGATCCCATCTGTGAAGTGTACTTCCAGTGAACACATTGTGCAAGGCCTGTTCCAACTGTGTAAATAAATTAGCAAATAATGTTTTTGTAAATGAAAAACGAAATTTGTTTACATCTAATCATTTCCAATGAGCATCAAAGTGAAGGTCAAGCCACGCTGTTACATGCCGGAGCTGCGTCGCTCAAAAATAGCACTGTAAATTTGGAAGTGCCAGTCCACCCTGCCCCTTAGCCAACAGTAATTTATTATGGGCTATTCGGGGCTTACTCCCTACCGACATAAACTGTGACAGTATTTAGTCCCACTCTTGAAATGCCTCTTGGGGAGGAGAGGGGATACTCGTAAAGTTTGGAATAGATAAAGCAATCTAGGTTGAATATTCATCTGAATTATTTTTACCCTACTGTGTAAAATTAATGGTAATACTGACCGATGGTCCAAATCAATATAAAGTTTACCGATTCAAGGAGGATAGTTTACCTGGTAACACCATCATGAGATCCTTAGGGATGTTAACTCCTAAATATTTCACCTGAGACTGATCCCATTGGAAAGGATAGCGTTTATTATCTGTGTGGGACAGTAATGTATTTGCAGTGTTGCTGTTTTATTTATTTAAGTGTTTCACCAGGAAGGCATACTGATCGGTGCAACACTCGATTCCAGATGCGTCCTGGGGAAGGGGGATTTAGGATAGACAGTATACGAAGCAAACATACATTACAAGCTGCAGCACAAATACAAGGTCGAGAGAATCACATTGTACAAGATACACCTGCCTCTTGCCAGGGGAAGATAAATTGTGCAGCGAGAGAGCTAGAGCACACACTGAGGCTTAAGCGCAGCAGTAGTAGAGCACTGTGAACATGTAGTAACAGATATACAAACAAGCAGTCGGATACCTTATGGGACTAGCTACACATGCAGGCGGTGGTGAAAAGCTGTTTGAGGAGGAGGTTGAGCCGCAGAGGGGAGGAGGAGTGTCTGATCTCAGCTGGGAGAGCATTCCAAATGTAAGGCATTCGGTACTTGAATACAAGCTGATCTTTGGTGGAGGACATATGTGGGAGGGAGAGGAGCCTAGAGTCGAAGTTACGGAGCACGTAGGATGAAGAAATTTGTTCAGCTAGGGTATTAGCAAGGTACGGGGGGAGGGACTGGGACCAGTATTTTGCTGTTATCCTAGCGCAATGTGCCATTCTCCGGTACTGTAAGGAAGGTAGGTCTAAGGAGCTATAGAGTTCATAGTGGTGAGTTGTGGGTGGGTGGTCCAGGGCAAAACGGCAGAAAGAATGGAAGAGAGGGTCCAGCCTGGCAAGGGAGGACTTGGGGGCCGAGCTATAAACTATGTCCCCATAATCAAAAAGTGGGAGTATCATTTTCTGAACAATTTCTTTGCTGGTTGGCAGGGGAATGCAACCCCTATTCCAGTATAGGGCTCCCAGTTTCAGGTGAAGTTTTTTGTGGATAGCATCAATGTGGGCTGAGAAGTCTAGGTGCTGGTTGAGCCAGACCTGAGGTATCTGAACAAGGTGCAGGTCTCCAAGAGGGTCCCATCTAAGGTGTGGAAGGAAGGGGATGTGTGGAACCGGGAGAGCAGGGAGGCAGTATAGCGCAGTGGTTTAAGGCTCTGAGCTGCAAATCTGGAGACCTGGGTTTGAATCCCACAGCCCCCACTTGCATACTGTGTGACCCTGAGCAAGTCACTCCACTTGCCTGTGCTCCCAGGTTGCACCTGTAAACAAGCTTTCAGCTTAGTGTGCCTCACCTGGTTAAACCAATTGCGAAAAATGTTGATTTTGTATCCTGATAACAGACCGTATTTCTCAAAGGTAGTCCATAAATGTGGCAGGGTATAAGTCGGGTCCGTCAAAGAAATTAATAGATCATCAGCATAAAATGCTAATTTATGCTCTGCCTCATGGCTGTGTTATGCCCCTTATGTCTGGGTGTTGTCTTATAGTCTGGGCCAGTGGTTTCATCGATAGAGCAAACAATAGTGGGGACATGGGGCACCCCTGCCTTGTCCCGCAATATAAATTAAAGAGGGGGGTAGAGTGCATGACTGGCACAAACCATGGCCTGTGGGTCTTGGTACAGTGCCCTAATCAAGGCCATAAATTATGAATGAAATCCCAGCTGGCGAAGTGTATAAATACAAGAACCTCCATGACACTATCAAAAGCATTCTATGCATCCAGATTCAGCAGCAAAACAGGCTGCCAAGCTCTGGATGTGGAGCAAAGCAAATAAAGTGTTTTTTTAATATTATCCTGTGTATGTAATTTGGTGAGAAATCCCTTTTGATCATGGTGTATTATATCAAGGAGAATTTTCTCCAACCTTTTCACTAATATTGAAGTATACAGCTTATAGTCTAGTTAGGAAAAGAAAAAGATCTGTAAGATTCCGGTAGGGAATTATTTGGTTATAGTATAGCCAAGATTGTAGCTAATTTCCAAGACAGGGGAGTGTCAGCCCCTTTTTGTACTTCAGTGGATACTTTTAATAAGTGCAGCAGCAGCAATTCCTTATTTACTCCGAAAAATTCTACTGAGTAACCATCAGAATCTGGGCATTTTCCAGCTTTCAACATAGCCACAGAGGCTTCCAATTCAGGAAGAAAAATGGGATCAAGTAATGTCAAATTCTGAGCCTCTGTTACCTCAGAGCGTTGGAGTTTTGGTTCCTGAGACTATAAAGATGAGCAATAACTGTGTAAAACCTTCAGTGTCCGAGAGGTTTAAACACCTCCTGTTTGGTAGCAGGGTTTCTCAGTTTTAGGGTAGTAGCTCCATTTTTCTGCTGTCGCGGGTAAAATGCTAAGCAGTCTTGTGACTCTCAGGTCTCCTTCATAAAACCTCTGTTTCATATACTGAAGGGCTAGCTCAGGTTTTTTTTTTTTTACTTATTGTTTATCCCTCCTAACCTGTCCTCATCTACCCACTCATTTGGATCATTCATACCCCCATGCCATCGTCGCGGGGTCACCCCTAGAGTGCTAGGTTACGCCAGTATTTCTAGAGTCCCGGATCACCGGCCGGGTGGGGCGAGGAAGGTTTCCCCTTACCTTCCCAACATCAGGGGAGTGCCTGCAGAGCGGAGTCTGCCCACAGATCGGTGGCTGGGTGGCCAGAGCGATCGTCACCTAGGACTGATGAGGGGTGTTTCCTCTTTTCTTTGTGACCCTCTCCCTGCTGATGCCGGCACGCAAGGAGGGCCAATGGGACAGGAGCGCTCCGAGAAGCAGCTCTGCCCAAGGTCCTCGGACCACATCAGCCCCTCCCATTTCTTCCGGCTGTCCCGACTGCACTGCCAATACCTGGGTTCACCCGGGAGATGGCATTATAGCCGCGGGGCATGCGAACAACCCTCCCCAGAGAGGGAGAGCTGCCACTGGGTGCTCAATCCCTCTCTCCTCCCACTGACCCCCGGCAGCCTGAGTCAGTCACAGAACCCGGGTCACCGGTGTGGAATGAGGTGTGATGTCCAGCGCCTCAACCCTCAGCGCCACTGGGCTGGCTGGCTAGCTCAGTTTTGACTGTTAAAATATCTTGTATCTTTTCCCCGAGTTTGCTTGATAAGCATACAAACATAAAAAACTGCCATCAGAAACAGGCCTCATGGTCCATCAAGTCTGCTCGAGTGTGCAGTTAGCCCCTCATCTTGCAACTGCCCCTCCCGCCACCCCCTTCCCAGTATCCCTTACCCTTACTCTGTCCCAACCCCTCTTGAAACTGCCCACCGTCTTACAGGACACTACCTTGTCTGGTAAGGTGTTCCATTTGTCCAAAACTCTTTCTGTGAAAAAATGTCTCCTCATCTCCCTCTTGAATCTTCCCCCCCCTCCAATCTCAGTCCATGCCCTCTCATGTCCTTCCCCCTTCTCATCTGAAAAATCCCTTCTGCAGAATCAGAGAGGCATTTCCCTACTGATGCGCTAGCTGTATAAATTTCACGGTTTCTGTCAGGGTGTTCAGTTGCTCCTGTCTTCTGGACCTAGCTCTAGCTGTATAAGCTGTGATCTCTCCTATTAACACTACCTTGCATAACGTACCTTGATTGGCCAATGAGGACTAGAACCAAAGCTCCTATTATACTTGAGCTTTATTCAATTCTTGTTCATTTCTCTATAACAAAGGATATTTTTCTCCTTTTTATATATTTTGAAGTAGAAAACAGAATATCCTGGCTATAGACATCTGAACTATTTTGAATTAATGTGTCCGGTGCAGCCAGCAAGCACACTGTGCATTCCTCAATGGCTCTGCGGCTGCCTTCCAGTGAGCAGAGTGGTTTGTGTTTCAGCTATGGCTTGCAGCACTGAACTGAGCTCCTTAAAAATAATGCTAGATGGTGTGGATTTGGGAGGAAAACTCCAAGAGTGGGACCCCGAAGGTGGCATCCACACTGATGTGGATACGGGAGGTAAACCCCCAGAAGTGGGAGTCCTAATGATAGCATCTACCACCCGGTGGGGCTATGGAAGGGGGTTCCCAGCAGTGGAACTAAGAGCGCTGAATCAGTCAGCAACTGTGGTTCTGGGATGGGGCCTCCAACAGCGGGAGCACCTAACATGGCATTTGTCACCCAGAGTAACTTTGTGAAGGGGATCCCCAGCAGCCCCCAAAGCACACATTTGCCAGTTGGTATTGCCACAGGAGTAGAATTTCTCCCCAAGCAGTGGGATCTCTGAAAATTGCATGTCCCACCCAGCGTGGCTACAGGTGGGGGATCCCTAACAGCAGAATCCCCAAAGATGGAATCTGCCACCTAGTGTGGGTTTCAGAAGGGGATCTCCAAAGTAGGACTCCTGAACGTGACAACAACCACCCAGTGTGAGTAAAGGAGGGGAGTCTGAGCAGCGGAACCCTGATGGCTGAATCTGTTGCCAGGCAACACTCTAGGGAAGGGGATAAGCAGCAGGGGAGCTCCCAGTGGCTGAATCAGTTGCCTGGTGCAGCTCTGGGAACAGCAGTCCCAACAATGGAACCCTCAATGGCCTAGTCTACCACCTGGTGTGGCTTCAGGAGCAGGATCACCAACAAAGACACCCCGTAAAATGGCATTCACCAACTGAGGCTCTGGGAGGAGATCCCCAACAGTGGGAGCGCAGATAGCGAATCTGCCACACAGCATTTCCAAGAAGGGGATCCCCAACACTATGAGCCCTGAGTATGGCATACCCCACATGATGTGGCTGGTGGAGGGGGATCCCTAGCAGGAGGGACCAGACTGCCGCCACCAACTGGTGCAGCTAAGGTAGAGGGCTCCTCTACTGGGAGACACCTGATGGCTGAATCCTTCGCCCGGTGCAAATACGAAAAGTAAAGAAACAGGCAAACACACAATAAGAAACTGACAAATGTTCTTCAGTTTAATTAGAGTCACAATTGCCTTCGCTTTTCTTGCAAGTTTCAGCCCACAGGTAAGCGGGGAGGGGTAATTTTATTGGAAACTGAATGCATGACAATTTCTTCTTGGAAACTGATTTCTTTGTGCGATAAAGGTTGTGGACCAAGGTGAGGTGGTGGATGTAGCCTACCTAGATTTCAGCAAAGCCTCTGATACCGTTCCACACAGAAGGCTGATTAATAAGCTGGGTAGTCTGCGGGTGGGCCAAAAGGTGAGTAACTGGCTGAGGGACAGAAGGGAGAGGGTTGTAGTAAACGAAAGCCAGTCTGAGGAAATGGAGGTGACCAGCAGAGTTCCCCAGGGTTCAGTTTTGGGGCCAGTCCTCTTCAACATCTTCATCAGTGACATTGCAGTAGGGCTAGAGGGCAAGGTTTGCCTGTTTGCAGATGACACCAAAATCTGCAACAGGGCTGATATTCCAAAGGGAGTGTCAAGACCTAGAGAAGTTGGAAAGATGGTCCGTGGTATGGTAACAAATTTAATGCAAAAAAATATAAGATCATGCATGTGGGGAGTAGAAACCTGGGAGAAAGCTACAGGTTTTGGGGGGGGGGGGCGAATACTGTCAGTCACCAGTGAGGAAAGAGATTTGGGGGTCATCATCACAGATGACCTGAAAGCCCCCAAGCAGGCAACAAAGGTGGAGAGGAAGGCCAGTGGAATGCTGGGCTGTATACGAAGAGGCATCACAAGTCAAAGAAGGGAGGTACTGGTTCCACTGTACAAAAACACAGGTTACTCACCCGTAACAGGAGTTCCAGGAATGGTATATGTTGTTCATCCACACTGTGTGGCAGGTTCCCTGCCACTTTAAATCTTGCCGGAAGGTCTTCAAGCTGGCTCCTCCCACCCACCCAGGTGGTAAAACTCTCGACTCCGCCCCATGATGCCAGATCTAGCCCGCGGGATGCCAGGTTGTGCATCGAAGCCGGGGAGGTCGGATGGGTCGTGTGGATGAACAACATATACCATTCCTAGAACTCCTGTTACAGGTGAGTAACCTGTATTTCTAGGGACATGGATATGTGGTCCATCCACACTGTCTGGCAGATTCCTAGTAGTTCTCCGGGAGGAGGGAGGCAAGGTGCACACCCCCTACTTGGGAAATAAAGACTGGAGAACCGAGGCCCCAAAACCAGCATCCCGGCGTGACTCAAGGTCGATGTGGTAGTGGGTGATGAAGGTGTGCTGACTTCCAGGTAGCAGCCCTGCAGATATCCTGGATAGGAACATCCTGGAAGCAGCCACCGATGCAGCGTATGACGGGTAGAATGAGCTCTATCCCTCTGGAGGCTCCATGCCCGCCAACCTATAGCGAGATCTATGCAGGAGGTGACCCATCCCTATCGTCCGCTTGGCTGCAGGTCTGCCAGGTGCGGCTTCAGCGTAGGTGACAAACAGCTGGTGAACCTCTCCCCGAACTTCAGACGTCTGCTCCTTATAGTAAGCGAGCGCTCTTCTAGGGTCCAATGTATGGATCCTATATTCAGCCTCCGAGGTGTGATTGGGGTAGAACACCGGCAGAGTCAACACTTGGTTAAGGTGAAACTCCAACACCACCTTCGGAAGAAACTTCAGGTGTGGGTGCAGGACAACCTTGTCCCTGTGGAAGGCCAGATAAGGAGACTCAATGGAAAGCGCCTGGAGCTCTCCCATCCTTCTGGCTGACGTGATAGCCACCAAGAAGGCGGTCTTCCACGATAGGTGAGAGATGTCACACCTGTGCATCGGTTCGAATGGCTTGCCCATGAGCTTAGCCAATACCAGCAGTAGATCCCACAGAGGCAGAGGTTCTCGTATCGGAGTGGATATGTGATCAAGGCCTTTGAAAAAGCGCCCGACCACCTTTTCCTGCGCCTCCGACTGCTTCTCGGCCCACGCCCGGTAAGCAGAGATGGCTGCCAGGTGCACCTTAAGGGTCGTCGACCAAAGCCCTTGCTGAGAAAGGGACCACAGGTAGTCCAGAATGCTTGCCAGGGAACAGGAGGAAGGGTCCAGACCCTTTCTCTGACACCAAACCAAATCTCTTCCATTTGAAGGCGTAGCATTTTCTGGTCGACTCCTTACAGGATGCCTCAACGACGTTGAGTACCTCGTCGGAAAGACCCAAGGCCTGGAACTCTAGCTGCTGAGGAACCAGGCCGTCAGGTACAGGGATTGAAGGTCCAAGTGGAATACCTTCCCCTGATTGACTGAGATCAGGTCCGAGCGGGCTGGAAGCCGCCTCGGGAGCCTGGAGCTGAGACTGAGAAGATCTGGATACCAGAACTGGCGGGGCCAGTCTGGGGCTACCAGAATCACCTGCGCCTTGTCCCTCCTCACCTTGAGAGGCACTTTGTGGATCAAGGGAAATGGGGGAAGGCGTAGAAGAGGCCCGGGGTCCACGGCCTCGAGAAGGCACCCCCTGCAGCGAGCCCTGCTGAGGGGGGGTGGGCATTAAACAGTCTCAGCTACGCATTCTCCCTGGAGGCAAACAGGTCCACCTGAGGCATGCCCCAGTGGGAGAAAAGATCTTGTACTACCTCCAGCAGGAAAGACCACTCGTGGGACGCAGCCCCTATCCGGCTTAGGGCATCAGCCAGGGTGTTGGAGGCTCCTGCCACATGAATGGCAAAGAGATCCGCCTCCAGGCTGCGCACAAGTGAGCAAATGCGGAGAGCTTCCCTGCACAGAGGCATGGAGCGCATCCCGCCCTGGCGATTTATGCAGTACATGGTCTTTGGTATTGTCCGTCTGGACCTGAACCACTTGACCCCGTAGAGACGGAGCGAAGGCGGTGAGGGCTAGACGAACCGCTCGAAGCTCCAGCAGGTTGATGTGGCATCGGGACACCCAAGGGGACCAGAGGCCGTGTGCTCTGTGCTCCCCCAGATGGGCTGCCCAACCCATCAGAAAGGCATCGGTCGATAGAGAGACCGTCGGCTCGGGGCGGACAAACTGGATGCCCTCCTGCAGATGTGCTGGAACGGTCCACCACTGGAGAGTGTTCCACATCCCCTGGGTCACTGTCACTAGCTGATCCAGAGGATCGAAGTGCTGTGACCACTCGCTGGCCAGCCCCCACTGAAGAGGACGCATGTACCAACGGGCCCAACAGACCACGCTGGTGCAGGCGGCCATGAGGCCCAGGAGGCGCAGGAAGTCCCGGGCAGGGTGCAATTGCCCAACCTGAAATGAATGGGAAAAGGAGGAAAGAATCTCGGCCCTGTCCACCAGGAGCTGTGCTCTGGCTCGTAGAGAGTCTAGCTCTGCCCCGATGAATTGGATCACCTGCTTTGGCATGAGTTCCAACTTGGCCTCGTTGATGAGGAGGCCAACCTGAGAGCAAACCTGGAGGGCCAGATCTCTGGACTGCTCCACCTCCGTTCTGGAGGGGGCTGAAATCAGCCAGTCGTCCAGGTAGGGGTATCCCCGGACCCTTCGGTGCCGCAGGAATGCTGTCACCACTGCCATGCATTTGGTGAAGACCCTGGAAGCTAGGGAAAGGCCGAAGGGCGTGGCCCGGAACTCGTAGAGGGATCCGTCGGCCCTGAAGCGGAGGAATCTCTGGTGGGACGGATGGATTGGGACGTGAAAGAACGCGTCCTGAAGGTCCAGAGAACAGAACCACATGCCTCGTTCCAAGGATGGGATTATCTGAGCCAGAGTGACCATCCTGAAGGTCCGAGACCTTAGGAACCTGTTCAGGTTGTGCAGGTCGAGAATGGGGCGCCAGCCCCCCATCCATTTTGGGACCAGGAAGTACCTGGACACAGACCCCGGGTCTGGAGGAGGATCCGCCACCTTCCTGATCACCTCTTTTTCGAGGAGCAGGGCGATATCGGATCGGCGAGCCGACAAAGAGGCTGCGGACCCCATAGCCCCCTGAGGGTCGACGGCTCGGAAGGGCAGGGCCTGCTTGAACTCCAGGGGCAGGCCCTTTCCTACCACCTCCAACACCCAACGGTCCGTGGTGATAACGGACCAGGCAGAAAGGAAGTGGTGGAGCTGTCCCCCCACGGGGGGAACCCGGGGGGGAGTGACGAGGCTGAAGGCGACACCCCTCAACCCGTCACTGGGCAGGCTTAGAGGAGGGACTGGCAGAGGGACCTCCTGGGCCTTTACCTCCCTGCTTCCGTTTGGAGGAAGCCGCAGGCTTGGGTTTGGGATGTCAAGCGCGAGCCTGCTGGCGCTGGTGCTGGTGCTGTTGGGCTGGACGTACTGCAGGCGCAGAAGGACAAAAAGACTTATGCTGCTGTTGTCGGCGGCTCTTGTCCTTCTGGGCGGAGGTGACAGAGTCCAGACTGGCATTGGACTTTTCGATCCGCTGGAAGTTACCTTCCACTCCAGGGCTGAAGAGGTTGGTCCCCAGGAAGGGGGACATCCGCCAGTTTGTGCTGGGTATCCGCCATGAAGGTGGATATCCTCAGCCATGCTCTGCGGCACATGGCCACGGCGGCCGCAACTGATCTGGCACAGGCGTCTCCAATGTCCAGAGCCGTTTGGAGTTGCTGTTTAGCCACTGCCATTCCCTGGTCCCGTACCTGACGGACCATGGTCTGCAGGTCGGCCGGGAGATGAGGGATCACCTCATCCAGGGAGACCATGAGGGCGTGGGAGACGTGTGCCATCAGCACGGCCGAGCTTGCCAGGCGGAGGCCAAGGGAGGACGCAGCGTACACCTTGCGCCCAGCACAGTCCAGCTTTTTTGGACTCCTTGTCAAGGGGCTTGTCCACCTCCCTAACGTTCCCGGAATGCCGGAAAACACTGTCGATGACCAACCCCTCGGCGGACGGGTGTTCCGAAAAACTGGGCAAAGAGCCGGTAGGGACCGCACACTTCCTGGCCATCCTGACCGAAGGCGCAGGACAGGAAGCAGGCCACTGCCAGAGCTCCAAGGCTGGGCCAACAATGGCTTCAGCCACCGGAAAGGCCTCCGTGGGTGAATCCCCTCGGTCCAGTATCTCCATGAGGGGATACCTGGCTCGCTTGGATACGGGCTTGAGCTGCATCCCGGTGGACTCCGAGATGAGCCGAAGCAGACCCATGAAGGACGATGGGCTTTCGTCCATCGACTGGCCCGGAGGACTCCAGGTCAATGGGCCTGGAGAACAGGGAGGAGTCGTCGTCGGACTCCAAGGAGTCCGTGAAGAGCTGCCTGGGGCCTGAACCACCCTCCACCTGCCGAGGACAGTCGGGAGTGAGGGTGACAGACAACCTGCGGGGCAGGCCCTGACCCAACCAAGCGTCTTTGGTCAGCACCCTCGATTTCGGTTGTGGAGGTGGAGGTTCCACCACAATCAGTGGGGCAGCTGGTTTCGGCCGAACAACCGGCCCAGGCTTGGGCACCTTGGCTACAGCGTGGGGTTGTTTCGGCCGCTTGGGTGACAGCCACTTGATGGCTGCGGAAGGTGACGGCGTCGGCTTGTTCCCGGACAGAAGTAACTGCTGCCATCAGGTCCTCGTGGCGTTGGCGCAATTTGCGTCGAAGCCTCCTCTTCCGAGGAGAGAGCGAGAACCAATGGCGGAAGCCGCTTACTAGTGCAGAGGCGAGACCGCCCGATGTCGGCGGATCGGCTGGACCGAGAGGATGTCCGAGACCGAGAACCTCGGTGTTTCTGAGAACAGGTCTGGGAAGGGCCGGGGGACACTCGCTCTTCCCTCGGCTCGGAAGCCTTGACCAGGGAATGCACCACAGGAGGCGCAGGCAGGTCCTCGGTCTCTACCGGGGGAACCGGTGAAGAAGGGTTGTCGGCTTCACCAGTCGACAGCCCGTCCGATGGGTCGAGAAAAATCTCGACCGCGTCGACGGGTGTCTCGGCCAGCTGACCTGACGGGGACACCGTGAAGCCAGCGGCTTTAGCCGCAACCTCGACTGAAGTAGAGTGTCGACTGTCCGGGGAAGGGGACCTCTCCTGCTCCCACGAACATCGACGATGGGACTTACCTTTTGAATCCTTCTTTTGGGACCGAGAGGAATGTCCCGATGGCCCCTCTCCCTTAGTGGAAAGGGATTGGCAAAGCTCCTTGAAAGAAGCTGAATATGAGGTACCCAGAGAAAGGATAAATGCTGCAACTGAGGAAGAGGATGATGCGGCCTGTGACGCCTCCTCCTCAAGGGCGATCATCTGCTCGAGTTGCTCAGCCATGCCAGCCGCCACGGTAACCGCCTAACGAGCCTCCTTCGACTTAACCGGCGGGTAGCGCTTCTCGGAGCGCCCAAGCTGTAACTGGGCAGCGTGGTCTTCCAGGACGTTGGCCGAAAACAAACGGCATAACTCGCAGGCCTGCGGGTCATGGTCTAGGCCGAGGCAGTAGACGCACGTGGAGTGCGGATCCATCCTAGACATTTTCTGCCCACAAGGGCACCGCCGAAATCCAGGAGTCGATTTGTCCATCGTAACCGCGAGGGAGTAACTTGACCGAAGTCTTGAGAATAAGTTTTGGGCGAACCGAAGAATTAGGATCCAGTCTACACGCAGAGCGTTAAGGAGGGAACCTGAGCTTCCAAGCGGTAAGGAAGATCTGGCGTCATGGGGCGGAGCTGAGAGTTTTACCACCCGGGTGGGTGGGAGGAGCCAGCTTGAAGACCTTCTGGCAAGGAACCTGCTAGACAGTGTGGATGAACAACATATCCATGTCCCTAGAACACTGGTTAAGCCTCCTCTGGAATACTACATGCAGTTGTGGAGGCTACACCTTTGAAAGGACACACACAGGATGGAGATAGTGTAGAGGAGGGCAACCAGGGTGGTGCAGGGGTTACAGCACAAGCCATATGAGGACAGGTTAAGGAACCAACATATGTACACACTGGAACAAAGAAGGGAGCAGGAGGACATGACTGAGACATCCAAGTACCTCAAGGGCATAAATTACGTGAAAGGGGAATGTCTCTTCCAGTATAAGCAAAGTACTAGAACAAGGGGTTATGACAGGAGGTTGGAGGGGGAGCTGCATAAGGGGAAATGAGAGGAAGTTATTTTTCACTGAGAGAGTGGTAGATGCATGGAATGGCCTGCCCCAGGGGGTGGTGGGATTCAAACATGCATGGGATAGGAATAAGGGGGCCATACAGACGTGAAAGAATGGCTTAAGTAGGTGATCAAAACTAGTGGTACCGGCTGCCATTACAAGTAGGGAAAACGGGCAGACTGGATGGGCTTGTCGGCCCTTTTCTGCCTGCAGCTTCTATGTTTCTGTCTCATATGCTGCAAGTTTAAATTGCTATGCTGAAGTCTGTGATGCCCAGCTGTGATAACCAGTCTTTCACATCTACAAGTGCTCCTGTATTTTAAAGAGGACTGTTTCATTGCCAGGTATGTCCCCGATATGACATAACAAATAAAGCATGTTGGTCTCTTCTCCTGAAACTGCTGTTTTCACCACTAACAAGTACTGGTGGAAAGGAGGGGAAGCTACTGGAATTCAAGTACTGGGAGTGAAATTAAATGATCGACTCAGTTACAGGAGCAAAGTGGGAAATGACTACTTCTGTGTAAAATGCCCCCCCAAAAAGGCATAAAATGACTATACAAAATGCAATATAATATGAGAAAACATGTCCCCAGACCCCGGTAAGGTATACTTGAATCTAAATCAAAAGTATATTTGATCCTAAATCCAAGGTGAAGGCTTCCCCCAGTGAATTTCTTCTATTTCCAACACTGTTCAAGAGTGGGGATGTAACAGCACAAAATAGTCTGGCTCTCCAGAATTTTGTTACATGGTGTAGGAATAACTGTAGTTTGCAGGAAAGTATTAAAAAAGTTTTGTGGAATGACAAATACAGCCAAATTAGTGCGTTTATCCGGTGTGAAATACATACTAAAGGATAGGATTTTTTTTTCAGTCTCTCGCGTCTGACCAGTTTTATTTTTGCTTGTGCACATGCGCAAAGTGAACATACTGGTGGTGCTTGGGCAGTGTGTGTGTGTGTGTGGGGGGGGGGGGGCTGTGTAGATGTGTGCTGTAAAAGCCAATGGATAAGGAAATGCAGGTGTCTTGCTAATCAGAAGCCAGTGCTGAGAAGGCTAATGATGACAGTGTTCAGCGGGCTGGTGGGCGTAAACTCTGTGTAGTTCAAAATGGTAAAATGGATAATGGTAAAATGGAAAACCCATTTGCTAGCTAACAGACATCATCATCACCACCACCACTTTGGAGATGATGAATATCAAGCTTCACAGCGTGTGTGTGTGTGTGTGTGTGTGTGTGTGCGCGTTTCCAACTTTTAGTGGCTTCCCCCAGCTACAGAGAGGAATCTGGAGAGTCACTCTTTGAAAGCACTGAACAGAGTGGGGAAAAAAAAAACCTCAGCATGCAGAATCAAAATATAACAACATCAAATATATTATCAGCGTATCAGTTATGAACAAAAGGCTGATCTAAATTACATATTCTTTATGTTCACTTTAAAGAACCCCTGATAACAGTTGGATAACTGAAAAAATGTGAGATTTAGACACAATTCAGGTTACAGTTAATATCTATTTGCAATTCTTATTATGTTTTTCCATATAGACACTATCCCATCGGCCCCTTCTGCTGTTGACCCCTGGCCCCATCACCTCACCTCCAGGACTTACCTAATATACTTATATCATAGTCTTAGTGGTGCCATGGATGGTGGCGGTTCAGTGCTTGCGGTGTAACAGCATTATCCTGCCTGTTACTCCCTTTGTGTCAGAGCCAGCAGTGTGCAATGGCGCACATGTAGCCCGTGAAGACAGTGCACGCTCTCAACATCCACCTCCAGATCTCAATTCTAGTGACTGCTGCTGCTCCACCAAGCCTCTGCAAGGTGGCAGCCAAGCAGCAGTACACACAGTCCCCTACCCCAAGGGAAGAAAGCCACTCAATCCTAAATCCCCCTGCCAGCCCGAGCAACCCTTGTCCATTTCTCGACCTCGGCGGCTGGTGTGGCTGATGGGGAGGCATCTTGTGCCTTAGCCATCCATGCCACTGGGTCAGTTACAAGTTTACTGTAGCTCAGATTTCCTTAGACAATACTGTTTGCAGCCCTGAGAGGGAATGAATCTACAACCTACTGTTTTACAGTTCTGTGCTTTTACCCTTCAGCTAGAACTACACTTTAGCAATTCTTTCCCCTTTTTCTTTCTTACTGAGGGAAGTGACATAAAAACAAGATCAAGCTCTGCATGCCTGTCTACACATGACAACATAACGCCCTGCTATTGTGACTGCAGAAGTAGACATGCAGACAGAGCAAATAGGGCAGAGTTCCTACATCTATGCAAATGTCCTTAGTAATAAAGAAACATGGGCGACAATTACAGAAAAAATGTGAAATACAAGCTAAATTGTCTCTAAATGTTATATTTTTCAAAGTTGTCCCTTAGTCTGGCAAATCTGAAACATGGCAGCTAGTAGGGCAGTACTTACATTGAGGAAGACCCCTACCAGCACGCAATATGAAATGCACCCCCAGCATATACCCGAGCAGTTTGCAAACTGTTGTACAGTGGTACAGAGGTTCAGGACAGGTTGGTTAAGCAGGAAAATGGTTTCAGTAACTCAGGGCTCCCAGCTCTAAATGAAGAAGCTCAGGAGAGCACTGACTAGCTGATCACACAGGAGGAGATTAGCAACGCCATCCATAACCTGAAAACAAATAAATCTCCAGGCACTGATGGCATCGCTGCCAAGTTTTATACAAAGCTCAGGAAAACACGGACACCACATTCAATTATGGTGTGCCAAGGGGTGCAGGAGGGAGAGGGGGCCCTGCCATAATGGTCCCAAGCCCAAATTTCAGTTATCCCTAAATCAGGTAAGGGTCTGGGACTCTGTAGCTCCCACTGGCTGATACCTTTGCTTAATGTGGACCAAAAGATCTTTACGGCCATCTAAGTGAGTAGGCTGCAGGAATTTTTGTGGGGCCTAGTCCCCCCTGATCAAACTGGCTTCATCAAAGGTCAGCACTTACATGATAATGTAAGGTGTCTGTCACATATAACTGCAAAGCAGCAGCAGAATAAGACCTTTATGCTTTCTCTTTTTATGGACACCAAAACACCTTTGACAGGGTAGCCTGGGCCTTCCTTAAATACACACCAACTAGAATGGGATTTGGGAAGCATTTCTTGAATTGCATTTCAGATTTATATCAGACTCCAGAGGCTGTGGTCAAAGTTAATGGCATTAGGTCACAGCAATTTTCCCCTTTAAGGGGCAGTAGGCAGGGATGCCCCCTCTACCCATTTTTATTCGCCCTTTGCACTGAACCCCTGGCACTGGTAGTAATCTGAAGCAACGCTCATATCGACAAGCATCAGAGGTCCAGAGAAAGACCATAAAATTGCATTATACGCTGATACCTTGTTTTGCCCGAGTAACTCAGACCCATCGGTTCCGGAACTTGGCTGGCTGCTAGAGCTCTACAAATAACTATTGGGATATAAAATTAATTACAGGAAGTCAGAGACCTTAAAACTGAGGACCACTGCCCTAAGAAATTCTCTACTAATTTTCCCTTCACCTGGGTAAAGGATGAACGAGTCCGCTATCTGGCTTCTGTTTAAATTATTATCCTGTACTAAAGGAAATGACTAGTGACCTGTGCAAATAGGCTATCCTCCCCTTATCTCTAGCTGAGCATATCACTATCTTGAAGATGAATGTCTTGCCTTTACTTTTGTTCCTTCTACGTCCCCCCCTTCACAATTTTGGAATCTTACTGGAAAATGCTAGGTAAACTCCAGATGAAATCTGACTGGAACAGAGGACAGCATACAGTTACACAACAGCTGTTAGGGCAACCTTGGAGAGGGGGTACTAGGACAACCTAACCTATAATATTACTTTACAGTGACTCAATTACTCCCAGCCATCATATGGCTCAAATAGAGAGCGTGCACAGGGTGGTACACACTTGAAAATATTCCCTCCCTACCAGTTCCTCACTCTTCACTACCTTTTGTTAAATTTACCAAAGAGACCTGGACAGTTAAACCCCTGGACTCGCCAGACTCTTAGGACACTTCAAAAAGCCAGAGAGCTGATGCAGACGTCCAACTCCCCAGGCTCCTTGACTATTATCATGAAGACTCACGAGTTCCCTTTGTCCAGACTGGAAAATGGTTACAGACGATGGAATTGTAATGCCTTAACTCACTATTAGCAACTGCTACAAGGGGACCAGTTGTCATCTTTTGAATATTTAAAACAACATTTTTAACTGGACCGAACTGACTTCTACAGATTCCTCCAGCTACAGCCTTACCTGCTTAAAAAAAAAAAGAGGCAGCTTTACACTCTTCTAAGTGTGATGACCTGTAAATGCATCAGGCACACTGCCCCCCCCCCCCAGTTGGTTAATGGAGAACCAGAGTACAGGAGGTGCAAAAAATGAAACGCATAACAGTGGAACTAAACAGGATTACAGATAAACAGACCTCCCTCTGGGCCTAGTAGGATGCCCGTCTGATAACTAGGAACACCCCAGAGAATGATTTGGGAGGTGATGGGGAGAGAAAACTTTGTGACCACCACCTAGACAATGAGGTTAAGGGATATAGCAGCCATTAAGGGAAACAGGTGTTTCACACACACACACACACAGTCTCTGTCTCCCCCACAACACCAGTAGAAAGGAATCAGTAGCACCACACAGTTCAGTTTGGGTCCAGATGTTACAACCTGTTTGTCATGTAGTTGCTGCATTCAATGATAAACTAGTTAATAAATATGCTGGTGCATCCAACATTAGGTGGCATTTTTTTTTGGCTTAGACAGACAATGCTCCTTACAGTCATATGTAATCAATTCTTGCCCATTACCATGCAATCTGTGCTTGTAACACTGTATACATATCCCAACTTCCTGCATAAAGCTGGCTTAAAAAAATGTCCCAACAACATCAGGGGCTCTTTAATGCTGTAAGCAAACATTTGGCGTTGACAATTTTTTTTTTTAAACTGTCAGTATATTTTGGATGCTTTCTTCCCTTAAGATTTTCTTCTCATCGTTTCTCCACCACTTTCCTTTTTCTGTTGCTCTTTTTGTTATTTTGCTCTGTTCTGTCCTTGGCATCATAAGAGGCCATTAACAGTGTATTGCAGTAGTGGCAGGCCTCCTCTGGACAATTTTACAAAGATACAACTGAATGCCCTCCCTCTCATACTCAGGGATGGGGGTAGGAATCTGGATGTCATATGGATCACAAGAGGTCACTGCAACATTAGGTGTCAATGGTGGTCCGTGCTGGCTGTTTCCTGCATCCGGTGAGGATCAGCATATGGCACTGAACATGGATGTGCTCGAGGCCAGACGAGGGGGGGGGGGTGATATGATAGAGACCACCAGGTTCCTGAAAGGAATGGACAAGGTGAACTGTGAAGAACTATTCAACAGGAGTAACAAATCTAGAACACAAGGACATGAGCGGAAGGTGGCAGGTGAGGGTTCAGGAGGGAACGTGAAAAAGTGGCTGCGCCATAGAACAGGCTGCCAGCAGAGGTTGTGGGCACCAGAACCATTAATGTTTCAAGCACAGCTGGGACAGAGTTAAGGACTTAGTAGTTACTTGGGGGTAGCAAATAAGCAAGGGGGTGGATAGTGTAGCCAAAAAAACCTGTACTGGCAAAAGGTCTCGGGGTACGATAATGTGTTACAGACAGAGTGGATGGACCACTGATCTTTTTCTGCCATCACTATGTCCTATGTACACAGAAAGAAGCACCAGCAGACGAAATCCAAGAGCAAAGATCCTGTTCACTGACACAGACATATTTCATTTGGGATAAAGAATGAAGGTGAGAAAATATATGAAATGTGAGCTAAACAGCGGTTAAATATAAAAGATTTCTTTCAGGCCTCTGTATCTCTCTAAAAGGTTTTTCTTCTCATTTTGGTTTTTTTAATTTATTGCCTCCTGGAAAATCGATCTCCATTAATAGGATGTTTTACTATGCACTCCCAGGTAACTTAAGAACCTTTAAAATTACTTTTTAGATAAATCCCCCCAGGTATTTTACAGTCAATATAAACGGAATTTATCAGAACTGTGAGAAAGATCCACCCCACCAGTCATTGCATTATCTAGTGATAAACCCAGGAACAAAACTCGCCACATAAAGTGGGTAAGTGAAGTGTTATGTTACCTCTGATCTTGGCCCCTTACCTGTGACAGCTCTAGACTCATTCTGTGACCGGAGATTGGCAGTGCAAAGACTGAACCAAGTCCTGCGGCAGATTTTTGTCTGGGTTTGGGGCGGGGTGACGCTGTGGTAGAAGCTTTATTTCTAGCTGAAGGACGCTCCTGCTGAAGCCTGATCCATCCCAACCTATAAGTCTGCACTCGCCCCAAGAAGCATCTCAGCTGTTACACTACCTGCCCTTATTTAAAGTCTGTCTCTAGAGCAGGGATTCAAAGTTCAGAATGTTATGGGCCCTGTAAAGGAGAAAGAGGGTAGCTTTGATAGAGAAATAAGTGCTCCATCAATAATATAAAGGGGAAGGGGGCGGTACAGGCAACAGAGGCTCCACTGGGCAGGTACTTAAACACATGCCACCAGTAAAAGCACCCATCTTGGGTTGGCGGTATACGGTATAAAATGTTAAGCCCTGCTAAGCAAGAGACATGAAGCAGTGCCAGGCCCATGCACTTCGGAGACAGCGAGAGAGAATCATTCGGTTTCAGCAGTAACAGCAAGCAAGAAGTGGTCATTTATCCACGCCCAATCCTACGGGCTCTGGGAACATTCCAAAATATCTGATCATAACAACAGTAAAGCTTCTTAGTTAGTAAACTACTTCCATAAAACTCACATAAATTCATTTCCATATAATTTAAAAATGGCTAAATAAAATCAGTAAATAACCCTAAATAATAATGCTGAGGACCAGGTGCCCGGACAGCTAGGTCTCATCTGGTAAAGTCAATGTGAGCAGATAGCATTTCGGTCACCTTTTGGAACTTTCAACTGAAGAGGCCTCCCTAACATAGCAGGGCAGCGTACTCCACTACAGTGGTGCTAGCACTGCAAATGCCATGTTCCCAGACTGATTTAATCTTGCTATGTGGGTGCCTTCTATTAGGCAGGCTCCCATCCCCCCCCCCGGGGGATGTGCAGCATTTATGTCAACATGCTTCTCTTTGTCATCAGGAGGAAAAAGGCTGACCCTCCTTGTCTGGTAATGGGCTTCCCATGCAGTGCCCATGCTAACGTGATCCTGGATTCACAGGGCCCCTCTGCACTGCTGTGCCATACCACCCCTAGACAGCAAAGCACACACATCTCCTCCACTGGCCAACTACATGAAGGGGGGAAGACTCCCATTAGGTAAAGCAAAGGAGCTCAGGGTGGGCTGACCCGTGACAATGCTATTAGTGCCCATAAATCAGTACATGTCTGCACCATACACTTATTATTTATGTATGAGGATTCATAACAGAGATAGGCCAAGAACAAATAAACTGAAGCAAGTACAGCAGCAGCATATGGTGCAATGTGACGTATTCAGGGTTTGGAGACCGCAATACATATCTGGTTTATTTTAAAGTGTGTACGTCTTTAACTCTGCCTCTAGCACTTTTAGAGGACTGAGCTTTCCACTGCTTTACTTTGATACATAATGGCCACCTTGAGAAGTAAGGTCATAGTGTCTCTCTCCGAACTATGAACAGACAGTCTCAGCCTCAATTCTCGGAATGACTATTATGTAAAGCAGTTTCAGATTTTCCTCCAATCAGAGAGGAGAACTACCATACTTACCGAGAGTACAGGTGCTGCCTTACTCAGTATGCTCTGCTTTCATCCCACTGTCAACTGCTGCTTGCTGCTCACCAATGTGCTCCACTTTTGCCTGCCTCTAAAATGCCAGTGGGTTTAAAAAATACTTAAGAAAATGTTAAAAAAAAAAAAAACCTCCCTAAACTGTTGTTAAAAAAATGTAAAATAGGAAACTTAGTTCGTCATCCACTACCCCGCTACCACAACAGAGCACGTCAGGACTGTGCCACTTGTCAGAATTGCAAGGGGCAGGAAACTATAAACAAATAAAAATGCCTTTTAAACAGTTATGCTGACAATTTTGTGTTGCAGGAAAATCTTCGACTGCTTCATAATAAATAAATAAATATGTATACTTGTGTGTTTGTTTCTTACTGCATAAGAATGTTATCTAATGCTGTTTGGGCTGACAGAACTGCTCCACTTCTCAGCCCTCTTGCCCAAATAGCATGAGATAAAATTCTTATGCAGTAAGAAACACACACAAGTAGACATGTTAATATTTAAGACAAAGAACCTCTGTGTGCGAGCACTGAGGCAATGGTTACCCCAAAGGGCATTTGGCCAGGAAGCCAAGTTTCAAAGAAATACAAAATCACACATGCCCCCACAATGCAAAGCATCATGGGCCACATATGCAAATCACCACAGAATATTATGCTAGTTCAACTTTAAGCAGAAATGCATGGTGCAGAAAGGCCTCTCACGCAGTTTGCAAAGGGTGCCAACAGAAGACAGACACGTGTTTTGTCCTACCAGGACTCAGTATGCCTTGTCTGATTGACACCCCAGTGGAATGAACCAGCTACCCTACGATGGTCCATCTGGGTTATGTTGCGGTGAACCTAAAACGAAACACATGTCTATGTCTTCTGTTGGTACCCTTTGCAAACTATGTGAGAAGCCTTTCGGCACTATGCATTTCTGCTTAAAGTTGAACCAGCATAATATTTTGTGGTGCTCTGCATATGAAACACCTATGATGCTTTGCATTGTGGGGGTATGTGTGATCATGTTAATATATATGTATGATGAGTGTATGTATGTTTAGTTATCTTCTGAATTTAGTATCCAGAATCATGTATTGTGCCTGCTGTTTTCCACCTTAAATTTCAAGACAGCCCAACAAGCAGACAGGCAGCACATGATACTCAAAATGATGCACTAAAATGGGTCTAAATCCCCATAGCATCCATGTGGCCATTTTGTTAGTGCAAGCCCTGCTACACTAACATCTTCAGTTTGCTGCCTTGTAGTTCTTTGGTACTTTGATTTTTTTTTTTTATTTAAATTGAAATCTATTTTATAGTCACAAAAAGGCACTCCAGGGTGTGTCAGTGTTGACGTAGCACTTTCTGGGTGGTGAGGGTCACTTGGTTTTGTCTCCTGCCACACTACACGAGGTGTAGGTAAATCCTATGCCCATGCTGGTACCCACCTGTTGTGCCTAATTCTTTCACAGACCTCTGTTCGTAGGGGAGCTATTTTGTTTTTCATTCCCCTTTCCGTGGCGGCCCCTATCCACTTTGTGGATGCCCTCCCAGTCCCACTCATGTCTCCTCTGTCTTTTACCATGGCTTCCTCTTACTCTGGCCTTTCCCCTCTGGGGTGTGTCAGATACTGAGCTGGGACGCTAACAACAGGTGATCGGTGATGCACATGCTGATGTGTGGCTGTGCTCGTAGGATCACACGATCACATGCTTATTACTTTATATATGCTTGTGTAATGTCCCTGTTGTTAATCAGGACCTCCTTGTAAATGAGCCTGTTCAATGGAGTTTTTCCCTGCCAATAAACTTGAACTTGAACAATTCTGCACTCTCTCCCCCAGTGTACAGCTCTGCATAAAATGTCGATATAAGGAGGAAAAACTTCAGTGATGGAATTCGACAAAGGCATTTCTTCATTCCAACATGAAATTGATCTTGGAAGAAAGAATGAAGTAAGCATGGGGAAGCCTACATTACACCGGCATCGCCCGACATGCTTGATCTTAGGTGGCCCCAGCTACGCAAACGTTTGACTGGTCCTAAAGCCAATGGTGTACAGTTTTAAAGGTGTTGCTCTATGGAGGGCAATGTCCTTGAAGATTCTGAAGCTCATTTGGGGGTTTTACTGTAGGCTTTTGAAGGGTATTCCGCACACAAATTCCTCCATCTGTAAGCTTGTCTTGGGATGACACCCAAGCCTGGTTCTGGATTTACTGAACCTGTCGCCTCCTGTGACTTCAAGTTTCTGTCCTGGAAAAACCCATTTCTGGCATGTCCAAGATTAAGGTTCCAGTTGTTAAGCCCCCTTTTCTGTCCTATCCAGACAGGGTGATCCTTAGGACTCATCATAAGTTTCTGCCTAAGATGGTGTCTGAATGCAAGCTGAATTATTCCATCAACCTCCCCAAAACCACAAAAACTGAGGAAAGTACTCCAGCTGTCCGAAGATGTCTAGACAGCGCCAAGGATAACTCAAAGCTCCCTCAGCTGTTTGTATAATTTTCCCCACATATACTGCACAAGCTGGTGTCTAAGCAGTCTCTCTTCAGGTTACTGGATGGTCTTATTAATTTCACTGTGTGGTCAGAAGACTGGCAATAAGCTTCCTGGTAGCGCTACAGGAGACACCACTAAGGGAATGTTTCAGATGGGTCTTAGCATCTGAAATTTGTTCAGCCACTACCTGGCGTAAAATCCATATGCCTTGTTAAACTTTACAGTCTGAATTCTGTCTCCTATAGGAGAACTGGATTTGGCTTGGCTGTGCTGCAAGGCCTACTTCTGGACAACGTTGGAGACTGCTCAGAGCCACAATTCATTAGTCACTCTGATGGTCCCCACTTAATGTAGCACTTTCCTCCATGTATTTAGAAGTCACTTTGGATCCTCACCTGGATTTTTTCCCTTCACATCATGAATGTCTGCAGAGTAGTAAATACTAAACTTCGCATGGTGCGTTCTAACTCTGCCTACGCACTCATACCTTATTAGAGGAGTTCTTCCCACCCCTAAACTGAGCTAATCTCCTTTACTCATACTTTTAAATCCCTACTGGCCAAGTGGGACGATGCTTATAATAATATTTGCAGATCTGCCTCATCTCTAAACTGCCTTACCCACAACTGTAAACCCTATAGCAAACCCGGGTGTCTAGTTCCTTCAAGCAATTGCCAGTTTGCACTGGGATGCTTTATAAATGAACTTATTAGGCATGGATCCCCTGCTCCTCTGCTGCCCTACTTATATTTTCCCACTTTTCTTACACCCTTAGGGCCAGTGACAAGTCTTTGCTGATTATCCCCAAAACCTATATCAACATGATTAGGTCTTCACTGAGGCTGCTTCCAGGTTCTGGAACTCACTTCCACTGCCTGTTCGCATCTCCTCCTCATACTCTCATTCTAAGAGATCTTTCTGGGAATACGCATAGGATATCTCTGATAGTATCTGCACTTGAATTCATTATGTTAACATGTCATCGTACTCCTTAGCCTACTCCTACTGCACTACTGTTATTCAGTTATGCTTGTTGTTCAGTACTTTATTCATTGTTATATTGTAATGCTATCGTAATATTTCCTAGCCTTTCATTACTGTACTATCTGATGTTATCTGACTTTGTATTCAACCGTTTACTCCTTTTATTTTTCCACTGATGTGATCTTCTCGCACTCTGTTCACTGTGTAACCTCCTAGGTTATACCTGAAAATGGGCATGACGTTGCCCTTACCTGGTCAATAAAAACTAAATAAATAAATTGCATCCCATGTGAGTGCTGTACTGCTTTCTACTCAACCAATGTGTGTGGCTCTGTGGAACAAATATCCTTGAGAAAAAGAGCGGTAACAGCAGATTGTCCAAATAATCTCCTCCACAGAACCACACAGCTTTCCATCCTCTGTCCCCTGGCAAGGAGGAGAACTGCTGGTTAGGTCACTGCAGTCTACCTTTAAGCTGTCAAACTGTTTTAGTAGGCAGACTCTAGTGACCTGCTTTTCCGTGACGCTTCTGTCCGATTGGTCAAGGAATCAAACCCGAGGATTGGAACACTATCTAGAAACTTGATGCCATACAGCTGAGCTGAAGGACAGTCACCATTTGGTCAAGCTGATGCTCTGGCATTCATCCTCTGCACGCGTCAAAATATGGAAATCAATTAAGAGGGTCTTGGGCACTAGCACCAGAGGTGAATGAATCACAGTGCCTGACACCAGGCAATTTTGAGCATCAAGCCGTTTTACAGTTTGCTTGACTTCCGGTGACGTCATGGAGCTAGCAACAGCACACTAAGATGAGCTCCTCTCCCGAAACCCCTACAAAACCCAAAAATTTAAAAGGAGATTGCACCCAAAGCATCCAGATGGCAACGATGAAGCCTCCCAAAGACAATCGGAGCAGAACCAAGTTTAAAGAATCCTCATGGAAATCCGATGCAGTAGAATTAAAACCGTCACCTCGAGAAGCCAGCCGAAGCCCATCTCCAGCTAGCCTGCCAGACACAGACGAAGAACCAGAACAACTAACACGATCGAGATTTGATAAATTGTTTCATGAAATAAAAGCAATGCGTGCTGAAAATAAAGCAGAATTTAAACAGCTAAACCAACATTTCCAGGGTCTGGAGAAAAGAGTGGAGGAAGCGGAAGGCCGACTTAGCAGTACTGAAGATAACCACTGCTAAAATGAATCTGGCCATCCAGGCACTCCTACAACAAAATAAATGTGTGGATCTAGAGGGTAGGTCTAGACAAGAAAACATATGTATACATGGATTGCCCAAAGGATCGGAAACTGGCCGAATGCCAGAATTTATTGCTGATTTAATAAAAGATGTCCTAAATCTACCACCAGGATTTCAGCACGGTATAGAGCGAGCACATCGAGCTTTACAAGTGAAGCCACCCCCAGATTCAAGACTTCAGTCAATCATTATAAAATTCAATAGCTACAGAGTAAAAGAAGAGATGCTGAGTACAGCGTGGCAACAAAAAGAAGTAAAATACCTATCCCACAGACTGTATTTCGATCACGATTATCCGCCTGAGATACAGAAAAAGACTCCAATACGCCCCCATCCTGAAGGTCCTGCACACTAAGAATATTAAATTCAACACTCCTCACCCAGCTCAGCTCAGAATCGCGTGGCCAGAAGGTATTAAGACCTACGAAACGCCTGAAGAAGCTGGTAAGGCCTTGGTCTCTAAAGGCCTCATGGAAGCGCCACCCCACGCACTGCAGAACTCTGATTCCCAGCAGGACAAGCGATCGCCATCTGATTGGATACTGGCAGCCTCTAAGAGGAAACGAGGGTGCGGTCTTCTATTGTGATCACTAGTGTCCCTCGCGACGGTCTGTGCAGCGCTTTTGAAAACGCAGACAACTATGATGATTCAAGCTGAAGATACACAGGACTGAAAAGATAAGTACAAAAAGGGACAGGGGTATTCTTCAGAACTTTGCGAGATGTGTGGCCGATGCAGTTTAACGGACTGATGGTCCCAAATACAGAACTCAAGTGATCTGAACCTATACTACTGTCTAGATTGAATCTTTAACTAGATAAACTCTAGGGCATGATGCTAAGCTCCATCCTGGTAAAGCATTCCATCAGAAATTATGGAATGCTAATAAAATTCAAGGAAAGCTTGAAATCATAGGGCATGATCACATCAGAAATAATAGTATGGGTGCAAATTACTTCTTTAAACTGAAGGGGGTTAGGGGATGAGCTTGTTGAGAACATCCAAGTCTCAGACCTATAATATTTTGTGCTAGCACTCAGCGTGGTTTAGGAACCAAAGTCACACACCGCACTGAACTCTTCAGTTGCAAGAGCCTAACCAAGACCGCTGCAGGCTCATAAGGAGAGCCACTATTTTAGTGGCGAGAAGAATTTTCCTCATCTCCCCTGCCAGGGACCCACTTTTTTAAGCATGTGAGAGAACTGGCAGCAGATATCCACTGGAAATCTAAATGGATTTCCACCTTGGAAGCCATTAGATGGTAGAAAACGTTGCAAAGTTATGGATTTTTGAAAAATCCACTTGTTCTGTTGTTGAGTTACAGGGAGAGAGAGTTTTACTGTCATGATAAAATGTATGGCTAATACTGCTTGTGGATATAGAAGGGGTAGCGGAGAACTCAAGATGGTCTATATCAGTAGAGAGCCACTACTGACTTATAATGGTTAGCTCAGATGTGCAAATATTATCTTATACTGTCAATGGCTTAGCCCACCCTATTAAGAGAGCCAGAACGATGTCTTTCTTAAAGAAATCCAGACCAGCTTTCATTTTATTACAAGAAACCCACATGAATAAAGTAGAACATGCAAAGCTCCTAAAATTTGGGTACAAGAAAATAGTGGCATCTGAATACGGTAAAGGTCGTAGATGGGGAACAGCCATTTTAATTCTGCACTCCACCTGCTTTGACCTTAAAGATAAAACAGTAGATAAGCAAGGCAGATATTCAGCCACTAAGGGACACTATAATGGGTCTATGCTTACACTAATTTCATTATATGCACCACCAGGAAAGTACAGTTACGTAAGAACTTACTGTAACAGTAGATCTTCGAGAGGAGCTCTTGCAGCAGGCTATTACAATCAGGACTACGCCGCAGGCACTAGGACCCTCCAGTGAAACTTCTGCCAGCAATACACAGCAGGGACCGCCATCGGTCAGGGTACCAAGACCCAGCAGAAGGCCTGACAAGAGAAGGAGACGAAGCCTACCATGAAGAGAGTTGGAGAAGAAAACACAAAAATGGATCTGCACACCTCGAGGGGGAAGGCGGGTGAGAAGCAGCGCCTGCTGCAAGAGCTCCTCTCAAAGATCTACTGTTACAATAAGTTCTTACGTAACTGTACTATCTTACTTTCGAGTGGGAGCTCTTGCAGCAGACTATTACAATCAGGACTGAGTCCCAAGCAGTCCCACAACAAGGAGGCAGACGACCCCAGGAGGTGGAATATGCTGACTCCAGAGGCCTTAGGACAAAAGCCCTTGTAAAACGGCTAGGCTGAAGCCAGCTCGGCGTCTGGGGACGATATACAAACTGTAATGCTTGATAAAGGTATGCACCGAGTTCAGGTTGCGCCGCTGGAAATGTCCTATGGCGACATTCCACTTGAGGCGGTGAAAAGCTGACACTCCTCTGGTGATGACTAACCGGGCCCGGCAGAGTTTATTGTGATGCTGTAGCAGAGCGAGACTGTTGAACTATCCATTTAGAGATAGTTTGCCTGGACACCGGTTGACCCAAGCAATGTGGTGCAAAGGCCACAAATAGCTGCTCCGATTTACGGTGCTGAACCGTCCTTTTGAGGTAATACCTCAGAGTCCTGTGGACATCCAATGTGTGGAGGAAAGCCTCCCCTCTATCGGAAGGGGAAGGAAAATAAACAGGAAGATCAACCGACTGGTTGAGGGTCAATTCTGAGACCACTTTCGGAAGAACTTAGGATTTGTTCTGAGGGAAACCCTTTCCTTGTGGAAAACCAAATAGGGCTCTTTACACATCAGAGCCTGAAGCTTGGAAACCCTTTCAGCTGAAGTAACAGCAACCAAAAAGCAAACCTTCCAAGAAAGGTAACGCAGCTCACAATCCACTGCTGGCTCAAAAGGAGGGAGGGTGAGTTTCTCCAACACAAAAAGGAGGTCCCAGGGTGGGACAGGGTCCTGAATGGGAGGTCTCATATGAAGAATTCCCCTAAGAAAGGTGCGGGCCACATCCATTTGTGCTAATGCTCTCTCTCTCCCACGAGAGCATGATAGGCGGAGATTGCCCACATGTGCACCTTGATAGAAGAGTAACTCAGACCCTTATCGTACAAGGAGAGGAGATACTGAATAGCGGAGTTCACAGGGCAGTTGACGGGATCCAAATGCTGCGGCAATGCCCAAAGACAGAAACGCTTCCACTTCATAGCGTAGGTGGAGTGAGTAGAGAGCTTTCTTGCTGACACTAAGACCGCCGCCACTTCCGGGAAAACCCCGTATCTATGTTGAGCTACGTCTGAAGGAGCCAAGCATGTAGGTGTAAGGATCAAAGAGCCGGATGGACCAGCGACCCTTGGTCCTGCGACAGTAACTGCGAGCATATGGGCAGCGGAACTGGAGGTTCCGTGGATAACCGCTGCAGTAGTGGGACCCAAATCTGCCGAGGCCATTTGGGGGCCACTAGGATCATCCGAGCCCCTTCTGCCTGTAACTTGAGCAGTACTCTCTGAATGAGAGGGAAGGGCAGAAAGGCATAGAGAAACCTCCCTGCCCAGCAAAGAGATAACGTGTCTGGCCAAAAAACTCCAGGCGCGTGCTCTCGCGAGCAGAACGTTGGCAGTTTGGCGTTGCATGGTGACGCAAAGAGGTTCAGCTCCGGAAGACCCCACCTGCCGAAGAGCTGGTCCACTATGGATTGTAGTAGCTCCCACTAGTGCGCTCTGGCACGTGACCTGCTGAGGCTGTCGGACAGATCGTTTAGGACACCTGGAATGTGCATCGCGGACAGCAGGATGCCCCGCTCCAGTGCCCAGTACCAGACTCTCATCGCCTCCCTGCAAAGAGGATACGAATGAGTGCCTCCTTGTTTGTTGATGTAAAAGACGACTGCCATGTTGTCTGTCTGAACTAGAAGAGAGCCTGGCACCAGATCCTCTCGAAAAGCCTGGAGGGCATAGAGGACCGCTCGCATTTCCAGTACATTGATGTGAAGGGACTGCTCTTCGGGTGACCAAACCCCCTGCGTTCGATGTGCACCCAGGTAGGCCCCCCACCCCAGGTCCAATGCATCTGTTGTCAGAGTCTGACCTGGTGGCTCCGGACGAAAGCTGACCCTTTCTCCAGATTGTTGGGGTCCATCCACCAAAGCAGAGTTCTCCTGACTGGCTCCAAGATCTTGACCAGGAGTCTAGATCGTCGTAGCTTTGGTTCCACTGCACCCTGAGCATCCACTGCGGGACTCATGTGGAGGCGAGCCAAGGGAGTGACAGGAATGGCCGCCGCCATGTGCTCCAGTAAACTGAGGAAGTTCCGAGCCGGAACTTGAGAAGTTATGGAGATCCGTTCTTCCATCTCTCACGAGTGAACTCCCCTGTCCTGTGGGATGAAAGCCATGCCCTGGACGGAATCCAGGATCGCTCCTATGAAGGCGAGCTTTTCGCTGGGCTCCGGGGATGATTTTTCTAAGTTCAGGGTGATCCCCAGCTCTCGGAACAGAGTATAACTGTCTTCGAGAGCTCGTAAGAGGCCTACTCTTGACGGGGCTGTAAGTACCCAATCGTTGAGGTAGGGGAACACATAGTGTCCCATCCGCCTTAGAGCAGCAGCCACCACTGCTAGGCATTTGGTGAAGACTCACGGAGCAGAAGAGAGGCCGAACGGAAGTACTCGAAACTGAAAATGCTCCCCTTGGAAGTGGAACCTCAGAAACTTCCTGTGGGGAGGATAGACCCTGATATGCATATATGCATCCTGCATGTCGAGAGAACATAGCCAGTTCCCTTGGTGCAGCAAGAGGAGGAGTCCTTGAAGAGTCAGCATCCTGAATCTTTTGTACTCGATAAAGAGGTTTAGAGGGCTGAGATCCAGAATGGGACGAAGGTCCCCAGTCTTTTTTGGGACCAGAAAGAAGTGGGAATAGAACCCTTGACCCTGCTGCTGCAAGGGGACCCTCTCTATTGCTTTCTTCTGCAGGAGGGTCTGTATCTCACCTTCTATTAGTGGGATGTGAGAAGGAGGATAACGGGAGAGCTTTGGCGGAGTATGCAGAGGAAACTGTGAACTCTAGCATGTGTCCTCTCCGTATAATATCCAAGACCCACTGGTCTGCGGTAATAGACTTCCACCCTTCGAAATGAAGGGAGAAGCGGCCCCCAACCGGCTCCCCTGGGTCTTCTGGCGGAAGGGAGTCATTGGGCAGAGCCGGGAGTGGGAAGAGAGGCCTGGGAGGACTTGGGCCCACGGGCGGGAGGTCCACCAGAATGCTGGTTCCCGGATCTCCTGCGGAAGCCTCCTCTCTGCCCCTGTTGGTTGCCATGGGCTGAACCTTGACTGCCTGAGGACTTACGAAAATGCCGTCTACGGTGCTGACGTTGCCGGTTGCCACGGTACATCTGGCGGACCGACCAGATCGACTTGCCCGACTCTTGGAGGCGGGAGATCAAAGCCTCTGTCTCCTGCCCAAACAGCACGGTACCCTGGAAGGGCAGATCCCTGATACCGGCCTGCAGATCCTGGTGAAAGCCCAAGACTCTCAACCAGGCATGGCGCCAGAGGCACACCCCGGAGGCGGCTGCCCTAGCTGCCGTGTCATACGAGGCCCTCAGTACATGGAAGCCTACGTCTGAGCCCGACTGGAGGAGGGCCAGGAGCTCAGTCTTTTTGTCAGAGTCTGGCATAGCCTGTGCCAGCTCCAGTCCCCTTTCCCACAGCGCATTCTGGTACTGTACCATATGCATCAGGAAATTGAGGGAGCGGATGGAACAGGTGGAGGCTGCATATACTTTCTTGCCCACCTGGTCCAGGTAGTGGGACTCCGGGTCGGGAGGCTGGGAGCTGAGGTGCTGGTTGCCGAGACTTGTCATGGGCAGCCGTGATCACTGAAGAGTCGGCCTGAGGGTGTTCCGCTAGAAAGGGTTACGCCCTCGGGGCTTTATACAGCCTGTCAGATTTCTTAGGAACTGCCGGGATCGAGGCCGGATGCATCCAGGTGGTTCTAGTAAGGTCCTGGAATGTATCCACCAAAGGAGGGATAACCAGAGGCTTTGGCTCCTTTTGCCTCAGGTACTTGGCCAACCTCCGGCGTTCCGGATCCAGGTCCTCCATGTCCCACTCGTTGGAAGCCTGGATATGCCTCATGAGGTCCATAAAAGTAGGATCGTCTGGAGGTGAGCGAGGCTGGTCCTTCTCTCCCGGGGAGCACTTGAGGCTGAGGGAGGACGAAGAAGTCGATGATGAAGAGGAGGATCGACTATCCGACTTGGAATAGTCTGACCCCGTCCTATGATCATGCCTTCGCTGGCGTCAGTAGCTAGGGGACCGACTCCGGTCCGTGGACCAGCGACAGAGCAAGGACCGACATCGGGAGCGATCTCGCCTGGAGCAAGAAGGGCTCCTGGAGCGTGACCTAGACCGATGTCGGTCACCAGAGTCCCTGGAGCGACGTCGGGGGTCCTCGGACCTGGGCGGGAACGAGCCCTGGAGGGTAAAGCTGGCGCTCTCGGTGACTTCGCGTGGAAGACTCACCCCGGCTGTGGTTCTCCCGCGAGGTCGGTACCAGTGTCTGGGCAGCGACAGGGAGGACCGCTTGTGGACCTGCCCCACCAAAAGGAGAAAAGATCCTTGAGCTCATCCTTGGTGAAAATTTCAGCCGCTTCGTTTGGGAAGGAAGTCTCCAGAGCGTCGGAGCCGAAGGAGAGCTCTCCTGAGGGCCCGGGAAAGGAGGACTTGGGCGGAGGGATGCCTGCATCTCCGACCGACCCGTCGCCCGCGCCGATCGGCGTCGGTGTAGGGACCCGGCGATGAAGTGACGCCAGGGGTGCCAAGAGTCCTTGGTCTCGGAGGCGCACCTTTAGTAGGCGGCATCGGTGCCTTAGCAGGTGGGGCTGAAGCAGGCACCTCTATGGACTTAGTGATGACCCTTAGCGGAGTCAACTTCAGCTGGGCCGGCTTCTCCCCCGACAGGCCGGCCTTAGCCTAGGGAGTCTTCGGAGGATCTCCAGAACCCGAGGGACGGGCCTTTTTGGGAGAAGGCCGCGGATGCGAGCACGACCGAGACCGGGACCGGTGACGGGACCGACTACGGTCCTTGCTGTGGCGCTTCTTCTCCTTCTTCTTCCCTTCAGAGGAGTGCAGATCCATCTTCTGCTCCAGCAAGTAGGCCTTAAGGGCCTTCAGGCAGCGGATGCGGATCCGGCTGGTAAAGGCCTGGCAATCTGCGCAGTTGGCGGTGTCGTGGTCCGGACCCAGGCAGAAAACGTACCGCCGATGGCCATCCTTAGCTGGGATCTGCCTCCCGCAGTCACACTTGTTTAAGTGTTCTGGTGATGCTGACGCCCGAGAAGACATTGAACCCGGCCAGGTAAGATAACGGCTGACGTCGGTACAAGGAAGTAGCAAGAGCGAGGGAAACAACGCTCAAGAGCAGAAAAAAGGAAGCAATCGACGGCAGCAGACTGACGTTGGTACCCGAAAACTGTAAACCGTCGAAAATGGTAGGAAAATCTTGATTGAAGAGATTCTTTTCGCTGGAATCGCAGACAGAAGCTATTTCTTTCGGCTTCACTTGCGGGTACGCGGCGGGAAAAAACTGAGGTGGAGCTGGGTCCGCCCCCTCTTGTATCCTGACCAACGTCGGGGCGGGGCCAACGTTGGGGGCAATCCCTACTGTGTATTGCTGGCAGAAGTTTCACCGGAGGGTCCTAGTGCCTGCGGCATAGTCCTGATTGTAACAGCCTGCTGCAAGAGCTCCCACTCGAAGTAAGATCTGAATTTACCTTTTACCGTGATTTCCTCCTTAAAGTGATGCATTGGGCAGAGGGTTACTTAGTAATGGGAGGAGACTTGAACTTAAAACTAAATCCTGTACTAGACTTTTCAGGACAGCCTCCTAAAGGAGAAAGGGGGGGTGGCTAAGAAGGTAGATAATTTACTGGGAGAACTTGGCCTAACTGATGTTTGGTGTGCGTACCATAAAAATATTAAACAATACACATACTTCTCTCATCCTCACCAAACGTAGTCAAGACTAGACAATTTCTTGTTCCAAAAGAGTCACTGGGAATCTGTAGATCAGTGGAAATAGGATCAAGCTTGCTCTCGGACCACTCCCCTATATTTTTATGACTTGCAATAGGCCCCCTAAACGATTAACATTCTGGAGATTAAATCTCTCTCTCTCTCTCTCTACTCCAAACCAAAGAGAACCAGGAAATCATAACTCAGACTATAAAACAAACAATACAAGATAATCAACATCCTGATGTTTCCCCGGGGATTCTATGGGATACAATTAAAGCCCTTATTCAAGGGAAATTTATTGAGATCTCAGCTAGATCAAAAAAAAAAAAAAACAAAGAAAAAAAGACAAAAGGACTTGCAAGATCAGATAGCTGAATTGGAAAAACAACAACAAAAACTAAATAAAGAACAGGGAAAACAACTTAAAACTTTGAAAACAGAATTAATAAAAATCCTAGATTATCAGGTAGAGCAAAGACTAATTTATATAAGACAAAGATTTTATGAGGGAGGACAGAGAGCCCTAAAACTTTTGACCAGTAGATTGTGCCAACACAGGAATAGGGCCACAATTACCAAGATCAGAGACCCCATCAAACATACACTTCAGTATAAAATTGAGGATATAGCAGTCTCCTTTAGGACATACTACCGGAATTTATACGTTAAAGGAACCTCCCCCACGGCACAAGAAATTAAAGAGTTCCTAACCCCCTTAGGGCTCCCAAATCTCACACAGGCGCAAGGAGAGACACTAAGTAGACCTTTTACTGAACAAGATATTTCCCTAAAAATTAACTTAAAAGCAGGAAAATGTCCAGGCTCGGACAGGCTGCAAGCAGAATTTTTTAAGCAATTTAAAGAAGTAATCTCTCCTTTGCTCTGTAGAACACACAATTATGTACGAACAGATGATGGTAAGATGCCCCCATCGTGGACGCGGCAATAGTGTCTGTTATACCAAAGCCGGCCAGGGACACCACCAATTGCGCATCATATCGTCCCATCTCTATCCTAAACACTGACTATAAGATAATGACAGCCATATTGGCCAGAAGGGTGGAGGGAGTCCTGTCTGGACTCATACATATGGACCAGGCAGGCTTCATCCCAGGTAGACAAACATTGGATAATGTCAGAAGGACTATTAATATTATCGATAGGGTACAATCTACAACTCAACCAATCTGTATCATGAGCCTAGATGCCGAAAAAGCATTTGATCAGGTCTCATGGGAATTCCTCCAGGGCTCCCTGGCCGGCTTTGATTTCCCCACACTCTTCTGTCAACTCATAACTAAGATTTACATGAACCCGACGGCCTATGTGCGAGCCAATGGATATATGTCTCAACCATTTGGGCTGTCCAGAGGTACACGACAGGGATGTCCCCTATCCCCTATTCTTTTTGCACTCTATGTTGAGCCATTAGCACAAAGTATATGACTAAACCGGGATATACAGGGAGTGACATGGAATGACACATCCCACAAAACTGCATTACATGCAGATGACGTCCTATTATATTTAACAGACCCTGAGAATTCTATCCCCAAAGTATTCCAACAAATAGAGACCTTTTCAAGATCATCTGGTTACAAACTAAATTGGTCAAAAACAGAAAACCTAACAATGAATACCCATATACCACAAGAAATCAAGCTTAAATATCCTATGAAATGGGACTGTCCTAACGTCAAATACTTGGGGTGAGACTGGGTAAATCACCAGCCTACTTATATAGAGACTATTACCTTCCCCTCCTCAAAGTAATATGGACAGATCTTCAGAGATGGTCGCTCCTACCACTCCCTTTTTATTCAAGGTTACAAACCTTTAAAACAAACGTATTACCAAGACTACTCTATTTATTCCAAGCAATTCCCTGCCCAATACCTCCGAGAGATATAGTGCATTGACAAAGAAAAATTATGTCATTTTCATGGGCCTACTCTCGTCCAAGAGTATCAAGACAAATTGTATTTCTACCCAAGCAGGCAGGGGGAAGGGCCTGCCCCAACTTACAAGATTATTGGTTGGCCACCCAGATGAAGATGACCCTCTTATGGTCCCATCCAAGATATACAGCCCACTGGCAACAAATGGAACTAAGTACCCACACAGATATCCCCTTCTCAATGATCATATTTAATCCACCAGTGCCAATAGACATACAATCATATCAGGGATATGCTATACGAACAACACTAAAAGGATAGTTACAGAGGACTAAAAGGGGATATACAGCCAAAAACAAGTGGAAGTACAGGAGTTGGAGTCTTAGCCCAGAATTTGGGCCAGCCACCTGTCACAGATGGTATACTCAACAATTGAAGGAGGGCCTGTATGCGTCCTGGCAAGTACTTAAGGGTCAAAATACATTACCATTTGAACTCCTCAAAACCAGAAACAACTAGAGTGGATCAGATTGTATCTATTACTATCAGATAAGGGATTTCATGAATACTAAACTGAGACAGGTGGCAACTTGGCAAGATGAGAGACCTTTTCCCCAGGCCTTTGAAACTATATGGGAGGGCACTCATGGTAAAGGAGCAATGACTATGTTGTACAATAACTTAATTGCGGTAAGGGATATAATACTCAAAAGACCCCAAAAAAGTGGGCAGAGAAACTAAATATTACATTAAGCTCACAAACTTGGATTAAGATTTTTTAGAACTGTGTGGAAGATGACCTCCTCACCAAATTGGCATGAGTTCACCTAGAAGCTCAGAATTTAAATATTTTTATACCCCAACAAAGCTATGCAGGGCAGGTTTACTACCACAAGGGCTGTGCTAGAGGGGGTGTGGAACCACTTCTGCCAATCAATCGCACATATTTTGGTATTGCACTAAGATCCAGAGCTATTGGGCACAAATATGTAGACATTTGACTGAAATATTTACATTGTCAGTTACTATAGCCCATTGTATCCTTGGCCTATATCCGGACGAAGTGAGAGGCAGGGAGGCACATTATCTCTGGGCCATTTTAACAATAGCTGCCATGAAAGCCATTACAAAAAAATGACTCCAGCAGAAACCTCCAGAGCTACAGGATTGGTTAATATTAGTAAACCAAATCCAACATATGGAAAGGATAACATATTCTATAAATCATCAGAATGAAAAGTTTGCTAATAGATGGAATCGGTGGGGATCTATATCAAAATAAAATACAGTAAGAAGTCCACATGGTACGGTCTCTAATAAAATACCGCCCGTTCTTTGTAACCCTCTCCTAATACAGGAGGGGATCTGCCCACTCTGCCTCCCCCTTGGTCACAATACCTAGTAGTACTAAAATTACTTTAAAATTAATTCTCATGACAGTAACAGTTGTTTGAATGTTTTACTCTCCCAGACAGTTCATAAGTTATAACTTAGAAGTTTTAGATAAACTTGATACTTATATAAAATTGTTATATTAATCTAGTGTCTAAAAAAGAAAAAAAAATTTTTTAGATTACATACATAGAGTATATATGTCACTTAATGTTTGTACTGGTTATACAAAGAATTGTTAAGAAATGAATAATGAATGCTTATTGTGTGAATACTCTGAGATATAATGCACTATGTACAAAATGAATTCTTCAATAAACAAGTATAAAAAAAGCCATTTTATAGTTCATTCTTTGATTCAACAGCAAGCGTCACACTGCTATTCTAAAAAAGGAGAAAGCAGATCCACGGCAGAATGGTAGCAGAGTAACAAGAGTGGTCAGATTCTTCCTCAGCTGTAGAAATACAACTGACACATCCACTTCCTTCATCAACAAGTGGGAAAAAAAGAACAATTATGTAAGAACTTACCATAACAGTAGATGTTCAAGGGAATATCCCCATTAGGCCATAACTTTGGAACTGTACACCATCAGTGTCGGGACCACCCATAATGATGTGCAGCGTCGATACGTATAGAACACAGGCGACCCCATCACGCCTCAGTTTCCTGCCAGAGATTAGCCTTGAAAGGCCTCTAACCGTGAGGCACCAGATTAGACCAGCACCAGGCAAACATGGAGAGGCATGGGACTGGAAACAGGATGCATGGAGTTAGGGTTTTGGCATGGCATTTGATATAACCCTCAGGATACTGAAAGGGGAAAGAGAAAAGGTACGGCTTGCCTAATCTAGGAGATTCTCTCAAAGATCTACTGTTATGTTAAGTTCTCACACATCTGTTCTATCTTCATCGAGGATAGCTCCTCTACTAGGCCACACCTTTGGAACAATTCCCAAGCAGTACAAAGTAAAACTGGGAGGATGGCACAGTCTGATATGCGATTAGGACAAGAAGCCCTGCAGTACAGCAAGACCAAAACCAGCACGTCTATCAGAGACGATGCCCACACTGTGATGTTTAGTGAAAGCGTGAACAGTGCTCCATGTGACTGCAGCACATACAGTATGTTAACAGCAGGGACTTTCTTGAAACAAGCAACCAAGGAGGTCATACCCCTTGTGGAGTGACCATGAACACCACCAGAAAGTTCCTTGTTGTAACTTCCAATAACAGAACGTAATGTCATGCGCCTGCCATTTGGACAGGCAAATTGTTTAAACACAAGAGCATCCTCTCTTCCAGGGGCAAATGAAACAAAGAGCTGAGAGGACTTTCTGCAGTCCTTGTGGGATAAACACAGTGTTCTATGTACATCTAAAGTATGGAGAAGCACCTCAGCCTGGTTGGCATGCTCAGGATAATGAACAGGAAGGTGCATCGTTTGGTTCGTGTAAATTCTGATATCACTTTAGGCAGAAACATTGGATTCGTACACAGAAAGTCGCTGTCACTGTGAAAAAAATCAAATAAGGAGGCTCACATATTAAAGCCTGAAACTTGGAAATCATTTGAGCGCAAGTCATAGCAACTAAAAATAATGTTTTCAAATGACAGGAAATGTAAGCCACAACTCGCGGCAGGCTCAAAAGAAGCCAAAGTCAATTTCTCAAATATGGAATTCAAGTCCCAAGGTGGGACTGGAGTACTGATAGGAGGTTTCATATGAGGTATACCTTTCAGAAAAGTATGAGACACCTCTAATTGGGCAACTGTATGACCATCAACAGGGGCTGGCAGTATAGCCTAGAGGTTAAGAGTAATGAGCTATGAAAATCTGGATCCTCCAGCAGACCTGGGTTTGACTCCCACAACCTCCACTTGCGTAAGGTGCAACTCTGAGCAAGTTGCAACCTCCCCAGTGCTCCCGGTTCGCCCCTGAAAAAAAAGCACTTGTGCCTAGTGGGCCTTACCCAGTTACCAAAGGATAAATAAATAAAACAAAAAATAGGGGCATGGAAATCTGATATAGCAGCCAAATGCACCTTAACACAGGAATGCTGCAGATGTGAGTCAGACAGGGAAAGCAAGTATTCCACATAGAACCCACAGAACATGCAAAAGGGTCCATATTCCAGGAAGCAGACCACAGAGTGAAACGCTTCCACTACATGGCATAAATATGTTTGGAAAAAGGCTTCCAAGCTGCAAGGAAGACATCAGCAACCTTAGGGGACACCCCTAAATGTGCAATGGCTATGTTTTCTGGAGCCATGCATGCAGGTGTATGGACTTCAGGTCTGGATGGACCAGGTACCCTTGCCCTGTGACAATAGACCCCGACACAAAGGTAGAAGGACAGGATGCCCCACCACCAGATGCTGAAGGAGTGAAGGCCAGAATGGAGCAGTAAGTATGAGAGTGGCACTCTCCACTCATAACTCAAGCAGAACCCTCTGTACTAGACGAATGGGGGGGGGGGAATGAGCATAGGAATTTCCCTTTCGAAGACAGGAACAATGACTCTTGCCAAAAAACTCTAGTTGTTGGGAGTCAGCAAGCAGAAACACTGTAGTTTTGCGTTGTGTGGGAACACAAAAAGGTCCCTCTATGGATGACCCCATCTTGTGAAGAAGGTCGTTTACCATAGAGGACCCCAGTTTCCATTCTTGAACAAATGACTGGGATCTGCTTCACCTGTCTGCCATGAAGTTTTGGAGGCCTGGGAGAAACATTGCCAACCGCTGAAGGTTGTGTGACAGAGCCCAGTACTATACTCTCACTGCTTCCCTGCACAGTAATCAGAGTGAGTGTCTCCTTGTTTGTTGATGTACTGCATCACTCTGACACTGTCCATCTGGATTAGCAGAGGACCAGGCCAGAGATAATTCTGAAAAGCCTGGAAGCTGTACAGGGCAGCCTGTATTTCCAGGACATCTATGTGCAACTTGGCCTCCACTTTGGTCCATGGCCCCTGTGCCTGGTAAGAACCGAGAAGAACACCCCAGCTGGAAACCAGAGTCATCTGTGGTGAGGAGCTGTACAGGATCTGGGAAAAGAAATGGAACACCCTTCAGTAAATTCTCGGAGTCTAGCCACCATAACAATTCTCTATGTAATGGAGACGTGACAAGAACCATTTGTTCCAACTCATCCTGCAACTGATCCCACTGGACTCCGAGTATCCACTGTGGAATCCAGTCAGGCTAGTGGCATGGTCACTGGTCACATTCATGAGGCCCAGGAGACGCAACATTGTTCATGCAGATATGTAGTGGCTTCTGTGCACCAAGAGTGCTTGAGCAATCAGTGTCTCCACCCCATCCTGGGGCAGGAAGGCACATCCCTTTTCTGTGTCCAAGACTGCCCCATGTACTGCAGTCTTTGGCATGGAGTCAACACAGGCTTTGCTACATTTACTGCGACTCCCAAAGTTCAACAACTGACGTGTTTAGAACAGGGTGCGAAGCAGAGCTTCCCCTGGAGCTGGCCTTCAGGAACCAGTTGTCCAAATACAGGAAAACACATAGGCCTTCCCTACGAAGGACTGCTGCAACTACTGCCAAGCATTTTGTAAAGACTCCATGGTGCAGTGGACAAGCCAAAGGCTAAACTGATAGTGCTTACCCTTCAGCATAGAGCAGAGTACTGTCTGTGGAATTTCCTTATCTTTATATGAAGGTATGCATGCTTGATGTCCAGGGAACAAAGCCAGTCAGCTGTTTGTAGTAGGGGAATCAGGGCCTGCAGAGATACCATTCAGAAGTTTTTTGTATTCAATGTACAGGTTGAAATCTCAGAGATCTAACACAGGATGCAGATCTGTTGTCCATTTCAGGACTAGGAAGTATCTGGAATAGAACCCTTTGTTCCTTTCCTGAGGAGGAACTGGTTCTACGGCATGGTTCTGAAACAGATTCTGAATCTTGTCTTTTAGAAGGGACACGTGGCCCAGAGGATAAAAGAAGGGAGGTGAAGGATGAGCTGGAGGGATTTCTAACATATCCAGAGCATGCCCTCTTGCAATTATTTCCAGGACCCACTCATCTGTGGTGCCAGCCTTTCATTATTGGTGGGTAAGGTGATGGAGGTGTTAATCAAGGAAAGAGTGGTAAAATACTTAATGGACAATAAACTATTCAATGAAAAGCAACACGGCTTCACTAGTGGGAGATCTTGCCAGACAAATCTGATCGAATTTTTTGATGGGGTAACAAAGGTTATTGATCGGGGGGGGGGGGCAGCTGATGTGGCCTACCTGGACTTCAGTAAGGTCTTTGACTCTGTTCGTCACTGTAGGCTAGTAAATGAAACCGAGAGCTTGGGGGTGGGACAGAAAATAACTAGATGGGTGGAAAACTGTCTGAAGGATAGAAGTCAGAGGGTGGTGGTAAATGGTATACATTAAGGATTATGAGGGTGATGAGCAGTGTTCCTCAGGGGGTCAGTACTGGGATCAATCCTTTTTAACATATATATCAGTGGTATATCCGTGGGACTTGAAGAAAAAGTGTCTTTTTGTAGATGATGCAAAGTTATAGAATAGGTTTGACATAGTAGGAAGGGTTGAGGCCATGAGGGGAGATCTGAGCACCCTAGAGAAGCGGTCGGACATTTGGCAGCTGAAGTTCATTGCTAAGAAGTGTGAAATGATGCATGTGGGCCATAAAAATCCACTGGATGAGTACTCACTGGGGGGAGAACTGATAAAGTAAACAGAACATGAAAGGGATCTGGGGATTATAATCTGAAACAACCATAAGGTACGAGACCAATGTAGTAAGGTAGTAGGTAAAGGAAACAGAATGATGGCGCGCACAGGAAGGGGTATAACAAATAGGAAGAGGGAGGTGTTGATGCCTTTATACAAGACCATGGTTAGACTGCACCTGAAATATGTTCTGGAGGCCTCATTTAAGAAAGGATATAGATGGGCTGGAGAAGGTTCAGAGAAGGGCAACAAAGATGGTACAAGGTATGCAAGAGAAGCCATACGAGACTAGCTGGAGAGAATTAAATCTATACCCGCTGGAGGTTAGAAGAGATAGAGGTGACAAAATAGAGATTTTTAAGTATATGAAGGCAGATTATTCAAAAGGAAAGTAGGAGTTAAAACAAGGGGTCATAATTTAAGATTGAAAGGGGGAACATTTAAGAGCAATGTAAGGAGATGTTATTTCACTGAGAGGGCGGTGGAACCCTGTAACCGATTACCTAATGAGGTGGGTGTGTGCAGAGACAGTGGAGGAATTCAAGAGGATGCAGCACAGACACAAGGGGTTGGCTGGTGGGCAGAGGAAAATGTCCCTGAGAAGTGGAGACAAGTAGGGGAGGGTGGAAAATGGGCAGACTAGATGGATCAGGATGGTCCTTTTCTGCTGACACATTACTATGATACTATGATGATCTCCTGCCACCGTTTCAGATGCAGAGAGATCCTGACCCCCACAATGCCTCTGCAACAGCTTGGGGGGAGGGACAGAAGAGAGTCAGGCAGAACCAGGGGAGGCAGGGCCACTGGAACCGATGCCTTTGGGTACTTTGGCATGGACACCAGAAGGGAGGGGACTACCACCTGTTACACAGCACTGCTGACAGTATGCATGATCTTTACCGCAGGCAGCAGGCATACGAAAACAGCCCCTACCATGCACTCTAGTAAGAGTGAGGTACTTAACAGACCGTAAAGACATCTTGGAAGACATGCAAGGCTTCTTCAACATCACAACCAAACAGTTCGGAGGCCCTACAGGGAGCATTCAGAACTGCCTGTTGCACATCAGTGGCAAAACCAGTCGCTCTAAACCAAGAATAATGCCTCATGCAAATGCCTGAGGCAGCAGCCATGGCAGAAGCATCAGAGACATCATAAACAGGGCGCAGCAAATGTTTACCAACCTCAGCTCCAGCAGATAATGTTTTAAGTAATGTAGTCTTGGCTGAACCATCAGACAAAACCTGGGCAGCATTACGAGTATCTTTCCACAAGCTGTTCTGGTATTTAATCATGTGGGCTTGGCAATTTGCAATTCTAAGGCCCAATGAGGAACAGGCGCATGTATGCTTGCCCAATACATCCATTCTCCTAGATTCTTTATCTGGAGGTAATGCACTCTTGTGTTTAGGGGCTTCAGACCTACTATGAGCAGGTGTAACGACTACAGAGTCAAGGGTACTGTTTATCAGCCTTTCTAGGGACTGCAGGCAGATAATTAAGCCTATGTCATGCAGCAAAAGTAGCATCCTGTAAGGCAGGATACACTGGTGGAAAAATAATGGAGGGAGTGCAGGGCACCTCTAGAAACTCCATGAGATTCCTCTTAGTTGAATCTTTCTCTTCCACAGTAAAACCCATGGCAGACTACATTTGCTGCATCAAGGCCTGGAAAGAGGGGGATCCTCAGGAAGAGACCTCTGGGAATAAACCACTGACTCCTTACCACAGGACGAGAGGGTTGAACTAGAGGGTAGATTTCCTTTCTTCAAACTGCTCCTCACCCTTATATTCCTCCTCTAAATCCACCTCAGGATCCAGGAGGTTAGGATTACATGCCATTTTATCATCACTGTCACGAAAAATGATGGGAGCCATAGAAGGAGCTGGCGATGAGGCAGGAATCTGCGGCGTGCTACTGAAACTGGTTAATGGAGGCCTCGAACCACAAGGCCCCGTCAGCAGCAAAACTACCTGCATTGGCAACCCTGGCAGAATGTGTTGAATCATATCCGAGAACAACCAAGCCCAGCCTGGGAATCAACGGTACACTGAAATGGGTCCAAGACTACCTGCATTAAAGGGCCAGTGTCTGACAATGATTGCATCGTACCATCCATAGTAGGTGCGGCAGCATCTGAGCCAGACCCTGACCTTGGTGTCTCAACGACGGTTGGAAGGGCTTTTTGTCAACACTGCTGGAGCAGAAGCTGACAAGGATGTAACTGTTTTTAATGGTGACCATGACTTTACTGGCGTTGCAGACTTGTCTTTGTCCTTATGTTTCCCTGACAAGGCACTCTGTGGCTGCTTATTCCCCCAAGCCTCATAAAGTGTTTCTTTTTATTTTAACTTGTACCTATGTTTTGAGTTATTCTGTAAGTTCTGAATCCAAGCTGTATCATTCATTATAATGTACCTTTGCTTTCTCCTACTATTGTGCTTTGTTTTGCAATCTATGACGTGGAACCTTTGTAAAAGAGCTTGCGTTCAAAGGTCTTTTCCGAATCACTAAATAAATAAATAAATAAATAAAATGTGTTTGTGCCTATGGCAAACAATGTGGAGGCCAAAGACAACGCCCCTTCCTTGTCTTTCGGCTTCAGTGACCAGACCGTTTTTTGAGCAAGTTTTCTAGACCCTTCCGTCAGCATCACCTTGTACCCTGGTTGAAACCCTGACAAATCTCTCAAGTTCGCACGACATGAGAAAGGCCCAAACAGCACTAAAAGTGCATGTCATCCTTGTAGACTATGTAACTGCAAATATAACATCTACTGCTATTATTGTTCACCATCTGGGTCCGTGCCCACTTCTATATGCCTAACTGTGAATACTGTCTACCTGTTTCTCTCCTTTATTGGCCTTTTGACTTGTCTTTCTGCTTATTAAGCTATAACTGTATTCAACTCAAACTTGCATTATTTTTGCTGGCATCCTGTCTTGTATGAATTTCAGTTGCTTCAACTGCAGATGTATTTTGTCCTGTCAGTTTATCTGCTTATGTACAAATTGTTGTCAATGTGGTTTCTCATACTGCATTCTCCCAGGTCGTGCCTGGAAATAGGCAGGATTGTTGCCTAGTGCACTGACCCGGTTACCGAAAGCTAATAAATAAATAAATACAGGTTCTTAAGATTTCAGCAGCGTACACAGATGACAGTAAATACAGGTTACTCGCCTGTAACAGGAGTTCTAGGAATGGTATATGTTGTTCATCCACACTTACTGGCAGGTTCCTTGCCGCTTTAAATCTTGCTGGAAGGTCTTCAAGCTGGCTCCTCCCACCCACCTGGGTGGTAAAACTCTCGGCTCCGCCCCATGATGCCAGATCTAGCCCGCGGGAAGCCAGGCTATGCGTCAAAGCCGGGAAGGTCGGGTGGGTTGTGTGGATTAACAACATATACCATTCCTAGAACTCCTGCTACAGGTGAGTAACCTGTATTTCTAGGGACATGGATATGTTTTTCAATCCACACTTACTGGCAGACTCCTACCAGTTTGGGAGGAGGGAGGAAAGGCACGCACCCCATACTTGGGAAATAAGGACTGGAGAATCGAGGTCCCAAAACCAGCATCCCGGCGTTACTCAAGGTCGATGTGGTAGTGGGTAATGAAGGTGTATGCGGACTTCCAGGTAGCAGCCCTGCAGATTTCCTGGATAGGGACGTCCCTGGAAGCAGCGGTATGGCGGGTAGAATGAGCTCTTATCCCTCTGGGAGGCTCCATGCCCACCAAACTATAGCAGAGATCTATGCAGGAGGTGACCCACCTGCCTATTGTCCGCTTGGCTGCAGGTCTGCCAGGTGCGGCTTCAGCATAGGTGACAAACAGCTGGCAAACCTCTCCACGAACTTCAGCCGTCCGCTCCCTTACCATAATGAAGCTCTTCTAGGGTCAGTATGGAGCCTATATTTAGCCTCCAAGGTGTGATTGGGGTAGAACACCTGCAGAGTCAACACCTAGTTAAGGTGAAACTCCGACACCACCTTCGGAAGGAATTTCGGGTGGGGGCGCAGGACAACCTTGACCCTGTGGAAGACCAGATAAGGAGACTCGATGGAAAGTGCCTGGAGCTCTCCCATCCTTCTGGCTGACGTGATAGCCACCAAGAAGGCGGTCTTCCACGACAGGTGGGAGATATCGCACTTGTGCATCGGTTCGAATGGCTTGCCCATGAGCTTAGCCAATACCAGCAGTAGATCTCACGGAGGTGGAGTTTCTTGCACCGGAGGGGATACATGATCAAGGCCTTTGAAAAAGCGCCCAACCACTTTTCCTGCACCACCGACTGCTTTCCGGCCTGCGCCCAGTAAACAAAGATGGCTGCCAGGTGCACCTTAAGGGTTGTCGGCCGAAGCCCTAGCTAAGAAAGGGACAACAGGTAGTCCAGAATGCTGGCCAGGGAACAGGAGGAAGGGTCCAACCCCTTATCCTGACACCAAATGGAGAATCTCTTCCATTTGAAGGCATAGCATTTTCTGGTCGACTCCTTTACGGGATGCCTCAACAACGTTGAGGACCTCGTCAGAAAGACCCAAGGCCTGGAACTCTAGCCACTCAGGAATCAGGCCGTCAGGTGCACGGATTGAAGGTCCGGGTGGAGTACCTTCCCCTGGTTGACTGAGATCAGGTCCGGGCAGGCTGGAAGCCACCTTGGGAGCCTGGAGCTGAGGCTGAGGAGATCTAGATACCAGAACTGGTGGGGCTAGTCTGGGGCTACCAGAATCACCTGCGCCTTGTCCCTCCTCACCTTGAGAAGCACCTTGTGGATCAAGGGAAATGGGAGAAAGGCGTAGAAGAGGTCAGGGTCCACGGCCTCGAGAAGGCATCCCCCTGCAGCGAGCCCTGCTGAGGGGGGGTGGGCATGAAACAGTCTCAGCTTTGCATTCTCCCTGGAGGCAAACAGGTCCACCTGAGGTGTGCCCCAGTGGGAGAACAGATCGTGTACTACCTCCGGCAGGAGAGACCACTCGTGAGATGCAGCACCTGTCCGGCTTAGGGCATCGGCCAGAGTGTTGGAGACTCCTGCCACATGGATGGCTAGGAGATCCGCCTCCAGTCTGCTCACGAGAGACCAAGTGCGGAGAGCCTCCTTGCACAGAGGCAAGAAGTGCGTCCCGCACTAGAGGTTTAGGTAGTACATGGTCGTGTACTGGTGGTGATGGTGTTGTCCATCTGGACCTGGACCACTTGACCCCGTACAAACGGAGCGAAGGCGGTGAGGGTTAGTCAGACCGCTCGAAGTTCCAGCAGGTTGATGTGGCATCAAGACTCCTGAAGGGACCAGAGGCCATGAGCTCTAAGCTCCCCCAGATGAGAACCCCAACCCATCAGAGAGGCGTCGGTCATTAGAGTGACCGTCGGCTCTGGGCAGACAAACGGGATAACCACCCTCCCCCGCAGATGAGCCGGAACGATCCACCACTGGAGAGCGTTCCCCATCTCCTGGGTCACTATCACTGGCTGGTCCAGAGAACTGGAGCACTGTGACCATTGGCGGGCCAGCCCCCACTGCAGGGGACGCATATGCCAGCGGGCCCAACGGACCACGCTGGTGCAGGCCACCATGAGGCCCAGGAGGCAAAGGAAGTCCCGGGCAGGACGCAATGGCCCAACCAGAAATGATTGAGCAAAGGAGGAAAGAACCTTGGCCCTGTCTGCCGGGAGCCGTGCTCTGGCTCGAAGAGAGTCAAGCTCTGCCCCGATGAACCAAATCACCTGCGTTGGCACGAGTTCCGATTTGGCCTCGTTGATGAGGAGGCGAATCAGAGCAGACCTGGAGGGCCAGATCCCTGGACCGTTCCGCCTCCAGCCTGGAATGGGCTGCAATCAGCCAATCGTCCAAGTAAGGGTACACCCGGACCCTTCGGCACCGCAGGAATGCTGTCACCACTGCCATGCATTTGGTGAAGACCCAGGGAGCTGGAGAGAGGCCGAAGGGCATGGCCTGAAACTCGTAAAGGGATCCCTCTGCCCTGAAGTGGAGGAACTGCTGGTGAGACAGATGGATTGGGACGTGAAAGAACACGTCCTGGAGGTCAAGAGAGCAGAACCACACGCCTCGTTCCAAGGATGGAATGATCTGAGCCAGAGTGACCATCCTGAAGGTTCGAGACCTTAGGAACCTGTTCAGGTCGTGCAGGTCTAGAATGGGGCGCCAGCCCCCCGTCCGCTTCGGGACCAGGAAATACCTGGACACAAACCCTGGGTCTGGTGGAGGATCTGCCACCTCCCTGATCACCTCCTTCTGGATGAGCAGGGCAATGTTGGTTCAACGAGCCAACAGAGAAGCTGCGGACCCCGTAGCCCTCCGTGGGGCGACGGCTCGATAGGGTGGGGACTGCTCGAATTCCAGAGGCAGAACCTTTCCTACCACTTCCAGCACCCAGTGTCCATGGTGATATTGGACCAGGCGGAAAGGAAGTGGCGGAGCCGTCCCCCCACGGGAGGAACCTGGGGAGGAGTGACGAGGTTGGGGCGACACCCCTCAACTCATCACTGGGCAGGCTTGGAGGAAGTACCAACCGAGGAGCCTCCTGGACCTTTCCCTCCCGGCTTCCTGTTGGGAGGAAGCAGCAGGCTTGGCTTTGGGATGCCAAGTGCGAGCCTGCTGGTGCTGCTGAGCCGGACGTGCCGCAGGGGCTGAAGGCGGAAAGGGCTTACGTTGCTGCTGGCGGCCTTTGTCCTTCTGGGCAGATGTGACCGAGTCCAAGGTGGCGTTGGACTTCACTATCCTTTGCAGATGACCCTCCACCCTGGGACCAAACAAGTCGATACCCACGAAGGGAACATCTGCCAGCTTGTGCCGGGTATCTGTCAGAAAGGTGAGATCCGCAGCTGCTTTCTGCAGCGATGGCCACTGCGCCACTGACCGGGCACACGAGTCAGCGATGTCCAGGAAAGTCTGGAGCTGCTGCTTGGCCACCGCCCTTCCCTGATCCTGCACCTGCTTGACAGTCTTCTGAAGGTCAGCCGGGAGATAAGGAATCACCTCATCCAGGGAGCCCAAAAGGGCGTGTGAAAAGTGTGCCATCAGAACAGCCGAGCTGGCCTGACAAAGGCCTAGCGAGGAAGCCGCATAGACTTTTGAGTAGTCCAGTTTCTTGGACTCCTTATCGGGTGGCCTGTCCACATCCCGAGTGTTCCTGGAACGTTGGAAAACGCTGTCGGTCACTAGCCCCTCTGCGGAGGGGTGCTCCGAGAAACCGGAGAGTGAACCAGTGGGAACAGCATACTTCCGAGCCATCCTGGCCGAAGGTGCTGGACAAGAAGCTGGCCGCTGCCATAGCTCCAGGGCCGGGCCAACACTGGCTTCGGCCACCGGGAAGGCCTCCGTGGGGGAATCCCCTCGGTCCAGTATCTCCGTGAGGGGATACTTTGCCTGTTTTGAAACAGGTTCGAGCTTCATCCAAGTGGACTCTGAGATGAGTCGAAGCATTCCTTGTAAATTAATGGAAAACATAACCAAAACTTTTCTTGAAACAGAAATGGAATCCTTGAATATAATTGATACAACTCAACATGGATTTAAAACCGTTTTTTCTTGCACCACAAACCTGCTCTCATTCTACCATTATATTAGCATGAATCTTGATTTTAATATTCCAACTGATGTCATCCTACTGGATTAAAGTAAAGCGTTTGATAAAGTGTCACATGACATTCTGATTAAAAAACTCATTCATTTAGGATTCTCATCAACATTAGCTTCATGGATAAACAGTTGGCTGAGCAATCGCACTCAGAGAGTTAGGGTAAATGGCACCTTGTCAGACTTGGCTAGGGTGCCGAGCGGTGTTCCCCAGGGCTCTGTTTTGGACCCACCATTTTTAATATTTTCATCAGCGATATGGAAATGTGTTCTTCTAACATCCTTATGAAATTTGCTGATGACACTAAACTAGGGGGTACTGTAAATAATGCAGTTAATACAAAAACTTTATTAACCGACCTTGCATCAATCGAACATTAGGCTTATATAAACAAAATGTACTTTAATGTAACAAAATGTGCAGTCTTACACATGGGTAAAAACAACCCCAAACAAGTATACACTTTGAACAATACAATTATTAGGGCATCTTGTTTAGAAAAAGATCTTGGGATACTAGTAAATAATGAGCTTTCCTCATCTTCTCATTATAATAAAATTGCCAATCAAGCTAATGCTCTTCCTCGCAGGATAAATAGTACACTTGTCTCCAAGTCTGAAAAGTGTATCATGACCCTGTATAGATCGCATGTCAGACCGTACATGGACTATGGCTCCTCTTTTTGGAGTCCTTATCTAGTATCGGATATAAATAGAATTGAAGAAATCCAACGTAGGGCTACAAAAATTATTCCATATTTTGCTCATTTGGATTATGATTCTAGACTAGAGAAGACAGGCTTGTATTCACTTAAACAGAGAAGAACTAGAGGCGATCTTTTACAACTATTCAAAATTATGAAATCACCCGTTCTGATGGAACAATGTGGTATAACGTTATCCAGCAGAAAAATTGTAGCCAGGTTACACAATAAACAATTGGATATTAAAAAATCTAATAAAAATAAAAGACAAAACTTATTTACTATTAGAGCTCCTAGGTTATGGAATACACTACCTCAAGATATTGTTGATTCACCTACTGTTATGATTTTCAAAAACAAACTTGATAAATGGTTATTAAAATAGTATCAAAAATAATGATCCACACATGTGGAGGACAATCTCGATAGGCTATGGCCTTCTTTTGTCCATCAAACTAAGTAACCAAGTAAATTCCAAGAAACGAGGATGGGCTCCCGTCCACCGACTGACCCCCGGTGGACTCCAGGTCCAGCGGCCTGGAGAACAAAGAGTCGTCGTCAGACTCCGAGGAGTCTGCAAACAGCTGCCGAGGGCCTGAGCCATCCTCCACCTGCTGAGGTCGATCGGGAGTGAGGCTGACCGAGAACCGATGGGGCAAGCCCTGACCTGACAGAGAATCCTTGTTCGGGGCCCCAGTTTTAGGTTGTGGAGGCGGGGGTTCCACCACAATGGGTGGCGCAGCCGGTCGGCCGAACAACCGGTGCCGGCTTCAGCTCCTCGACTACAACGAGGGGTTGTTTCGGCCGCTCCGGTGACAGCCACTTAATGGCCGGGGAAGGCGATGGAGTTGGCTTATTCCCAGTCAAAAGGAGCTGCTGCCACATTAGATCCTTGTAGTGCCAACGCAATTTGCGCCGGAGCCTATCCTCCGAACAGGACAAAGACGAGGATGAGCGGCGCCGTCACTTTCCACGGTGCTGAGACCGCCGATATCGGTGGGATCGGCTGCACCGGGAAGAGGTCCGAGACCGAGACCTTCGGCATTTCCGAGGGTGGGTCTGAGAGGGGGCAGGGGAAACCCGCTCCTCCCTCGGTTCAGAGACCTTAACCGGGGACTCCGGCACAGGAGGCACAGGCAAGTCCTCGGTTTCCACTGGGGGAACCGGTGAAGAAGGGCTGTCGGCTTCTCCAGTCGACAGCCCGTCTGACGGGTCGAGAAAAATCTCAACTGTGTCAACGGGTGTCTCGGCCGGCTGACCTGACAGGGACACCGTGAAGCCAGCGGCCTTAGCCACAACCTTGACCGAAGTCAAGTGTCAACTATCCGGCGAAGGGGACCTCTCCCACTCCCACGAGCGTTGACGGTGGGACTTACCCTTAGAGTCCTTCTTTTTGGACCGAGAGGAATGTTCCGAAGGCCCCCCTCCCTTGGTGGACAGGGATTGACAAAGCTCCTTGAACGAAGTGTGCAGGGAGGAGCCCAAGGAGCGGGATAAATGCTGCTTCTCCCGAGGGTGATCATCTGCTCGAGCTGATCAGCCGAGCTCGCAGTCATGGACACCGCCTACCGGGCCTCCTTAGACGGACTCGAGGATAACTTTTCTCGGGGCGCCCAAGTTGCAGTCTAGCAGCGCAATCCTCTAAGACCGTGGCCAAAAAGGACTTGCACAAGTCACAGGCCTGCGAATTGTGTTCAAGCCCCAGGCAGTAAATGCACGTGGAGTGCGGATCGGTCCGGGACATCTTCTGCCCACAGGGGCACCGACGAACTCTGGGAGTCGATTTGTCCATCACAGCCACGAGGGAAGATAAAGACCGAAGTCTTGAAAATTTTAAAATTAGTTTCGGGTTAACCGAACAGTTTGGATGCAGGTCTAAAATGCAGAGCGCAAAGGAGGGAACCTGAGCTTCCAAGAGGTAAGGAAGATCTGGCGTCATGGGGCGAAGGAGCCAGCTTGAAGACCTTCCGGCAAGATTTAAAGCGGCAAGGAACCTGCCAGTAAGTGTGGATTAAACAACATATCCATGTCCCTAGAAACTGTTTTAGAAAATAACAAAAGAAAAAAAGCAACATCTTTTTTGATGCGGGTTCCTTCAGCAGGTCCAATGATGAACGACAGTGGGAGAACAACTGAGGAGTGATGGGGCGACCCATGTTATATACCATCGATGTTGCACATCACTGTGGGCGGCCCTGGCTAACAAATAGTTTCTGAGTGGTCTTAACACTGACAGCTTTCAATTCCAAAGGTGTGGCCTAATGGAGGACATATCCTCAAAGATCATCACGATTTTTCTACCCCTGTCTAGAGATTCCTGAAAGACAAATTGTAAATAAAGCCGGGCGGTCATTGTTGGAGTTCCCAACACATACAAGAACCCTGAATTCTCAAGCACAGAGCTGGACAATTAATTGAGGCAATGACACAAATCTCAAACTCTATAGCCATGTTTTTTTTCTTTACTGGGCATTCAAGCCCCCACAGACTGGAGGGTTGTTCTACAGGAAGTTTGCAATCTAATTCTAACTTACCTTGCTGATACTGATGCTGTCACCTCCATACTGCAGTTGGTACAGGTAAAGCCTGGAGACTGTGGAATAGGCGATCCATTCCCCACACGGTGAGATGGCACTGCAGCAGATATGATCATGACCCTGGGAATGTAAGGAACAACACAGGTCCACGTTAAAGATGGTCTCCCTCACAGACCCACATATAGATGGGTCTCCCTCAATGCCAACACAGGCCCACATTAAAGATGGCCTCCCTCACTGAAAACACAAGCCCACAATAAAGACCACCTAGACTGCATTCCCTCACCGCAAACACACTTACATTACAGATAGCCTTTCTTTGGGACAGCTTTATCTTGCAGGGTCAGCAAGCAAGGTTTAGCAGCGACAGAAAGTTCAGGAGTGAGCCCTGGCTGGTGGCAGCAGGCCAGGGCTGAGGGGAGGACTGAGCATCCTAGAAGATGCTCTTCTCCTTGGAGGAGGGGGGAGTCAAAGGTTGGCAGTACTCCGTAGCACTGCTGTCACCTGGGTGATCACAGGTGTCAGTGCAGATGAAGGAACCCAAAGTTCAGGAAGAAAGGCTGGGCGTGCTGGCCATCACAGTGCTTGCGCATACCCTGTGCGCACTGCTGGATGGATGACCGTGACGGTACCAGCCCCAGGAAGGCATGCAATGCAAGGGGATAAATATCCCTCCACCAAGCAGCATGGTGACCAAAGGCACCTGCAAGCTCCGCGGCCACTGATCTCAGGGCAGGTTTCTCTAGTTGCATCTTGGTCTCTCTCTCAGGATCCTGATCCCTGCAGTGGGACCTTGGAGTGGCAGGTAGGTCCCTGGGGAATGTTGGGTGATGGGCTGGGGTGCTTCCAATACGATCTGAAGAGATAGAACCCCTCACTGGCAGAGGAACAGAAAGAAAGAATAATGAAAAAAAAAAACTATTAAAAATGGATCTTCCTCACCGCCAACACAGGCCGTGTTAATGATGGCTCACCACACTGACAACAGTTTTAAATTCATATTAGTACCAAGCAAGAATATGTAAAACAAAGTGCTGCCTCCAACCAAACATTCCTCTACCACAAGGCTGAGGAATGTCTGGGCAACCATACCACTACCACAAAGCAGGCCTGTGTTAAAGACGGCTGCCCTCACAGACAACACAGGCCTACATTAAAGATGGTCTCCCTCATGAACAGCAAAAAAGTACCTTTCTCAGCTGCATCTTTAGATTTTTGCCACAACATCAGAGTTGGAAAGAGGATCCTGTTTCATGCTGCTCAGATGACCCAGCTTCCAGACTTTTTGTTTTGTTTTTTGCAACTTGGATTTTCTCCCCTGCTGCTGTCCAGGGATGTGCCTATCGGGCAGACACACAATTTTGGCTGGAGACATGGAAATGGTGGTGGGTTATGATTTTCTCCCTCCTTCCCATGACGTGGGCAGGGCCATTATTGGCCTTGTGCATGTAGAGCGTGTACCTTTTGAAAGACAAGTTACCTGGCCCGCTTCCCAGGGGTTGCTGTAGCACCAGAACCTAATGCCAGCCCTCCCTGACCTGCTGCTTGGCCTGTCTCCTGATGCAGTGATCCGAGTCCACTCCCAAACCCGGGTTGCCTATGCTACGGAGCCACCGTAGCGGCCCTTCCAAACTTTTTTATGGTTGTGAAATATATCTGAATAATCAAAATGAACACATAGTATGCTCTAACTGCACAACTAATTTAAGCTCATGACAGCCACTGGTTCTCACTTTCTGTAATTTTCAATCAATCAAAATCTTTATTTTGCCAGGCGGAACATCAGTAGTAGTAAAAGATTTATTTTTATTCAGGAAAAGATCTTGCTTCACATCTTTAGGCCGAAGCCTTTTTTCACGTTGGTCCTGACAATAGGACTTTAAAATTACATCAAATACAAACACAATTGCAACAATCACTTTCAGTCTCCAAAAATTTTAAACATTCAATAAATATACTTGTATTCCACCAAAATTCATACAACTCATTTCACTACTTAAGATACAAATTTAAAAACTAGGTGTTTCTTCTTCACCTACTGCACATACATCTAACTTTCAATTCCTCTGTCAAATATTTGGTAACCAATGACGATTTATAACCTGGTTTCTTTTTTATAGAATTTAACAGTTGACAGTTTGAGGCATATTCAGCTTTAAATGTCATCCGAGTGAAGCGATGTTTTACCTTAGGCTTGTAAGGGATCACCCCATTATCTCTTAACTTATAATCACGTTTAACACTTTTCTCCTCTATTTTATCCTTAAGATATTTTGGTTCCCTTGTCTTTAGTAATCTATGTGTTTGTAAGGCCCTTATCAATTTTCTCCTATTTTCGAGTGTTAACCAGTCTAATGTTGCATACAATTCACAGTGATGAATTTTATAATAATCACACTGTAAAATAAACCTATCTAAATTGTTATAGGTAACCTCAACCTTTCTTAAAAGAAAGTTTGAGCCCCTCCCATACATATGACTACCATAATCTATTGCAGGGATTAATAACTGATTTACAATTGACTTCCGCATCCTAACATCTGTGTAAAACCTTCCCCCTAGTTTTCTATTTACTTTACTTACTAATTCTTCTATATGAATATCAAATTTCAAATCCTGGTCTACCCAAACCCCTAGATATTTATAATGAGGAACCTGCTCTAATGTTTCCTGTTTTCATATTCAATTCCTGTTTTTGGTACTTTTTACCCTTCCGAGATGAAAAAAGAAGGGTTTTAGTTTTTTTACTATTTAATACTAATTTTGAATTGGATAACCAATTTTCTAACACTAAAAAATCTTCCTGAAGCCCCTTTTCAACCTCATTAATATGCATACCATGTGCTAGCAGTACTGTATCATCAGCATATAATTTTAGTGTTAACAGCAATTTTTACCAGATCATTTACATAAACCAAAAACAGGGTCGGGCCCAAAATGGAACCCTGTGGTACTCCTCTAATTACTTTAAGCTGTTTTGAAGTTACATGTTCAAGTTGAACTAATTGTGATCTTTCTGATAAATAAGAAGAGAACCATCCCAAGGTTTCAAGATCTAAGCCCAATTTTTCCAGTTTCTTAAGTAGAACCCTGTAGTCCACGGTGTCGAAGGCTTTAGACAAGCTCACAAACAACACGCCCACCTCCCTGCCCTCCTTAAGCTGAGAAGAGATAAGGTCTATTAGGTCGGTGAGCACGGTGTCCGTGGAATGTCTTTTTCGGAATCCTGATTGTGAATCCAAAAGTAGATATTTCTCCAAGTAATTACTTAATTGATTTTGGACCAATTTTTCCATTACCTTTGACACCATGGACAACAGGGCTATCTGCCTATAATTTGAGGGGTCAGTTGAATCCTTCCCTTTAAAGTCCGGAACTACTATTTTTTTTTTTTTTCCAACTGGAAGGAAATCTTCTATCTGTTAAACTCCAGTTAAATATCTTGGTTAGTATAGGGGCCAAAAAATCAATGGTGTCTTTTAGAAACCTATTTTCAATTCAATTTAACTCATATGCTTTGTTGATTTTTAAATTATTTAATTCTTTCTTAACCTCATTACAGCTAATTTTCTTAAATCTAAATCTTGGAATATTTAGGGTAGCAATGGATTTCAATAGCAATTTGTTTTCACTTTCAGGAATATCTATTCCAGGTAAACTTATACAATATGTATTCAGGATATTAGAAGAATTCACTTTACCTTGAAGTACACCATTTTGTTGAATTTGGACAGGAGGTTTATTTATGACTGGTTTCTCCAAGGAGTGAATCAAGGACCAGTATTTCCGTGTGTCTACAGCATCAGCAATTTTTGTTCTATAATATTGCTTTTTTATGTTTTTTATTTTGTGACCATTTTATTTCAGTGTACAAGATGGACCTGGGGCAAAACAATTGCCAACAGGGTTAAGACATAACAGGTTGAGTGAACATACATAATTATATAGTAATAACGACATAACATATAACTATCACATGTGTCGATACTTGTACCAGAACATAGCAACAGGTTGAACAGGAGGCAGTGCCATTTAAATACAATTGCTTGGATACAGATATATGGACATAAGGTAATGAGCTAAAGTTTATACAGTAAACATCATTGGAGGAGTCACAGTGAGCAGGAGTGGTGGTTCCTCTAGGTCAAAGTGCGAAGAAGACTGAGATGGAAGAGTCCTTTGATAAGTACTGTAGGCATGTCCTGGCAAGTGGGTGGGAAGGGGAAGGGGTATAGGGAGTGGGGACGGAAGATCAGGCGAGATAGGAGGGTTGGGCATGATGGCCTAGGGAGGAAGGACTGTTCAAGGGAGAAGATGACAGATGCCACAGGCAATGGTTAAGCGAGTGAGACCAATATGCAGGTTTACCCATCCCTGCAAACTTTATTTCCCTCGACTAGGGATTTACCTGAGACAAGATTTTTCAGTGAAAGTTAACTTATTTTATTTAATTTTTGTAAATCTGGTATCGCAAATGCAGATGCCTGTGGTGCTCTTTTTCGTGACAAGTGTTGTCGCACCGCTGACTTCAATACACCGGTATTGGAGTCGAGCGTGCAGCGCCACACTTTGTCGTGAAATGGCACCACAGAGTATGCACCATTTTGCCGAACGCTGGACTTTACAAAAAATAAAGTAAGTTAACTTTCACTGAAAAGCGCACTCTATTTGCGAAACCCCTAATCAGGGGGTAAGGCTTGCAGGAATGGGTCATTTCTGCATATTACAGTTCTCCTTTAAGTCCAATATTTGAAGCAAAGACAGATTGTGATTTTGGGACATTGATTTGGACAATGACAGAAGGGTGGACTCAAATGATGCCTCAGGCAATGGTTGAGGTTTAAGTCCAGAATTTAAAGCAGTAACAAATCGTGATGTTAAGACCTTGACTTGAAGCAATGACAGGCCTCAGAGAAGGTCCTCAGGAACAAGGATTTGAAGAGGGAAAACGTGATAGGGGAAGCGAGCCTTAAGGTTTTCTGGATCTTATTCCAGAGCGTAGGAAGTGTGAAGCCTATTGAGGCTCTACCAAAGAATGTTTTAACTTTAGGGATAGCCAGAGATAAGATGGTAAGACTTCTGAGAATAGGCACTAGGGATGCAGGGAGTTAGGCAGCTTCTGAGGTATTTTATGAGCGACTGCCTTATATGTCCATAGAATAGCATTTTATTTTGCCTCCTGAAGCTAAGGGAGCTCCAGCCTATGGAGGAATAGAGGATGCAGTGGTGCGTGTCATAAGGGGCATCCAAAATGAACCTAAGGGCTCTGTGGTATAGGTTATCAAGCTTGGAGAGAGAGCTGTGCTAGTACTATAGCCATATAGGATGCCCGCATAGTCTAGGAGAGGCAAGAAGGTAGCTTGGACTTGGAGTTTTCTAGCCTCCTGGGTTAGGGAGTGCTTGATCCTGAAGAAAATACTAAGCCTTTGACGCAGTTTCTTAGTGAGTTCTTCAATGTGATCAGTGAAGGACAATTTGTAGTCAATCCAGACCCCCAAGTATTTGAATTGTTGCACAAACTCCAGGGCTTCTCTCAAAAGGGTGCTTATGTGAGGAACCTTATCTATTTTTTTTTTTTTTTGAGATGAAGGGCCAGTGGATAGAAAATCATGGCCTTAGTGGCATTGAGCAGGAGTTTCAAGTTGAGTAGATTTTTTTGGAGGATGTCAAAATCGTTCTGGAGGTCCAAAATGACTTGATCCAGAGTTGATCTGTCAATGTATAGCACTGTATCATCAGCAAAGAGATGGATACTAGATGGCTTTAGGCCAGTGTCGACTGGATTAATATAAATGGCAAAGAGAAATGGACCAAGTATGGATCCTTGGGGGACACCTCTAAGGAGTATTTTTTGGTGATGGGTCTCCTTCAGTCTTGACCTGCTGCTCTCCATCCACAAGATGGTTTGCAAACCAACTTACAGCCAGATTGTCCACCCCAACTTTCTTCAGGGTCACCAGAAGTAAACAGTGGTCCACCGTGCCGAAAGCCTTTCTAAGGTCCAGAAACAAGGTGCATATATATTGCTTGTTATCAAGTGTGGACTGCCAGTCATTTATAACCTTGGCAAGGGCAGTAGAGGTACTACGTACTGGATGGAAACTGGATTGAATTGGGTTTAGTAGATTATAACTTTCTAGATGAGATCTGAGCTGTTCATTTACTACCTTCTCCAATGGTTTTGTCAAGGCTGAGAGCAAGGAGCTTGGCCGGTAATTATTTAGGTCTCAGGGGTCCCCTGATTTGAATAGAGGGATGACATAGGCAGTCTTCCAGACCTTGGGGAGGGAGCCCTGATTGAGAGACAAATTGAAAAGGTGAGTAATGGGAGGGCCAAAATATAGTAGGTCAACTTTAGGAAGAAAGGCTCAATCATATCCGCACCTGCACATTTCTTGGTATCAAGTTGAAGGAGATCCTCAACCTGTCTGATGGTGACCGGACAGAAGGAGGCAGAGTGGTAAGGGTCAATAGATTCCGGAACATGACAATCAGATGACTAAGGAACTGTGCCCTGATAGCATTTGCTGGGGAGGTATCAAAAGTCATCCCTGCTGTGGCAAAGTGATTGTTAACGAGGTCAAGGAAGGATCTCCTTTTTATCCGTAGTGTGGGAACCACCAGTCAAAATGTGGGGAAGTGTGCCAGCACTGTTATGGCCTTCTACCTCCCTTAAAGTTTCCAAAACGTAGTAGCAGAGTTAGTGGATGCGTTAAGCTCAGTGCAGAAATAACTAGACTTCACAGCTCAGTTTTGTAATGCCAAATAGAGACAAAAATAGAAACCTTAAGAAATACTACCTCTGATCACACAATCATTAAAAGAAACAATGAAACTGGCACCTAAAGGCTCCATCACCAGTTTGTGACAGTTGTGAAATTAAAGCAGTTGCAATCATTTGTTTGTCTGCCTTTGGCTGCACGGCAACCCCCATCTGACTGACCCCCCCCCCCGCATCATTTGGCTTCCTGGGACTTACTCCTACTCCTCCTCACCCACTGCCAGAGGGTCTCCTAGGAGATGCCCAGCCACTGGTGCGGAGCCTGCAGGAGGGCTCTAGTAAATAAAATTCCAGACCTAGAGGCCGTAATGGCAGAGGCTGATCTGGATATCGTGGCCATTACGGAGTCGCAGTACACAGGAAGCCATGATGGGGACAAGGCCATATCAAGCTATACTCAGTTCTGGAAAGACAGGATGGGAAGTAATGGAGGAGGGGTGGTGCTGTATAAAAGGGAGGGTATCAAAGTGACAGAGACACCGGGAACTGGGGGTGGGTATGGATGAGTTAGAGGTACTGTGGGTCACCCTGGAGACAGGAACCAGAGGCACTTTGCACTGGGGTGATATAGAGACCTCTAACACAGGGAGAAAGAGACTGGATAAGGCACTGGTGGAAGCCCTTTGCAGAATGGTAGGAAAAAAAAAAGAGGTGCTACTGGTTGGGGACTTCAATCTGTGGGATGTATACTGGAGTCTCTCAACCTCAGCCTCGGCTAGAAGCAGGAACATCCTAGACTGCCTGCAGGGGGTGTTTCTCAGGCAGCTAGTCAGGAAGCCCACTTGTGACGGGACAATGCTGGAGCTGGTGCTCACAAACAGGGACAGTATTACAGATGTCAAAGTGGGTGACCACCTGGGGACCAGTGATCACCATACAGTGTAGTTCAACATAAGGATGATAGTGAAGCACACCACACAAGGACAAGAGGTCCTGGACTTCAAGAGCACAGATTTTAAAACAATGGGTCAATGCCTCTGAGATGACCTGGTGAGGGGGTGACCAGGGTGGGTTGCGGGAGCAGTGGACCAAGTTAAATGATGGCATAGTGAAGGCAGTAAATCTCTGTGCAAAGTGAGCGAGTAAAAACAGGAGGAAAAAAAGACCACAATGGTTATCAAATGAAGTGACGGTAAAGGCTAAACGGTATCATTCAGGAGGTATAAAGAGACATGGGGGAAGAGGAAAGGAAGGTGCATCAGGAGACGCAGAAGGAAGCAGGGGAAGGGGAAAAATCGTTTTACCAGGAAAGACACACTGAGTTGAAGCTTATTTCCAGGTGTGATCTGGGAGCACAAGGAAATTAAGTGACTTGCTCAGAGTCGCACAGTAAGCAAGAGGGGTTGTGGGATTCAAAGCCAGGTCTCCAGCTCAAAGCCCTAAACCATAGCGCTACATTGCCTCCTAGGCAGGGAAAGAGGTGAGGTGCGCAAAGACACAAAATAAGGAAAGAATAACCCAAGGAGTAACTAAAGGGGATGAGATCTTTAGGTACTTCAGTGAAAAGAAACTGATTTTGTTGGCAGAAAAGGATCTTTAGGCCTATCCAGTCTGCTCCTTGTCCCTGCCTATTCCATCACCGCTGACCCAAGTTGGTCACAGATGTCACTCCCTCGACCCTTCCTCTACCTAATATGTTCTGTGCTTTTCCCATGCATGCTTGAAGCTTCCCACAGTCTTTGCCCCAACTACGTCCTCTGGCAGGCTGTTCCAATCATCCACCATTCTTCCATGAAGAAGTATTTCTGCACATCTCTTTCTTAAACTTTCCCCCTCTTAACTTCATTGCATGCCCCCATTGAGAAGAGGAGGACTAGGGAAGGGATGGTAAGGTTAAGACGGAAGGGGGGGGCACTGTGCAGAGAAGGATCAGGAAAACACAGAGAAAGGGGATGGTCCACATAAAAGCAGGAAGCTCACTAGAGGGACAGAAGGAGACACAAGTCCATTCACAGAGGAAAGAGTCCTGAAAGGACTTGCAAATCAAAGTTAACAAAGCTATGGGGCCAGACAGGTACACCCAAGGGTATTGACGGAGTCCAGGGAGGTACTGGCTGCACCTCTGATAGTCCTATTTACTCACCGGAAATAGGAGTGGTTCCGGGGGAATGGAAGAGGGCAGATGTAGTCGAGCTTCATATAAGTGGTAGCAGGGAGGAGGCTGGTAACTACAGCCAGTCAGTCTGACATCAGTGGTGGATAAGTTAATAGTGTCACTGTTAAAGGAAAGGATTGTGGACTATCTTGAACCTAGAGGGTTACAAGATCGAGACTTCATGGATCCATATGGGGGTCACTGTCGGACAAATCTGATAGATTTATTTGAGAGGGTGACCACAGAAATAGATCATGGTGGGGCAGAGGACGCGGCCTACTTAGATTTTAGTAAGGCACTCAACAGAACACTACATAGGAGACTCATGAGTAAACTGGGCAACTTGGGAGTGGGTCCCAAGGTAATAAACTGGGTAAGAAACTAGTTACTGGATAGGCAACAGAGGGTGGTGGTAAACGGAGTTCACTCTGGGAAAGGGAGAATGACCAGCGAGGTGCCTCAGGGCTCAGTACTGAGACCAGTCCTCTTAATGTCTTTATAAGTGACACTGCAGAGGAGCTGGAAGGGAAGGTTGGCCTTTTTGCATACAACAGCAAAATCTGCAATACGGCAGACACTCCAGCGAGGATGGAAAGAATGTGCAGAGACATGGGGAAACTTGAGAAGTGGTCAACGGCCTGGCAGCTGTGTTTCAATGGGAAAAAGTGCAAAATCATGCACATAGGGTACAGAACCCCAGAAACAGAGTACATAACGGGTATCTGACCATCATCAAACAGGAAAGGGACCTGGGAGTAATCATATCTGATGACCACAAGGTGGCCACACTCTGCAACACGGCAGTAGCTAGGGCCAGTGGGATGCTCGGGTGCACAGGGAGGAGTATTGCCAGCAGGAGAAGGGAGGAGGTGTTGCCACTGTATAGATCGCTAGTGAGACGCCACCTAGACTACTGTGTCCAGTTCTGGAGACCACATCTCAGGAAAGGACACAGAGTGTAGGCTGTCTGGAGGACAACTAAAATGGTACAGGGGCTGCATCTGAAGCCCTGCAAAGACAGAATGAAGGACCTCAACATGCACCCTGAAAGAGTGAAGGGAGAGGGGGCACAAGACAGAGACCTAAAAATACCTCACAGGGCTGAATAAAGTACAGGAGGGGAATATTTTTCAGAGGAACAGACGCACAAGCATAAAAGGACATGCAATGAAGCTGGATGGGGGAAACTTTAGGAGAGATGTGAGGAAGTGCTTCTTTGCTGAAAGAGTGGTGGATGCCTGGCGAAGGCTTCCAGTGGTGGGGGTGGAGGCAAAAAGAGTGGTGGGCTTCAAGCATGCATGGGATAGTCACAAAAGAATCTTGGTTGGGAAAGGGGGCAGGGAAGCAGCTGGAGATCAAGTGGAGTCTGCAGTGACAGTATTGGCAGGATCAAATGGGAAGACTGGGTGGGCCAAGCAGTCCTTATGTGCCGTAAATTTTCTATGTTGGGGTCGGGCATCATCCTACAGCCAGCCATGTGTGCCAAGGATGGGATGTGTGTACTCCGCCTCAGCAGAGACATCCCCAGTGTCCTGTGTATAATTCCTCTCCCTACATGACCCCCACTGCACTGCCACCGGAATTCCTCCAATCAACAGTGGTGCACAGAAACACAAACTGCCATTAGATAAGGGCCGCTTGGCCCACCTTGTCTGCCCATTTTTCCCTGTCTACAGTATCACCGCAGATCCTACTTGCTCTCAGGCCTATTCTCCCATCTCCCTTTCCTTTCCCCCAAGATTCCCTTATGCCTTTTGTACCCCACCACTGTTTTTGCCCCCACCAACTCTGTTGGAAGGCTGTTCCAGGAATTCACCACTCTTTCTGTGAAGGAGTATTTCCTCATCTCCCTCTTGATTTGCCCTCCTCCAATTTCATGTCATGTCCCCCTTGTTCTTTTTTTTTTTTAATCTTCTTTTTCTCATCTGCAACCTCGGGGCATCTCTCAGGAGTGCCACAATCAACCTTGGCATCTTCCACCCACCTGAAACCTCCCCCCGGCCCAACGGGGTATTTGAGACACCCCACCTCCCTCCCTGGAGCCCAGCTGACCCCCCCAGATCTAAGCCCCAAGGGTAGGACCACCGGACTCCTTACCTGGGTGAACTTTCCGAAATCTAAGCAGCAGAGTCCGGAGGAGAGGCAAGGGCTCAAGATGATGGCCAGAGGAAAGTCCGGTGTTGGGTGTGAGTGCTGCAGTTCCTGGAGGCCTCCGTTGCCTTCCCGAGGTGCAGGGTTTTATTCTTGTTGGTTCCCTCCCCCTTGGCTCAGACATGCAATGCGTGCAGCGCAGGTGCGCATGCTCCCATGCCGCCTACAGGATCGCCACCACAGCCAATCCCCGTGGTTGCTGGATTGCGAGATTGCTGTGCCCCCAGCCACCACCAGGAGCCACCAGAGCCTGGGATTAATGTCCCCTCCCTTCCAGGACAGGAGAGCAGTCCTCCAGACACTTGATCCTGTCCTTCCCCTGCCAACCCCTGGCAGCCCGAGCTTGCTCCTGAACCTGGGCCACAGGCGCAGCGCGAGGTGTGGCATCCAGCGCCTCAACGCCACCAGGCTAGCATGTCCCCTTGTTCTTGAGCACCAGTTTTTCTGAAAAATACTTCCCTTCTGTATCTTACATAGCCCCATGAGGTATTTAAAGGTCTCTATCATATCCCCCCTCTCCTTCCTCTGTTTCAGGGTGTACATATTTAGGTCCTTAAGTCTCTCCTCATAGGGCTTCTGATGCAGAACCTGCACTATTTTAGTTGCCTTTCTTTGGGCCATCTCCATTCTGTCTGTGTCCTTCCAGTGATGTGATCTCCAGAACTGGACACATCCTGGAATAGAGGACAGTGAGGAGGGAATATGATAGAGACCTTTAAATACTCCAAGGGGGTAAATAAGGTGGGGTTTTGCCAGCAATCTATACAGAGGTAACACCATCTCCATATTCCTGCTGGTGATACCCCTCCCTATGCACCCCAGCATCCCACTAGCCCTCCCAACTGCCTGGCCACCTTTAACTCTTCAGATATGATTGTCCCCAGGTCTCTTTCCTACTTGGTGGTTGCCAGTACCACCATACCCATTTTGTACTCTGCCATTGGGTTCCTTTACCATAAGTGCATTATTTTGCACTTTTTTTGCAATGAAACTGAGCTGCCATACCCATGACCACTCCTCGAGTTCTCTTAGGTCAGTGTTCATCCTTTCCTCCACCCCCCCGCCCTGTACTGTCCACCCTACTGCAGATTTTTGCGTCGTCCACAAACAGGTACACCTCTTCCCTTCCAGCTCTTCTGCAATGTCACTTATGTCACTGAAGAGGACTGATCTCAGCACTGATCCCTGAGGCACCCCACTGGTCACCCTCCCTTCCTTGGAGTGAACTCTGTTTACTGCCACCATTTGTCCCCTTTCTTCTCACCAATTTCTTACCCAGTTTACTACCTTTGAACCCACTACTAAGCTACCCAGCTTGCTTACTAGTCTCCTATGTGGAATAGTGTCAAAAGCCTTACTGGAATCTAGGTAGGCTACATATACTGCTCCACCCTGATCTAGTTCCTTGGTCAATCAGTCAAAGAAATCTATCAGATTCATTTGACATGAACCCCCTACACCCGTGAATCCATGCTGCCTCAGGTCTTGTAACCCTCTGGATTCAAGATATGCCACAACCCTTCCTCTAGCACTGAGTCCTTTAACTTCCCAACCACTGATATCAGGCTGACTGGCCTAACAATGCCAGCCTCTTCCCTACTACCATTTCTGTGAAGTGGGACTACATCTGCCCCCCATCCAATCCTCTGGAACCTCCCCCATTTCCAATGAGCTGTTAAACAGGACTGTCAGAAGTGCAGCCAGTACTTATCTGAGCTCCCTGAATATCTCTGGATGCACCCCGTCTGACCCCAGTGCTCTGTCCACTTTCAGACTAGAGAGTCCCTTCAGGGCTCTCTCCTCTGAAAATGGACTAGTGTCCACCTCACTCCCTTCATAGCACCTGTTACCTTTTTTGTGGCTCCTCCCCTTCTCCTTCCCATCCCAGGCCCCTTTAAAGTGGACCACCATCTTCTGTCAACGCATTCCATGTGTCCACCAACCTCTCTGTGAAAGAATGTTTCCTAACATCCTTCTTAAACCTCCCCCCACCAACTTCAAACTGTGCCCCCTCATGTGTCTGTTGTCACTAGCTTGAAGACACCTTCCTTATCCACTCTATTTATTCCCTTCATATATTTAAAGGTCTCTATCATATCCCCCCTCCCTCTCTTCTCTCTTCCAGGGAGTATATTCTCAGGGCTCCCAGCCTCTCTTCGTAAGGCTTCCCCAGCTGTCCCCCTATCATCTTGGTTGCCCTCCTTTGTAGCCTCTCTAACAAGCCAATGTACTTCTTAAAATATGGGCTCCAGAACCTACCCCATATTCTACATGTGGTCTCACCAATGACCTGTACAGGGGCAGTATGATCTCACTCTGCCTACTACTGAACCCCCTGGCTTCAGTTGACGAAATTATGCAGTGTCCCTGGGGGCAGAGCTAAGAAGTACTTGGAGAGAGGGAAAAAAAAAAAAAAGACACCTTCACATCCCAAAATCTTCTGCTTGCTTGCTTGGGGTTCCCTGCTTCCTCTATAAAAATATCCAAATTCCCTAGTTACTGAGGGTGATCCACTCTGTGCCATGTGTGTGGTGGTGGTGCGTGCGGGGGGCAGTTTGCTAATCACACGGAGTCCTCAGTTCATTCTTTTATTTTATTTTGTTAACCAGGTAAATACATTGGACCAAACAGGTCCTTTTATAGGCACAACCCGGAACATAAAACATTTACTCATACATCAACAACTTAGTATAAGCATTTACAATTTGCATCAACCACCAAGTACTGTCTATACAATTTTCTAAAAGCATTTCAACTACTTGCATTCTGTATATCAGGATGTATTTCATTCCAAAGCTTTGCAGCATTGTAGCCAAAGGATTCTGACCTTTTGCAGTTTTAAAACAAGGTGTATGTAATGTCAATATATCATCAGATTGTAAATGTTGTGGTGTCTTCTTCATCACAGTTATATTTAACAAAGATCCATTCTTCTCAGTCTTCAATTCACTATATACCAGATTATTTATGTAATACTTGTCTCTAATATCTAATGGCAACCACCTCAACCAATTCCATAAATTACAGTGCTGCTCGTTATGTTTAGCTCTCAAAGCATATCTTGCAATGGTATACCATTCCCTTACAATGAACCCTTTGAGAGGCCCTGCCCCAAATAATACTCCCATAATCCATAATGGGTAATAGACAGGATTGCGCTATTACATTTCTGGAAAAATCAGTGCACCCAATTTTTTATGTCACGTTAGATATGAATCTAAGGTTACCCTTAAATATCTATTATGGTTTACCATTTCTACATTACTCCCATCCAGATGTTTGACAACCAAATCACTAGTATTTTTTTGCTTTCTGTACTGTGCTAAACATTATTTTTCTTTTATTTTTATTCATCAACAATTTAGTTTGTATGTATCACTTTGATAGTTCTTCAAAATTTGATGACAGTATTTTACTCGCGGTTTCTACTTCTTTGTCTGCCAAATATAATACTGTGTCATCCATGTACAACATTATGGCAAATGAGATGCATTTTTCCGCAGATCATTAACGAACAATGTGAATGACAGGGGTCCAGGAATGGACCCCTGCGGCACACCATGTGTTACAATTTGCTTACTTGACAAAACACCATTTGCCTTCACCACTTGTTCCCCATTTATCAGGTAACTTTTAAACCAATCCACAACTGGAATACTCAATCAATCAATCACTTTATTTAACCAGGCATAAACACCATTGAGCAAGCTCATTTTCAAGGTGGTCCTGGGCATTAATACAATACAGTACACTTCATAAGATTACAATTACGGTGGACAGCAGTGCAAAAAAAAAAAGATAAAACATTGTGAAGGTGCTGATCAATATGGGCCTATACATACCGATCAACATAATTAACATGCAAAGGTACATAATGATAAACTTTACTGAGATGAGAAGAGACAACAATCCCATATAGTCTCCGCTAAGTAAGAGCTCATTCCTAAATGATAAAAAATAAGGAGGTATTAAGGAATACGGTAGAAATTGGGGTGAAAGAGTAGGCAGCCAAAAGAGAGGCCAGAATAGGTAAAAGGTAGAGAATAGGCAGGGCCATCTTGGATTAAGGTAACTAGGCTTGTAGGTCCTAAGTTTCTGTTGTTAGGAATGTGGGGTAGATGAGATACTTAGGCGTAGGATTTGAGAGTGGCACCCGGGCCTTAGGGGTCATCGGCGTCTGAAACAGTTGCATGATTCCTTCAGATAATCTGTTAATAGAGCTTTGAATGTGAAAATGCTTGGAAGTGAGGATAATGTGTCTTGCATAGTGTTCCAAAGTGATGGAAGTGAGAAGTTGATTGCTGCTGAGCCAAGGGTAGTTTTCACTCTAGGAATCTGGAAGCAGATTAAGGAGAAGCGTCTCAGGCCATAGGAACCTTTAGCCCGTTTGAAGATGTTCGAGATGTATTCAGGGAGGTTATCAGATAATGCTCTAAAAAACCTGAGGAGAGCATTCCTTTTTCTTCTAGATGAGAGTGAGGTCCATCCCGAAACCTGGTATAGACAACAGTGATGTGTACTACGGGGTAGATTTAAGATAAATCTTAAAGCCCGGTGGTAAAGGGTGCCCAGTTTGTTTAGCATCGCTGATGGGCAATGACTGTAAAGGAAGTCCGCGTAGTCCAGTATATGTAGGAATGTAGTTTGTACTAGTCTCATTCTGGCTTCTAACGTGAGTAGGTGTTTAATGCGATAGAATAAACCTAATCACTGTCTTAGTTTCTTCGAGGTTTCATTTAAGTGGCACAGAAAGTTGAGCTTGTTATCCAGCCAGAACCCTAGGTATTTAAAGGTATCAACTACTTCAAGGGGTTCATCTAAGAGTGTTCGGATCTGTGTGATATGTGGACATCCGAAAGTAGACTTTGGTGAGAGAATCATTGCTTTAGTCTTTTTGGCGTTGAGAAGGAGCTTATGAGTGAGAAGGTTGTATTGGAGGGTGACGAAGTCTTTCTGTAAGTACTCATGGGCCAGATCCAAGGATGAATTTGTGGTATAGAATACAGTATCATCTGCGAATAAGTGCACATTTGCTGTGCCCAGCTGTGAGTCCAGATTATTGATGTATATTGCAAAGAGGACAGGGCCCAGGATAGAGCCTTGTGGGACTCCTCGTAACAAGGATTTTTGTGGGGACAGATCTCCTATGACTTTGACTTGTTGTAACCTATTGGTTAGGTAGCTGGTGAACCATTTAATGGCAGAACTATCAAGTCCGATGTTACTCAGTGCAGTAAGCATGATGGTATGATCCACAGTATCGAAGGTCTTACTTAGATCAAGGAAGAGGGCAAATACATGTTTCTTAGAGTCCAAGGCCATTTGCCAGTCTGTAGTTACTTTGGCAAGAGCCGATACTGTACTGTGTTTGGCTCTGAAGCCGGACTGAGACGAGTTCAGCAACTTTTGTGAATCCAAATGTTCTCTAAGTTGGATGTTGACAATTTTTTCAAGTAATTTAGAGAGGACGGATAGTATAGAAATAGGCCGGTAATTGTTCAGATCACTCGGATCCCCAGTCTTGAATAATGGTAGGATGTGGGCAGTTTTCCACAAGACAGGTAGCTCACCTTGAATCAGAGAGGTGTTTAAATGTGTGATGGGGGTGGTCAGATAGGTATGGCCAAGTTTTAGGAAGTAAGGTTCAATATTATCTGTACTCGCACTCTTTTTGTATCCAGAGAAAGGAGGAGGTCCTCCACTTGCTTGAACGTAATTGTGAGGAAGCTGAAGGGGGTGGGATGCGGTTGGTTATGGTTGTGATTATCTGTGATGCCAACAGTGTAGTCTCTTGCCGGGCTATGTTTGCTGATAGGAGAGGTGTCAAAGGCAAGCCCTGCAATGGCAAAGTGATCATTAAGCTTCTCTAGTATATCAGCTTTGTCCGTATAGGTGGTACCATCAGACACAATTTTGTTTGGAAGGGGTGTTGCAGTGGACTGACCTTCGACTTCTTTGAGGATGTTCCAAAATTTGGCAGAGTTGTTTTATTGTCTTCTAGTTCTTTTGGAAGTACCTAGCTTTTTCTGACCTAATTAGTTGGTACAAGCATTCCTAGTGGTACGGAATGCTAACCAATCAGCTCCAGGTGGGATTTCCTGGCTTTTTTCCACCAGTAGTCCTTATCCCCAAGTGCTTTCTTCAGGATGGGAGAGAACCAGCCAGGAGTTTTATTTTTTGATTTGATCAGTCTTAGTGGGGCGTGTTTGTCTATTAGCCTCAGTAAGAGGCTGTGAAAGATGTTAAATGCCTCATTAAAGGTGGGAGCTAGATAGAAATCCTGCCAACGAATGTTGCTTAAATCTTTCAGGAAAGTGTACTGGCAGAACTTTTTCAGGCATCTTTTCAGTTTGAATTTGGAGGCCGTTTTTATTTGGGAAGGATGTCTGATGTAGGCAGTAGTGCAATGGTCGCTTATATCGTTGAAGAATACTCCAGTATGCAAGATAGTGTGAGGTTTGTTTACTAGCATAAGGTCCAGGAGGGTGCTGCACTCAGGGTTTTTCCCTGTTAGGTCTGGTTATAGCAGTCGCCATTTGTAACAGACCATTAACATCGCACAGATCCTTCAATTTCTTAGAGCTGTCGTCATTCCAGTTTAGATTGAAATCCCCCATTAGAATACACTCAGTATTAGCAGAGTCAAGAAGGTTTTGAAGGTGTGGCAGAAGTGCCCAGCCACCAGACGGTGGTCAGTAGCATGCCGCCACAAGGAGTGATTTCTCGCTGGAAAGTGATAATTTTAGAGCAAGGCATTCAAATTCCTTAGTTTTGAGGTACAGTCAAAGACTGTGACTGTGAATTTGCTTTTGACATATTGCAACCCTCCCTTCTAGTCGGTCTATCACAGTGGTAGATGATATATCCGGCTACGTTGATAGATTTGTCCGGGGTCGAGGCTGTGAGCCAGGATTCAGTTATCATGAAGAAATCAGGAGATGCATGTAGAGCCCAGGTCTGTATAGAGTCAATCTTCTTTAGCAAACTACAGACATTGTTACGGAGAAAGCTAATCCCTTTATATTGAGGGAGGTCCGCAGGGGCGTCCACAGAAATAGGTGGATCTGGGTTTAATTCAACATTTCCCGAACAGAGTAGGAGAAGCAGTAGTAGTTTTTTAAGGTGGTGTCTTAGCCTGCTAAATATTCTTTTACTAAAACCCAATCTATATTTTTTGCAACAGGAGGGGTGGTCCACAAGGCTGAATGCCTGGTCAGGTCCATGAACACTGCACCTGTATATAACCCACCTTCCATGCTTATGTGCAGGTCGTTTGTGAACCTGACCAAAGCAGTCATGGTTCCATGTCCTCTCCTGAAGCCATGTTGTGCATTTGTCAATAGTTTATATTTATCTATGTATTCCACAACTTGTGAATGGAGGGCACTGTGGAGCCTGACCAATATGGCAGCCTCAGCTTTCAGTACTGAATAATTACACACAGAAAACACAATCACTTTTGTTGTTTTGCCGGTATCGCCAGTTTTGCATTATTTTAGTGTCTTTGGAAAGTCTTCAGCCACAAGATTACTGCACTAGTTGAGACCTGGCTCTCCAAATCTACTCCCGACTCCTTTGTCTCACTCCCCGGATACACCCTATACCAAGAAGACCGGGTGGGAAAACATGGGGGATGTCATGCAATCTACATCAGAGATAACATTATTGGCCACATGCACCCACCCCCAAGCTCAAAAATGGAGCCCAAGCCCTCACCCTAAAAATCACCCCAGACCCCTCCAGTGGCCCACTATACCTCACAGTCTCCTATATAGCACCTAAGAGCCAAAAGCCTGCCATCACATCCCTCACTATCTCTCTACCCTCCCACACAAAGCTGAACAGACACTAGTAGGGGACCTAAATGTCAACTGGCTTGGTCCCTCGGCCGCACCAATGAAGGACTCCTTCACCGCCCTCGACATTGTCCAATTAGTCACCCAACCTACTAGACGTCATCCTTCTACTGGTACTAGAACCTTTCTGGATAGCAATCTCTAACCGTCCCCCACAAAATCCAGGACATAAAAGTTCTTCCTGACTCCCTAAGCGACCACTCACCCATCCTATTCCTATGGACCTCCTCCACCCCTAAATCCATAGCTCAAACCACCTTCCAAAGGCGTCTCCACACAGGCGGTTAAAAAAAACTTAAACAACTTCTTGCCCAAATGGACTGGTCCCCCATTAATATAGCCCCCAGCATTGACATTGCGCTCAATCTGTTCGTGTAGGCCTCCACTAAGGCCTGTGATCTCTATGCACCACTCACCAAACACCGCAACAAAAGACAAAATGCACCATTGGTCACCCCCTCCCTACTCCAAAAACTAAGGGAAAGGGACAATATCTGGTACAAAGCTACGGAGTCTGGCAGGTCGACTGACAGACAATCTTATAATGCCGCACGCAATGGATGCACGTGAGCCATCCGCAAGGCCAAAGCAGACCACTATCAAACTACTCTCACCGCCACATGGGGTCTGCACGGACCTTCAGGAGTAATATCAAAGAACTTAATGGGAAATCACAGTCCCCACCTCCCTCCCAGCTCTCCACAGACGGCACCATTTCCACGGACCATAGCAAACTGTCTAAACAATACCGAAGTGGTATTGGAGTCTCCCAGATGGTTAATTCTGGGGTATTTCAATGCACGGATCAACGATGAGCTCGCTATTTGGTCAAAACCTCCTTCAACTGATGGATCTCATTGTCTCGGGGCCACAATTGGACTTGGTGTTCCATGGGATGGAGATCTCTGATGCGGAGGTTGAGCCAACCGGCTGGTCTGACCATCACGCCCTGAGGTCTAGATTTGTAGCCCCTGAAATAGGCCTGCCCCTTAGGAGTTAGTACAGTTCCGTCCTTTAAGATGGGTCACCTCAGAAGGCCTAATGATGGAACTGGACTTCTCGGGTATACCAATGGATAGCATGGACCCAGTGCCCCTGGTCCTGGCCTTTAGTAGGGCTGTGGTAGGGGTCCTGGATGTCACTGCTCCAATTTGTGTTCATCCCCGCACTCTTCACCTGGGGGCTCCCTGCTTTGATGGAGAAGTCCGTGAGCCGAAGATTGGAAAGACACTTGCGGAAAACTCACCTGGAGGTGGATAGGTTTGGATTACAGAACATTATAAGATCTACCAATCAGCAATTCCCCATAAGAAGGCAGAGTTCCTGTCCAGGGAAATTGCTGCAGCGAGGAATAGACCAGCCCAGCTCTTCCGGACAGTGGACAGACTGTGCAATCCAGCCTGTCTACAGATCGGTCGAACGTTGTCACAAGTACAATGTGAGGAGTTTGCAAAATTCTTCACTGACAAGGTATCCACCATTAGGGATGAGATCCGCCAACGCCCATCCATTGGACCTTGCACTGATCAGTCGGACAGTACTAATGCCCAGTTGTCTTGGTTCACTTTTAGCCAACCGGCAGTCATGAATATAGTGAGGATCATCTAGACCCTGTGACCTACCTACTGTAAGTTGGATCCAGACACTACTCACCTGATAGTGGGGTGTGTAGATGTCATCGGCCCAGTCCTGACTGGGATAGTGGTGGTTTCATTAGAGAGAGGGATCTTTCTGGATCCCTTAAAGAAGGCAGTGGTGTGCCCCCTTTTGAAAAAAACCCTTTCTTGACCCCGACTGCCCAGCAAATTACAGACCGGTCTCCAACTTACCCTTTGTAGGAAAAGTTATTGAGAAGGTGGTCGCTCTGCAGCTGGAAGATCATTTGTCCAGCCACAATATCTATGACGCTCTCCAGTCCAGCTTCAGGAAAAGGCATAGCACGGAGACAGCTGTTGTTCAGGTTTTAAATGATCTCCTGATGGCGAGAGATCGGAGAACCCGTTCCATCTTGGTTCTCCTGCATCTCTCAGCAGCATTTGACACCATGGATCATGGGGTGCTGCTTGACTGCCTGTGGTTTTTCTGTGGACTGAGGGGGCAGTCCACAGTTGGTTTTGATCCTTCCTTGAGGGTAGATCAGAGAGAGTGGTGTTGGGGATTTATACCTCTGCCCCTCACTGGCTGCCCTGCAGGGTTCTGCAGGGGTCGGTGCTGTCCCCCATGTTATTTGCAGTGTATATGCTTCCAGTGGGAGACATTATAAGATGGTATGGGTTGAGTTTTAATTGTTATGCTGATGATTCTCAGCTCTACCAGTCTTTTGTGCCTGAACAGGAGTCTGATTCCATCACAGTGTTTAATAACTGCTTGCTGGAGATTCAGGAGTGGACGAGTACTAGTTGGCTTCGGTTGAATTCAGGAAAAACTGAGGTATTGGTGGTGGACCCTGGAGTGAGGGACAACAGGGGCTTGGGTTGGGAAACCCTCAGATTTATATCTTTGGGGGCTCATCATGGCCTCTGGCCAAGTGCATAACCTGAGCATGGTATTTGATAAGGGCCTGACCCTGAGGGCGCAGGTGTCGGCCGTAGTCAAGTCTGCCTTTTTCCATCTAAGGAACATAGCCAGAGTGAAACACTTGGTCCCACCCAAAGATCTTCCTACCCTGGTCCATGCCTTTGTCACCAGCCATTTTTATTACTGCAATGCCCTCTATCTAGGGCTGCCAAGGGTGGATATCCGCCACTTGCAGCTTGTGCAGAATGCAACAGCCAGGTTGTTAATGGGAGTTCCTAGATCTAGCCATATAACACGTGTGCTGCGTGAACTGCACTGGCTGCCTATACAGTCGCATTGCTGACCTATAAGGCCCTACACGATCTGGGTCCTCACTACCTGAAAGAGCTCCTGGTGCCTTACTGCCCCATCCACTCACTACGATCCTCTGATGAAGGATTGCTAGAGATAACTAGGGTATATTTAAAGACATCTGGAGGAAGATCTTTTGCCTATATGGCACCTATCCTGTGGAATTCTTTACCTCGTCAGATATGAGATTGCCTGACTGTGGAAAGTTTTAAAAAACTGTTAAAAACTTTTCTCTTTAACCAAGCATTTGCTGGGACTTAATAATTAAGGGTTATTTACAGTTATTGTAGTTACTGTTTTTATATGGCTTGTTTTTAATTGAATTATTGTAAAAGCGTCCTGAGCTTGGGAAGGACGCTTTAAAGAAATAAACTTTTACTTACTTACTTCACAGATCTCAGCACTGTTCTCCCCAGCTGTTTCTTTGACCCTGTGCCTGAATCCCAACCCCCAACCCTGCAGCTCCCTCGTTTCCTCCTGCGCAAAATATCTACCCATGAAGCCCGTCCATACCTGCAAAAAGCACTAAACAGCAATAACCCTAGCAATGACCCCCTAGATGCTAGGCTCCTTTGGCTAGTCCTCAATGAGGTCCTAGTCCCTCTAATGGACCTACTCAACAGATCCCTTTGCCTGGGGCAATTCCCCAGTGCCTGGAAGACAGCTGTCGTTACCCCCATTCATAAAAGTGGTGACAAATCCTCCCCCAGTAACTATAGACTCATCTCTATTCTCCCCCTCTCTAAAGCTTTAGAAAAAGTGGTTGCCACACAGCACACTGAATACCTAGCCAAGCATGACATATTATGCCCGGAGCAGCATGCCTTCTGTTCAGGCCATAGCACTACCACAGCCCTCCTAGAATTCACCAGCTTCCTACACTCCTCCCTAGACTCCAGTAACATTGCTGGAGCTGTGTTCATAGACCTTTCCAAGGCCTCTGACACGGTCTGCCATCCAGTCCTTCTTGACTCCCTCTATCAACTTGGCTTCTCCACGGGCCCTGGCATGGTATGCCAGTTACCTCTCCACCTGGTCCCAATGCGTCAAAATAAATGGGACCCTATCCGACATAATACCTGTCTGCTCCGGGGTGCCCCAGTGCTCCATCCTGGGTCCACTACTCTTCACCCTCTACCTACACACCTTGCCAAAGGCCCGCTCCAAAAAAATCCTACTGTATGCGGATGATACAGTGCTCTATGCCTCACATCATAAACCTACTCCCCTTCAGGACTCCCTCCAACACGCCTTCTTCCAGGCTGAAACATGGTTTATGGACCGTAGACAGGTCATAAACCTAAAAAAGACGAAATCTATGATTTTCTCCCACCACCAAAACAAAGCAAAAAGTGCACCTCTCCTCATCCTCCCCAGCACCCCCTTGAACAGGTATTCATCTACAAATATCTTGGACTTACCCTCAACTCTTCCCTTGCATTCCATGATCACATAAACACCCTAACGGCCGCCGCAAGCACTCAGATTGGACTCCTTTACCGGCACAAGGACTGCCTCCTTCCTGATGCCCTTAGGCTTGCCATTACTTCCTCTATACAGTCCCTAGTGGAGTATGGGCTCCCTGTGTATGGGGCAGCAGATAAGTCTGCACTCCAGAAAATTCAAATATCCCTCAACAAGGCCTGCAGGCTCTTAACTGGTGCCCCATGGCTCACCCACACCTGCTCCCTCTATTCCACTGCCAATCTCCTCAACTTCAATGAAAGATTCCACTACCAGACCTGCCTACTGACCAAGAAAATTCTGCTCGGTCATTCCCCTCCTGGGGTCACCGCCTCTCTCCAACTTGCCACCCCCTTTATCTCCACTCGCAACTCAGACAAAGCTATACTGGCGGTACCCAGGGTAAAAACTTCCTTTGCCCAGAGATCCTTCTGCTACAGGGCCCCTGTCTGGTTTAATACACTCCCAGCCACCATCACCAGCACACCCAAGATTGCCTCTTTCAAAGTCGCTCTCTAAAACCACCTCCTCAATGTCCACTCCTGTAACTGCAACTAGCCTGCACTCTCATGCCCTCTAGGGCCCAAACCTCTGACAAAGTCCATGATGGACTGCCGCCACTTACAACAATGTCTAATCCACCTCTGGCTCATGAATAAGATGCATTATACCGTAATGGATGCTCGCTCATGGTTAACAATGTTTTGCTGTACTTATGTAAATATCTGTATCCAAAACTGTATATAATGTTTGTAAGCAATGTCTGTAACCTATACATGACGGCTATTCCATTCTAACTGTACCCTCTCCGTTTGTTTTTCTCTCCTCCATGTGACGAGGTACCTTTGTAAATGAGCTGATGGCTCAAAGGTTGTAAATCCGATTCTTCAAATAAATAAAATGGGAAAGTCTCACAAAGAAAAGCAGTTGCAGGAGGGAGCTATCGGAAAGATGTCCCAGTGCCTCCAACCACCCGATCAGCCCCAGGACGTGTGACAGAGGCTGTGACACAACCTGAGGAGGAGCCCCTTCAAACTGTGGGAGCCAGACTAACTACATTAATTAAATCCGTAGCGGGTCTATCTGACAAGTCTGACACCCTAACTAATTGGGTGTCCACCCTGGAAACATCTATGGAGGCTGTTCAAACAGCAACTGTGGAAGCTACAAAACGATTCAGCCATGGGAGCGGCGGCAAACCTTGTCAAAGAAAATCATGATTTGTGGACCAGGTTCGAAACTCTGGAAAATCAAGCCAGATCCTTGACTCTTCGTCTTATTGGGATGCCCAAGGGCTCTGAAGGTGATCTACTGTTATTTCTTGGCGACTGGTTCCAACAGCAGTTTCGAGATGAGCTGCATAATCGACTCATTTACATGCAAAAGATCTATCCGGTCACATGGGGGAGACCAGCTAATCCAGACATCCCTCGAGCAGTTGTGGTGGTAACAGATGGCACTGGCACCAAGGACCGAGTGCTGGTTTTAGCCAGACAGAAAAAAACATTGCTCCAGGATGGTCTTCCTATCCACATCTTTCCTAATTTAAGTTATGCCACAAGGCAAAAAAAAAGTTTCAACAAAGTCCGGGCTTTGTTGCGGGGAGCTGGCGTACTTGGTGTGGTGTTTCTGGCCTGCTTACGGTTTGTCCACGGAGGTAAAGTCTTCTCGTTCAATGACCGGGAGAAGGCCTTAAAATAGGTGCAGAAGCATGTTGTGTTCTCCCAAGGGCAGAGCTCCAGATAAGGTGAGTACCAACCTATTTTACTCACCTCATTTTAGGAAATACGCTTCAGAAATGTTTTTTAATGAGTACCAATACTCACCCAATGGACCCTATGCATGATTGGGCAGGAACTACACGCCAGAGGCACGTATCCTGCCCAAGCCCTGCACCAGACAGGAGCAGGCATGCAGTTCAGCTCATTGCATGCACCCGCTGGCACCTGTCCATGGCCCTGCCCCTGGGCACACAGACACACTTAGGACATTTCCGCAGACCGGGCGTGCATCCAGAGGGATGCCCTGACCCGGTCCGCTAATATATCCCTTACGCCCGAGGGGCACGGATGTTCACAGAAGACACTATGTGTGCCACTAGCCTGGGGCAGGTGAGTGCCTGATCGGCCACCCCCAGCCCTCCTTGATGCCCCAGGGGCTGGGGCGGCATGTGGGGGGGGGGTTCTGCAGTGCCCCGTCAACGCAGCGGCTGGTGGCGGCACCCTGGGGGTATGCATCCCTTACGGCTGGGTGTTGCCCTGTGTAAGGTGTGCCCACACGCCCAGCACTCCACACCTTTGTGAATGTCATGGAGTGCGGGCACGCCCCCCACCCACCCCCAGCGTGTTGCCTCTGCGGACGGGGATCGGGCACACAACTGCCACACGCACCCTCTGTGAATGCTGCTCGGGACCCCACTCCATGGCATTCATAGTTTCATAGTGTATACAAGTTCAAAAGGCTGAGGCCCAAAACAAATTCAGTCAAAGTGGTGCCATAGCGCCATAGGGCCCGCAATTTGTAAATGCTACACACTCCACAGAATAGTGCTTCATAACTTAACTGGTGATTCAAAAGAGCATTTTGTTTCCAGATTTACAACACTCGTACACATCCCAGTTTTGTTTTACTCACTGTATTTTAAATTGGTGAGTAAATTACTCCTACCTGCCAACATTAGCTGGAGCATTGTTGGCATCTGATCAGTTCTTAACTAGTTTGGCATTAGAGCCAAATAGCATAGATTGGGTTTTGGACTCGTTTAAGACAAGATTATGGCTAGACAGCCATAGATAGATTTGCTGAAAATCAAGAGAGAGATTATGATTGATGACATCAATATTGTTATCACTGGTGTAGAGGACAATATCATCAGCATACAGAAGGGAAGTGGTCCTATGGAGGTCTGAGGTGATGTTATTGATGAAAATTGAGAAGCGCAGGGGTCCAAGGACAGATCCTTGCGGTACCCCGATGTTAGTGGTGGCCTTGTCAGAGAGGGTGGAGTTTTATTTCACAGTTTGAGTCCTGTCAGTTAGGTAGCATCCAAACCACCGTACAACATTCTGGGAGAAACCTAGAGATGTAAGGGTAGCAAGGAGGATGGAGTGATCAACAAGGTCAAAAGCCTTGGTCATATTGATGAAAACTGCCCTGGTGAGACGGCCATAGTCCATAGCCATTTGGGTATCTGACGTAAATTTAAGAAGGGCAGTAGTGGTGCTATGACCCTTGTGAAAACAATGCTGGGCGGTGGTTAAGTAGGTCATGTTTCAGTAGAAAATCAGTTGTTTAAGCGGATACAAGTTTCTCCAGTATTTTAACTAAAACTGATAGGATAGCTATGGAAGGTGATCTCTGTTCCAGAGTAAAATATGGGGTGCGCTCAAAAAATACAGGTTACTCACCTGTAACAGGAGTTCTAGGAATGGTATATGTTGTTCATCCACACTGGCTGGCAGGTTCCTTGCCACTTTAAATCTTGCCAGAAGGTCTTCAAGCTGGCTCCTCCCACCCACCTGGGTGGTAAACCTCTCAGCTCCACCCCATGATGCCAGATCTAGGCCGCTGGAAGCCAGGTTGTGGGTCAAGCCGGGAGGGAGGAATGTGGGATGAACAACATATACCATTCCTAGAACTCCTGTTACAGGTGAGTAACCTGTATTTCTAGGGACATGGATATGTTGTTCATCCACACTGTCTGGCAGACTCCTAGCAGTTCTCCGGGAGGAGGGAGGCAAGGCACACACGCCCTACTTAGGGAATAAGGACTGGAGAACCGAGGTCCCAAAACCAGCATCCCGGCATGACTCAAGGTCGATGTGGTAATGGGTAATGAAAGTGTGTGCCGACTTCCAGGTAGCAGCCCTGCAGATTTCCTGGATAGGGACGTCCCTGGAAGCAGCCACCGAAGCAGCGGTATGGCGGGTAGAATGAGCTCTTATCCCTTTGGGAGGCTCCATGCCCGCCAACCTGTAGCAGAGATCTATGCAGGAGGTGACCCACCTGCCTATCGTCCACTTGGCTGCAGGTCTGCCAGGTGCGGCTTCAGCGTAGGTGACAAACAGCTGGCGAACCTCTCCCCGAACTTCAGCCGCTCGCTCCTTATAATAAGAGAGCGCTCTTCTAGGGTCCAAAGTATGGAGCCTATATTCGGCCTCCGAGGTGTGATTGGGGTAGAACACCGGCAGAGTCAACACCTGGTTAAGGTGAAACTCGCACCACCTTCGGAAGGAGTTTCGGTGGGGGGGAGGAGAACCTTGTCCCTGTGGAAGACCAGATAAGAAGACTCGATGGAAAGCGCCTGGAGCTCTCCCATCCTTCTGGCTGACGGACAGCCACCAAGAAAGCGGGTCTTCCACGACAGGTGAGAGATGTCACACCTGCGCATCGTTCGAATGGCTTGCCCATGAGCTTAGCCAGTACCAGCAGTAGATCCCACGGAGGTGGAGGTTCTCGCACCGAAGGGGATATGTGATCAAGGCCTTTGAAAAAGTGCCCGACCACCTTCTCCTGCGCCACCGACTGCTTCCCGGTCCGCGCCCGGTAAGCAGAGATGGCTGCCAGGTGCACCTTAAGGATGTCGACCGAAGCCCTAGCTGAGAAAGGGACCACAGGTAGTCCAGAATGCTTGCCAAGGAACAGGAGGAAGGGTCCAGCCCCTTGCCCTGACACCAAATGGAGAATCTCTTCCATTTAAAGGCATAGCATTTCCTGGTTGACTCCTTACAGGATGCCTCAACGACGTTGAGGACCTTGTCGGAAAGACCCAAGGCCTGGAACTCTAGCCGCTCAGGAACCAGACCGTCAGGTGCAGGGATTGAAGGTCCGGATGGAATAGCTTCCCCTGGTTGACTGAGATCAGGTCCGGGCGGCTGAAATCTGCCTCGGGAGCCTGGAGCCGAGGCTGAGGAGATCTGGATACCAGAACTGGCGGGGCCAGTCTGGGGCTACCAGAATCACCTGTGCGTTGTCCCTCCTCCCCTTGAGAAGCACCTTGCGGATCAAGGGAAATGGGAGAAAGGTGTCGAAGAGGCCTGGGGTCCACGGCCTCGAGAAGGCATCCCCCTGCAGCGAGCCCTGCTTGGGGGAGGGGCATGAAACAGCCTCAGCTTTGCATTCTCCCTGGAGGCAAAACAGGTCCACCTGAGGCATGCCCCAGTGGGAGAACAGATCTTGTACTACCTCCGGCAGGAGAGACCACTCGTGTAACGCAGCTCCTATCTGGCTTAGGGCATCGGCCAGAATATTGGAGGCTCCTGCCACATAGATGGCAAGGAGATCCACCTCCAGGCTGCACATGAGGGGCCAAGTGCGGAGAGCTTCCCTGCACAGAAGTATGGAGCGCGTCCGGCCCTGGCGGTTTAGGTAATACATGGTCGTGGTATTGTCAGTCTCGACCTGGACCACTTGACCCTGTACAAACGGAGCGAAGGCGGTGAGGGCTAGACAAACCGCTCGAAGCTCCAGCAGGTTGATGTGGCATCGGGATCCCCGCAGGGACCAGAGGCCGTGCGCTCTGTGCTCCCCCAGATGGGTACCCCAACCCATCAGAGAGGAGTCAGTCGATAGAGAGCGCAGACAAACGAGATGCCCTCCTGCAGATGAGCTGAAATGATCCACCACTGGAGAGCGTTCCACATCTCCTGGGTCACTGCCACTGGCTGGTCCAAGGGACTGGAGCGCTGTGACCATTGGCTGGCCAGTCCCCATTGTAGGGGATGCATGTGCCAACAGGCCCAACGGACCACGCTGGTGCAGGCCACCATGAGGCCCAGGAGGCACAGGAAGTCCCGGGCAGGGTGCAATTGCCCAACCTGAAATGAATGGGCAAAGGAGGAAAGAACCTTGGCCCTGTCCACCGGGAGCCGTGCTCTGCCCTGATGAATTGGATCACCTGCTTTGGCACGAGTTCTGACTTGGCCTCGTTGATGAGGAGGCCAACCAGAGAGCAAACCTGGAAGGCCAGATCCCTAGACTGCTCCACCTCCGGTCTGGAGGAGGCCGCAATCAGCCAGTCATCCAGGTAAGGGTACACCCGGACCCTTCGGTGCCGCAGGAATGCTGTCACCACTGCCATGCATTTGGTGAAGACCCTGGGAGCTAGAGAAAGGCTGAAGGGCATGGCCCAAAACTCGTAAAGAGACCCCCCTGCTCTGAAGTGGAGGAATCGTGGTGGGACGGATGGATTGGGACATGAAAGAACACGTCCTGGAGGTCCAGACAACAGAACCACATGCCTCGTTCCAAGGATGGAATGATCTGAGCCAGAGTGACCATCCTGAAGGTTTCGAGACCTTAGGAACCTGTTCAGGTCGTGCAGGTCTAGAATGGGGCACCAGCCCCCCCATCCGTTTCAGGACCAGGAAATACCTGGACACAAACCTGGGTCTGGTGGAGGATCCGCCACCTTCCTGTTCACCTCTTTCTGGAGGAGCAGGGCAATGTCGGCTCGACGGGCCGACAGAGAGGCTGCGGACCCCGTAGCCCCCCCGTGAGGCGACGGCTGGAAGGGCGGGGCCTGCTCGAACTCCAGAGGCAGACCCTTTCCTACCACTTCCAACACCCAACGGTCCGTGGTGATAGCGGACCAGGCGGAAAGAAAGTGGCGGTGCCGTCCCCCCACGGGGGGAACCCAGGGGGAAGTGATGCAGCTGGGGGCGACACCCCTCAACCCGTCACTGGGCAGGCTTGGAGGAAGGACCGGCCGAGGGACTTCCTGGTCTTTTCCTCCCAGCTTCCTGCTGGAGGAAGCTGCAGGCTTGGCTTTGGGGTGCCAAGTGTGAGCCTGCTGGCCTTGATGCTGGTGTTGCTGGGCCGGACGTGCCGCAGGGGCAGAAGGGCGAAAGGACTTATGCTGCTGCCGGCAGCCTTTGTTCCTTCTGGGCAGATGTGACTGAGTCCAAGGTGGCACTGGACTTCTCAATTCTCTGGAGGTGGCCTTCCACCCCAGGCCCGAACAAGTCGGTACCCAGGAACGGGACGTCTGCCAGCATGTGCTGGGTATCCGCCATGAAGGTGGAGATCCGCAGTCAAGCTCTGCGGTGCACGGCCACTGCGGCTGCTACTGATCAGGCACAGGAGTCTCCAATATCGAGAGCCATTTGGGAGCTGCTGCTTCGCCACTGCCCTTCCCTGATCCCGAACCTGCTTGACCGTAGTCTGGAGGTCAACCGGGAGATGAGGGATCACCTCATCCAGGGAGTCCATAAGAGCGTGGGAGAAGTGCGCCATTAATACGGCCGAACTGGCCTGACGGAGGCCGAGGGAGGACGCAGCGTACATTTTACGCCCGGCATAGTCCCGCTTTTTGGACTCTGTCGGGAGGCTCGTCCATGTCCCTGGTGTTCCTGGAACGCCGGAAAACACTATCGGTAACCAGCCCCTCTGGAGAGGGGTGCTCTGAGAAACCGGACAGTGACCCGGTGGGGACCGCGTACTTCCTGGCCATCCTGGCTGAAGGAGCAGGACAAGAAGCCGGCCGCTGCCATAACTCCAAGGCTGGGCCAACAATGGCTTCAGCCACCGGAAAGGCCTACGTGGGAGAATCGCCTCTGTCCAGCATCTCCGTGAGGGGATACATAGACAGTGTCGGCAGATAAGGGCCTATGGCCCACCCAGTCTGCCCATTTGAGCTTGTAAGTTCAGTTTATGTTTTCCTAGAAGTCTGTTGCCCCTTACCCCTGACCTCCAGAATTCCTTTATGTCTATCCCATGCATTCTTAAATCCCGTGATTGTTTCAGCCCCCACCACTTCCTCTGGCAGGGTATCCCACTTGTCCACCACCCATTCTGTGAAGAAATTCTTCCTCATGTTTCCTCTGAATCATCCTCCTTCCAACTTCATCCCATGCCCTCTAGTCCTGGAACATCTTTTTCACTTAAAAATAGTGTATTCCTGCACCCTGTTCCTCCCTGTGAGATACTTGTATGTCTCTATCATATCTCCTCTCTCCCTCCTCTCCTCCAGGGAGTACATGTTCAGTTCCTTCATCCTGTCTTCATAGGACTTGTGATGCAATCCATGCACCATCTTTGTTGCCCTCCTCTGAACCTTCTCTACCCTGTCTATGCCCTCACGTAGGTATGGTCTCCGAACTGTACACTGTACTCCAGGTGGGGCCTCACTAGTGTCTTGTATAGCAGAATTATGACCTCCTTTTCCTGCTGGTGATGCCCTGCCTATACATCCCAACATCCTATTTGCTTTACCTGCTGCCTTGTCACACTGTTTCTCTACCTTGAGGTCATCAGAGATGATAACCCCAAGATCCCTTTCCTGCTTGGTGCATGCTATATCCTCACCCCCAACTGATATATTGTGCCAGAGTTTTTGTGCCCATATGTATTATCTTGCACTTCTTTGCATTGCATTTCAACTGCCAAACCCCTGACCATTCTTCAAGTTTCTGCAGGTCCTTCTCATTCTGTCTACACCTCTGGTGTGTCTACTGTGTTACAGAGCTTTGTGTCATCAGCGAACAGTGAAATTCTGCCTTCTAGGTCCTGTGCAATATCACTGATGAAGATGTTGAATAGGACCGTCCCAGCACTGATCCCTGTGGTACCCCACTGGTCACTTTCCCTCTGTGGAGTGACAGCCATTTACCACCACCCTCTGTGTCCTGCCACCCAGCCAGTTACCTACCCACCACACTACTGTCCTGCCCACACCCATATTCCCCAGTTTGTGTAATAGTCTTCTATGTGGCACAGTGTCAAAGGCCTTGCTGAAGTCCAGATAGGCCATGTCCACTGCCCTCCCCTCTGATCCACCTCCCTAGTCACCCAGTCAAAAAATTCAACGAGGTTGGTCTGACATGACTCCCCTGGTGAAACCATGCTGCCTTGGGTCCTGTAGTCCATTGACAACCAGATGTTCCACCAATCTTTCCTTCAGTAGTGCTTCCATGATCTTCCCACTACCGAGGTGAGGCTGACTGGTCTGTAGTTCCCTGCTTCCTCTTTGTTCCCACTTTTGTATAAGGGACTACATCTGCTGTCCTCCAGTCTTTGGTACCTCCTATTTCCAATGATTGGCTAAACAGGATAGCCAGAGGTTCAGCCACCACCTCTCTTAGTTCTTTTATGACCCTGGGTGCACCCCATCTGGCCCCATTGCTTTATCAACTCTTATTACTTCCAGTTCCTTCAGGACCCTTTCTCGTAAAGGGACTTGTGTCCATTTCCCGCACCATTCTCACCCCTGTACCCTTCAGACCCATTACCATCCTCTTCCTCAGTAAAGACTGAGCAGAAATACCTGTTCAATATGTCAGCTTTACTGTTGTCATCCTCCACGCGGCCCCCATCCTCCCCCTTCAGTCTCACTATCCCTCCCTTTGTCTTTTTTCACTTATGTACCTGTAAAAGGTTTTGTCCCCTCTACCCACTGATTTTGCAATGTGTTCTTCTGTCTGAGCTTTGGCTTCCCTTACTGACCTCCCTGCCTCCCTTTGCTTCTCCTGGTACTTCTCCCTATCCCCTCTGCCTGTGTCTTTTGTATTGCCTGAATGCAATCTTTTGGCTTTCACTTTCTTTGCTACTTCTTTGAAACCATAATGGTCTCCTCTTCTTTCCTTTTGCTAACCTGCTTAATGCATAATTCTGTTGTTCTTGTAATCCCCATTTTAAATACTGCCCACTGTTCCTCAACCCCTGATTCCTGTCCCATTCCCCTAATGCCTCTTTCAAGTATCTCCCCATTTTCCCAAAGTCTGCCCCCTAAATCCAGGATACGTGTTTTGTGTGGTTTGGTTCTGCTCTTTCTGTGATTTCAAACCACAATGACTGGTGGTCACTGTTCCCCAGGTGCTCCCCACTGTTACCCCATCACACTGTCCCTGTTTGTGAGCACAAGGTCCAGTATTGCCTTCTGCCGAGTTGATTCCATGACCAGTTGCTTGAGGAAGGCACCCTGAAGGGAGTCCAGGATAAATCTGCTCCTAGTTGATGCTGCTGCTGGGATGCTCCAGTCCACGTCTGGAATATTGAAGTCTCCAACCAGTACTACCTCACTTTGTCTGCCATCCTTTGGATGGCTAGCATCAACTCCCTATCTGTTTCTTCCTCCTGGGCTGGTGGTCTATAGACCACACCTGTGCGGATGGCTGTCCCCATTTTCCTTTCCAGCTAACCCACAGTATCTCTCTCTCCCCATTTTGTTCCTCCTGGATCTGTGTGGCCCTTATGTCATTTTTTACATACAGTGCCACCTCCTCCCTTCCTGCCTGCTCTGTCTCTTCTGAATATGTTGTAGTCAGGTATGGCCATCTCCCAGTTGTGGTTATCATTACACCAGGTTTCAGTGATGGCCACAATGTCCAGGTCTGACTGCACCATGACAGCCTCCAGATCTTCCATCTTGTTGCTAAGGCTCTGGCATTTGCAACATGACGTTCCATGATTTGACCTCCCTAGACTGTTTCGCTGTTTCTACCAGCCCCTTCCTTGGTTGTCCTTTATCCCGGTTCTCCTTGCTGTCTGCCCTTCTGCTGAATTTTGCCCCTTTTCTGCCTATCCACCTCTTGGGCACTAATCTCCATCTTTTGCACACTGCTTTGCAGAGATAGCCACCTCTGGTTCACTGGTTCCACTGCTAGCTGTGGGGGGTGAAGCAAGTAGGTACCCTCCTTGCTGGCCTACCACCCCTTTGCTAGTTTAAATGCTTGTCAATGTAGCATTTAAACTTATCATTGAGTGCTTGGATTCCCCTCCAGGATGGATGCGGGTCGTCAGGCTTGAACAAACCTCCATCCCTCCAGGTGGGTCCCCAGTCACCAATGAATCCAAACCTTTCTCACAGCACCAGTTCTTCAACCATGAGTTAAAGTTCCTGGTGCATGCACTCCTACGGCCCTTGCTTCTCGCAGGTAGTACTCTGAGAAAGTGACAGAAGTAGCTACTTACTTGAGACCCCTCCCCAATTTTCTAAACTCTTCCTGAACTTCCTTTGGCTCCCCATTTGCCAGGTCATTAGTACCTAGGTGGATAATGACATCCAGCTCACCCTTCCGTCTTGCCTTCCCAGTGATCCCCAGGATCTCCCTTCCATCCCTCCGTGCCGTGGCACCTGGTAGGCACCTCACCTCCCTGTCCTCCCCCTCCTGTGTTCCTAGCTGGATCCCTCTTATGATGGAGTCCCCCACCAGGATTCGCTTCCTCCTCCTCTGGGGTCCACTGCTTTCCCCGCTGAGGTCACCTCCTTGGCTAACCTCCACATCCTTTCCTTCCACTTCTCTGGGTACCTCTACTTGGTTGTCCTCATTTGCCAGTGTGGCATATGAGTTCTTGAGTGGAATAGGATCTGGGATGTGCCTCTGCCTGACCGCTCTAACCCTCCCTGAGCCCACTGTCATCCAAGTGCTCCTCGTTCTCGGCATCCTTTGAGGCAGTTGCATTGGACTGGGTGGTCTCTGGATAGGGGTGATGGTACTCCTGACCCAGTTTACTTCCGCTCTGAGTCTGGTTACCTCATCCCGCAGTCCAGAGAGATGCATGCAGATAGGGCAGCACCTCAGTGTCCAGAAGGTCTGCCTGAATATGGCTGCCCCACAGCCACTGCACTGCATCACTCCCCACATTATACTGCAATTATACTGCTATTCCACTACTTGTCTGCTACTGAAGCTCTCCTAGTTCCCTTTTTATTAATTTACTGTCTTAAAAATCCTGCCACTGATCCTCAGATAATTTTCTTTGAAAAAAAAAAAAAAAAAAAGAAACCAATAAATAAATAAATGAGTCAAAACACTTGTGCTGAGGATGGGCTTCTTCCCCCTTATGCCCCTCCTACTTCACACCCCTTACTATACCCTTTGTTTAGCTCCTGTCAATCAGATTTAACAGGGCATATAATTAATAGTTGGGGGAAGGGGATCTGCAGCAATTAAAGACAGCACAGAATTACACCACCACTATGTTTTAAATTTTCAACAGCCCAAAAACAATTCTAAGTAAAGACAATAAAGAAAGTACAGTGTCACTAAAAACCCACAATCTAAGTTTAAAGGAAAAATAGCAATTACCAGTTAAACTTGGGCCGTTTAGATACGGGCTCGAGCTGCATCCCAGTAGACTCTGAGATGAGCCGAAGCAAACCCACCAACGAGGATGGGCTCTTATCCATCGACTGTCCCCCAGAGGATTCTAGGTCAAGGGGCCTGGAGAACAGGAAGGGGTTGTCATCAGACTCCAAGGAGTCTGCGAATAGCTGCCTAGGGTCTGAGCCACCCTCCACCTGCCGAGGACGGTCAGGAGTGAGGGTGACCGACAACCGATGGGGCAGTCCCTGACCCGACCGAAAATTTTTGGTCGGGGCCTCAGATTTAGGTTGTGGAGTTGGGGGTTCCACCACAATAGGTGGTGCAGCTGGTTTTGGCCGAACAACTGGCGCCGGTTTGGGCTCCTTGACAACTGAGAGGGGTTGTTTCGGCCTTTCAGGTGACAGCCACTTTATGGCCGGGGAAGGCGATGGTGTCGGCTTGTTCCCGGTCAGAAGGAGCTGCTGCCACATTAAGTTCTCATAGCGTCGACGCAATTTGCGCCGAAGCCTTTCCTCTGAGGAGGAAGAAGAAGACGAGGACGAGCGGTGCTGCCACTTTCCTCAGTGCCAAGACCAAGACCGCCGGTGTCGGCGGGATCGGCTGGACCGAGAAGAGGTCCAAGACCGAGACCATCTGTGTTTCCAAGGGTGGGTCTGGGAGGGAGCGGGGGAAACCCGTTCCTCCCTCGGCTCGGGAGCCTTAACCGGGGACTCTGGCACAGGAGGCGCAGGCAAGCCCTCGGTTTCCACCGGGGGAACTGGTGAAGAAGGGTTGTCGGCTTCACCAGTCAACAGCCCGTCCGACGCGTCGAGAAATATCTCGACCACGTCGACGGGTGTCTCGGCCAGTTGACCTGACAGCGACACCATGAAGCCAGCAGCCTTAGCCGAACCTCGACCAAAGTCGAAAGTCAACTGTCCGGGGAAGGGGACCTCTCCCACTCCCACGAACGCCGATGGTGGGACTTGCCCTTCGAGTCCTCCTTCTTGGACCAAGAGGAGTGTCCCGATGGACCCTCACCTTTTGTGGAGAGGGATTGACAAAGCTCCTTAAAAGAAGCCGTATAGGAGGAGCCCAAGGAGAGCGGGATAAATGCCGTGACCGAGGAAGACGAAGATGCAGCCTGGGCCGCCTCCTCCTCGAGGACAATCATCTGTTCAAGTTGCTCAGCTGAGCCCACCGCCGCAGAAACTGCCCAACGGGCCTCCTTTGACTTCACCAGTGGAATAAGTCTCTCGGGGCGCCCAAGTTGGAGCCTGGCAGCACGGTCTTCGAGGACATTTGCCGAGAAGGACTTGCATAAATCGCAGGCCTGCGGATCGTGGTCAAGCCCAAGGCAGTAGACGCACATGGAGTGCAGATCTGTCCGAGACATCTTCTGCCTGCATGGGCACTGCCGAAAACTGGGAGTCGATTTATCCATCGCAGCCGCGGAGGAAGAAACAAACCGAAGTCTTGTAAACTTTAAAATTAGTTTCGGGTTAACCGAAGAGTCTGGATGCACTCTAAATGCAGAGCGCTAAGGAGGGAACCTGAGCTTCCAAGCGGTAAGGAAGACCTGGCGTCATGGGGCGGAGCCGAGAGTTTTACCACCTGGGTGGGTGGGAGGAGCCAGCTTGAAGACCTTCCGGCAAGATTTAAAGTGGCAAAGAACCTGCCAGACAGTGTGGATGAACAACACATCCATGTCCCTAGAATTATATCCGTAGACAGTCTTTCTCATTTCCAGATATTCTTTTAATTTTTAATAAGGCAAGCCTCAACATTTCACCTAGTATATAGGCTTTATCAGGAGATGCCTTCATCTAAATTATATAAATCAAAAATTCCTTCATTCAATTGATGTTTTAACTCACAAATCTGTATATCCTGATACACTATAGATCTTAAGCAACCTTATTCATTATTTACTTGGTTTTGTAATTCATTCCAACCAATTCATGGCTTACTGTGTTACAGCTCCTTACAAAGTGTGTGTCTCTCCATTAATGGCTGCTACTTCTAATTAATTTTTAATGGAGAGACACACACTTTGTAAAGAGCTGTAACACAGTAAGCTATGAATTGGTTGGAATGAATTACAAAACAAAGTCAATAATGAATAAGGTTGCTTAAGATCTATAGTGTATCAGGATATACAGATTTGTGAGTTAAAACATCAATTGAATGAAGGAATTTTAGATTTATATAATTTAGATGAAGGCATCTCCTGATAAAGCCTATATACTAGGTGAAACGTTGAGGCTTGCCATATTAAAATTAAAAAGAATATTTGGAAATGAGAAAGACTGTCTACGGATATAATTTTGAGCGCCCCACCATCTTTTACTCTGGAACAGAGATCACCTTCTATTAACAACACATCAGGAGTGGCAGCACTAAAAAAGAAGTGTTTATTTCCTGTGGAACCCTTCCGTTCTTTTTTCCTTTATAACAAGGATAGCTATGGGCCTGTAGTTAGAGGAATCTTTACGATCTCCTTTCTTAAAGACAGGCGTAATCCTTGCAACCTTCCATATCTCTGGGACATAGCCTTGTGACAGGGATAGCGTGACGATTTTTGCTAGGGGAGCAACTATATAGGGGGCAGATAGTTTTAGGAGCTTATGCTCAAGGTTGACCGAGCCAACTAAAGTGTAGTCAGAGATTTGGTTTAACAGGTCAAACACCTCACTCCAGGATACCACCTTGAAAAAGGACATGGGACCGGTGACAGCTGATGGGGAAAAAATATGCGAAGGGACAGGGAAAGAGGAGATGTACTTAAAACAGGTCAGAGAAATTTTCATTGAAGAAATTTGCAATGGTACGGGGACTGTTGCAATGAACCCCATTTAGCGACATGTCGTTGGGGGTGTACAAGGGATTCAATCCAAGAAAGAATTTAATGTGTGACCAGAATTTTTTTGAGTCCCCATAAGAGTTGTTTAACAGATCTTTGCAATAAGAACTTTTAGCCTTTTTAATGTCCTTTTTGCAAGAGTTCCGAAGGGTCCTGTATGTATTTAAGTCAGAAGGTAGCCCTGAGCTCTTGTAATGGTGCCAGCTTTTATCCCTTTGTCTTAGTTTAGCAAGGAGGTCAGATTTTAGCCACCGGGTGGGTCTATTTTTAACCCGCTGAGTTACTAGTTTGCAGTGCTTATCCTGAAGCGCTAGGAAGTGTACCATGAATCGACTGAAGGAAATCTGGGCATCATTTGATTCTAGAAGGGAGATCCAGTCAGTCGCAGCGATATCATGGAGGAAAAGCTCCAAATCAAAGTTAGCATAGTTGCGGAAAGTAATGAGACGAGGTTGAGAAGGAGTAGGCTTCCTTTTCCCCCAGATACAGAAATAGGGAAGTGACCTGTGATGGCATCAGGTAGCACGCCAGAGGCAATTATGTTTTCACGGTGGTTAGTCATAATCCAATCAAGCAACGTACTAGTATTAAAGTGGGGGGGAGGGAGTCCTAGTAGGATCGCTTATAAGTTTATGAAGGTTGAAACTCTGTAACCTGAGCAGTAATGTACATTGGGTGTTTCCCAACCAGTTTACATTAAGGCCCCCTAATATCAGTACTTCATGTTTCCCAGCAAGTTGAGAGATTTGGTCCAGCAACTCATCCAGACCTTTCTGGCTATTAGATGGGGGGGGTTATAAGCGCATGCAATATGTAGTTTTTTGGTACCTAGGATGAGTAGAGTATGAAGTACCTCACAGTGGTTTAGGAGAGGTGATATTATGGCACTGAGATGGAGATGGTCTTTAAAGTAGATAGCAGTGCCACCCCCACCTTGGATGCAGTTCTATCGAGCCTCAGAAGGTTATAGGAAGGAAGGGAGCACAGAGCCATTGGTAGAGGGATTTAGCCAGGTTTCAGTCAGGCATATAATGTCAGGCTTATAGAGTGAGGTCCAGGATTCTAGCTCTGTAAGATTGTTGAATGCGACTCCTGATATTTTGATGTATAACAATTAGACCTTTAGCACTGCTAATTAAATCTGGTATAGCGTATGTAGGGCCTGGATTTATTTGAACATCCCCAGAAAGCAAGATGGCAAGTAGAAGATACCATAGCTTGCGTCGCAGGAAGGGACACGAGGTACACGTGCTCAGGTGACACTTTTTATGAGCATAATCAGTTAGGAGGTGCCAGGCTCTGTTTAGTAGTAAATGGGAGGAGTCACGGGGGGAGAGAAGAGTATGAAGTACTAATAGGTTGGAGAAAAAGTAGTCATGTGGCGGGAACTTAGGAACCATAAAAGCAGGTTGAGGTACCGAGAGCATGAAAAGGTGGAGCAGAGGCAAAGAGGACGCAATAGAGAACAGCAGCATGTATTGGTGCCCCATTGCTACCTGGAGGCAGGAGAAGGGTCAGCTAGTCAGGTGGCAGCCTAGTGAAACTGTCGAGGGACTGTGACTAGCAGTGGCCGTAAGTCAAAAACAGCTGTAGGAGGAAAGTCAGCTAAGCTGGTGGCAGCCCAGTGTGCTGTCGAGGGACTGTGACTAGTGGTAGCCGTAGTTCAAAAGAGGTTAGTAGTTTGATGTACAGGTGACAAACAGTAGTAGTCCAGGCAATACTGGTAAGGGGAGACCTTAACAGGTAGCTCAGGCAGGATAGAAAAAGCGGCAGATAGCTATTTTATTTAGGGCCTGATTTAGGTAGGAGGGATTTATGAAGTGTGGCTAGAGTCCAAAACTAACCATCCCCAAGAAATGCAAAGGGGAGTGGCTGAAATATAGGAAAAGAAAGTGGGCCAATAAAGAGAGTGGTGTGAGGAGGAGGAGTAGTGGCTAAAGTGTATTTAAGGGGGCCTGGGAGGGTGAGAAATATGAAAGCTACTAGTGAGGGTATTGAGCTGCCGAAAAATTTAGAAAGCAGCCATGTACCAAGCGCCAATGAACCAATCCTACAGTTCAGAAGCCTAAGAAAGGCGCACCAATCTGTGGTCAGGTTTAGAGCAGGCGGCCCAATCGGATATGAGCGGCCGAGGCGCCACACCAATCAGAGCAATATAGCAGAGTAGCAGGATAAGCGGTGAATGCCTCAAGCCGAGATCTGAAGAAGGGGACCAGGAGGGAGGCTTAGCAGCTTGGATGTTGGTTGGTTGGTCGGGCGGCGGCGACCGTGAAGCTCTGCCTCAGGGAGTTGGGCGCCGCTCGGGCGGTGGAACCTGGTGGCAAATAGGAGAAACAGACAGTTAATACACAGCTTTCACACAAAGGGCCTAGGGCAGGGGCTGGCTGCAAGGCCATCACCGGGGGTGGGGATGATCAAGCAGAAACAAAGAACAGAGTTTTAAGGATAGACAGGGGAGGGGTTACAAATCTTCAAGACTGAGAGAGGGTAACTCTTCAAAAATGACCGAGAGTGGGGCGGGGTGAGGAAAGTGCTAGTACTGAAATTAGGTTACAAGATAAAGCAGTAGGTTACAAGATAAAACAGTGAGGTTACTGGTGGGGGGGGAGGCAACTACTGGAGCTAGAGATGAGGTTTGAGTAAGGGGGTGAGAGCAGGAGTAGGGTGGGCAGTGAGATTGGAGGATAGAGTCACAAAAGGTCAGGAAAATTAAAAATCACTAAAGAAGCAGGAAAAGCCATGAGTTTAGCATAAAAATTGACTAGCACTTCAAAATAACTACACTTTAACATGAGAGTTTCATCCAGTAACATTAACTAGAAAAAGTCAGATTCACAAACAAAAAACAGTGTATAAGAAGAAAAATATCAAAATACCACAGCTAATAGCGAGGGTATTGAGCTGCCGAAAAATTTAGAAAGCAGCCGTCTACCAAGCGCCAAAATCCCACAGTTCAGAAGCCTAAGAAAGGCGCACCAATCCGTGGTCAGGTTTATAGCAGGTGGCCCAATCAGATATGAGCAGCCGAGGCGCCGCACCAATCAGAGCGATATAGCAGAGTAGCAGGATAAGCGGTGAATACCTCAAGGAGAGATCCAAGGAAGGGGACCAAGAGGGCGGCTTAGCAGCCTGGATGTTGGTCGGTCGGGTGGCGGCGGCCGTGAAGCTCTGCCTCAGGGAGTTGGGCGCCGCTCAGGTGGTGGAACCTCAAGCCAAGAGCCAAGGAAGGAGACCAAGAGGGCGGCTTAGCAGCTTGGATGTTGGTTGGTCGTTTATTTTAACTTGTATTTTATATCTTTTATTACTCCATACACAATAAATAGGTTGGTGATCGCTGACTGAATCTGGAAATTGAACCTGGTAAGTTTCCAACTGCTTTTATGTTTTTTTCCATATTTACTAAAACCCAATCAATTAATGAGCCTTTCCTTGTTTGCTTATTAAATTTAGTCTCATCTTTTATTAATTGTGTCAAATTAGCTCCAATCAAAACATTTTTAAATTTACTAATATCTGGTCCTACCCAATTTAAGTTTAGATCTCCCAGGACAATTAATTCTCTATTCTTGAATTTTACTTACAATTTGAATGAATTCCTCAAGTCCTGGTAACTGAACTTTTGGTGGGTTATAAACACATCCAACTATCAACTTTTTATTTCCATGTATTACTTACAAAAATAAGCTTTCACAACCCAAGGTGATGGCAATAGATTCAACAATGGCAGCTGTAACATACTCTTTTATATAAATCAGTTTTCCACTTTTCCTTTTATTTGTATGATCTTTTTTGAAAATGTGATAAACATCTAACTGCACTACATTGTCTGCTATTTTATTTGTTAACCATGATTTGCTAATAGCTAAAATATCTGGCCTATATACATACGAACAAGCCAGCAGAGGAAGGCCATTTGACCTATCAAGTCTGCTCCTATTGCAGGGTCCACAGCTTGAGCTACTGTCCCTGCTCTCCCTCCTCACTCCTACCATCCTCCCTACCCATGATCCTTACCTTCCCCCATGCCTATCCCAGCCTCTCTTAAAGCTGCTCACTGTCTTAAACGAGATGACCTCTTCCGGCAGCGCATGCCAAGTGTCCACCACCCTTTCTGTGAAAAAGTGCTTCCTGACATCCCTCCTAAACCTCCCTCCCTCCAGCTTAGGACTGTGCCCCCTCGTGATATGGTTGCCACTCAGCTTAAAGAGACTTTCCTTATCAACATTATTTATCCCTTTCAAGTACATGAATGTCCCAATCATGTCCCCTCTCTCTCTCTCTCTCTCTCTCTCTGTCTTCCAGGGAGTACATGTTCAGTGCCCTCAACCTCTCCTTGTATGCCTTGCCCTGCTGACCGGCCATCATCTTTGTAGCCCTCCTCTGTACCTTCTCCAGCAGGTTAATGTCCTTTTTGAGGTGTGGTCACCAGTACTGAACTCTATACTCTAGATGCGGCCTTACCAATGACCTGTACAAGGGCAGTATTAACCTCCTCTCTCCTACTAACAATCCCCCTAGCTATGCATTCCAGCATCTTGTTTGCCTTTGCTGCTGCTTTCTTGCACTGCATGGAGTACTTCAGGTCACTAGTGATCATCACTCCCAGGTCCTTCTCCTCCTCTGATGCAGCTACTCGGACTCCACCCAGGTAATACTCTGTCCCGGGATTCTTTGCTCCAATATGCATAACTTTGCATTTTTTGGCATTAAAGCCAAGCTTCCAGATCCTGGACCACCTCCCCAGCTTTTCCAGATCTTCCTGTAGGCCCCGTATCCCTTCAACTGTGTCCACTCTCCCACAGAGCTTGGTGTCATTTGCGAATAGGCACATTTTGCCTTTAATGTCATCCCCAATGTCATTGATGAAGACACTGAACAACACTGGCCCCAGCACGGAGCCCTGTAGGACCCCACTGGTTACATCTCTGGTGCCAGATAACTCTTCCCCCACCACCACCCTTTGGGTTCTGTCCCTCAGCCAGTTTTCCACCCATTTGGCCATCTTCTCCCCAACTCCAAGATCTACTAACTTCCTGGTCAACCTTTTGTGGGGCACAGAGTCAAAGGCCTTACTGAAATCAAGATAGAGGATGTCTCCTGCTTGGCCCCTATCTACTGTCTTAGTGACACAGTCAAAGAAGTCAATCAGATTTGTTTGACATGATCTCCCCCCCCACCCCAAGAACCCATGCTGCCTCTCATCCTGGAGACCATGCTCCTCTAGACATGCCACCAACCTTTCCTTTAGCATGGTCTCCATGAGCTTTCCCACAATGGAGGTTGGTCAGACTGGTCTGTAATTCCCTGGATCATCATTGGGACCACTTTTGTTAAGGGGCACTACATATTCTGTTCTCCAATCCTGTGGTACCACGCCTCACTCTAGTGAACTATTAAATAGGTCTGCTAGTGGCCCTGCCAGCTCCTCAGCCAGTTCCTTTAGTGCCATTGGATGTACTCTGTCCAGGCCTGGTAATTCGTCCACTTTCAATGCCAGCAGACCCTCCCTCACTCTATCCTCCTCTATCAGTATGTCTGTGTTTCCCTCCCCCCCCCCACTCCTCTTTTCCCTCCTGAAGGCACTGGTCCATCCTTCTCCATGGTGAAGACAGAACAGAAGTATTCATTTAGTATCTCTGCTTTTCCCCCATTATCCTCTGCCCACTCCACCCCTTTCTTAAGCCTAACAATCCCTTCCTTCTTGTCCCTTTTCTCACTTATATAGTGAAAGAAAGCCTTCTCTCCCTTCTTAATTCCTTCAGCAATTTTCGGCTCCTTCTGTGCCTTTGCTTGCCGGACTTCCTTACTTGCCTCACTAGCCAGCCTTAGGTAATTTTCCCTATCCACCTCTCTCTTGGTCGTCCTGAATTTTTGATCCTCTGGGACCCCCAATGACTTACTGTTGTGTGCTCTTCTGCAAACTGCCTATGTTTATTTCCTCTTTGAAAATTCTGTTATGTATGCTGCATGTAACTCATCTGTACTGTTCCCCACTGTCTTGTCTCACAATTTGATTGTTCCCCTCCCTGTGACGAGGTGCCTTTGTAAATGAGCCTTTGACTCAAAGGTTATAAATCCGATATATGAATTAAAATAAAAAAATAAAAATTTTCTATAGGCCAACCTCTTTTCCCTTACTGCCTCGGCAACCCCAAAACTGAACCAGCTGGGCACTTTGGCCCTTGTGTTCTTCCCCCTGAGCCTAACACACTCATCTGTGGCAACCAGTATTCCTTCCTTAACGATGGACCACTTTTGGTCCACCCCCATATCTGCTCTGATGCCCACCAGATGGCTCCTTAGAACCTCACCCATTTTCCTGAAGTCGGCCCTCCTGAAATCCAAGATTTTGGTCTTAGTCTGGATAACCCATGCCTCAAGTTCATGTTTCTTTGGCAGTATACCTCAGATAATTAAGTGCATCATTTTTAAACCACACGTACTGATCCAATTTTGTTAAATTAAAGGATGGGATATTATTTATTTAGCTTTTGTTAACCAGGTAGGTACACTAGACAAGACAATTGCCTATTTTCAGGTACGACCCGGGAGAGTACAGGAATAATAGATTTAGGTACATACAACGACATTGTACAAATTAGACATGTTACAGTTCATGTGAGGATACAGATTCAACACAGCGTACGAGCGTGGTAAGGCATAGATTATATAGTATTAACATAACAACATAAACACCTTATGGAAGCCAAGAGCAGTTCCAGGAGCACAGTATCGAAATCCTTCAGATGTGACACTATATACAGTTTAGCAACCTCTTAGAGTCTGGTCTTTTGTCCAGGAATTGCACCAGAGCAGAGGAGTGCTGTGATGGATCAATTCACGGGGGTTTGGGGCAGCCACAGGCTGAGGCAAGTTTGAGATGGTTCCATAGGGAGGAACGGAGACACATCTGTGAGTGCATGGCACGGACCTGGGCAGAGATGGAGTTCCACAGTCTGGGAGCGAATGCAGCAAAGTCCCACCCACCCATTTGAGTCCGTGTAGCCGGTGTCTTGAGAAGGGCCTGTCCCTGGGACCTGACGGAGTAGGAGGAGGAAACGGATGGGACAAGAAATTTCGCAAGCCCTGGAGGGGTGCCAGTGCCATGGACCTTTCCGGTGAAGCATCCTAAGACGAAGTCTATGTGGTTAGCAGGTGAGAGCCAATTTAGCCTGCTATAGAGGTCTCAATGGTGAGTGAGACGGAGGGTAGCCAGCACGAAGCGGCAGACATTATTGCAGGCAGTGGACCACCTAGTGAGGTGGACTTTGGATGAGTGGGCAAACAAGAGGAGCCCATAGCAGAGTGAGGGTAGGTGCACCCCTCTGGCAAGTGCAATCCGAGCTGCTGGAGTAAGATTACTTTTTGCTCTGTATGCCAGACCCAGTTTGCAGTTTACAGTCTTGCAAGTATTCTGAATGTGGCGGCCAAGGTCAAGCTGCGGGTCCAGCATCACCCCAAGGCATTTAAAGTTGTCAGTAACTGGGATCTTGACCCCATCGACACCAGAAACGCATAGTGAAGTAGGGGCGGCCTTAATCTTGGCCTAAGACCCAAAGAGCATGGCCTGGGTTTTCCTGAGATTTAGAACCAACTTATGTGACAATATCCAGGATTGGATGTTCCTCAAGTCCTCGCTCAGGTGGTGATTTATGACCCCTATCTCAGGGGAGTGAGTCAGGATGACCAGGTCATCTGCATAAAGGATAGGCTTGCAGTGGAAAGCAGCAGCCGGGAGTTTGTTCACGAATATGGAAAAAAGCAGGGGCCCCAAGACAGAGCCTTGTGGGACACCCATGGTAACAGGGATAGTGTCAGAGAACTCCTTCCCATACTTAAGTTGCTGTCTGCCACTTAGATAGTTGGAAAACCAGTTGAGCACCTCAGATGATAGACCATAGGAGCTGAGCTGGGTGGAGAGCATGGTGTGATCAACAAGATCAAAGGCCTTAGAGAGATCTATAAAGATGGCTCCAGAGAGTTTGCCTTGGTCCATAGCCGCTCTGATCCAAGATGAGACCGTGACAAGGGCAGAAGTTGTGCTGTGCCCTTTCCTCAAGCCATGCTGCTCAGGGGACAACAGGTCACGAGACTGCAAGTACTCCGAGAGTTGCCATGCCACAACCTTCTCGAGAAGTTTGCTGACTGCTGACAGCATGGATATTGAACAGTAGCTTTCTATGAGTTTGGGGTTTCCTTGTTTAAGTATTGGGACCACCCTGGCTACTTTCCATACTTCCGGAATGACACCTGACGACAGGGACAGATTGAAGATATGGGTTATCATGGGGGCAATCTCACTGGCACCAAGACTCAGAAGTTTCAGCTACAATCCATCATGTCCAGCACTCGAGAAGTGGGAGAGACCCGAGAGCAGTCTCTGCACCTCTTGCACAGTCACCACCTTAAAAAGAAGGGGCAGGTAAGATGAGGATGGTGCGGCCCATTTTTCACCCTTCTCCCCTCCCCCATGGGGGAGTGATGAGGTAAAGGTAGATAGGTCCGAGAAGTATTGGTTGAATGCATTTGCGATGGTCAGGGAGTTGTTGCAACTGGCACCATCGATGGTCATATCCGAGGTCTCATCGCTTGGGGTCCCACTGACTATATTCTTAATGTTTCTCCAGAACCTCCTGGGGTCCTTAGCTGTGCACAGCAGCTCAGATTTGCAAAATTCCCCTTTGGCCGCCCTAATAGCCTTCTTGCACCGATTTCTGAGCATCCTGTACTGCAGAAATATGACCTGTTCCACTGTGGCCTTGAATTTTGCCCAGCACTTATCTCTGTACTTCATAAGGGTTAGCAGACTGCCCTGCAGCCATTTTGTTGCCAAGCCCCTGACCCTCCGTCTGATGAGGGGGGCATGTTTATCCTGCAGCACCCTGAACACAGTGAGGAAGTGACTGGCTGCTGATGAGGAGTCCTGTGCGTTCCATACTGCTGACCAGTCAGCGTGCTGGAGATCAGTATGGTAGGAGCCAAGATCAAACCTTGAGTAGTCTTGGACCTGGATAATTTTATGTGGGATTTTCAGAGAAGGAATCTTCCACACCCCGTGCACGGGGGAGTGGTCCGAGATGGAGTCAGAGAGGATGCCCAACAAGCTGATCCTCTCTGGTCGATTTGTCATGACCCAGTCCATGAGAGAGCTCCCTCCGCCATTGGGTGGGCATGTAGTAGGCTCCTTAATCAGTTGCGACAGGGAGAGACCAGCAAGGAGTGGTTCATATGCTTTGGAGTTGCAACCAAGCCAGTTTAGGTTGCGATCACCTAGAATTTATTATTCTAGGTGATCCATAGTTCATTATGTCAGGTCACAGCTCCTACAGTATCCAGGTAGACGGACAGCCCCTCCAGGCTGCCCCTTGGGGGATTGTAGGTGAATACAACATGCATCTTTTTGGTCATCCCGAGCAACAGCACCGTGTGCAGGAACTCACAAGGGGACTGCACAGGTTGTGGACAGGGTATCACCGACAAGTTAAGATGGCTTTTATAATAGACCAAGATGCCACCCCCCCCCCCTTTTCCTGGGCGATCAAGCCTGAGGAGGTCATAGCCGGGGAGGGCACAAGCGGAGTTTGGTATGGTGGGTTTAAGCCAGGTTTCTGTTATTCCCAGGATGTCAGGGGTGTGGTGGGTGACCCAAGCCAGTAGTTCCGCCAGGTTGGGCAGGATGCTACGAATATTGAGACGTGCTATTTTCAGCCCTTTGACCGCCATCCCGCCCAAAGCAGCAGGGGCAGTTTGGCAAGGCGGGCCAGGGTTTAGCTCGATGTCACCTGACAATGCTAGGGTCACCAGGAGTAGCCATAGGAGATGTTTTAGGGAAGGGGAGCCATCCGTGGCGCGCACGCTGCAGCCATATCTCCCGACCAGACGTGCATGGCACCGAAAGCACCTCAGGTCAAGACTGCGGAGAACCCAGGAAGGGGGTCTGCCTTCCGCTAATAGGTTGGAGAACGTGAAATCAGTTTCCTCCAGCAGGGAGCAAGTGCCCCATGGTTCACCCGCTCTAGGGATATCTGCACCAATATAGCAGTGGATGCCAAGGACAGTGAGGATACCACAGGCTAGTGTGCACACGAGTGCATGCAGTGGTATTCGCTTAAATAGGTACTGAGGGTTCCCCATGTTCATACCAGTGACAGACTGACCAAGGGGAATGGTCCAGAAATCAGTGCTGGTCACTGGCCCCAACTCCGTGGCCAGTGGTGATTCCCACACCACTACCAGACACCTGATACCACCCTGTTTTTCGGCAGTACCTACCTATTATTACGACTTATCTATTCTCGCCACAACAGTTCAGAGCTCATACCTCCAAGAGTACCAAACTAAGCCCCTAAGTTGGTGAGCACCCATGCTATGTTGGTAGGCAGGTCACCTGTAACAGATTGGGGATTATAAAACAGTACAGTTCACAGGGATACTAATGCTGTTAGAGTAGTCAAAAATATAAGCCAGTGCAGTTTAGTTCACAGGGATACTAACGCTGTTAGAGTAGTCAAAAATATAAGCCAGTGGACCCTCGACGCCCCACTAGATTTAGGTGAACGTATGCCAGGCCCTCCGCAAACTGTACAGCCCTCTTAAAACAAAGATATATCTTACAGCAAACAAACTGCTTTAAATATTGTGTGTTCTCTGCTACTAGTTAATGGTTATAACACAGGGTACTGTAGGAATTGATGGAACAAATTATGCTGATATTGTTTGTCCAATCAGATTACTTAGAGTTTGCTATAATTGCAGCGCTGGATAGTATATCAATTTTAGGTTAAGTTAGAGTTAGAGACTTTATGGTGCCCAAGATCCCGCCTATGGCCAGCGCCGATTGGTGCTGGTCTATTCAGGGGCATGGCTACCGCGCATTTAATGGGAGAAGGGAACGGAGTGGGCGGGCCTAAAACCCCACGCTGCAGCAGCTCTTTCTGATGCTGCTCTCACCAGCCCCAAACAATCCTTTCCCCCCAAAGGCACTAGCAAAGTCCCGAACAGTGTTCGTCAGGGGAGGACTGCCCGGTTTACCAGCGCCTCAACCCCGAGGTGCTCCTTCCTTGTCCTGAAATGCAGGGGGAGCCTCTCACAAGAGCCGCCCGCTCCCCCCCTGCGCGAAACAGTCCAGAATACTGTGTTGCAAAGATCTGGCTAGCCTTTTCGCTAGCCTTGCCCCAGGCGTCACCTTGTGCAGGAGCCAACTGGCGCAGTTGCCTTTTCAAATGGCAGTTTGGCGCCGAAATTCAGCTGGGGCTCTATGTGGAAACAAAGGCGATGGCGTTTAGTGGATGGTCCCGAAAAACCCAGCCCACGCTGCAGCAGCTCCTTCTGATGCTGCTCTCTCCAGCCCCAAACAATCCTTTCCCCCCATAATAGCAAGGAACTGTAAGGGCACAGTTGCAGTGGTTTTGATCAAAATCATCTGGGTCCTGGGTTTGTTTCCACGTCCCCTGCCGACAAAATATTATACCAATGGGATGCAGTAAAACAAACCCAATTTTTTAATCCCAAACAATAAAACCTAAATTTAGTACATCTCATGTTTTTAATACACCAAATTCATTTAATCCATTGTAAGGCACCTTTTCCTCACACTTAATCTGGTAAATTTCATCTACTTTACAAAACCCATTTTTATCCATTGAAGATATTGACTGTATACAACCCCACTACAGCAAAGAATGCATAAATAACTGAAGTGCAAATGGTGACCCCAATATAACCCATCTTAAAAATTAAAATAAGTTACAATTTATAAAACTCAAAATATATAAAAGTATGCTATGCTAATATAATCAAATCAATCAAACTAAAACAATAACAAAAGCATTTATATAGGCCAGTAAACTAACACCCCACCTGAAAAGACAATACAAACCTTAATTATAACAAAACAAACACTAAACTAATTACCTTCCGCAGGTAAGGGTGTAGTTTAGTGGTCCACACAAAATTTAATTTAAACATCCCGGTTTCAAGTTAAGGACAAGAAAACATTTGTCAAACTTTATTAAATAAAAATCCCTGGATTTTATTTTATCTTCCTTCTGAGTAGCAAACACTCCACTCACACTCGTCCTATGCTTGTACTAGTGCTATTATTAACTTCAGTTGTGCTGTGTAGCACTACAGACTACCTAATTTATACATAAAATGAATGACAATATTAAAACAATCCTCAGTCAGGATATACTGTTTGGGAGATTTTAACCACAAATAGACCCTTGCCACCAACAGAGGAATTTAATCTATAAAAATATTTTAACTAGAGCCCTAAACAATTTGGATAATAAATAGGGGATACACGATGGGCACGGGTGGAATATGGAAAATATCTGAATGAGTGAAGAGTGACCTCAGGATACCTCACGAGTGGTGGTATTCGAGGTCACTCTTCGCAAGTTCAGATATTTTTCATATTCCACCCCTGCCCATCATGTATTCCATTTTTCAATAGGGTCCCCTATTGTTAGTGGTGAAAAAATACAGGTTACTCACCTGTAACAGGAGTTCTAGGAGTGGTATATGTTGTTCATCCACACTCTGTGGCAGGTTCCTTGCCACTTTAAATCTTGCCGGAAGGTCTTCATGCTAGCTCCTCCCACCCACCCACCGGGTGGTAAAACCCCGGCTCCACCACATGATGCCAGATCTAGCCCGCTGGAAGCCAGGTTGTGTGTCGAGGCCGGGGAGGTCGGTTGGGTCATGTGGATGAACAACATATGCTACTCCTAGAACTCCTGTTGCAGGTGAGTAACCTGTATTTCTAGGGACATGGATATGTGTTCAATCCACACTTTGTGGCAGAATCCTAGCAGTTCTCCGGGAGGAGGGAGACAAGGTGCACACCCCCTACTTGGGGAATAAGGACTGGAGAACTGAGGTCCCAAAACCAGCATCCCGGCGTGACTCTAGGTCAATGTGGTAATTGGAAATAAAGGTGTGTGCCAACTTCCAGGTAGCAGCCCTGCAGATTTCCTGGAGAGGGACATCCCTAGAAGCAGCCACCAAAGCAGCGGTATGGTGGGTAGAATGAGCGCTTATCCCTTTGAGAGGCTCCATGCCTGCCAACCTATAGCAGAGATCTATGCAGGAGGTGATCCACCTGCTTACTGTCTGCTTGGCTGCAGGTCTGTCAGGTGCGGCTTCAGCGTAGGTGACAAACAGCTGGCGAACCTCTCCCCGAACTTCAGCAGTACGCTCCTTGTAATAAGCGAGCGACCATCTAGGGTCCAAAGAATGGAGCCTATATTCGGCCTTCGAGGTGGGACTGTGGTAGAACACCGGCAGAGTCAACACCTGGTTAAGGTGAAACTCCAACACCACCTTCAGAAGGAATTTTGGGTGGGGGTGAAGGACAACCTTGTCCCTGTGGAAGACCAGGTAGGGAGGCTCTATGAAAAGCACCTGAAGCTCTCCCTTCCTTCTGGCTGACATAACAGCCACCAAGAAGGCGGTCTTCCACGACAGGTGAGAGATGTCACACCTGTGCATCGGTTCGAATGGCTTGCCCATGAGCTTAGCCAATACCAGTAGTAGACCCACAGAGACGGAGGTTCTTGCACCAGAGGGGATAAATGGTCTAGGCCTCTGAAAAAAGCGCTTGACCACCTTTTCCTGTGCCACCGACTGCCTGCCGGCCTGTGCCCGGTAAGCAGAGATGGCTGCCAGGTGCACCTTAAGGGTCGTCGACCTAAGCCCTAGCTGAGAAAGGGACCACAGGTAGTCCAAAATACTAGCCAAAGGACAGGAAGAGGGGTCCAACCCCTTGTCCCGACACCAAATGGAGAATCTCTTCCATTTGAAGGCATAGCATTTTCTGGTCGACACCTTATGGGATGCCTCAACAACACTGAGGACCTCGTCGGAAATACCCAAGGCCTGGAACTCTATCCGCTCAGGAACCAGACCGTCAGGTGCAGGGATTGAAGGTCCGGATGGAGAACCTTCCCCTTGTCGACTGAGATCAGGTTCGGGCGGGCTGGAAGCTGCCTCAGGAGCCTGGAGCTGAGGATGAGGAGATCTGGGTGCCAGAACTGGTGAGGCCAGTCTGGGGCTACCAGAATCACCTGCACCTTGTCCCTCTTCACCTTGAGAAGCACCTTGTGGATCAAGGGAAATGAAAGGAAGGTGTAGAAGAGGCCCAGGGTCCACGGCCTCGAGAAGGCATCCCCCTGCAGCGAGCCGTGCTGAGGGGGACGGGCGTGAAACAGCCTCAGCTTCGCATTCTCCCTGGAGGTGAACAGGTCCACCTGAGGGGTGCCCCAATGGGAGAACAGGTCTTGCACTACCTCTGGCAGGAGAGACCACTCGTGAGATGCAGCACCTATCCGGTTGAGGGCATCGACCAGACTGTTGGAGGCTCCTGCCACATGGATGGCTAGGAGATCCGCCTCCAGGCTGATCACGAGAGACCAGATGCGGAGAGCTTCCTTGCACAGAGGCAAGGAGTGCATCCTGCCCTGATGGTTGAGGTAGTACATGGTGGCGGTGGTGGTGTCAGTCTGGACCTGAACCACCTGACCCCGTACAAATGGAGCGAAGGCGGTGAGGGCTAGTCGAACCGCTCGAAGCTCCAGCAGGTTGATGTGGCATCGAGACTCCTGAGGGGACCAAAGGCCGTGGGCCCAGAGATCCCCCAGATAGGCACCCCAACCCATCAGAGAAGAGTCGGTCATTAGAGTGACCGTCGGCTCGGGGCGGACAAACGGGATACCCTCCTGCAGATGAGCTGGGAAGAATTACTGCTGCAGGCCATCCCACATCTCCTGGGCCACTGTCACTGGCTGGCCAGCCCCCATTGCAGGGGGTGCACATGCCAGCGGGTCCAACGGACCACGCTGGTGCAGGCCATCATGAGACCCAGAAGGCACAGGAAGTCCTGGGCAGGGCGCAACTGCCGGACTTCGGCCCTGTCCACCAGGAGCCGGGCTCTGGCTCAAAGAGAGTCGAGCTCTGCCCTGATGAACTGAATCACCTGCGATGGCACGAGTTCCGATTTGGCCTCGTTGATGAGGAGGCAAATTCGAGAGCAGACCTGGAGGGCCAGATCCCTGGACCACTCCACCTCCAACCTGGAGGGGCTGCAATCAGCCAGTCGTCCAGATAAGGGTACACCCGGACCCCTCAGCGCCGCAAGAATGCTGTCACCACTGCCATGCATTTGGTGAAGACCCTGGGAGCTGAAGAAAGGCCGAAGGGCATGGCCCAGAACGTGTAAAGGGATCCCTCTGCTCTAAAGCGGAGGAATCGCTGATGAGATGACGGATTGGGATGGGAAATAATGCGTCCTGGAGGTCTAGAGAGCATAACCACACACCTAGCTCCAAGGATGGAATGATCTGAGCCAGAGTGACCATCCTGAAGGTACGTGGCCTTATGAACTTGTTCAGGTCATGTAGGTCGAGAATGGGGCGCCAGCCCCCCCCGTCCGCTTTGGGACCAGGAAGTACCTGGACACAAACCCCGGGTCTGGAAGAGGATCCGCCACCTCGCTGATCACCTCCTTCTGGAGGAGCAGAGCAATGTCAGCTCGATGAGCCAACAGAGAAGCTGCGGAGCCCATAGCCCCCAGTGGGGCAATGGCTCGATGGGGGGGGTCTGCTCGAACTCCAGAGGCAGACACCTGCCAACCACTTCTAGCACCCAGCGGTCCGTGGTGATAGCAGACCAGGCGGAGCCGTTCCCCCACGGGGGAACCCAAGGAGGAGTGACGAGGTTGGGGGTGACACCCCTCAACCCGTCACTGGGCAGGCTTGGAGGAAGGGCCAGCCAAGGGAGCTCCTGGGCCCTTCCCTCCAGGCTTCCTACTACAGGAAGTGGCAGACTTGGCCTTGGGGCGCCAAGGGTGAGCCTGCTGGCTCTGTTGCTGGTGCTGCTGGGACGGATGTGTCGCAGGGACGGAAGTGCTAAAGGGCTTACACTGCTGCTGGCGGCCTTTGTCCTTCTGGGCAGATGTGACCGAGTCCAAGGTGGCACCGGACTTCTCGATCCTCTGGAGATGCCCTTCCACTCCTGGCCCGAACAAGTCGGTGCCCAGGAAGGGAAAGTCTGCTAGCTTGTGCTGGGTGTCCACCGTGAAGGTGGAGCTCCTCAGCCAAGCTCTGCAGCGCATGGCCACTGTGGCCGCTACTGAACAGGCACAAGCATCACCGATGTCCAAAGAAGTTTGGAGTTGCTGTTTAGCCACCGCCCTGCCCTGATCCCACACCTGCTTGACCGTCGTATGAAGGTCAGCCGGGAGATGGGGAATCACCTCATCCAGGGAACCCCATAAGGGCATGTGAAAAATGTGCCATCAGTACAGACGAGCTAGCCTGTCGAAGGCCTAAGGAGGAAGCAGTGTAAACCTTCCGCCCTGAGTAATCCAGCTTTTTGGATTATCGGGTGGTTTGTCCACATCCCTAGCATTCCCAGAATGCTGGAAAACACTGCCGGTCACCAGCCCCTCCGCGGAGGGGTGCTCCGAGAAACCGGAGAGTGAACCAATGGGGACCGCGTATTTTCGAGCCATCCTGGCCGAAGGCGCGGGACAAGATGCAGGCCACTGCCACAACTCCAGGGCCAGGCCAACAATGGCTTCAGCCACAGGGAAGGCCTCCATAGGGGAATCTCCTAGGTCCAGTATCTCCATGAGGGGATACCTGGCCCGTTTCTGAACAGGTTTGAGCTGCATCCCAGTGGACTCTGAGATGAGCCGAAGTATTCCCAAGAATGAGGATGGGCTCTCGTCCACCGACTGCCCTCTTGCAGATGCCAGGTCAATGGGCCTGGAGTAGAGGGAGTTGTCAGACTCAGAGGAGTCCGCAAACAGCTGCTGAGCGCCTGAGCCACCCTTCACCTGCTGAGGCCGATCGGGAGTGAGGGTGACCGACAACCTGTGGGGCAAGCCCTGACCCGACTCAGAATCCTTGGTCGGGGCCCCAGTCTTCGGTTGAGGAGGCGGTGGTTCCACCACAATGGGTGCAGCAGCCGGTTTCAGCCGAACAACCGGTGCCGGCTCTTCGACTACTACGAGGGGTTGCTTCGGTCACTCAGGTGACAGCCACTTAATGGCCAGAGAAGGCGACTGAGTTGGCTTATTACCGACCAACAACAGTTGTTGCCACATCATGTCCTCATAGCGCCGGTATAACTTGCGTCAGAGCCTATCCTCCGAAGAGGACAAGCGGCGATGCCGCTTTCCATGGGGCCAAGACTGAGACCGCAGATGTCGGTGGGATCTCCTGGACATGGAAGAGGACCGAGACCTCCGGGGTCACAGAGGTGGGTCAGAGAGGGGCGGGATACCACTCATCTCTCGGTTCAGGGTCCTTGACCGACGCTGCACAGGAGGCACGGGCAAGTCCTCGGTTATCACTGGGGAACCGTGAAGAAGGTCGGCTTCCAGTCAACAACCCGTCCAACGGGTCGAGAAAAATCTCGACCACGTTGACGGGTGTCTCGGCCGGCTGACCTGACAGGGACACCGTGAAGTCAGCGGCCTTAGCCGCAACCGCGACCAAAGTCAAGAACCGACGGTCCGGTGAAGGGAATCTCTCCCACGAGCGTCGACGGTGGGACTTACCTTTCGGTTCTTTTTTCTTCGACCTACTGGTATGTCCCGATGGCCCTTCTCCCTTGGTGGAAAGGGACTGGCAAAGCTCCTTAAAAGAAGCAGTGTAGGAGGAGCCCAAGGAGAGCGGGATAAACGCCGAGGCCGAGGAGGAAGATGAAGTGGCCTGAGCCGCTGCCTCCTCCTCCTCAAGGGCGATCAACTGCTCCAGCTGCTCCGTGCAGCCCGCAGCCACGGACACCACCCAACGGGCCTCCTTCAACTGCACAGGCGGGTACAGTTTCTTGGGGCACCCAAGTTGTAGTCAGGCAGCGCGGTCCTCCAAAACCGAACCCGTGAAAGACTTGCACAGATCGCAGGCCTGCGGATGATGAGCAAGACCCAGGCAGTAAACGCACGTGGAGTGCGGATTGGTCCGGGACATTTTCTGCCCGCAAGGGCACTGACAGAAGCCGGGTGTGGATTTGTCCATCGCAGCCACGAGGGAATATGAAGACCTTAGTCTAGTAAACGTTAAAATTATTTTCGGAAATTCGGAAGTATTAGGATCCAGGCATAAAACGCAGAGCACTAAGGAGGGAACCTGAGCTTCCAAGTGGTAAGGAAGATCTGGCGTCATGGGGCGGAGCCGAGGGTTTTACCACCTGAGTGGGTGGGAGAAGCCAGCTTGAAGACCTTCTGGCAAGATTTAAAACGGCAAGGAACCTGCCACAAAGTGTGGACTGAACAACAAATTTATTTATTTATTTATTTATTTACGAGTTTAACCAGGAAGGCACACTAAGCAGTGTTGCTCAATTCCAGATGTGACCTGGGGGTCAAGACCCAAGACAATAGTACAAAACACTAGTTACAGAGTTAAACAACACAATGAATGGCCATCTGCCGTACAGACAATCGGTAGAACGATACAGGGACATTTTAGAGGGATACATCTGAGCACAGAAACACAATTACAATACATAATTGGGCATTAGCTATAGCAAGAGTAGGTGGAGGAGAAGTGGGCGCTGAGTAGGCAATTACGATGGTTGGGGTTGGGTGAGTATCTTGTATCAGATGGCAGGCCGTTCCATAACTGTGGGAAATGGAAATTGAAAGCGGCCTGTCCTTTGGTTGTACATATAAAGGGGACGTGGAGGAGCCTGGAGTCAGTGCTTTTGAGGGAGTAAGCAGGGAGGGGTTGTTGGGAGAGGGTAGAGGCCAGGTGGGGGGGCTAGGGAATGGGACCAAATTTTGGCTGCGAACCTAGCACAGTGGGTTAACCTTGGAGGGATGGCAGGGCCAGGGAGCTATATAAGGTGCAGTGGTGGGTTGTTTGTGGACAGTCGAAGATAAAAAGAGTGGAAAAGGTTGTCAAGGCTGGCCAAGGTGGAGGAGGAAGCGATAGTACAGACTATATCGCCGTAGTCGAGTACTGGGAGGATCATCTTTTGGACAACAGCATTTCTAGCAGGAGAAGGGAGGCAGCTTTTGTTCCTGTATAGGGAGCCGAGTTTAGGGAGTAGTTTCTTGTGTATGGAGTCAATATGAGTGGCGAAATCGAGGTGTGGGTCGAGCCAGATGCCTAAGTATCTGAAGCTGGTGCATTGTTTCAGTAGGGACCCGTCCAGGTTTTTGAAAGTGGGGCAGGGGGCTTGGCGGGAGAGTCTTTGCTGTGAGCCGAAGGTTAACATCATCATTTTTTTAGGGTTTAAGAACAGTTGGATTGGACTTCTGGTGACGTCAGGAACCGACATGGCGGTTTGACTCACCCGCTCCACTGCCCACCGGATATAATCTAGACTAATCTCCCTTAAGAAGATGGCATCCCCAGCCAAGCAGAGGAGAAATAAAGCAGGGAAGTTATCTCTAACCCCTGCGCTAAAACTTAAGGTTCTGCTACAAGAGGAAGAGGCTGAAAACCCCGATGAAACAGAGACCTCCAAGGAAGCGCAGCAGTCCGGGCAGCATGGAGGCCTCCAGGACAACGATCTTATAGAAACTATTAAACAAACAGCCCGCACAGTTTCTAAAATAGACTGGACTCTCTCCGATCTCCGGACTGACCTTGGCAGAATCGAGCACAAAACAGACCAGATGGAATTGTGCCTCACAGCAGTATCTGAGCAATCCGACAGGCAAGATAGACTTCTGCTGTATTTGTTGGCCCGGGACCGGGAGCTAACGCACAAGCTGAATGACCTGGAGGGCAGAAGCCGAAGACAGAACATCAGAATTCATGGGGTGCCCAAAGGTCTCGAGGGAGATGCTATAAATACCATAGAATTTACCCAGAGGCTTCTCGGAAAGGCGATCGATCTCCCTGAGGACCTAGATTTAAGTCTTGACCGTGCACACCACTCCCTGGCGCCCCGACCAAGTAATCCGGAAGCTAGGCCCAGATCCCTTATAGTCCGGTTCACCAAATACAATAGTAAGGAAGAGGTGCTGCGGAAAGCTTGGCAGCAGAGCCCACTGGAATTCGAGGGCCATAAAATCTCCATCGACAATAACTATACCTCTGAAGTTCAAGAGGCTCGGAAGGTGCTCTGGCCGATCGTGAAGTCATTGAGAGCCAAAAATATTAAGGCTCAAATCCTGCACCCCACAAGACTAAAAATCATAACAGAACAAGGCACCAAAATATTTAAAGACCTTCTTTCTGCCTCCCCCTACCTGGAAGAGTCGGGGATCACCACCCCCCCCCTTAATGAAGGAGAGGCTTGAGAGAGACCTCTTGGCATCAGCCTGGTCCGTGGCCCAGAAGGGAATAGCTAAGACGGGTTCCTCGGGGCGACAACCACAGACCTCCCTTCGAGCCAAAATTGGTGCAGTGCTGCAGAGGCTTGGCGACCCCGCCTTGATGAACAAGAATGCTCCTCATTTGAAACTGGCGTCGTCGGTGAACGAGGCGGAAGATTCAGGCCCTCCACGATGCTCGACCACCTGAGGCTACCCTAAAGCGATGTGCACACCTTGATCTTCTCTCCTGCATCAAATCGTCCCCCATTTTACACCATGGGCCTAATGGGCCTAGTTGAACTTACCGCGCCCTCGTGATGATCCTATCTGCAGACTGCCTTCCGTCTCCCGCTTTTCCCCCTCTGGTCTGAGGGCCGCAGTGAGTAACTTTACCCGGTCACTGTGGCATGGCCACTCAATCATTCGATGACTCTTTTGTGCACCTGGAGATGCTGACCCTACTGCTGACCCTACTGCTCTCTCCACTGACTTTTTTTTTTCTATCTTCACCCACTTAAATGATGTTGATTGTTCTGGGGAAAAAAGGGGGACATGATGTGCCAGTCTTGCTTACAGTGGGTAACGATAAATGTCAACTCCTCCCTACAACAACATTCTGGGTCTGACATGGTTCCCCTTCCACATCCCCCCCCCCCGCATATCTTGCATGTGTGAAAATTCCTAGTATCAGAGGTGCCAGTCGGGAGGGGGGTGGGGTCTTGCAACTCAGTCCTGATTCATTAAGAACAATACCTGAGGAGGCCTGGTGTAGAGCTGGCCTGCCCTTCCTCGTCCCTCCTCAGATGGTCTGACCTACCTTGAGCCGTGTGGGCGGAGGAGCGGTTGGGGGGGGGGCGGCTAAAGGCAACATATTGCAGTCAGACTGGCTACACTTCTTCTCTAGTGGAGGGCCTCCGGGGACAGCTATTGTCTCGGCTCTCTTTAAAGGCAAACAGCTCAGAAATCAACTTCCAGGCAGGCTGTACCTCCGGGAGATGTTTACTATGGAGAGTCTAAAAGTTCTGGTGCCCCCTCATTGAGCCCATGCCTCGGCTCTGGGCCTCGAGTGTGAACTCCGTCTTACAAATCTGGCTGACCTTCCCTCAGGAGGATAAGGACTGAGAGGGGGAAGCCTGGCAGATCGGGGGCTTGGGACCTCTGCCTCGTTGCCAGCTGGCTCCTCCCCGAGGCATGGGCTCGGGCGGATGGGCCTGCTCGCTCGATCCGCCTACCGACCCCGGATTTTCTTTCTCAGGTTGGCTGGTTTAAGCCAGCCACTCGATGTGCGGGCGTACAAACTTCAGGAGGGTTTAGAGGTGGCGCTTACACCTGTATGGTGTAACTGGCTCCAGACAAAGCTCACTCCCCTCTTCTTGGTGGGTCCACATACTTAATAGAAACTGGGTACTGGGGGGCAGAGACCCTTTTTTGAGAGGGTCTTCACTTCCTTGAGGTGACATTGAGGCGCCCTCCCTTTTGGGGAGGAAATAGGCTGTGTGTAAGGGGGATGAGATGAATTTCTAGAACACAAAGGCTGGGGCTGCTAAATACAAAATGCCTTAATCACTGAAACTAGGGATAATTACAACCAGTACCTGAGGGGTGTCCCCTCCCTCCTCTCCTCTGGGTTTTCTTTTTCATATGTTCGAGTGGGTGGGCACCGAGCAACTGTCGGGAATTGCTTTTCTCTGTTCTTATGCAGTTCATTACTGACAGAAGGAGGGGCTTCATTCCTGGGTATTCCAGGGCCCTGCAGAGAACACTCATTGTACTCCTGAGTGCTCTGTCTTGGTCTGTTCTTTCAGACACCCCTTTGCTGACAAACATCGGTCAGCATTCCCTTCGAAGCCTTATCACTGAATATCGGGCAACCAGGTCAAAAGGGGTTCAAGCCGAGGTGGCCCAACACTTAAGTCAGCTCATGGCTCAAAAATGGATGAGGCCAGAGCAATTGTTTTGCAGTATAACAGTTGCAAAAAGTTTTTTTCCAAGTTGTGTTAAGGTTTACTATATTAAATGTAAAGCTCTGCAGACTTGTTATAAACTCAAATCTGTAACGCCCAGAGAATCTATGTTTCAGAAAAGGAAGGTCAATCTTAGTTGGAAGGAACATGGTTAGTTGCACCACTAAGTTTATGTCTCTGAATGTGAACGGATCATCCAGCCCAATGAAGAGGAAGAGGATTTAGCAATTTATTGTGTCCCAGGGATGTGGAGGTGTGTTCCTGCAAGAGATGCACCTCTCTCCTCAGGAAGCCCAAAAACTTAAATCCAAGGCCTTTCCAGTTATTTATTACTCCTCTCTCCCGGTGGGCAGAAAGAGGGGGGTAGCGATACTACTGTCGACAAAGCTACAGTTTCAACAGCAGGAGGTGATAGAGGACCCCAAAGCTAGGTACATTATTGCAGTTGGGATTATTCAGGACACACAAATAACCCTGGCTAATATTTATATCCCTCCTGGGTCTTCATCCAGAATGTTTTCAAATATTTTACACCTGGTGGCAGAAAAGGCTATAGGCATGCTAATAATGGGAGGAGACTGGAATATAGTTTTAAACAGGGCCCTTGATTCAACCTCCCAGATCCCAAAATTGGACGTAGCTAAAGCTCGCTCTATTAAAATTCAGCTTGAGCAGCTAGGCATGTGCAATATTTGGAGAGAGAAATACCCAAGAGCACGGGAGTATACCCGCTTTTCCCCCAGGTTTAGGGTATTTTCCCGCCTGGACATGTTCTTCACATTTAAGGGTGACCTGAACAGATTCCCCCTATATGGGTGGGCACGACTATCCTCTCAGACCACAGCCCCGTTTATCTAGAGGTGGAGCTGGGACTACCTAAACATACCACGCACTGGAGACTGAATACCTCTCTCCTGCAGGACAAAGGAGTTCTCAAGGAACTCAGGGATTACCTGAAATTTACCCTTGAGGAAAACACCAGGCAAGAGGTCTCACCACTGATATTATGGGACACCATTAAAGCCTCCGTTAGAGGTAAACTTATATCAATAGCTTCCCATAAAAAACGAGAATTAAAGCAAAGCCAACAGAAATTAATCTCCCAGATTAAAGAACTAGAGGATGCCCAAAAAACTAAGTGGGAGGAATCCCGGGATAGGGAACTGCTAAAGTGTAGGGAGCTGCTGCATAACATCCAAAAAATAGAAGTAGAAAAAAAACAGGTTACTCACATGTAACAGTAGTTCTAGGAGTGGTATATGTTGTTCATCCACACTGTCTGGCATTGTCCCTTTCCCCTTTAAATCTTGCCAGAAGTCTTCAAGCGGCTCCTCCCACCCACCCAGGTGGTAAATACCTCGGCTCTGCCCCATGATGCCAGATCTAGCCCGCTGGAAGCAGGTTGTGCACCCTTAAGCGGGGAGGTGGTGGGTGCATGGGATGAACAAACACTACCACTCTAGAACTACTATTTACGGGTAAACAACTGTTTTCTAGGAGCGTGATATGTTGTTCATCCCACACCGTCTGGCAGACTCCTAGCAGTTCTCCAGGAGGAGCGAGGCAAGGCGCACACCCCCTACTTAGGAAAAAGAGATTGGAGAACCGAGGCCCCAAAAGCAGCATCTCGGCGCTACTCAAGGTCGATGTGGTAATGGGTAATGAAGGTGTTTGCTGACTTCCAGGTAGCAGACGGACAGATTTCCTGGATAGGGATGTCCCTGGAAGCAGCCACCAATGCAGCAGTACAGTGGCTAGAATGAGCTCTTATCCCTCTGGGAGGCTCCTTGCCTGCCAACTCATAACACAGACTTATGCATGATGTGATCCATCTTGCAATAGTCCGCTTGGCTGCAGGTCTGCCAGAAGCGGCTTCAGCTTAGGTGACAAACAGCTGGCGAGCCATCCTCTCCTTGTAGTAGGAGAGAGCACATCTGAGGTCCAGAGTATGGAGCCTGTACTCGGCGTCAGAGGTGTAGTTAGGGTAATATACCGGCAGAGTCAACAGCTGGTTAAGGTGAAACTCTGACACCACCTTCGGAAAGAATTTCGGGTGGGGGCGCAGGACAACTTTGTCCCTGTGAAAGACCGGATAAGGGGAGTCCACCGAAAGCGCCTGGAGCTCCCCTGTCCTTCTGGATGATGAGACAGCCACCAGGAAGGCAGTCTTCCACGACAACTGCGAGAGCTCAAACTTGTGCATGGGTTCGAATAGCTTGTCCATGAGCTTTGCCAAAACCAGCAAGAGATCCCACGGAGGTGCAGGTTCACGCACCGGAGGGGATATGTGATCCAGGCCTTTGAAAAAGCGCCCGACCACTGTCTCCTGTGCCAATGTCGGCTGACCGGCCCAGGCCCGGTAAGCAGAGATGGCTGCCAGGGGCACCCTAAGGGTCGATGACTGAAGACCCCCTTTGGAGAGGGACCAAAGGTAGTCTAGAATGTTAAGCCACAGAGCAGAATATGGGGTCCAGGCTCTTTCCCTGACACCAAATGGAAAACCTTTTCCATTTGAAGGCATAACATTACCTGGTCGATTCCTTTCGAGATGCTTCCACCACTGTGTAGACATCCTCGGAAAGACCCAGAGCCTGGAACTCTAGCCACTCAGGAACAAGGCTGTGAGGTGCAGGGATTGCAGGTCTGAGTGGAAGACCTTCCACTGGTTCAACGATATCAGGTCCAGGCGTGTACAAAGCCGCTCCGGGGTCCTGCAGCTGAGGCTGAGGAGATCTGGATACCAGAACTGGTGTGGCCAACCTGGAGCTACCAGGATCATCTTCACCTTGTCCCTCCTCACCTTGAGTAACACCTTGTGGATCAAGGGAAATGGAGGGAAGGTATAAAGGAGGCCTGGGGTCCACGGCCTCGAGAAGGCATACCCCTGCAGCGAGCCCTGCTGAGGGTGGGCATGGTACAGCCGTAGCTTGGTGTTCTCCCTGGAGGCGAACAGGTCCACCAACGGTTTGCCCCAACGGGAGAACAGATTGTAAGCTACCTCTGGATGGAGAGACCACTCGTGGGACGTCTGGCCTATGCGTCTGAGAGCATCCGCCAGTTGGTTCGAGACTCCTGCCACATAGATGGCCAGGAGATCTGCCTCCAGCCGACTGACGAAAGTCCAGATCCGGAGTGCCTCCCTGCATAGCAGACGGGAGTGCGTGCCGCTCTATTTGTTGAGGTAGTACATGGTTGTGGTATTGTCTGTCTGGACTTGAACCACTTGACCCCGGAGCTGAGAAGCGAAAGCTGACAGTGCCAGTCTGACTGCTCTGAGCTCCAACAGGTTGATGTGGCATCGGGACTCCTCAGGGGTCCAAAACCCATGAGCTCTGTTGTCCCCAATGTGGGCTCCCCAGCCCATGAGAGAGGCATCGATCGTAAGGACGACAGTTGGCTCGGGGCAGACGAACGGGATCCCTTCCCGCAAATGACTCGGGACGGTCCACCATTGGAGAGCGCCCCACATCCTCTGGGTGACAGTGCCCAGCTGGTCGAAGAGACCCTGACGCTGAGACCACTGGGCGGCCAGCTCCCATTGAAGGGGGCGCACGTGCAATCTGGCCCAACGGACCACTGAGGTGCACGCCGCCATGTAACTCAGAAGGCGCAGGAAGTCCCGGGCAGGGTGCAAGTGCCCAACCAGAAATGATTGGGCAAAGGAGGAAAGAACCTCCACCCTGTCTGCCGAGAGCCAGGCTCTGGCTTGACGAGAGTCGAGCTCTGCCCCGATAAAGCCCATCACCTGAGAGGGCACGAGTTCTGACTTGGCCTCGTTGATTAGGAGGCCCAAGTGGGAGCAGGTTCAGAGGGTCAGGTCCTTGGACCTCTCCACCTCCTGTGGGAGGAACCCACCGGAGCCAATCGCTAGATAGGGTAATCACAGACCTTGGCGCGTGAGATGGGCTGCCACCACTGCGATGCATTTGGTGAAGACCGAGGGGCCGATGCGACAGGCGAACGGCATGGCTCTAAACTCGTGACAGGGTCCCTTGACCCTGAAGCGGAGGAACCGCTGATGGGACGGACGGATTGGGACATGGAAGAACGCGTCCTGAAGATCCAGTGAACAGAACCACATGTTTCGCTCCAGAGATGGTATGATCTGGTTCAGAGTTACCATCAGGAAGGTGCGAGACCCGAGATATCGATTCAGGTCGTGGAGATCTAGGATGGGGCGCCAACCCACCGTCCGCTTGGGCACCAGAAAATACCTGGACACGAAGCCTGGGTCTGTAGGAGGATCCGGCACTGGAGCTACTGCCTCCTTGTGGAGGAGCTGAGCAATGTCGTCCCGAAGGGCAGACTGAGCGCCAACTGAGATCCTTTCTTCCCGTGGGGCACGGGCCCGGCTGGGGAGATACTGCTCAAACTCTAGAGGCAGTCCCTGCCTGACCACTTCCAGAATCCACCTGTCCGAAGTCATACTGGACCAGCCAGAAAGAAAGTGGCGGAGCCGGCCCCCCACGGGAGGACCCAGAACTGGCGTGACGGGTATAGGGGAGGCCACTCCGACCCACCACTGTGGAGGCTTGGAGGAGGAGGCACCTGGACCAGCACCTCGGTCTCCTTTGCGGGGCTGTTGGGGACCTTGCTTGGGCCTAGGGCGCCAAGCTTGAGCCTGCTGCTGTTGCTGACCTCCCTGGAAGGAGGGCTGTCTAACCGCAGGGAAGAATGCGAAAGGACTTTGCGCTTCTGCTGGTTCTTGCTCAAAGAACCCTTAGCAGAGTGGTCATCTAAGGTGGCATTAGACTGCTCAATGCGCTGTAGATGACCTGCCACTCCCGGACCGAAGAGGTCGGTGCCAAGGAAGGGCACGTCAGCTAGCTTGTGCTGAGTATCCGCGGGAAAAGAGGATAACCTCAACCAAGCCCTGCAGCGAGTGGCTACTGCGGCAGCTTGTGAACGGGCACAGGAATCACCAATGTCCAGAGCCATCTGGAGCTGTTGTTTAGCAACAGCATGGCCCTGGTCCCGGACCTGCTTGACCGTGGTCTGCATGTCTGCTGGGAGATGAGGGAGGACTTCATCAAGCGACCCCAGAAGGGCATGAGAGAAGAAAAAATTACTCACCTTAGTAATGTTGTTTCTTCTAATGGAGTCTTGCTGTATTCTGACATATGCAGTGATCAGTCACCAACCTTTGAACTGCCCCGGAGAACAAAGAGTTAACTTTCCATGTAGGGCATGGAACGCTGAGCTCGAGCTCGGTTGAAGCCTCTGTCTGCTCCTGTTTAAACTCCAACCATCAGATCTTTACGAGCTATACTCATTAGGTGTTCTGTGTGGAAACTGTACACTCACACTAGCCAACTGGCAACTGAATTTGTTAAAAAAGGGTTTTTTGGTTTCAAAGCAAAGACTCAAGTCAGGAAACCCAAAAAACAACACACAACACACACCCAAAATAAAGGAGGGTGAGAAAAGGGCACCTCTAAGTGCCAACACTGCTCCTGCCTACCCACATCCCAAAAACCAGATTCTTAGAAGGGAGGCAGGGGGGGAGGTCAGAATCCAGCAAGACTCCATTAGAAGAAACAACATTACTAAGGTAAGTAATTTTTTCTTCAAACAACATGAAGTCTTGCTGTATTCGACATATGCAGAACTACCAAGCAGTACCTCCAAGGAGGAGAGACGGAACCTACTTTGGAGAAAGGCTTCCAGTACTGTTAGAAACCCGAGCATCACCCTAGCCTGATATCCAGTGAGTAATGCTCGGTGAATGTATGGACTGTTTTCCAGGTGGCTGCTCGACAGATTTCTAAGATAGGAATATCCTGGCAGCAGCCAGGGAAGCAGCTGTACCTCTAGTAGAGTGAGCCCTCAGGCCTGAGGGTGGGGTTCACCAATTCTCACAGCAGAATTGTATACAAGAGACAATCCACCTGGCAGATCTTTAGTGGCAGGTTTGTTCTCACCGACCTCCCATAAGTGAGGAACAACTAGAGGACTCAAACCTGTGACCCTTGGTGCGCTCTATGTAGTAGCTGAGGGCTCTTTACATCCAGGCTGTGCAACCTCCTCTCCCCAGAGGAGGAATGGTCAATGAAGAAAACAGGAGAGACATAGACTGATTAAGGTGGAAATCTGAAATCACCTTAGGCAAAAACTTCCTGTTAGTTCTTAGGACCACTTTATCTCTAGGAAAGAGATGAAATCAGGCTCCACTGACAGGGCTTGTAACTGCGATGCGCCTGGCAGAGGTAATGGCTATCAAAACACAGTTTTCCAAGTCAAGTACTTAAGCTCTGCAGAGGACAAACGCCAAAGGGGTTGCATAAGCTGGGCAATGCTAATTAAGGTCCCAAGCAGGAGCAGGGTCCCTGAAGGAGGATTGGTGTAGCAATCCCTTGAAGAATTTGCAAAATACAGGATGGGCTGATAGAGAAGAGGGCTTTCCTACTGACAAAAAGGCAGAAAACAGCTGCCAAATGTACTTTAAGTGTAGCTGGTCTGAGTCCCAAGCCATTGAGATGAACCATATAGTCCAGGACTGTAGGCAACCCAGCAGATTCTGGAGAAATATGCTTACCAGAGCACCAAATAGTGAACCCTTTCCATTTGGAGTTTTAAGTCCTTCTGGTGGAAGGCTTTAGAGAAGCCTTAAGAATATCCAGAACACCTTGAGAGAGGTGCAGATCAGCAAACTCTAACTCTTCAAGAGCCAGGCCTTGAGACTGAGAGATTTGAGATTCGGATACCAAATCCTTCCCTGAGAGGATGTCAACAGGTTGTAATTCCTGGAAGAGACAGGGAAGGTGGACTGCTAAGGACAGCAACAGTGGATACCAGGCGCTGTCTGTCCAGTCTGGAGCGATCAGAATCACTTTGCACGTGCTGAGACCCTGATCTTGACTAGCACCTTGAATAGAGAGGAAGGGGAAGCATACAGGAACTTCCTTCCCAATTGAGAACCAGAGCATCCAGGGGGACTGAGCCCAAGACTGGGGGTCTGCAGCAAAATAGAGGAAGTTGGTGATTGTCTGGGGCTGCAAAAAGATCTATCTGTGGAGTGCCCCATCTGGAGAAAATCACTTTCAAAATTGGGGATCTAGGGACCATTAGTGGTGGCAAGTGAGATATCCTGCTGAGAGCATCTGCTAGGACATTGTCCTTCCTGGGAGGTGAACTGCTATCAGGAAGTTTGCAGGAATAGGCCAGAGACCACAACTTCATTGCTTCTGTGCACAAGGCCAGAGCCGAGTGCCCTTGCTTGTTGATGTACCACATTGTGGTGGTATTGTCTGTTCTGATCTGGACTACCTTGTTCTGTACAGACTTGGAAAAGCTTGAGGTGCCAGAAACACTGCTCTGAGTTCCAAGAGATTGATGTGAAGCAGAGATTCTTGAGGTGACCACAGCCCTTGGGTGGTAAGATCCCCAAGTGGGCTCCCAGCCCAAGAGGGCGTCTGTGGTGAGGATCAGTGAATGAGACTGAGTGACAAAAGGAACTCCCTGTCTTAAACTGTCCTGATCCTGCCACCATTGCAAAGCCTGGATCAAGGTTCGAGTCACTGGGACTAGTTTGGTAAGGGGAATCCTTTCTCTGGGACCAGAAGGCTCTTAAGTGGAACTGAATGTCCCTCATCTGGAATCTTGCCCCCTGGACCACTGCTGTAGAGGCTGCCATTTGGCCCAGGAGCTGCAAGAAGTGCCTTGCTGGTCGAGACACCTGAAGGGTGAAAGAAGAGGCCAGTTCTATTAGTGTCCTTGCCCTGTCCAGGGGAAGGAAGGCCTTTGCTCTTATTGTATCCAGCTCTGCCCCTATAAAGGTGAGGAGCTGTACTGGCTCGAGAACTGACTTTAGAAGGTTTAGGAGGAATCCTAAGGAAGTGAGCAGTTGCTGAGCTATCTGCAGATGTGACTTGACTTGGTTTGGAGACTGATCCACTATGAGCCAGTCATCCAAGTATGGAAAGATGGAGATCATCTTCTTAGGAAAGCAACCACTACTGCCAGGCACTTTGTGAACACCCTTGGGGCTGATGTTAGACCAAAGGGCATTGCTCTGAATTGATAGTGGCCTGAGGGCAACTCGAACCTGAGGTACTTTCTGTGGGAGCACCTGATGGGAATGAGAAAATAGGCATCTTTGAGCTCCAGGGAGGCTAGCCAGTCCCCTGGCCTTAGACAGGGCAGAATTATTCCCAGAGTCATCATTTTGAATTTTGGATTTAAAAGGTGCTTGTTTAGATATCTCAGATCCAGGATGGGCTGCCATTCTCCTGTCTTTTTGTGGGTTAGGAAGTACGTGGAGTACAATCCTTTGCCCCTGTGTAGGGTAGGAACCCTTTCTATGGCTCTGAGAGCCAAGAGGGAAGAAACCTCTGCCTCTAGGGCAAGGGTATCTGATGGATTTGCAGGTGGAAAGGATCTGGTTCTCATCTTAGGAAATTTTTTGAAGCTGAGAACCAGTCCCTGGTTTACTACTTCTAGGACCCACTTGTCTGATGTTAAAGACTTCCAGTCCTGGACAAAGTAAGCCAGCCTGCCCCCTACAGGTAGAGGAGAATCGGCCTGGGCAGACCCATTAGGGTGTCTGCTTGGCAGGGGCTTTAGGCTGAGGGGTGGAAGCAGGCCTGCTCATACCCCGTCTGCCTCTCCCTCTAAAGAACCCCCTCTGAGCAAAGGCAGAAGAAGAGGCCTGGGCTTGGTAAAAAGGCCTTTGAAAGGGCCTGCCCTGCCTCTGGAATGCTGTCTCTAAGGAGTGGCTTGCCTTTCTTTGGCCTGAGCACTCCTGTAGGTGGTCCTGTACTCATCCATCTTCTTCATGTAGTTCTCTGTCTGCTCCCCAAACAGAGAATTACCAATGACGGGAAAATCCATGGCCTTAGCCTGAGTATCCTGTGATAGGCTAGTACATCTGAGCCAAGCTATCCTCCGAAGGGCCACAGATGTAGCCATGACTCTAGATGAAACATCACTGGAGTCCACACCTTGGATGCCTCAATCCCATCTGCAGCCACCCGCTCCAGCTCCTTGGCAAGCTGGTCAGGGGCCTGTTTAGCTAGAGCCAACACAGTGTCCCACCTGGGCTTCTGGTATCTAGCTGTGTAGGCCATATAGTTAGCCTGCCTGAGTCCCAAAGATGCTGCCATGTACTGTTTCTTTGCCATGGCATCAATCCTCCTGGAGTCCTTATCTGGGGGTGTGACGCCAAGGGAATATTTGCCTTATCACAGGCAGCAGCCTGAACAATCCCAACATGGCTGCATTGCTGGGAAAGTAACTCCGTGTCCAAGCCTGAAAGAGTATACCTCTTGTCCATTCTTCTGTCCACAGGAGGTATGGAATTAGGAGTTTTTAGAATTTTAAATGTTTGTTTCCCAAAAGATTTATGGAGGGGAATAGACAATCTCCTGGACTCTGGGATGTCCATCATCTCAACAAAATCAGGCTCCTCCTGATCCTCTACTGCTTCTTCCCTAGGAAGCTGGAGGGTTTCAGCCACTTTCTTGTAAAACAAAGTGGGAAGGGGATTCAGAAAGCCTAGGAGGAGAAACACCTGAAGGTCTGTCTGGGGAGATGTCCGGGTCAATAGGCACATCCAGACTTTCATAATCACCACCATCATCATTATCTTCATACTCTCCCTCCTCCGGTTCATAAAATACTTCTAAAGCATAATCCGGAACTGGGGGAACCGACCGAACCGAGCCCCTGACAGATGGTGCCGGTTCGGCCGGAACCAAAGTTAGCGACTGAACTATCCTTATCGCTTTGGCTATTTCATCAGCGGTCGGAGAAAGAACTTGTGGATCCGAACCGGATGATTTATCCCTTTTCTTTCTTTTAACCCGAACTGTCTCCTCAGAATCGGTTCTCCTTTTGCCCGAAAAAGTTTCGCCCTGGTCAGAGGGCACTCCTTCTGGTTCGGTCGAAACCGAACCGGGCTGGCCATCCGAGTCAGTGGACTTCTCGGCCTCCCTTTCCCTCAGTCTACCTACTCTCTTATCCAGGTAGCTTTGAAAACTTTACAAATTTGGCAGTCTGAATCGAGGTGGTCAAACCCCAGACAATAAGCACAGGTGGTGTGGGATCAGCCTTGCAAAGGCTTCCCACACACACTAATGTTGAAGCCAGTGGGCCCAGTTTTTTTCTTGGGTTTCTCAGACATGGCCAATCCTAACCAAAACTTACCCTTTTTTCGGCAATCCACCAGGCAAGACACCCTATCGGTTTCTGACCGTGTTACGGGTCTTGGAAAAAAACGTAATGAAATCGGTTTTTTTTTTTTTTAGAACCGATATGGACCGGTTACCACACTCTAATAGAGAGAGAAGTTTTTTACACAAACCTGATCGGTTCAAACCGAATCGATCCAATGTTTACAAGTTCGACACAGAAACTAATACTAAAACCTATCTAGTATTCACGGTACCACAGACAGACTTGAACCGACAGGTTCAGTAGCAGAAATTCGGTCGAAACCGAGACAACACTTAAACAGACTTTTCTGAACCGAGCGAAGGAGAAATCTCCGGAGCGACTATTCAGTGAGGCGGAGTAAAGAATCTGACAGTTGGAGTTTAAACAATAGCAGACAGAGGCTTCAGCCAAGCTCGAGCTCAGCGTTCCATGCCCTGCATGGAAAGTTATCGCTTTGTTCTCCGGGGCAGTTCAAAGGTTGGTGATCATTGCATATGTCAGAATACAGCAATACTTCATGTTGTTTGAAGTGTGCCATGATCACCGCTGAGCTAGCATGATGAAGGCCTAGGGATGATGCCGCATAAACCTTCTGGGCCGAGTGGTCCATATTTTTGGACTCCTTGTACGGAGGGCGGTCAGTATCCGCAGAGCTGCCTGTGCGCCTAAACACTGAGGCAGTCACAAGGCTCTCGGCCGAGGGATGCTCAGTGAAGCCCGACAAGGACCCCATGGGCACCGTGTACTTGCGGGCCATACGGGCAGATGAAGCCGGGCAAGAGGCAGGGCGCTGCCAAAGCTCCAGTGCCGGGCCAACTATGGCTTCGGCCACTTGAAAGGCCTCTGTCGGGGTATCCCCCCTCTTGAGAATATCCGTGAGAGGATATTCCGCCTTCTTTTGTATGGGCTGCAAAGGCATACCTGTGGTCTCCGAAATGAGTCGAAAGATGCCCTGGAAGGAAGATGGACCTTCCTCCAGGCCAGTCACTTACAGCTCATCATGTGAGTGAAGGCCTGTAGTATCCGAATCCGAGGAATCCGGATACAGGGGTCTCCCACCTAAGTCCCCCTCGATGCACCTAGGGCGATCAGGAGTGACTGTAATAGACAACCTATGGGGCAAGCCCGTAGTTGGCCAATCCTTCTCAGAGGGAGCCCCTCCCTGAGGCTGTTTGGGTGGTGGTTCCACCAAAATTGGTGGGGAGCCCGTAACAGGCTGACCAGAAATATGTACCGGTCCCACCGGAGGGAGAACCGGAGTCCTCGGAACCAAGGGAGTCTGTGTCAGCCGAAGAGGCTAGGGCCAAGTAATGGCCAGTACAGTTGGAGTAGACGGCTTTTGACCCATCAAAAGGAGTTGCTGCCACATGAGGTCCTCATAACATCGACGGAGTTTCCGTCTAAGTCTCTCCTCGTCCGAGGAGGATGAGGAACGGTGGCGGCGCCTCATCCGGGAGTGTTTGTGACCCTTTCTCGGTTTTCCGACCGACGGGGTCCTACTCCTCAATCAAGACCGACAGCGTCGGTTCTGTCAGTCGGGAGAAGCCGGATTCGGTGAAAACCGAGATTCCGTCTCTTGTTCCTCAGTTGGGATGCCCGAAGGACGGGTCTCCTTGTCGGGGAAAGAGAGAATGGGAGTCCTCTCCAAGGAGTCATCGACAGGTGTCTGCGACAACGGCTCGATCGGGTCGACAGAAATCTCGGCCGGTTCTGCCGTATCCTCAGCTTCAGTGCCCTGGCCTGATGGAAGGTCTGAAAAGCCGGCAGTCGAGGAAGCGATCTCGACCGTGGCCGAGACCACCTGCTCCTGAGTGTCGGACCGCTCTCGGTCCCAGGAATGTCTTTGGCTAGAAGATGATGATTTAGGGTCCTTATACTTTTTCTTGGATCGGGAGGAGTGCAAGCCCGAAGGGTAGGGAGACAACTCCCGGAAGGATCCTGTGAAGGTGGAGCCCAAGCTGAACGGGACGAAGAAACTTCAGTTGGCCGAAGCTTGGGCAGCTTCCTCTTCGAAAGCAGCCATCTGCTCAAGCTGCTCGGCGGATCCCGCAGCCGCGGAAACCGCCCACTTGGCCTCCTTCGATTTCACCGGTGGATTGCGAAGCTCCGGTCTCCCCAGCTTAAGGCACGCCTTGCGGTCCTCCAGAACAGTGGGATGGAAGGCCGAGCAGATGGTGCAAGCCAAAGAATCATGCACGGCGCCTAGGCAGAAGAAGCACAAGAGGTGGGGATCGGTGCGAGACATTTTTTGTCCACAAGAACACCGGTGAAATCCAGGAGACGACTCGTCCTCCATATCCGAAGCATTCGGATCCGAAAAATAAACTCTGGCGAGTTTAAAAGCGAGTAAGTCTAGGCGACCGCCGATGACTCCAGGGCCTATGGTACTTGCAAAGTAGCACAGTGGGAACCTGTATCTTCCAGCGGAAAGGAAGATCTGGTGTCATGGGGCGGAGTCGAGGTATTTACCACCCGGGTGGGTGGGAGGAGCCAGCTTGAAGACTTCTGGCAAGATTTAAAGGGGAAAAGGACAATTCCAGACAGTGTGGATGAACAACATATCCACGCTCCTAGAAAGCTTTGTTTTATTTAAAACAAAGATACTACGAGGGCGGGCCCCGAGGCACTAAACTCCTAGCTTGCAGATTGCGTCATTATGCAGCTAAAGCTACAATAACCAAAATAGTTTCACCCCGAACAGGCCAAATGGTTAGACAAACCACTCAGATAGCGGAATCGTTCATGGAGTATTATTCCAAACTATACAAGTCAGAAGAGAAAACCTCTCTACAAGACAAGACAAGAGAAACTACTTGAGCTCTATCCCGCTCCCTCTCCTCTCTTTAGACACCGCCCAAATGCTGATCAGGCCCATCACCCAGGAAGATCATCTCCTCAATTAAAAAACTTAAACCGGATAAATGTCCTGGCCCCAACGGGTTCGGAGCCGAATTTTATAAAACCCTAGCACCCAAAATAGTTCCCCTTCTTCATAAAGCCTTCTCGAACATCTGGTCTGAAGGAGGCCCCAATACGCAACCATAACAATCTTGCATAAAGAGGGAAAAGATCCCTCGAGGTGTGAATCCTACCGCCCCATATCCCTGCTAAATCAAGATTTTTACCTCCATAATAGCCTCGAGACTTAACCCTATATTACCAGAGTTAATTCAGCCAGATCAATCTGGTTTCATGATGGGCCGAGAAGCACCTGACAGAGTGCGCGCTGCCTTAGACATGATAGACATGATCCAACGTACCCGTACCCCGGCATGTTTACTAAGTCTAGATGCCGAAAAGGCCTTTGACAGGGTCTCATGGGATTTCCTGTTCTCGGTACTTGAACACAGGGGGTTCCCCGAGTCCTTCATAGACACCATGAGATCCCTGTATACGGGTCCTCAGTCGTATGTCAGGGTAAATGGGGGACTGTCTAATAGATTTCACCTGGGCAGGGGTACCCAGCAGGGCTGTCCTCTCTCTCCCCTCTTGTTCGCTCTCTATATCGAACCCTTGGCGGAGGCTATCAGAAGGATGCAGGATGTGACTGGGATTGAGGTGGGCGGAATACAGAAGAAGATCCTGCTATGTGCAGATGATGTTCTGCTGTCCCTCTCCCAGCCACATAAATCCATAGAGCAAGTGTGGCCTATATTGGAGAACTTCAGGAAGCACTCAGGTTATTCTCTAAATAAGACAAAAACGGAGGTTTTAAGCTTCTTTTTTAATCCGACTGAGGGCATCCGCCAACTCCTTCCTTTAAATTGGTCAGCTGTGGGGATGAGATACCTGGGGGTCCATATTACCAAACATCCATCTAAATTATTTAAAGCAAACTATTCACCCCTGACGACCTCTCTCAAGAAAGACCTGGAAAGGTGGTCCTTGATTAATATCCCTATGCATGCCAGAATTCACGCCATAACTATGAATGTATTGCCAAAATGTATGTACCTGTTTCAGTGTATACCCTTTTATATTCATAAATCTATCTTCCAGACATGGCATAAAATGATCTCTAGATTTATTTGGGCCAATAAGAGACCAAGAATAAGATTAAAAACATTATAGGCCCACCGCGAGGCAAGTGGCAGATCCCTCCCAGATTTGGAGGATTATTTCCTTGTGGTACAGCTGAAGCAGTCTCTCCAGTGGTCCGGTCCCAGCTCCACCTCTGGCTGGAGGGAAATGGGGGGGGGGGGAACAGGTTGCCCCTCGAGGACCGAATAGTAACTGCTCTCCTAACCTGACATCACCCAATGCCCAGGCTCAGTTCGGTGGGGGAGACCCTTCGCTCGGTTCATAGACTGTGGCAAAAATATAAATTGCTACCCTCATTATGGACCCTTAAAAGACTGGCTTGGGCTGAGGACTTTCCCCCCAACCGAATAGACCTTACATACAAACAATGGAGTAGGATGGGCCTGACATTTCTTGGACAGTTTACTCAGGGGGACCTTCTTTTAGATTTTGATTCACTTAAGAATAGATTTGGTCTTAAGAACTCAGACCACTTCAGGTTCCTCCAGGTTAGAACATATATCACTTCTCTCCAGAAGAGTGTGGTGAACCCGGATGGGGTAGCTCCCCTTCTAGCAGCCATCAAACACATAAAAACATCAACGGTCCAAAAGGGCCAGATCTCCACCCTATACAAGGCTCTAAGAACCATAAGATCTGACCCCCTAATCAAAATTAAAAACAAATGGCAGGAGGAAGCCGAACCGGGCTCTTCCCCCTTCAACTGGAATTCCGTATTCTGTACTGCCAAAATGGCAACTAGATCACCCCTTTGGCAAGAATTTGCCTGGAAGGTAAGGATTCGCTTTTTCCTTACTCCTGATGTGCTAAATAAAAGAAATCCAAATCTCTCGGCTGGCTGCTGGAGGGGGTGTGGGGAAGATAAGGCCGGCTACCTACACATTTTCTGGGTCTGCTCCAGACTGAACAGATTTTGGGCTGATATTACATCAGCGATAAAGAAATTTCTTGCTATCACTCAGCCAATGATCTGGGAAGAAATTATTTTGGGGGTACCTCCACTAGAGGTCAGGGGACCTGATTCATTGTACCTCTGGGCAATCTTAACGACAGCAGCCCACAAGGCGACAACCAGGACATGGCTTAGTCCCACTGTGCCCCAGAAACAAGACTGGATTTCGATCATTAAAGGTCTGGCTGATCTGGAGGAACTTACCTTTAAAATAAACCACAAGACCACACTTTATGTCCGAAGATGGTCGAGGTGGGTAGTCTGGCAACAGCCAGATGGGGTAACCACAACAGAAAATAGAGACAGAGCATGCCTCGTCCCCTTAGGCTAGGGAGATCCGTAGCAGTGAATTCAAATCCTAGTAACTTAATATAGCTGGAGGTGGCCTGTTGTAGATTTAAGACTTAAGGTTTCTTCCTTTATATTCTATGCTTGCTCCAGACTCTGGGACCTTTAGATCCTTCTCCACCTGGTACAACAATGAAATGGGATGTATTCCTGCACAATATATTAAGTCTGTACTAATGATTCTCGAAGATGTAATTAATTATTCTGCAGAGCTTAAATAAAGATTAAAGTTTAAAAGCAAAAAACAAAGAACAGTTGGTTTGACCGGAACCATTCCTGGATGGCGCTGAAATCCTGCTGTAGTAGATGTGCCACTACGCTTGTGGTGGGGCCTGTGGCATACAGTACTGTATTGTCCGCATACATTTGTATGGATGAGTAGCGACAGGCTGATGGGAGGTCGTTTAGGAATATGTAGAAGAGCAGTGGGCCCAAGACTGATCCTTGGGGGACGCCGGCGATAACTGGAAGGGGGTTAGAGATGTGTGAGGCGACTTTTACAGCCTGGTGTCTGCCCACCAGGTAGTCGTGGAACCATGTGGTGGCTGGTTTGGAGAGCCCAGCTTCAGTTAGTCTGGAAAGGAGCAGAGTATGGGAGATGGCGTCGAAAGCCTTGGCTAAGTCTATAAAGATGGCAGAGGTGATGTGGCCTTTGTCCATGCTGGTGAGTATGTCGTCAGTGACTCGTAGCAGGGAGGTGATAGTTGAATGTGATTTCGGAAAAACGGACTGGAATGGAGTGAAGAAGGAGAAGGCGTCCAGATGGGGAGAGAGTTGTGCGAGGACAAGACGTTCCTGTATTTTTGCCAGAATCGGGAGAAGGGAGATGGGGCGATTGTTGCCTGGGGAGGAGGGGTCACCCCCTTTAGGTAGGGGTAGGACGGTAGCCAGTTTCCATTCAGAGGGTAATTTGCCCATCGTGAAGGAGAGATTGAATAGCACGGCTAGAGGGGTGGCTATGGCTGGAGCGGACAAGCATAAAATCTTGGCATCCAGGGACGTAGGGCATTTGCCTTTGTTGGGGTTCAGGGAACATACGGATCTGAATACTTCGGCTTGGGATACAGGGCGGAAGGAGAACTGTAAGGCTGGTGGGAGCACTCTTGGTTGGGGGAGGGGGCCCTGGGTAGGTGGACGCTGGAGGGTCGATAGAAGCGAGTCAGTGCAGCTGGAGAAGTAGGTATTGAAAGCATCGGCTACCTCACAGGGATCAGTGATGTAGGTGCCCTGAACTGATAGTGTCGGAGGTGGAGGTTCGGTGGTGGTGGTGGTGGTGGGGGGAACAGGGATTTGAATGATTTCCAGAAGTTTGTCAGGTGGTTTATGTTTGCGCTGAAAGCCGATAGAAAATGGTTCTTTTTTGCCTGGTGAATGAGATTAGTGCAGGAGTTGCGGAGGGCTCTGTAGGTCTGGAAGGATGCCTGGGTGCCCAGTTTCTTGTGGGCTTTCCATGCGTGGTCCCTGGAGTGGCATTTGCTGATGATATCCAGAGAAGGTGGGCGCCTCTGACTCTTTTTATGCGTAGGGGGGCATGTTTGTCCCAGACTTTAAGAAATTTGGCCTGGTTTGAGCGCGACATCAATAGATGTGGCCACTGGGATGAAGGACCAGTCTACTTGGCCTAGGTCTGTACACAGCGATGCTAGGTCCAGGAATTATATGACCTTGTGTGCAGCATCTTTTGGGGGGTGACTGTGGGCCTGTGAACTTTCCTGATCAGGAAAATCATGTGGTGGTCACTTAGGGAGTCAGGGAACAGGCCCACGCAGAGGATCCTGTGGGGGTGGGAGGAGAGAGTCCAGTCCAGTAGTGAGTGATTTTGCGTTTTGTGGTTTAGCCTGGTGGGGTCTACAACCAGTTGTGTGAGGTTTAGGGCCTTAATCTTGGTCTTAAGGTGGGCTTTATCTATGGCTAGCCAGTTGTGGTTATAGTCTCCGATGGCATGAAGCTCGCCTCCTGTGGCTAAGGACTGTAGGGTGTCCAGGTGAGTAATGATGTCTATTGGGGGGGGGGGGAAGAGTGCCGGAAGGGCAGTAGGTGCCTGCAACGTACACTGGGGTGGTGCATGGGAGCGAGTGTTTGATTAGGAGTGAGTCAATGTGGGCTGGAAGTGAGGGAATTTGCACCATTGTAAACTGCAGATTAGGGGAGATGTACATGGCAGTTCCTCCGCCTCTCTTATTCCCTTGTCCATCATGCCTAATGATTGTGTAGCCAGATATGGATACTTCAGCATCGGTATGCTGGGGTTTTAGCCAGGTTTCGGATATGATTAGACTATCAAGGCGATGGGTTAGGGCAATTGGTTGCAGCACAGAAATTTGATTTAGTAAGCTGCAGGTGTTGAGGTGCAGGAGCCTGAGACCTTTGGGGAATGAAAATGGGGTGTGGGCATTTGTGGTGGTGGGTCCTGGGTTTGCCTCAATATCCCTGGCCAGGAGGAGTAGCAGTGTAATAAGCTGTTTGGTTTTATGCCAGAGGTATTTTTGGCAGGTGGTAGGTGTGTAATCTGAGGCTATATGCGGTGGGCAGCTGAGGGCTGGGATGCGGAGGACAGAATGACCAGGGAGAAAGGATGGGGGCAGGATGATGGCACTAATGGACCAGTTGTGTATATTGGCATGGGAATGCAGGAGGTGAGGGGCAGCATAGTTGGGCTGGGGGGCGAGGCAGGAGGGCATATGGGGGGGTTCCCTGTTTGGGAGGTCTGCTGGGGGCAGGGATGACAGTGGAGCCAGTGAGAGGAGTAGCAGGGGTAGAAAGGGCAGCATCATAGTCAGAAAGAGTGGAGAAAATGCTATGTCTGGGAGGGGTAGCGGCCTCTAGTGTTAGCAGCTGATAAGCTGCAAATGGGAGAGTGGGCTGATAGGTTTTTGAAGTCACATGGGTGAGCACTATTAAGCGAAAAGCTCACCAAGGGCGGTGGTGGGGGTGGCGGGGCCAGAAGCACAGTTAAGCACTAAAGTCCTTGTGGAAGGCCGGAGCCTTTGCAAATTCTATTGTTCCAATTTGAAATAGTAATGGCGCCAAAACCGCGCTCCGAGTTCTGTGGCGGACGTCCGTAACTGGGATCAACTTGGGGGGGGGGGCTTCCTCGCTGCGGCTGCTGGCTGGGGAGGGCTGTCTCTCTTCTGAGAGCCCTTGCGACCCGAGTCCCGACTGCGGAGAAAGGAGAGGAGAATTTATGTAGAAGCAGAGAGGGAGGAGCAAACACAAGCAGCTAGGTAATTACTAAACAGCACTTTTCATCTGGGCAGAGCAAACTGTTGTCTTGGGGAAAATTATTTAGCATCAAAATGCAGCATACAGCACAGTATCTTAAGGGACATATAAACTTCTCTAGAAGTAAACATCTGTGCGGAATAGCACAGCTTTCACGTGGTTGCATAATATATGTTGCACAATGGTATTCAATCGTGCTAATGACGATGTTTTGCACGAGCCATTGAATAAATGTCATTTATTCCACTGCAGTGAGAATGCATGTTTTTATGCAATGAGTTATTTGCTCACCCCTACTGTATAAATAACCCAATTACCATCAATAAGCTCTAGAATATACTCCCTGTTGCGTGGCAGTAGATTGTGAATACATTTTAAGCAAGATAAACAATCTATCCTCTATTTCCTGGGGATTTAACTTCAGTTAACAGATATGTGGAATAAAACATCCAAGCCCCAATTGCAACTTGGTTACTAAAACACCCTTAGGCTAAAATTAGAAAACTATTTCCAACTTATTTATACCCACCTTTATCCCCAGACTGATATATTCATTTAAATTTAAGGTAAATTTAAAAACAATACTTAAACCAGATTATGATTTAAGTAGTCACCAGTCCAAACAATTGTCCTTGGAGTTCTAATAAATATCTTTTTTCAAGTGTTGTTCGTGCCATGTGCTGCACAAGCTTTTCAAGTGCAGCCAGTTGGGCTGGAAATTAATAAATGGATGTACTGACATTTGATATTGCTCCTGTGTAATGGAGTTGAGGATGTCATTGTATAAGGTCTGTTTTGTACATGTTGTACGTGCATTTAAAGTTTCATTAGTGTTACATGAGTCAAGTAAGGCAACTGCCCATGACAGCCCGTGCCTTCCTTAAGAAAGAAATCCCAAGCCATTGTTGTTCCTGATGCAATACTCATCCAGTTTAGTTTTGAAGTCTTGCATATTTTGCCTTCCTACTATCTCTAGAGGAAGAGCATTCCACATTACCACTACTCTTTGACTGAACCAGCTAATCCTTTTTTGGTATGGTTTACAGTATATTTTCCCTTAAGTTGCAATGTACGAGACCTAGTTGTGGTATCGATTCTTAAATTCCAGCCCAAGGCAATTCCAAAGGTATTGGTTTTCAAAAGCTTTGTAGACCAGGCATAAGTCTCCCCACATTCTTCTGTACTTTAAAGTATAGAGATCCAACACATCCAAACTTTCCTTGTATCGTAAATTTTTAACAGCCGAAATCATCTTGGTAGCCCTGAGTTGGACTCCTTCCAAGATTTTAATTTTGACCTTTGTACTATGATCCCAGAACTGCACACAATATTCCAAATGTGGTCTAACCAGGGATGGGTACACTAGTACTATCACCGTCCTATCCCAGCTTTGGATACGTCTTCTGATGCTACCCAATATACCGTTGGCCCTCTCTGCCATGAAATGACAATGATTTTTACATCTTAAGTCATTAGAAACCAATACTCCAAGGTCTTTTTCCTCTGTTGCTTCTCTTTGGATGAGAGTAAGGCAGTGGATGTTTTGTATTTGGACTTTAGCAAGGCCTTTGACTCGGTGCCACACAGGGGACTCAAAGGCAAGCTGAGGGACCTGGGAGTTAGCGATAGGGTGGTTCGATGGATTGGGAGCTGGCTAGAAAAGAGGCAGCAGAGGTTGGAAATATCAACACCACAGGAGGTCATCAGTGGAGTACCACAGTCAGTGCTGGGCCCAATGTTATTCAACATCCGTGTAGAAGATATGGCTGTTAGAGTTTGGAGTCGGCTAACTCTATTGGCTGATGATACCAAAGTGGGAGCAGTGCTGGATGTGGGGGTGGGAGGGGGTGCTGCAGAAGGACCTAGAAACCTTGGAGAGGTGGTCAAGTACGGCAGTTGGGCTTCAATGCCAAGAAGTGCAGGATTATGCACTTTGGGAATAGGAATCCTGGATTCAATTACAAGCTGGGGGTGGGGGGGAGTGCAGTTACTGGTATCCGTTGAGGAAAAATGTCTGGGTGTGCTAGTCACAGGCCACATGAATCACTCTGCACAGTGCAGGAAAGTGGCAGCAAGGCTAATAGGATGCTGGGGTGCACAGAAAGGGGAATCACCTCAAGGAGTGAGGAGATCATTCTGCCGCTGTACAGGGCATTGGTGAGGCCACACTTGGAGTACTGTGCGCAGTCCTGGTGTCCCTACTTAAAAAGGGACATCTAACTGTTAGAAGGGGTACAGAGAAGAACAACCAAGATGTTGAGTGGGATGAGGGAAAAGACCTACGAGGAGAGGCTACAGATGCTCAATATGTACTCCCTTGAGCAAGAAGGGACAGGGGGATATGACTGAGACCTTCAAGAACTTGAAGGGCATTAATAGGGTAAGTCATGAGGGTTTGTTTAAAATTAGAAGGGAAGGGATTACAAGGGGGCATAGTCTAAAGCTGGGGGGGGAGATTCATAATGGAGATAAGACGGCACTTTCTCACTGAGAGGGTGGTGACTGTATGGCATACTTTGCCAGTGGAACTGTTTTTGAGGACACCAGTGGGGGTGGCATAAATTTAAGGGCAAAATCAAAACGGGGAAGGGGTGAGATGGTAAGACAGTGGGATCATTTGGGGGGAGGGTGGTGGGAGGCAGCATCAGTGTACAACACTGAGAGCTGCACACTCTGGCAGACTCGACAGATCGTAAGGCCTTTATCTGCTGGCTTCGTTGTATGTTCTTAATATCTGTCCTTTAAATATGTACTTAGTTTTTTTTATTTCTACCCAAGTGCACTGCAGCACATTTTTCTACATTAAAATTTAATTTAGGTTTTTGTGCCCAGTGTTTCAAATTTATTGACACATCTTGCAGTTTTTCCATTTCAGCTGAGTCTTGCACTACTGATTCTAATTTTGTGTTGTCTGCAAATTTGGACAGCCACACCCCATCTCCTTGGACACTGATGCCACACAAACATTAAAAAGGCAGGAACCCAGTACTGATCCCTGCAGCACCATACTGGTAACAGCAGTTCATTCAGATGTATTCCCTCTAATGTTCACTCCCTGTCTCCTGTTAGTAAGCCATGAATTTATCCATGCTACTATCTTTATATTTAAACCTGTGTTAAAAAAAACTTCAGTAGAAGATTATATGCCACTTTGTCGAAGGCTTTACTAACGTCCAAAAACATCACAGCCACAGGATGCCTTTACCCAAAGCCTTACTGGCCTCATCAAAGAACTCTATCAAGTTCATCTGACACAGTCTTCCCTTGGTGAACCCATACTGTGTTTCATCTACCTTACCTTCATTAATAATAAATTATTCTATCTTTTCTTTTAATATGCCTTCCAAAACCTTTCCTAGCACTGAAGTCAGACTTACAGGTCTATAATTCTTGCAATCTTTCCTGGACCCTTTTTTGAATATGGGGATGACAATGTCTTCTCTCCAACATTCAACTAAGGACACTTGGAATATCTTAGTAGCTGGTCCTGCTAGTTCTTCACCAAGCTCTTTTACCGCCCTAGGGTGAATCCTGTCTGGACCTGGTGACTTGTTAGGATCTAATTTTTGAAGTCTAGTTTTAGTATCCTCTTCATTAAGCATTATCGGGTGATTCTCTACATTTTTAGCATTTAATAATATATTTACCTTGCCATTAAAAAACGAACAAAAATATGCATTCAACAGTTGTGCTAAATGCTTATCCTCAGTGACCAATGTTCCTTTACTGTCCTCAGTGGTCCTACTTGTAAGTTACCTCCCCTCTTATGGTTTGTATGGTAATGTCTTATAATTATCCTTCACCCTGCTCACCAGTCTTGTGTCTTGTGTTACTTATAAAGATTTGAATAAAGCATATTAAATTTTAAAAAAGAAAACAATATGCAAAATGTGTTGGGCTCTGTGGATTCTATGTAGTCCCACCTCTATTCCACCTCATAAACTAGAACATACCTTTTTCTTGAGCTGCAGCAGGTGTTCCTGTGTCCTGGAGACAGGTAGAACATCCCCTGGCTTTCCTGGAAGAGAAACAAACAGCCCCCATGGAATCCAGCTCTGCAGTTTCTGGCCCAATGTCATTCCCCTTCCCTCCAACACTCCAAGGTCATGAGGCTTCCTCCCACCCCAAGCCATAAGCCCACAACCTGCCCCCCACCCAACACTCATGTGAGTCCCAGAACACCTTCCTTTCACACACACACACAGGCTTGGAGTCACCCCCCACCTGCCAGGCCATGAGCCTCAGACCCCCACCCCATGGTGGAAGCCTCCAGCATATGTGTCACTCAGCGACCTTAACGTACACACACGCTTATTCCACTGTCATGCTGGGAGTCTCTACCAGACCCACACCTAATCCTTGTTCTCCAAGTGGGACCCCCCCCAGCACACAAGAGATACCCAATCCACTGGTTCCCTATATGCTCACTCACTTACACACACATATGCATGCACACACCCACACACTTGGAGTCCTCACTCCATTCTTCCTACCTGTAGCATCAGTACTACCAAGTTTCCACACCTCCAGTCGATCAGGGAACTGGAACATCATGAGATTAGCCTTCTTAGCACAGGACACAAGGCGTCGCTGGGGACAAAATAAAATAAAGACAAAATCAATCTTGTATTTGTCCGGTGCTGACCAGTGAGGCTGTGTCCAGATGTCTGCCTTGGATGCCTCCTGCCTCAAGAAGTTGGGCATTTCCTTCCGCTGCAAACCTGCCTCCTTGTGACTCACGGGGAGGGCGTGCCACATGGGAAGGAATATGTGGTCCCCATTCGCCTGGCAAGTGACACCAAGTGTAATACTCACCCATTCTACGAATGGCCCTCAAAGACTACTTGACTGGGGGGTTCCTACTAATGCCCTAGGTAAGAAAAGTCGATGGAGTCAAGACGGGAAACACCCCAATGGTCTCCAGTAGATGAAGCACTCTGCATGGCACTGCAGGGCCCTACTGACTCCTGATGCTTGCCAGTTCTTCCTCTTGGACCTCATCTGTCCAGTGAGTATTGGGGAATCCTGGGGGTCAGAACCACAGGGTACAAATTGTGGGTTATGGTGAGAGGTTCTTAAGAGAGATGTCACAAAGAGACTGGCAGCAGTCTGGAATCCCAGAGGATTCCTATGGTAGGCAGAATGGTTTGGACAGGTGGAAGGAGGATCTGGTGGCAGAGAAAGAAATTGTGTGCGTATATATATATATATATATATATATATATATATATATATATACACACACACACACACACACACACAATGTAAACCACCTTACCGGCCTCCACTCCTGACATCAGGACTTGGGACATAAACTCAGGTCCCAGGTGTGCCACAGATGTCCATAACCGGTCAGCATCCAGAGCTAATTACAGGAAATAAGTTATAAAAGGAAGAAAAAAAAAAAGTCACGCACACACAATGGCACAGCCAGCTGGCAGTCGGAAATCTATTTTGTTTTGGGAGATTTTCACCCGGGTTCCCCGTTCCCGAGTGTGATGCTTTGGGTTGCCCCAGCTGCACTGGTCCTTCAGCTGCATGAATGACTGCCTTCACAATCAGTGCTCATGCTACTTTGTGTTCACGTGGAAGAGTATGCAAGAATGCTACGCAGCCAGCACCCACCCTCCCTCCAATGTAGCCACGCACCTCCTCTTTAGGACGCACCCAAACACCAGCAGTCTCAAGCCTGGAATTCTGGATATCTCACTTGAACTCTTGTCTCACAGGTGGTAGTGTAATCTGCCAGCACCATATTATGGAGGCTTCTGCCTCTAACTAAAAGGTACTCACATGTGGGAAGGAAACCTTTCTCAGGGCAGCATCATACGATTTGGTCTGCACTTTCTCCATGAGAGGTCGAATCACAAGCTGAGTATCCAGGCCTGAAACAAGGATGGGAAATAAAAAAAAAAAAAAATGTTTTTTATTAAAAATTACATTTCATTGGTTTTGAAGGTAAATCAAAACATGGGGGTTGGGGGAATACACAGGTTACTCACCTGTAACAGTAGTTCAAGGAGTGGTGTAGGATATTCATCTACACTGTCTAGCATTGTCATTTCCCCTTTAAATCTTGCCGGAAGTCTTCAAGCTGGCTCCCATCACCTACCCAGATGGTATAAACCTCGGCTCCTCCCCATGACACCAAATCTTTGCCCGCTGGAAGCAGAGGTTGTGCACCTGAGCCTGGGGAGGTCGGGTGGGTCCGTGTGGATGAACAAGGGAGGCAGTATAGTGGTTTAAGGCTCTGAGCTGCAAATCTGGTGACATACAGCAGACCAGACCTGGGTTTGAATCCCACAGCTTCCACTTGCATACTGTGTGACTCTGAGCAAGTCACTTAACTTCCCTTTCAGCTTAGTGTGCTACTCCTGATTAAACAACTTAAAAAAAAAAAAAAAAAAAATCATGCCACTCATAGAACTACTGTTACAGGTGAGTAACCTGTGTTTCAGGGACATGGATATGATGTTCTATCCACACTGTCTAGCAGACTCCTAGCAGTTCTCGGGGAGGAGGGAAGCAAGTCACACACTCCTACCTAGGAAATAAGGATTGGAGAACTAAGGCCACAAACCCAACATCCCGGTGTGACTCGAGGCCAATGTGGTAATGGGAAATGAAGGTGTTTGTCGACTTCCAGGTCGCAGCACTGTAGATTTCCTGGCTAGGGACGTCCCTAGAAGCAGCCACCAACACAGCACACGACGGTTGGAATGAGCCCTTAGTCCTCTGGGAGGCTCCCTACCCACCAACCTATAGCAGAGATCAATGCATGAAGTGATCCACCTGCCAATCGTCTGCTTGGCTGCAGGTCTGCCAGGTGCGGCTTCAGCGTAGGTGACAAACATCTGGTGAACCTCTCCCTGAACTCCAGACGTGCACTCTTTGTAATAAGTGAGCGCTCGCCTCCGGTCCAGAGTATGTAGCCTGGGTTTGGCCTCTGAGGAGTGATTTGGGAAAAACAACAGAAGAGTCATCACCTGGTTCAGGTGAAACTCTGACACAACCTTCGGGAGGAACTTTGGGTTGGGGCGCAGGACAACCTTGTCCCCGTGGAAGACCAGGTAAGGAGACTACACAGAGCACCTGGAGCTCACTGATCATTCTGGGTGACGTGACAGCCACCAGGAAGGTGATTTTCCATGACAGGTGAGACGTATCGCACCTGTGCATCGGTTCAAATGGGTTGCTCATGAGCTTTGCCAAAACCAGCAACAAATCCCACGGTGATGGTGGTTCATGCACTGGAGGGGAAATGTGATCTTGGCCTTTGAAAAAGCGACAGACCACCTTCTCCTGTGCCACCGACTGCGGATCGGTGTGCACCTGGTACACAGAGATGGCTGCTAGGTGCACCTTAAGGATCGTCGACCCAAGTTCCCCTTAGGAGAAAGACCACAGGTAGTCCAAAATGCTAGCCACTGGACAGGTCGAAGGATCCAACCCCTTGCCCTGACATTAAATGGAGAATTTCTTCCATTGGAAGGCATAGCATTTTCTGGTTGATTCCTTTCTAGATGCCTCCACGACATTCAGGACATCTTCAGGGAGACCCAAAGCCTGGAACTCTAGCCACTCAGGAACCAGGCTGTCAGGTGCAGGGACTGAATGTCTGGGTGGAGTATCTTCCTCTGATCGATTGAGAGTGGGTCCGGGCGTATGGAAAGATGCGCTGGGAGCTTGTTGTGGAGGCTGAGGAGATCGGGGTAACAAAACTGGCATTGCCAGTCCGAAGCCACCAGGATCACCTGGGCCTTGTCTCTGCTGACCTTGAGAACACCTTATGGATCAAACGAAGTGGAGGGAAGGCACAGAAGAGGCCTGGGGTCCATGGCACTGAGAAGGTATCCCCCGCAGCATTCCCTGCTGAGGGGGGTGGGCATAATAAAGCCTCAGCTTTGCGTTCTCCCTAGAGTCGAACAGGTCCACCTGAGGGGTGCCCCACTGGGAGAACAGACTGTGAACTACCTCCAGAGGGAGAGACCACTCGTGAGACACCTTGCCCCCCTGGATGAGGGCGTCCGCCAGCTGATTGGAGGCTCCTGCCACATGGATGACTAGGACATCCACCTCCAGGCTGCACATTAGAGTCCAAATATGGAGGGCTTCCTTGTACAGGGGCAGGGAGTGCGTTCTGCCTTGTTTGTTGAGGTAGTACATGGTCATTGTGTTGTCCATCTGGACTTGGACCACTTGATGACAACAAATGGAGCGAAGGCAGTCAGCATCAGCCAGACTGCTCAGAGCTCCAGCAGGTTGATGTGGCATTGGGACTCCACAGGGGTCCAGAGCCTGTGGACTCTGTGTTCCCCCAGATGAACACCCCAGCCCGTGAGAGATGCGTAGGTCATCACAATGACTGTCGGCTCGGGGCGGACAAACGGGATCCCTTCCTGCAGATGCTCTGGCACTAACCACCACTGAAGGGCATCCCACATCCTGTGGGTCACAGTGACCAGCTGGTCAAAGTGACCTTTGCGCTGAGACCACTGGCTGGCCAGCTCCCAATACAGGGAGCGCATATGCCATCTGGCCCATCAGACCACGTTGGTGCAGGCTGCCATGTAACCCAGAAGGCACAAGAATTCCCAGGCAGGGTGCAAATGCCCAACCAGAAGTGACTGTGCACAGGAGGAGAGACCTCCGCCTTGTCCACCGGGAGCCTCACTCTGGCTCGGCAAGAGTCGAGCTCTGCCCCAATGAAGCTGATCCCCTGTGAGGACACGAGTTCCGCCTGGGCCTCATTGATCAGGTGGCCAAGGTTGATGCAGGTCTCGAGGGCCAGGTCCCTGGACCGCTCAATCTCCTGCTTGGAGGGACATGCTACCAGCCAGTTGTCCAGGTAGGGGTACACCTGGACCCCTCAGCGCCTAAGGTAAGCTGCCGCCACTGCTATGCATTTGGTGAAGACATTGGGGGCTGAGGAGAGACCGAAAGGCATGGCCTGGAACTCGTAGAGGGCTCCTTCGGCTAGGAAGTGGAGGAAACTTCGTTGGGATAAATGGGTCGGGACATGAAAGAATGCCCCCTGAAAGTCCACAGAGGAAAACCACATGCCTTGCTCCAGAGATGGTATGATCTGGGACAGAGTTGCCATCTTGAAGGTGTGGGACCAGATGAATTTGTTCAGGTCGTGCAGATCTAGAACGGGGCGCCAGCTCCCCCATCCGCTTTGGCACTAGGAAATACCTGGAGACAAACTCTGGGTGTTCCAGGGGATCCAGAATTCTGACCACGACTTCCTTGTGGAGAAGTTGGGCTATATCATCTCAAAGAGCCGACTGAGTGTCTGCGGATACCAAATCCTCCCGTGTGGCACGGACTTGCCTGGGAGGGTACCACTCGAACTCTAGAGGTGGACCCTGACCGACCACTTCCAGAACCCACCTGTCCATGGTGACAGCGGACCAGGTGGAAAGAAAGTGGCGGAGCTGGCCTCTCACAGGAGGACCCAGGGGAGGAGTGATGGGCATGAGGGTGGCATCCCCCATCCCGTCACTGAGCAGGCTTGGAGGAGGAGGAGGATCCGGCTGAGGAGCCACCGGGTCCCTTCCCTCTGGGTTTTCGCACCACTAAGGCCACTTGACTTGGGTCTTGATCACCATGACTGAGCCTGCTGGCCAGAATGATGCTGGGCTGGTTTCGCCGCAGGAGTAGAGGGCCGAAAGGGCTTGCGCTTCTGCTGCCTGGAGCCCTTGGGATACTTCTGGGCAGCTATCACGGAGTCCAAGGTGGCACTGGACTTCTCAACACGCTGGAGGTGACACTCCACACCAGACCCAAACAGGTGGGTGCCCAGAAATGGGACTTTCGCCTGCTTGTGCTGAGTGTCTGCTGTAATGCTCTAGATCCACAGCCAAGCCCTTCGGCGCATGGCAACTGTGGCCGCCATCAAGCAGGCACAAGAATCCCCGATATCCAGAGCTGTCTGAAGTTGCTGTCTGGCCACAGCTCAACCCTAGTCCCGGACCTGCTTGACCATAGTCTGGAGGTCCACAGGAAGATGAGTAATCATCACCTCATCCAGAGATCCCAGTAGGGCATGGGAGAAGTGTGCCATCACGACAGCTGAACTCGCCTGGCGGAGGCTGAGTGAGGTGGCAGCATAGACTTTTTTAGCCAAGTGGTCCAATTTCTTGGACTCCTTATCTGGCGGTCTGTCAACATCCCCCGAACTGCCTGCATGCCGAAACACGGAGTCGGCCACCAATCCTTGGCCGAAAGGTGATCCGTGAACCCCAAGAGCATATCGGTAGGCACCACATATCTGCGGGCCATCAGGGCCGAGGGCAGGATGCTGCCAGGGCTCCAGGACCAACAATGGCCTTGGCAAATGGGAAAGCCCCTGTTGGACAGTCCCCTTTTTCTAGAATCTCTGTGAAGGGATAGTGAGCTTGCTTCTATATGGGCTCCAATTTTATCTCCATGGACTTGGAGATGAGACGGAGGATGCCCATGAAGGACATGGGTCATTCCTCCGTCGACAGGTTCCCCCATTGACTCTATGTCGATCGGACAGGAGTGCAATGAGGAATCCTCGGGACTCTGAGGAGTCCGCATATAACAGCCTACCTCCCAAGTCACTCCGGACCTGCCACAGGCAGTCAGGTGTAAGAGTGACCAACAGCCGATGGGGAAGTCTCTGAACCGGCCAAGACCCCTTGGTTGGCGGCTGTTGGGGCAGCGGCTCCACCATGATCAGTGGAGAGGCCAAATTCGGCTAAACCGAGGTGGTCTGTATAGTCTCCAGAGGTGGAGAAACTGTGTCGACTGGCCCCGCTGGGGGCATCGGGGTCGGCCTGTCGGACGACAGCCAAGTGATGGCTGGTGTGGGAGCCGGGGTCAGCTTTGGACCGGACAACATCAATTGTTTCCACATCAAGTCTTCGTAGCATTGACAAAGTTTGCGTCGAAGCCTCTCCTCACCTGAGGAGAACGACGACGAGTAGCAGCAGTGCCGCTTCCCATGGTGTCAACAGCGAGACCGCCTATGTCAGCGGGACCTACTCGATCCAGAGGATGAGGAAGACCTCGGCCACCAGGGGTGCCCACGGTTCCTCCTGGTCTAGGTCAGTGACCGAAGGGTCCAGCTCAGCAGGCTGAGTCGACTCTTTGCTGGTCACTGGCAGGACCGGAGTCCTGAACAAGGAATTGTTGGCCTCTTCGGATGACAACTGGTCGACTGGGTCAGAAAAATCTCGACCACATCGTCGGCTGGCCTGACGGGGGTACCGTGAAACTAGCAGCCAAGGCTGCAGTTTCGACTCCAGTCAAAACAGTGAGTTCCGAGACTGAGAATGTTTCCGGTCCCAAGAATGTCGACAGCAAGTCTTCTTTTCTTTCCTGGAGTCCTTCTTGTCTGATCGAGAGCTGCGTGAACCCGAAGGGCCCTCTCCCTTGGTCGGGAGAGACTGGCACAGCTCATTGAAGGAGTCTGCATAAGTGGAGCCCAAGTTAAGCAGAACGAAGGCAGAAGCTGAAGAGGACTGAGCGGCGGCCTGAGCCACCTCCTCCTTGAAGACCTTAAGCTGCTCCAGCTGCTCAGCGGACCCCGCAGCCGCAGAGACCACCCACCAGGCGTCGTCAGATTTGACCATCAGGTGACGTTTTTCCAGGTGGCCCAACTTCAGGCGGGCGAGGCGGTCCTTGACGACCAATGCGTGAAATGGCTGGCAGATACCGCAAGCCTGGGGATTGTGCTCGTGGCCCAGGCAGTAAATGCATGTGGCGTGTGGGTCAGTATGCAACATCTTTGCCCACGTGGGCACTGGCGAAATCCGGGTGAGGACTGGTCCTCCATCGCGGTCGCAATCAAAGATCGAGCTGAAGACGAAACTCTGATGAGTTTCAGTTTTGGAAGTAAATCCAAAGATTTGAGCGCCAGGGCCTACTCAATGCGAGAGTGGTAAGGAGGGAACCTGCTTCTTCCAGCGGAAAGGAAGATCTGGTGTCATGAGGTGGAGCTGAGGGTTATAGCACCCGGGTGAGTGGGAGGAGCCAGCTTGAAGACTTCTGGAAAGATCTAACGGTGAAAGGACAATACTAGACAGTGTAGATAGAGCATCATATCCACATCCCTAGAGGAAAAACAATACATGCAAGAATATATTTTTTTTCATTTACTTGTTTATGCTCTTGTTGCTCAACTGGCCCTCTTCCGGATGCTCCCCCCAGCTGGGCCACCCACCATCCCCAGGACTCACCCAATGCTATTCTCCCACATCATACCCCTCATGGTGGGGTCGGAAAGGTTGGCCAGATTCCCCTGGAGCAGGATCCAGTGCAGTGGTATCTAGCCTGTGGGGTACCATCCTATCATCCTGCAGTAGTCTAGGATGTTCCTTGTTTTATCCTGGCCCCAAATGAAGTCTCCCGAGTTCCATGACACCCAGCCTCTGCAAGGCCTTAGGGATTCTGCAGATGACACATCCCTCCCAACCCTGAAGGAGAACTGTAGTTCACGGGATGCCTAATCATCTTTCCCTGGCCAGCTACCCAGTAACTCCAGTTAGCTCCTGAACCTGGGTCGCTGGTGTAGCGAGCGGTAGCGTTACTGCTATGCTGTTGGGCCAGCTCAGTACAAGAATTTGAACAAGAACGCCTCATGAAGCTTAGACAGCAACCTTCATTAGCATAAACAGTTCTATGCAAGGCTAGGGACAACAGTGACTACCAGTCACACAGGACAGTGGTGGCAATCAATCACACGGGGCAGTGGGTGCACCCTGTCACATGGCATAGTGGTGGCACTGTCACATTATTTTTTTTTTGTGGGTGTTAAATCCCTGTTTTTAGCCTCACTAGAGTACCCCTACCCAGAATTAACCGATGACCGTCCACCCCCTCGCTGAGGCAAATGGCCCCAAGAGTACTGGTGGTCATCATTCAGACCACCATGGCTGAGGGCTCTCTCTTCCCATGCCCCTTCACCACCCTGCTAGAGTCTCACCATGGCAGTGATGACCTGGTCGGCACACAGCTTCCCCTGTGAAGGAGGGCAAACCTCCTTGGCATGCTACAAAGGTTGCCACAGCATGCCTCACCACGCGCCTTCTGTCAAGGAGGCACTATCACCAGTGGAGTTACCATAACACATTTTTACACTCTGTTACACATATCAGTTGGGGGTACCTCCAGAAAAAAGAGCAGTCTTGCTGTGACCAACTGTTCGGACATCATGGGTATGGTACTTAAATGGCTTTGTCATCACCCACTGCGCTTCCTTGCCCCCCAGTTTGACATGCAGCAGCTGGAACTGGTAAATGGTCCCCTCAGCCGTACCAATCACGATGCTATCCTCGCTCTGAGGGGGAAGAAATTAAAGGAAGAAAGATCAGGACAATGTTCATAAAACTCATTGACAATACAAGATAATTTGGGGACAAATGCACAGAAACAGAATTTGATGGCAGAAAACTACTGCTTAGCTCATCCAACCTGCCCAGGTATTTCCTACAAATTCCATCTCCACAGACCCAATCTGGTTTCTGTTGGCTCTCCCCCCCATCTGGTTTCTGTTGGTTCTCCCACTTCCCTGTATCCTATCTATCTCTGTCTAGCCCATGCATGCTTTTAGCCATGTTCAAGCCTCTACTGCTTCTGCTGGCAATCTACTCCAGGCATCTACCATCCTTTCAGTGAAGAAATATTTTCTCACATCACTTTTGAATTCCTCCCCTTCCAACTTCATTACATGCCCCCTGATCCTGGTGCTTGCCCTACTCTGAAAGAGACTCCCACCTCTACCCCAATAGCCCCTTTGTGATACTTACAGGTCTCGGTCATATCCCTCTCTTGCTTTCTCTCTCCTTTCCTTCCAGGGTGTAGATGCCGAGATCAGGTAATCTGTCATTGTAGGGTTTCTCATGTAAACCATGCACCATTTTAGTTGTCCTCCTCTGGACTGCCTGTCCTCTGTCTAAGTCCTTTCTGAGGTGTGGCCTCCAAAATTGACCACAGTGCTCTAGATGTGGATGCACCAGAAAACGATAATGGCAACACTACTTCCCTCCTCCTCCTCCTTCTGGCGATACCCCTCCCTCTGCAACCCAACATTCAACTAACCCTACCCACTGCCTTGTTACACTGCGTCACCACCTTGAGGGCCTCAGATATGATAACCCTGAGGTCTCTTTCCTGTCTAGTGACTGTTAGTACTTGCCCCATTATATACTCAGCATTGGGGTTTATATGTCCTAGGTGCACTATCTGGCACTGAACCCTGCCATTTTCTTGACCATTCCTCGAGTTTTCCAAGATCACAGTGCATTTTTTTCCACCCCTTCCAGAGTGTTCACTGCAGATTTTGGTATCATCTTCAAAAAAGGCACTTCCTTTCCAGCTCTTTTGCAATGTACCTTATAAAGACACTGAAGAGGACAGGTACCAGTACCGAACCAGGTGGTACCCCACTTGTCACACTTCCCTCTTAGGAATGAGTGCTGTTAACCACCACCCTCTGTCTCCTATCCTTTAACCAGTTTCTAACCCAATTTACCAATATGGATCCAACTCCTAATCACCCTCCAACATAGCACCATGTCAAAGGCCTTGCTAAAGTCTAAATAGGCTATGTCCACTGCTCCAACCAATATCCAGTCAAATCTTGTTTGGCATGACCTCCCCTATGAATCTGTGTTGTCTGTGATCTTGCAACCCATCAGATTCAAAACAGTCTTATCATCCTTTCTTACAGTAGTGTTTCCATTAATTTCCCCACCACTGAAGTGAGACTAACTGGCCTATTGTATCACTTCTGTTTCTAGTAAATTGTTAAATAAGGCTCTCAGTGGGCCTCCAGAACTTCCCTAAGTTCTTTTAGTACCATGGGTGTATCCTGTCCGGTACCATAGCTTTGCCCACCTTTACAGCTGCAGTCCTCTCAGCATTTTTTCTTATGAAAATGAACCTGTGTATACCCCCACCACACCTTATCCCTGCTTCCCCTGGTGGTCTGTACCTTCCACCCTTCACTGTGAAGACTGAGAAGAAGTACCTGGTTAAGATGTCAGCTCTTTCTTGGTGTCCTCCTGCAGTTTCTCCCTTCTACCTTTCTAATTCATACTGTGCTTTCCCTTGATTTCCACTTCTCACATATGTACCAGAAGTCTTATCCCCTGCAGCAATCCTTTCCTCTGTCTGCGCCTTAGCACCCCTCACCCCCTTGCCTGATTCCTTCTGCTCTAGGTATTCCTCTCTGTCATCCTCTCTCTGGGTTGCCTTACATCTCTTGAATGCAAGCCTTTTTTTTCTCTTAGTGCCCTTCCCACTACCTTGAAGAACCATAATGGTCTCCTTTTTCTTCTGCTTTTGCTTACTTCTTTCATGTATAGATCAGTTGGCTTTAGTTATGCCCTCCCTTATTCTTCCCCACTGTGATGCTAACCTTCCCTGGCACTCCTCCACTCCTCTTAGGCAGTTCCTGATGCTTTCACCCATTTCTTTAAAATTTGCAGTCAAAGTCCCAAACACTTGTCTTCATATGGTTGGACTGCATTCCTGCCTTTATGTTTATTTATTTATGAGATTTACCAGGAAGGCATACTGAGTAACATGCTTGATTCCAGATGCGACCTGGGGCCTAGGCCCAGTACATGGCAAATATTAGAACAAATACAAGTACAGTGATTGACATACATAGCATAAGATTTTGTACAATTATAATACAGTTTTTTGAGTATGAAGTACAAAAGGATATAGGTTTAACCACATTGTACAGTGATCACTGGCACCCAAGGGGACTGCCCACTGTGATGTCTTCAATGCTGTCCCTTTTTGTAAGGACCAGGTCCAGCATTGACCATCCCTAGTGGGTTCTCTGACTAACTGCCTGAGAAAAGCCCTTGCAGGGAGTCAAAGATGGCCCTGCTCCTTGCTGAAGCCGCAGGCTCCAATGCACATTTGGCTGATGAAGTTGCCATACTAGCAGCACCTTCCCCTTACTTGCCATTTTAATGATGGCTTCCCGAAGTGCCTTATGCACCCTTGCCCCGTGCTGCAGGTCTGTACACTACTCCAGTATGAACAATGGACCCAGAGCCTGCCTCCAGGTTGACCCATAGTAATTCCAGCTCCCCATTTTCCTCTCGTGCTCCTGTACACCTCTGTGGCTGTGATGACCTCAAGCACACATAATATAACCCCTTCCTCTTTTCCTCCCCGCTCTGTCTCTCCTGAACAAAGTGCAGCCTGGTATATTCATTTCCCAGTTCCTCCGTATACCACAACTCCATTATAGCCACCAGATCTAGGTTAGCATCATTCATGATGACTTCCAGGTCTGGAATTTTATTACTAAGGCTCACACTGGTGCACATCACTTTCTAAAGGTATGATCCGAATCCCTAAATAAATAATCATTTTTCATCAACCTGTCTACTGCTCTGCTTCTCCCTCCTATACCTGTCTGTTTTGTTCCCTGAACTACCCCCTTTTTTTTCTTTCCATCTTCTATTTTTCGTTCTTGACCTGCAGGCAGCCCTCCATCCTCCTCCTCCAGTCTCCTGGCTGACGCTCCCCAGGCATCCCTGAGCCCTGTGTTCCCCATGGATTACCCCCCACGGCGGAGCGGAAGGGGCCATCCCCCCCATACAAATATCTGGAGCAGGCAATACCAGCAGTACCTGAGCTGCTGCACCAGTGTGCTGGGCCGGGCTTGTATAGCCTACAGCTGCTATGTTTGTATTTCCTATTTCCTTCCCTTGCAGCAGTGATCGCAGCATGTGGAGACAAATGCCATCACGATGCCACGCCGCCTCCCTAGACTCTGGTGCTGCCCTCATCCTCCACCAAGAGGCAACCAAGGAGTGGGACGACATGCCCACTCATCCTCAGGAGAGGAGAGCTGTCGGACGCTCAATCCTCTCCCTCCCCTGCTGAGCCCTGGTGGCCTGAGCTCGCTCCCGAACTCGGGTCACCGGCATGGAATGAAATGTGGCGCCCGGCGCCTCAACCCTTAGCGCCACCGGGCTAGTCCCTGACCTACCCCTTAACTCATCCCTTCCCTTTTTACTTTCCTCATAACTGGTCTCCTTTAATCCTAATGTCCTCCCGTACTTGAATGATATCCCCACTTTCTTCCTTCCCCTCTCTGTCCGTCTTTTCACACATCTGCTCTAGGAGAGTTTTCTTCTAAATGGTGTTCCTTCCCTAGCATTTATCCATCCATTTTACCATCCGATAGGAAGCAACTGTTGCCTCCTTTGGTTTCACCCTTCCCCCAAATCTAGTCTAAATGCTCATCTATGTGGCATTTAAACCTGCCACCAAGGAATGATGTCCCCTTCCTAGAAGGATGCACACCATCTGTCCCATAGAGGCCCATATTTTCCCAGGTTGGTCCCCAGTCCCCGATATAGTCAAAACTTTCCTCCATACATCATGCCTTCAACCATTCAGTAGATGTCCTGGTATGGAGTTGCCTTCCCTCTCCCCAACCACACACAGGCAGCATCTTGGAAAAAGCCACAGTGTGCTGCTTGCTTGAGGCCCCTCCACAGCTCCCTGAAAGTTTTCTTCACTACTCCTACCTTCTCATGTGCTTTATCATTTGTTCCAATATGGGCAATAACATCCATCGGATCTATTCTCCATCTCTCCCAGCAGAGACACCCCTCAAGCACCTCACCTCCCTGTTCTTCCGCCCTCCAGCTCCCAAGACTATCCCCTGCACAACTGAGTCCCCCACCAGCAGCTGCTTCCTCTTTATCTGGGGGATTCTCAGTCCCTCCTTGGGGGTCTCCAGTTCTGAATGCTCCCACCACCTCCTCCCTTCCCACTGTGATGGGTACCTCCACTCGATTATCCCTTTCAGCCAGTATGGTGAAGCTGTTATGCAGTGGTAATAGATGAAGGTGAAAAAGCATGCACCCCTCGAGCCCACCATTGCCCATCCGCTCTGCCTACATCTAGGCATCCTTCAGGGGAATGGTGGTAGACTTGGTGGACCCAGGGTGGGGCAGAAATTCTGCTTAACCCTTGCCAGTTCAGCCCAGAGTCCAGCAACCTGTGCCTACAACCCAGAGAAGTGAGTGCATCTGGGACAGCACCTTGGTCTCCCAGTTTCCCTAAAGACTGCTGCACCGCACCACTCCCATGATCCTTCCTTCCTGTGCTTAGTGTCTATGCATGTTGATTTACCCTTCTACCTCCTTACTACTCCCACACTTTCACCACCCTGTGGAGGGGTTGTGTGATAATAGATGGACCAGACACTGAACTTCAAGTTCAACACACAATCTCTGTGTGATGTTTATTCAAAATGCAGTAAATAACCTTTAGCAATGGCACATCCCTTCTTCAGTACATTAGTTTGTAGCAACAGACTATGCAAATCTTTCCTCTACACTTAGCCAGCACCTACTGACTCACTGATCTCTGATCTCTTTATTAGTTGAGGTTCAGCCTCCACTATGTGAGCTCTGTTTGCTTGGGGTAGTGGGGGCTCAAATTAAAAAAAACACCTCAGTGCAGAAGCACTGAAACAAGGGTTACCCCAAAGGGCACTGACAATAAGCATAGTTTCAAAGAAACACAACAGCACACATAAATTCATAATGCAAAGTATCATAGGATATATGCAAATCAACATGAAATTTCAGACTGGCTCAATTTACAACAATTTACATGCATTTTAAATAGCACAACTAACTTAATTTCTATAATATATAGTCACCTAGTACTTTTTACCTTTATCAAAAAACACATAGTGCCAAGGTATTTACAGGTTTCATAATCATAAGGTATGTAGCAAGGTATTTTATGACATAGTGCTATTACATACTAAATCCATCAACGATAAACGCAGCCTGTCATTTTACACAAGCTCAGAGGTCACCACAATAACCTCCCTGTATGAGGACCTGAGAGGGAAAAGGAAAATTAAAGAGGACACTATAGCATAGTCAAGAAAGGGAAGGAATGCCCATAGGTGGCCAACCTTATGGACTATAAATTGTAAAGGACAGATTATGCTAAGAAACAGAAGAACTGTTGCAACAGATTTAAGAAAAGGTCGGTCCTCAAGAGTACCCTGTCACACACACCTCACCCCTTCTTACTCTTCTGTAACGATATCTGATAACCTAGATAAGCTGCCTCTTGCTTCTTTTTAAACCCTCTTACGTGTTCCTATTTTGTCTGATCCTGCATTACGCAGTTTAATCCCGATCTCCCTGTTCTACAAATTTTACCTGGTAAAGCTTTGGGCCTATCCCACTTGTTTGTTATCCCCACTTCGATTGGTGACTCCTTGTTAAACCTCAGTACTTACATTAAGTATTAGCAATTACCTTCCTTTGCCTAGTGTCTATGCAAGTTCAGTTTATCTTTATATCCACCCTTTTTACTCCCATGTTCCTTCTACCTCACCCCTTTTCTTCCCTGGAAATATTCTGTAACCGTACCCTAGATAGGGTGTCTCCTGTTTTCACTTTATCAACCCTCTTATCTCTTTCAATATTTGCGCACAAACTAGAGATCACACAGGGTCAGTGATGCCTGCAATACAAGAGTTCAAACACAAATTTTTATTTCAATTGCCACATACAAGGGAAATAAAAGTTTACAAGAACTACTACTACAAGCCGTGAGTTGTGTCTTTTTTGAGATGCGATAGAGAGTGCCCAATTCTCTTTGTTTTCATCTGTTTCAATATTTGTCTGATCCTATATTATACACTTTTCATCCTGACCCCTGCCCGCCCCTTCTAATCACTTTATCCAGGAAAGATTTGGAACTAACCCCCTTCTTTGTTATCTCCACTATAATTAGAGACTTTTTGTTAACACTTTAATATTTTACATTAAGAAATAGTAACTTTCACACAACATAACTCAGTTTACTATATGTAAAATACGGCAAGCCTGAAGTAATCCTTCTTGCCTATTTTAGTTAGTTAATACACCCCAGCATCAATGCATATTTATATACCTAAACTAAAGTACTAACAGCAGCATATATAAGCAAAGGATATATTACAGTATGCACCTTTTGGCCCCTTTTTTTTTTTTTTTATCATTTATACTATTAGATACCACCCCCAGCGTAATCTGCTTATATCTAGTACTATTCAATGCACCGTTTATGTATTTCTTTGCCTTGATACTGGATGATGCACTCTTATAGCTGAACAAACCTCATATTTCACTTGTACTCCAATTAAATTAAAAATCAGGACTGCTTTGGTGTCACACTTACTGTGCAGCATCCCATGCTGACTGCTGTCCCACGCTGATACCCACAGTGTGATGCCATTAAGATATGGCCCTTTAGCTAAAGGACGGCAGCAGAGGGCTATATGTATTATTGTCTTTTAAAAGGCATATAGGCCCAACCCACTTCCTCAAGCCTCCTTCGCAACTGGAAGATCATCAGGCAACTGTTTCCCAAAATCCTTGCGTGCTGGACAGTTGTTTTGGGTTTACAAAGAGCCCAAGTCCATTTACAAAGTACAGCTTCAGAGGATGGAATGACTGTCTCTTTCACCAAAGGATGATAGCTGTTCACGGCACTGCCTAATGGAGCTCAGTTTCAGAAGTTGCGCCACAATTCGTCTTAAGCCCCACCCACTTTCAAGTCACCACCGGATTGCAGGATTGTCAGGCAACTGTATCCCAAGGTTCTGGAGTGCTGGGCAGTTCTTTGGGGTCACGGGTATCCAAAGAGCCCAAGTCCCTTTACAAATGCTTTCCTTTGTTCACCACAGCTGACAAACTGCATGTCACACACTTTTGTATGATCAAAATGTGTGGCATTTGACCACAGAAGGGATTTCTGTTAAACCTTAAATGCCAGGCATGCTGGCAAGCACAGCAGTGGTGCTACTACTTGCCATCCAGACAACCTGGGGTTATGCCTCGAGCCAGGGACATCTGGTGCTGACCCATGAGGCAGGGCACCTCCTACCCCTGCCCCCTGGTGGCCCAGAAGTGGGTGTGTTGTACTGGAAGGTATGTAGTGATCCCTTTGGACGGTCTTAAGCTGGCACGCACCCCTTCCTCTGGGATGAGTCACACACGCAGAGTGGGGCAGGCAGAGGAGTTGTGATGGCTCTGACAGACTACTAGCCATGTTGCACTGCAGGATCTCAGCCAGAGGGATGTGATAACGTAAGAGACTTAGAGGGGAAAAACACCCCAGTGGCACTTGGCAGATTAAGCTGACCCATTCCCCAGGACACAGCAAGGCAACGCCCCCTCCTCCCACTCCTCCTTGTGGACTTCACCTGTCGAATGAGTATGTTTCTCACAACTTGGAGAAACAGGGGTTGGGTGTCACACCCATGGAGGACAAGCTGTGGGTTACAGTTAAAGGTTCCAAAGACGAATGTCAAGCAGAGCTCAACAGCGGTCTAGAATCTCAGAGGACTCCTTCAGTGGGTATAACAACTAGGGGGAGGGGAAGGAAGACCTGGTGGAAGGCAAGGAAAAATAAAAGGCCAAAAAAATAAATAAAAGCCCAAATTAAAATACAGGGTGAAACTCTAGCACAGGGATGTCACGGTATGAAATTGATGGTATAATAACCATCACATGTAACACGTCTATATGTATGTATGTATTACGGAAATAGGAAATAGTTATTTTTGTACAACAAAGAAATCTCAAACTTTAGTGCCAGTGAAAGTTGGAGTGGGTGTAGCAGTTGCCCCACTGTAAGTGGAGGACTAAGGATCCCACTAAACAAACAGCACAGTTACACAGCTATCCCACAATTTATTTATTTATTTATTTAAATTTTGGTAACTAGGTGGGCCCACTGAGACCTAGGCGGTCTCTTTTTTAGGGGCAGCCCGGGATTAGATACAAGTACCTAGAGGGGAATGAAAAACCAATGCATTGATATGTACAATCTAGCAAGGTTTACAGAGTATAGGAACATACATCACACCATGTAGTACAATACTATGGAGTAGCTAATAGTTCCAATCCACGTGCACTACAGTAAGCCGTGCTAGCAGTAGCAGACTGTATCATATATAAACATACACACTACCTTCTAGATAAAAAAAGGGGTGGGGGCACAGTCCTCCATGCAACAAAAAACAGCTGATATCTGGGTTTTTGTTATATTGGTGGGGGCTCTGCCCCAACACCCCTGTTTTGTTCAGTTTTTTAAGCTTCACTCTAAAACAGTGTGAGAACAGTGTCTGGCAGACAGATAGTAAGCCAACAAAAACTAGCGTTCAGAATTCATGCATATCTTACAGAGGGATCCTTAGTTCTCCACTTATACTGTTGCCCCTAACAAAAAACACACAAAGCAATTCCTTAAAAGCCTGAAAACTTTGGTACGTCATGAAAGAAAAGTTACATACTTACTGTAATAGTAGATCTTCAAGAGAATTTCTTTCCTTAGGCCACACCTTTGGAACTATACCCATGTCAGAGCTAGGACCACACAGAAACATTTGCTAGCCAGGGGCCGTCCACAATGACATTGTGTGTCAGCATCTACATAAAAGTGGCCAGCCACATCTCTTCAGTTTCCCACTGAAGATTGTGCTCGGCGGACTCACTTCTCGGGGAACAAGGAGATTACACCAGTGCCTCTGATAATAGGCAGACACAGGCGCTAGTGATGGCAGCCATGGAAATTCCCAAGGCAGAACTGGATGCCATATTCCCCTATAGCTGATGAAAGATGAAAGGTGGAAGGAGGGAGGGCCAGAATGGCTTAAATGAAGATATTCTCCAAGATGTACTGTTACGGTAAGTATATAACTGATCTATCTTCTTTGAGGATCTCTCTTCCCTTAGGCCACACCTTTGGAATGAGTGCCAAGCAGTCCTAAAAAACAACTGGGAGGAAGATGGTGCAGTCTGTTCATGACAGACAGCACTGTACCACAGCAAGGCTGAAGTCCGCTCATCCATGAGAAACAAAGTCCAGATTGTAATGTTTAATAAAAGTGTGGATAGTACTCCAGATGGCTACAGCACAGATATTAGCCAGAGGGACATTTCTAAAGCATGCAACAGATGTGGCCATACCTCTTGTGAAATGGCCATGCACCATACCAGGATGTTTCTAATTGTACAATGTGCTAGTCATCTGGACAAGCACTGTTTCAAGGCAGGGATACACAGGTTACTCGCCTGTAACAGTAGTTCTAGGAGTGGTATATGATGTTCATCCACACTGTCTGGCATGGTCTTTTCCCCTTTAAATCTTGCCAGAAGTCTTCAAGCTGGCTCCTCCCACCCACCTGGGTTGTAAAACCCTCGGCTCCGCCCCATGACGCCAGATCTTTGCCCAGTGGAAGCAAAGGTTGTGCGCCTGAGCCTGGGGAGGTCGGGTGGGTTTGTGTGGATGAACATCATATACCACTCCAAGAAAGTACAACTACGTAAAAACTTACCGTAACAGTAGATCTTCGAGGAGTGTCTCTTGCAATAGCTAATACTTCTGGATTACCAGCAGAGGTTGCTGTGGCGCACAAGGCAGCTCTTCTAGCAGTCTTTCACCAGCGACCGCCCACACATGACATCAGCTTCCTGTTTCCTATATAAGTGTGGGCGGTCCCTGGTATCCTCAGTTCCCCTGCTGGATTCAGCTCGCAAAGCGAGGACCGAGGGGAAGCCGAGGTACCAAAGGAGTCCCAACCCATAGTCACTGGACCAGAATTTGCTCTCTTAAAGGAGGGAGGAGAACAAACCTACTACAAGAGACACTCCTCGAAGATCAACTGTTACGGTAAGTTTTTACATAACTGTACTATCTTCCACGGAGAGGTCTCTTGCAGTAGGTAATACTTTTGGGATGAATCCCAAGCAGTAATGTCCATGTGGGAGGACAGTTATAATAGACGACCTTGTAGGACTACACGTCTGAAGGCCGCTCTACTTCATGAGGCAATATCCAGATTGTAATGCCTTGTGAATGTATGGATTGTGGACCAGGTAGCTGCATTGCAGATATCTGAAATGGAGGCTCCTTTAAAGCAAGCTGCAGTAGTGGCCATAGCTCTAGTGGAATGGGCTTGGACAAGTCCCGGTAAAGTCTTGTTGTATTTTTGTAACGAACAAGACGTAATACAATTTGCCAACCAGGATGAAAGAGTAAAGTGTAGCAACCGGGAGGCCGTCGCGACCCGGGGCAAAAGAGACAAACAGTTGAGACGTCTTTCTAAGCTATTGTGTCCGTTCGATGACTGCCACACAGAAGTTACAGAAGAGTAACCTGTGTTTCTAAGGTAGTGGATATGATGTTCTAGTCACGCTGTCTGGCAGACTCCTAGCAGTTCTCTGGGAGGAGGGAGACAAGGCGCACATCCCTACATAGGAAATACGGATTGGAGAACTGAGGCCCCAAAAACCAGCATCCTGGCATGACTCCAAGTCAATGTGGTAATGGGAAATGATGGTATGTGCCAACTTCCAGGCAGCAGCTTGCAGATTTCCTGGATAGGGACGTCCCTAGAAGCAGCCACTGACGCAGCGGTATGGCGGGTAGAATGAGCCCTAAGCCCTCTGGGAGGCTCCCTACCCACCAACCTATAGCAGAGATCAATGCAGGAAGTGATCCACCCTGCCAATCGTCCGCTTGGCTGCAGGTCTGCTAGGTGCGGCTTCAGCATAGGTGACAAAGCTGGTGAACCTTCTCCCCGAACTCCAGCTGTGCGCTCTTTGTAATAAGCGAGCACTTGCCTCAGGTCCAAAGTATGGAGCCTGTGTTCAGCCTCCGAGGTGTGATTCGGAAAGAACACCAGAGGAATCATCACCTGGTTCAGCTGAAACTCCCGATACAACCTTTGGGAGGAACTTCCAGGTTGGGGCACAGGACAGCCTTGTCCCTGTGGAAGACCAGGTAAGAAGACTTCACCGAGAGCGCCTGGAGCTCACGGATTCTTTTGGCTCACGTAACAGCTACCAAGAAGGTGGTCTTCCATGACAGGTGAGACATGTCACACCTGTGCAACGGTTCGAATGGCTTGCCCATGAGCTTTGCCAAAATCAGCAACAAATCCCATGGTGGTGGTGGTGGTTCACGTATCAGAGGGGAAATCTGGTCAAGGCCTTTGAAAAAGCACCAGACCACCTTCTCCTGTGCCACCTACTGCTGACCAGCCCGCGCCCGGTAAGCAGAGATGGCTGCCAGGTGCACCTTAAGGGTTGTCGACAGCAGTCCCCCTTGGGAGAGAGACCACAGGTAGTCCAAAATGCTAGCCATTGGACAGGTCAAAGGGTCTAACCCCTTGCCATGACAACAAAAAGAGAATCTGAATGGCAAAGAGAAAGGCATAGCATTTTCTGGTCAATTCCTTTCTAGATGCCTCCGGGACAGTGAGGACACCTTCAGAGAGACCCAAAGCCTGGAACTCTAGCCGCTCAGGAACCAGGCTGTCAGGTGCAGAGACTGAAGGTCCGGGTGGAGTACCTTCCCCTGATTGAGAGCAGGTCCGGGCATATGGGAAGACGCCACGGGAGTCTATTGCAGAGACTGAGGAGACTGGGGTACCAAAACTGGCGGGCCAGTCCGGAGCCACCTGGATCACCTGTGCCTTTGTCCCTCCTGACCTTGAGCAGCTCCTTGTGGATCACCGCAGTCTCCAGTGGCATACCGCAGGGTTCGGTACTTGGCCCTATACTGTTCAATTTATACATCAGTGACATGGAAATAAGTAATAAAAATTGGTTATGCAAGTTTGCTGATGATTCCAAACTTGGGGGCGTGGCTGATAATGATTATGACTATAATTCACTCAAACTCGACTTACTAAAAATTGAAAATTGGGCAATTATTAACAAAATGAACTTTAATGTAGACAAATGCATGGTCTACCATTATGGTACCCAAAACTCAGAATATAGTTACTATACAAATGATAACTTGATCAAATCAACCAATACAGAAAGAGATCTAGGTATTTTGGTGAATTCTTCACTAACCTTTTCGGGCCATTGTTTAACAATAGCCAATACTACAAATGGCATACTTGGACAGATTAGGCGCTCCTTTCTCGCTAGAAATGAACATCGTTTAATACCTCTTTACAGGGCACGTATTCGCCCCCTAATCAATTATGGTTCTCCTTTTTGGATCCCCCCATTTGAAAGGTGACATAAAGTGGTTAGAAAAGATCCAGCAACGAGCTACAAAGATGGTTTCAAGACTGTCTAATTACTCTCACCCAGATAGACTAAAACTGACAGGACTGCATACTCTGCATAACAGAAGAATTAGGGGAGATCAAATATTAATCTATAAACTTATGTAAAACACTGAATTTATGAAAAAGTGTGGCCTCCATTTCACAAATCGCCACGTAGTGCCAAGAAGCCATAATAAACAATTATTTGTTCCATTTGCTAGCACCAATCTTAGAAAACATTTTTTCTCAGTTAGGGCACCCAGACTTTGGAACCAATTACCCCAAGCACTGGTTGATTCGGATACTGTCTTAATGAGCCCACACTGTGTGGGGAAAAAATCACGATGGGCTACAGCCTTCTTTTTTCCATTAAAACCTAGTAAACTTAGTAGTAGTACCGATAGATTGCATGGATCCAGGTGATCTGCTACATGCCTATAATGAGGCGGTAACAGGGGCCCTGGATTCTATTGCACCAGTTTGTGTTCGTCCTCTTACTCCTCGCCCCAGGTCTCCTTGGTTTGATGAGACCATGAGGGAATTGAGGAGAGCTGGGTGAAGGCTGGAGAGGCGTTGGCGAAAGTCCGGTTGTGATGATGACAAGCTTAGTTTGATGGACCATTATTTAGTCTATCAATCCGCAATCTCTAGAAGAAGGCAGAATTCCTGTCCAGAGATAGCGGCTGCACAGAATAGACCGGCTCAGCTCTTTCAGACTGTGGACAGACTGTGCAATCCAGTTTGTCTTCAGCCCAGAAAGAGCCTTATCTCAAGAATGGTGTGAGGAGCTTGCTCTCTTCTTTGCAGATAAGGTTGCCAAAATCAGATCAGACATTCGGCTCTTCCTCCTAATAGGAGCAGCAGTCGTCAGGAGATGTCAAACACCCAGTTGGAATGGTCTGACTTCAGCCTTCCCATAATCGAGGATGTTGTGATGATCATTCGAGCACTGCGACCGACCTGCTGTGATTTGGACCCTGGTCCCACGCCTCTTAGTGGGTTGCGTGGATAAGATTGGCCTAGTCCTAGCTTTGATCATATGGAAGTCTTTGGAGAGGGGGATTTTTCCAGATCCCCTCAAAGAGGCTATAATTAAGCCCCTTTTAAAGAAACCCTCCTTAGACCCATACTGTCTAGCAAATTACAGGCCAGTCTCTAACTTACCCTTTGTGGGTAAAGTTATTGAGAAAGTGGTCGCAGTGCAGTTGGAGGATCATCTGACCAACAACAATATCTACGATTTGTTCCAGTCTGGATTTAGGAAAAGGCATAGTACCGAGACAGCGCTCGTACGAGTACTAAATGACCTCCTAATGGCAACAGATCGTAGGACCCGATCCATCTTGGTACTACTTGATCTCTCTGCAGCGTTTGACACCGTTGACCATGGTGTGCCATTGGAGCACCTGCGGTTAGTCTGTGGACTGTCTGGTACGGTCCTCAGATGGTTTCAATCTTACCTTGAGGGTGGGACTCGGAGAGTGGTGTCGGGAGTTTTTTCCTCAGCATCATTCTCCCTGCCCTGTGGGCTACCGCAGGGCTCCATTTTAGCACCCATGTTGTTTTCGGTGTATATGCTACCATTGGGGGCGATTATTAGACGGTACAGTTTGGGTTTTCACTGCTATGCAGATGATACCCAGCTGTATATGTCTTTTGTGCCCGATCAGGACGCTGCCTTGTCGGTATTTAATAACTGCCTTGAAGAAATCCAAGAATGGATGAATGGGAGTTGGCTGAGGTTGAACCCGGAGAAAACTGAGGTGTTGGTTGTGGATATAGGTCGCTGTGAGGCGGGTCTGCCAGAGGGATCACCCTCAGGCCTATGGCTTGGAGGTGTCCAGCTGACGACCTCAGACCAGGTAGAAATCTTGGCGTAATACTTGATGACCGCTTGACACTTAAATCCCAGGTGTCAGCGGTTATAAAGACTTCCTTTTTCATTTGAGGAATATTGCCAGGGTGAAGCACTTGGTTCCTCCAGAGGACTTCTTCAACATTGATCTATCACTTTTGTTACCTCCGCTTGACTACTGTAACTCCTTATACCTAGGGCTATCGGGGTTGAATTGGCCGTTTGCAGCTGGTGCAGAATGCAGCAGCCAGGCTGTTGACTGGAGTCTCTAGATCCAGTCACATAATGCCTGTGTCCGCAGACTGCACTGGCTGCCAGTGTTTTGCGAATTACCTCAAGGTCGGGTTGCTGGACCTATAAAGCCCTACATGATCTGGGACCTGCCTACCTGAAAGAGCTCCTGTGCCCCTATAGTCCCTCTCGCCCCCTCCGATCCACTGACGAGGGATTGCTAGAGATTCCCAGGGTACGCTTGAAAACATCTGGTGCTAGATCGTTTAGTTTTATGGCACCTACCCTGTGGAACTCTCTACCTCGTCAGGTGTGAGATTGCCCGACCGTCCTTAGTTTTAAAGGAGCGCTGAAAACCCACCTTTTTAATATAGCATTTAAGGATTCTTGTTAATCTGATTTATTATATTTATTGTTATATTTATTTGTACAGGCGCTTTGATTTAAGAAAAGCGCCTTTTAAAAATAAAGTTGAATTGAATTGAATTGAATAGTACGGGAAGTGGAAAGAAGGCACAGAACAGGCCTGGGGTACAAGGCCTCGAGAAGGCATCCCCTGCAGCGTTCCCTGCTGGGGAGGGGGTGAGTGGGCACAATATAGCCTCAGCTTCGCTCTCCCTGAGGCACAACAGGTCCACCTGAGGGTGCCCTACTGGGAGAACAGACTGTAAACTACCTCCGGATGGAGGGCCCACTCGTAGAACGCTTCGTCCACCCAGATAAGGGTGTCTGCCAGGTGATTGGAGGCTCCTGCCACATGGATGACTAGGAGATCCATCTCCAGACTGTGCACGATAGTCCAAATGCACAGGGCTTCCTTGCACAGGGGCAGGGAGTGCGTTCCACCTTGTTTGCTGAGGTAGTACATGGTCATGGTATTGTCCATCTGGACCTGGACCACTTGACCCCGAACAAATGAAGTGAATGCAGTCCGTGCCAGATGGACTGCTCAGAGCTCCAGCAGGTTGATGTGGCATCGGGACTCCTCGGGGGTCCAGAGCCCGGGGACTCTGTGTTCCCCCAGATGGGCACCCCAGCCCATAAGAAAGGCGCTGGTCATCAGGATGACCATTGGCTCGGGGCAGACAAACTGGATCCCTTCCCGCAGATGCTCTGGGACTAACCACCACTAGAGTGCATCCCACATCCTCTGGGTCACAGTGACCAGCTGGTCGAAGTGACCTTTGCGCTGAGACCACTGACTCGCCAGCTCCCATTGTAGGGCGCGCATATGCCAACGGGCCCACTGGACCACGCTGGTGCAGGCCACCATGTAACCCAGAAGGTGCAGGAAGTCCCGGGCAGGACGCAAGTACCCAACCAGAAATGATTGGGGAAAGGAGTAGAGAACCTCTGCCATGTCCGCCAGGAGCCGAACTCTGGCTTGGCAAGAGTTGAGCTTTACCCCGATGAAGCTGATCACCTTCGAGAGTACGAGTTCAGACTTGGCCTTGTTGACCAGGAGGCCAAGGTTGATGCAAGTCTGGAGGGCTAGGTCCCAGGACCATTCCACCCATTTGGAGGGACCTGCTATAAGCCAGTCGTCCAGTTAGGGTTACATCTGGACACCTTGGTGCCTCAAGTAAGCTGCCACCACTGCTATGCATTTGGTGAAGACCTTGGGGGCGAGGAGAGGCCGAGAGGCATGGCTTGGAACTCGTATAGGGATCCCTTGGCTCAGAAGTGGAGGAACCTTCGGTGGGACGGACAGATCGGGACATCAAAGAATGTGCCCTGAAGATACAGAGAGCAAAACCACATGTTTTATTCCAAAGATGGTATAATCTGAGACAGAACTACCATCCAGAAGGTGTAGGACCTGTGGAGTTTGTTCAGGTCGTGCAGATCTAGAATGGAGTGCCACCCCCAATCTGCTTTGGCACCAGGAAATACCTGGAGACAGACCCTGGGTGTTATGGAGGATCCGCAACTCTGACCACAACCTCCTTGCAGAGGAGTTGGGCTATGTCATCTTGGAGAGCCAATGAAGTGTCTGCGGATACCAAGTCCTCCCTTGGGGTGCAGGCTCGGCTGGGAGGATACTGTTCAAACTCTAGATGCAGACCCTGACCGATCACCTCCAGAACCCACCTGTTCGTGGTGACAGTGGACCATGCAGAAAGAAAGTGGAGGAATCGGACCCCCACAGGAGGACCAAGGGGAGGCATGGCAGGCATGAGGGTGGCAACCCCCATCCTGTCACTGAGCAGGCTTGGATGAGGATCATCCAGCTGAGGAGCCACCAGGTCCCTTCCCTCTGGGCTTTCGGACAGCTGAGGCCACAGATTTGGGCCTTGGTTGCCAGGACAGAGCCTGCTGGCCAAACTGATGCTGGGCTGGTTTCGCTGCAGGAGTCGAGGGATGAAAGGGCTTACCCTTCTGCTGTCTAGAGCCCTTGGGATCCTTCTGGGAAGATGTCACGGAGTCCAAGGTGCACTGGACTTCTTGATCGCTGGGTGACCCTCAGACCAGGGCTTCATGGGTCAGTGCCCAAAAGGGCGCCTGCCAGCTTGTGCAGTGTAAGCCGTGAAAGGTCGAGATCCTCAATTAAGCCCCTACAGCGCTGCCAGGGCAACTGTGCTGCACCAAGCAGGCACAGGAATCATAGAACACAGAAGTGATATACATATAAGGACCTCAAGGCCCATCCAGTCTGCCCATTTCTTTTTTTACCTAATGAATGTGCCATTGGCCTTTGCTCTGTCAATGGCCTATCTATTCATACTCCTCTGTATTGCTCCCTTATGCCTATCCCATGCCTGTTAAAAGCCCTGCACTGTATTCATATCCACCACTTCCAGAGGTAGGCCGTTCCATGTATCCACCACCCTTTCTGTGAAAAAGAACTTCCTCACATTACCCCTAATCGGCCTCCCTCTAATCTTATGCTGTGTCCTCTTGTCCTGCTATTTTTCTTATATTTTTAATGCCCTTAAGGTGTCTGAATGTTTCAATCATATCACCTCTCTCCCTCCTTTGCTCTAGGGTATACATATTGAGCTCAGTTAATCTGTCCTCATATGTTTTCTGATGCAGTGCCTGCACCATTTTGGTTGCCCTTCTCTGGACTGCCTCAATTTAGTTAATGTGCTTGTGAAGGCGTGGCCTCCAGTACTGTATGCAGTACTCCAGATGGGGCCTAACCAGTGTCCTGTAAAGAGGGATTATTACCTCCCTCTTCCGACTTGTGATATCCCTGCTAATACACCCCAACATCCCTCTACCCTTACCTACTCCTTTAGTGGTCTGCTTGGATGATTTCAGGTCATCGGTGATGACACCCAACATAGAAACATAAAAACATAGAAGTTGACGGCAGATATGGACGCAGGCCCAGTAGTCTGCCTTCTTTTCTACCTTATAAATGTGCCCTTGACCTTTCTGTCAGTGACCTATCTATTCATAGTCATTTGTATTGCTCCCTTGATGCCTATCCCATGCCTGTTTGAAGCCCTGCACTGTATTCATAGCACACCACTTCTTGTGGTAAGCCATTCCATGCATCTACCACTCTTTCTGTGAAAAGAATTTCTCACATTCCCCTTAATCGGCCTCCTCTAATCTCATGCTGTGTCCTCTTGTCCTGCTATTTTCTTATATTTAAACATATTGAGACTCTTTCACCCTTGTTTATGCCCTTAAGGTGTTTAAATGTCTCGATCATATCACCTCTCTCCCTCCTTTGCTCAAGGGTATACATATTGAGCTCCGTTAATCTCTGTCCTCATATGTCTTCTGGATGCAGTCCCTGCACCATTTTGGTTGCCCTTCTCTGGACTGCCTCAATTTGGTTAATGTCCTTGTGAAGGTGTGGCCTCCAATACGGCGAAGTACTTCAGATGGGGCCCAACTAATGTCTTGTACAGAGGGATTATTACCTCCCTCTTACGACTTGTGATACCCTACTAATACACCCTAACACCCCTAGCCTTACCTACTGCTTTAGAGGTCTGCTTGGATGATTTTAGGTCATCAGTGATGATGATGCCCAAGTCTCTTTCTTCCTTTGTGACTGCTAGCAACTCCCCTCCCAGCCTATAAGTGGCTTCAGGGTTTCTCTTCCTATGTGCATGATTTTGCACTTCTTTGCATTAAATCCAGTTGCACTCTTCTGACCATTCTGCTAGTTTATCCAGATCTCTTCTCATTCTGCCCACCCCATCTGGATCATCTACTCTGTTGCAGATCTTGGTGTCATCTGCAAACAGACAAGCCTTACCCTCTAGTCCATCTCAAGAGGTCACTAATGAAGATGTTGAATGGACTGGCCCAGGACTGATCCAAAGTACCACTTGTGACTTGCATCTCTTCTGACTGTATACCATTTACCACCACTCTCTGTTTTCTGCCAGTCAACCAGTTTGCCACCCAGTTGACCAACTTCTGACCCATCGAGCCTACCAGCTTATTTATCAATCTTCTATGTGGAACAGTGTCAAAAGCTTTGCTGAAGTCAAGGTAGGCTGACATCAACTGCTCCCCTTGGTCCACCACTCTGGTTACTCAGTCAAAGAAATCTATGAGATTAGTTTGACAGGACCTTCCTTTTGTAAACCCATGCTGTCTTGGATCCTGTGCCCTTATGGATTCCAGGTGTTGCACTATCCTTTCCTTAAGGAGTGCCTCCATAATCTTGCCCACTACTGAGGTAAGACTAACCGGTCTGTAGTTCCCCGCCTCCTCCCTGCTACCACTCTTGTGGAGTGGGATCACATGAGCCCTTCTCCAGTCTTCTGGGACCTCTCCTGTGCTCAGAGACTCACTAAACAATTCTGCTAATGGCTCTGCTAGTTCCTCCTTTAGCTCCTTAAGTACCCTGGGATGTATGCCATCAGGTCCCATTGCCTTATCCACCCTGGCTTAGCAAGCTCTTGTAGGACCCTTTCTTTTGTGAGCGGAGTAGTGCTCACCTCCTCCCCCTGTGTCCATGATGCTGAGCTGGGCCCTGCCCTACCTTCTCTTCAGTAAATACTGAGCAAAGTATCTATTTAGGATAGATGCCTTTACAGGGTCCTCCTCCTCACATGCTCCCCTTTTCTCCATTAAAGCAGCAATACCCCTCTGGACTTTCTCCTTTCACTAATGTATCTATAGAAAGTCTTGTCACCTTCTTTTACTGTTACGTGCTAGTGTTTCCTCAGTTTGGGACTTTGCCTGCCTTACTGCCTTACCTGCTTCCCTTGAGGCAGTTTGGTATGCCTCCTATCTTCATCCGCTGTGTTCCCTTATATTTTCTGAAGGCCAGCCTTTTGGCTCTGACCTTTTCTGCTACTGTATTTGAGAACCAAAGTGGTTTCCTTCTTCTTTTGCACTTCCTTTTCTGTCTAACACAATGGGATGTTGCTTCAAGTATTGTATCCTTAATGCTTGCCCACTTTGCCTGTACCTCCTCACCTGTGTTTCTTTTTGCCAGGGCTAGCTTAACTCTGTTGGCCATCTTATCAAAGTCAGCTCCTCTGAAGTCCCATATTTTTGCCTTGGAGTGGGATGATTTAGATGTAGTAGCCAAATTGAACCATACCATGTGATGGTCACTGGCCCCCAGGTGACCTTCTACCTGGAGATCTGTGATCCCTTCTTTGTTAGTCAGTACTAGATCTAGGATAGCCCTGTCTCTTGTGGGTTGCTGTACCAGTTGTTTGAGGCCTCCCCTGAGGGAATCCACTATGAGTCTAGTTCTGGCAGATGTTCCTGCTGGTATTGACCAATCTGTATCTGGCATGTTGAAGTCTCCATTATCAGAACCTCCCTTTAGCTGTCATGTTTTGTATATCTTCTAACAGTAATGTGTCTATGTCCTCCCTCTGGTCTGGGGCCTGTAGACAACCCCAGTTCTTATGGCTGTCCCATTTCCTGTTTCCAGGGTGACCCACAGTTCTTCTGGCTCCTTATATGTATTCTGAATTTCTGTAGCTTTGATATTTTCATTACATAAGGCCACTCCTCCCCCTTTTGCACCTCGGTCTCTTCTGAACAATACATAGCCAGGTACTGAAGTCTCCCAAGTGTGGTTACTGGTAAACCACGTCTCACTAATTGCTCCTACGTCCAGTTTAGCCTCTGACATTATTGCCTGCAGGTCTGGGATCTTATTTCCCAGGCTGTGAGCATTTGTGTACATGATTTTCCATTGGCCAGATTTTGGTGTGTTAGTTGTTGGGTGAAGTTTGGCATCACCCCTGTGCATCGTATGGGGAGACAAACCTTTTTTCTTACCTGGTGATGCAAATGAGCGCAAACACGCCTGAATTCCTGCTTGACTACTAGCTGAGGGGGAGGGTGTTCTTCCCATTCGACATATGGGGTGCTGCACCCCTCTCCCCATTTGCTAGTTTAAATATTCTGCAAAGACGTCAAACTTCTGCCCCAATGCACTGACTCCTTCTTTAGTCAGATGCAGTCCATCAAATTTAAAGAACTTTGCTCCCAGAACTGTTGCCAGTTCCTACAAATCTGTGTCCTTTTTCCTGGCACCAGTCCTTGAGCCACTGTTTAGCTCCCTATCTCCCCTTCTCTGACCTTCTGTCCATCTGCTCCTTCTCCCCAGACTGGCAGGATCTCAGAGAAGGAGATGCAGACTAAATAGATGATAGTTTGTCACCCAGCCTAGTCAGGTGTTCCTTGGTCTCCACAACTGACCCGGCTGGCAGGATCATTAGTCCCTATGTGTACTAGGACATCAATGTTTTCTCCTGCTTTGTGAACAATTTTAGTAATGCGGTCAGTGTCTCTCCATGCTGATGTACCTGGGAGACATCTGACCATCACCCCTGCTGGAGATGGGTATCAACTCCCGAATCATGGAGTCTCCTATGATCAGAAGTTTTTGGATTTCCTTTGTGCTTGTTTAGTTTTGGTTCCTGATTTGGGTGAGTATTGTTGTGCTAGCTCCTGTGCAGAGTGTCCTGCTCTGCAGTGTCTTCTGCCTCTTTATTTGATTTCAGAGATAGAGGCAGATACCTGTTTGTAGTGTTTATATGGTTTTTGGAGGTGATGTGTTGGAGAGCAGAGAGTGATGGGGCACCTGATTTGCTCCTCCTAACCACCTGCCAATCTCCTGGACCAACTACCCTCTGCGGTCGAGGTTTTTCTGTTGGATGCTGGGGAAATGGCGGGTGGTTCTTATAATGTATTTCCTCTTCAATATGAAATTTGAGGCGTGCAATCTCTGCCCATGCTGCCCGGAGCTGAGACCTAAGATCTCCAAAGGCCTGCATGTAGGACAGGTGTCCTAAATCCTGTAAGACTGTCCTTCTGAAAATTGTTCCACAGTACCTGCAGTTAATGAAATCCATTCCAAATAAGTTGCTGGGTTTGTAACCTAGTCAGAGTAATTAGAAGGAAAAAAAATGCAAGTAATGGTTTTAATTGTGCTTTGTTTAACTTGTTATAACAAGTTAAATTACTAGTGCCCTGTAAATGAGATCACCTTGTGGAGGCCCCACTGATCCGCCCCTTCCTGCTCTGCCACAGGAAATGTCACAACTGTGGTACCCTATTAAAGGAGTGTAGCGTGGGGTGGTTGGGGATGGGGGTGGGTGGCTGGGCCCTTCCCCTGCCTAAAAAGAAGAACCACGGACGAAAGAACAAGGAGGTAAGAGCAGAAACAATCAGTCAACAACAAATGCAGTAACCCCTGAAAGCTTATCCTAATGTTAGATAAAACTGTAAAACCTGTAAAGCACCACCTGTAATAATTTCAGAGAAGATATACCCTGTAAGAAACACTTTGCTCCAGAGAAAAATAAAGCAGTAACAGAAGATATACCTTGCAAAAGACAATTTGAATCAGAAGATTACAGCAGTAATCTGTTAGCACACACCTGTAGGCACACCTTGTAATAATGCAGAAGAAGGTATACCAGCAACAACAATTTGAATCAGAGAAAAAAAGCAATGAAATGTAAGCAACAAACAGTAGCAATCCCTGAGAGTAAAAAATAAAAACACCACCACACAGTAAATCTGCTTAGCCAAACTAAGTCTTAATCCTTCTCCCTTGCTCTGGTAAGTTTCTCTACTCTGCCTTTCAAGCAGTCTTAGAAGGAAAGAGCTCAGGTGAAGCTAGGTGCCTTGGCCAGCAAACCAAGTCTTCTACCTACCAAGTCTCTTTCTTCCCTTGTGACTGCCAGCAACTCCCCTCCCAGCCTATAGGTAGCTTCAAGGTTTCTCTTCCCTATGTGTATGATCTTGCGCATCTTTGTGTTAAACCCCAGTTGCCACTCTTACGACCATTGTGCTAGTTTATCCAGAATCCCCAATGTCCAGAGCCATCTGAAGCTGCTGTTTGGCCACAGCATGACCTTGGTCTGGGACCTGCGTGACTGTAGTCTGAAGGTCCGCAGGAAGATGAGGAATCACCTTATCCAGAGATCCCAGAAGGGCATGGGAAAAGTGTGCCATCACGCCTGCTGAGCTTACCTGGTGGAGACTGAGTGAGGAGGCGGCATAGATCTTTTTGGCAGAGTGGTCCAATTTCCTGGGACTCCTTACCTGGTGGTGTATCGACATCTCCTGAATTGCCTGTGCACCAAAACAGAGTCGGTTACCACTCCTTTGGCGGAAGCGTGCTCTGTGAACCCTGAGAGGGTACTGGTGGGCACCGAATACTTGCAGACCATCCAGGCAGAGGGCGCAGGGTAAGAGGTGGGGTGCTGCCAGAGCTCCAGGGCAGGGCTGACTGTGGCCTTGGCCACTGGGAAAGCCTCCATCAGAGAGTCCCCTTTGTCCAGAATCTCAGTGAGAGGATATCGAGCCCACTTCTGAATGGGCTCCAATTTCATCCCCGTGGACTTGCAGATGAGATGGTGAGTCCTTCCTCCGTCTAAAGGTCCCCCACCGACTCCATGTTGATCAGATGGGAGTGCAGTGAGGAATCCTCGGACTCCGAGGAGTCTGCATAGAGTGGTCTACCACCCGAGTCACTCCGGACCCACCACAGGTGGTCAGGCGTAAGAGTGATCGACAGCCAATTGGAAAGTCCCTGAGCCGACCGAGACTCCTTGGTTGGAGCGCCAGTCGGTAGGTGTTGAGGCGGCAGCTCCACCATGATCGATGGCAAGGTCAACTTTGGCCGAACCGAAGCGGTCTGTACCAGCTCCGCAGGCGGAGAAGTGGTGTCGACCGGCCCCGCCAGGGGCATTGGTGTCGGCCTATCGGGTGATAGCCAAGTGATGGCCGGTGTGGAAGCCGGGGTCGGTTTTGGACCAGACAACATCAACTGTTGCCACATCAAGTCTTTGTAGCGTTGATGCAGTTTGCGCCAAAGCCTCTCCTCATTCAAGGAGGACAAAGATGAGTAGCGGCGGCACCACTTCCCATGGTGTCGAGAGTGAGACCGCTGATGCCAGCGAGACCTGCTCAACCCAGAGGATGAGGATGACCTAGACCTCGGCCGCTAGGGGGTGCAGATGGGAGATCTCTGAGGGAATCAGGGAGTGCCGCGGCTCCTCTTGGTTGAGGTCAGTAAACAGAGGGTCTGGCTCAGCGGGTTGAGCCGATCCTTTGGTGGTCACCGTCAGGACCAGAGTCCTAAATAAGGAGTTGTGGCCTTTTCGGATGACAACCAGTCGACAGAGTTGAGAAAAATCTCAGCCACATTGTCAGCTGGCTGGCCCAACAGGGGCACCATGAAGCCAGCGGCCAAGGCCGTGGTTTCGACTGTGGTCAAAACCTGAGAGTCTTGAGACCGAGAAAGTTTTCAGTCCCAAGAATGTCGACAGTGAGTCTTCTTTTCTTTCCTGGACTCCTCCTTGTGAGACCTAGAGCTGCGTGAACCCAAAGGGCCCTCTCCCTTAGTTGGGAGAGACCGGCACAGCTCTTTGAAGGAGCCAGAATAAGTAGAGTCCAACTTCAGTGGAATGGAGGCCGACACCAAGGGGGGACTGCGCGGCGGCTTGGGCTGCCTCCTCCTCGAAAGCCTTAAGCTGCTCCAGCTGCTTGACGAACCCCACAGCCACGGAGACCACCCAGTGGGCGTCCTTAGATTTGACTGGCGGATGCAGTTTTTCCGGGGGACCAACTTCAGGCAGGCAAGGCAGTCCTTGACGACCGACACATGAAACGACCGGCATATCTCACAAGCCTGGGGCTCGTGCTTGTGCCCCAGGCAGTTATCGCACGTGGCATGTGGGTTGGGAATTTGACATCATCTGCCCGCATGGCCATCGGTGAAATACAGGCGAGGACTGGTCTTCCATCACGGTCGCGATTGAAGATCGAGCTGAAGACAAAACTCTTATGAGTTTTAAGTTTTGGAAGTAAATCTGAAGATCTGAGTGCCAGGGCCTACTCAACGTGGAAGCAGTAAGGAGGGAACCTGCTTCTTCCAGCGGAAAGGAAGATCTGGTGTCATGGGGCAGAGTCAAGGGTTATATCACCCGGGTGGGTAGGAGAAGCCAGCCTTAAAATTTCCGACAAGATATAAAGGGGAAAGGACAATGCCAGACAGTGAGGATAGAACTTCATATCCACGTCCATAGAAGCCCTCTCTTCCTGGGGGGAATGAAACAAGGACTCTCTGCAGTCCTTGGTGCGCATAACATAGCATCTTAGGATTCTATGTACATCCACAGCATGGAGCAATGCTTCACCCTGATTGGCATGCTCTGAATAATAAACTGGAAGGTGGATGATTTGATTTAGTATACACTCAGACACCACCTTTGGCAAAAACTTAGGATTAGTCCACAAAGACACTCAGTCTTTATGAAAAATCAAATAAGGAGGGTCACACAGAGCCTGTAGCTCTGAAATCCTTGAGCTGAAGTGACTGCAACTAAAAATTTTCCTGGCGTGTAACAAATCGTGGCCCGCAGCGAGGCGAGCAGTGCAGATTGGTAGGTTTCATGTGCAGAATATTTAACTACCGTACGCCCATCAAAAAGAGCATGGAAACCTGATATAGCTGCCAAATGCATCTTCAGTGAAGAATACTGCAGAAAGGAGTCAGAGAGTGACACCAAGTATCCCAACACTGCAATAACCACACAGGTGAATGGGTCCATATTTTTGGGGAAACTGCCCACAAAGTCAAACGCTTCAACTTTAAAGAACACGTATGTCTGACTGAAGACTTTCTGGCCATAACCAGCACATCAACTACTTTTGGTGACACCTTCAGACCATGCAACGGTCTATGTCCTCAGCAGCCAGGCATGCAGGTGCAGGGACTTCAGGTCTGGGTGGACCAGAGCCCCCTTGTCTTGTGACAAGAGAGGCACAACACAATATTGTCAAAAATCTCCAGGCACTGAGTAAGTGAGCAGAAATGCCGCAGTTCTGCATTGTGTGGGGACACAAAAGGGTCCAACTTTGGACAACCTCATCTTCCAAAGAGGTCACCTACCATGGAGGTCAGCAGTTCATACTTGTTCATCTTGGACTGTAACCTGCTTAGCTTGTCTGCCAAGACATTCTGGACCCCTGGATGATGCTGGCTGATAACTCCAGGCCGTGTTCCAGCACCCAGTACCACACTTTCATTGTTTCCTGACACAGGGGATAGGAATGAGTCCCCCCTTGTTTGTTTATGTAATGCATAACACTGCTGTTGCCCATCTGTACTAGCACATGACCAGGAGTCAGATGCTCCCGGAAAACCTGAAGACTGTATGACAGCTCTCAGCTCCAGGACATTTATATGTAATATAGTTTTCATCTGAGTCTATGAACCTTGGGTTTGATAAGGGACCAGATGTGCTCCCTACCCAGATCCTGAAGCAGTAGAGGTGAGAATATGAGTTGGAGTTAGAATTAGGAATGGAATGCCCCTCAAGAAGTTATTGTGGTCCTCCCACCACATCAGTGTTGTGCACAAATGGGACATGACTAGCACATTTTGGTCCATGCCATCCATCAATTAGTCCCAGGGCTCTCTGAGTATTCACTGTGGTATCCGCATGTGCAAGCAAGTCAGTGGCACTGTCACAATGGTTGCTGCCATTAAGTCCCAGCAGACAGAGGAACGTTTTGGCTGTGAAGCGACAACAATTGCCTTGTTAGGGACAGGGCGAGTTGGCTCCTGGATCTGGGTTTCAAAAGCCAATCATCCACATACTGGAAGACATACAGACCTTCCCTACGAAGAGCTGCTGCCACCACCGTCAAGCATTTGGTAAAGACACATGACACAGAAAGCAAAGCAAAGGACAATACTCCACTCCCCTTCCAGGACAAATCTCAAATACTTTCTGTGATGCTGCCTGATCTTGATAATGAAGGTATGCTTCCTTCATATCCAGGAGGCAAATCCAATCCCGTTTGCACCAGGGGAATCAGATTTTGCACGGACCATGAAAAACGTCTTATATTCTATGCGGAAGTTGAAGTCTCGCAGGTCTAGCACAGGCCGGAGATCTCCTGTCCATTTGGGGACCAGGAAGTATCTGGAGTAGAACCCTTTGACTTTCCGGCATGAAGGCACACAGGTTCTAAGGCACATTTAGCAAGCAAAGCTTGTACCTCCTCTTTCAGTGGTGACAGATGTCCCGGGGGATAAGATAGAAGAGACAGAGGATGCTCTGGAAGGGTTTCTAGCAACTTTGCAATTATCTCCAGGACCCATTCATCTGTGGTTCTCCCTCCACTGTGTTAGATGAAGGGAGAAGCAACCCCCTACCACCACTTCCTATGGCTGAAGTGGTGTGGGGGAAGTCTGACACGAGCCATGCTGAGCCAGTGAGGGCAGAGCCACTGGCTCTGGATGCTTTGGAATGGGCTCCTGGGGGAGAGGGAGCTGGCAAGGCTCCACCACCCTTACTTCAGCTTTGCTGATGGTAGGCTTAATGGCCACCTCTGCCATGAGGTTAGCGAAAAGATCCTTTACTACGACCTCTACCAGGCATGGGATACAAGGATTTGACTGACCTTACATTCATTTTAGAGACTTGAAGCCTCTTAGGGCCTCTTCTACATGGTATCCAAACAGTTTGGTGCATCTAAAAGGAGCATTAAGAACTGTTTGCTGCACTTCAGTTGCAAACTCAGCCACCTTAAGCCAAGCACACCTTCTCATGCAAATACCAGTGGCAGCTGGCCTGGCAGATGCATCTGAAACACCATATGCTGAGCACAGCAGATGTCTGCCTACCTCAGCTCCAGCAGTCACATTTTTAACCAATTAATTCTTGGCTGTGGCCTCTGGAAGGGCCGGAGCTGCAGCTCTGGCAGCCTTCCAGAGGCTGTTTTGATACCTGATCATGTGAGACAGGTAGTTAGCAATACACAGACCTAATGAGGCAGAGGTGTATGTTCACTATCCCACTAGATCAAGCCTCCTGGATTCCTCATCAGAGGACAGGGTACTCGTATGCTTTGGTGCCCTAGATCCATCGTGGGCAGACATTATTAACACAGAATCGGTTTATGGCTGATTGGCATAATAAGGCTTGGTAGCAGGAGCAGGGTACTGCTTGTCAGCCCTTTTGGATACAGCTGGTATAGTATTTGGCCTGTACCATGCCACAAATGTTGCATCCTCCGGTGCTGGGTAAATTAGATCGGCCATAATAGATGGAGTACAAGGGACCTTCAGAAAATGCATCACATTCTTTTTAGTGGAATCCTCTTATTCCACAGCAAAATCCATTGCATTTTGCATTGCTGCATCATGGTTTGAAAGGTAGGCTCCTCCTGGGTGTATACACTACAGAATCCTCACTGCAAAATGATACAGTGGAGCTGGAATGTGGAGCATAATATTCCTGTCCATATCCCTCCTGCTCTTCATAATCTTCCTCTATTATAAAGTCTGGATTATATTCTTCCTTGATGTTGGCATCCCTGTCAGCAACAGGAACTGAAGACCTCACTGGGGATGTCAGAGGCCATGGCTCAAGAGGTACTTGCTGTGCACCAGCCAATGTCGTAGATGAGGTGTGCAATGCAGGAATCTCCATTGATGGCAGCACAGGTAAGCCAGGAAATATGCACCATATCATGTCTGAAAACGATGCCAGTCTGCCCACATGTTGATGATGCCCTGGCCAGGGGCCATGACCACTGAAGTCAACATTGGGCCTGGACCCAATGATGACGTACCATCTGTAGTAGGTACAGTAACATAGAAACATAGATTTTGACGACAGATGAGGACCGCTTGGCCCACCCAGTCTGCCCATTTCCCTACCTAATGGATAAGCTGCAGATAACCAGTAGCCTACTTCTTCCTATCCCAACCCCCTAGAATTGCCTTATGACTGTCCCATGCATGCTTGAATTCCACCACTGTTTTTGACTCCACAACCTCCTCCGGAAGGCCGTTCCATGCATCCACAGCCCTCTCTGTGAAAACATACTTCCTTAATTACCTCTGAGCCGCCCCCCTTCCATCTTCAAATTGTTTACTTGTTCTTGCACCTCTTTTTTTGAAGATGCTACCCTCTTGGACTTTGTTGATTCCCTTGATGTACTTAAAGTTTCTATCATGTCCCCCTCTCCTCGAGGCTATACATATTTAGCTCCTTCGTCTCTCTTCATATGTCTTCCGTTGCAGACCCTGCCCATTTATACCCTCCTCTGGACAGCTTCCATCCTATCTATGTCTTTCCGAGATTGGGTCTCCAGAACTGCACGCAGTACTCCAGATGGGGTCTCACCAACTGTCTGTACAGAGGGATAATAACTTCCTGTTTTCTACTGGTGATGCCTCTCCCTATGCATCCCAGTATCCCCCCAGCCCTCCTTGCTGCCCTCTCACATTGCTTGCCCACCTTTAGGTCATCTGATATGACTACCCCCAGGTCCCTTTCCATTTTTGTTGTTGTTAGTATCTCACCCCCACTGTGCACTCTTCCCCTGGGTTTTTGTTTCCCAAGTGCACTACCTTGCACTTCTTAGCACTGAATCTAAGCTGCCATACATTTGACCATTCCTCTAACCTTGCCAAGTCCCTTCTCATCCTTTCCACCTCACCTTGTGCATCAACTCTGTTGCAGATCTTTGTGTCATCTGCAAAGAGACATACTTTCCTTCAGTCCCTCTGCAATGTAAACATAAAGACACTGAGAGAACCGGTCCTAATACTGAACCCTGCGGTACCCACTAGTAACCCCCTTTCTTCAGAGTGGACTCCATTTACTATTACTCTCTGTGTCTATTCTCCAGCCAATTCTTTACCCAGGCTGTCATCTTGGGACCCACTCCCAGCCTGGCTAACTTGTATATTAATCTTTTGTGTGGGACTGTGTCAAATGCCTTGCTAAAAGTCTAGGTAGGCCATGTCCACAGCCCCTCCCTGATCTACTACTTTAGTCACCCAGTCAAAGAAATCTATCAGATTTGTCTGGCATGACCTTCCCGCTGTGAATCCATGCTGCCTTGGGTCCTGTGCCCCTCTGGCCTCTAGATACTCGACAATTCTTTCCTTCAGAAGTGATTCCATCATTTTCCCTACCACTGAGGTTAAACTAACAGGTCTGTAGTTTCCTGCTTCTGCCTTGCTCCCACTTTTGTGAAGGGGAATCACATCTGCCCTTCTCCAGGCCTCGGGTACCACCCCATCCTCCCATGATTTGTTAAAGAGGGTAGTCAGTGGTGTCACTAGTTCTACCCTTAGTTCTTTTAGAATTCTGGGATGAATCCCATCAGGCCCCACTGCTTTGTCCACCTTCAGTTTTAAGAGTTCTTTCAGAACCCTTTCTTCTGTAAATGGGCTGGTATCAACTTCTGTATTCAGAGTGTTTCTACTGTTTGTTTTAGGTACCTCCCCCTCTTCATTTGTAAATACTGAGCAAAAATATTTGTTTAGTATCTCTGCCTTTTCACAGTCATCCTCTGCCCACCCTCCCTCCCTTTATTAAGCCTCACTAACCCTCCCTTGGTCTTCCGTGCTCCCTGATGTACCTATAAAGGTTTTATCCCCCTTCTTAACTGAGTTGGCTATCTTTTCCTCGGTTTGGGCCTTTGCTGTTCTGACTGCCTTCCCAGCTTCCTTTTTGCTTTAACTGATATAGTTCTCTGTCCTGCTCTTCTGTGATTCCTTGTACTTCCTGAATGCTTTCTTTTCTCTTGAACCTACTGCCACTTCCTTTGAGAACCATAGTGGTTTCTTACATCATTTCGTTTTGTTTATTGCTTCACACAAAGGCCTTCGTCAAGCCCTGGTAGACAGGAGAGGGGGTGCTGGCATCACCGTCGCCTGGGCAGACTATAAAGATGCGGACTGAGTACCTGCAGGCCGCAAAGGTGACCTAGCTTTCATTGTGGAAGCAGATCTGTCCTTATCCTTCTTTAAGTTTATGCTTATGTCCCGATGATGACCTTTTTTTTCCCCTCTTGCTCTCATTCTTAATTTTTGCTCCAGCTGGGGGGATGAGGACTCATCCCGTGTATCTCCCTTCCCTCTCCTACCGCCAACCATCCCCAAGACCCCCCCCAAGGCTTATCCACCATGGTGGGGCCAGGAAGGGAGCTCCCCTCCTTAGAGCACAATCCAAATCCGTGGAGGCAGCGGCAGAGCAGCGGGACAGGGAAGGGCTTCATGAAGCCCCCTGGCTGCCATTTTCCTTTTTCTGGACCCCCTCCCTCCGGCACATGGCTGCACATGTGTGGGGGCATGCGCATGCTGCAATCACCGGCTACTAAGTGTAACCCCTCACCCCTGCTTTTTTAGCAAAACGACAGGTGGCATGCAGTTGAAGCTGACAGCAGTACCTGGTGGGGACTGGGTTTGGGGAGGATGAGGTTACTCGGCACAGGGGGCCTAGGTTTGGCTACTCTGGACAGGGGCACCCAAGTAAATCCGAACACAGGAAGCAATAACTGTAATGTCCAGAACCAGGAATGGGATTCTTCAGTGTGGCTTTTATTCACATCAAGCTGAACAAACAAAGCATGAGGCGGATCCCCATGGGGCTACATTTCCTGGTAATGCAGATTAGAGACAACAGAACACTTTATCACTATTTCCAGCCCTCAGGCTCTAAACCCACCAGGCACACAGCCCGGACTTGCACGCAGCTTTGGGTACACAGCCCGACTTGTACACACTTGGGTTTTCCCCACTGGCTCGGCTCCCCCGCTCCATTGGAAGAATGAACCAATTATCCCATTCGTGGTCCACTGGAGGAATGAACCAATTATCCTGTTGTGGCTCCCCAAACCACACTAGAGTCTTCGACTCCTAGAGAGAATTTTCCTTACAATCCCACGTCTGGGTACTTCCCTCATCACTGGCCAAGTGCCTGAGGCAAAGTAGAAATCCACAGAAGAAATCCGTAGAGGAGGACCAGGTCACTAAAGATGGGGGGCCACCCACCTCACGCTCCCACAGCCCATACCCGGCCATTTCTCTGGAAACTGAACAATTCCTTTACTGAACTTTCAAATGTAGATTATGGGTAGACGTCTGTCACATCACCTCTACATATTATTTGCATCCCAACAAACTCTGGACTTGAAACTACTTTTAACTTGCTTAGCCCATTACTCTAGGCTTCCCAATATTTAGTAGTTCAATCCCCACATTGTCACACAAGTCCCAGGGTGTGAAAAACATAGGCCCTTTTAGCCAGAGAAGACACTCACCCTCACGTTGCAGGTGCCCCACAGGCGACTCACAAATCTTCTTTTCTCCCAAATAAATACTGGAACACACAGGCAGCTTTTCCTTCACAAGCAGAAGTAGGGGGCTGCCCCAGGAATCTGCAGGGAAACCTTTCCTGCACACCCCCCGGCGGGAGGGAGCCACTGAGACCAAAAACAGCGGTCTCCACCACTTCAGTAATCTTGTGTGTCTCTCTTTAAGGTGGAGACACACACCCTACTACTTAAAAGTAGCCCTCTGTCAGGGCTGAGGCTCCTAGAGCCTTCACTGAGCTGCTTTACCAGCAAGCTCCCAACTTCTCACTCCTCTCACTGAAGACTGACTTTAAAAACTCCCAACGTTCTAACTAACTCCCTTTGCTGCAGATTCCAATGTGGCTCATGCAGCTGCGATAGTTCTATTGGTGATGTCATCCCTCAGTCTCAGCTGAGACTGAGAACAGAGTGAGACAGTGTGAAACCCATTTAACTGGAGTTTCACAAGCTGCCTTCCCTGCCTACCACTAGGTCTTACTGGGATTCTAGTAACCCCGGGTAACAAGGAGGTTACATAAGCCCTCCCTACTTGTGCTACCCCCCAGCCCCCACCAGAGTGCAGCAAGCAGGCAGGATGACAGTCCCTCCCTCGCAGAAATAGGAGAGCAGTCCTCCAGATGCTCGATCCTCTCTCACCCCTTCCGACCCCTGACAGCCTGGGCTCGTTTCCAAACCTGGGTTGTCGGCGTAGCATGAGATGTGGCATCACGTGCCTCAACCTCCAGCACAACCAGGCCAGCTGATGACCTCTCTTTTTCGTAGTCTTCTGACTTCAACAACTGCAAATCGGTTGATGGGGCTGGTGATGCCACTTTCTGATCCAGTATTTTTTTCCATGGCCACTAGAGCTTTTTTTCCCAAAAAAAACTTCTCCAACACCTTTCTTCTGCATTGCCTGGTTGCTTAACTGAAACCTTGGCAAATCTCACAAGTCCTGACATTGTCAGACAGGCCTAAGCAGCAGACACACGCTTTGTGTGCATTGTCCTTGTAGACATGTTATTCGCACTTGCTGTACCAGAACGTCATTGGTTTCGGCTGCATGCAGAAGCAGCAATATCACTAAATTATTAGTCATTTTTTTTTTTGGCATAGTCTTTTCATTAAAGAGTTTTATAAACAAAACACTCAACAAGACAACAAGTAACATTCATATCCAAACTAGTTCATCAAGATTGTGTACCTGGTTCCAGTTCATCATTGCAATACATAAAACTAAGTGTAACAAGAAAATCACTAAGATATCATCTACTATAGCAGTGGTCATTATGAGAGGGGGCAGTCACAAGTGACCACAGTGGGCTCGCTAGCCAAGTACTGATCAAGGTAAATCTCGCCTTTTCCCCAACCTATTCCAACCCTTCTCGCAGTATCTGCACCTTTCCAGAGGACAAGGAGGAAAGAAAGGGCTCCCAGGTTCAAAAAAATGGTTCCCCTTCATACCAGGTCATAATGTCGTATGCTTAATAGCGTACGGCATTATGTGTGAACAGATCTATGCACTCTCGTCTTGGCCCCCGGAGTTAGAATCCTAAGTGGGGTGGTCAGCAGGCGCAACCCCCGGAACAGGGTGTGGGGAAGAACAAAAATTTTAAAGAAATTGTGCAACGCGATTAAGTCGCACAGCAAAATGCCGTGCGACATTTTGACCAAGTGTTGTTCCCCTAATCATGTGTGAGAGTCTTTCCAATGGTAAGGCCTGGATGACTAAGCTGTGCCATTGATTTACTGTTGGCGCGGCACCTAAAACCAAGGTATTCAAAATACAGTGGCGCACCAAGATCAGCAGCACTTGGGACCACCTCGAAAGGAGGCCCCAGCCCTCCATCCCCAGATCTTCAATGCTAAACAAAAGTAGCAGGGGGACCACCAGCATCTGCCACCCCATCAGAATTTCCAATTCTGCTGCAATGGCCTTCCAAAAGGACTGCAGAATCGGGCAGGACCAGAAATGGTAGTAGGAACCTGGGTTCTTAGCACACCTCCCACAAATGGGGGATACCGCTGAGCTGAACTTGTGAACAATGAGTGGCAGACAATACAGATGGTGGATAAACGTATAAAATTCTTTATACTTATTACATGTCAATATTCTCATATGAAGTGTTAGCATTAATCTCCAGTTGTCATCAGAAATTGGTAGTCCCAAGCCCCGCTCCCACAACAGTTTGGTCTTTCTTGTGACGTACGGGAAGAACTGCTTACCCTGATGGGTAGTCTTCCGAATACGGCCCCTAACATCCTTCCTGGCACTGAAAACTAACTGCTCCACTGTCCCAAAGGGGAAGCCATGCTCTGGTCTCTTCCCAGTCCTCCACTGTATGCTCTAATCTGCAGGTATCACAAAAAGTGTGGTTGAGCCAAGCCCATACTCTTCTGTAAATCCTCGAAGGTGCACAGGCCCTCTTTAGTGTACAAATCCCCCACACATTTAACCTCCCTAGTCTCCCATTCCCAAAACTCCACATCTCCAAGCCCTGGCACGAAGAAGGGATTCCCAGCCACTGGGCGCAGCAGCATCTTCTCATCTACCCCCCTTCCCCCCAGTTCAGGCAATCTGTTCCCAGCTCTCCAGGACTGTTATCACCAGGGGATTAACCTGCCCTATGTTGATATATGTCCTATGTCCCCGCTTTGCTAGGTAGGCAGACAGGCGGCTTGGACAACCCCTCCCCTCCAGGTCAACCCATCCCACTTCCGTCGGTTTGTTCACCCAGTCCTGTATGTAATGGTGCTGAATCACCTGATGGTAGTTACGAAGGTCCGGGAAGTTCAGGCCACCTTTGTCTACACTTGCTTTAAGGTGCTGCAAGCAGGTTCTCAGGCGTTTGCCCTCCCAAATAAATGCTGTGAGGGCACCCTCCACCCCTTTAATGTCCGCCCTAGTTAGGCCCACATGGATCATCTGCATAACGTAGAGAATCCTAGGCAGTAACATTCATTTTTATTGAATTCTACCTAGCCAGGAACTAGGTAGAGTCTGCCACAAACACAATTCCGCCTCAACTGTTGTAGTAATGGCAGAATAGTGGAGCTCGTACAGGGAACTGAGGTTTTTACCCACCTGTATACCCAAATAAATGAAGGATCTATGCACCTCTTTCAATCCCCAAGACCCCTCCTGTCTCCGACCCCGCCCACGCACATTATCTCGAATTTCCCTAAATTAACTTTATAGCCTGAAAACTGAGCAAAGTTTTCAATGATTTAGAGCAGGGGTGGCATCGATCTTTGTGGCTCCTCAACGAACGCAGCATATCATCCGCGTACAGGGTGATTTTATGCACTTGGCCAGATTTTCCCCTCACCCCTACAATATCCGGATTTTCCCAGATGCTCACCTCCAACGGCTCCACCTTACTGTTTGCGCTTGCTCTGGAAAGGCAGCCCTGTATGAACCCAGTCTGGTCTGGGTGGACCAGCTCTGGTAGAATCCGATCCAGTCAGTTCGCCAAGATCTTTTTTTTTTTTTCCCCGCATCATAGTTTCTACTCCTTGCAGCTCAATCTGCCTACATCCAGCCGCTGTCCTCTCACCCTTCCAGCCTGCAGACTCACCTGCATCAAGTTAGCACACTATGTACCTGTGGAGGTGTCCCCACTCCCTCTCACAGGCCCAGTAGGTGAGAGGCCCGGCCATCAAGCTGCTCGGCCGACTGCCATTTTCCTCCAATTTATTTCTTCCCTAAGTGCGGATGTGCAGTGGCGTCCAGGCACTGCGTGCCAACCATCCACTGTACCTCACCCCCCCAGGTTCGCTTCTGCAGTGCCTCCGATTACCGCCGGGGGCAGCTCTGAGGCGATGGAAGCCCCAAACCCTCCACGGGAAAGGAGAGCAGTCTGTCAGATGCTCAATCCTTTCCTTCCCCAGCCAACCCCAGATGGCCCAGGTGCGTTCCTGAACCTGGGTCGGTGTGGCGTGAGGTGTGGCATCCAGCACCTCAAACCTCAGCGCCACCGGGCCAGCTTCGCTTTAAATCACAGTCCATCAGGGAAATGGGGCGGTATGATGCACACTCCACAGGGTCCTTGCAGGTTTAGGGATAACACAAATTACTGCATCATAGCAGGATGCTAGCAGCGGGGCCTCTCCCCCTTCAACCTCCTCCAAGCATTCCCACAGAGGGTTCACTATATGGTCCTACATCACTTTATAATATTCTGCCGGGAACCCAGCCAGTCCACTAGCCTTCCCACTCCTCAGCCCTTTAATTGCCTTACTTATTTCATCTTTGGTGATGCCAGAACTTAACTGTTTCCGTTGCGTCTCTCTTGAGCCTAGGCAGTTTAAGCCAGTCAAGAAACTCTTTGGCAACATTCAAGGTTCCCCCACACTCTGCCCAATACAGCTGTAGATAAAACTGGCGAAATCTCTCCCCGATCTGTTTTTACTCTCTTACCATTGCCCCTTGGCCGTTCTTAATACCAGAGACCAGAGTCTGACCCCACCCACCCCTCCTTTTAATAATCTGACCAGCAAAGGACCATGCTTGTTGCCCCACTCAAAAAACTGTTTTTTTAACAAAAAAGCCAGGATTTTCAGGGTTCTCCCAACAGTAAAGCATTTAGAGCCTCCCTGGCTACCATTAGTAGTTGGGCGCCTCTCCTGTCTCCCCCGCAGCCACCCTCCGCTTTAAAGCCTTGAGGTTGAGTTCCAAATCTGTCTTTTTTTCCTTTTGCTGTTTTTTTTTTATATTGGGCCACAAAGTTGATGATCGACCCCCACATATGATATATGTCTTCCCAGCATCCCACATCGTGGCCTTACTAGGGGGTTGTGTCCTCAATAGTCGACAGATATAGTTTCCAATGATCTACCAGGTATTTCTTCAACTCCTAATTTCCTAACAGGCAATTTGGGAATTTCCAAGGAGGTGGATCCTCTTGAATCTCATTCACCGACAGGGTCAGAAGTATCATGGCATAGTCGGCTATATGCGTGGGACTGTGCTTGATATTCATTACCTTAAAAAAAACAACTTCGGAGAATGTAAATATAGGCGATTTGGGACCATATCTTATGCGGATTAGAATAGAAGGTGTACTCCTTCGCTCCTGGGTTTGCAGTGTGCCAGCAGTCAATTAATTTACGGTCACTCATACCCACCTGCCATTTATGCAGGGCACCCCTGTTTCTTCCTGACCTCTGAATGCTCTAACGAATGATCCATGGTACTATTTAAATCCCCCAAAACAATATCAGCCCCTGGAACTGCTCCCACACCATGATATCTAAGAGTAGCTGGTAATAGGCAGGGTCGCACACCGTGGGAGCATATATGCTTTCAAATTGGATTAATTCCCCAAATAGCTTCCCTCCACTAAAACATATCAGCCTTCCTGTGGGTCCACCACTACTCGCTTAACCCGAAGAGGGAGGTTCTTATGTAGGAGACCCACCATACCTTTTGTGTGAAGACTAGGAGGCAGCATAGCATACCCCCATCCACCCCTAACCAATTTAGCATGTTCGAGAGTCACATTTCCTGCAACATAGCCACCTGCATGCCCTGTCTCTTTAAGGCTGTAAGCAGACTGGTACGTTTAACTGGGGAGGAGAAACCTCTGCCATTCCATGAGATTATGGAGATATCTCGATTCTTAGCCATGGCGCCAGCAAACCCCTTCCCTTCTACATCACCTATCTTCCCCTAAACTGTCAATCCACTGCCCCTCAGACCACTGCGAAAATATTACATAACACTGAATATTGGACCCAGAACATTTCAATGCACACATTTAGAACCAAGTAACAAGTCTCACAACTTTAACAATACAAAGCAAACAAACATGTCCCCTATCCCACGTCCCAAATACCCCCCACCCTCTCCCACCTCCCCACATTGACCGCAATAGTTGCGTATGTCGTAATATCAATTGCATTATTCACAAAAACTTACTATGACCCCCAACAGCAGAAACTGTTCCCCACTCCTGCTCCCCACCCCAACACTGCGTAGCATCTACTAAAGCATGGCGGCTGCACATATTTTGCGGGTCACCTCAAACAAGCCAATCTAGCCCTCAAGAGAACATGTCTCCCACTTGGCATTATTAAGTTCTTGAAGGGGAGTGGAGTTTCCAAGCCAACGTTTCAGCGTTCTCCCAAAGGGTTGCTCCACTCCCCTCCCGAGGTACTGTACCCAAAAACCCAGCCGCCATCCATCAGCACACCAAAATATATCTGCACCATATTCAGTTCCTTCCCAAACATGTTACACAAAGGCTAAGTACACTGAAAACCCACTTGTGTCCGTTAAGACACTCCTCCCATCTTAGGCCCCCCCCCCATTCAGGAACGCTGTTATCTATGGCGCCAAACCCAGCCAGCCGCCCCGGACCCCCTCCCAACTCTAGCGGGCTCAACCTTCTTGCCCAAGAGAATAGCCAATAATAGCAACTCTCTCTATCCCCTCTCAGGCTACCTGGTACTGTATGTCCAGAGATCATTTTTAGGGATGCAAGTTTGTCATGGCAGTCATACACGTCATTGATTCCATGACGTTTGATCTTTATTCAGGACTTCCATGACTTTCACTAGTGTCATCAGAATGTAGCAATGATGGCAGTGCCACAACATTTACTACTGTTTACTAATGATTTCATTAACAATGAGCCGTTAAAACCTCATCCATGACAAACTTACATCCCTAATCTTTTTTTTTTAAGAAAATACAAGCGAGAGACCTCAATATGCAGTGTCAGTGGCTCAGTAGGTAGCACACTCGCCTCTGAGGCCGGGAGATCAGAGGGCTGTGGGTTCAGTTCCCACATCTGGCACTTGGGTTAATATCCCAGTACTGACACTGTAATGCAGCATGAGAGGGGTGCTGCATTTCTGAGGTGCCGTTTTTCGGATGAGACGTTAAACCGAGGTCCCATCTGCCTGGATTGGTGGTAGTTCAGGTGGATGTTAAAGATCCCATGGCACTTATCGAAAAGAGTAGGGGAATTTCCCCGGTGTCCTGGCCAAATTTCCCTCATTCACTAAAAATACCACCAACAGCTTAATCTGGTTCAAGGTCAGTTGGCATTCATCTGTATCCCCTTCCCCCGGGTCGTGCCTGAAAATAGGCAGGATTTGTCTAGTGCACTTACCCGGTCAACAAAAGCTAAATAAAAATAAAAAAATAAAAGACCCATTTCAGAGCTTATATGAAGTTTTAAATTGGAGGGCTCTCTTCCCCTGTAGCAATGGCCACCTCTGGCTGCAATCTGCAATGACTCGGGAGCCAGTATTAGGGTGAGAGCCGAGGCAGCGCAAACCAAATACCACGCACAACGCCCCTCCCTCCATTCGTGATTATTTAAGAAGAAAATAATGAATGACAACAGCTAGTCATATTCGTTTCCAAAAGAGGTCTGACAAGTACAGTTGATGGGGAAAAGAACTGACAAGAGATGGGGCTGCCTACGTTTATGTGGACGCTGACACATGACGTCACTGTAGGTGGCCCCTGGCTAACAAAAGTTTCTGTGTGGTCCTACTGCCGACACAGGCATAGTTCCAAAGGTGTGGCCTAAGGGAAGAGGTGTCCTTGAAGAACATCCGTGGTTATCATGGCATCTGAAATTGCCCATGGAATCAATACTAGGTCTTCTGATAGTGTAATATACTGTGAAACCTTCATACCACGACATCCGTACTCTGACAGCTTTATGTTGTAAACGGATCTGGTAAGCACTGCAGCATTCCCACTTCATATTTGCTAATTCCCTCAGGTCTCACATCCCTCTCTCTGTTTCCCCAATTTTTTTTTAAACCAGCTCACAAATTGCCTATTCTGTTGAGCCGTTATATAGACTCTGACCTGTGCAGTGAGTTACAATCAGTTAGTGGCTCCTGATCTCAATACCACTACTGGCATGGGAAGTTAAGGTTATAGAGCAACCCCTCAATGTGAGGCAGAGTACCATTATGCAGTGCATGTTAGAACACTGCTTCCATGGTTGATGCCCACATATAAATCCGCCTGGAAATGGATAGAGCAGCTGTAGGAGGGAAAAGCTCCCTTGAGGGCTCGGGCCTTAGACAGCAGGTTCAGGTGGAAAAACACACACATTACTTTAATGGCAGTCAGGAACATGCTAACAGCTGGGTACAGAGCTTAGGACAAGCTAAAGGTAACCTCTTAACTCTGGCTGTTCAGGGGTCTGGCCTGGGACCTGGCCTTCCCACTAGCATCCCTAGATTCCGGATACCGATGATGGGTCCAACTGGGTCTATGCTCCCCGATTCAATTCCAGTCCAAAGGGGACCTGCTGAACTTGAACTCTCTAAAACAAGCGTTCACAGAAACACAAAAGTTGTCGGCAAATAATGACCTCCTGGCGCACCTAGTCTGCCCAGTTTTCCCGGCCTACTGTGTCACTCCAGACCCTACTCGATCGCTGGTCTCCTACACTTGCCTTACTACCAAGGCCCCCTTGTATCTGTCCCATGCATGCTTAAATCTGCCACCATTTTGGAACCCACCATCTCCTCTGGAAGGCTGTTCCAGGTGTCCATCAGCCTCTGTGAAGAAGTATTTCCTCCACTTCCTCTGAACCTCCCTCAACTTTATAGCGTGACCCCTTGTCCTTGAGCTTCCTTTTCTATGGAAAATGCTACCTATTAGGTATTAGAATGTTTCTATCACATCCCCCCCCCCTTCCCACCTCTCTTCCCGAGAGTACATATTCTTTTCTTTGAGTCTCTCCTCGCAGGGCTTTTGATGCAGGCCCTGCAACATTTTGGTAGCTCTCCTTTGTACTGCCTCCACCTTATCAATGTCCTTCCAGAGGTGGGGTCTCCAGCACTGGACACAGTATTCGAGGTGGGGTCTTAACAGTGATCTGTACAGGGGTAATATCTCCTTCTTTCCGCTGGTGATACCCCTCCCTGTGCACCTGAGCATCCTGGTAGCCTTCCCTACTGCATTATCACACTGCTTGGTTACCTTCAGGTCATCAGAAATGATTATCCCCACGTCCTTTTCCAGTTTGGTGGCTGCCGGTACTTCCCCTCCCAACTGGTACTTGGCTCCCGGGTTTCTGTGCCCCAAGTGCATGATTTTGCACTTTTTTGCACTGAAACCCAGCTGCCAAACATGTGACTATTCTTCCAACTTTTTCAAATCATCCCTCATCCCCTTCCCCCCGGTGTGCCTGCTCTGTTGTAGAGTTTTGTGTTATCCATGAACAGGCATACATTCCCTTCTAGCCCTTCTGCAATGTCTCTAATAAAGGCACTTAAGAGGACCGGGCTTAGTACTGAGCCCTGAGGCACCCAGCTGGTCACCCTGCCTTCTCCAGAGTGAACACCGTTTCGTTTACCATCACCCTTTGATTCCTGCTGCTTAACCAACTTCTTACCAAGGTTATAACTTATTAACCCACTCCCAAACAGGCCAGCTTCATCAGTCTTCTATATGGAACGGTGTTGAAGGCCTTATTGAAATCCAGGTAGGCCATGTCTACCGCTCCTCCCTGATCCACTACCCTGGTCACCCAGTCGAAGAACTCGATCAGGTTTGTCTGGCAAGACCTCCCCCCTGTGAAACCATGCCGCCTTGGATCCTGCCACTTATTTAACAAGATGGCATGCCTCTCACAGTCTACGGGAAAAGAGAGGGGTGGGGGTTACAAAGTGTCATCTTAGACAAGGTGGGATATGCAGACGGAGTAGACATTATAGAAACAAACCAAGTGTGGCTAATGGGCACACACCTGGTGGGACCAATACCATGGCCAAAACCCAGGTCCTGGGGAGAAAACATTTGCTCAGGACTATGCTAGGTTTGCACTTCTGGACAGGGGTACCCAATTAACTCCACACAGAAACAATAACATAAATGTCGATACCAGGCTGGGATTCTAGAGTGTGGCTTTATTCTGTAACAAAGTAGGAACACACAAAGCAAAGATGGACCCTCAAGGGTTTACACACAAGGTAAATGCAGACATCTGAGGTACAGAAATACAGGTTACTCACCTGTAACAGGAGTTCTAGGAATGGTATATGTTGTTCATCCACACTTTCTGGCAGGTATCCTTGCCGCTTTAATTCTTGCTGGGAGGTCTTCAAGCTGGCTCCTCCCCACCGGGTAGTAAAGCTCTCGGCTACGCCCCATGATGCCAGATCTGGCCCACTGGAAGCTCAGGTTACGCGTCGAAGCGAGAGAGGTCGGGTGGGTCGTGTGGATGAACAACATATACCATTCCTAGAACTCCTGTTACAGGTGAGTAACCTGTATTTCTAGGGACATGGATATGTTGTTCATCCACACTTTCTGGCAGACTCCTAGCACTTCTCCGGAAGGAGGGAGGCAAGGCGCAAACCCCCGATACTTACTTGGGAAAGAGAGACTGGAGAACCGAGGGCCCAAAACCAGCATCCCGGCGTGACTCGAGGTCGATGTGGTAGTGGGTAATAAAGGTATGGCCGACTTCCAGGTAGCTGCCCTGCAGATATCCTGGATAGGGATGTCCCTGGAAGCAGCTACCGATGCAGCGGTATGGCGGGTAGAATGAGCTCTTATCCCTCTGGGAGGCTCCATGCCCGCCAACCTGTAGCAGAGCTCTATGCAAGAGGTGATCCACCTGCCTATCGTCCGCTTTGCTGCAGGTCTGCCAGGTGCGGCTTCAGCGTGCGTGACAAACAGCTGCGAACCTCTCCCGAACTGACCGTCCACTCCTTATAGTAGCGGCTCGTCTAGGGTCCAAGTATGGAGCCTATACTAGCCTCCAGTGTGATTGAGGTAGAACACCGGCAGAGTCAACACCTGGTTAAGAGTGAAACTCCGACACCACCTTCGGAAGAATTTCGGGTGGGGCGCAGGACAGCCTTGTCCCTGTGAAAAGACCAGGTAGCGAGACTCAATGAAAGCGCTGGCGCTCTCCCATCCTTCTGGCTGGCGTGATAGCCACCAGAAGAAGCGGTCTTCCCGACAGGTGTGAAAGATCACACCTGTGCATTGGATTCGAATAAGCTTGCCACTGAGCTTGGCCAATATCAGCAGTAGATCCCGGAGGTGGAGGTTCTACGCACTGGAGGAAATGTAGTCAAGGCCTTTGGCCCGAGCCACCTTCTCTGTGCCACCAACTGCTTGCGGCCCGTGCCTGGTAAGCAGAGATGGCTGCCAGGTGCACCTTAGCGGTGTCGACCGAAACCCTTGCTGAGAAAGGGACCACAGGTAGTCAGAATGCTTGCCAAGAGGCAGTCGGAAGGGTCCAAGCCCTTCCCCTGACACCAAATGGAAAACATCTTCCATTTGAAGGCACAGCATTTCCTGGTCGACTCCTTACGGGACGCCTCAATGACGTTGAAGACCTCGTCGGAAAGACCCAAAGCCTGGAATTCTAGCCGCTCAGGAACCAGGCCGTCAGGTGCAGGGATTGAAGGTCCGGATGAATACCTTCCCCTGATTGACTGACATCAGGTCCGGGTGGGCTGGAAGCCGCCTCGGGAGCCTGGAGCTGAGGCTGAGGAGAACTGGATACCAGAACTGGCGGGGCCAGTCTGGGGCTACCAGAATCACCTGCGACTTGTCCCTCCTCGCCCTGAGAAGCACCTTGTGGATCAAGGGAAGCGGGGAAAGGCGTGAAGAAAGCCCAGGGTCCACGGCTGAGAGGCATCCTGCAGCGCGAGCCCTGCTGAGGGGCAGGCATGGAACAGACTCAGCTTTGCATTCTCCCTGGAGGCAAACAGGTCCACCTGAGGCATGCCCCAGTGGGAGAAGAGATGTTGTACTACCTCCGGCAGGAGAGACCACTCGTGAGACGCAGCCCCTATCCGGCTTAGGGCATCGGCCAGAATGTTGGAGGCTCCTGCCATGTGAATGGCTAGGAGATCCGCCTCCAGGCTGCGCACGAGGGACCAAATGTGGAGAGCTTCACTGCATAACAGCATGGAGCGCGTCCTGCCCTGGCGGTTGAGATAGTACATGGTCGTGGTGTTGTCCGTCTGGACCTGAACCACTTGACCCCGTAGAAATGGAGTGAAGGCGGTGAGAGCTAGACGGACCGCTCGGAGCTCCAGCAGGTTGATGTGGCATCGGGACTCCTGAGGGGACCAGAGGCCGTGCGCTCGGTGTTCCCCCAGATGGGCACCCCCAACCCATCAAAAAGGCATCGGTCGAGAGAGAGAGACCGTCGGCTCGGGGCGGACGAATGGGATACCCTCCTGCAGATGTGCTGGAACGATCCACCAGTGGAGAGCGTTCCACATCTCCTGGGTCACTGTAACGGGCCGGTCCAACGGATCGCGGCGTTGTGACCACTGGCTGGCCAGTCCCCATTGAAGTGGACGCATGTACCAACGGGCCCAACGGACCACGCTGGTGCAGGCCGCCATGAGGCCCAGGAAGTCCCGGGCAGGGCGTAATTGCCCAACCAGAAATGATTGGGCAAAGGAGGAAAGAACCTCGGCCCTGTCCGCCGGGAGCCGTGCTCAGGCTCGCAGAGAGTCGAGCTCTGCCCCGATGAACAGAATCACCTGCTTTGGCACGAGTTCCGACTTGGCCTCGTTGATGAGGAGGCCAACCTGAGAGCAAACCTGGAGGGCCAGATCTCTGGACCGCTCCACCTCCAGTCTGGATGGGGCTGCTATCAGCCAATCGTCCAGGTAAGGGTACACCCGGACCCCTTGGTGCTGCAGGAATGCTGTCACCACTGCCATGCATTTGGTGAAGACCCTGGGAGCTAGGGAGAGGCCGAAGGGCATGGCCCGGAACTCGTATAGGGATCCCTCCGCTCTGAAGCGGAGGACTCTCTGATGGGACGGATGGATTGGGACGTGAAGTCCTGGAGGTCCAGGGAGCAGAACCACATGCCTCATTCCAAGGATGGGATTATCTGAGCCAGAGTGACCATCCTGAAGGTCCGAGACCTTAGGAACTTGTTCAGGTCGTGCAGGTCGAAAATGGGACGCCAGCCCCCCGTCCGTTTTGGGACCAGGAAGTACCTGGACACAAACCCCGGGTCTGAAGGAGGATCCCGCCTTCTGATTACACCTCTTTCGAGGAGCAGGGCAATGCTCGGCCCAGCGACCCGACAGCGAACTCTGCGGACCCGTGGCCCCCGAGGCGGCGGCCGAAGAGTGGAGCCTACTCGAACTCCAGAGGCAGGCCTTTTCCTACAACCTCCAACACCCAGCGGTCCGTGGTGATCGCAGACCAGGCAGAAAGGAAGTGGCTGAGCCGTCCCCCCATGGGGGGAACCGGGGGACGAGGTTGGGGGCGGCACCCTTCAACCCGTCACTGGGCAGGCTTGGAGGAAGAACCGGCCAAGGGACCTCGGGCCTACCTCCTTGCTTCCTGTTGGAGGAAGCCGTCGGCTTGGCCTTGGGCGTAATGGCAGAGCCTGCTAGCCCTGTTGCTGGGCGATTAGAAAGCAGGGACAGAAGGGCGAAAGGACATCTGCTACCGGCGGGCCTTGTCCCTCTGGGCAGAGGTGACCGAGTCCAGAGTGGCATTGGACTTCTCGATCCGCTGGAGGTGTCCCTCCACTACAGGGCCGAAGAGGTCAGTCCCCAAGAAGGGGACGTCCGCCAACTTGTGCTGGGTATCCGCCGTGAAGGTGGATATCCTCAGCCACGCCCTGCGTCGCATGGCCACCGCGGCCGCTACTGACCTGTCGCAGGAATCACCTATGTCCAGAGCAGTCTGGAGCTGCTGCTTCGCCACCGCCCTACCCTGGTCCCGCACCTGGTGGACCGTGGTCTGCAAGTCAGGCGGGAGATGAGGGACAACCTCATCCAGGGAGCCCATGAGGGCGTGGGAGAAGTGTGCCATCAGCACGGCCGAGCTGGCCTGGCGGAGGCCGAGGGAGGACGCAGCGTACACCTTGCACCCGGAAAAGTCCAGCTTTTTGGACTCTGTCGGAGGGCTTGTCCACATCCCGAGCGTTACCGGAATGCCGGAAAACGCTGTCGGTGACTAACCCCTCAGCAGAGGGGTGTTCCGAGAAACCGGGCAAAGAGCCGGTACGGACCTCATACTTCCTGGCCATCCTGGCTGAGGGCGTAGGACAGGAAGCAGGCCGCTGCCAAAGCTCCAAGGCTGGGCCGACAATGGCCTCAGCCACCGGAAAGGCCTCTGTGGGAGAATCCCCTCGGTCCAGAATCTCCGTCAGGGGATACTTGGCCCATTTGGACATGGGCTCGAGCTGCATCCCGGTGGACTCCAAGATGAGTCGAAGCAGGCCCAAGAAGGACGATGGGCTATCGTCCACCGACTGGCCCCAGGAGGACTCCAGATCGCACTGCCTGGAGAACAGGGAGGAATCGTTGTCGGATTCCGAGGAGTCTGCGAAGAGCTGCCTCGGCCCTGAGCCACCCTCCACCTGCCGAGTACGGTCGGGAGTGAGGGTGACCGATAACCAGTGGGGCAGGCCGTGACCTGACTGAGAATTCTTGGTCGGTGCCCCCGACTCCGGTTGGGGAGGCGGAGGTTCCACCACAATCGGTGGATCAGCTGGTTTCGGCTTAGCAACTGGCCCTAGAGCGGGCAACTCGACTGGAACGAGTGGTTGCTTCGGGCGTTCAGGCGACAGCCACTTGATGGCCGGGTCGAGCTTAGGCCCGGATAACAGCAACTGCTGCCACATAAGATCCTCGTGGCGTCAGCGCGCAGCTTGCGCGCGGCCTCTCCTCACCCAAGGAAGGCGGCGAGGAAGAATGGCGGTAGTAAACTACTGATAACGAGACGAGACCGCCGATGTCGGGCGGGAACGGCTGAACCGAGAAGAGTCCAGATTCTGATCGGACCCTCAGGGGACCGAGGGCGGTCTGGGAAGGAGCCGTGACACCCGCTCTTCCCTCGGCTCGGGCACTTTAACCGGGGACTGCAGTCCCGAAGGAGCAAGCAGATCCTCGGTATCCACCGGGGGAACCAGTGAAAGAGGGTTGTCGGCTTCTCCAGTCGACAGCCCGTCTAACGGACCGAGAAAAATCTCTACGTCGACGGGAGTCTCGGCAGGCTGGCCTGACGGGGGCACCGTGAAGCCAGCGGCCTCAGCCCCAACCACGACCGAAGTTGACAGTCGGCTGCCCGGGGAAGGGGCCCTCTCCCGCTCCCACGAACGCCGACGGTGGGACTTACCTTTCGACTCCTTTTTCTTGGGCCAAGAAGAATGTCCCGAAGGCCCCTCTCCTTTCGTGGAAAGGGACTGACAAAGCTCCTTGAACGAAGCCGTATACGAGGAACTCAGAGAGAGAGAGAGAGAGAGAGAGAGAGAGCGAGAGAGGGATAAATGCCGCGGCGAGGAGGAGGAAGATGCGGCCTGGGCATACCTCCTCCTCGAGGCGATCATCTGCTCGAGCTGCTCAGCCGAGCCAGCCGCATGGGACACCGCCCACCGAGGCCTCTTTAGATTTTACGGCGGAAAGCGTTTCGGGGGGTGCCCGAGCTTCAAGCGGGCAGCTTGATCATCCAGAACATTGGCCGAGAAAGAGCGGCACAACTCGCAGGCCTGCGGGTCGTGATCTAGGCCTAAGCAGTAGATGCACGTGGAGTGCGGATCTGTCCTGGATATTTTCTGCCCGCAAGGGCACCTCCGAAAGCCGGGAAAAGATTTGTCCATCGCAGCCGCAAGGGAAGAAGAAGACCAAAGTTTAGAAAACTTCAAAACCAATTTTGGACGAACCGAAGAGTTAGGATCCAGTCTAAAACACAGAGCACTAAGGAGGGAACCTGAGCTTCCAAGCGGTAAGGAAGATCTGGCGTCATGGGGCGGAGCTGAGAGTTTTACCACCCAGGTGGGTGGGAGGAGCCAGCTTGAAGACCTTCCGGCAAGAATTAAAGCGGCAAGGATACCTGCTAGAAAGTGTGGATGAACAACATATCCATGTCCCTAGAACTCCAAATTTCCCATATGGCCTAGGATGACTGTATAAACTGTGGAACTAGCGACCGGTAAAACACACCAAGCAAATTCTCTCAACTAGGCACACACAGCCAGTACCTGGAAGTCCCATATGGCATAGGATTACTGTAGAAAATGTGGAACTAGCCACAGGTGAACACACAAATCTTTCTGGACTTGGCACACACGGCCAGCATTTGAACACTTCCCAGACAGCATAGGAATAATTGTGGCACACTGACCACGTCGGAGCACTAAAGGCTCAACTGGAGAAATTCCACTCACTGGGGTAGAAGTTTCTTCAGGCACTGGCCACATGCACTGACAGAAAACACAGGTGCCCTTCAGAACCCGGAGTGCTAAACGAGTCACTCCAGATGGGAGGTCTCCCACCTTTTGTTTCCAAGTTCATACTCAGCCATCCCTCTGGAAAATACACCTCACTTTATACCAAAAGTTACTGTTGATGTTTTCTAGAAATGTATTTCACGCTTATCAGCAAAACACCTCAGGGGTGCCAAAGGTAAAAGTTCTGCTCACATGGATGGTCACAGACTGGACTCCACTGTAGTCAGCCAACTTTTAAACTTCCATGGAGAAAGGGTCCTTTTGTCAGACAAATTCGCCCTTAAACCAAAAGCAGGAACTCCTGGAACAGTTACTCACAGATCTTGACCAAAAGGCAGCTTCACAAAGTTCTGGTAGGATCAGGGGATTGCCCCCAACATCATGGCAGCCTTCTCCATTCCACCTGGGATGAAGAACAGGAAATCCCTGGAGGCGGTTTCCACCACTTAGGCAAAGCTGGAAAATGCTGTACTAAACTAAGGTGAGAAAAACTGGAACACTGCAGCTCTCTATCAGAGCTGCTACTACAGACTACTGCTCACACTGAGCTCTGGAACAAGACTGACTACAGAATTCTTAATTCCCCAACTCACAACAACTGTTGTGTAGCTTATGCTGCTGCAAGAGTTCTAAGGTGACTTATAAAATGGGTAGGCTAAACCACCCTATCAGAGATCAAGGTCACCATGCATGAAATATGTTCCATGCATGGGTGAAAAAAAAGGATGGCTTAAAAAAGGCTAAAATCATTAAGCCTTAGAACGTTGGCATAAAAATGTCGCCATTGTTGTTTCTTTGCTAAAAGCAGTCTCCCCTACATGAAAAGCAAATGAACACGGAAGCCTTGAGTGGAGTGCTTCAAACCAATATTTCCTCGCTAACATCGATTTACCCTCAGAGCGGAGAGCGCACAGGCACCCAAAAGACTGCATTGTGAGATTTGGAATCAGTGCCTCCATAATCCCAACCACGTCCCCTCCAGAAGTTGTCACTGCTGTGAAACACTTCAGCCTGCTTACAACTGGAGTAAATTTCTCCACGCTTTGGCAGCAGGCCTCCAACATAACATATTATTCTTCACATCTCTATGGCCTCGTGTTTCTCCAGGATTAGCAGGTGCCCGAGCGCGCCTGACCCTGCTGATGCTGCTTCAGCTCACCACAGCCCCGTGCAAGTTTCAACCCTCTCTGCTCCTATGATACAGACCTCAATTCTCCCTCCAACCATGTAAAATACCGAGAGAGAGAGAAACATAAAAAGAAAGCATGAGATGGAGACACTTATGCTGTCCACCGAACAATAATTTTCACGGTCGCTCCACTACTCCTTACAAAAATGCTTTAATAGTGCTTGGCAAAACCTTCGAAGAAACGTTAAGTCTGCTGCCAAACAAATTTAATCCGCCGTATGTGTTGAAACCCTTAGACCAGTGCCACTTCTATTGCATTAAACTGTCATATGCAAATGAGCTCATCAATATTAATATGTCCACGAAAGGACCATTTTATCATAGATTAGCATCATTAAACCTTTTTTCTACATCTAAGCAAGATTTTTCTAACTGTAAAAATTTAAATAAAGATAAGAGACCATTTTATGAGCGCAATAAGACACTCCAGGTTGTGCATGGAACAGATTTTACCGCACGCCAGGGGCTAAAGGCACTCGGCCAAGGTCTTGTGCCTTATTAAGACCCTGGTTGTGCAGTAAAATCTGTTCCATGCATACCCTGTCGTGTCTTATTGCTTACATCACCTCTCTAGATCCCAGCTGAGACCAGCAGCAGAGGGGGACAGACTGAAATCCATTTACTGGCAAATCACTAGCTTCCTTCCCTGACTACCACTAACTCTAATGGGATTCTAGTAACCCCCAGGGAATGGGGGGGGGGGGTTACACACTGGTTACAAGGTACTCCACTATTCTTTCTTTCAGTAGTGTTTCCATTACTTCGCCCACTAGAGATGTTGCCAAGTTTCACCAAGACACATCCATAAATAAATCAGGCAGTTTATTTGTCAAAGTTGACAGACATAATCACACAGATACAGCAAAAAACCAGGCTACTCTGTGAGGGGCAAATAAACTGACTGATTTATTTATAAACCCGGGGGATACCACCCTATTGGATGTCTTTCTTACAAGTAAGCCACAGTCCTTTTCCTATGCTGGAATATTTTTCTCAGATGCCCGCGATCACTGCTTCATTGCCGATGTAAGATCTGACTCCAAACCCACCTGCACATCTAAATTCTCCACCAGAAGGTCCAGACACAACTTTGGCCCATTTGCCTACACTGATGAACTAAAATTGTCTGTACACTGGCAGAACTTTTACCTAGTCAAATCGGTCAGTATGGCATATGACATTTTTCATGAAATAGTGTCTTGTGCCATAAATAAACATGCTCCCTTGGTAAAAGTCCACGTAAAGACCAGAACTTGCCATTAGTTCTTTGCTGAACTCAAGGCTGCATTTCTAGCGAGAGATAAACTCTGGAGAAAAAGACCACAAATCAAAAACTGCCAAGGATTGGTGCCAATTCAGGAAGAAAAGGAACTCCTGCACCAAACTGGTTAGAGAGGCTAAGGCCAACTTCTACCGTTCTGAGCCTGACTCTGCCTCAAGGTGCCCAGCTAAATTTTGGTCCACAATCAAAGAGCTGTCTGGTCATACAGCTGGAAATGTACTTCCCTCAAAAATAATTTCTGACAATGTTACTATCAACGATAGCAAGGAGATTCACCAAGCCTTCAACCACCACTTTGCTATAGCAGGCTTAGCATTCGACAATTCACCAGCATTCGTGTTACGTTCTCAGATTTGTGCGCAGATTCCTGAACCTAGCACCACTAATGCGATCTTCTCATACCTTCCTGCTTCGTTGAAAAAGGTCTAAGACCTCCTTCTACAGTTGGGACACCAAGAAAAGTGCTGATGCTGACTCTCTCGACCCCTACTTCTTAAAGATAGCATACCACGTCCTAGCTGTTCCAATCACACACCTATTTAACTTATCCTTGTCCCAAAGGACTCTTCCACGCCTATGGAAAATTGCCCATGTCATTCCTCTGTTTAAATCAGGGGATCCCTGCGACCTAAATAATTACAGGCCGATATCTCTCCTACCAATATTGTCTAAACTGCTGGAAAAAATTATGAATGCTCAGTTGAAAACCTACCTAGATAACAAGAACCTTCTAAACCTTATGCAGTCTGGCTTCAGAGCCAAGCACAGTACCATTACGGCTCAGGCAAAAATGACTAATGACTGTCAACGAGAGCTGGAAAACAAAAAATTTGTATGTGCCGTGTTCCTGCACCTTAGCAAGGCCTTTGACACTGTTGACCACTGCCTGTTTCTTTCTACCCTAAAAGTGATAGGTCTGGACCCGACCTCTCTGTGCTGGTTCAATAATTACCTTACAGATAGGCTTCAGCAGGTCAAGGCCGAAGGGGAGCTCTCTCCACTCAAACCACTTAAAAGAGGTGTTCCACAGGGATCCATCCTGGGGCCTCTATTGTTTGCCATTTATATAAACAATATTGATGTTGGCATCAAGGAGGCCAATATTCGCCTTTTCGCTAATAATACATGTTGTACCTAAGCAGCCCAAGTCCGGAAGTCGCCTGTGGAGATTTACAAACATAATTCAATTGGTTGCAGAATCAGCTCCTGAATAAAAAACTCTTATTCAATGCCAAAAAAACAAAAGTTATGCTGTTCTCTCCGGCTACTCATTCGGCGAACCCTTCTATCTCTGACTCCTTATCTCCCATAAACACTTTACTAGGAGAGAGGTTGGAATTTGTTACGAAATTCAAGTACCTAGGGGTCTGGCTAGACCACAGACTCTCCTTTGTGGAGCACGTCGAGGATCTGCTGAAAAAGTTGAGGCAGAGGCTTGGTCTCTTCTTTAGAATAAACCGCCTCCTGACCAAAGATGCCAAGATGCAGTTAGTTCAATCCACGTTTCTATCCCTAATTGATTATGCCAATTTCATTTATAGTCAGTATAATGCCTCCTGTCTTACTAAACTGGACACCTTATACCACAGAGCCTTGAGATTCAAAACTGGCCTACCTACCACTACCCACCACTGCTCCTTGTATGCAGCTGTGGGGTGGACCTCCCTTCAGTACATAAGGAACAGAAATGCGGTTCTCTGGACATACAGAGCTATTACGAACAAATTATCCCAATACATTTCTGACTGTTTGCCACTATATGTGGTAGGCAACTACACACAGAGAAGCTATTCTCCGCTTCTACCTAAGGTACCTAGGGCTAATACACGCTTTGGGAGAACGACCATAGGCTTTGTGTTGCCCTCACTCTGGAACAAACTACAGAAATCTATGAAACTGAGTCTCCCTGTTAGTCTTACCAGCTTCAAGACCCTGTATGCCAAGGTTGTTAAGGAGCTAGGCAGTTGTTTCCAGCACGCTTAGCATAGGTAGGCACCTACTGCTTACCTGCCCACTACATCTCCACCTAACCCGGCCCCTTGATTGTCTCCACCTATAATCCACTACCTTTCTTATCCTCAGACTCCTGACATATATGTCACCAGCCCATCTACCGTAGCATCCCTCCTAGAACAGCTGCAGTCCTGTACCCCTCCCCTCCATATCTACCCCTTAACTTTTTATATGTCCTGACCAATGATATGCCATGCTGTTTGAAAATGTTTTAATATGCTGGCTGTTTCAGAATGTTTTAATTCCCCTTCTCATACCATTCTCCCTAACCTTGTTAACCCTATACCTGAAATACTTGTTATTGCTCTGTGTATTTTTTTTTCTATTTCTGTATAATGTCTATTTATTACCTGTACATAAGTGTTATTCAAACACCATGAAGTCTTGCTATATTAGGACTTATTGCAGTTAGCCACTGCACTTGAACTGCCCCGGAGAGGAAAGAGTTAACGCCAGAGAATCTGGAGTTCTAAAGCGCGAGGACGCTATACCAAAGCTCTATCTGGGCAGTTTCAAATGAAACTGTCAGATTCTTTACTCGGCTTCATCGAACAGTCGCCGGAGATCAGCTCCTTCAGTTCGGTTCATTTCTCGGTCAGCGAGTATTTTCGGTTCATTTGAACCGCAAAAGTAATTATTTTATAGCATTTGGTTAAAGCTCTATCTGTAAACCGTAAGTACAAAATGTAAAGTCTGTGTGGAAATTTAGTTATTGGTTGGTTTGAACCGATCGGTTTGCTTATTTTAAAGTTTTAAAGTTTTGGGCTTTTAGAGTGCGGTACCCGGTTCTTATGGTTCTAAAAACCTGATTTTAAATAGGGTTTTCAAATACCGTGAAGCAGTTAGGAACCGATAAGGGTGTCTTGCCTGGCACGGCCATAAAAAGGGCAAGTTTTTGGTTAGGCTGGCATTATGTCTGGGAAACCCAAAAAGAAAAACCGGGCCCACTGGGTTTCAACACTGTGATGCTGTGGGGAAGCCTTTGTCAAGGCTGTCCCACACACCACTTGTGTTTATTGTCTGGGGGCTGACCACCTCCTGTCAGACTGCCAGGTGTTTAAAATTTCTCTGCAGCCACCCTGAAAAGAGATAGGGCCGGCTCAGGGAACTATTGGCCATAAAGTCCGCTGACCCGGATGGCCAGCCCGGTCCAGTACCCACTGGACCAGAGGGAGTGCCCTCTGACCAGGGCTAGACTTCCTCGGGCAAAAGGATGGTTCAGAGGAACCAGTTTAAAAAAAAAAAAAAAAGAAATAAGAATATGACAGAGAAATCAGTAGGTTTGGAGTCCAAGATTGTCTCTCCAACTGCTGCAGAAGTAGTTAAGCCATACAGATTGTCCAGTCACTGTTTCTAGGTCCTGTCGAACCATCTACAGTTGGTAAAGGTGGCTCTTCCAGTTCCAGTGGTTCAGGTTTATGATGTTGAGGAATTGTTATGAACCACAGGAGTGGGAGGAGGAAAATTGATCAATACATGTGTGGCTGGTAGGGTCTGGACGTGCCCACTTAAGCGGACATTTCTCCAGACAGACTTTAGAATCTCCTCCTATTCTGTCTGAGTCCCTTTCTCAGTTTATGTTTTACAAAAGCTTGCAGAATCCCCCAGCTTCCTTTAGAGAGGCTATGGATGAGTAAAGGGAGCCTGATTATGTAGGAATGATGGGCTAGGAGGTTGTCTTTCCTTTGCATAAGTCATTTAGGAAGTAAACAACTAAGATTTTATAAGATTCTTCTTTCTGTCCCTCCTGTAAGATAAAAAATGGACAGAAGGTGTATTTAAGTCAGGCTCTGTTACAGACTTCCTCACTGAGCAGTGTAGTCATGTAGGTGTGGTACAAGCTGCAGCCTGTGTCAAGGCTAGTTCCCTGGCCTCACATCCTCCTGAATAGGATTCCAGGAGGATTGATGCCATGGCAAGAAAACAGTATATGGCAGCTTCTGTGGGACTCAGACAGGCAAGTTGTATGGCTTATGTGGCTAGATTTCGGAAATCTAGGTGGGATGCAGTATTGCAGTTAGCCAAGCAGGCCCATGGCCAGCTGGCTAGCGAGTTGGAACAGGTGGCTGCTAATGGCACTCGAACCTCTAAGTTCAAGTTCATACTGCTGTTGGTGTTAATCTTGTTTTCTCTAGGGTCATGACCACTTCTGTAGCTTTCCGTAGGTTGGCATGGCTCAGATGCACTAATCTGTCCCAAGATACTCTGTCAAAGTCTATGGATTTGTTTCTTGTTGTGGGTAATTCTCTGTTTGAGGAACAAACAGAAAGCTATATGAAAAACATGGATGATTACCTACAAAAGTGCCCAGGTAGAGGCTCAACCTCCTCTGCTTTCCAAGAGGGTCTCTTCAGAGGCAGAGATAGGACGGGGCACAAGTAAACCGTCCCTCCCTTAGCCTAAGACTATTGCCAAGCAGGCACCCTGATGGGGTGCCCAGGGCGATTCTCCTATACCAGTGGGCAGGCTGGTTTTTATTTCAGCCAGAACTGTGTCCCTAACTTCGGACAAGTGGGTTCTGGAAGTAATAGGTCTGGTTCTCAGCTTCAAACAGTTTCCAAAGATGAGAGCCAGACAGGTCCACCTGCAAATCCTTCAGAATCCCTTGCTTTGGGAGCAGAGGTTTCTTCTCCTCTGAACTGCAAAGCAGTAGAAGGGTCCTCCTTGCCACCGGGTCAGGGCTGTCATGATACTTTCTTAACCTATAGAAGGCAGGAGATTGGCAGCCCATCTCAGATTTAAGGTACCTGAACAAGCATCTTTTGAAACAAAGTTAAAAATGTTAACTCTGGCTGAGGCCAGGGACTGGCTAGCTTTCCTGGACCTCAAGGATGCCTATTTTTCATGTCTTGATCAGGCCTTCTCACCGAAAGTACCTCAGGTTACCCTCAGGCCACTACCAGTTCAGGGCAATGCCCTCGGCCTTACCTCTCGCCAAGGGTATTCAAGAAATTCTAGCTGTGGTAGTGGCTCTTTTAAGAAGGCAAGGGATTGTTTTGTTTCCTTTCCTGATGACTGGCTCTTAGTGGGTCAGTCTCAGATCAAGTAAAATCCCACTTGCAAGTCACCCAGCAGCTTCTCACCTTTCTGGGATTCCTGTTGAATTTACCAAAGTCAGTTCTCGAACCAGTTCAGGTACTAACTTTCATAGGTGCAGAGTTGAACACAAAGTTAGCCAGGCATTTCTCCCCCAAAAAGGGTAGGCAGTCTCTGCCCTGGCATCTTCCATTACTCTGCAGTCTCTTGACCAGCAAAGCATTTGCTACAACTACTAGGGCACATGGCTGCTTCCACAGCTGTAGTGCAGGGAGCAAGATTCCAGATGAGGGACATTCAGTTCCATCTGAGGGCCTATTGGTCCCAAAGGAGGATTCCTTTCCAAATTGGTTCTAGTGACCCAATCCCTGATCCTGGCCTTACACTGTGGCAGGATCAAAGCAATCTAAAACTAGGGTCCTCTTCATTCCCTCACCACGGATGCTCCTGTGTTAGGGTGAGGAGCTCGCTTAGGCACCTGTCCACTAGGGAGGTGGTCTCCCTAGGAATCTCTGCTCCACATCAATTTTTGGAACTCAGAGCTGTCTTCTAGCTCTTAGAGTTTTCAGCTTCTGTCCAGAATAAGGTAGTTCAAGTCAGGACAGACAACACCACAATAATGTGGTACATCAACAGGCAGGGGCACTCGGTCATCAGCCTTGTGCACCAAGCAATGAAGTGGTGGTCTCTGGCTTACTCCCTGAACACCTCCCTGATAGCAGTTCACCTCCCAGGGAAGGACAATGCCCTGGCAGATGCACTCAACAGGATTCTCAGGGCCATCACGATTGGGCTCTGAATCCTCAGGTGCTGGGTTCAGTCCTTGCCAGATGGGGCTCATTTTCAGATAGATCTTTTCGCAGCCCCAGATAACCACTAACTTTCTCTGTTTTGTTGAGGCCTCCAGTGCTGGGATCAGCCCCACTGGACACTTTTCACTTGGATTGGAAAGGGAAGTTTCTGTTCACCTTTCCTCCCGCTTTCCTTCTTTCAGGGTACTAGTAAAATCAGATCTCAGCCCTGCAAAGCGATTCTGATTGTTCCAAGCTGGGCCAGACAGCCCTGGTACCCATTGTCTCTGTCCTTTACAGTCCACCTACCCCTGAGCTTGCCCAGAGTCCACGACTTACTGGCCTTTGCACAAGGGGAGTGTGGTATCCAACCTCAAATTCCTCCTTCTCAAGGCAGCTCTTGAGGAGTTAGAATTTGCTGATTTACACCTTTTTCAAGGTGTCGCGGATATTTTAAAGGCTTCAAGGAAGCTTTTTCACTGGTGCCACTTACAATTCTAAGTGGAACAGGTTTTCAGTCTGGTGCGCTGAGAAGCAGATTATACCACAGTCTGCTTATCTGCCCATTTTCTGGACTTTTGGTCCATTTTAAATTCTTTAGGTCTTAGGCCAGCTACCTTAAGGGTTCCTTTGGCAGCTGTCTCTGTTTTTCTGCAAGCAGGAAGCCTGCTTCTTTTCTTCTCAACCTGTGTTTTCAAGTTTTTAAGGGGTTGCTTCACACCAACCCTCCTTTTTCGGGAACCAGCTCCTGCATGGAGCCCGAATGTTTGCATTGCTCAGTTAATGCAAACCCCTTTGGACCTCTGTCCCCAGCAGAGCTCAAGCTCTCACTTGGAAAATGTTTTTTCTCAGGAGTCCACTCTGCCAGGTGCATAAGTGAACTACAGGCCCTGGCAGTGGAAGAAGATTTTTCTCTCCCACAGGATAAGACGTCCCTAGGACTAACACAGGGTTTGTCTTAAGTGGTTCAGGTTTCACCTGAACCAATCCTCTCTCTCCCAGGATTTTTTCACTGAGCATTCTTCCTCAGGTGACAGGAGACTGCACAGCTTGACGCCAAAAGAGCCTTATGCTACTATTTGTAACGCACTAAGGGTCACGGGTTTGAATCCTCCAACTCTTCCTTACCTAGAGCGCAGGTTGGCAAAGGGAACCTGCTACTAAGAGGACAATTGCAAGGTGGATTGTCTCTTGTATCCATTTTGTTATCAAAGACTAGGTAGGAGAGCCCCCTCAGGACTGAGGGCTCACTCCACCAGGTGTACAGCTGCATCTCTAGCGGCTGCTAGAGATATTCCATTCTGGAAATCTGTCAGCTGTTACTTGGAAAACAGTTCACACTTTTACCAAGCATTATTCCCTGGATTTCAGTCCAGGAGAGATGCTCGTTTTGGCACAGCTGTGCTTCAGAGCCTATTTCCCAAGTAGGTTCTGTGACCCTCCATGGAGGTACTGCTGTGTAATCTGCAATAAGTCCTAATATAGCAAGACTTCATGGTGTTTGAAGAAAAATTACTCACCTTAGTAACTGCTTTTCTTCTCATGGAGTCTTGCTGTATTAGGACCACTCCAACCTGCCCCTCTCAGAACTTCTACTGGGGTGGGGTGGCAAATTACTGCAATATTGTGTCATGCCATTGTAGTTCTTCCCTTCACCCTCTTTTATTTAGGGTTAGGAACTAGGGTTTCTGGTTGAGTGATTGTTGGCCCCTTCCTGGACTTGAGTCTTTGGGGAAGGGGGTTCCTAATAGTGCTTGTCAGGGGGAAACTAATGATACCATTATTCATTCTTATTATTGTTATTGTTGTTTCTATTGTTGTTATTACTACTAGTAGGTAGCCATTTGCCTAGTGTAGAGCTTTCCACACAGACTTGTTGCTTAGTGTTAGCTTCAGAAAGATCTGACAGTTTCATTTGAAACTGCCCAGATAGAGCTTTGGTATAGCGCCCTCGCGCTTTAGAACTCCAGATTCTCTGGAGTTAACTCTTTCCTCTCCGGGGCAGTTCAAGTGCAGTGGCTAACTGCAATAAGTCCTAATATAGCAAGACTCCATGAGAAGAAAAGCAATTACTAAGGTGAGTAATTTTTTTCTTCTTGACCTTGTGTAATGCAGGTCCACCTTGTAAATGACCCTGCTCAAAGGTGTTCACCTGGATAAATACTGTCAGTGGCTCACTAGGTAGCACACTCACCTCTGAGGCCGGGAGATCAGAGGGCCGTGGGTTCAGTTCCCACACCTGGCACTTGGGTTAATATCCCAGTACTGACATTGTAGTGCAGCATGAGAGGGGTGCTGCACTTCTGAGGTGCCGTCTTTTGGATGAGACGTTAAACCGAGGTCCCATCTGCCTGGATTGGTGGTAGTTCAGGTGGATGTTAAAGATCCCATGGCACTTATCAAAAAGAGTAGGGGAATTTTTTATTCAAAACTTGAAACAAAACATACAAAAAATTGTAGTACATCACACAAAATTATAATCAAAGGAGACCGAAAAAAGTAGAGCAGCATACATAAACGTCAAAGTATTGTACATAAGTATATAACCCCCTTCCCAGCCCCACCAAAAAAATAGGGGAATTTTCAAAAACTGAAAACACAATATACAGAAGTGTATTACAGCATACAAAATCAGAAAACAAGAAACAAAAAACAGAAAACAAGCATGATAACATACATGAACTTGAAATCAGAAATAATCCGTACATGCATGTAATCCCCATCCCACCCCTACTAAAAGAGTAGGGAATTTCCCCGGTGTCCTGGCCAAATTTCTCTCATTCACTAAAAATACCACCAACAGCTTAATCTGGTTCAAGGTCAACTGGCATTCATCTGTATCCCCTTCCCCCGTGTCATGCCTGAAAATAGGCAGGATTTGTCTAGTGCACTTACCCGGTCAACAAAAACTAAATAAAATAAAAATAAAGGATTGACTGGATGCATCTGGGTGAATTCCTGCTGGAACTAAACAACGGCATCCTCTGCAAGCTTCAGAGTGCAGCAATCTTGTGAGTTTTGAATGTTTATGTTGGGGTCACCTACCCCTTGTCTGCACCACCACCTCCATCAGTGTGCAGTGTCTTTGAACATTTTTTTTTTTTTTAAAGGCAACTTCACCTTGCAAAAACTTCGAGAAGTCAGCACTTCGTGAATTTCAATAACTTCGCGAATTCTCAGAGTGAATTTTATCCACTTTGCCCATCTCTACTGCCCACTACCGAAGTAGGGCTGACAGGTCTGTAATTTTCTGCCTTTTCCCCATTTCCACTTTCGTGAAGTGGGGCCACATCTGCCCTCCTCCAGTCTCTCAGAACCTCCCATTTCTAATGATAAGTTGAACAAAGTTGTCAGAGGTAGAGACAGCACCTATTTGAGCTCCCTCAGTATCCCGTGCGTGTGTGCACCCCATCAGGTCCCATTGCTCGGTCTACTTTTAACTGTTCTAGTACCTTGAGGACTTTCTCCTCTGTAAAAGGACTGGTCTCCACCTCTACCATTTATGCCCTTGTCCCTTATCTTTGGCCCATCAACTACCCCTTCTTCTGTAAATACTGAACAAAAGTATTTGTTCAACATGTTTGCCTTCTTTTGGTCCTCCTCCTCCTTGCAAACCCATTCTTCTGCTTTTATCCTTACTATTCCCCCCCTCTGGTCTTCCTCTCCTCACCTATATATCTCAAGAAAGTTTTATCCCCTTCTTTTACTGACTGGGCAATCTGTTTGTGCCTTTGCGTGTCTAACTGCCTTCTCTGTTTGCCTTTGTTTCTCCTGGTAATTTTCCCTATCCTTCTCCTGTGTCTTTTTGTACTTTCTAAATACTAGTTTTTTGCTCTTACTTTTTCTGCTACGTCTTTAGAAAACCATAGCAGTCTTTTTCTCTTGTCCTTGCATAGCTTGGCAGAAGACACCAGGAGAAAGGACTGCTGTGTGACTGGACTTCTCTACTGGGACTATATTGCCCTCCTTCCTTCCCCTCTACCCCCCCAGCCAAAGCTAGTTCTATTTTTATAGGCACAGGATTTGACTGACAACAGGAACTTCCTGTTTGGGAGCAGGAAGTGAGTGATCACAGAGCCACCAAAGACCCACCATCCTAGAAGGGCAAGAGTAGCTCTCCGGCCCCCTCTAGCTGCTGGAGGTCTGCCTTTGAGCAAGTAAGGGGTCTACTGAGAAATATAGGATATTCTTGTCTCAGAACATGACAATCAGGAGCTTAAAGGGCACAGAGGCAGAAAGTAAGGAGAGAGAGAAAAAAAAACAGAGGAAAGAGTAAGGATTGCAAACAGTTAAGGGGCCAGAAATAAGACATGACTGGAGTGGTGCAGTGCAGTGGCTGTGGAGCAGCAGTCTTCCAGGAGGCGTTCTGGAGGATGCGGTGTTCTCCCATCTGCAGGCACCTCCCTGGGCTGAGGGAGGAGGTTGCTCATCTCCAGGCTGAGTTGGCCAGGATTAGTGGAACCTCCTCTTCCATCCAGGGACCACCAGTGCCACTGCCTTTGCCTCAGAGGTTGCCAAGAAAGAGAAGCGGTTGGACCATAGTGGGCTCAGGGAGGGTGAGGGTGGTGGAACAGAGGCGCATCCCTCCAGTTGTACCTCTCCACAATTCCATGCCATTCTGGCAAAGTGTGGTTCCTCTACGGAGGCACCCGCAGTGGAGACCAAGGAGGATGCTGGGAACCTCCACAAAGGAGACCCACAGGAGGGTGGCAGGGGACCCTGCAGGGGAAGGAAACAACTCCTGGTGGGGTACTCCATTGTTAGGAAAGTAGAACTGGGGGAGGAAGGGGAAAGGAAGGTGAGGTGCCTGTCTGGCGCCATGGCTTGGAGGGACAGGGAGCGAATCCTCAGGATTGCCGGAGCAGCTGCACAGGGGAGGGAGCTGGATGTCATTGTCCACCTAGGGACAAATGACCTGGCTAAGAAAGGGATTAAAGAAGTGCAGGAAGAGTTTGTGGAATTGGGGAGGGGCCTTAGTCAAGTAGCACGCACAGTAACCTTCTGGAGGTGCTGCCCATCTATGGCATAGGAGAGGCTAGGGTGTTCCGCATCATGGGATTCAATCAGTGGTTGAAAAACTGGTGTGGAGCTCAGGGATTTGGCTTCATTGGGGACTGGGGGTCCACCTGGAGTGATGCAAGCCTATACTGGCATGATGGGCTGCATCTGTCCGGGAGGGGAACCAGGATCCTAGGTGATAGGTTTAAATGCTTCATTGGCAAGCATTTAAACTAGCCAAGGGGGGAGGCACTGGAAAGGAGCAGGGAAATCCTAGCCCCCCCAAAAAATCACGGAAGTAAGTGCGGCAAACACCAACACAGAGGTGTTGATAGAGAGAAGGGCAGGGTAAATGGAGAAAGTGACAAAGGCAAGAAGGACAGGGATGGGGCAAAAGGGAGTAAGGCCATCAGGAAATGGAGGGTAATGAGTACCAATGCCTGTAGTCTGGGCAACAAGCTCCCTGAGCTGGTGGCCTTGATAGAAGAGGGATGCCTGGATATCGTAGCAGTCACAGAAACATGGTACACAGAGAACCATGAATGGGATGTTAACATACCAGGGTACATAACCTACAGGAGAGACAGGCAGGGGAGAAGAGGGGGAGGAGTAGCTCTCTATGTAAAGGAAGGGATAAAAGGAACTGAACAAAAGAGTAAACAGGGAGGAGAGGAGGCACTGTGGGTTACCTTGGAGACTGGAAAGGGCACCACAATCCGCACAGGGGTTGTGTACAGACCCCATGTCAGGGGAGGAATGGACAAGGATATGATAGAAGCATTCTTAGAATGGCAGAGAAAGGGAGATACTGTTGATGGAGACCTGAATATGCCAGATGTTAACTGGAGCACATCTGCTGCAGCCACATCCAAGAGCAGGGCCATTCTTGATGCCCTACAGGTGGCAGGCCTTAGACAGCTAGTTTCGGAACCCACTCGTGAGGGAGCAATCTTAGACCCTTGTACTCACAACGGTGCAGTGAGAGGATCTCAGATCTAGAAGTGGGTTGCCATCTGGGGACAAGTGACCATCAAACATTGTGGTTCACGTTAAACTCAGCTACTGAGTCAAGCCATACAAAAGTGAGGGTACTGGACTTTAGGAGGGCTGACTTTAGCAAGATGGGAGAGTGCCTCAGAAAAACACTAGCAAACAGGCTAGAAGGAGGTGTGGAGCAACAATGGGGAATCATCAAAACTGCCATCACAGAGGCAACAAGCCTTTGTGTGAAGCAAATAAACAAATCAAAACGAAAGAAAAATCCACTATGGTTCTCAAAAGAGGTGGCTGTGAAAGTCAGGAAGAAAAAGATAGCATTCCGGAAGTATAAGGAGAAACAGAAGGAGAAGGACAGAGAGCTGTACCAGTTAAGGCAGAAGGAAGCAGGGAGGGAAGTCAGAATAGCAAAGGCCCAAACTGAGGAAAAGATAGCCAACTCAGTTAAGGGGGATAAAACCTTTTATAGGTACATCAGTGAGTGTAGGAAGACAAAGGGAGGGATAGTGAGGCTGAATAGAATGAACAGTGGGTGGGTAGAGGGGGACAGTGAAAAAGCAGGGATACTGAACGAATATTTCTGCTCAGTATTCACAAAAGAGGATGGGGAAGTGCCTAATCCAATTAACAGAAGCACTCTTGATAGGGGGGTCGATCCCAGTCCTTTCACAGAAGAAAGGGTTCTGCAAGAACTCCTAAAACTGAAGGTGGACAAAGCAATGGGTCCTGATGAAATTCACCCCAGAATTCTAAAAGAATTAAGGGAGGAACTAGTGAAACCACTGGCTACTCTTTTTAATAAATCATGGGAGGATGGTGTGGTACCTGAGGACTGGAGGAAGGCGGATGTGATTCCCCTTCACAAAAGTGGGACCAAGACTGAGGCAGGAAACTACAGACCTGTCAGTCTGACCTCTGTGGTAGGGAAAGTGATGGAGTCACTTCTGAAGGAAAGAATAGTTGAGTACCTAGAGGCCAGTGGGGCACAGGACCCAAAGCAGCATGGGTTCTAGCAGGAAGGTCATGTCAGCACGATCTAATGATTTCTTTGACTGGGTGACCAAAGTAGTAGACCAGGGAGGGGCTGGACATGGCCTACCTAGACTTTAGCAAGGCATTGACACAGTCCCACACAAAAGATTAATAGTCAAATTAACCAGCCTGGGAGTAGGTCCCAGGGTGGTAGCCTGGTAAAACATTGGCTGCACAACAGGACACAGAAGGTAATTGTAAATGGAGTCCACTCTGAAGAAAGAGGGGTTACTAGTGGGTACCGCAGGGTTCAGTATAGGGTCCAGTCCTTTTTAATGTCTTCATCAGTGACATTGCAGAGGGACTGGAAGGAAAAGTATGCCTTTTTGCAGTTGACACAAAGATCTGCAACAGGGTTGATACACGAGCAGGCATGGAAAGGGTGAAAAGGGACTTGGCAAGGTTGGAGGAATGGTCAGAAGTATGGCAGCTAGGATTCAATGCAAAGAAGTGCAAAATGATGCACCTGGGAAACAAGAACCCAGGGTAGAATACACAATGGGTGGGGAGGTAGTAACAACAAAAAAAAGGAAGGGACCTGGGGGTAATCATATCAGATGACCTTAAGGTTACAAAGCAATGTGAGAAGCCAGTAGAAGGCCTGGGGTATACTGGGATGTATAGGGAGAGGCATCAGCAGCAGAAAACAGGTAGTTGCTATCCCTCTGTACAGACAGTTGGTGAGACCCCATCTGGAGTACTGCGTCCAGTACTGGAGACACCATCTCCGCAAGGACATAGACAGGATAGAGGCAGTCCAGAGAAGGGCAACTAAAATGGTGCAGGGTCTGCAAGAGAAGCCGTATGAGGAGAGACTAAAGGAGCTTAATATACCTTAATATAGCTTAGTATACCCTTGAGGAAAGAAGGGAGATGGGGGACATGATAGAAACTTTTAAGTACCTCAGTGGAATCAACAAAGTCCAAGAGGGTAGCATCTTTCAGAAAAAAAGACGTGCAAGAACAAGGGGACACAATTTAAAGATAGAAGGGGGCCGGTTTAGGGGCAACGTGAGGAAGTATTATTTCACAGAGAGGGTAGTGGATGCTTGGAACAGCCTTCCTGAGGAGGTTGTGGGGTCTAAAACTGTGGGAGAATTCAAGAATGCATGGGACAGATATAAGGCAATTCTTGTGGGGGGTAGGAAGAAATAGGCTGTTGGTTAACTAGGATCTGCGGCCTATCCTGTAGGTAGGGAAATGGGCAGACTGGATGGGCCAAGTGGTCCTTATCTGCCGTCAAAGGCTATGTTTCTATGTTGTTAACCTGCCTGACAGAGATTCTTTGCTTTTTCAATCCCCCCTTGATTCTGGCCCAGTCTTTATATTGAACCACTCTGTATGGTGATCGCTGGACCCCAGGCTGTCACCCACTGTGATGTCAGCAACACTGTCCCCATTTGTCAGTACCAGCTCCAGTATTGGGCCCCCCCTCCCCAGGGGCTTCTTAATTAGCTGCCTCAGAACGCCCCTTGCAGGGAGTCCAGGATGTCCCTACTTCTGACTGCTGCTGGTAGGCTCCAATCCATGTCAGGTAGATTGACCCCCCACTAACAACACCTCCCCTTGCATGCCATCCTTTGGATGTCTTCCATCATGTCCTTATCCACTTCGCCCCCCTGTGCTGAAGGTCTGTAGATCACTCCTGTGCAAACAGTGATCCCTTACTTGTTTCCAGGGCGACCCACAGTACCTCAGCTTCTCCCTGTATTTCCGTGGCTTTTATTTTACGAACACATGATTTTGCCAGCAGAAATAGGCCATAATGGTCTATAAAGTCTGCTCGAGTGTACAGTTCTAATTAGTTTCCTGGAGCTGACCCTCCTTCCCCTTCTAAGTTCACTTTATGTCTTCCTAGAAGTCCGATCACAAAGAAGAATATCACAAAACATCAACAAAAGCGTAAACAACCCCCCACCCACCCTGTGCACAGAAAATGGAGGAAGAAAGAATAAAGAAGAAATCGCCCAGCAAGGACAGGCCAATGAGCTATGGTCACCAAAGGGAAAGCAACGTCCAGGGGGCTCACAAGTTAGCTGGAATGCCTGGGACCTGTGACACATGAATGCTATATGCTTTTCCAACTGAATGGCGAGAGGCATCTCTCTGTACCATTCCAAAACCGAAGGTAGAGTGTCCTCTGAGGCCAGTAATGCAAGATGGTCTTTCCTTATACGAGGTGTACCATGGGGAAGAAGGAAAGCAGACAGCATTCTGGGGTAAACAGGGATTCCAGCCCCAAGAGGGGGTCTAGGACACTTTTGATTGCATTCCAAAAATCTTGAGTACAGGGACAGGACCAAAGCAAATGAAAAAGTGCCAGGGCTCTGCTTACGACGGGAACAAAGAAGAGAAGCTAAGTGACCAATTTTAAGCAGTCTAACCAGGGTGTAATATAGGCTGTACATGATGTTAAATTGAATCGGGTGTAGTCGGTCTTGTTTAATAAATTTGTAAATCCCTCTCCAGACCCCCCCCCCCCGAGTTCGACCTCTGCAGGAATAGCTAATGTATGCACCCAGTAGGAGCAAACCCCTGTCGGGAGGTGTGGGTCAAGGGCCTGTATTTGTTTGTAGATGCGGAAAACCATATGTGGCTGATCTGCAACAGACAGTACCATAGCAAGGTCTTCCAAGGGGTGTAAAGCCCATGGCCTGGGACCCAGAAAGGCAAGTATTGCGTTCTTGATCTGGAGAAATTTAAATATGTCCCTCTGCTGGAGGTGAAATCTCTACTGGAGAACCGGAAACAGGATTACATAATCCCCTTGAAGAAAATCTGTCACTGTAGCACCTCTCAGTTGAGGAAGGAATGAAAGGGAAATAGGGCGGTTATCTATTCGAAAATGGGGGTTGTTAAGGAGGGGCTGGAGAGCGGTCCCAAGCCACCGAGAGATGGGTCTACATTTGGTGGAAAGCTTTAAGAGACTAGGCCAGAGGAGATCCTCCAAGTGCCTGGGGGAGTTGAGTAGGGTGTATATAAGCTAGGACTGATAAGGTGTAAAATGAGATATGAGCCAGGTCTCTCAATATCCAGTCAAATAGGCGAGTAGCTATTAGTTTGGGGAAAAGAATCCAGCTTAAACCAGAGGGCTATCTTGCTCATATGTTGAGCGACATAGTAGGAAAAAAGGGATGGGAGGGACAAGTCTCCATGAAATTTGGGGGCAGTGAATTTTATGTATGCACTGCACATCATCTTGCCTTTCCATAGAAAGACACTGAAGATTTTCTGCAGTCTCACAAACCAGGAGTTGGGGAGAAAAAACCTAACATTTCGAGGGGCTAAAACAATCTTGGTAGTATATTCATTTTAAGAATATTAATGCGCCCACAAAGCAAAAGGGGAAGTGTACCCCATCACTCTAAATCAGATTTCAGGTCCTGTAGCAAGTCAGTAAGATTTCTTTTAACCATAGTAGGGATGTCTCTAGCAATATTCATACCCAAATATGTGAGGGTTTTTGATTCCCAGGCCATGCCAAGGGCATTACAGTCCTCTTTGGTCGTGCAGTTGTTAAGCAAAAGTATTTTAGACTTGGAAAGGTTTAGTTTGTAGAATGACACTGCAGGAAAAATCACTTAATTCTGTCAATAGACCGGGAATGGAGATTGTAGGGTCCTCAATGTCGAGAAGATGATCATCCCCGTATGCTGACATGGCGTAAAACTCTTCCCTCCCACTTGAATGCCCTTTATGGAAGGTGAATTCAGAATTCTACGTTTTAAGGGTTCTAAGTAAAAATTAAAAAGAAGAAGGAAAAGTGGACAGCCTTGACGGGTGACTCTCTGGAGAAGGAAAGGCTGCGAGAGACAACTACTGCACCAGATTCGTGCTGATGGGGAAACTATATAAGAGCTTGACCCATTTAATAAAATCCTCGGGGAGACCAAAATGTTTAAGGGAGGCAAAAAGAAAGTGCCAGGAGACTATCAAAAGCTTTTTCAGCATCTAGGGAAACCAAGACTGTTGGTATCTCTGAATCCCTAGACGCCGAGATTAAGTGGAGTTTTCTTCTATGATCACTCGAATGGAGGCCTGCCATAAAACCCACCTGTTCCCGTCCTATCACCCCTTGCATTACACCAGCCAGATGACTGGCCAGAATTTTAGCAAGTACCTTAATATCAGTATTTAACAGGGAGATCGGACAATAGTTTTCAGGAATAAGGGATCTCTACCCGGTTTGGGGATTGAAGTGATCAGGGCCTCCAGAAACGTAGACTCTATGATTCCTTCCCTGAACCAGAGGTTAAAAACCTCTGCCAAGACAGGTGACAACTGGGAAAGGAAAACTTTATAAAGATTGCTTGGGATGCCATCCGGACGAGGAGCCTTGTCCAGAGCTAGTTGTTTAATAACCTGCTTCACCTCCCATGAGGAGACTGGCGTCCCTAGATGTTCTACAGAGGCAGTGGGAAGGGTAGTAATAGCAGTGGTGGTCAAATAGGCTGTTATCTCCTGCGGTGTAGGAACATGGGAATCTGTACTAGAGTAAAGTCCCTGCTAGAAGTCTCTGAAAATTGAGACAACACCTCTAGGTTCAGAGACCACGTTTGCATCAGGGAAGGTCTCAGCCCAGAGATTGTCCTCAATGTTTCTACCTGCCTTAACCAGAGTTTGCTCCACTATCTCATTATCACTCTTGTCTTCTATCCCCCAGATTCGTTATATGGTTCTTTTAGGGGTTCCATCCCCTCAGGATTCCTCTTGCTGACCTCGTTTGGATGGATGCAGGCCTTCGCCCCTGTACAGGCCCTTATCCCGCCAAGTGTTCCCCAGTCTCCAATGAAGCCGAAATCCTCCTCTCGACACCATTCCTTCAACCATGTGCTGAAGTTCTTGGTGCAGAATCCTGCCCTCCCTCCTGCCATAGACAGATAGCACTTCCGAGAAGATCACAGATCGTGCCACCTGCCTAATATCCCTCCCCAATTCCCTGAACTCCTCCTGAACTATTGTTGGTTCATCCCTAGCCTGGTCATTAGTCCACAGATGAACAATGATGTCTAGCTCCCCCTCCCTTCCTGCTGCCCCACTGATCCTTTGGATCTTTTTTCCATCCCTGCGAGCCATGGTGCCGGGAAGACACTGAACCTCCCTCTCCTCATTCTTACCTGTGCCCAACTCTGTCCCCCTCACTATGGAGTCTCCCACCAGGATTCTCTTCCTCCTCCTCCTCCTCCCGGGTCCTCTGCCACCCCCCTTGGAATCTCCACTATGGAGGGTCTTCACATCCACCCTGGTCACTACTTTGGGTGCCTCTGTGGGACGCTCCCATGTTGCCAGTACAGCATAGGAGTTTTACAGTGGAACCAGGTGTGGGATGTGCCTACACTCCAACATCCTAACCCTTGCCGAGCTCACTGTTGTCCAGTCATTCCTCTTTATGGACAATCTCTGATGTAGCAGTGGTGAACTAGGTAGTCCCTGGGTGGGGGAGAAGGTCCTCCGAACGTAAGCCAACTTGGCCTCGAGTCTGGCAGTCTCCTCCCTCAGCCCAGAGGGGGTGCCTGCAGATAGGGCAGCAATGCAGCCTGCATAACGTCTCCCTGAAAACTGCCGCCCCCACAAACACTGCACTACTCCGATCATCCTATCCTATACTACCTGCTTTCTCTGTTATTTTACCCCTTTAAATTCCCTTTATTACCCTACCCTATATAGGGAGTTTCAACAACCCCTAGGTTTTTCTAAGTTTTGAACCCCAAGTGTAGCTCAGCCCTGTACGGGGTGCAACACCCTTTTCCCTACCTGATGCCTTGTGGCTGTAGACAGCTGCTTACCCCTTCTACCTACTCATCATTTGTGGGACAGAATGTGTGGCCGCCGGCTGCCTCTCCTGGCTGCTGCAGTCCTTCATGCAGAGGTCCACTTGATGGATACTTCCTTATGGATCGCAAATAACAGAAACAAATGAAACTCAGGGATAAAGCATGGGGTCAACTTAAACACTCCGGTGATCACACCAATTGGCTCAAATACAGGACCTTGAGGAACTCTTGCATAAAAGAGCTAAAAAAATGCTAAAAGATTATACATCAGATCTCTCCAAACCACAGACCTGTCTGACCTTAAAAACTTTTGGAAGCAGATTAACTACCTCCTAAAAGGGCATTCAGCTGACACTACTCAGAATATCACAGTCGACAGTCAATTGATATCTGAACCTGACACATTAGCCAATGCCTTCAACGACAACTTCTCCAATCTGGAGAAACACATAGACTTCAGACATGGGAACATGACCTCCTTCCCTCTCTTAACAACCCAGTCTCCAATTTCACTTCAGGCTCATCTCAGAAAGAAATCCTTGCTCTACAGAGATCCCTTAAACTGGAGGATTCCCCAGGTTTCAACAAATTTGAACCTAAGTTTCTGAAATTGGCAGCCCCAATTATAGCAACCCTACTTAAAAAGCCATTTAACAAGTCCCTTCGTCTCGGCCAGTTTCCCGCAAAGTGGAAAACTGCGATGGCAGTCCATATCCACAAAGGAGATGCTAAAGATCTGGTGGAAAATTATAGACATACAGTATATCAAAACTCAGCGTCTTTGCAACAGTATTGGAGAAGTTGGTATATAGACAGGTCCAGAATTACATGGAGCTCCACTACCTACTTTCTGATATGCAACACGGATTTAGGAAAACTCACGAGACTGACACAGCCCTGGCCCAGTTTACTACTGAAGTACTTGGGGCAACACAACAGATCATAGAAACACAGACTTTGACGGCAGATAAGGACCACTTGGCCCACCCAGAATGCCCATTTCCCTACCTATTCGATAAGCTGCAGATTCTAGTTAACCAACAGCCTACTTCCTGCCACCCCCCACTACAATTGCCTTATGTTTGTCCCATGCACGTTTGAATTCCCCCACTATTTTAGACCCAACAACCTCCCCAGGAAGGCGGTTCCATGCATCCACCACTCTCTCCGTGAAAAAAAATGTCCCCACATTACCCCTGAGCCGTCCCCCCTCTATCTTTAAATTGTGCCCCCTTGTTCTTACACATCTCTTTTTCTGAAGGATGCTACCCTCCTGGACTTTGTTGATTTCCCTTCAGGTACTTGAACGTTTCTATCATGTCCCCCCGTCCCTCCTTTCATCAAGGATATACATATTAAGCTCTCTCACTCTCTCTTCATATGGTTTCTGATGCAGACCCTGCACCATTTTAGTTGCCCTCCTCTGGACTGCTTCCATTCTGTCTATGACGTTGCATAGATGAGGTCTCCAAAACTCCACAAAGTACTCCAGATGGGGTCTCATCAACTGTCTGTACAGAGGGATAACCACTTCCCTTTTTCTACTTGTGATGCCCCTTCCTATGCATTCCAGTACCCCTGGTTCTCCTTATTGACTTCTCACATTGCTTACCAACCTTTAGATCATCTGATATGACTACCCCCAGGTCCCTTTCCATTTTTGTTGTTGTTAGTACCTCCCCTGCTATTGTGTACTCTTCTCCTGGGTTTTTGTTTCCCAGGTGCATTACTTTGCACTTCTTTGCATTGAATCCAAGTTGCCATATGTCTGACCATTCCTCCAACCTTGCCAAGTCCCTTCTCATCCTTTCTACCTCCCCCCCCCGTGTATCAACTCTGTTACAGATCTTTGTGTCATCTGCAAAGAGGTATACCTTTCCCTCCAGACCCTCTGCTATGTCACCTATAAAGATGTTAAAGAGGACTGGACCCAGTATTAAGCCCTGAGGTACTCCACTAGTGACCCACCTTTCTTTGGAATGTGTTCCACTCACTATTACCTTCTGTGTCCAGTTTTGTAGCCAGTTTGCTACCCAGGCTACCACCATGGGACCCACTCCCAGGCTGGTTAACTTGATTATTAATCTTTTGTGCAGGACTGTGTCAAATGCCTTGCTAAAGTCTAGGTAGGCCATATCCACAGCCCCTCCCTGATCTATTACTTTGGTCACCCAGTCAAAAAAATCTATTAGATTCGTCTGACATAACCTTCCTGCTGTAAATCCATGCTGTTTTGGGTCCAGTGCCCCACTGGCCTCTAGGTACTCAACAATTCTTTCTTTCAGAAGTGATTCCATCACTTTCCCTACCACTGAGGTCAAACTTACAGGTCTGTAGTTTCCTGCTTCTGCCTTGCTCCCACTTTTGTGAAGGGGAATCACATCTGCCCTCCTCCAGTCCTCAGGTACCACCCTATCTTCCCATGATTTATTAAAAAGTGTGGTCAGTGGTGTCACTAGGTCCTCCCTTATTTTAGGATTCTGGGGTGAATCCTGTCAGGCCCCATTGCTTTGTCCACCTTGAGTTTTAGGAGTTCTTTCAGGACTCTCTTCTTCAGTAAATGGACTGGTGTCAACCCCCCTACCCAGAGTGTTTCTATTGTCTGGTTTAGGTAACTCCTCATCTTCTTTTGTGAATACTGAGCAAAAGTATTTATTCAGTATTTCTGCCTTTTCACTGTCTCCCTCTGCCCACCTCCCCTTCTCCCTTATTAATCTTCACTATTCCTCCTTTAACCTTTCTATGCTCCCTATTGTACCTATAAAAGGTTTTATCCCCCTTCTTAACTGAATTGGCTATTTTTTCCCTCGGTTTGGGCTTTTGCTATTCTGACTGCCTTCCCCACTTCTTTCTGCTTTAATTGATACAGTCCCCTGTCGTGCTCCTTCTGTGATTCCTTATACTTTTTGAATGCAGCCTTTTTCTCCTTAACCTTCCCTGCCACCTCTTTTGAGAACCATAATGTTTTTTTACTCTGCTTTGTTTTCTTTATCTGTTTCACACAAAGGCTTGTTGCCTCTATGATGGCAGTTTTGATTTTTCCCCACTGTTCTTCCACCCCTCCTTTCTGGCCATTTGCTAGTGTATTCCTCAGGTATTCATCCATTTTGCCAAAGTCAGCCCTTCTAAAGTCCAGTATGCTTGTTTTTGTATTGCTCGTCTCCATGGTTGTGCTTATTGTGAAGCACACTGTGCAGCTGATCACTTGTTCCCAGATGTCTACTGACTTCTAAATTTGTGATCCTCTCTCCATTTGAGAGTACCAGGTCTAGTATTGCTCCCTCCCGAGTGGGTTCCAACACTAGCTGTCTAAGGTCTGCCCCTGCAGGGCATCGAGAATGACCCTGCTCTTGGATGTGGCTGCAGTACATGTCATCCAGTTAACATCTGGCATATTCAGGTCCCCCATCAACAGTATCTCCCCTTTTTCAGCCATTTTGAGAATGTCCTCTATCATTTTGTCTGTTTCCTCCCCTTGAGATGGGGGTCTGTATACAACCCCTGTGCGGACTGTGATGCCATTCCCTGTCTCCAAGGTGACCCAGAGTGCCTCTTGTCCTCCCCCTTTACTTTTTAGTTCCGTAGATTTGATCCCTTCCCTTATGTATACAGTTACTCCACCGCCTCTTTTACCCTCCCTGTCCCTTCTGTAGACTGTGGGACTGTGATCCCAGTCATGGATCTCCGCGTACCATGTTTCCGTGACTGCCACAATATCCAATTGTTCATCTTCCATCAAGGCTACTAGCTCAGGAAGCTTGTTTCCCAGACTACGGGCATTGGTACTCATTGCCCTCCATTTGATGTTGGCTTTATTCTTCCCCCATGCCTGCTTTTTCTGCCCTTGTCTATTTTTCCATTTACCCCTGTCCTGCCCTCTGTTGAGCACTGTACCTCAGTGTTTACCTTACTACCTGGCATGTTTTGTTGGGGGAGGCTTGAAATTTCCTGCCTCTTATTAGCACCTCCCTCCATGGCTAGTTTAAAAGCTTACCAAGGAATCATTTAAACCTGTCACTTAGGATCTTGGTTCCCTTCGTGGACAGATGCAGACCACTGTGCCAGTATAGATCTTCATCTCTCCAGGTGTACCCCCAGTCCCCAGTGCAGCCAAAGCCCTGTGCTCTGCACCAGTTTTGCAACCATTCATTAAACTGCATGGTGTGTAGTACCCTAGCCTCACCCCTACCATGGACTGGCAGCACCTCTGAGAAGGTAACCATGCTTGCTACCTGTCTGAGGCCCCTCCTCAACTCCACAATTTCATCCTGCACTGCACTGATCCCATGCCTAGCTAGGTCATTTGTCCCAAGGTGGACAAACATATCATGGTCTAGGGACTATTCTTATACCTTACAAAAGCATTCAACCTGGTGAACCATGATCTCCTTCTTACCAAACTTGGCTATCTGGGGATACGAGCAATGAGCTGAACAGTGCTGCTCCACGCTGTACCAGTCAGGATATTTGGACTGGGAGGTATTTTTTAGCAGTTTTTTAAATTGATTTTCTTGGACGAACCGAGAGGAAGGTCTGTGGGGGAGCACTACCTGTGTAACACCAGGAAGGATGATCGTTTGACACCAGGGATTTCAGACAGCACATACTGGTGTTATTTTTAACTTCTGTGGTCTACGTATCGTTTGGTTGTCCTTTTAAGGGCAATTCAAAGGAGGTTTGTGTTAAAAAAAAGGACCTTTAAGGTAGCGAAGGGACCGGAAGCGGGTGGAATGCAGTTTCCGGTCTCGATAATCTATCCAGTCCCCTGTAGGTGAGCTTCAGCTGTGGAAGTCGTAAGAGGAGGACAGAAAGCTATGTAATAGTTATACCATTCAGAAGTAGAGTAACTAGGGGAAATGGTGGAAAGGGCAGATAAAGTCATTTCAGTGAAGTGTATGGTTTGCAAAATGTACACTGAAGGGGAAATCGGCCCAAAGTATATATGTAAGAAGTGTGAGTACCTAAGAAACCTAGAGGAAGAATTGAAACAGTTAAAACAAAGACTTGAAATACAGACAAAGATTAGGAAACTGGAAAGTTTTGTGCAAAATAACGACAAGATTTTGTAATAAGATATTGATAAAACAGGCTGTGTAGGAAACACATGTAACCCCTCACCCCTGCCTTTTTAGCAAAACGACAGGTGGCATGCTGTTGAAGCTGACAGCAGTACCTGGTGGGGACTGGGTTCGGGGAGGATGAGGTTACTCAGCACAGGGGACCTCGGTTTGGCTACTCTGCACAGGAGCACCCAAGTAAATCCGAACACAGGAAGCAATAAAGTACAGTTACGTAAGAACTTACCGTAACAGCAGATCTTCGAGAGGAGCTCTTGCAGCAGGCCATCACATTTAGGACTATGCCGCAGGCACTAGGACCACACGGAAAAACTTCTGCTAGCAATACCAGCTGGGGACCTACCACGCCTCGGACAAGGCCGGTCAGGGTACAAGAGGGACGGACCAGCTCCCCACCTCAGTCTCCTCCTGCCAGTACCCACAGCAGATGGCCTGACAAGAGAAGGAGATGAAGCCCATCCTAGAGAAGAGAAGAGAAGAAACCTGCACACTCCGAGGGGGAAGGTGGGAGGGAAAACAGCGCCTGCTGCAAGAGCTCCTCTCGAAGATCTACTGTTACGGTAAGTTCTTACGTAACTGTACTATCTTACTTCGAGATAGAGCTCTTGCAGCAGGCTCTCACATTTAGGACCGAGTCCCAAGCAGTTCCCTAGCGAAGAGACAGTCGCCCCCAGGAGGAGGAATATGCTGACTCCAGAGACCGTCAGGACAAGAGTCCTTGTAGAACCGCCAGGCCAAAGACAGCACGGCATCTGGAGACGATATCCAAGCTGTAATGCTTGACAAAGGTATGCACTGAATTCCAGGTCGCAGCCACACAGATGTCTTGAATAGCGACATTCCGCATCGCGGCAAAAGAAGCTGAAACACCCCTGGTGGAGTGATCCCTTACCGGACCCAGTAGGGGTTTGTGGTGATGCTCGTAACAGAACGAAACGCAATGGACTATCCATTTGGAGACAGTCTGTTTGGACACCGGCTGACCCAAGCGTTGTGGTGCAAAGGCCACAAAGAGTTGCTCCGATTTACGGTGTTGAACCGTTCTACTGAGGTAATACCTCAGGGACCTGTGGACATCCAATGTGTGGAGGAGAACCTCCCCTCTATTGAAGGGAGAAGGAAAATAAACAGGAAGATCAACCGACTGGTTGAGGGTCAATTCCGAGACCACTTTCGGAAGAACTTAGGATTAGTTCGGAGGGAAACCCTTTCTCTATGAAAAACCAAATAGGGCTCTTTACACATCAGAGCCTGCAGCTCGGAAACTCTTCGAGCGGAAGTAACAGCAACCAAAAAACAAACTTTCCAAGATAAGAATCGTAGCTCGCACGTCGCTGCGGTTTCAAAAGGGGGAAGGGTGAGTTTCTCCAACACAAAAAGGAGGTCACAGGGTGGGACAGGATCCCTGACGGGAGGTCTCATGTGAAGAACCCCCCTAAGGAAGGTGCGGGCCACTTCTAGTTGGGCTAATGCTCTGTCGCCCACCAAAGCATGGTAGGCAGAGATCGCCCACATGTGCACCCTGATGGAGGAATGGCTCAGGCCTTTCTCATAAGAAAAGGAGATACTGCAAGGCGGAGTTCACAGAGCACGTGACTGGGTCCAAATGCTGAGGCAAGGCCCAAAGACAGAACCGCTTCCACTTCATGGCATAAGCAGAGCGAGTAGAGGGCTTACGTGCGGACTCTAAGACCTCAGCCACTTCCGGGGAAACCCGTATCTATTCACAGCTACGCCTGGAGGAGCCAAGCATGAAGGTGCAGGGAACGGAGATCCGGGTGGACCAGAGAACCCTGGTCCTGGGACAGCAGTTGTGAGCATAGGGGCAGCGGGATTGGAGGTTCCTGGGACAACCGCTGCAGAAGTGGGAACCAAATCTGTCGCGGCCAGTTGGGGGCCATAAGGATCATGCGTGCCCCCTCTGCCTGTAACTTGAGCAGAACCCTCTGGATGAGAGGGAAGGGCGGAAAGGCATAAAGAAACCTCCCGGCCCAACAAAGGGATAACGCGTCTAGCCAAAAAACGCCAGGCGTGTGCTCTCGCGAGCAAAAGCGTGGCAGCTTGGCATTGCGTGGTGACGCAACGAGATCTAGCTCTGGAAGGCCCCACCGACTGAAGAGCTGATCCACCACCAACTGAAGCAATTCCCACTCGTGCGCACTGGCCCACGACCTACTGAGATCGTCGGCCAGACTGTTTAGGACCCCTGGAACGTGCATCGCCGACAGACGAATGCCCCGTGCCAGTGCCCAATACCAGACTCTCATTGCCTCCTGGCAAAGAGGATAGGAATGAGTGCTTCCTTGCTTGCTGATGTAAAAGACGACCGCCATGTTGTCCGTCTGAATGAGAAGAGAGCCTGGTATCAGGTCCTCCTGAAACACCTGAAGAGCGTAGAGGACCGCTCGCATTTCCAGGACATTGATATGGAGGGACTGTTCCTCGGCGCGGACCAAACCCCTTGCATACGGTGACCTCCGAGATGAGCCCCCCCCAACCCAGGTCTGAGGCATCCGTTGTCAGAGTCTGACCTGGAGGCTCCGGACGAAAGCTGACCCCTTTTTCCATATTGCTGGGGTCCATCCACCAAAGCAACGTTCTCCTGACTGGCTCCGAGATCCTGACTAAGGCGTCCAGGTCATCGGAGTATTGATCCCACTGCACCCTGAGCATCCATTATGGGATTCTCATGTGGAGGCGGGCCAAGGGTACTACAGGGATGGCCGCCGCCATGTGCCCCAGTAGACTGAGGAAGTTCCGAGCCGGAACTTGAGGTGCTATTGAAATCCATTCTGCCAAACTTCGCAGGCGAGTGGCCCCTGTCCTGAGGGAGAAAAGCCCTGCCCTGGATGGCATCCAGAGTCGCTCCAATGAAGGCGAGGTTTTGGCTGGGCTCCGGGGACAACTTCTTTAAGTTCAGGGTGATCCCCAGCTCTCGGAACAAAGTATAGGCATCTCTGAGAGAGCGCAGGATGCCGTCCCTTGACGGGGCCGTGAGAAGCCAGTCGTCGAGGTAAGGGAAAACACAATGGCCTGATCGCCTGAGAGCCGCAGCCACCACTGCTAGGCATTTGGTAAAGACTCGCGGAGCGGAAGAAAGGCCGAACGGGAGCACCCGGAACTGATAATGCTCTCCTAGGGAGTGGAACCTCAGAAACTTCCTGTGGGGAGGAAAGACCCCGATATGCATGTACGCATCCTGCATGTCGAGAGAACAGAGCCAATCCCCTTGGTGCAGCAGAGGAAGGATACCCTGAAGAGTCACCATCCTGAACTTTTTGTACTCTATAAAAAGATTTAAAGGACGGAGATCCAGAATGGGGCAAAGGTCCCCCGTCTTTTTCGGGATCAGAAAAAAGTGGGAGTAGAATCCCTGACCCCGCTGCTCCGTGGGAACTCTCTCTATTGCCCTCTTCTGCAGGAGGGTCTGAATTTCTCCTTCCAAGAGTAGAACGTGAGGAGGAGGATAGCGGGAGAGCTTTGGTGGAGTCTGTGGAGGGAACTCTGTGAACTCCAGCGTGTGTCCTCTCCGAATGACGTCCAAGACCCATTGATCTGTGGTAATAGAGCTCCACCTTCGAGATGAAGGGAGAAGCTGCCCCGACGGTTCCCCGGACGTCTGACCACGGGGCGGCGGAAGGAGTCATTAGGGAACGGGGTGGGGAGAGAGGCCTGGGAGGACTTGGGCCCACGGCCAGACGATCCACCAGGCTGCTGGTTTCCAGGTCACCAGCGAAAGCCACCTCTTTGCCCCTGCTGGGAACCACGGGCTGAAGTCCGGTTGCCTGAGGACTTCCGAAAAAGCCGACGGCGATGGGGGCGTCGCTGGTCGCCACAGTACAGCTGGCGGACCCACCAGATAGACTTGCCCGATTCCTGGAGACGTGAGATCAGATTCTCCGTCTCCTGCCCAAATAAAATGGTACCCTGAAACGGCAGGTCTCGGATACCAGACTGCAGATCCTGGTGGAAGCCCGAAAGCCGCAACCAGGCATGGCGTCGGAGACAAACCCCAGAGGCAGCTGCTCTGGCAGCCGTATCTGCAGTATCGTACGAGGCCCTCAGAACATGAGTGCCTATGTCCAAGCCCGACTGTAAGAGGGCCAGGAGCTCCGTCTTTTTATCGGAGTCTGGCATGGCCTGTGCCAGCTCAAGACCCCGCTCCCAGAACGCATTCTGGAACTGCACCATGTGCATGAGGAAGTTGAGGGATCTAATAGAACAGGTGGAGGTGGCGTACACTTTCTTGCCCACCTGATCCAAGTAACGGGACTCCAGGGTGGGAGGCTGTGAGCTGAGGTGCCGCGGCTGTCGAGACTTGTCATGAGCAGCCGTGATCACAGTGGAGTCTGCCTGAGGGTGTTCAGCCAAAAAAGGTTCAGCCCTCGGAGCCTTGTAAAGCCTGTCCGACTTCTTGGGAACTGCCGGAATGGAGGCTGGGCACAGCCAGGTGGATCTAGTCAGGTCCTGAAAGGTATCCACCAGAGGAGGAATGACCAACGACTTTGGCCAATCTCCGGCGTTCCGGGTCCAGGTCTTCTGTGTCCCACTCATTAGAAGCCTGGATATGCCTCATGATGTCCATGAATGTGGGATCGTCCGGAGGCGAGCGAGGCATGTCCTTCTCCTCAGGGGAGTGCTTGAGGCTGAGGGAAGAGGAAGAGGATGATGATGAAGAGGAGGACAGACTATCCGATTTAGAGTAGTCTGGTTCTGCCTCATATCTATGCCTTCGCTGATGTCGGTATGCAGGGGACCGATGTCGGGAACCATCCCGCTGAGCGCGGGAAGGGCTCCGAGAACGAGATCGTGCCCGACGTCGGTCAGTGGAACCCGAGGAGCGACGTCGGCGGTTTTCAGATCGGGCGCGGGAACAAGCCCTAGAAGGGGGCGAAAAATGGCGCTCCGGGGACCTCAATGGGGAGGCCTCACCCTCCGGCTGTGGTTCACCCGCAGGATATGGCACCAGTGTCTGGGCCGGCGACGGGGTGGTACGTTTATGAACCTGCCCCCACCAGAACGAAAAAAGTTGTTTGAGCTCGTCCGGGGAGAAAACTTCTGCCGCCCGCTACGGGAAAGAAGCTTCAGGCGCTGCGGGTCGCGACGGCGAGCTCACCTGGCCCAGGGAGGAGGAGGACTTGGGCGATGGGGTCGTCGGCAGGACAATGACCGACCCCGGGTCCTTAGCCCCTTCAGCAGGCGTCCAGTGCTATGGCCCGGCAGCGGGGTGGCGGCGAGGGGCGCAGAGAAGTCCTTACGCTCCGGGCACACACTTTAGCAGGCGGTGCCGGTGCCATGGACGGTAGGGTTGAAGCAGGAACCGCCACGGACTTCAAGGATGGCCTGCCGGAGTCACCTTAGCCTGGCCGGCTGCTCCCCGACGGGTCGTGGCCTTAGTTTGGACGCAGCGCAGCGACTTCACCCGAGCCTGAAGGACGGGCCTTCTTCGGGGAAGGTCGCGACCGCGAACGAGAGCGGGACCGGTGCCGGGACTGACTGCGCTCCTTACTATGGTGCTTTTTCTCCTTTTTCTTCCCCTCGGAGGAGTGCAGGTCCATCTTCTTTTCAAGTAGATAGGCTTTCAGGGCCTTTAGGCGTCGGATGAGAGTCCGGCTCATGAACGCTTGGCAGTCGGTGCAGTTCGCAGTGTCGTGGTCTGGGCCCAAGCAGAACACACACCGCCGATGACCGTCCTTGGCGGGAATTTGCCGCCGCACTTGCACATCTTATTATTGATGTGTTCTGGTGAAAGGACGCCCGGAAGACATCGAACTCCGTGGACCTACCGCGGTACTGACGGCGCCAATGGCTAGAAAACACCGAGGAAGTTTGACCAGCGAACACTGAGAGGCCAGGCGAGCGAAAACTGTGCAGGCGTGGTCGCAGGCACCTGAAAAAAAGCGGAATAACCGTCAATTTGAAAGATGGCTTGATTGTAGCTCTGTTCTCGCTGGTGAATCGCAGGCAGCAGCTATTCACGTGCATGGTACGCGGCGGGAAAGAACTGAGGTGGAGCTGAGTCCGCCCCCTCTTGTACCCTGACCGACGTCAGGGCGGGGCCGGCGTCGGGGGTGGTCCCCAGCTGGTATTGCTAGCAGAAGTTTTTCCGTGTGGTCCTAGTGCCTGCGGCATAGTCCTAAATGTGATAGCCTGCTGCAAGAGCTCTATCTCAAAGTAAGATCTAATGTCCAGAACCAGGAATGGGATTCTTCAGTGTGGCTTTTATTCACATCCAAGCTGAACAAACAAAGCATAGACGGACCCCCACGGGGCTACATTCCTGGTAATGCAGATTAGAGTCAACAGAACACTTTATCACTATTTCCAGCCCTCAGGCTCGAAACCCACCAGGCACACAGTCCGGACTTGCACGCAGCTTTGGGTACACAGCCTGACTTGTACACTACTTGGGTTTTCCCCACTGGCCCGGCTCCCCCGCCGGCCACTTGATCCGCGGTCCATTTTGTGACTGAACCAATTATCCTGTTGTGGCTCCCCAAACCACACTACAGCCTTCGACTCCTAGAGAGAATTTTCCTTACAATCCCACGCCTGGGTACTTCCCTCATCACTGGCCAAGTGCCTGAGGTAAAGTAGAAATCCACAGAGCAAATCCGTAGAGGTAGACCTGGTCACTAAAGATGGGGGGCCTCCCACCTCCAGCTCCCACAGCCCAATACCCGGCCATTTCTCTGGAAACTAAGCAATTCCTTTACTGAAAACTTTCAAATGTAGATTCTTGGGTAGACGTCTGTCACATCTCCTCTACACATCATTTTCATCCCACCAAGCTCTAGACTTGAACCCACTCTTACTTGTTGCTTAGCCCATTACTCTAGGCTTCCCACTATTTTAGTAGTTCAATCCCCACATTGTCACACAAGTCCCAGGGTGAAAAAACATAGGCCCTTTCAGGAAGAGCAGACACTCACCCTCCGGTTGCAGGTGCCCCACAGGCGACTCACAAGTCTTCTTGTTCTCCCAAATAAACTCTGGAACAAACAGGCAGCTTCTCCTTTACAAGCAGAACTAGGGGGTTGCCCCAGGAATCTGCAGGGAACCCTTTCCTGCCCCCGTCCCCGGAGGGAGGGGGCAATGAGACCCGAAAACAGCGGTCTCCACCACTTCAATTATCTTCTGTGTCTCTCTTTTGGTGGACACACCCTTTTATACCTAAAATTAGCCCTCTGTCAGGGCTGAGGCTCCTAGAGCCTAACTGAGCTGCTGAGCTGCTTTCTCAGCAAGCTCCCAACACCAACTCCACACTGTACTGACTGAATCTGTTTAAAACTCCCAACTTCTATACCAACTCCCTTGCTGCAGATTCCAATGTGGCTCATGCAGCTGCGATAGTTCTATTGGTGATGTCATCCCTCAGTCTCAGCTGAGACTGAGAACAGAGCGAGACAGTGTGAAATCCATTTAACTGGAGTTTCACAAGCTGCCTTCCCTGCCTACCACTAGGTCTTACTGGGATTCTAGTAACCGGGTAACAAGGGGGTTACACACAGTTACAAATAAAGACAGAAAAAAGAAAACACCTTTCAGGAGAACAAGGCCAAGTAGAGAAGCAAGTTAAGGAAGGGGAGGATTGGGATTTGGTCCAGAACAACACTCAAAAGAAGAAGAGCTGCCATTGTATCTACAGTTATTAGTAACTGTTTGAACCACTTTCTAGGTTAGAACAGGAGGGCACACTTATAGACAATGCAGTAGGAATTTCTGAGCAAGCAACTAAGTTAAATGAGTAGGGGATAACAAACAAACAACATGGGCCAGCTGTTAGAAACCACCACAGTAACAGACCAGGAAGATACTGAAAATATGTCAATGGAGGAAAATGTCAATAGTAGCCAAACACACCCCTAAACAACGTCTAAAACTCCTGCTATCTCAAAAGAAACTAATGGGAACCAAAATGATTGCAAAAACATGACCTATTCAAGCCATTCAAGAGGAGCCAGTATAGCGCAGTGGTCTAAGGCTCTGAGCTGCAAGTCTGGTGACATCAAGCAGACCAGACCTGGGTTTGAATCCCACAGCTTCCACTTGCATATTGTGTGACCCTAAGCAAGTCACTTAACTTCCTTGTGCTCCCAGGTGGCTCCTGTAAAAAAGCTTTCAGCTTAGTGCGTTATTCCTGCTTAAACAACTAAAAAAAAAAAAGTCCTGATTGAATGGGATCCAACAATGGAAATCTGCCAGGACCAGCCCTGAGAACTGAAATAGTAGGGAGAACAAATGAAACTAGTAGTAGGGGACCCCATACTAAAGTTTACAGACAGAATAATCTGTAAAGATAGAAAGCTTACAACCAGTGTTAGTAGCTTACTGGGAGTAGAGATAAATGATGTATTAAAAGGCCTAAATGGACGACATCCGAGTAACAAAGATTCGCTTGAGTTCTGCGCATAGGAACAAACGACATAGGGAGGCAAAGTACAACAGACATCCAAAATACATTTGAAAAACTAGGCACTGAAATAAATAAACAGGGTTTTATTTAACTCTAAAAATTGATTAGCATTTTGCTCATAAAAGTGCTAAAACATTGTAAAAATGCATAGCACTTGCCTCATTGTGTTTAATAAACGTAACACTTCTAGAAAACCTATACACATACTTTCTGTTCGGTTAGTATTGTCCCAGGGAAAAAAACTGCTAATCAATTATTTAAAACCCTGATAAAGAAAATGGAGTTCTAAGTGTGTAAGGAATATTAACAGTACCGAAGAGCAGGAAGAGCTAGGAATTCTAAAATAATGAGATTAAACAGCTGGGTGAAAAGATGGTGTAATAGAGAAAATTATTACTTCTTGGACAACTGGAGTATTAATAGTATAATAACAGTTTTTAAACTCCAGCATGGGGGGAATGGGGAAGGAGACATGACGAAACACCAGAACTACCACAAAAAGCATCAGGGAATAGGCAAAACGCACACATGGAGGGCACTTCTACTCAACGCGAGAAGTCTGTGGAATAAAAACTATGTTCTGGAACAGATTCTTTTTGATGAGGACATAGTACTGTGTGCTGTTACAGAGACGTGATGGGACAGTCAGGACTGGGATACACAAATAGCAGGATTTCAGCAGTTCCACAAAGAAAGAGTTAATAAAAAAGGTAATCACTGTAGGACTCTGCTACAAGGTGCCTTCTTTAAATGAGAGTGAATGTACCCACTTTTTTTTTTTTAACACTATCAAAGATCACTGTTATAGTAATAAACTAATCTTACTGGGATACTTTAATTTCCCTGGGATAAACTGAATCAACAGAACATCTAACGTGCATACTGAGATGTATTTTCTAGATACGGTGCAAGATCTAGGTCTGGTAAACTATGTAACCAAAAGCACTAGGGCAGACAAAATTCTGGACTTGGTCATGTCCAATATGGATGAGGAGATAGGAGCATGTTTGGTAAGAGAGTCTCTTCTGGGGAGTGACCACAGTATAGTGCAATTCGACCTTACCTTTAATAAATTCAGGCAGGGTGGTGTTACATCCATTAAGTGCTACAACAATAAGGCTATCATAAAATAAAACAAAAATTGGAAAACTGGAAGGTAAGGGAGAAAGATATTCAAGAAGTATAAGGAAACACAGAAGGAGCAGGACAGAGAACTGTACCAGTTAAAGCAGAAGGAAGCGGGGAAGGCAGTCAGAATAGCAAAGGCCCAAACCGAGGAAAAGATAGCCAACTCAGTTAAGAAGGGGGATAAAACATTTTATAGGTACATTAGGGAGTAAAGAAAGACTAAGGCAGGGATACTGAGGCTGAATAAAGAGGAACATGGTTGGGCAGAGAGCGACAGTGAAAAAGCAGGGATACTAAACGAATACTTCTGCTCAGTATTCACAATGGAAGAGCAGGGGGAGATACCTAATCCAGTCAATAGAATCACTCTGGGTAGGGGGGGTTGATATTAGTCCTTTCATAGAGGAAAGGATTCTGAAAGAACTCTTAAAACTGAAGGTGGATAAAGCAATGGGGCCTGATGGGATTCACCCCAGAATTCTAAAAGAACTAAGGCAAGAACTAGTAACATCACTGACTACCCTTTTTAATAAATCATGGGAGGATGGTGGATGTGATTCCCCTTCACAACAGCTTAATCTGGTTCAAGGTCAGTTGCCATTCATCTGTATCCCCTTCCCCCGGGTCGTGCCTGAAAATAGGCAGGATTTGTCTAGTGCACTTACCCAGTCAACAAAACCTAAATAAAATAAATAAATAAAGTAGGAGCAAGACAGAGGAAAGAAACTACAGACCTGTCAGTTTGACCTCAGTGGTAGGGAAAATGATGGAATCAGTTCTGAAGGAAAGAATTGTCGAGTACCTAGAGGCCAGTGGGACACAGGACCCAAGGCAGCATGGATTCACAGCAGGAAGGTCATGTCAGACAAATCTAATTGATTTCTTTTACTGGGTAACCAAAGTATTAGACCAGGGAGGGGCTGAGGACATGGTCTACCTAGACTTTAGCAAGGCATTTGACACAGTCCCGCACAAAAGATTAATAAACAAATTAGCCAGCCTGGGAGTGGGTCCCAGGGTGGTAGCCTGGGTAAAACACTGGCTGGACAACAGGACACAGCGGGTAATAGTTAATGGAGTCTACAATGAAGAAAGGGAGGTTACTAGTGGGGTATCGCAGGGTTCGGTACTGGGGACGGTCCTTTTTAATGTCTTCATAAGTGACATTGCAGAGGGTCTGGAAGGTGAAGTATGTCTCTTTGCAGATGACACAAAGATCTGCAACAAGGTTGATATGCAAGGTGAGGTGGAAAGGATGAAAAGGGACTTGGCAAGGTTGGAGGAATGGTCAGATGTATGGCAGCTTAGATTCAACGCAAAGAAGTGCAAAGTAATGCACCTGGGAAACAAAGACCCAGGGGAAGAATAAACAATGGGGGTGAGATACTAACAAAAATGGAAAGGGGCCCGAGGGTAGTCATATCAGACGACCTAAAGGTGGGCCAGCAATGTGAGAAGGCAGTAAGGAGGGCTAGAGGGAAACTGGGATACATAGGGAGAGGTATCACCAGTAGAAAACAGGAAGTTGTTGGCCCTCTGTAGAGACAGTTGGTAAGACCACATCTGGAGTACTGTGTACAGTCCTGGAGACCCCCATCTCCGCAAAGACATAGACAGGGTAAAGGCTGTCCAGAGAAGGGCAACCAAAATGGCACAGGGTCTGCACCAGAGGACATATGAAGAAAGACTAAAGGAGCTTAAGATGTATAGCCTCGAGGAAAGGAGGGAGAGGGGGACATGATAGAAACTTTCAAATACCTCAAGGGAATCAACAAAGTCCAAGAGGGTAGCATCTTTCAGAAAAAGAGATGTGCAAGAATAAGGGGGCGCAATCTGAAGATAGAGAGGGGATGGCTCAGAGGTAATGTGAGGAAGTATTTCTTCACAGAGTGGGTTGTAGATGCATGAACAGCCTTCCTGAGGCGGTCGTAAAGTCAAAAACAGTGGGGAAATTCAAGAATGCATAGGACAGATATATGGCAATTCTAGTAGGGGGTAGGAGGAAGTAGGCTGTTGGTTAACTAGGATCTGCAGCTTATCCATTAGGTAGGGAAATGGGCAGACTAGGTGGGCCAAGCGGTCCTTATCTGCCATCAAATTCTATGTTTCTATAACTCTGAAGGCAAGACAATTCAACAAAAATGGGATTGGCGCAAACTGAAATAGAGTAACTGTGTTAATGAGTTTATTCCGACTATATGGAAGTGTAACAAGCGTAGGATACCCATTTGGTTATCCCAAAATATTGTAAAAGCAATTAAGAACAAAAAGAGTGTACACAACATTGCTAAAATAAGGGATACGACAGCAGCATGGGGTAACTATAAAGTTAGGGACTATAAAAAACTAATAAAAAGAGCCAAAACTAAGTTTGAGTATGACCTGCCAATAAAAACTACAGATAATAAAAGGGCATGCCTTAATTATATTGTGGGTTTAAAAAGAGAAAAGGTTCAGTCAGGTCGGGCCATTACTGATGAATGGTTCATTAATTCCAGATTGTGGTGTAATGGCAAATGAACTCAACAAATATTTTATCAGTGTGAACCAGCCTAGAGGTGATGAGATTGTTTTACAAGATTGTATAAAAGAGGGAAATAAAATCAAGATAAAAGGATTTAGTAAACAGACTAAGGAACCTGGATCCAGGCAAGTGGCAAGGGGCCAGATGGGCTCCATCCTGTTTTTCCCAAAAATTTAGCAGAGCACATTCTTGACATTTTCCAAACTTCCGTGGATCAAGGTGAGGTGGTGGACGATTGGAGGCTAGCACATGTGACCCCAATATTTAAGAAGGGGGATTGGGGCCAGATGAGCAATTATAGGCCTAACTCCTATTTTGAGTAAAATCTTAGAATCCATAATAAAAGAGCATATAAGAGTTTATGAAAAACACAGACCAAATTGATATACATTAGCATGGATTCTGTGAAGGATGGTCATGTCTCACAGGCCTTACTAGTTTCTTTGAGCCGGTCAGTAGGGCAATGGACCAAGAAGTCCCAGTGGATGTCCTTTATATGGACTTTTCAAAAACCTTCGATTCTGTGTTGCATAAGAAATTACTTAACAACATAAGAAGAAGTAGGAATAGATATCAACATTGTCAACCAGATTGCATCACGGTTGAGTAGTAAAAGCCAATGTGTTGCAGTCAAGGGAGCATCTTTCAGATTGGGTCATGGTCACGAGTGGGGTACCACAGGGCTCGGTCCTGGGCCCATCACTCTAACATCTCTGTTGCATCACTAAGCTGCAGCGAAGGTGCTTGGCTTAGTAAATCTGCAGACGATGTGAAGACAGGAGCTTTGATCAGTTCCACTGTAGAAGCCAAAAGCTTTCAAAAAGAGACTGATCTGTTAGAAAGGTAGGCCAATTCCAAGGGTTTATTTTTCAACACTGATAAGTGTAAAATAATGCATTTGTGTAAAGGTAACATAAGAGCCAAATATTTCTTAAATGGGGTTGAGTTAAAAGCTGCGGACAAAAAAAAAAAAAGATCTGGGGGTGACCATTAAAAACAACTTAAAACTGATGTGCACCGCTAGGAGGTACTAAAAAGGGGCAACAGAATGTTTGCATGTATAAGCACAAATATCACAGCCAGGACGGATGGGTGTTGTTGCCCCTTTATAATTCCTTGGTCAGGCCCCATGTGGAATATTGTGTGCACTTCCAGGTACCACACAACAGAACATCTATATTGCAGCTGGAGGGTCTGCAGAGGAAGGTAACCAGGATGGTGCACGAGGTCAGGGGTCTGACCTAGGAAGAGACACTGGGAGAGCTGGACGTGTTTTTGCTGCAGTACAGGAGACTAAGAGAGGATCTCTGTCTGGTCTATAAAGCATTTAACAACTTAGATTTGTGGGAATGCTTGGAATTAACAAGAAGGGTGTCAGAGACATTTCGGAGGACATCAGCTGAAACTCAAAGAAGAAGGATTTAGAGGTAACACTAGGAAGCAGTGGTTCAACCAAAGGGTTGTCTCAGAATGGAACGACCTTCCTGTGGAAATTGTAGAGTACTAGCATGGTCAGTTCAGAAGACTACTAGATATGCACATGAATGCAAAAGGAAGAGGGGGGTTTGTGGGATTCTCAATATAAATGGCCAAGTCACTATGGTTAAACAGCTTATGACTTGTAAATTCCTGATTCCTATGATCTTGGCCTGGACACTCGTGCTTGCAACTGGTTTCAGCACTACATACAGGAGAGGAAACAACTGGTAAAATGGAAGGGTACTACGTCCGACCTGAAACAGGTTAATCAAGGAGTCCCCCAAGGATCCATTCTTGGAGCTCTGCTGTTCTCTATATTTATAAACAACATGCCCAAACATTGCGGAGGGGGACCAATATCCAACTCTATGCAAATGATGCTATTATATACAAAAGCTCAAATGATACTAACCGAATAAACCTGTACCTAAATGCTGACTTCAGAACTCTGAAACAGTGGCTAGCAGATAAACTAGTTCTCAACCTAAAGAAAACCAAGGTCATGCTATTTGGTCCCAGAAATCTGGGTACTGAGAGAAACAATCTTCTCCGCCCATCCTCAACTAATGGCACTAGGATGGAAGTCTGTGCCTCCATAAAGTATCTTGGTGTACACCTTGACCAGGAGCTTACCCTGAAATCTCATGTGGCAGCACTAACGAAGTCTCTCCATCAAAAAATTCAACTTCTACAGTATATAGACAAGGTGGGTATCTTAGCAACGAAGCTCGTTTGACCATCGTCACAGCAACCCTTCTTCCAGTTTCCAGTTTTACTATATAATGCTCCTCTCTACAACCTCTCCAAGGTGCTGAATTAGGTAAACTCAGAGTACTCTACCACACAGTTGCTTGCTTCATAGCGGAGACACATCCCCGAGATCACCACAGTAGTATATTCACCTCACTAAACTGGCCTGCACTTGAGATGAGGCTAGCCTACCCTACCTTCTGCATTGCCGTTAAAATAATCAAAACGGCCAGTCCAGTGGTGTGGAGAGCTGAGGCATCATGCCTTACATCCTGCCATGCCAGCAACCCGTGTTCGTGGTGCGAGTGGGTCGCTGAGCAGGGAGAGGATCGAGCATTCAGAGGACAGCTCTCCTCTCCCAGGGAGGGTGGGGAACATGGACCAGCACTTACCTGACACCTAACAGAAGCTACGTGTTGGCATGCCGAATCCCGTGCATTGGGGCCGGCAGAGGAGCAGCATGTGGACATATGCGCTGCATGCCACTGTTGACACTGCATGCTTCCCCTTCGCAAGAAAAGCAGAAAGGCACATCCTGGCCATGCAGCATGAATACCGTCCCCCTCAGGCGCCACTCCGAGAAGACACCTCCTTGGCTGGATCCGTTCCTGGTGGGTTGAGTGGCTCCCAACCACCCTGCAATTAAGGGTAAGTCGTGGGGGCATAAGGGAGGGGTCTAATACTTGGAGGAGGACATGGGGGAGGAAGAAAAGAGCAGGCCGGGACCATGGGGGAAAAATAATTAAAAAAATATATATATCAACAGACTGCCCCCAAAAAACCTTAATGGGTTACTTAGAACAAAACTCATAAGAGGAGCTTAGATCATCTACTAGCTTGGCCTTGGATGTCCCACGGTCTAGATACTGTGCAGGTAATAGGTCCTTCACTATCTCTGCTCCAGTCCTCTGAAACAGCCTACTGCCAGAAGTGTCGAACTGTACTACCTTAAATGCATTTAAAGTTGCCTTGAAATCCCACATGCTAGTGTTAAGTGAGTGCAGTTACAACTGATGCCACAGATGCATTTCCTAGTATGTACCTACCATCTCTCGGCTCACTTCCATAATTGGGTCTAATATTCATGGGCGTGTAACCCTGTTGAAAATACTATAACTAGATGCATCTAAATACTGTATGCCTCACCTGTGATGGTATCCCAGATATGTGGTTGCTTGCATGTGGTCCGTATACAGTATATGTGTACAATGTTATTTTACCTCAGCACTAACATTCTTAGTATTTCTAAAGTTGGTGTCAAACTCATGTATACTTCTCATCTGTCTCAAATATGTAAACTGTTATTTATTTGTCTCTGCATGAAAACTGTTGTATACAGATGTCTCGAAATGTAATCTGAGATTAAATTAACTGTGACTGTTAATCCATCTCTTTATGTAAACTGTTTTTATTGAATGTAATAAACTCCAGATCGCCCCTGAAAAAGGGACATTACGTCTCAGTGGACTTACCATGTTAAAACATTTTAATAAATAAATAAACTTATATATCAGGCAATGGTCGATTGGCTGCTGTGAGTCTTTATATAGTAATCCAAAAACCAACCTGCAATTAGAAATTTGACTCACTGAGCCCCTCCTCCAATTATCACCTAGCTGAGGCCCCAGAAAAAACATTTCTCACCCAGCCACCAAACTACAGGGCACAACACAGTTCTTTATTATGACCCTTAAATGTGGGCTACTGTGACTCAATTTACCCTACAGACAATAATAAAGACATTACAAGTTACCCCACTTAAGTTGTCTCAAAAGGCCTCTTGAGTTTCTGCCTGTGAGCAAAACACACAGACTCTGCTTTAAAGTTCCAACTAAATAATTCAGACCTGTTCAGATACTAGAGACAAGAGCATAATTATAAACAGATGCTACTACACAATGCCACACTTGTAACAGCTGCTACATGATTTACAGTAATGTGTATGACATGTGATGTGTGTGCACGTCTGTTTGCAAGCGAAGTACTAAGCGTTCACGAGTCTGCTAAGGCTAGGCGTAATTATTTCAGCTAGTAATTTATTTCTCAAAAGCTCTGTAAAATAGATGTCTGAAAGGAAGGAGGCACTCACGGGGTGGTGGGTCAAAGTTGTAGCTGATTGTTTCTGGAGAGCACAGGCTTAGTCCCACCACCCTGCCCCTCACCCACCTGTCCCAGGCACATCATTTCCTTTACAGCAGAGGTTCAGACATCCCATTTCCAAAAGTGCAAAGGACATACTCCTGCTCATATCCTTATGAGCACGGCACACTGAATAGGGGGTAAACACACTCATACACGTGTACACACTAAAATAAATACATAACTAGATAAATAAAACATCTAAAACAAGAAGAGGGACGACAGACATACATGTGTGGAGTGGTGCAATGCACTGCCTGTGGAGCAGCAGTCTTCCGAGAGATGTTCTGGAGGCTGCACTGCTGCCCTATTTGCAGGCAGCTCTATGGTCTGAGGGAGGAGGTTGCCCGACTCCATGCTGACCTGGCAAGGATTCGGGAAACCTCCTCCCCCACCCAGGGATCACCCAGGCCACCATCACTGCCTCAGACGTTGCCAAGAAAGAGGAGCAGTTGGACCACTGTGAGCTCACGGAGGGGGAGGGTGGTGAAACAGTGGCGCATCCCTCCAGTTGTGCCTCTCCACAATTCATTCACCATTCTGGCGGAGCGTGGTTCCTCTATGTAGGCACCCACAGTGGAGAAGGACGATGATACTGGCAACCTCCACAAATGAGACTCACAGAAGGGTGGCACAGGACCCCACAAGGGAAGGAAACAACTCCTGGTGGGGGACTCAACTGTTAGGAGGGTAGAGCTGAGGGAGGGAGGAAAGGTGCCTGTCCGGCACCATGGCTTAGAGGGACAGGAAGCAAATCCTCAGGATCATGGGAGCAGCTACACAGGGGGAGGGAGCTAGATGTCACTGTCCACCTAGGGACAAATGACCTGGCTGGGAATGGGATCAGAGCAGTGCAGCAGGAGTTTGTGGAGTTGGGGAGGGGCCTTAGACAAGTAGCACGCATGGTAACTTTCTCAGAAGTGCTGCCTGTCTACGGCAAGGGTGACGCTAGGGTATTCTGCACCATGGGATTCAATGACTGGTTGAAAAACTGTTGTGAGCCTCAGGGATTTGGCTTCACTGAGGACTTGGGAGGTCCACCTGGAGGGATAGAGGCCTGTATTGGCATGATGGTCTGCATCTGCCGGAAGGGAACCAAGATCCTAGGTGATAGGTTTAAATGCTTCACTGGCAAGCAATTGGGGGGCACTGAAGAAGCGGGAAATCCCAGCCCCCAACAAAACAGGATAGTTAGTGAAGTAGACACAAAGGTAGAGAAGTCGATAGGGAGCAGGACTGGGGTAGATCCAGAACAAGGTAAAGGTAGTAAGGACAGGGATGGGCCTAAAAGGGGTAAGGCCATCAAAAAATGGAGGCCAATAAGTACCAATGCACAAAGTCTGTGTAACAAGCTCCCTGAACTAGTGGCCTTGGTGGAAGAGGGGTGCCTGGATACTGTGGCGGTCATAGAAACATGGTACACAGAGAACCATGACTGGGATGTCAACATACCAGGGTACATAATCTACAGGAGGGACAGAGAGGGTAAAAGGAGGAGGAGGAGTAGCTCTCTACATAAGGGATGGAATCAAAGCAACAGAACTGAAGGGTAAACAAGGAGGGGAGGAGGCGCTGTGGGTCACCCTGCAGACAGGAAATGGTACCACAATCCACACAGGGGTTGTTTACAGACCCCGTCTCAGGGGGCGGCAATGGACAAGGAAATGATAGAAGGAATCCTTAGAATGGCAGAAAAAGAGAGATATTGTTGATGAGGGACCTGACTATGCCAGATGTTAACTGGAACACCTTTACTGCAGCCACATCTAAGAGGGAGAGGGGGAACATGACAGAAACTTTCAAGTACCTCAAGGGAATCAGCAAAGTCCAAGAGGGTAGCATCTTTCAGAAAAAGAGATGCGCAAGAACAAGGGGGCACAATTTGAAGATAGAAGGAGACAGCTCAGAGGTAACGTGAGGAAGTATTTTTTCATGAAGAGGGTTGTAGCTGTATGGCATGGCCTTCCTGAGGAGGTCGCAGGGTCAAAAACAGTGGAATAATACAAGAATGTATGGGACAGTCATAAGGCAATTCTAGTGGGGGTGGGTGGGAGGAAGTAGGCTCTTGGTTAACTAGGATCTACAGCGTATCCATTAGGTAGGGAAATGGGTAGACTAGGTGGGCCAAATAGTCCTCATCTGCTATCAAATTCTATGTTTCTATACAGTTGTACAGAAAATACAGCAGGGGGGCTTGGGAGGGCAGAGCCAGGCTGCCAAAATCAAGCAAAACTGGAAGAGAATGACCAGACACTGCAGATAAAGAACAGTCCCAAGTCTTTAGCACAACGCTGCTCACCACTGTGGCAACAATATATAACTAAGAACTTAATCCCGCTTTTCTCTGCGTCCCAGCAATACAAGGAAAATGGGCAGTCGGAGCCTCACAACAATGTTGGAGGCTGTGTGACGAAGCAAGAACACACCAATCACACATCTTTTGGTTATGCCCGAAAATGGCAGAGTACTGGGTGAGGTCCCCTCAGAACTATTTAGCCTAGATGTCCCACTAATGCTGTCCCAGGCCATCCTAGGGCTTCTCTCTGATGGGGGTTCAGGGCAAGGAGTTTAAAACCGCACTTAAAACTTATTTGAATCAGCATATGGTGTTTTTAACTGAGAGTATTTTAACTGTGAATTTTAAATACAAGATTTTATTGAAAAATTTGAAATCATTTATTGTATTGGTTGTGCTATGTACAAGCGCCTTGGTTGTAGAAAGGCGATTTTTATAAATAAATTATTATACGATATGAATAACCCAGTATATTTATGGTGGGTACTGTTGGCAGCAATGTAGAAAGCAATAACCAGTTTCTGGCTGAAACTCACCAACATGCCAAAAGTAGATTGAGGTGACACAAGAAATTTATAGGCTGGAACTGACACGTCACATTAATCTGAGGGTGGCTAACTTTAAGACTAAATGGTTGAGATGGATACTATACACGGGAGGCAGAGACCCAGATTATATCCTGAGATAGATTCCAGTCAGTATGTGTAGGACCTTCCACGTCCCCCGCTCTCTCAGTCACTACCGGTGTACCATAGGGCTCCACCCTGGACCCACTCTTATTCTCCATTTATAAACTCTCTCCCCTCTGACTGTCTCACTTGTGATGCCCTATTTTATGCCGATGACCCTGTCCTCTTCATTAGTGACAAGGCTCTTGAGAATATATCCAAAGCTTTATCCAATAACTACTCCGCGGCGCACACCTGGTTCCACTCACATTGCCCAATTGTTAATGCTAAAAAACTAAATTCATGTTATTTGGCTCTAAACCCTTCTTATTTAAGGTTGCCTAGGCTGGGTCCACCCTCTCAGTAGTCTCACTGGACGACACTGTCCTTGAAAATGTACTAACTTTCAAATATCTGGGAGTTATCCTGGACCCGTCCCTCTCCCTTTCCGATCATATCTCCTCAGTTATCCGCCGAATTTACCAGAAACTTGGTGGGCTTATCGGATAAAGCCACTCCTGACCAGGGAAGCCAGTTTAGCCATTGCCCAAGGCAACCTGTTACCCTTGATTGACTACTGCTTCCTTATTAAATCACACACACACATCCTCAGTCTTGCATGTGCGCCTCTGCTCCACGTACAACAACATATGTCGTTTCACTCTCCTGGCACCAGTGCTCCAGATAACTTTTTAGGCCAGGAAGTAAAAACTTCCTAGTTTTCCAAGCTGGTAGTATTCTGGTATGCCAGGTAGCATTTTGTGATGTGGTCACATTGTTCTGGTTAACTGAACTGCAAATGCACGAAGTCTGTGGAAACACCTGGTCATGAAGATACTACCCAGGACACTACACAGGGCGTAAAAAGGGCAAAACTGGGTGTAAAATACTCTGATACACCCCTTAACTGGACCACTGCCTGGCACCATATTCCACTTACCACTGCCACTTCTACCAGACTCTTGGCTGGCTCCCACTACACTGCAGATTTGAATATGGGCTTGGCTGCCTCCTGGACAGCGCCATCAGGCATGGTGAAGTCTCCCCTTATACGTCACTCCCCAAGACCAGAACTCCCTCGAGGTGTCTGCGTGCATCCTCAGTCCCCTCCATGGATATCCCAAAGGTCTCCTCGGTTATGGGTAGCAGAGTGTTATCTGTAGCTGCTCCCATTCTGTGAAACAGAATCCCCACACCCATCTGCTCTCTGGTCTCCCATGCCACTTTTAAGACACATATCAAATCCTGGCTGCTTGATGAGGCCACATACCATTACTAGCTTGGATAACCTTCCCCCCTTCTTTTCTGACTTTTCCCTCTTGGGCTGCTTTGGCCTCCCCTGCCCTCTCATTTCTTTGGACTCCTGTCTTACATCCCTCACTGCCTACTCCTTGGGCTCTCCCACTTGGCTGTTGTGTTTTTTTTTGTTGTTTGTTTTACATCATGCATTAATTTGCACTGGCCACTTATCCTTAGTAAATAATTATTGCTCACCATGATGTACTGATTGTTTTTTCATCTTCTCATTAATTTTACTTTTCTATGTCACTTTCTTTGTTCACCAATGATGTCTGTATATCCACACGGCCTGTACTCATTGTATAACTTGTCACTACCTCTGTAACTGCCGCCTGTGTGGTCCGAGTCGTGCCTGAAAACGGTCCCCAGGATCAGTGTACTCTCCCAGTTACCAAAGACTTAAATAAATAAATATTCCATAAATCAGGTCAGAAGACACCTAGCACAAAAAGGAAGGCAGAACAGGATGGCATATGGGGTCAACAAGGGAGATCAAGTAGCAGAGAGAAAATGTGCAGTGAAAGGGACTGGGATTATTCAAGTGCAAGGCACTATAAGGGCTGGTGAATGTTCCTGTACTAATACTGACCTGTAAAACAGTGCTATGACACAGTATGTGCTATGTGATGCTGGACACCTGTACAAAATTTTGTATGTACCGAAATTGTTCAATAAATCTGAATAAAAAAAAAAATGAACTTTAGGTTTACATGCAACCCCAACATCCTGCTCTGAGCTCGGTGGGGGTGTCAACTGAGCATGTTACAGAGGTGCCCGTCTCCATGTTGACCTGGCAAGGATTCACAGGGAGGTAGGACGCACGCTGCTCAGCATTCGAAGGCATTTCCTGCCAGCTGATCAAGGAGCACTCTTAGCTAAGAGGGTCAATAAGTACAGAAAACTGCTCTGCAGTAATAGCTGAAGAAAGGAAAAGTGAACTGTAACAAAGTGCTTTTTCTGACAGGTTTTATAGCAAGTGTACTGTGGAAATTTCCTCTTTCATTTTTTTTTTTTTAAACCATGATTTAATGCCCCCAGCGCTATCACAGACCCTGCATAGCAGAGTCTGTCTATACTGTATATTACAGACAATACACACACAAAATAAAACCATGCTTACGATCTGACCTCAGCAACAGCGAGAGCCAGAATGTCTGAGTTTGTGACTGTCTGACTTTGGATCAGGGTCCCTTTCTTCGAGTCCCAGAACTGGACTTTTCCGGATGAATCTGCACTCACAATCATGTAACAGGACAGGAAATGAAGGCTCCATACCATGCACTCTCGGTTGGAGCTATGTGAACTTGTTACCCGTCTGTCCACAATAATCCTCTGCAATGCGTGACCTTAAAAACAAACAAAACAATTAAAATGAAAATGCAGTTGGCAAAGTACCCTTCCCCCCACATTTCTGTTTGTAATCCTTTGGCCACACTGGGCAAGACTCAATCAGCTGGGTCCATGCCTCCTCCCATCTTGAGGTGCCTCTGCTATCCAGTGACATCAAGATGGGACACTTCATGCAATCCATGTTCCCACCCCCATTTCACTTAATTTTATTTATATATATTTTTTTTTTTTTAGTATCTTTCTTGAAATTTTTTCAAGTTGCCATGACGTGTTAGGCTGTGGTGGAATACACTATTTATCTGCATGAGTGCACACCGACCTCCTTCAAGAGTGTCGGGACATAGCGGAGTCATGAGTGCCACCGACAACCCAACACATATTTGGTTTATACAACTGGGGTGAAAGGATACATCATTGAAATGTGCTGTATTGTTTTTTTGCGGTGCGGCTTTCGTGTGTGTGGTTTTTTTTTTATTTTGTTTTATTAAAGAGGTTTCCATTCACTGAAATGTGCTTCTCCATGGTAGTTTAAAGTTCTGCATTTTGTTTCTTCATGGTGCTTCTCTTTCTGCTGTTGGTCTCTGGTCTGTTTGATTGGATTTTGCTTTCAGTTTCTAGGTGTAGCTCTGTGTTGAAATGTGCGTTCTGTGCTGTTCTGTGCAGGTGTGTTGAATCTGGTTTGCGAGGGGTTCAGGTGTTCTGAGATTTGCTGCTTTCTGTGACATAGCTAATTGTTTAATTAGTATTACGGAAAGACCTTTGAGCGTGAGCTCTTTTACAAAGGTTCCTCGTCAGGGTGGACAATAAGACAATACACATATTTAGTGGTTACAGAGGCCTGATCATTAGGCATTAAAGAGCAATTACATGACAAATAGGAGAAAAAAGTGAGCAATTGTAATTGAATACTAAGCTGTTTTTAATCGGTTGCCCTAGGTAGCACACCCTTGGAAACCTCCAAATCTGTTGACAGACTATGGCAGAGTAAAGCACAGTTATGTAAGAACTTACCGTAACAGTAGATCTTCGAGAACAGCTCTTGCAGCAGGTTACACCATTAGAACTGAAGCCGTCAGGCATCAGGACCCCACGAAAATTTTCTAGCTAGCAGTCTTCAGCGGGACCGCCCAATCGCCGTCCCGCCCACGCCAGGCGAGTATATGGAAGCGGTCCCACCACAATCCCCAGTTCTCCTGCCGGAGACTCCCGGCCGCTGAATGACATCAGAAGAGGAGACCGAGGATCCGCCATCAGATGGCCAAGACTAAAAAACAAATCGTTCCATCCTGGAAGATGGATGTTAGGCTATAACCTACCTCCTCTAAGGGGGGATGGTGGGCGGGAAGGTACCTGCTGCAAGAGCTGTTCTCGAAGATCTACTGTTACGGTAAGTTCTTACGTAACCATACTATCTTCTTCGAGGTACAGCTCTTGCAGCAGGTTACACCATTAGGACTGATTCCCAAGCAATAGCAACAATCTAACGCCATCGGGAGGAGGGAGAACAGAGATTACCACCCTGTTTGAGCCTAGGACAGAAGTCCCTGAAGGACGGCTAGGCCGAAACCTGCCCTTCGCCTTGAAGCGATGTCCAAGCTGTAATGCCTAATAAAGGTATGCACCGAGCTCCAGGTAACTGCAAAACAAATAGCTGAAGTGGAAACATTCTTCAGCGCTGCAAAGGAGGTGGCCACTCCTCTGGTAGAATGGCCCTTGACCGCGCCTGGCAAGGGTTTGCTGCGCTTGTCATAACAGAAAGAGATACACTGAATGAGCCAACGTGAAAGGGTCTGCTTCGAAACAGGGGCCCCTTTCATCCTCTCAGCAAAGGATACAAACAGCTGATCCGCTTTCCGGTGCTGTTTGCTTCTGGTCAGGTAGTATCTAAGACACCTGTAAACATCCAGGGTGTGAAGCAGTGCTTCTCCTCGATTGGTGTACCTGGGAAAGTACACTGGTAAGTCAATATCCTGATTAAGTGTAAGGGCTGAAACCACCTTAGGCAGGAACTTAGGATTTGTCCTCAGGGATACCCTATCCTGGTGGAAAATTAAATAAGGCTCTTTGCACATGAGTGCATGCAATTCAGAGATTCTTCTCGCCGAAGTAACTGCAACTAAAAACAACGTTTTCCACGACAGAAAACGTAGCTCGCAATCCGCGGCTGGTTCAAAGGGTGGCAGCGTAAGCTGCTCCAGGACGAAGGGCAAGTCCCAAGGAGGAATCGGATCCTTGACAGGTGGCCTAAGGTGGAGGACCCCCCTTAAAAAGGCACGAGTAGTATCCAATTGAGCTACCATACGATGGCCTATGGGGGCATGATAAGCTGAGATTGCACAAAGGTGCACTTTGATCGAGGAGTAAGCTAGCCCAGATTCAAAAAGGGAAAGCAGGTACTCCAGAACCAGCTTCTCAGGACAGTCTAAGGGCAAGAAACCACGTGTTTGAGCCCACAGGCAAAACCTGCGCCACTTCATGGCGTATGTTGCCGGTTTTCTAGTGGCAGAAAGTACGTCTGCCACCTCTTGCGAGACCCCGTGCCGCATCATGGCTATGTCTCTAGGAGCCAGGCATGTAGGTTCAATGAATGTAAGTCCGGGTGGACTAGTGAACCCTCCTCCTGAGACAACAGATGGGAGCTGATTGGCAAAGGGAAGCGGAGGTTCCTGAGATAGCTGATGCAGTAGCGGGAACCAGATTTGCCTGGGCTAGAAAGGCGCTATCAGGATAAGCATTGCGTGCTCCCTGCGAAGTTTGAGAAGAACTCTCTGGATCAACGGGAAAGGAGGGAAGGCATAGAGGAATCTGCCCGCCCAGGAGAGGGACAACACGTCTCGCCAGAAAACACCAGGCGTTGGATCTAGTGAGCAAAAATTGGGCAGTTTTGCGTTGCATGGGGACGCGAATAGATCTAATTCTGGAGTGCCCCATCTGTAGAACAGATCCTCTGCCACCTCCTGTAGAAGTTCCCACTCGTGGACTCTGGCCTTGGAACGGCTCAGGCTGTCTGTGACGGTATTGTCCACCCCGGGGACGTGAACTGCAATAAGGTTTGCGCCGTGTCGAATTACCCATTCCCACACTCTCATGGCCTCCCTGCAGAGGGGGTAGGAGTGTGTGCCTCCTTGTTTGTTGAGGTAATACATCACCGCAGTATTGTCTGTTTGTAACAGGAGAGTACTCGGCGGAACCTCCGACTGGAAGGCTTGCAGGGCATAAAGGACTGCCCTCATCTCCAATATGTTGATATGGAGATAAGATTCCTGGGTTGTCCATGTTCCCTGAGACCTCACCCCGTTCAAGTGCGCTCCCCACCCCAGCCCTGAGGCGTCTGTGGAGAGAGTTACCATCGGGGACGGCGCTGTGAAGGGAACCCCCACGGAGAGGGTTCCCGGATCTAGCCACCATTGCCAGTCCCGAACCACGGCCTTCATGATTCTGACTGGTTGCTGCAGATGGTCTTGCCTTTGGTCCCACTGCACCTTTAACATCCACTGGGTTACCTGCATGTGGAGTCTTGCCATCGGGACTGTTGGAATGGCTGCAGCCATGTGTCCAAGCAGGCAAAGGACCAGTCTGGCTGGGACGGTCTTCTTAGCTGACAGATCCCTTATGAGGGACCGAATGCATTCCGCTCTGTCCTCGGGAAGAAAGGCTTTTCCTTTGACGGTGTCCAGAACTGCCCCTATAAACTGCAGTTTCTGGGACAGTACCAGGAGAGACTTCTCGTAGTTGATGAGGATGCCCAGAGACTGAAAAAGGGTCTGGGTACGCTGAATGGCTATCAGTAGTGCCTCCTTGGAAGGGGCCATGAGAAGCCAATCGTCCAGGTACGGGAACACGTAGTGGCCCTGTCTCCTCAGAGACGCTGCCACGACTGCCATGCACTTGGTAAATACCCGAGGTGCTGATGACAGCCCGAAGGGAAGCGCCCGGAACTGATAATGGCAGCCGAGGAACTCGAAGCGCAGGAATCTCCTGTGCCCTTGAGCAATAGGGATGTGCAGATAAGCGTCCTGCATGTCCAGGGACGCCAAGAAAGCGTCCTTCCTCAGTATGGGGATTAGCCCCGGAAGGGTCACCATGTGGAAGCGCTTGTAGACGACCAATGGATTGAGGTCACTGAGGTCCAAAATTGGACGGAGGTCCCCTGTTTTCTTTGGAACCAGGAAGAAGTGCGAATTGTATCCTGCTCCTTTCTGGTCCCCTGGAATGTGCTCCAAAGCTTCCTTCTCTAGAAGCGTGAGCACTTCCTGCTGTATGAGCAGGGCGTGCTGACCCGAATAGCGGGAAAGCACAGGAGGCCTTGTGGGCAGGTTGTCTACAAACTCTATATAATGGCCTTTTTCGACCAACTGTAGCACCCACCTGTCGGTGGTGATCGACCGCCACCCTGACCAGGTGGTCCGCGATGCGACCCCCGACCTTCATTTCCCGTTGATCCTGAGGGAGGGCCGGGGGCCGGGAAGGAGTCATGCTGTGGCAGCATTGGATCCTGCAGGTTGGGCCGACTTTGTGGCTCGTTGACCTCTGCCTGAGGATGTCTTAGCCTGGGCTTTTCGGATGAAGAAGCCCCTTTGTTGCTGGCCGGAATGTGGTTGTTGCCTTTGGATCCGGCTGCGAAAACGACTCTGGTTCCTGTGAAAGGAACTAAGTTGAGACCTGTACATAGCGTGGACAGATCTAACCGCCTTCCCGGCTTCCTGCAGTTTGGTGATCACCTTCTCTGGGGCTTCATCAAACAGAACTTCGCCATGGTAAGGGGAGTCCATTATGTTCTTCTGGACATCCGGGGTAAACCTGGAGACACAGAGTCATGAGTGTCTCTGGAGACACACGCCTGAGGCTGCAGCTCTGGCCGAAGAGTCCGCAGAGTCGTATGCAGTTCTAAGCACCTGGGTCCCCACGCCCGAACCCGTATGGAGGAGTTGTAACAGCTCCTCCTTTTGGCCACCCGTCTGGCAATTTTTCAGCTAGGTCTTGTCCCTGTTCCCACAATGCGTTCTGGAACTGAACCATGTGGGTGACGTAATTTAATGGCCTAATGGCACTAGTCGTGGCCGCGTACGTGCGCCTGCCCAGGACGTCCAACTGTTTGGACTCCGGGTCCGTTGGCTGCATGCTCAAGTGCTGCGGTTTCTGAGACCGGTCACGTGAGGCTGTAATGACCAGGGAGTCGGCCAGAGGGTGGTTCGCTAGGTACTGGTCCTCCTTTGGGGCCTCGTACAGGCAGTCAGCCTTCTTCGGCACTGCCGGAGTCGAATGTGGACACTTCCACGCAGCCTTGGTGACGTCCACGAAGGTGTCCACCAAGGCTGGCACTACCACAGGCTTGGGGTCTTTTTGCCGAAGGTAGTGGGCAAGGCGTAGTCTCTCAGGGTCCAGCTCTTCAGCGTCCCACCCCATGTTCTCCTGAATATGCCTCATTATCTCGGCGAACAAGGGGTCATCCGGAGGGGACCTGGGAAGGTTGCGTGGGTCCGGAGAAGGGATGCTGATTGGAGAAGGGGATCTGGAGCACGCAGAGGTGTCAGATCTGGAGTCCTCCACGGACGGGGTATACCGACGCCGTCTGGGTCTCTTGGGGCTTGGTGACCCTGAAGTGGATCTTGAAGGCCTTCTCCTCTCCGAAGATCTGCCCCTAGGAGTGGACGCTGGCTCCTTCGGGGTCGATGCCCGTCCTGCTGACCCCTTGGGTGGTGGAGGGGGCGCAGGCGTTGGAGGGGTAGCAGGCGCAGGAGGAGGTTGTGTGGTGACCACATCCTTCTTGATGGTGTCCCACCAGAAGGTGAAGAGCTCCTTCACCTCTGACAAATTTAGGCCCGATGACGGACCGGGCACCGGTGGCCTGTCGTTGGGGCCGGGCATCGGGTCCCTGGGGGTCTCCTGTTCTGGGGAAGGATCCCGTGGGAGCTCGACGGGACCGAGGTCGCCCGCTTGGTCTTCGGGCTGGGTAGAGTCCTCCTCCGACACGCCTTCTGACCGACGTCGGTAGGCGGTGGTGTGGTCCTTCTTTCTGCAGTAGCCGACGCCGGTCCGCCCGCCGACGTCCTTGAGGGCGAATGCCTGACCGGCGACAGGTGATGTACAGTAGCTGGTTTCCGGGAGTGCCTATGTAGCTTGGCCGACGTCGGGTCAGACGTCCGCTTCAGGGAGGTCAGCTCCTTAGTCTTGCGCTGGGGTGGCGGTGGTTGGGAGACAGACCTGACATCGGAGTCCGGATGATGGGTGGAAGACTTATGGTGCTCCCCAGACCTAGACAAAGCCTTAGACGGAGTGGACAAAGATACAGGCCTGGAGGTCTTGACAGGCTGCAGAGAGGAGGAACCACTAACCGATCTGACGAGAACCGGGGGAGACTGAGAGCGAGCCCACGAGGGAGAGCGGTCAGACCTGGAGCCGGAGCTGCGGGAGTCCAAGGCCCTGGAAGGGGATCTGGGTCTATCCTTCTCCCGGTGCTTTTAGCGGTGCTTATGGGACTTCCCCGAAGACTCCCCTTTGGAGGAAGGGTCTCGATCCATTGCTTTAAGTTTTCCCTCGAGGAGGAAAGCTTGGAGGGCCTTCTGGAGGCAGATCCTTGCACGGCTGTTGAAGCCCTGGCAGAAGGAGCAGGCCTGCGTGTCGTGGTCTGGGCCCAGGCAGAGTACACAGGCCGAGTGAGGATCCTTGAAAGGGATCTGTTTGCCGCAGGCACACTTCGATGAATGGCCCTCCAGAAAAGTTGGAGAGGACATCAGATGAAATCCGGTGAGAAAAGAACAGTTGAATTTTCCTAGTCGTCGCGCACTAGAAGATGACCGAGAGGCCGATGCTGCGATGTTGACGGTGGGAAAAGAACTGGGGATTGTGGCGGGACCACCTCCTTATGTACTACGCCTGACGTCGGGGGCGGGACCGACGTCGGAGGCGGTCCACGCCGAAGACTGCTAGCTAGAAAATTTCCGTGGGGTCCTGATGCCTGACGGCTTCAGTCCTAATGGTGTAACCTGCTGCAAGAGCTGTACCCAAGAAGATCTGCATAGGGTTTAATGCTATCCCAGATGGCGAGAGGCTGGGTGACAGTGAAACAAGGGGATTGGGTTTGAAACCAACCGCAGAGAGTGAGAGGTGGGAGGATAGTGAAATGGGGGCTGTGATGGGGGAGCAGCTCCAGAGGGCTTTGTCGAGTATGGTGTGTGTGTGTGTGTGTGGGGTTTGGGAGGGGCAGTACCAAGTGCGTTTAAAGAGGACTGACAGCTTACTTAAGCTCTTGGCTAGGCTGGAATGGAGGCAGGGATCTCTAGGTAGCCCTGCTGGGTGTTACCTTGGGGGTAGGCCTGTCTATCAAGTGGGGCCTGAGAAGCAGGTGCATTTTGAGTTAGACATTAGGTGCTGTTTGAGACCTACTTTGAATTCAGACAGGCTAGCTACTTAAGCAATATACCATGACAGGGAGTGGGTATAGTGGTGGATTTACCACGCCTGGTGTGGTTCAGTCACAAGGCGCAGCCGAGTGACTTAACCACACCAGATGTGGTAAATCCACCCATATACCCACTCCCTGTCATGGTATATTGCTATTATACAATGTTCAACTTGTTTTTGTTTTTATAGTGATATAAAACTTTTACAGTGGGTATACTGGAGGATTTACCACAGTCATGTGATCTGTTTTGACAAATGAGGTTACAGGATTTTCATACCCCATTGTACAGTACGTAGATAAAAGCTGCTACTGTAGAAATAAATACCATTAATTCCACTGTAGCTAACTTTATTTCATGGTAGGTCTGCAAAGCATGAATCACTCGTTTTTATCCTGTTAGTATGGCAGATATGCGGTTTTATTCCATGGCTTATCCTTTTACCCCTACTGTATAAATAAAAATGTCTTTATAAATCCAGGGCTGATACTGCAAGTATCAGTTCCCCCATTCCCAGCTGCATAGAAATACAGAATCTAAATTGTACAATGGGGATGAGAATGCCGCTCTCTGATTGGTCAGCTGGCAACTCTTACTCACTGTAAATCCTCCACAGTACCAACGGGAAGAGGTGTCAGCCGCCAGTGAGCCACATCCTAAATCCCTCTGAAATCACTCCGACCACCAGAAACCCAAGACTCGCATAGACGGCAATCCCTGTTAACCCGCTGTCTTGCAGGAAATGCCCTTCTGTAGTGGTGAACGGGTACTGAACAACTGAGCAAGCTGTACAGAAGAAAGGCTCCTACCATTAGCAAAGAGGGACCTACGAGCCGCGCAGTTAATTTGTACCAGTAGCCTCAACTGCCCCATGACAATGGTGATTACATGGCACATTAAACAAATAAAACTTTTAGAAACAAACAGGCAGCTGAAGACACAACCTCCCTCTAGGAAGCAAACACTACGTCTTTGTGCATGCACACAGTGGACACAAACTGAGGTAGCATTCACACTTCAAACGCCTGTCCCAGTGTATAAACAATAAATAAATAAAACAAGGAACCTTGAACACAGTAAACTCTACTCTCAGACAGAAACCCACATCTCTTTCTTGTACCAACCTCAGATACTCTTCCCTCTACGTAATACTAACAGCCTCTAGCAACACAGAAAGTACAGTTACGTAGGAACATACTGCAACAGTAGATCTTCGAGAGAGGTTCCTTCAGTAGATCATCACATATAGGACTGGCACCACCTGGCGTCAGGCCGCACGGCAGACTTTTCTAGCAATCCCTGACGGAGGACCACCCACCCGAAGTCACGTGACTGGCATCAGTGTGACTCTATATAGTGGGTAGTCCCTACGCCGGCCCTCCAGTTCTCCTGCTGGAGCCAGGAAGAGGCCTGACAGCAGGAGCTAACAGGAATTGAAGTCCCTGTAGAACACAAAATGAGGGGAAGGAAGGAGAGAAAAATATGACCTACTGAAGGAACCTCTCCCGAAGACCTACTGTTACAGTACGTTCCTACATAACTGCACTATCTTACTTCAAGAGAGTTCCTTCAGTAGGTCATCACATATAGGACAGAGTCCCAAGCAGTCCCTCCAAAGAGAGAATGACAGAAACTGGGGGGGGGGAGAGAATAACTCGAACAGAAAAAAACTGGAATCCAGACTGGACCCAACCTAGGACAGAAGGCCCTGTAACACAGCTAGGCCAAAACCAGCCCTCCGCCTAGAAGCAAAGTCCAGACTGCAGTGTTTGATAAAGGTATGGACAGAACTCCAAGTCACTGCGGCGCAGATATCAGCTGCAGAAACATTTCGTAAAAAGGCAGCGGAAGCAGACATGCCCCTAGTACAATGACCTCTTATTAGTACCCGGCAGGGGGTTTTCATACTTCTGGTAACAATACCTAATGCAGTTGCCTAACCATATGGAAAGGCTCTGCTTAGAAACTGGTTTGCCCTTCGATCTGGGGGCAGAAGACACAAAAAGCTGATCACAGCTATGGAATTCCTTAGTTCAGTGAGTGTAACACCAAAGAATCCGATGTACATCCATGGTACGGAGGAGTTCCTCACCTCTATTAGAGAGGGATGGATAGTACACAGGAAGGTCTACGGATTGGTTCAGTGTGGCTTCTGACACCACCTTGGGAAGAAACTTCGGATTCGTTCTAAGGACCGCCCGGTCCTTATGGAAAATAAGATAGGGCTCCTTGCAAACCACAGCGTGAAGCTCCGAGATCCTCTGGGCTGACATGATGGCAACCAGAAACAATGCCTTCCAGGAAAGGAAGCTCAAGTTGCAACTCATAGCCGGCTCAAGAGGAGGAAGGGTGAGCTTTTCCAAAACAAAGTTCAAATTCCAAGGTGGAGTTGGGCTGTGGATGGGGGTTTCAGATGGAGAATCCCTTTCAGAAAGGTTTTAGAGACTTCCAACTGAGCCACCTGTTTACACAGAAACAGACTTTGACGGCAGATAAGGACCACTTCCCACCCAGTCTGCTCATTTCCCCACCTATTGGATAAGCTGCAGATTCTAGTTAACCAACAGCCTACTTCCTGCAGCCCCCCACTACAATTGCCTTATGTCTGTCCCATGCATGTTTGAATTCCCCCACTGTTTTAGACCCAACAACCTCCCCATCCACTAGCTCATGGTACGCCGAAAGGTGGACCTTCAACAATGAATATGAAAGCCCAGAGTCTGACATGTGAAGGAGGTATTCCATGACTTGAGGGGCAGAACATGCAAAAGGGTTCCAACCCTTGGCGGTTGCCCAAATGGAAAACCGTTTCCACTTCATAGCACAAGTGGATCGAGTAGAGGGTTTTCTGGCCTCAATGAGGACTTGAGCTACCGGGGAAGAGACCCCAAAGCGAGAGATCGCTATGTCTGCAGGAAACATGCTTTAAGGTGCAGAGTCCTGAGCCCTGGATGTAAGAGCCGACCTTGATCCTGAGTGAGGAGATCGTGGGTCACTGGAAGTGGAACCGGTGGTTCTCTGGAAAGCTGTTGCAGCAGCGGGAACCAAATCTGTCTCGGCCAGAGTGGGGCGATGAGAATCATCTTTGCCTTCTCTGCTTGAAGTTTGAGGAGGACCCTCTGGAGAATGGGAAATGGAGGGAAGGCGTACAAAAAATTCCCTGTCCAATAGAGAGACAGCGCGTCATGCCAGAAAGCACCATGCCCTGGAACGATCGGACAAAAAATACAGGTTACTCACCTGTAACAGGAGTTCTAGGAATGGTATATGTTGTTCATCCACACTGTCAGGCAGGTATCCTTGCCTCTTTAAATCTTGCCGGAAGGTCTTCAAGCTGGCTCCTCCCACCCACCCGGGTGGTAAAACTCTCGGCTCCGCCCCATGACGCCAGATCTGGCCCGCTGGAAGCTCAGGTTGTGTGTCGAAGCCAGGGAGGTCGGGTGGGTCGTGTGGATGAACAACATATACCATTCCTAGAACTCCTGTTACAGGTGAGTAACCTGTATTTCTAGGGACATGGATATGTTGTTCAGCCACACTGTCTGGCAGACTCCTAGCAGTTCTCCTGGAGGAGGGAGGCAAGGCACACACCCCCTACTTAGGAATAGAGACTGGAGAACCGAGGCCCCAAAACCAGCATCCCGGCGTGACTCAAGGTCGATGTGGTAATGGGTGATGAAGGTGTGTGCTGACTTCCAGGTAGCAGCCCTGCAGATATCCTGGATAGGGACGTCCCTGGAAGCAGCCACCGATGCAGCAGTATGGCGGGTAGAATGAGCTCTTATCCCTCTGGGAGGCTCCATGCCCGCCAACTTATAGCAGAGATCTATGCAGGAGGTGACCCATCTGCTTATCGTCCGCTTGGCTGCAGGTCTGCCAGGTGCGCTTCAGTGTAGGTGACAAACAGCTGGCGAACCTCTCCCGAGTCCCCCCCAGCCGCATGCCCTTATAATAGCGTAGCCTTCATGGTCCAAAGTATGGAGCCTGTATTCGGCCTCCGAGGTGTGATTGGGGTAAAACACCGGCAGAGTCAACACCTGGTTAAGGTGAAACTCCGACACCACCTTCAGAAGGAATTTCGGGTGGGGGCGCAGGACAACCTTGTCCCTGTGGAAGACCAGGTAAGGAGACTCGATGCAGAGCGCCTGGAGTTCTCCATCCTTCTGGCTGACGTGATAGCCACCAAGAAGGCGGTCTTCACTACAGGTGAGAGAGTTCACACCTGTGCATTGGTTGAATGGCTTGCCCATGAGCTTTGCCAGTACCAGCAGTAAATCCCACGGAGGTGGAGGTTCTCGCATCGAGGGGAATGTGATCAAGGCCTTTGAAAAGCGCCAGACCACTTTCTCCTGCGCCACTTAACTGTCCCTCGCCCGCCCGTAAGCAGAGAGATGGCTGCCAGGTGCACCCTTAGGGTCGCCGACCTGCCCTTGACGGTGAAAGGGACCATAAATAGTCCAAGATGCTTGCCAAAGAACAGCAGGAAGGGTCCAAGCCCTTGCTCTGACACCAAATGGAAAATCTCTTCCATTTGAAGGCATAGCATTTCCTGGTCGACTCTTACGGGATGCCTCAACTACATTGAGGACCTCGCCGAAAGACCCAAGGCCTGGAACTCTAGCCACTCAGGAACCAGGCCGCCAGGTGCAGGGATTGAAGGTCCGGATGGAACACCTTCCCCTGATTGACTGACAGCAGGTCCGGGCGAGCTGGAAGCTGCCTAGGGAGCCTGGAGCTGAGGCTGAGGAGATCTGGATACCAGAACTGGCGGGGCCAGTCTGGGGCTATCAGAATCACCTGCGCCTTGTCCCTCCTTGCTTTGAGAAGCACCTTGTATCAAGGGAAATGGGGGGAAGGTGTAGAAGAGGCCCGGGGTCCACGGCCTCGAGAAGGCATCCCCCTGCAGTAAGCCCTGCTGAGGGGGCGGGCATGGAACAGCCTCAGCCGCCTCCCTGGAGGCAAACAGGTCCACCTGAGGTGTGCCCCAATGGGAGAACAGATCTTGTACTACCTCTGGCAGGAGAGACCACTCGTGGGATGCAGCCCCATCCGGCTCAGGGCATCGGCCAGGGTGTTGGAGGCTCCTGCCACATGAATGGCTGGGAGATCCGCCTCCAAGCTGCGCCTGCAGTGACCAAATGCGAGAGCTTCCTTGCATAGAAGCATGGAGCGCGGCCCCGCCCTGGTGGTTTAGGTAGTACATGGTCGTGGTATTGTCCGTCTGGACTCAGACCACTTGACCCCGGAGAAACTGAGCAAAGGTGGTGAGAGCTAGGCGGACCGCTCGGAGCTCCAGCAGGTTGATGTGGCATTGGGACTCCCACGGGGACCAGAGGCCGTGCGCCCGGTGTTCCCCCAGATGGGCACCCCAACCCATCAGAGAGGCACCAACAGAGAGCGTTCCACATCCCCTGGGTCACCGTCACTAGCTGGTCCAATGGATCGCAGCGTTGTGACCACTGGCTGGCCAGTCCCCACTGAAGGGGGCGCATGTGCCAGTGTGCCCAACGGACCACACTGGTACAGGCCGCCATGAGACCCAGGAGGCACAGGAAGTCCCGGGCAGGGCGCGATTGCCCAACAAGAAATGATTGGGCAAAGGAGGTAAGAACTCGGCCCTGTCCGCCGGAGCCGTGTTTGGCTCGAAGAGAGTCGAGCCTCCGATGAACAGAATCACCTGCCTGCCTCGAGTTCCGACTTGGCCTCGTTGATGAGAAGGCCGATTTGAGAGCAAATCTGGAGGGCCAGATCTCTGGACCGCTCCACCTCCTGTCTGGAGGGGGCCGCTATCAGCCAATCGTCCAGGTAAGGGTACACCCGGACCCCTCGGCGCCGCAGGAAAGCTGTCACCACTGCTATGCATTTGGTGAAGACCCTGGGAGCTGGAGACAGGCCGAAGGGCATGGCTCGGAACTCAAAGGGATCCCTCCGCTCGAAAGCGAAGGAATCTCCGATGTGACAGACGGATAGGGACGTGAAAGAACGCGTCCCGCAGGTCCAGAGAGCAGAACCACAAGCCGTGTTCCAGGGATGGTATTATCTGAGCCAGAGTGACCATCCTGAAGGTTCGAGACTTTAGGAACTTGTTCAGGTCGTGTAGGTCGAGAATGGGGCGCCAGCCCCCAGTCCGTTTCGGAACCAGGAAGTACCTGGACACAAACCCCGGGTCTGAGGGAGGGTCCGCCACCTCCTTGATCACCTCCTTTTGGAGGAGAGCGATGTCGGCTCGAGGAAATGACAATGAGGCTGCGGACCCAGAGGCTCCCCCGAGGGGCGACGCCCTGAAGGGCGGGCCTGCTCGAATTTCAGAGGCAGGCTTTTTCCCACCACTCTCAGCACCCACCTGTCCGTGGTAATAACGGACCAGGCGGAAAGGAAGTGCCGGAGCCGTCTTCCACGGGGAACCTGGGGGTGAGGTGGACGGGGTTGGGGCGACACCCTCAGCCCGTCACTGGGCAGGCTTGGAGGAGGGACCGGCCGAGGGACCTCCTGGGCCTTACCTCCCTGCTTCCTGTTGGAGGAAGCCCTGGCTTGGGTTTGGGATGCCAAGCCGAGCCTGCTGGCCCTGGCGTTGCTGGGCTGGGCGCGCCGCGGGCGCAGAAGGACGAAGGGCTTAGGCTGTGGTTTGCGGCCTTTGTCCTTCTGAGCGGAAGAGACCGAGTCCAAGGTAGCACTGGACTTCTCGATCCTCTGCAGGTGACCTTCCACCCCAGGGCCGAAGAGGTCGGTCCCCAAAAAGGGAACATCCGCCAACATGTGCTGGGTATCCGAAGTGAAGGTGGATATCCTCAGCCAAGCCCAACGACGCATAGCCACTGCGGCCGCCACAGACCTGGCACATGAGTCCCCAATGTCTAAAGCAGTCTGGAGCTGCTGTTTGGCCACTGCCCTGCCCTGGTCCCGCACCTGCCTGACCGTGGTCTGCAGATCCGCGGGAAGATGAGGGACAACTCATCCAGGGAGCCCAACAGGGCATGGGAGAAATGTGCATGAGGACGGCCGAACTGGCCTGGTGAAGGCCGAGGGAGGACGAAGGTAGATTTTTCGCCCGACATAGTCCAATTTCTTGACTCCTTGTCGGAGGTTTGTCCACATCTCAGCGCTCCGGCACGCCTGAAAACGCTGTCGTAACTAACCTCCGCCGAGGGTGTTCAAAAACTGGACAAGGAACCGTAGGGACCATGATACTTCTAGCCATTCTGGCCAAGGGGCAGGAAGCAGGGCGCTGCCAGAGCTCCAAGGCCGGGCCACTATGGCCTCGGCCACCGGAAAGGCTCCGTGGGGATCCTCGGTCCAGAATCTCCGTGGGGGATACCGGCCCGCTAGAAACAGGTTCGAGCTCATCCCGTGGACTCCGAGATGAACCAAGCAATCCCAGGAAGGACGAAGGGCTATCGCCCACCAACTGTCCTCCTGAGGACTCCAAGTCCATTCGCTTGGAGAAAAGGGAGGAATCGTCCTCGGACTCGGAAGAGTCCTCAAAGAGCTGCCTCGGGCCTGAGCCACCCTCCACCTGCCGAGGTCGATCGGGAGTGAGGATGACAGACAGCCTATGGGGCAGTCCCTGAGCCGACCGACAATTTTTGGTCGGAGCCCCAACTAACGGCTGTGGAGGCGGAGGTTCCACCGGAATAGGTGGGGCAGCTGGTTTTGGCCGAACAACTGGCCTGGGAACAGGCTCCTCGGATAAAACGAGGGGTTGTTTTGGCCGCTCCGGTGACAGCCACTTAATGGCCGGGGAAGATGACGGCGTCTGCTTATTCCCGGTCAGAAGGAGCTGTTGCCACTGAGTTCCTCTATCTTCGACGCAACTTGCACCAAGCCTCCCTCGCCTGAGGAGGAGGAAGAGGACGTTGCGGCGTCGCTTGCGCGTAGCCGAACCGAGATCACGGCGACGGCGGATCAGCTGACCATGTAAGAAGTCCGAGACCGGAACCTCGCTTACCCGAGGATGGTGCGGAGGTGTCGGGGAACCGCACCTTCTCGGTTCGAAGATTCAACCAAGGCTCCGGAACCGAGGCACAGACGAGCCAACGGATCCTCAACTCCCACCGGGGAACCGGGAGAGGGATTCTCGGCTTCTCCCGTCGATAACCCATCCAACGGGTCGAGAAAAATCTCGACCGCTGCCGGACGGAGTCCTCGGTCAACTGGCCTGACGGGACACCGTGAGACCAGTGGTCGAGCCGAGCAGTCGATCAAGTCGACGGCCAACAACTCGGGAGAGGGATCTTCCTGCTCCCAAGAGCGCCGACGGTGAGATTTACCTTGTCTCTCTTTGGACCGAGAAAACGGTCCAGAAGAAGTTGGTCCCTCACCTTTAGTCGAGAGGGTCAGACAAAGCTCCTAAAAGAAGCTGAATAAGAGGCACCGAGAGAGTGGGACAAATGTCGCGAGTCGAGGTAGAAGCGGCGCCCGCGCATCCTCTTTCGAGGGGCATAATCTGCTCGACTGATCCGCTGCCCCGCCGCAAGAGACACCCCCCGACCGGGCCTCTTTGACTTCACCGAGGAAACGCTCGACACCCCAGTTGTAAACGGGCAGCACGGTCTTCGAGGACGTAGGCCGAAAAGGAAGAGCACAGGTCGCAGGCCTGCGGGTCGTGCTCCAGGCCTAGACAGTAGATGCACGTGGAGTGCGGATCCGTCCGAGACATCTTCTGCCCGCAAGGGCATCTCCGGAAACCGGGAGTCGATTTGTCCATCGCAGCCGCGAGGGAGAGAAGACCGAAGTCTTTTAGCAAAAAACTTTTAATTTTGAAAATTCGAAGAATTAGGAACCAGTCTTATACGCAGAGCGTTAAGGAGGGAACCTGAGCTTCCAAGCGGTAAGGAAGATCTGGCGTCATGGGGCGGAGCCGAGAGTTTTACCACCCGGGTGAGTGGGAGGAGCCAGCTTGAAGACCTTCCGGCAAGATTTAAAGCGGCAAGGATACCTGCCAGACAGTGTGGATGAACAACATATCCATGTCCCTAGAATTGGGAAGTTCTGCGTTGAATCTGGAGGTGAAAAGGTCGATTTCCTGATGCCCCCAATGTAGGAAGATGGATTCTGCCACTTCCTAATGTAATTCCCTCTCATGAACTAGGGTCAGAGATCTGCCGAGACTGTCCGCCAGAACATTCAGAATGGCTGGTATGTGCACGGCCACGAGGGCCAGATTGTGCTGGACCGCCCAGTTCCACACCCGCATCACCTTCCTGCACAAGGGGTACGAGCGGGTTCCTCCTTGTTTGTTGAGATACCAAACTACTGACATGTTGTCTGTTTGGACCAGCATGATCCCTTGGGAAGGAGGGTCAAGAAAGCCTGGAAAGCGTACAGGACACCCATATGTAACATAGCCTCCAAACTGGACCACAGTCCTTGGGCTTGGTGCTCCCCTAGATGTGCTCCTCCATCCCCCGTTCAAGGCATCTGTGGTTACGGATGTTAAAGGAACTGGGTTCCAGAAGGGAAGACCCAAAGAAAGATTGCGGGGATCTCTCCACCAAAGCAGTTCCTTCTGAACCGTTGAGGAGACCAGTACCGGATGGTCCAGGTTGTCCAGGAGTTGATCCCACTGCACACACTAGGACCACTGAGTTACTCTCATGCGAAGCCTCGCAAGGGGAACAGTGGTGACGGAGGCCGCCATCAGGCTGAGAAGACCAAGGATCTCCCGGGCCGAAATGGTCCTGGAAGAAGCCACTCTGGAAGCCTGACAGATCAGTGTCTCCACCCTGTCTGGAGGGAGGAAGGCTCTGCAATGGACCATATCCAATACTGCCCCAATGAACTGAAGTTTCTGGGCCAGGGTCATGGAGGACTTGGGAATACTGACAGTAATCCCTAGTCTGTTGAAAAGGTCCAAAGTGAAATAAAGAGTCCCTGGACAGGGCTGAAATCAGCCAGTTGTCCAGGTAAGGAAAAAATGCAATACCCTGCAGTGTAAGAAGACCGCAACCACTGCCAGGCACTTGGTAAACACCCAGGGTGGCGATGACAGACCAAAGGGGAGCGCCTGGAATTGGAAGTGTTCCCCCTTGAACTGAAACCGCAGGAACCAGCGGTGGCTGGGGAAGATGGGGATATGCAGGTAAGCATCCTGCATGTCCACAGCGCACAACCAATGATTCTTCAGGAGCGGAAGGAGGCTTTGGAGTGTCAGCATTCTAAATTTTTTGTACTCGACAAACTGGTTTAGGTTGCTTAAGTCGAGGATGGGTCTGAAATCCCCCGTGCGTTCTCTGCCTCCAGGTCCTTTTCCGGAAGGGCTGCTGTTGCTGGTTGCCCGATCGGTACATGGACCTCACCGACCTGAGGTCGAGACTTCTGTCCTGCAGGTCAGTGATAAACTCCTTGGTGTCCCCACCAAAGAGTACCAAGCTCTTAAAGGGGGCATCTTGTATTGCCGACTGAACTTCGTTAGCAAGTCTGGAAAGGCAAAGCCAGGAGTGTTATCTGAGGGCAACAGTTGTCGTGAGAAAGCGAGCTTACAGAGAATGAAATAGAGTCGTATGTGGCTCACAAAAGTGATGCCTACATGAGAATTTGGAGAGGTGAAGATCCTTAACAAGCTCCTCTTTCAGACTAGAGAGTTCCATGGTCTGGACCCGAGCTTCCAACCTGGCCAAGGTAGCTTTCTGGTGAGACACCATATGGGCTACATGTTAAGGGACCGGAGAGCACATGTGGCCGAAGCATAAACTCTTCTCCCGAACTGGTCCATCTGCCTCGACTCTTTGCCCGGTGGAGAGGTGCTCATGTGCTTGGGTGCAGCGGAGTGGTCATGAGCCACAGAAATGACAACAGTGTCGGCCTTAGGATGTGCTTTCAAGAACGGGGCATCCTTTGGCGCCCAGTAAAGCCTGTCCGCCCTCTTGGGGAGAGCCAGGAGGGAATGAGGCATCTGCCAGACAGTAGCGGTGAGGTCCTGATGAGGTCCAATCCATGGAGGAATGGGGACTGGAGACAGAGACTCTAATTCCAGGTGTTCTGTGAGTCTCTGTCTCATAGGGTCCTGATCCTCTGACTCCCAGTCAAAGAAATCCTTCATGGATCTCAGAAGGTCCGAAAAGGCAAGGTCCTCTGGTGGGGATTTCGGGGAAACCTTGCCTGACGGGCCCTCAGGCTCCTCCAGGACATCCTCCACAGAATCATCGACCCCCTCGTCATCGTCTGCCCCTTCGTCAGGACGGTGACAGATATCAGGAACTGTGACGTCCTGTCGAGCCTTCCCCCAAACGTGCACCATAGCCACTGAAGAACTATTCAGGGACGGGGACCTTGGAGACCGTGGGAGAGGGTGTCTCGTCTCCAGGTCAGAGACCAGCTCTAACTGAGCCCCCTGCCACCAAGACTGGATTAGAGTCTTGAAGTCCGGTGTAACTGGAGGAGGTGGAGGGAGTTGCAAATGAGGTTGGAGCTGAGGGGGTGGAGGAGGAGACAGTATTACCGGTAGTGGCGGGTAATGGTAACCCTGGAATCCCTGGTAATGAGGGTAGGGATTGAATCCAGGGTAAAACTGTCCATAGTGGCTCCACTCTGGAGGGAGGCCAGCCGGGTAATGGTCCCCAGGGAACCCTAACGGGTAATAGGGGACAGTTCGGGGTCTACAGTAGATTCCCTTTGTCTGATCTGACGGCGAGGGTACCCACGTTGGACCCGCTGTGGTATAAATAGGCTGGGGGTCCAGCGTTGGGACAGCCCACGTCAGGGTAACCAACGTCGGAACCAGCACCACCCGATCTGGTGCCGGGAATGGGTCCGGCGTCAGAGCCGGACGAAGGGCCCTAACAACTGGACTGGATCTGGCATCAGGGCCCATGACTGAGGCCGATCACTGGGTCCCGGCTGAGGAACCGTCATCAGGACATCCGGCATTGCAGCCAAAGGCTGAAGCCAATCGCTGGGTCCCAGCTGAGGAACTGTAGTCGGGACATCCGGCATCGGAGCAGGATTCGCTGGGTCCGCTGGCGGGATCTTGGCTGGAGTCGGCTCTATAGGGATCCCACCCGGCGAAGGAGGAGGAGGGCCTCTACTGGTAGGCCAGCCGGCCGAGGAGGAGACTCTTTCCCCTTGATCACAAGGGGAGAGCGTGAAGTAGATCCTGCAGATTCGACTACGTCGAGGGAATCCCAGCCGTCTTCGCCGGAGGTATCCGCTGAAGAAGGGGAGAGTACGGGCAAAGAAAGAGAGGGGCCTTCTCCCCCTGGTTCCGAAGGTCACTGGGTGAGTTGCTGCTGGGCCCCGATGGGGGAACCACACCGAGTGCGCATCTTAACAGGTGGCGTCGGGTGGGAGGGGGAGGAGTCCCCGGCCGACTTATCGATGGGTGCCAGGCGGGTTCCCACAGGCTGGGGAACTGGCTTACCAGCGGCTGCGTGATCCCCGGAGGAGCCGGGGGACGATTTATCGGCTGGTGCAGTTGTCGGAGGGGTCAACGGTCGACTGACCCACTATGGCCTTACCAGACTTACCGTCCGATTTCCTGGGCAGTGGCTGGGCCTTGCTCGTCGAGGGCCACATGTCATCCACGGATTGCTCTCAAGAGTTCTCCTTGTTCTTCTTTGATGAAGAAGATTTATCTGCTGAGGACTCTCTTAAATCAATCCATCTTCTCAAGAGAAGTCAGGTGGACTTTCAAGAGATGGGCCTCCAGAGCCTGTTGTCTCCTTTTCTTAGTGGCCTGGTCAAAGGTCTGGCACTCTGGACAGGATGGTCTGGGCCCAGACAGAGGACACACTTAAGATGACCGTCCTTATGTAGAATCTGCGTGCCACAGGACAAGCACTTCTTCGGCGAAGACATCAATGTACATGTACAAAAAAAAAAAAAGAAAATGTTTGGTGAAGGAAAATCTGACACAAGACTTTTCACGACAATTGCTGCAATGCGATTGACACGAGGTGACGGCGGGAAAGAACTGGAGGGCGGGTGTGGGGACCACCCACTTTATACAGTCATGCTGATGTCAGTCACGTGACGTCGGGTGGGCGGTCCCCCATAGGGATTGCTAGAAAAGTCTGCCGTGCGGCCCGACGCCAGATGGCACCAGTCCTATATGTGATGACCTACTGAAGGAATCCTCTCGAAGTAAGATCTATTTTATTCCTGCACAAGAATACATACAATAAAAAAAGGGGGGAAAAAAAAATCACATTTTTAAAATTTGTTTCTACAAAATCTAAAAGGGCTATTAGATAATCTAATATACCATTTCCAGGGTGTGGGTATTAAGAATTTACATGCCTCGTGTTTTGCTCACTCAGCCGCAACAACACACCAGGCATGGTAAATCCTAGCATAACCCACACGCTGTCATGGAATATTGCTTAAATACACCATACATTACATTTCAAGTCCAGTCTCCATAACTTGTCACATTGGAAAGGAACCATTCAGTATAGCTTGTTCAAGAGGGTAACAGAATTTCTTACAAGTTTTGTGTGTATTTTTCTGAATGCTACACTATATTCTCTCCAAGGCCAAGAAAGAGGAAAGATTAGATTCCTACTGCGCAATCGTTGGGCTAGAAGGGCCCATACAGTTTTGTGCAATCATTTTTTATGGAGCAGCTGATGTCATAGTCCACAAAGGGGACTCCACCCTCACGACTGTCTTGGAAATGGCATCCCATTCCAAGGAGGAGTTGTCTAGGTGACTTTCTGGGGGGTTTCTAAAGCCTTACTCACCCAATTTCTGTTTATACTTCTTTGGTCAGCACTAGGCAGAACCCCACAGCTGTAGCCATGCCTCTTCCCGCCGGGAGGTACGTCTCTGACCCAGTGTGCAGAATGGTGCACCATGACCCATAGCTATTTTAGTCCCACGGCTCTCCCCTCACCTACCATTTGGCTTCCAGGCCGGCATCTCCTAAGAAACAGTCATTAGTGATGGAGGATGCAGGCACCTGTGACTGTCCTCACAGGTGGGGAGCGAAAGCCTCGATGGGCATAGGTGCTTGGTCAAGTATCACCTGCCTGCCCAACGACAAGCTGCCTTTTCCCCTGAAATTCTGCCCACAAGGTCACAGGGATGCCACTGTGCTGGCACATCATATTCACCACAAATGTTCTGCCAACTGCACCATCATCTCTGGTCCTCCAAGTGGTAGCAGCAGAGGGGGACTTACAGCCCTTACTTCCCAGAGCAGAATGACCAATGGAACACTCTGTCCTCCTCCTGTTGACCCGCCATGATGCCCCAGGCACAAGCGCAGGTAGATGGCACAGCAAGAAGCACTGGTAGCCTGGCAAAGTACTTTGTGACAAGACAGAGAATAAACAACAATGCAGATCAGTGAATTCCTATATAACATGGTCAATCCACAGTTGGGTTCAGCCAATGTCAGACTGTTGAACAAAAGTTTTAGCAACTTATTAACAACCACGGAAGTCCAAGAGTGAGTTACTGCCTCAAGCCTACTCGCTGATATTTAGTGTTTCCCACAATATGCAAAGTCTTGGGACTTGCATGTTACGTATGTCAGTGAATGAAACTATACTGAAAACAAACTGTGGTGAAGGGCAGAGGAAAAGTCAAAAATTGCTCGGGCTTTGTTACTAGTCTTCCATGGCGGCAGCACAATTGTGGTATAGAATAAACAGTGCTGCCCTTAGGAGAAGGTGAAAGGGTGCAATTGTACAACAAACGATAAAGGCACAGGCTGTATTGTCCTCTTCATTTGTTGTTATCCAATTTCTGTGTGTCCTTCGCCAAGCTCTTGTACTTTTCTTTTACTTTCTACAATTCTCCCGTTCCGTATGTATATTAACACATTTAATTTCTTCTTTTTTCTCTCTGTGCTCTCCAAAAGCAAAAACTATAGCAATATTGGAGATCAAGGTTCTGCTGGGAGGGGTAATGGAGGAAAGCTTTGGTCTGCAACAGCACTGGGAACCAACACTCAAATGATCTGGGGATTTAGGACAAACATTGGTCAACAAAAATATTCAATCCTTCCAGATAACTGGAAACGTATCAAAACACCATCACCAAAAACGTGATCCTTAATTAACAGTCTGGGAAATTATCTGGGATGTGGTGAGATGTAGCTACAGCTAGTTGGGATGAGTCTGCTGCTGAAATGAACATTGGAACAAACATTATTATTTCACCCACAGTCTGATAAAGAAATTCAATCATTTTTTCATTTTATTTAAAGAAGGCCTATGGACGAAACTGTCCTTTTTCATAGGCAACTGTACACAAAGACATACAAAAACATGTAAATATACCACACAATACAGACTTTGTTAAAATAGGTACAATGATACAAACTGAGAAAACATGATCTCAAAGCAGATGTAAGCTGATAAAGACATCTGAGTAGTCAAGTTCTAAGGCAGAGACTCCAAAAGCTTCCAGTTCTGTAATAAAATGAATCCCGGTCAACTTTATTTCTACACCGTGGCAGCTTCAACACAGCTTGCTATGAAGACCTTGTAACAGAAGAGTCATCATTTTCACCAAGGAACCTAGGTAGTGCGGTACCTTCCCACTGTTCATTTTCCATGCCCAACAACCTTATGAGTACCAAATGCTCTGAGTCAACTTGGGTATGTTCAATATTGAATAAAGCATGCAGGTAGGACACCCCATAGATTCAAACCAAGGGTGCTGCACTCTAGACCTAGGCAGGGTGCGGGTGTGGGGCTGCAAGCCAAATATGTATGGAAAAAGTACAGTTACGTAAGAACTTACCGTAACAGTAGATCTTCGAGAGGCGCTCTTGTAGTAGGTAATTACATATAGGACCGACGCCGGCCGGCGGCAGGACCCCACAGAAAAATTTCTAGCTAGCAGTCCCTGGCGAGGGACCGCTCCCACGTCAGGTGAATGGCATCATACGACGTCGGTATAAAGGGGCAGTCCCGGATGCCCGCCTTCCAGTCCTTTCCCGCCACAGACCCGGAAGGCCCGGATGAGAGAGAAGCGGATGATTCCATTCCTGGGAAAGGAGCTGACAAAGCCTAGGGGGATGGAGGGCGGGAAGGTGATACCTACTGCAAGAGCCTCTCTCTAAGATCTACTGTTACGTTAAGTTCTTACGTAACTGTACTATCTTACTTCGAGAGGACTCTTGCAGTAGGTAATTACTGTACATATAGGACTGAATCCCAAGCAGTCTGGAACAAAGTAAAGGCACCGGGAGAAGGGAACTACTCTAAAAAGTAGCCCTAGCCGTGCAAGCCTCAAGACAGGAGGCCTTGCAAAACGGCCAATCTGAAGCCTGCTCTACGGCGAGAGGCAATATCCAAACTGTAATGTTTTGTAAAGGTATGGACGGAAGTCCAGGTGGCGGCAGCGCATATGTCTGCCGCAGACACATTCTTGAAACAAGCCGCTACTCCTCTTTTGGAGTGACCGCTAACCTGACCCGGAAGGGTCTTGTTGTACTTGTCATAACAGAAAGTGATGCAATGAGCCAACCACTTTGACAGGCATTGCTTGGAAACAGCATTGCCTTCCCTTTTGTGAGCAAAAGAGACGAACAACTGATCAGCCTTTCTGAGATCCTTCGTCCTGTTGGTGTAGTATCTCAGAATCCAGTGAACATCCATAGTATGGAGTAAATATTCCCCTTGATTAGAGTACTGCGTAAAAAAGGCAGGTAGCTCTATGGACCGATTTAAGGTAGACTCTGCTACTACTTTAGGTAGAAACTTAGATCGTATGAAGAGCAACTCGCTCTTTGTGAAAATCAAATAGGGATTTTACACATAAGGGCCTGGAGCTCGGAAATTCTTCAAGCCGAAGTAATGACCACCAAGAAGAGCGTCTTCCACGAAAGAAACTTCAGATCTGCAGAAGCTGCAGGTTCAAAGGGAGGGAGAGTAAGTTTCTCGAGAACAAAATTAAAGTCCCAAGGGGGAGCAGGAGTACGGATGGGGGGGCCTTAGATGAAGGACCCCTCTGAGAAAGGTCTTAGAGACCTCCAGTTGAGCGAAAGCTTTATCTGCGAAGGGAACATGGTAGGCTGAGATAGCTGCCATGTGAACCTTCAAGGAGGAATGGCTGAGACCCAAGTCGAAGAGATGACGTAAGTACTCCAGCAGAAAAGCCACTGAACAGGAGAAAGGTTCCACATTCTTGGAGGCTGCTCAAATCGAGAATCTCTTCCACTTCATGGCATAAGTGGACCTGGTGGAGGGTTTTCTAGCCTCCACTAAAATTTCCGCCACTTTTGGAGAGACACCAAAATGGGATTGGGCTAGGTCTGCAGGAGCCATGCATGTAGTTGAAGGGATTTGAGGCCTGGGTGGACCAGGGTCCGCTGATCCTGGGTCAGCAAACCTCGAGATAGAGGAAGAGGAGGATCCTCTGAATATTGTTGCAGAAGAGAGAACCAGATTTGCCTGGGCCAGAAAGGAGCGATCAGAATCATTCTCGCTCCTTCTGTGGCTAGTTTCTGCAATACTCGTGAGATAATAGGAATTGGGGAAAAGCATAGACGAATCTGTCCTTCCAGTCTAGAGACAAAGCATCGCTCCAAAAAGCGCCTCGCTCTGGAATGAGCGAGCAAAAGGTGGGAAGTTTTGCGTTTTAGGAAGAGGCAAACAGGTCTACCTGCGGAGTCCCCCAAAGCTGAAAGATATCGTCTAGTACCCCTTGGTCCAGTTCCCACTCGTGTGCCAGAGCAGAGGAGCTGCTTAGCTTGTCTGCCAGAGTGTTGTCGAGCCCTGGAACACGAATCGCGTTAGGTGAAGGTCGTGTTGTGTTGCCCAATCCCAAACCCTCATTGCCTCCTGCATAGAGGTAGGACCCGAGTTCCTCCCTGTTTGTTGATGTACCACACTCACGACATGTTGTCCGCCTGACGGCTAGGTGGCCGGAAGGGATGTATTGGTGAAGGGCTTGGAGAGCGTACAGCACAGCTCGAAGCTCGAGCACGTTGATGTGGAGAGCTTGTTCCAGTCTGGACCACGAGCCCTGGGTCTGATGAAGACCTAGATGGGCTCCCCAGCCTTTGCCTGATGCATCTGTAGTCAGAGTCTGGGAGGGGGGAGGATGAAAGAAGGAGACCCCCTGAAACAGGTTCTCTCGAACCATCCACCACTGCAAGTCTCGCACCATCAGCGATGAGATCAGAATGAATTGATCTAGGTCGTCCACAAGTTGATCCCACTGGGAGCGAAGAGTCCACTGAGAGATCCTCATGTGGAGTCAAGCTTGGGGGACTGTCGGAATAGCGGCCGCCATGAGCCCCAGAAGATGGAGACCGACCTCGCCGAGACCCTCCTGCATTCTGATAGCAGGGAAATCTGGGTTTGGAGACAGGCCACCCTGTCCGGAGGCAGGAAGGCCTTGCTTACGGTCGTATCGAGGATAGCCCCAATGAACTGTAGCCTCTGGGAAGGATCCAGATGAGACTTGGAATGGTTGATAGCAATACCCAGGCAGGTGAAAACCTGCTGGGTGAAGGAGAGAAAACGCAGGAGTTCCTCCCTGGACAAGGCCGCCAGGAGCCAGTCATCCAGGTAAGGGAACACCTGTACTCCCATTGTACGCAGGTGGGCCGCTACCACAGCCAGGCATTTGGTAAATACTCGGGGGGTCGAGGACAGACCAAAGGGGAGCGCCTGAATTGGTAGTGGTCCCTGAAACGCAGAAACGAAGATACTTGATGTGAGAAAGGCTAATGGGAATGTGCAGATAGGCATCCTGCATATCCAGTGCACAAAGCCATTGACCGGTCAAGGAGGGGCAGAAGGCTCTGCAGAGAGCATCCTGAACCTTTTGTATTCCACATAAAGATTCAGGGAACTGAGATCTAGAATGGGTCTGAGATCTCCCGTCTTCTTTGGGACCAGGAAGAAATGAGAATAGTAACCCATCCCTTGAAGATGAAGGGGGACGGGTTCTATCGCCTGCTTTGTGAGAAGGGACGAGATTTCTTCCCGGACCAAAGGAAGATGTTCCCTTGAATAGGACGATTTCAGGGGTGGGTAGAAGGGTGGTTTCTGAAGAAACTCTATGGAATGCCCTTCCGCTATAAGCTGGAGCACCCAAGAATCCGTGGTTATCCTCTCCCATCCTGGAAGGTGGAGGGAAAACCTCCCTCCTACCGGTTCCTCTGGGAAGTCCAGAGGCGGTGGGAGAGGAAAGGAGTCAGGTGGTGTGGGGCAGTGCCCCAGCTGAAGCACCCGCTGCTTTTTTGGGCGGGAGGGCCCGGCATTTGGTGGCCCGCCTTCCCTGTGGTTTCGCCTCCGGCCGAATCCATCTGCGAAAGGGACGGCGCTGCTGTCGTTGGGGACGGTACACGGAATCCATGGATTTCAGAGCCGTCCCCTTCTCCTGCAAATCGGTGATGATGTCCTTGACATCACCCCCGAAAAGGTGCTTCCTGAATAGCGGATTGCACCTCCGGGATCAAACCTGACACGGGAGCCAGGCATGACGCCGCAGACCCATGGCGAAAGCGGAGCTCCACCCGGCAGTGTCCACTGCATCGTATGTCGCCCGCAAAATGTGGTGACTGGTCGAACGAGCAGAATGGATGAGGTTGGCTAACTCCTTGTTTGATGTGGGAGTCCGCTAAGGAGTCCAGCTTGGATTCCACCTGGGTAAGGACAGCCTTCTGGTAATCCCCCATGTGGGCGACGTAATTCACGGCCCGAATTCCCAGTGTGGAGGAGGCGTAAATCTTTCTTCCATACTGGTCCAGAAGGCGAGATTCCTTATCAGGAGGAGATGAGCTCAGATGTTTTGGATGTGCCGACCGGCCATCAACGGCGCTAATCACGACCGAGTCGGCCCGAGGGTGAGAGTCTAGGTAGTCCACACCCTCAGGAGCCTGGTGTAGCCTGTTTGACTTCCTGGGAAGTGGGGCTCAGGCTGACGGTTGTTTCCAAATCGTGGTAACAAGGTTGGCGTGAGGCTCAATCCAGGGCGGCACTAATGTTGGAGCTGTCACGGGCAGATCCAGATGTTCAGCGAGTTTAAGTCGCTGAGGATCTGGTTCCAAAGAGTCCCACTAGTGTACTTCCTGGATTTTTCTAAGCAACTCCGTGAAAGATGGATCCTCCGGAGGAGACTTCGAAGGGGTCCTCAGTCGGGGCTCAGACGGAGAGCGGGGCTCGTCGTCTCTCTCGGAGCATCCCTTGGAAGAGTCCAAGGAATCCGATAGGGAAGAAGAAGAGGAAGAAGAACAAGACTCCCTTACGCGACTCGGGGGAGGAACGGGTTCCTTGGGTGGTACCCGTAAATGCATGTCCTGCCCCTCTCTGGACCCAGAGAGAAGAGCTCTGGAGTCCGGAGGTGGAGAGGGAGTGTGCCGCCTTGGATGTATGGGAGCCAGTGGCGGCACCATCGTCGTAAGGCAGCTTTCTACCTCCCTGGTGAGTTGAGCCTTGGCCTCGGCCCACCAGGCGGCCAGAGTCTCCTGCAGATCCACCAGCGACCATGGGGGCGGTGGAGGTAGAAGAAGAGGGGGAAAGTGTACGGGTTGTACCCGTAAGGCGAGTATCCAAAACCCGACTGCGGGAAACCCGGCATCGGGTACTGCAGCGTCGGATACTGCGGTGCTGGATACTGTGGTCCCGGGTATGACGGCGTCGGATAAGACGGCGGGTACCCGGGAGCCGGGGGAGCTGCCGGGGCAGACGGCCCGGAAGGCAGAGGGCCCGACAGAGGGGGAACATCCAGAAGCGGGATGTCTCCTGGAGCCGGTAGAACCGGCATCGGAGGTACCGGCAGAGGTACCGACCGGGCCGTGTCCGGGGCCGACGCTATTCCGGTTCCGACGGAGGAGGGTCTGACGGAGGAGCAAGATCCTCGACCGTCCGGGATGGAGGAGAGAAATCCGGGATCATGCTGGGGTGACTCAGGCCCCCAGACGGCAGCAAAGGCTGCGGGAACCGGTAATGACGTGGACGTGGGAGGGTCTGGCTGCCGGTTCCGGTTGCCGGGCGCATGTCGGAGAAGCCAACATGCAGCTTAGGGGTGAGTTCCTGGCGGCACTGGAGGAGCCGGGCGTCCTCGCTTATGTGGAGCCCTCACCGGAGGCGGGCCGAGGGGAAGGATCGCCCGGTCCGGGGTAGAGGTCGTGCGCCTCAAGGGTCGGGCGTCTATCGACCCTCTCCTTGCGGATATCGGAGAAGCCGACTTCGACTTGGAGGAGTCGCCGACGCCAGTAGGTCGCGAAGCCTGCGCCGAACCGGGCAGAGGCCTCCAATCGCCTGGAGGCGCCTGCAAGGCCCAGCGAGCCAGACGGGTGGGCTAACCTCTCCTCCAAAACCTTGAGGCGGTAGTCGAGCTGTCCCCTGGGGACGTTACTTTGGTCCCAGCTGCTCCAGCTGGAAGACGCGTAGAGGAGGATTCTCCCGTGCTCTCTCCTTGTCCTTCTCTTTCCGATGTCCTTCAGGGGAAGTAGATGCCTGCCTCAACTTTTTCAACTCCTTTTCCATAGAAGACATCTTTTTCTTGAGGAGATGGGCTTCCAGGGACTGTTGGCGCCATTTACGGGTAGCCGCGTTGAAGCTGAGGCAATGCTGGCACTTCTCGACCGGGTGATCGGGGCCTAGGCAGAAAAGGCACAGGGAATAGCCGTCCTTGTGTGGCAGTTGGGCGCCGCACGAGTCGCACTTGTTTTTGTGCTCGAAGGGTGTAGGGGACGAAATACACCGACGATGTACCTGACGACTGATTGAAGAATAACTATTTTTCGGTAAAAACCGATGAAAGGTAGGGCTGACGAAGCACGAACTTTACCGCGAGGCACTGCACAAGCTAACAGCGGGAAAGAACTGGAAGGCGGGTGTCCGGGACCGCCCCTTTATACAGACGTCAGATGACGCGGTCACCAGCGTGGGCGGTCCCTCGCCAGGGACTGCTAGATAGAAATTTTTCCATGGGGTCCTGCCGCCAGCCGGCGTCAGTCCTATATGTAATTACCTACTGCAAGAGCCCTCTCGAAGTAAGATCAACCAAGCCTTACCTGGCGAGGCGCCGGGACACCTGGAGACATGGACATTCTGTCTTGGTTTGCCTTATAACCTTATTTGTACTTTGGCAACATTGCTGACAATAAAGTGGAATTTACACCATGCAACTGCGTGGCCTGATCTTCACTGGAGGTTACATTCCTGGCTCTGGAGTGCAAGTGTACGTTTGTTGTTTTTTAGGACACCTCATAGGCAGGTCAGAAGCAGATCTGCACTCCCTGTTTAAACGGCATCTCAACCCTATGCAATGCTGTTTTACCAGCAGAGGAACAGGGTTTATTTTTGGGTGGGGAACTGAGACAACTGGCACACAGTTTTTAATTCTGACCCACCTTTTCTTCTACCTTGGGGACAACCTGCTCTCTGTTACAGAGGTTTTAAACTGCTGTTTTATGAATCTGTGCTTGAACAATATGACCCATTATTTTGTTCATTTGACCCCTAGTTTTTATACCCAGTGGGTCAGTGTCCCACATAGATAAATACCTGAAATGAACCCTGGAGGAATATACACTGTAAAATCATAATCAATAGTAGGGATTATGAAAGACAGAAAAACAAACCTGTTTTCAGGTTTCTGGTATGAGATTTAATCTGTCATGATAAAGGACCCCAATGTTTTTTTTATTTACTGTCTTAACAAGGTTATCTATGTGTAATGAGTACGGAAGGTTACAGATTTTAAAACGATGTCTGGTCAGTTCTGACTCTTCACTGGTCAGGACCCTGTCACATGGTACTACTTTAACGTAGCATATACTCCTGTGCAGAAGACATGGTAGGAATGCATTAATCAAGAACACGACCAGTTGGGGTCAGAAAGGTCAATATGCTAATTACATATCCTCACGGTCAAAAATGTTACTGTGTAAATCAAACAACACCGAAACAGAGCAAAAGGAAATCATGCAAATTCACACACACACACACACACACAAAGCCCCCCTACCCGCAACACCGCTCAAGAATCACAAAGCATAAAGGCAACCACTCCAACAAGTTTTAAAAAAAAACATAGTACTTCCTACTCAAATCCAACCCCCAAAAGCCTAAGTGCGGCTTCCACAAGAAAAACATTTTAAACACCTAATAAAAACACAAAATACATTTCAAAACTAGATTCAACACAACAAAAACATGCATGAATACATCGTTAAACCATCAGCAAACCTTCTAAATCTTCTATAAACACTGATCTAACAGCTAATAAAATATCTACTCACCTACAAGGAGAGGTCAAACTTTTGCTTGAATCTCAACTGCCCAGCAGTGCACCTTAAAAAGCAGCTCCCTAGTAGCTGGTCCCTCCAACGTCAGCGATAACTAACCTGGCCAGGAGTGTGCAGACAAAATCCCGCATCTTAATTCTTTTTCTTTCAAAAGTTACAGCCCTCGTAATTTTGTTTTCCACCATAGCCGAAAAAAACAAGCCGGCTTCCCGATTTCCAAACCACGCACCCACGCAGCCCTGTTTTGTGATGTCACAAAACGAAAGCTGCGTGAGCGTGCCCCATTCACTTCTATGGGGGCAATATTGCCATACATTTACAGATCACTTATAGTTGCGATTTTCATAAATTAAAGTGATCGAGTTGACTATAAGGGTCCTATTAGTCAATCTATCGCTTTGATTATCGCAGCCTTCGCTTTGTGACATCACAAAACAGGGCTGCGTGGGGGCATGGTTTGGAAATCGTGAAGCCCGCTTGTTTTTTTCGGCTATGGTGAAAAACAAAATTACGAGGGCTGTAACTTTTGAAAGAAAAAGAATTAAGATGCAGGATTTTGTCTGCACACTCCTGGCCAGGTTAGTTATCGCTGACGTTGGGGGCTAGCCACTGTCCCACTAGTAGGAAGCTGCTCTTTAATGAGGTCAAATGACATCTAATAAATAGCCTAGAGTACCAGGTCTGGGTTGTACCACATGGAAAGAACAGGAAGTACAGTTCAAGCCCTTGTTAGTTGAGCAGTGCCTTTGGTTTGTTCACGATGGCCATCTAAATTACGAAAATCGGAGTTTAAAAACAGCTTCATTCATGTCTGTGGAGTGCACCCTCGTGCTCTCCATATAATGACATCACAAAACATGCTAGCGCTGGGGCAGATCGCAGTATCAGGAGGTACCAGGAAGCAGAAGGGATCGGTGCGGCTCCACGGAGCCAAAACAGAATCCCTTCCCTTCCAAAATAGGGGCAACTACAAATGGTGATATTGGCAGCATATCAACTGTGGGCAGGGTAAGGGTTCTTCATGCTTCTCGTTGTGTTGCTCTTTAAACGGGCACTGTCAGCTCCCCACCCAGGGGTGCCGGAAGATTGTAAAAGGCTGGGGTGCTGAAGGTCAAAAGGGAACTTGTTACAGTATAAAGGGCACTTTTTCCAAACCATTTGTTGATATACAGGAATATAATAAATACACATTTATGATGACAGTAATGATGTTGAGTACATTTATATAAAAAAAGTACATTTATAGGCTGCATATGAGAATATTTAAATAGCTTTAAATGCATGTATAATTTTAAATAAAACAAAAATAACTGCCCAAGCAACAGCTGCACAGTACAGATAGACTGCAGCCAAGGTGAAGGCAAGCAAGGGTACACTGCACAGAGATGATGGACCAAGAGTTTCCTTCAATCCTTCACACTCCAGTGCATCTAGCACTAAGATGTGACATATTAAAGGCACCCCCTTCTCCCAGTATAAAGGAGGATACTTTGGAGTAAACACATCTAAAAAAAAGACAAACAATCCTTAAAAAGGGAAAAAGCAAGGCATTCAAATTATAGCGTACTCTGCAGCGAAACATGTTTCTTGTCTCTGTTCCTGAACCCACTTGTCTGCCTTCCCTCCCTGCGACAGCTGTTCAACACACAATGATAATAAGAGCAGTAACAACTTTGAGGTAGCCAATATAACTAAGGAGAAAAGACCTGGCTACCATTACCTTGCTGAATAAAGCTACAGACAGGTTTGCTAGCCAAAAAGGTGTGTCAGGGCCCACCACCCCGTGCTTTAACAAACTGCTTCTGTACTGTCTCCAACCAATCTGAAAATTAAACACCCAATTAAGGGTTTGAGATCAGCCCAGTATATAGAGTTTGAAGTGCCAAAGTATAGGACAAAATGTGGGTGTGCAACATTGTTTTACCTAGGTCCAAAAATCTGGATTATACAATGGGGTATGAAAATCCTGTAACCTCATTGGTCAAAATACATCACATGACCGTGATAAATCCTCCAGTATACCCACTTTAAAAGTTTTATATCACTATAAAAACAAAAAAAACAAGCTGAACATTGTATAATAGCAATATACCATGACAGAGTGTGGGTATATGGGTGTATTTACCACATCTGGGGTGGTTAAGTCACTCGGCTGTGCTTCGTGACCGAACCACACCAGGCGTGGTAAATCCACCAATATACCCACTCTCTGTCATGGTATATTGCATATATAATCTACGCGCTGATCTTAGATCCTATGGTATCAAAGTGAGTTGGACTAGGATTAGACAGTGATACCATAAAGTGACGAATGTTGCACAGCATTGGAAAATAGTTTTAATAGAAGGGTAATTAGTGATTAGTGGGGATGTTGCTTAACATGTTGAAAGGTATTTCAAATGTATATGTATATTTGTATTTTTGTACGTCTTAATAAATTTTCTCCCTCGACTGTAACCAGGTTAAGCACTTTAGAAGGTGTCCCTTGAAAATAAGTGTACTTGTGTACTCAATGGGATTGTTCACCTTGTTCATTTATAGATGAATAAAATCAGTACTACTTCCTCTATACAACAGCAGGAACATGGCCAGTAATCTATATCCAGTGCACCAGAGTCCCCAAACAGCAGCATTTCCCCCTTTTCTGCCAATGGCTTCCACCAGTACCTTACTACTTTTATCACAACAGTAAACACTTCTGTTCATTGTGCTAGTTCTTTTGCTTTCATCCCACCAGAACCACTTACCTGTTTAGCAATGCACCTAAGAGGTGGTGCTATGCTCCAGATCAGTTCAGTCTAAAATGGGATTTACTTACATTTTGAGAGTATGGTGCAGAGATCAGGTTGGATCAACCACTTTTCATAATATAATGCTCCAAAAAAATTACCTGGTATATCAGGCATTTAAAAAGTTCAGGACCACAAATCATATATCTCAAACTGTGCAAATACTGTATTCCAATCAGCACTACAGTAATCATATACAGTATCACACTTCCATCAATTATAAGCTTTTTTAGCAATGAATCGGATACTTTTTCAAATTACAAATATGTGGAACTACGCTTCACTTAGTTATGCTGTGCATATATCTGAAAACGTGTACAAAATACAAAACAGTCAGATACAGATACTAATACCCAGTTTTACACTTCAGCCGTGCTGTGCATAGTAACTCACAGTGAGAACAATCTGCACTGAATCAGAGAGTACCTAGAACACTAATAATACTGAGAAATGCTGTGTGTCATTTTCTTCTACTGGTGAGTGAATGGATATGGCTCTCATAAACACACTGAGCAGCACTTCATACTGTTAAATGATCTTATTAAAATATTTTGATTGCCTTACACAGCATCAATACTATAAGGTAAGGAAGTCAAATTACTACATATACAGGATCACTGTGTACTCTCAATATAAAAGGTTCAAGTTTATTTGCAGGAAAACGGCACTGAACATGCTCATTTAAAAGGAAGTCCCTCCTAATACAATAATAATAAGATAATATAAGCCCTTATAGGATTTATTTTGACATCTGAAATCTGAGGATGTAGCACATTTTCTGGACCTGGAAGGATACTACTTCTTTATTCAACTGCAAGCTGTGTAAGAAATTCTATATTGCACTTGATATCTGCAACAAACGTGCACTTTTGCTTAATTCTGTGGGAGGTGAAACTAACTACCCTTGGTAATTGCTTTTTATTCACATATTTATTTAGTGTTTAACCAAGAAGGGGCTTGCAAACTCTGTTTATCTTGTTAGTAACTTCAGAAGGATTTAAATACTGCATTTGGGTAGATCCTTGGAGGTAGCTAGATTGTCTACTAGGATTTGCTGACAGTTAAACTATTTTGAAACAAGGCTGAGGAGTTTTAAAAGAAGCTTGCAAACTCTGCTTATCTTGGAAGTAACTTCATAAGTGTTTGAATACTGCATTTTGGTTGTCCCTTGGGGGTAGCTGGATTGACTACTAGGATTTTGGGACAGAAACTATTATTAAATAATTTACTGGTGCGTAGGAGTTTGTGATAGTTAAACTATTTTTAAAAAAGTTACTGTGGTTAAGGAGTGGTCATAGAAAAACCTGCAGTGTGAAACAGGAAAAGACAGTCTTTCAAGCAACAGAGGGAGGTGGATCTAGGTTTACATTTGTTTGTTATAATTCTTAACATTTTCAGTGCAGGAAAAGTTTAAAGCACAGCTGACTTATTTTGGGGCTGACAGCTTTCAGAGCACAAACCACCAGGCCTGTTTTGGGGCTAGGGAGGTTTACCTGTGTCTGACCTGAATGTGTGGATTTTTCTCTGTTTGATTAGCAGGGTATTTTCTCTGTCAAATTGTTGTGTAGGGCATCTTGCTGACAGGAAGGCACTCATCGTAGCGGTGGGTCAGAGCTTTTAGCTGATTGTTTTGTGAGGGCACAGTTTAGGCCCATCCCCTTCCCACCCCTCACCCCACCCACCCCTGGAAATAGTTCCTTTATACCTGGGGTTCTGACATCATTTCCTCAAGAGTGCAAGGTGCATATCGCTGTCATATCCTCTCTAGCACACTGCACTGACAATATAAGCATACACATTGTATTATATATATATATATATATATATATATATATATAAATAAATAACAAACCAATCTCACACACAAAAAAAAAAATGTGGGGAGTAGTGCAATGTAATGGTTGTGGGGCAGCAGTCTTCCGGGAGTCTTTCTGGAGGCTGAGATGCTGCCCTATTTGCAGACAACTCTCTGCCCTGAGGGAGGAAGCTGCCCGTCTTCAGGCCACACTGGACAGTAGTAAGGGGACCTTCCCCCAGGCCACACTGGACGGTAGGAAGGGAACCTCCCCCATCCAGGGAGCACCAGAGCCACCACCACTACCTCAGAGGTTGCGAAGAAAGCACAGCAGTTGGACCACAGTGGGCTCAGGGAGGGTGAGGATGGTGGAACAGAGGCACACCCAGTCAGTTGTTCCACACCACAATCCATACACCATTCTGGGGGAGCATAGCTCCCCTATGGATGCACCCACAGAGGAGACTAAGGAGGCTGAGGACAACTGTCACAAGGGAGGCCCACAGGAAGGAGGCAGAGGACACCACAAGGAAAGGAAGCAGCTCCTGGTGGGGGACTCAATTATTAGGGGGATAGAACTGGGGGGAGCAGGGAAAACTGAAGTAAGGTGCCTGCCTGGTGCCATGGCTTGGAGAGACAGGAAGCGCATCCTCAGGATCACGAGGAAAGCTGCACGGGAGTCTGAGCTGGACGTCACTGTCGACCTAGGGACAAATGACTTGGCTAATCATGAGATTAGAGCAGTGCAGAAGGACTTTGTAGAATTGGGGAGGGGCCTAAGACAAGTAGCACACACAGTATCCTTCTCTGAGGTGCTGTCTGTCAATGGCATGAGTGAGGCAAGGGTACTTTGCACCATGCAGTTTAATGAATGGTTGAAAAAAATGGTGTGGAGCACAGGGGTTTGGCTTCATTGGGGACTGGGGTTCCACCTGGAGGGCAGCCTATACTGGCAGGATGGTCTGCATCTGTCCAGGAAGGGAACAAGTCTTTTGAGCAATCAGTTTAAATGCTTCATTGGCAAGCTTTTAAACTAGTCAAGGGAGGCACTGATAAGCAGCAGGAAAATCCCAGCCTCTCCCTACAAAACAGGGTACTAAATGAGAAAAAGACCAAGGTAGACAGGTCAGTGGAGGATGCCGCAAAAGAAGGTAAAGCCATCAAAAAATGGAGAGCAATGAGTACCAATGCCCATAGTCTGAGTAACAAGCTTCCTGAATTAGTGGCATTGATGGAGGAGGAACATCTGGATATCGTGGCAGTCACAGAAACATGGTACACACAAAACCATGACTGGGACATAAACATACCAGGATACACTATCTACAGGAGGGACAGGGAGGGTAAAAGAGGAGGAGGAGTAGCTCTTTACATAAGGGAAGGAATCAAAGCAACAGAACAAAACGGAAAACAGGGAGGTGAAGAAGCACTGTGGGTAAATTTGGAGACCGGCAATGGCACCACAATCCGCACAGGGGTTGTATACAGACCCCCTTCTCAGGGGGAGGAAATGGACAAGGAAATGATAGAAAGAATACTTAGAATGGCAGAAAAGGGAGATATTGCTGATGGGTGATCTGAATATGCCAGATGTTAACTGGAGTGCAGTTGCGCAGTTGCGCAGCACTAAAGAGGGGTTATTCTAGATGCCCCACAAGGGCATGCCTTAGACAATTAGTATTGGAGCCCACCCAGAGGGAGCAATCTTAGACCTGGTTCTCTCAAATGGAGATGAAGAGAGGATCACAGATGTAGAAGTGGGTAGCCATCTGGGAACTAGCGACCATCGAACAGTATGGTTCACAATAAACACAGCAATAGAGTCAAGCCATACAAAGGCAAAAGTACTGGACTTTAGGAGGCTGACTTTACAAATGGGTGAGTGCCTAAGGAATGCACTAGTAAATGGGCAGGAAGGAGGGGTGGAAGAACAATGGGGAATAATAAAACTGCCATCATAGAGGTAACAAGCCTTGTGTGAAGCAAATTAACAAAACGAACGATGTAAGAAACCACTATGGTTCTCAAAGGAAGTGGCAGGAAGGTTCAAGAGAAAAAGAAAGCATTCAGGAAGTACAAGGAATCACAGAAGGAGCAGGACAGGAACTGTATCAGTTAAAGCAAAAGGAAGCTGGGAAGGCAGTCAGAACAGCAAAGGCCCAAACCGAGGAAAAGATAGCCAACTCAGTTAAGAAGGGGGATAAAACCTTTTATAGGTACATCAGGGAGTGAAGGAAGACCAAGGGAGGGCTAGTGAGGCTTAATAAAGAGGATGGAGGGTGGGCAGAGGGTGACTGTGAAAAAGCAGAGATACTAAACAAATATTGTTGCTCAGTATTTACAAAGGAAGTGGGGGAGGTACTTAAAACAAACAGTAGAAACACTCTGGATACAGAAGTTGATACCAGCCCATTTACAGAAGAAAGGGTTCTGAAAGAATTCTTAAAACTGAAGGTGGACAAAGCAATGGGCCTGATGGGATTCATCCCAGAATTCTAAAAGAACCAAGGATAGAACTAGTGACACCAATGACTACCCTCTTTAACAAATCATGGGAGGATGGGGTGGTACCCGAGGACTGGAGAAGGGCAGATGTGATTCCCCTTCACAAAAGTGGGAGCAAGGCAGAAGCAGAAAACTACAGACCTGTTAGTTTAACCTCAGTGGTAGGGAAAATGATGAAATCACTTCTGAAGGAAAGAATTGTTGAGTACCTAGAGGCCAGAGGGGCTCAGGACCCAAGGCAGCATGGATTCACAGTGGGAAGGTCATGCCAGACAAATATGATAGATTTCTTTGACTGGGTGACCAAAGTAGTAGATCAGGGAGGGGCTGTGGACATGGCCTACCTAGACTTTAGCACGGCATTTGACACAGTCCCACACAAAAGATTAATACACAGTTAGCCAGCCTGGGTAAAGAATTGGCTGGAGAATAGGACACAGAGTAATAGTAAATGGAGTCCATTCTGAGTAAGGGAGTTACTAGTGGGGTACCGCAGGGTTCAGTATTAGACTGGTCCTCTTCAATGTCTTTATGTTTACATTGCAGAGGGACTGGAAGGAAAAGTATGTCTCTTTGCAGATGACACAAAGATCTGCAATAGAGTTGATGCACAAGGTGAGGTGGAAAGGATGAGAAGGGACTTGGCAAGGTTAGAGGAATGGTCAAATGTATGGCAGCTTAGATTCAATGCTAAGAAATGCAAGGTAATGCATCTGGGAAACAAAAACCCAGGGCAAGAGTACACAATGGGGGGTGAGATACTAACAACAACAAAAATGGAAAGGGACCTGGGGGTGGTCATATCAGATGACCTAAAGGTGGGCAAGCAATGTGAGAGGGCAGCAAGAAGGGCTGGGGGGATACTGGGATGCATAGGGAGAGGCATCACCAGTAGAAAACAGGAAGTTATTATCCCTCTATACAGACAGTTGGTGAGAGCCCATCTGGAGTACTGCATGCAGTTCTGGAGACCCAATCTCTGCAAGGACATAGACATGATAGAGGCTGTCCAGAGGAGGGCAACTAAAATGGCGCAGGGTCTGCACCGGAAGACGTATGAAGAGAGACTTAAGGACCTGAATATGTATAGCCTCGAGGAAAGGAGGGAGAGGGGGGACATGATAGAAACTTTCAAGTATCTCAAGGAATCAACAACATCCAAGAGGGTAGCATCTTTCAAAAAAAGAGGTGTGCAAGAACAAGGGGGCACAATTTGAAGATAGAAGGGGGGCGGCTCAGAGGTAATTTAAGGAAGTATTTATTCACAGAGAGGGTTGTGAATGCATGGAACAGCCTTCCAGAGGAGGTTGTGGAGTCAAAAACAGTGGTGGAATTCAAGCATGCATGGGACAGTCATAAGGCAATTCTAGGGGGTGGGGGTAGGAAGAAGTAGGCTGCTGGTTAACTAGGATCTGCAGCTTATCCAATAGGTAGGGAAATGGGCAGACTGGGTGGGCAAAGCGGTCCTTATCTGCCGTCAGAATCTATGTTTCTATGTGTGTCAGATGTAGTTATTACCAGGGGTTAACTCCTCCACCTACGTTTCTAAGAAACAATGACTTAAAAGCACAGCACACTACAACAAATTTACATTTTTTACAATTCCAGTAGGGCAATACATGTACTGATCAGTGACTCCTAGGACTTTTCTCAATTTGTAGAGCATCATTTTTTTCAGTTTCCCACTGTTGAGGTACAGAATAGTAGAAGAAATCCAGACCCCTGTTAACTCTTCCACCAGTTGACTGCATACAGAGCTATCTTTTGAGCCGAACTTCTCTGTCAAGCCACTGGGTGGGAATAAAAATAAAAAAAAAAAAAAAAAATTCCTGAGGCCATAATGATGTGTACTGATTGGTCCAGCAGATCAACTGTCCACACTTTGAGCATGTGAGACACAGGAGTGGCATGCTGGACCAATTAGTAATTAAATGAGAATTGTAAATCTCTAGCTCTGTCAGTTCAGAGCTGAGCTCCACTGTCCAAGCGCTGGCCCCTGCTATCTTTACAACATACAGCTGGTATAGATCCTCCCCGCTGAATCAGCATGGGAAGATTAACCCCTTCACACCTGAATTCTTTCAGCCTGAAAGGCACATACATGGCTCTTTTTCAATTTACTTCTATATAATTCTAGTGAGAAGGTGTTAAAAGGGCAATCTATTTTGGCCAAAAACCTGGAGTGATTTTACCCTCCTGGCCCCCACCCCGGTACTGATGCCTATGCTCCACCCCTAAATTCCCAGCCTCGGTCACATTAAATGTGATTTGTAATCTTTCTGCAAACTACTCTGCACACGAAATACAAAGATGCCAATATTTTGGATAAAAAGTGAATTGTAGCCTTTATTTAAACTAAACAAACATTTCGTCAGCCTGCATCAAAATGCCTCATTTAATTGCTATCGTCCATGAGGTGACATGGTGCACTTGTTCATGAACGAGTTTGTAATTTTGGTAGCCATACTGGTAAAAATTGCTTTCAGCTTCTAAAGCATTCACTGATCTTATGAAAATGATAACTGCTTGAAAATGAGTGTTCTAACCATTTTAACCAGTTCACTGCCCCTTGATGTACGCTGTACGGCAAGATAACTGCATCCACATTACCCTATGCCGTAAAGTATACGCTGTCGCCATTTTGATGAACCGGAAGTAAAAAAACAACAAAACTGGTTTCACTTTCAGTTCGTGGATCACAAAGGCAGACTTTTGGCATGTGATAAAAATATGTATGAGGCAGGTTTGGTCAGGTGATCGGGGACATCTGACCCAAACATTCAGCAAATAAGAGACACCAGGGGTGTCTGTGCATGGAGCTGCCGAGTCTACAAAACTACAATGGGGGGCTGTGAATTATTTGCACTAGGACACTGCTGAGGAGCTGAAGCAACACTGCTGCAATGCAGGCATGGTTGTTTTTTGTTTGTTTTATTGTATTTTAAAAAATACAAAACAGGCAAATATAGGCATATTCATGCCAGACACACAGTAAAAAAAATGGCACTGAAAAGGCAAACCACCATGGCAGCGAAAGGGTTAAATATGCACTTGGAAATTCAAGCAGGGACTTCGGGCACATGCAGATGCCTGGAATTGCAGCTTTAATTTTCAAGTGCTTATTTAAAATGGTTAGAGCACTAATTTTCAAGCGGGGATCATTTTCATGAGATCAGTGAACACTTTAGAAGCTGCAGGCTTTTTTTTTTTTAACCAGTGTGCCTATCAAAACTGCAAACCTGGGGACTTCCGGTGACGTCATGAGTATGGTGGCAGCCTAGATCGAGTGGCTCCCCGAGTGATCCCTGAAATAACCCTCTCAATACAGCGCATCCACAAACATCTTCATTGCATTTAGCTCAGAGGGCAACAATAATGCCGAAGAAACGAGGGGAGGCAAAATTTACTCTGCTGGCACACCAAGATGGAAAGAGATCGCAAGATGAGGGGTCGGAAAGTGGAGATTCTCGTGCCTCATCGACCTCGCGCCGGAGTAACGCGACATCCGACCAGGCCCCCCATACCATCCTTCAAAGACAGATGGTACAGATGCTGGCAGAAATCAGAGATTTCTGGAAAGAAATAAAGTTGACGGTCACTGCACTGCGCACTGATATTGGTAAATTGGAGCAGCTCCAGGAGAACAGCGAGGCCCGGACAGCAGAAGTGGAGGGAAGGCTAGAAGATGTGGAGCATGCCATAGCTCAACTACATGGGGATATTAGGACCCTGCAGTCTCGGGCTGAGGACGCGGAAAGCCGAAGTCGACGGAACAACATAAGGCTCTCCAGGATCCATGAAGGAGCCGAAGGTACAGAGATGGTCCCCTTCTTACAAAAACTACTTAGAGAGCTGCTTCATTTGCCTGATTCCATCACCCTAGAACTTAAGCAGGCGCATCGCACTCTGGGCCCTAGGCCGTCGCCGGGCTCCCGCCCCCGAACCATCCTAATGAAGTTCCTGAGGCACCAAGAAAAGGAGACAGTCTTACATACAGCCTGGAAGAGAGGAAAAGTCTTCTACGCATCGCAAAGGCTGTTTTTTGATAATGACTTTGCCCCTGAAATTATGGAATGAAGACGTGCCTACATCCCAGTAATGAAGGTGTTGAAGGCTGCAGACAACAAATTCTGAACGCCTTACCCCTTCAAGATGACGGTCCTTTTTTGTAGATGGTCCACGTACATAAGATGGAGTTGAGGTTATCGCAGAGCTCAGAAATAGGAAGATAGAAGTTCCCCAGCCCAACGCAAACTGAGAGCCCTCCATGGTATCCAAGCTAGCCCAGAGGATGTGGAGCAGCAGGCAGAGGAGCGCCAGGCGTAGGTAGGGTGTGGAGGCCCTCCAAAAGATCGTTGGAGCCTTGCGAGCATCCCAGCCAGCCACGAAGGAACAGCTGAAAGAAAAACTGGATGTTGCAACTTGAGGGGCCGCAAGAATTCCCTTGAACTTTAGTTAATAGAGGGGCTGATAAAAGGATGGCCTAGTGGCTGCAACGGTTACAGAAATTGTGCTATTTGAATTCCCGGGGTGGAGGGGGGAGGGAAGGGCAGGAGGTGGGTGCCCTGAAGTAGGCCTTTTCACCAAACAGGGTCTGAAATATGCTCGGTGTGTGCTGCCAGCTTTGGAGGGGGTCTCTTGTGGGTCTGGGGCATCGGAGCAGACAGCTGGCGAGGCCTGTAAAGCATCTTAAAAGGACTACTTTCCTTTACTGCACTGATGGGGGGTCGGAGGCTCAAAGATGCTGCTTGCTCTGAAGAAGAGTTTGGGATATGAGACTGTAGGCTGGCGCACATACGTAGGCCCAGACCCTCGCGCTGTCAGCCGACAGTGTGTCCTGTGCTATTGGGGGGGGGGCCAAATTCCAGGCTGCGAGCCGTTCGACTGAGGCTCTTACACGGCGATGCTGGGACATAGAGGAGCAAGGAGGGATGTAAGTCAGAGGGGGAGGAAGGGGGAGACATGGGAGGTCTAACAGGGGAGGCATGTGCAGTCCGACCCAGTAAACAGACCATTTCAGCCTGGATATGGAGGGAGGGTGGAACGCACGAGTCGGCTGATAGCTGATCAGGTGAGGCCTTTCTAAATATGCCTCAGTTTCTCCATATCTGGCTCAGCGCGATGCAGAGGAGGGAGGGAGGCAGAAGGTTGAAGAAGGAGGGATGGGGAAAGGTAAGGGAAGGGGGTTAAAAGGTGGAGGGGGGATAGGCATAGCACTCGCTGGAGGCCATATAATATAATTGGAGATGCCTTAACTAAAAACAGGCCTGCCACTAGAGACTTTCTGCTATCTGGAACCAACACCGAAATAGCCACTGAACAGGGACTGATGATGTATAAGTGGCTCTTCGGACTACTGACATATACCGCAGGCCAAAGAAACTTGGGGTGGAATGGGGGGGGGGGAGAATAAAAGGCGGGGGAGAGGAATTGGGAAAATGCAACAGTACTGCTCAAGCTGCTGGCTGCTAGCGGCCCTGGCTGCCCCCTCTCATGCAGGCCGCCCGATGGGGGATGGGGGGCACTGGAGAGGCCCCTTGGGGGGACTACAGGGATGGCGTGCACATCCTGGGACTCGAGGTCAAAGGGCCCTAATCAGTTGTAGAGTGTAACGGTGATGGCCTCTCTGAGGGTGCAACGGAGGGCCTGAGCCTACACTGGAACCCTCAACTCTTGAGCACTTACAGCTGACACTGGTACACAATGGAAAGGGAAATAAGTACGTGGACCCCAGCACCTATGGATCACTACTGGTGGGGAGGAGAGAGCTGTTGCCCTGTCGGATGAGGACCGGACGGAGGGGCTGCCTGTTGCCGGGTCTGAGTCTGGCTGGGAGATGCCTGGCCTGGCCTGGTTTACTCGGCTGGCACCCGGAGGCCATGGCCGGCCTCTATGGCAAAAGGCGGCTGGATTGTTTCCCCCCCCTGATGGGGTGGGGGTGAGGTTGGGGACAAGGGGGGGCCACTGGATCTTGAATTAGTGCCTCCTCCGAATCTATAGAGGGCGATCCTCTCCTCAGAATAGTATTCCCCCTCGCAGGAACAACCGGGATCCTAGGGAGCCACACATGGTGGCTGTACACGTCACCTAACCCTGATTACCCCTTTCCACTAAGCACCAAGGTGCTAAAAGCCCAGGATATCCAGGGCATTTTAGGTAAGGTCTCTCCTTACTATTGGATTAGGACCTCCTGATCCATAGAAGTACCAGTTCATTGTTTCTCGTAGTAAAGTTCATGTTAATTAAGATGTTGATCTGTTATTATATGTATGTTGATGTATCTAGTTGTCAAAACCGAATGTTTCGTAGTTATTGTTGTAATGTTACCATCATCAGGTCTAAACAAATAAGCTCAGCAAAGGTATATCCCAAGATTGACAGGTTTGGGACTCTATCTGGAGGTGGAGGGGCTAGACTAGGCAGGATACCCTGAATTATAAAATGTGTTCTCCTAAGGTGAAGTTACTCTCCCTTAATGTTAACGGCCTGGCTTCACCTATTAAAAGATCTAAGACCCTAGCATATATCAGGCGTTCCAAGGCCGACGCGACATACCTTCAGGAAACGCATATGAACCCTACTGAACATGCAAAATTGGCCAAGCTGAGCCAGGGACAGGTCTTCCACTCCTCCGCCAAAACGGGACGAAGAGGTGTGGCCATAATAATTTCCCCGCACATTCCCTTTAAAGTCGAGCCCACCTGGGCAGACCCGGAGGGCCGCATGGTGCTGGTACAGGGTACGCTAAATAGCAAACAGGTAACTTTAGTAAACATATACTCCCCCCGGGCATTTTGGTGTCTCACACGAAGTCCCTACTGGACAAGATTATACAAAAAACAAAACGGGTGCTCATGATGGCAGGTGACCTCAACCTCACTATTGACCCCAACGTGGACTCCACCAACACGAGACCCCCTAAACAAACAGCGACCCAAAGATTCTTCAAAAAATTTGTGTCCGAGATGGGATGGTGTGATGCTTGGAGGAAGCTGCATCCCCACTCAAGGAATTACACTTACTATTCCCCAGTCCATCACACCTACTCCCGTATTGACCAGGTCTATACTCAGGTAGAGAGCCTGGGGTCACTGCAGGATATTCAAATAGGAGATATCTCTATCTCAGATCATGCCCCCCAGACGTCCAAATGGGACTTTGGGCTTCAACCTAAGAAGACATACTGGAGACTAAATCCATACTACCTGCGCTCCAAGCAGTTTTGTGAATTTCTCACTAAGAAAATTCTAGAGATAAAAGCTGACAACCCGATGGCAGATTCCACTCCCGCAATCCACTGGGACACGATTAAGACCGTATTCCGGGGACATATTATAAAGCATACTGCAGAGCACGAAAGGCAGCACAAAGCGCAAAGACTTAAGCTGGAAGATGCCCTCCACTTCCTACAAATGGCCCACAAATAGGGTGACACGTCAATACTCCTCCAACTACAGCAAACTAGGTACGAGCTGGACCGACTCATTCAACAACAAACAGAGACAGCCCTGACTTTCTTGCGACAAAAGTTCTACGAGGTGGGCCCAAGAGCTACGCGGCTGCTTGCATATCAAATTCAAAACAAAAAGGTGGCTACAGATCTACCGTAAAAGGCCACCCATCGGTAGGTCAATATCTTACTAAGACGCATGATACTGCGGAGGCCTTTACCCTGTACTACAAGTCCCTGTACACCCCCGAACATACAGCAGCCCCACAACAAATAGCTGAATTCCTACAGTCAATTACTCTTCCACGACTTACGGAAGACCACTGTGAAGCCCTGATTGCTCCAATCACGGAACTGGAGTTATCCAACGCTATTGCAAATGCCAAATCTCTGAAATCTCCGGGACCAGACGGATATGGGGCCGAGTTTTACAAAGTGGCTAGGGTGCAGATCTCCCCTAATCTCCTTAGCATTTTCAACTCGGTACTGAAGGGGAATCTCCCCCCACCATTTTGGTCATACGCAACGATTTCCGTAATCCCCAAACCTGACAAGAATCCACAGTTATGTACCTCTTCTAGGCCCATATCGGTACTAAATCAGGACTATAAATTATTTATGAGTATACTGACCCATCGGGTGGATCAGGTGCTTCCTCTGCTTATACACAAAGACCAAACAGGATTTGTTCGGTCTCGCACCACCACCGACAGCATTAGACGCACCCTACATGTGGTCCACCACATGCAAACCAGTAAAATCCTAACCATATTAGTTAGCCTAGATGCTGAAAAGTTGTTCGACAGGGTGGCATGGCCTTTTCTTTACTCAACGCTACTTAAGTTCGGATTCCCCCCCGCCCGCGTTAATCACAGTTCTCCAAAACATATATTCTTCCCCCCAGGCCTGTGTAAAAGTGAATGGGCATCACTCCAATTACTTTCCCCTATATAGGGGAACGAGGCAGGGATGCCCCTTTTCCCCCTGTTGTTTGTAGCATTCATTGAGCCCCTGGCACAGTGGATTAGAGAAGCCAGAGGAATAGAGGGAGTGGAGATTGGAGGAAGTGAGCACCGGATCGCCCTTTATGCGGATGACATCCTCATGTATCTTCGGAACCCTGAACAATCCCTTTCCACATTTAAGCAGATTCTAGACTCCTTCGGCTTGGTCTCGAGATACAAGCTGAACTTTACTAAAATGGAGCTGCTCACCTTTCACTACTCCCCCTCGCTAAACTTGCAAGCCAGTATCCCGGGAAGGTGGAACCTACAAAAACTTAAATACCTAGGAGTATTTATCCCCCAAACTCCTACGGAATACTACAAGTATAACTAGTCCCCCTTCATCTCGCAGTTGAAAACCGACCAAGATTCCTGGGCAACCCCCTCCTTAGGCTTGGCTCGGAGGATTGACTTAGTTAGAATGATAACCCTTCCGAGAGCTCTGTATTTATTTCAAAATATTCCCACACATCTCCACTAAAGACCTTCAGAGAAGTGAACCGCCACATCACCAAATTTATCTGGGCCAATCAAAAACCCCGGGTACGCTTAAAGATCCTCACTTTCCCCCGCCACGAAGGAGGACTGTCTCTCCCAGACCTCAGGCACTACCAGCAGGCGGCAAGGCTGATGCATCTGATGTCCAGGCAAATTACAACATCCAGCCCACACTGGCTGGACATAGAGCGAACTTTGATGGATGACCATACATATTACCGGGTCTTATACCAACTAGAGAGCAACAGGACTTCACACTGGCATATAAACCCTCGGCTTGCGGCCTTGTTCCACGGGTGGCAGAGCATCAAAAAAACTCACCAGCTGACAACCTTTTTACCACTTATATGCCCAATCTCTAGCTTGAGCAATTTCCCCCCCAAACAGCCTAGATGCCAGCTTTCGGCAATGGGAGAGGCAGGGTCTGAGGTACTTGGGACAGATAATGACCCAAGGTGCAATGTGGTCATATGTGGAAATCCAAAGGAAATACAACCTGCCACATCGGGATTTCTGCCGGTACCTGCAACTCCGACATTATGTCGATAGCCTACCAAGGATAATCTGGGAACATGAGCAGCACTCACCGTTAATACAAAGCCAAGTCACTCTTAACAAAACCCTGAAACACAGCTATTTGATATCACTATATTATCAAGCCCTGAACGCACAGAGTTACCCTTACATTGATAACATTCGTACGCAATGGATTCAAGAATCTGGCTTTCAGATAACACCTGAAGACTGGCATCAAGCTTAGGGTTACTCTGCCAGGGTGACTAGCTCACACATGTGGCGTGAGTTTGCATGGAAAAGCTTAGTCCGATACTTTAGAACCCCGGTAATTACCAGACATTTCAATTCAACTCACTCAGCTACATGCTGGTGCCTATGTGGGGACCCGAGGGCAAATCACACCCACATTATGTGGGAGTGCCCGCTCCCGAGACCCTATTTTGCACTCTTGCAGACCCACTTACAGGAAATGTTAAGACCCTCAGCTCCACCTGCCAATGGAGATGTTTTTGTTTTTCCCAAAACCCTACGAGGCCCAATTACCAGATAGTTACTTCTCATACTCCTCACCATGGTAAAGATAGCCATTACAAAGTTATGGCTGACTCCTAAAGTCCCCACGATTCAGGACTGGTGGAACATCACAAGACAAATTTACACTATGGAAAGAATAACACACAGCCTAAAAAACCAAGAAGAAAAGTTCACTACCAGATGGGCCAGGTGGCAAATATACTACATGTTAAAAGATCCTACTTTTACTCCTTAGAGTGGAAAACTCAATCTACTGGAATTGCCCCAGGACACCCCGGCATTTGCATCTTCACAGGTAAAGCCTGCTGAGCGCTTTGCCCGGATATGTTGGAAGAGAACCATCTGGGGGACATTTTATCCAGATGCCCATGACCTGTCATTTGGGAATGTACCCTCAAAGGGGGAAAAAAATAACAATTTTACCTATTAAAGAAGGTCACAACTATACCAGAGACAGGTCTGAAGCATAACAAGTGATGTGCCTTGGAATATGTTTTTTTTCCCCTCTGGGATAATCTAGATGGACCATGGGTCCAGGAGAACTTGTTCTATTCCTCTGCTTCATAGCCAGGTTGGATAACACTGTAGGCTACCTAGCCCCTATGGACAATACCAATCATAGATGTACCTCCCTCCTTTATAGACATATATTCTATTATAACTAAGCTGAGACTGTAAAAACTGTGTAATTGAAGTTTACCGCTTGGATCTGGATGACTTGACTGTATATATGTTGCAAAATCTAAATAAAGATGATATTTAAAAAAAAAAAAACTGCAAACCTATTTGTGAATTGAGTGCACCCCACGGCTCAACACTATGTCACCTCATGGACGCACAGGGAGCATCGGTAGCAGGCATTTTGATCTGGTTGACACAAATGTTTGTTTAGTTTAATAAAGGTTACAACTTTTTACCAAAAATATTGCCATCTTTGTATTTCGTGTGCAGAGTAGTTTGAAACAAGATCAGGACAGACATACTGTGATTGAGCTGGAAATCGGGGGGAGGGAAGCTGACAGTGTCCTTTTAAAAGTCACAAAATAAATAACCCACTCCCTTGCAGTGTATCCACATCCAACTAGTGCAGCATACCAGCTGAAACCCAACCCTGAGCATATCTAATTATGCTAATGCCCTAAAGGCATCCATTTAATGATACACCACTACTACACTGCTACAAAACTAACATTAATAAATATTATTTTATAAGTGGAATAAGGTAATTCCGTCAGGGAGATCATGCATTGTTAATATACATCTTGTTGGCTGAAGTCCTTCGAGCTCAGGACTCCAAGCCACCACTCGGTACACTAACACCTCAAATCAGTGTCAGTGGCTCAGCAGGTAGCACACTCACCTCTGAGGCCGGGAGATCAGAGAGCTGTGGGTTCAGTTCCCACAACTGGCACTTGGGTTAACATCCCAGTACTGACACTGTAGTGTAACATGAGAGGGATGCTGCACTTCTGAGGTGCCTCCTTTCGGATGAGACGTTAAACCGAGGTCCCATCTGCTTGGATTTGTGGTAGTTCAGGTGGATGTTAAAGATCCCATGGCACTTATCGAAAAGAGTAGGGGAATTTCCCCGGTGTCCTGGCCGAATTTCCCTCATGCACTAAAAAGACCACCAACAGCTTAATCTGGTTCAAGGTCAGTTGGCATTTATCTGCATCCTCCTCCCCCGGGTCGTGCCTGAAAATAGGCAGGATTTGTCTAGTGCACTTACCCGGTCAACAAAAACTAAATAAATAAACATAGCTGGGTGACAACTGAAGTAAAGCAGACAGCCAGGACTGAAAATAATTACAAAAGCGGCTAAAAAGGAAATAAACTTTTTTTTTGGGCTATATATCTATTGGGACATTCTACAAACAGTCTGCCAAGTTGTGTGCCTAGAGGGAAACTGGTCAGAAATAGACTGGCAAGGCTGAGAGTGTCCCTTTAAGGTAGGAATGCACTCTTGGTCCTTCCCACCTGGCTGCTTCATATGCTAATTAATTCTCATAGCATAGAGAGACCTCCAGTGGCGGTTCATGGGACAGCTAGGAAAGTCAAGGCAGCACTGTTACCATTCCAACCCAGTTGTTCGCTTGAGCACTGACCCAGGGTCAGCTGATCCGGGGGGCAGTTTACTGTGAAAATATTAAAGACTACATGATATTTTTCCCTGCAGTTTACTGTCTTTAGCATAAATTTACTATTCTAACACCACACCACCAAAATAACTACTCTAGTGACACTGGAGGATAAAGGAAAATTAGGGGACTCGGAATTCACAGCTCAATCTCCTGGTCCGCAGTCCTGTGTCTAAACTACCAGGATGTTCTGGCTGCTGAGCAGCTCAGTTCTGGAGACATGCTGAGAGAGAAGCACTGCCCTGGGACAGTGCTGCTGGTCAACTGCATGTGGGTCGGTGCTGCTGGTCAAGTGCACGTGGGACAGTGCCGCTGGTCAAGTGCACGTGGGACAGTGCCGCTGGTCAACTGCACGTGGGTCAGTGCCGCTGGTCAACTGCACGTGGGTCGGTGCCGCTGGTCAAGTGCACGTGGGTCGGTGCCGCTGGTCGAGTGCACGTGGGACAGTGCCGCTGATCACTGCACATGGGACAGTGCCGCTGGTCAACTGCACGTGGGACAATGCCGCTGGTCAAGTGCACGTGGGACAATGCCGCTGGTCAAGTGCACGTGGGTCGGTGCTGCTGGTCAAGTGCACGTGGGACAGTGTTGCTGGTCACTGCACGTGGGTCGGTGCTGCTGGTCAACTGCCCCAGGTCAGTAGTTGAGGGAACAATCTGTCATATACCATTCTAACACCCATGGAGGGGGAATTTCCCTTTAGTTGAATAGTTACACCTACTGGCTTTAGGACTCAGGGTCCCAGGTTTGATTCCCAGCAAGAACTGGATGTGCATCTGCCCAGTATAGAGGAGACATATGTAACAAAGTCCAGTATCTGTGGAAGCATCTTCACTAAACAATCCTCCATCCTTTCCCATTCTTCTTGGTAAAACATTATGGGAAGGGCTTCTTTAAGTGCTAACATGGGCTTCCAAATACACCGAGGGAAGTAGCCTTGACATGCATTCACCACAAAAAGGCTTTCATAAGATAGATAACAGGACAGTAGCGTTAGCCACATACGACTTGGACCCATGGTCTTAACTCTAAATTCAAATGTCCGATTTTTTGAATGTTTATCAAGAGCTCATTTAAATTCATTTGTAGTGGAACAAGTTACAACTGTATCTGGCAGTGAATTCCAGGTTGACAACTCTTTGTGAGAACAGTGACCTCTTCTTTTATTTTTTAAACAGATCTCCCTTAAGCATCATTTTATTTCCCCTTATTGTTTTTTGGTTCTTATCCCCCTGCTGCGGGCCGATATTTATTGTTGATCAATTGCACTGTGCGTCAACAGCACCAGAACATTCTCCTGGGTTATGAGCCTAGCCGTACAGTAGCCAGTTACAAAACAGGGCATTGCCTGCCAATAGTAGCTGATACTCAACAGTGGATTACACAACAAAAATCCCAAAGAGAATGAGAAAGTGCACTTGGGACACAGCACATAGAGCACATCTTTTCACAGATGCAGCCTGCAGACAGACTGACAGACTGGAATGCTCTCCTCAGGCTCACAGGGAGAACATGGATTATGTATTGGGGCCCTTGGGCAAACGGTAATTTTATTTATTTTAAACACAAACCTAAGTAAATTAACACACTTACCTGACTCTATATCAAAAACCCGAATCACGTCCACAGAACCCATGGCAATCTTCGTACCAGACTGGTGCCATGAAAGACACAGGACCCGATCTGAAGAGGTGGATGACAAACAGGAAAAAATATATTGATTCCAATATAAAAAAATAATACCACTATCCAAACGCAAAACCAGAATAATAGAATGATTTTGTACTATAAAACAGAGACTGAGAAATCCTGCACTGCAATGATGTGAACTCCAAGCACAGCACTGTGCAGTCATTACAGCATAACTGCACAGGTCAAGGTCTCACTCTCTCTGGAGTTTTTGGGACATTTCTACTCCCTTGGTAAATGAAAGACAGTTCAGAAGCATATCATGCTGGATTAACACATATCTCTTGTGTGCACAGACATGAGGTGCCAGGTGGTATGTGTTCCTCATATGCACACCCTGTTGTGTTACTCCTTACACAATCCGCACCCTGTCGTGCTTTACACTCCTTACATAATGCACATCCTGTCATGCATTACTCCTTATATAATGTCCACTATTTTGTGCTTACACTCATTACATAATGTGCACCCTGTCGTGCGCTACTCCTTACATAATGCACGCCTTGTCATGCGTTACTCCTTGCATCACCCTACATCATGCACTAAAGGAAAAACTGAAGGGGCCACTTGCAGTAATCATTTATGAGTCATTCTGTACAGGTGTGATGCTGGAGGACTGGAAAGTGGCGAGTGTGGTCCCCATCTTCATGATGGTAACAAGGTCTGATGCAGGCAATTACAAACCGTTACAGTCTGACATCAGTTCTGGGCGAAGCTCTGAAATCCATTATTAAGGACAGAATAACGAATTACTTGACTGAGGACAAGATTCTCAGCCCCTTTTAGCATAGCTTCAGGAGGGACAATAATTTCAAATCCACCTGATCTCTTTCTTCCAGGGGATGACAAGGGATGTGGGTAGGGGCAGGGCCATAGACAGTCTACCTGAACTTCAGCAAGGCATTTAACACTGTGGTGCATGATAAGCCTTTGGTCAAAGTTCACCAGCGCAGTTTACAAGAGGCATGCACAAGGCGGATTGCTATTTGGCTTGGTGACAGGAAGCAGAGGATTCTAGTTGACGGGTACTACTATGAGTGCCGAGAGGTACTCAGCAGTGTCCCTCAGATTGGTGCCAGAACCATTGCTGTGTAACATTTTTATGAACGGATGGGAACAAGCTGGGTGACTGATCCGACTCCTAGAGTCTTCAATTCAATGTAGCCAATTGCATGGTGCTACACCTGAAGTAGAACCTGCACACTATGTGGGGCTCTTTATGCTGCAGTGGAGGAGAAGGACTGGGGGGTCAAGGCAGGACAACCACTGCATGGCTGCTCTTAAGACAGGGAAAATGCTGGGGTACCTCCGGGAAGGGGGGGACCAGCAGAGCAGGAGAATAATCCTGCCACTCTGCAAAGCCCTAGTCCATCTCCACCTAGAGTACTGCAAGGCCACCAAAATGATCGGCGTAAGAAACACAAAAACTGTGAGGAGTGACTGCACCCGTTAATACATTCACCAGGTACAAGGAGGCTGAGTGGGTACACGATTGATACTCGATGGTATACCAGGCAATGGTAGCAAACACTGCAGTAGTAGCCATCACAGAAACTTGGGCCACAGACAATAACGACTAGGACCTGACAGTTCCAGGTTATACTATATTTAGCAGTGATACAGATAAAGGTAAAGAAGGAGGCATAGCTCTATACATCAGGGAAGGAACAGAGGCAGTGGAGAATGGAAACATCAGGGGAGATAATAGGGAAAATGAATCGCTGTGGGTTCAGATCTCAGCATTCCCAGGCAAGAAAATATAGATGAGGGTCCTCTATAGACCTCCAGGACAGGGAGAAGAGAGATAACGTTTTAGGGACAGACCTAGAAAAGGGGGTGGCAAAAAGGGTGGTGGTGGGGGGAGCTCTAAACCTGCCAGATACTGATTGGGTCATTCCAGCAGCCAGGAACTCCAAAAGTCAGACCCTGCTGGATACTTTGCAGGACTGCTTCCTGGTGCAACTAGTTAAGAAACCCACTAGGCAGGCTGCCATTCTCAATGTGGCGCTCACCAACTCAGAAGTCATAGGAGGAGTGAGGGTAGGGGTGCCACTAGGGTCCAGCAACCATTCAACCTGGCCTTTGGGACAAGTAAGCCTCATAAAAGGCTGAAGTCCTAGATTTCCGAAGGACAGACTTCGACCGAATGAGAAATCTGGTCCAGGACACGTTAGTTGGAGTGGACAGCATCAGGGATGTGAAGCAAAGATGGGGGGCAATCAAGGGGGCCATGCTTGAGGCAATAAAGTCTTGCATGAAAGGGGATCCAAATGCAAGCAGGAGGGTGGTTTGTATGCCAGGGATGACAGCGGGGAAGGTGGGCCCAAGAATAAGGGAAATAGTAAGGGAGGTTGGAGGAAAACCTAATTTAGTTATACATTTGGGAAACCAATGACCTAGTTGGGGAAGAAGTTGAGGTAGTGAAAAGTAGGTTCAGGGAGTTAGGGAAGATCTGCAGGGAGGAAGGAAGTTCACTGGCCTTCTCAGAGGTGATACCAGTACCAAGGGCCAGCACAGCCAGGAAAAAGAAGAATAGAGGATTTCAATGACTGGCTGAGGAAATGGTGCAGGGAGGAGATGTTTATCTGTATTGGGACTGGGAGAAGACCTGTTCAAACAAAGCACTCTTTTCACCAGACAGGCTACACCTCAGTAAGGAGGGTTTGAGAGTGCTCAGGGACAAACTGGGGGAATACATAACCACTACACTCAATTTAAACTACTGGGGGGGCAGTGGGTGTGCAGGCCCACAGACTCAAAGAGGAGGTGGTCAGTGAAGCCCCCCCCCCCAACAGTGATGGAAGAGGTCCAGGGGAGGAGGTGAAAGGCACAAAGTTAGCAAAGGGTGGAGGGGAAGAGGAACACAAAACAAGGGTACATGGAGGGGTGCACACTGGGGGAATAAATGTGAATAGAAGAATAGAGGGAAGAGAAGGAAAGTCAGATTCTAAGTGGAGGGCAGTGTCTCTGAATGCAAGGAGTCTTGGAAACAAGATGGATGACCTGCAGGTACTATTAGCAGAGAGGAGGGTGGACACAGCTGCAGTAATCGAGACTTGGGCAACATCACACCATGACTGGGACCTTGCAATCCCTGGACATAAACTATACAGGAGGGACAGGGTAGTCGGGAAGGGGGGGGGGAGGGTTGGCAGTTTATATCAGGGAGGGAATAACTTGCACAAGGAAGGGGTCGGAGGAAGGGGAGGTGGAGGCATTATGGGTTCAGTTAAGGTTCAATAGAGGGAGAAAGACGAGGTTGGGGGTGGTTTACAGACTACCCAATCAGGATGAGGAGAGAGACGGGGAACTGAGCTCACAAATATTGGAAGCTGCCGGGAAAGGAGAGGTGGTAATTGTGGGGGACTTCACCTACCCAAGGTGGACTGGAACATGCCCTCCACAACATGTACTAGGAGTCAGGTGATCGTGGAAGGACTGCAGAGTGGGTTCCTGACACAGGGCATCACCGAACCAAAAAGAGCTAAGGCAATTCTTGATCTGGTGTTCACAAACTGGGAGCATGTACAGGAAATAATGGTCAGGGAGCCACTGGGTGGAAGTGACCACTGCACAGTGTGGTTCCAGTTGGATATGGGCAGGGGAAAGCATCCCGACTAAGACCAAAATCAGATTTCAGGAGGGTGGACTTCAGGAAAATGGGCGAAGTGCTAAGGAGCCATCTGGCGGGCATCAAAGCAGATATGGGAGTGGACCACAGGTAGCCCATCATTAAGGAAGGAATAGTGGTTGACACAGATGGTGTGTTAGACTCAGGGTTAAGAACACAAGGGTCAAAGCACCCTGCTAGTTCAGTTCTGCAGTTGCCCAGGCAGTAAGGGAAAAGAGGTTGGCCTATAGAAAATTCAGGAAGATCAAAAGAGAGGTGGATAGGGAAAATTACCCAACGTTGGCTAGTGAGCCAAGTAAGGAAGTCCAGTGAGCAAATGCACAGAAGGAGCTGCAGACAGCTGAAGAAACTGAGAAGGGGGAAGAAGACTTTCTTTCGCTATACAAGTAAGACAAGGGACGAGAAGGAAGGGATTGTTAGGCTTAAGAAAGGGGTGGAGTGGGTGGAGGATAATGGGGGAAAAGCAGAGATACTAAATGAATACTTCTGTTCCGTCTTCTCCAGGGAGAAGGACGGACCAGTGCCTTCAGGAGGGAAAAGAGGAGCAGGCAGGGAGGGGAACACAGACATAGTGATAGAGAAGGATAGAGTGAGGGAGGGGCTGCTGGCATTGAAGGTGAACAAATCACCAGGCCCAGACAGAGTACATCCAAGGGTACTAAAGGAACTGGCTGAGGAGCTGGCAGGGCCAATGGCAGACCTATGTAATAGTTCACTAGAGTCAGGCGTGGTACCACAGGACTGGAGAACAGCACATGTAGTACCCCTCCACAAAAGCGGTCCTAAGGATGACCCAGGGAATTACAGACCAGTCCGTCTGATCTCTGTTGTGGGCAAGCTCATGGAGACCATACTAAAGGAAAGGTTGGTGGAATATCTAGAGGAGCATGGTGTCCAGGATGCGAGGCTGCATGGGTTCATTTGAGGGGGGGGGGGGATCGTGTCAAACGAATCTGACTGACTTCTTTGACTTTGTCACTAAGACAGTAGACAGGGGCCAAACAGCAGACATCCTCTATCTTGATTTTAGCAAGGCCTTTGACTCTATGCCCCACAAAAGGTTGATCAGGAAGTTGGTGGATCTTGGGGTTAGGGAAAAGATGACCAAATGGGTAGAAAACTGGCTGAGGGACTGAACCCAGAGGGTGGATGTGGGGGAAGAGTTATCTGGTACCAGAGAAGCTACCAGTGGGGTCCCACAGGGCTCTGTGCTGGGGCCAGTATTGTTCAATGTCTTCATCAGTGACATTGGGGATGGCATTAAGAGTAAAATGTGCCTATTTGTGGATGACACCAAGCTCTGCGGGACAGTGGACACAGCTAAAGGGATACAGGACCTACAGGAAGATCTGGAAAAGCTGGGGAGGTGGTCCAGGATCTGGCAGCTTGACTTCAATGCCAAGAAATGCAAAGTTATGCATATTGGAGACAAGAATCGCAGGACAGAGTGCTACATGGGTGGAGTCCAAGTATCTGCATCAGAGGAGGAGAAGGACCTGGGAGTGATGATCACTAGTGACCTGAAGCACGCTACGCAGTGCAAGAAAGCAGCAGCAAAGGCAAACAAGATGCTGGGATGCATATCTAGGGGGATCAGTAGTATGGGAGAGGATACTGCCCTTGTACAGGTCACTGGTAAGGCGGCATCTACAGTATGGAGTTCAGTACTGGTACCACACCTCAAAAAGGACATTAACCTGCTGGAGAAGGTCCAGAGGAGGGCTACAAAGATGATAGTGGGTCAGCAGGGTAAGGCATACGAGGAGAGGTTGAGGGCACTGAACATGTACTCCCAGAAAGACAGGAGAGAGAGAGAGGGGACATGACTGGGACCTTCAAGTACTTGAAAGGGATAAATAAGGTTAACAAGGAAAGTCTCTTTAAGCTGAGTGACAACCATAACACTAGGGGGCACAGTCTTAAGCTGTAGGGAGGGAGGGAGGGAGGTTTAGGAGGGAGGTCAGGAAGCACTTCTTCACAGAGAGGATGGTGGACACTTGGAATGCACTGCTGGAAGAGGTCATCTCGCTGAAGACAGTGGGCAGCTTTAAGAGAGGCTGGGATAGGCATAGGGGGAAAGTAAGGAGGATGGGAGGAGTGGGGTGGGAGGACAGGGACATTAGCTAAAGCTGTGGACCCTGCAGTATGAGCAGACTTGACAGACCAAATGGCTTCCTTCTGCTGGTTTTTTCGTATGTTCATATGAGAATGGTAATCAAGAGACAATATGGTTCTCTGCAAAGGGAGAGCCAAAAAGACGGCCTTACATAGAAACACAGACTTTGATGGCAGATAAGTACCACTTGGCCCACCCAGTCTACCCATTTCCCTTCCGATTGGATAAGCTGCAGAATTCTAGTTAACCAACAGCCTACTTTCTGCAACCCCCCACTACAATCGCCTTGTGTCTGTCCCATGCATGTTTGAATACCCCCACTGTTTTAGACCCAACATCCTCCCCAGGAAGGCGGTTCCATGTATCCACCACTCTCTCCATGAAAAAAAATTCCTCACATTACCCGAGCTGTCCCCCCTCTATCTTTAAATTGTGCCCCCTTGTTCTTACACATCTCTTTTTCTGAAAGATGCTACCCTCCTGGACTTTGTTGATTCCCTTCAGGCACTTGAAAGTTTCTATCATGTCCCCCCGTCCCTCCTTTCATCAAGGGTATATACATTAAGCTCTCTCTTCATATGGTTTCTGATACAAACCCTGCACCATTTTAGTTGCCCTCCTCTGGACTGCTTCCATCCTGTCTATGTCCTTGCGTAGATGGGGTCTCCAAAACTGTACACAGTATTCCAGATGGGGTCTCACCAACTGTCTGTACAGAGGGATAACCATTTCCCTTTTTCTACTTGTGATGCCCCTTCCTATGCATCCCAGTATCCCCCTGGCTTTCCTTACTGACTTTTCACATTGCTTAAAGTCATTTGATATGACTACCACCAAGTCCCTTTCCATTTTTGTTGTTGTTAGTATCTCCCCTGCTACTGTGTACTCTTTCCTGGGTTTTTGTTTCCCAGGTGCATTACTTTGCACTTACTTGCATTGAATCTAAGTTGCCATATGTCTGACCATCCTCCAACCTTGCCAAGTCGCTTCTCATCCTTTCTACCCCCCCACCCCCGCGTATCAACTCTGTTACAGATCTTTGTGTCATCTGCAAAGAGGCATACCTTTCCCTCCAGACCCTCTGCAATGTCACCTATAAAGATGTTAAAGAGGACTGGACTGGTCAGAAGAGTGGCAACTGGGATTTAATGCAAAGAAGTGCAAAATCATGCACATAGGGAAGAGAAACCCTGAAGCCACTTATAGGCTGGGAGGGGAGTTGCTAGCAGTCACAAAGGAAGAAAGAGACTTGGGCATCATCATCACTGATGACCTAAAATCATCCAAGCAGACCTCTAAAGCAGTAGGTAAGGCTAGGGGGTGTTAGGGTGATTAGTAGGGGTATCACAAGTCGTAAGAGGGAGGTAATAACCTCTGTACAAGACATTGGTTAGGCCCTCATCTGGAGTACATGTCAGTATTGGAGGCCACACCTTCACAAGGACATTAACCAAATTGAGGCAGTCCAGAGAAGGGCAACCAAAATGGTGCAGGGACTGCATCAGAAGACATATGAGGACAGATTAACGGAGCTCAATATGTATACCCTTGAGCAAAGGAGGGAGAGGTGATATGATCGAGACATTTAAACACCTTAAGGGCATAAACAAGGTGAAAGAGTCTAACATGTTTAAATATAAGAAAAATTGCAGGACAAGAGGACACAGCATGAGATTAGAGGGAGGCCGATTAAGGGGAATGTGAGGAAATTTTTTCACAGAAAGGGTGGTAGATACATGGAATAGCTTACCACAAGAAGTGGTGGCTATGAATACAGTGCAGGGCTTCAAACAGGCATGGGATAGGCATAAGGGAGCAATACAAATGACTATGAATAGATAGGTCACTGACAGAGCAAAGGCAGATGGCACATTTATAAGGTAGAAAAAGAAATGGGCAGACTGGATGGGCCTTGCGGTCCTTATCTGCCGTCAACTTCTATGTTTCTATGTTTCTATGACCCAGTACTGAGCCCTGAGGTACTCCACTAATAACCCCCCTTTCTTCGGAATGTGTTCCATTCACTGTTACCTTGTGTCCTGTTGTGCAGCCAGTTTGCCACCCAGGCTACCACCCTGGAACCTACTCCCAGCTGGCTAACTTGATTATTAGTCTTTTGTGCAGGACTGTGTCAAATGCCTTGCTAAAGTCTAGGTAGGCCATATCCACAGCCCTAGTCAAAGAAATAAATTAGATTCGTCTGACATGACCTTCCTGCTGTAAATCCATGCTGCTTTGGGTCCTGTGCCCCGCTGGCCTCTAGGTACTCAACAATTTTTTCTTTCAGAAGTGATTCCATCATTTTCCCTACCACTGAGGCAAACCTACAGGTCTGCAGTTTCCTGCTTCTGCCTTGCTCCCACTTTTGTGAAGGGGAATCACATCTGCCCTCCTCCAGTCCTCAGGTACCACCCCATCCTCCCATGATTTGTTAAAAAGGGTAGTCAGTGGTGTCACTAGGTCCTCCCTTAGCTATATTAGGATTCTGGGGTGAATCCCGTCAGGCCCCACTGCTTTGTCCACCTTGAGTTTTAGGAGTTCTTTCAGGACCCTTTCTTCTGTAAATGGACTGGTGTCAACCCCCCTACCCAGAGTGCTTCTATTGTCTGGTTTAGGTAACTCCTCCTCATCTTCTTTTGTGAATACTGAGCAAAAGTATTCATTCAGTATCTCTGCCTTTTCACTGTCTCCCTCTGCCCACCTCCCCTCTCCTTTATTAATCTTCATTATTCCTCCCTTAACCTTTCTATGCTCCCTAATGTACCTATAAAAGGTTTTATCCCCCTTAACTGTGTTGGCTATGTTTTCCTCGGTTTGAGCCTTTGCTATTCTGACTGCCTTCCCCATTTCTTTCTGCTTTAATTGATACAGTTACCTGTCGTGCTCCTTCTGTGATTCCTTATACTTTCTGAACGCAGCCTTTTTCTCCTTAACCTTCCCTGCCACCTCTTTTGAGAATCACAGTGTTTTTTTACTCTGCTTTGTTTTCTTTATTTGTTGCACACAAAGGCTTGTTGCCACTATGATAGTTTTGATTTTTCTCCATTATTCTTCTACCCCTCCTTTTTGGCCATTTGCTAGTGCATTCCTCAGGTAGTCACCCATTTTGCCAAAGTCAGCCCTTCTAAAGTCCAGTATCCTTGTTTTTGTATGGCTTGTCTCCAAGGTTGTGCTTACTGTGAAGCACACTGTGCAGTGGTCACTTGTTCCCAGATGTCTACTGACTTCTAAATTTGTGATCCTCTCTCCATTTGAGAGTACCAGGTCTAGTATTGCTCCCTCCCGAGTGGGTTCCAACACTAGCTGTCTAAGGCCTGCCTCTGCAGGGCATTGAGAATGACCTGTTCTTGGATGTGGCTGCATTACATGTCATCCAGTTAACATCTGGCATATTCAGGTCCCCATCAACAGTATCTCCCCTTTTTCAGCCATTTTGAAAATGTCCTTTATCATTTTCTTGTCCGTTTCCTCCCCTTGAGACGGGGGTCTGTATACAACCCCAAAGGACTGTGATGCCATTCTCCATCTCCAAGGTGACCCAGAGTGCCTCTTGTCCTCCCCCTTTACTTTTTAGTTCTGTAGCTTTGATCCCTTCCCTTATGTATACAGCTACTCCACCTCCTCTTTTACCCTCCCTGTCCCTTCTGTAGACTGTGTACCCCGGTATGTTGACATCCCAGTCATGGTTCTCTGTGTACCATGTTTCCGTGACTGCCACAATATCCAATTTTTCGTCTTCCATTAGGGCTACTAGCTCAGGAAGCTTGTTTCCCAGATTACGGGCATTGGTACTCATTGCCCTCCATTTAATGTTGGCTTTATCCTTTTTCCCCCATCCCTGCTCTTATTGCCCTTGTCTATTTTTCCATTTACCCCTGTCCTGCCCTCTGTTGAGCTCTGTACCTCAGTGTTTACCTTACTACTTGCCATGTTTTGTGGGGGGAGGCTTGAAATTTCCTGCCTCTTATTAGCACCTCCTGCCTTGGCTAGTTTAAAAGCTTGCCAAGGAAGCATTTAAACCTGTCACTTAGGAGCTTGATTCCCTTCGTGGACAGGTGCAGACCATTGTGCCAGTACAGACCTTCATCTCTCCAGGTGTATTCCCAGTCCCCAATGAAGCCAAAGCCCTGTGCTCTGCACCAGTTTTTGCAACCATTCATTAAACTGCATGGTGTGCAGTACCCTAGCCTCATCCCTGCCATGGACTGGCAGCACCTCTGAGAAGGTAACCGTGCTTGCTACTTGTCTGAGGCCCCTCCCCAACTCCACAAATTCATTCTGCACTGCACTGATTCCATGCCTAGCCAAGTCATTTGTCCCAAGGTGGACAATGATATCTAGTTCCCTCTCCTGTGATGCTGCTTCTGCAATTGTGAGGATTCGCTTCACCAGGTACAAGGAAAAACAAGGGAAGAAAGAATGGGGAAAGTACCAAATAAGAACAAGGAAAACCAAGAGGGTGGTCATAGACTCAAAGGCAGACACCAGGGGTTTGCAAATCCTATTGCCCAACATCCAAGGCTGACCAAAAAGCTCCATTGGTCAGATCCTTTGATCTGCCGACTTCAGGCCAATGACAAGTGATCTTTGCTTTTTTCTATTAGCTCAGTTTTCTTTTCTTTTTTTTTTTGCATTGCTGACAGAGCAGGGTAAGCAGGTCCAATGACATGACTGACTGATTGGGGGGGGGGTTGTTGGCACCACGACTTTGATTATGCCCTGCCCTGCTCCCACATCTGCCCACCTAAATCTGAACTCCCCCACCTTGATTTGCTGATAACTGTGTGCGCGGCAAGTGCATGCCCATGTAAGACGATGACAGATGTTGAATCGGCAGTTGCTCCATTTTGGCGCTATTCAGTCATCTCGTGAGGATGCGTCTCCTGTAACTGCTTGGGGACGAGGCCTGCCGCGCCACCCAGTCAAGTCTGAGGGGACAGGTCGGGTCAGTTGAAGGAGGCTAGAAGCCTAACCTAGGTGAGTGACCACCAGTCAAGCGATAAAGTAACTGCCACCATCCAGATCAAGAAGCAGAAACAGCACAGAACTGAATAGCGGAGGTCAGTCAGAATCAGCACTATGCAGTTCAGCTTGATGGAGGATGGTACGTGACCAGTGGGGAATGGGAGAAAGAGAGGGTGGTGAGGTTGACTGCCAACCGTGACTTGAGTGCCAGACTTCACTGTGCCACTAAAAATACACACTGCAGTCAGGGGTCGCCAGTGCACACTGTACACTAAGGAGCAGCTGCTGTAGGTAGGACTGTACTGGGAAAAGAGAGAAAGACAAGTGAAGACACTTGCAGGAATATGTCTGCAACCCTATAATCGATCGGAGAAAAAAAAAAAGCCAAGTACTGAATTTCCTTTTTTTTTTTTTTTAAATCACCTACAGATTCAAGGCCTTTCAATGCTTGTCAACATTTTATGCCTTGTTTCTGATTCCAAATGGAGCATGGAGTGTGTGTGTGACTGCGTAACTATGGAGTTAGTGAAATATAGATCAAATAAACTTTTGCTTAGGTTCTGCTCCTAGCATGTGATCAGATGGCTGGATAAAAACAAAACAGCTCAGCAGCAGTCAGATTTACAGTGAAAGTTGTATGTAAGGGGCTGGTACCATTTCTGATGGTCTGACTCTGAATATGGTTCCAGAAGGCAGTTTTATTTTTCCACTGCCCAGCCCCGTCCTGCCTGTATTATTTAATTTACAATTCAGGTGGCTGATGCTCTGTGCCAGTCCCAGACAGCAAATCTTTGGTGTGTGCATCTTGTATATTTGTTAAATTGGTATTCCCTAGTGGCTGCATACGGGAGCATCAGATGTAGGCTCCTGGCCTGCCTCTAGTGTGTAGACTACGGGCTACAATTCCCACCAAAAACTGTCTACAATGCCGATTTTAATGCTTCCTCCCAGCCTGACTAGTGTGCTGCACATAGGAGTCCATGAATGTCCTGCTGTCTGTAATTTATTTTTTGAAACTGGTTTCATCAAATAATCATACTGTGTGGCTGGTTCAGGCTCAGGACAGTGCGTGTTAGTGTTGATATTGGAAAATGTAAAACGAAGCCTTAAATTTAAGGGATTCATATTTATTTTGTATTGAAACAAGTGGCAACTACAAAGGTTAATTGTTTAGTCAGCTGTAAATATTGAACGTCTGCATGACCAGGCTCGCCACATAACCTATCCTAATTGGGGGTGGGGGTGCTGGGGACTGCTGTGCACTGGGCCCATGGCAATGCAAATCCGGCCTGCAACATAAGGGAAGAGGAAGTGGGGATAGCTGTGCGCTGCTGGAGTTGGCATTTCTTTTCTTTTTTTAAATTGCGTCTTGCACACATTCCATGCTTACACTGTAGTGTTGGAGCTGAGAAGGTGTATGTGAAATAACAAGTAAAAAAACTAATTGTGGGAAAGTAATTTTTATACCACCACTTGCCCTGGGGAAACTACTAAAAACTTGATTTGCACACCACTACAAACACAAAAGTACATATTACAGAGGGGGTCAAGGGAGGGGAAACAGCTATTTAGACCTACTGGGGGGGGGGAAAGAAGGTAGAAGTAATTGTTAGGCTAACAGGGGGAGGTAGGGTAACTAAGGAGGACAGACAGAAAGCAGCAGTTACTTCTGCTCTGTATTCATAGCCAAAGCCAGAGGTCCTCTGCCAGCATGGCATTAAAGTGTCTGTAAGGGAGATCCCTGAGACAAGGCAACAAGTATTCACCAGTGAAACATTTTGGACACAGCTCGAAGCCCTAAAGGCAGGTAAGATCCTGGGGCCAGATGGGATGTATCTGAGGGCGCTGAAGGAACAGACGGGGGTAGTTCCAAAATACTGAAGGGTAGCAGACACAGTCCTGTTCCATAAGTGTGGAGGACAAGGAGCAACCAGGTTACTACCAAATGACTGGTTGCTGTTCAGAAAAGCCAGAAATATCTGCACCAAAAAAGTAAGGGATGCTAAGGCTGCTTTCTATACGGCTGAACTTGATGCCTCTTACCTCAACCCTGCTAGATTCTGGGGCACCATCAAGGGGATCTTAGGGCAGGACTCTAGCACTTCTCTGCCATCTTCAGTGCACCTTAATAAGGTTGCTATCTCCGACAAACGGGATGTACTAGATGCATTCAACAATCATTTCACAACGGCTGGCTTTGCTTTTGATTCCTCCCCAGCTAATCTACTGCGGGCACAACTTAAATCCCAGTCTACTGAGGCTCAGAGGGCTAATTCTTCATTCTCATTCAAACCAATTCTACTGAAGCAAGTAGAGGACCTATTGTTGCATTTGGACATTAAAAAGCGCAGGTGCAGACTCTCTTGACCCTTTTTTCTAAAATTGCAATACATGTGCTTGCAGTTCCCTTAACACATCTTTTAATATATCTTTAGCCTCTGGTTCTATTCTTCGCTGTGGAAGTCAGCACAAGTGTTTCCCCTCCTAAAATCAGGGGACCCCATGGACCTCAACAATTATAGACCCATATCCATCCTGCCAGTGCTTTCCAAAATGCTAGAAAAACTAGTGAGCATCCAATTAAGAGACTACCTTGATGTTAATAATCTCCTAAACCCTGCTCAATCTGGGTTTAGGAACAGGCATAGCACCACTTCTGCATTAGCAAAAGTCACTAATGACTGGCAAACTGAGCTAGACAAAAAGAACAGCGTCTGTGCTGTATTTCTTGATCTAAGCAAAGCCTTCGACACAGTGGATCATGAGCTGCTACTCTCTTCACTGCACTCCATAGGCCTAGATCCATCCTCTCTTAAATGGTTCAGATGTTACCTCACTGATAGAACGCAGCAGGTGAAAATGAAAGCCCTATCCTCATCAAAACCACTCCTAAGAGGAGTACCTCAAGGATCTATCCTGGGCCCTATCCTTTTGCCATTTACATTAACAACATTGACTCTAATCTCACCAAAGCCAATGTTCACCTCTTTGCAGATGACACTGTCTTATATGTCAGTAACCCATCACGTATAAAGGCCTCTGAAATACTACAATCAGAGTTCTCCCTTTTGCAATACCAACTACTTGAAAAAAAACTCCTCCTAAATGCAAAGAAGACAAAAGCTATGTTCTTTTCCACCAATTACTATACTAACGCCTTCTCATCAAGCATTCTTCCCCAACTATCCACCATCCTTGGTGAAAGCCTTGACTATGTTGACAAATTCAAATATTTAGGGGTATGGATTGACAACAGGCTTGATTATACTCAGCATATTGAAGAACTTTGAAAAACTGCCAGAGGCTCGGCCTTTCTTCAGAATCAAGCATTATTTAACCAGAGATTCAAGACAGAGACTAATCCAGGCCTCATTTCTATCACTTACTCGACTATGCGATTTCCCCTATGGCCCGTACTATTTCCTACTTAGTAAATTGGATACCTTGTACCATAGAGCTCTAAGGTTCATCACAGATCTTCCATTCAACACTCATCATTGCTCTCTCTATGCTGCAGTTGGTTGGACATCCTTACACCTCAGAAGGAACAAAATGCTGCATTATGGATTTACAAAGCTCTGTCTAACTAACTTCCATCCTATATTTTAGATTGCTTTACACTGGCCACAGCTAGATCATATGCCCTAAGAACAATAACTTCATCACCTTGAAGCTACCCAAAGCCTGCACCGGCATGGGAGATCTGCAATCAGTTACTCTCTTGCAATGGCTTGGAATTCACTGCAGAAGACCCTAAAGTTGACCACCTTTATACCCTAACATCCTTTAAAAGCTCTACACAAGCCTCTTCCCAGAGAAATGCAATTGCTTTCATAAGGCCTAGTCCAATCACATTCTTTACCCCACCTCCCTCTTTCTATGCAGCTTTGCTACCTTACCAAGACCTCCTCTGCTACCCCTGGCACTTACTTCTGCCCCATTCACTCACTACTAGTTGATTTTAGTCCCTATCCAAACTCCCACCAGCCCCCGTGTCATTTTCAGAGGCTACTATCAACACTTTATTAATCATCAATCATATCTGTTTGGTTTAGCTTGCCCTGAAGCCTGTATTCTCCAGCTGCACTGCTTGTATATATGTTTATATTATTGTAACCTGTTTACTTAGAAGTGTTTTGTATATGTCTGTTCTTTGTACCTTCATGTTATTCCTCGACCTATCAGGTCCATCTTGTAAATGAGCTTTGCTCAATGATGTCCGCCTGAATAAATAAAGATTTTGATTGATTGATTGATTGATTGACTACAGACCTGTCAGTCTTATGTCTACAGTAGGCAAACTGATGGCAACACTAATCAAAGAGGACGTCATGGGCTACTTGGAGAGCAATGGGCTCCAGGACAGTAAACAGTCAGGGTTTGTGGCAGGGAGGTCTTGTCAGACCAACCTAATGGTATGCTTTGGCTGGGTAATGAGCATACTGGATAAGGGCCACACTATAGATTTATCCTACTTAGATTTCAGCAAGGTTTTCAACTTGGTACCGCGCAGAAGGCTGCTGCAGCAGCTAGAGGATCTGGCTACAGTGAAGGACACAGATGGGTGAGAAACTGGTTGGAAGGGATACAGCAGAAGGTTGTGGTTAATGGAGTCAAATCAGAAAAGAGTGGGGTCACCAATTGGGGTGCCACAAGGACCGATCCCGGGTCCAGTCCTTTTCAATATGTTCATCAGCTACATAGCAGAAGGAATCCAGGGCAAGATGAGTTACTTCGCAGATGACACAAAGCTCTGTAGTAGGGTAGGCAGTGAGGAAGGGGTTAAGGAGATGCAGAGAGCTGCAAAGTTAGAGAGGTGGTCAAAGGTTTGGCAGTTGAAATTCAATGCCAAAAAGAGCGAGGGGATACACACAGGGAACTGAGAATTGTGGCACATCGCAGAATGAGGCGGGTAGGTGGTACCACAGCTACATGCAGGTCACAGATCAGCCCTCCAGGAAGCAGTTCACGGCGAGACAAAAGTCACAGCATGCACCGAGGCTGGATGGGGCAAGGCACTCCGCTCCCACAAGGGAGGACATAGTCCACCCAGCACTCCCACATCAATGACAGACAGCCAGAAAGTGACAAGTGTCAAATGTGAAGGCAGACACTGGCCTGTCGTCTCAGCTGAATAAATGACACAAATATGGCAACTACATTGATGGAAGTGTGTGGATCCGGGGATGGCAGTTATGTAGGAACTTACCGTAACAGTAGATCTTCGAGAGAGGTTCCTGCAGTAGGTCTTCACAAGTCGCACTGTGCCCCCTGGCTTCAGAACTGCATGGCAAAATTGTAGCTAGCAATCAGCAGCAGGGACCACCCTTGGCGGCAGGTGACGGGGCAGTCCCCCATCCGCCCTCCAGTTCTTCTGCTGCAGACCTCTAAAGAGGAAGCAGAAAAAGGAGTGGAAACTCTTGGGACCCTGTGCCCTGGATGAAACAAGGTCCCGGGAAGGGAATAAAGAGAAAAAAAAGAAAACAAAGGAGGTGGGGGAAAGTGGGTGGGAAATTTAGACCTACTATAGGAACCTCTCTAAGATCTACTGTTACGGTAAGTTCTTACGTAACTGCTATATCTTACTTCGAGAGGGTTCCTGCAGTAGGTCTTCACAAGTAGGACTGAATACCAAGCAGTCAACCAAAAAGGAGTAGTCTGAGATGAGGTTCCGGGAGGAGGAAAATGTCTGCCAACTACAGGTAACTCATGATAGAAGACCTTGCAGGGCTACTAGACCGAAGCCAGCCCTGCGCCTAGAAGCAATGCCCAGACTGTAATGTTTAGTGAAGGTGTGGGTGGAGGACCAAGTGGCTGCTGCACATATGTCCACAGTGGACACATTCCTGAAAAAGGCAGTGGAAGTGGCCACTCTCTTAGTTGAGTGGCCCTTAACTGACCCCGGAAGGGGCTTTTTGTACTTCTGGGAAATGTAATGAATACAATTTGCCAGCCAACTAGACAAGAGTCTGTTTAGAAATAGCCTTGCCCTGGCACTGGGGAGCAAAGGCCACAAAAAGTAGATTCAATTTGTGAGCCTCCTTAGTCCTTGAGACATAATATCTCAGAATCCTGCGCACATCAAGGTTGTGCAGGAGTGCCCAGTTGGGCGTTCAGGGTATAAAATACCGGCAGTTCAACATTCTGGTTTAGAGCGAGTTCCAAAACCACCTTAGGAAGAAACAAAGGATTGGTCCTTAGAGCCACCCACTCTGTGGAAAATGAAGTAAGGCTCTCTACAAACTAGAGCCTGAAGCTCTGAAACTCTTCAAGCTTAAATGATAGTAACTAAAGAGAACGTTGTCCACGCTTAAAACACATATCACTACTTGCTGCCTGCTCAAAAGGGGAAAAGTAAGCTTTTCTAAAATAAAATTAAGATCCCGGGGAACAGGATTCTGGACCAGAGGTTTGAGATGAAGGAGCCCCTTCAAAAAGGTTCTGGATGCCTCCATCTAATCTAGGGTTTTGCCCTCCACTGGAAGGTGGTAGGCCAAAAACCGCAGAGAGATGGATCTTCAGGGAGGAATAACTGAGGCCCAATTCTGACACGTACAAGAAATATTCTAAAACCTGGGAAGCCAAGCAAGAAAAAGGATCTAGGCCTTTAGCTGTTGCCCACATGGAAAACCTCTTCCACTTCATGGCATACGTGGATCTAGTGGAGGGTTTTCTGGCCTCCACTAAGACCTGTGCGACTCTAAAAGAGACGCCATAGCGAGAAACCTCTAAGTCCACAGGTGCCACGCATGAAAGTGGAGGGAGTTGAGGCTCGGGTGTACCAGGGTGCCCCGCTCCTGGGACAGAAGGTCATAAGAGACAGGAACAGGTACTGGGGGTTCCAGTGCTAACTGCTATAGTAGAGGGAGCCAAATATGTCGAGGCCACAGGGGGGCAATGAGGATCAAGTGCGCCCCCTCTGCTTGGAGCTTCAGCAGAACCTTTTGAAGGAGGTATATGATCAAAATAACGCGACTGTAATGGCGCAAGCCAATATAGCGTGTACATTACAGTGCGTTGTAATTATAGCATGTTGCATATAAGCACAATGTAGAAATAGCGCTGCGAGCTGTGCCATCTAGTGGCGACATTGTTTAATGGCATGGCATACTGAATTAATGCATAAATGGCTCATATGTTTGATCCCCCCTCAGGTTGTCAATCATGTCTACCTGTGGATCAGCTTCAGAGTGTGTGCAATTTGTAAGAGGCCAGAAGGGTGGAGAGCTCGCTCTTTTGCATGGCTTTCTATATCACAGAGAACGAGCAACACCAAATAAGGCATATTACAAATGCCTTGAATATGACAAGGCACATAGCACAGCACAGCTACACTTAAATGGGGACATTGTGCTGAAAATGCTAGGTGAGCACAATCATGTCCCCGATCCTGTTTTTGTTGCAGTGAAGGAAGCAGTATCCGGTATGAAGGGACAAGCAGCAACTAGTAATGAAACTACACAGGAGCTGTGGCAGAGCTGTGTCCCTCCGATGCTTCTCAACTACCAGCTATGTCACTGATTAAAAGGACTGTGCGACGAACACGCAGGGCAGCTGCATGTCCACTACCAGAACCCAGTAATGCTTCATCTCTTGAGTTAAGTCCTGACTTGTGTGTCACTATTAAAAAACAAAATTTCCTGCTTTTCGATTCCGGGCCAGTCTCAGATAGAATACTAATACTCAGTACCACTCAGGACTTGAAGCACTTAAAAAACAACAACCACTGGTTTGCTGATGGGATATTCAAGTGTTGTCCTTCAATATTTCAACAACTGTACACAATACATGCAATTTTTATTTAGTTATTAGGTCTAGGATTACAATACCTTTGAGCCAGGGCTCTTTTACAAAGGTTCCACGTCAGGTGACAATTCAAAACATAAGACATGTAAGTCAGATTACAAATTCAATACATAGGAAAAGGTTACAAAAGTGTAAGCTAAACAGAGTTACAAATCATCTGAGAAACAAAAGTTTTGGAGGCTAGGTTACAAGGAGATAGCAGATGAGGTGCAGACAGGATAGAGGACAAGAGTAGAGGGGGCAGAGAGCTATAGAGGAGAAGCTCAGCCAGAGGCATTGTCATAGACATAACATGGGGAAGTGCATGCCAAGGGGTAACCAAGTGCCAACAGGAGAGAGAACTGCATAAGGTTAGGGAAATATTCATGGGGTCAGCTAGTAGAGGGAATACGTAGTAATACTGTAGTCCCCTTCATTTACATTTTGATGGCAAACCAAACAACTGCATCTTACAATCGCGTCTTCACAGAACAACTATCCATTTGCCCTACCTTGTGACCAGAAACTATTATCCTCGATTTTGAGCTTGCAGCAATCAAAGCATTCAAACATGCATTTCCGTCAGCACATTTACGTGGATGTTTCTTTCATGTGTGCCAAGCATTCTAGCGGAAAATACAAGAGAATTAACCCATCTGTTCAAACAGCATTTCTGATCCCAACTTTGCCTTACATCTCAGACTTTTTTGCCAGTGCTCACATACGTCCCAACCCCTGAAGTGATAAATACGTTTGAGGAGCTAATAACAACCGAGTTTTACCAAACAAAAGCAGATCTACTAATACCATTAATCGACTGTTTCGAAGATACATGACTGGGATGCCCATTGGAAAGAGGTGGCCGCAGACGACCCATGTTTGAAATCAAAATGTGGAACTGTTACGATGCAGTGGAGCATGGCATCCCATGGACAACTAACTCTATAGAAGCTTGGCATCCCAAGTTCAATCACTTTACTGGATTACATCACCCTTCCATATGGAAGTTTCTACAGTGCCTTAGAGAGGAACAACACTTCAGCACTGTGCTTATGGAGCAGCTCATTGCAGGCACAGCAAGCACAGCCACTAAGAAGTAGTACAAGGACACTGCTAAAAGCGAATTGCAATTATCGTTTCTGAATTCAGCATGCATCCAAAACCAGAGCAGCATCTCTGAGGAATTGCTTACAATTTTCAACTTCAGGCCTGAACACTGCACTAGAAAGAACGTTTCAAAAACACCACTTGAACTGACGCTGGGGAGGTTTATGTAGCTTACATCGATGTATCACTTTTAAATGCACTGCATTAATAAAATGATTTCTTTGCATTGCCTTTTGCTTCCAGATGCCATTGATTCATTTGTGCAGCTGTCTGTGCTGCAAAATGGAGTACTGGGAGCTAAAAGTGGGACTGTGTTTCTAGGAGAAGACTTAGGTAGTAGGACAGAATGTGCACAACATCATTGTAAGTCTCCAAAACACCGAGGACAGCTACTATTACGACAATGCCTACCAAGAACACAGACTGCAAAGTAAGTGTTTAAAAACGCAGTATTGCCCGATGCTATAATGGCAGCATGCTTTTTTTTGTAAGCGCTAATATGTATGCACTTAAAATGACTAGCGCCAATATTGTTGCATGATATTGACACTACACCTCTGAAGGATAGGAAAGGAAGGGAAGGCGTATAGAAATCTCCCTGTCCAGGATAGAGACAGTGCATCTCGCCAAAATGCACCATGCCAGAGAACGAGCGAGCAAAAGCTGGGTAGTTTTGCACTGAATGGAGAGGCGAAGAGCTTTATGTCTGGCCGACCCCACTGAGGAAACAGATTTTCTACTACTGCCTGCTTTAATTCCCACTCATGAGGCCTTGTGACTGATCGGCTGAGACTGTCCATCAGAATGCTGCTAACGCCTGGCATGTGGACTGCTGTCAAGGACAGGCTGTGTTGAACAGCCCAGTACCACACCTGCATTGCCTCCCTGTAAAGGGGGTATCAACGGGTGCCTCCCTGTTTGTTGATGTACCAGACAGTGGCCACGTTGCCTGTCTGGATGAGTAGTGTTCACGGAACCAAGAGGGACTGTAAGGCCTGAAGAGCACAGAGCACTGCTCTTGTCTCCAGAATACTGATATGAAGGTTCGCCTCCATGGGCGACCAAGTGCCCTGTGTCTGATGGTCTCCCAAGTGCGCTTCCCATCCCAGGTTTGAGGCATCAGATGTGAGAATCATGGAGGGAGACGGAGAGTGGAAAGGTATGCCCACAGAAAGGTTGGCGATGTCCTGCCACCAAAGGAGAGCCCTCTGAAGGTTGTTGGAGACTAGGACCTTCTTGTCCTCGTCATCCAGGTGATGATTCCATTGAACTCTCAGAGACCATTGGGTCACCCTCATATGCAGTCTGGCCAGAGGAACTGTGGGCATGGCGGCCGCCATCAGACCCAACAGTCACAGGACCGAATGTGCTGTGGTCCAATGAGATGAAGCCACCACTGCAGCTTGTGAGGTTAGAGTCTCTACTGTGTCGGTTGGAAGGAAGGCCTTGCTCTGGACTGTGTCCAGCACTGCTCCAATGAACTGGAGGTGCTGGGAGGATAACAGCTGGGACTTGGGGTAGCTGACTGAGATGCCCAGACTGGAGAAAAAGTCCAGAGTGAAGGAAAGGGATTGCTTCAGACTGTCCAGGGAGGGGGCTGAAAATGGCTAATCATCCAGGTACGGAAACACATAAATGCCCCAGAGACGTAGAAACGCTGCTACCACCGCTAGGCACTTGGTGAAAACCTGAGGTGCCAAAGATAGGCCGATTGGGAGGCCTCTGAACTGGAAATGCTCCTCCTGGAAGGAGAATCTCAGAAAGCAGCGATGGTCCGGAAGAATAGGGATATGTAGGTAGGCATCCTGTATATCAACGGAACACAGCCAAGTGTTTGGTTGGAGCAGGGGTACTAGTCCCCGGAGGTCAACATGCAGAACCTCTTGTATTCCACGAAGGGGTTGAGCATGCTGAGATCTAGGATAGGCCTGAGATCTCCCGTCTTTCTGGGAACCAGGAAGAAATGTGAGTAAAATCCCCTTCCTGTCTGTTCTGGTGGAACCCGCTCTATGGCTGATTTTTGCAGTACAGACAGAATTTCCTGTAGGATCAGAGATTGTTGGCCTGACGGGTAATGATAGCTGCCCGGAGGATTAGTGGGTGGTCCCTCCAGGAACTCTATCGGATGACATCTTCCGATGAGTTGTAGAACCCATGTATCTGCGGATACGGCCCTCCAGCCTTCAGGTGAGGCTGAATATTCCCCTCCACTGGTTCCTCCACGGGGATGGGAGGTAACGGAAGGGAGATGTGAGAGTCAGGATGCAGACGGGAGGGGTGATTTTCCCCAGCGGTGGTTTTGGGGAACTTGGCCTGGGGAGTTTGAGCACTAGAGCCCAAGGAGCGACACTTGGTCTGGCGGCTGCCCTGGTTCTGTTTGTTCCATTTCCATTGATGACGAAAAGGCTGCCTGGGTTTCTGACCCGAGTGGTACAAGGAATGGACATCTTTCAGAGATTTGCCGCTCTCTCGTAACTCTGTGATTATGTACTTGGCACTGCCGCCAAACAGAACTGGACCCCTGAAGGAAGCGTCCAGAAGCATAATCTGAACATCCTGCGCCAACCCTGCCAGACGAAGCCAAGCAAGGCGCCTGAGACAGATGCCTGTAGCCGCACCACGTGCCGCTGAGTTGACAGAGTATTAGGCTGCACGAAGGGCATGGTGGCAGGATGATTTATTGAGCTTTATCTTGTCCAGGAGTTTGTTCTTGAGCTGTTCGTCAGGTACCTCCTGAATGTCCTTTTCCAGATCGGACACAGCCGATTTCTGGAAAGCCACCATGTGGGCCACATAATTCAAGGAGCAAATGGCGCAAGTAGAGGAGGTGTAAATCTTGCAGTCATAGTGGTCCATCTGCTTTGACACCTTGTCTGGAGGGGGAGGCACTGAGATGTTTTGGTTGTGCTGACCTATTGTGAGCTGCAGTAATCACAACAGAGACAGCCTTGGGTTGGGCAGTAAAGTAGGAAACCCCTTCCGGGGGTGGGGCAGGTCCTGTCGGCCTTTTTTGACACGGCCGGAATGGACAATGGCTGCTGCCAGATTGTGTAAGTGAGATTTTCATGCAGCCCCGTCCGGGGGGAATGGGGAGCGGGGTCCGCACTGACCACGTCCAAATGTTCTGCCAGTCTTCTGCGTTTAGGGTCCAATTCTTGGGAAGCCCACCCGCAGGATTTAGGAATGGACCAGAGGAGCTCAGCAAAGGATGGGTCCTCTGGGGAGGATTTAAGGGATTCTTTCAGCTGGGGCTCAATGGGTGAGTGAGGCTCCACTTGGTTCCCCACATCTGAGTCCTCATCCAAATCTAATGATTCCAGTCCACTAGGTAAGGAAGCATCTGGAACAGACTCTGGAAGTGTGTGTTCCGTAATGCCAGAGGGCACAGTACCCAAGCCTCTGTCCGAAGCTCTGCTGGAAGGTGCAGAACTACCATGTGGCACCCTGTGAGGTGGGGTGACCCTGACCACCAGCTGAGGTTGACCCAACTCCTGCAACGGCTGTGACTTAGCGTCCTTCCATAAGGTCGGGATCGGTTCTTGTGCCGGCTGAGGGGGTGGAGAAGATGGGGGGGTGGAGGATATCCTGGATACCCCATGGAGTACGGAGGATAACTAGGAGGTTGGTACCAGTAGCTTTGATATTGAAGGGCCTGACTCCGCATCGGGTAACCCAGCATCAGAGGAGGGTAGTCCTGCGTTGGGTACTGCTGGGATAGTACTGTCGGACCCAAAGGGGGAGAAACGCAAGGCCCAGCAGAAGGCTGCGCCGAGGGACCACTGGGGAACAGGTCTGTCAGCGGATCCGGCAGGCCCAGAGGGAATCAGAATCATACCACCCCCAAGAATGTCTGGCGAGGGATCTGGCATCAGGTGAAGATCCATCAGCAGAATAGAGGCCGGTGAGGGACGCAAGTCCAGGAGAGCCCCCATCAACTGGTCCGTCTGGAGGATATCTGTCGGGAGAGGATCATGGTGATCAGGTCCAAAAAGGTCAGCGAATCCTGAGAGGGAGAGCCCTGGTGGGATGAGGGGGGACCCGCAAGCTGACTTTGCCCAGCGTCTGGGTCCACAAGGTAGTCCGACAGGAGAGAAGTCACCACGCGGTCACCGGGTAGGTTGGCAGCCAACTTAGAGGTGATGGTCTGCTGGGGCGTCAGAGCCGACGACCGGCTTACAGACCGTGGCTGGGCTGACTGAAGCCAGGAGGTTAGAGTGAGGCTGATCAGCCTGGGCTGGGTGCCTTGCGGCGGCATCGGAGGGCTACTTATTGGCCAGGTTCGGAGCAGGAACCGCAACTGTTTCCTTCGAAGAGGCCCCTGACTGCCTGCTAACCTTGGTGGGGGAAGAGCGGTCCGGTCCACTGGAGCAGAAGAGGGCCCAGGAGGTGAGGTACTCATGGGGATGGAGGCCCCACCCAAGATGGTACATAGATACATATACAGTGTCGGCAGATAAGGGCCTATGGCCCACCCAGTCTGCCCATTTCAGCTTGTAAGTTCAGTTTATGTTTTCCTAGAAGTCTGTTGCCCCTTACCTCTGACCTCCAGAATTCCTTTATGTCTATCCCATGCATTCTTAAATCCTGTGATTGTTTCAGCCCCCACCACTTCCTCTGGCAGGGTGTTCCACTTGTCCACCACCCGTTCTGTGAAGAAATTCTTCCTCACGTTTCTTCTGAATCGTCCTCCCTCCAACTTCATCCCATGCCCTCTAGTCCTAGAACATCTTTTTCGCTTAAAAATAGTGTATTCCTGCACCCTGTTCCTCCCTGTAAGATACTTGTATGTCTCTATCATATCCCCTCTCTGCCTCCTCTCCTCCAGGGAGTACATGTTCAGTTCCTTCAACCTGTCCTCATAGGACTTGTGATGCAATCCATGAACCATCTTTGTTGCCCTCCTCTGAACCTTCTCTACCCTATGTCCTTACGTAGGTAAGGTCTCCAGAACTGTACACTGTACTCTAGGTGGGGCCTCACTAGTGTCTTGTATAGTGGAATTATGACCTCCCTTTTCCTGATGGTGATGCCCTGCCTATGCATCCCAGCATCCTATTTGCTTTACCTGCTGCCTTGTCACACTGTTTCCCTACCTTGAGGTCATCAGAGATGATAACCCCAAGATCCCTTTCCTGCCTGGTGCATGCTATATCCTCACCCCCCAAACTGATATATTGTGCCAGGGTTTTTGCGCCCCATATGCATTATCTTGCACTTCTTTGCACTGAATTTCAATTACCAAACCCCTGACCATTCTTCAAGTTTCTGCAGGTCCCTTCTCATTCTGTCTACACCCTCTGCTGTGTCTACTCTGTTACAGAGCTTTGTGTCATCAGCGAACAGTGAAATTCTGCCTTCTAGGTCCTGTGCAATGTCACTGATGAAAATGTTGAATAGGACCGGTCCCAGCACTGATCCCTGTGGTACCCCACTGGTCACTCTTCCCTCTGTGGAGTGACAGCCATTTACCACCACCCTCTGTGTCCTGCCGCCCAGCCAGTTACCTACCCACCACACTACTGTCCTGCCCACACCCATATTCCCCAGTTTGTGTAATAGTCTTCTATGGGCACAGTGTCAAAGGCCTTGCTGAAGTCCAGATAGGCCATGTCCACTGCCCTCCTCTGATCCACCTCCCTAGTCACCCAGTCAAAAAATTTAACGAGGTTGGTCTGACATGACCTCCCCCTGGTGAAACCATGCTGCCTTGGGTCCTGTAGTCCGTTGACAACAAGATGTTCCACCAATCTCTCCTTCAGTAGTGCTTCCATGATCTTCCCCACTACCAAGGTGAGGCTGACTGGTCTGTAGTTCCCTGCTTCCTCTTTGTTCCCACTTTTATAAAAGAAGACTACATCTGCTATCCTCCAGTCTTTGGGTACCTCCCCTGTTTCCAGTGATCGGCTAAACAGGATAGCCAGAGGTTCAGCCACCACCTCTCTTAGTTCTTTAAGGACCCTGGGTGCACCCATCTAGCCCCATTGCTTTATCAACTCTTATTACTTCCAGTTCCTTCAGGACCCTTTCTCGTGTAAAGGGACTTGTGTCCATTTCTGCACCATTCTCAACCCTTGTACTCCCTTCAGACCCATTACCCTCCTCTTCCTCAGTTAAGACTGAGCAGAAATACCTGTTCAATATGTCAGCTTTACTGTTGTCATCCTCCACGCGGCCCCCATCCTCCCCCTTCAGTCTCACTATCCCTCCCTTTGCCTTTCTTTTTTCACTTATGTACCTTTAAAAGGTTTTGTCCCCTCTACCCACTGATTTTGCAATGTGTTCTTCTGTCTGAGCTTTGGCTTCCCTTACTGACCGGCTGTCTGGCTGGTTTTCCTCTAAAGAGAGTGACTCCGCTCCCGGCGTCTCTCCTTCTCCTTTTTCTTCTTCTTTTCTGGAGCCAGCAACTGTTATCTTTCCCTCAGCTCCTGGAACTTTTTTCCTGTCGATGCCAGTCTGTGTGTCAATAAATGGGCATTGAGGGTCCTCTGGCGACATGTGCGCGTGGCCTGGTTGAAGGCCTGGCAGATGGAGCACTCTACGGTCTTATGCTTAGGCCCCAGGCAGAGGATGCAATGGGAATGGTCGTCCCCATGCGGGACCTGCGTACCACACTTGGAGCGCTTGTTCTTGGGCTGACGAGACGACATACACCGCTGTTGAGGATGTAATAATGTTAGACTAACTATAAAATACACTGAAAATGGCAGGAGACTGAAGCTGTTCTACAGCGAGGTCCAACGATTCAGGTCGACTGCGGGAAAGAACTGGAGGGTGGGCAGGGGACCACCCCTATTTATAGTCACGCTGACGTCCGTCACCTGACTCCGGGGGCGGTCCCCACTGATGACTGCTAGCTACAATTCTGCCGTGTGGTCCTGACGCCAGGGTGTGCAGTCTGACTTGTGAAGACCTACTGCAAGAACCCTCTTGAAGTAAGATCTAAATAATACAAAAGTGTAGGTCCCAAAAAAGTACCTGGCTATCCTATTTTAACCACACTGCAATGGCTATATTGGAGCTGTCAATGTACGTAAAAGTACGAGAAAAGACTGAATAGTTTTGGCATGTACTCACTGAAGACCAGACTGAAAGGGGGGACATAAGAGATTTTTCTTAAGTTCACGAAAAGGTTCAGTACAAGGCATAAATTAGTGTCAGACAGCTGATTAGTGGCCTTTGCTAATCAAAATGAAAAATGATTAGCAATCAGACGATTTTGATTAGCAGTTTTATAAAATGGGTATTTTTATGTTAAACCATGTAATTATTACTTTATTTATTTATGACTTTGACAACGGAATTGTCTGCATAGCCTTTCTCATTACCCCACCTCAGGTAACTGGTGCATAAAGTTTTTCAATCCCTGCCAAATGGTAATTCTGCGCAACTGCAGTGCCATTCCGCGCTACAGGTGCAAAAACATATTTTGGCCAGGATTTGAAAAATGACAGCTGTGACATGCAGGAGGTGGGGTAATACGAAGGCTATGTTGAAAATCTGGGGTCAAAATATTTAAATATTCCAAAGTTACGAGGGTGCGTAGCGAAATTTCAACAAATGGTCATAACTTGCTAGTTTTTCATATGCTTAATAAATTTTCAACATAGTTTTCATGACTCTACCTTAAGAACATTTATGAATGCCATTATGAAATCATGCCCAAAAGGTGAATTCACCAAGCGACTTCGAAATCACCTTTTGGGCAGGAGTTGCTTAATGACAGTTATATTGTTCATGAGGTGGGGTCCCCAAAAGGAAATGTTGAAAATTTGGGGTCAATATCTCAAAAAATGACAGAGTTATGCACCAAAGTTGAAACCCCCACTGAATACATAGGACCGCATTTACCTTAGTTCTCATACTGCAGTCGCCGGTTCCAGCAGCAAGACACGTCTTTGATCGGGAGGGCGGATCTCAAACCTAGGACCTGTTCAGGTGAGTGACAGTGTGGGGAAGTGGGTGGTCAGGTGAGGGTACGGGAGTGATCGGTGATGGACCGTTTTAATTTTATTTTTTTTTGCAGTTTTAAATAAAAAAAAAAAACTTCAACAGGGACAAAATCAGAAAGCGATGGGATGGTGGGAGTGCTACTAGACACCAGGGAACCTCACAACAACGGGGACAGCGATCAGATTGGGGGGTGCCACTAGGCACCAGAGAACGTCAAAAATAACAGGGACAGCGATCAGATTGGGGGGGTCCACTAGACACCAGGGATAAAACTCGTTACAGGGGATGGCAATCCGTGGAGGGAGGGGGCACTAGATGTCACTAAGGAAACAAAGGACTGGCAACTGGAGGGTGGGCGCCACTAGACACCAGGGAAAGTAAAAAAAAAAAATACATTCGACGGCCAGAACTATGATTAGCAACCATTGCTAATCAAGCTGGAAATTGACTTGCGTTTCCAGATTCTTGGGTCGCAAATTGTGATGCAACCCCGCTTATTTTATGCCTTGCAGTAGAGTAAGCACAGTGAGTTTACTTAGAAACAGTAGGTCCACTAGGGTCATGTGCTTAAACTGAAAAGGGAAAGAGCTTAAAAAAAAAAACACACACACACACACACACACACACACACACACACACACACACACAGAGGACGACATTAGACAGTACTATTTCATGGAAAGGGTGGTGGATGGGTAGAACAAACTTCCAAACAAGGTCATGGAGACAGAAACAATATCGGAGGAACAAAAGAAGTTGGGATGCATTTAAGAGAGTTATGAGATGGTATACTCTAGAAGGGTGAGGGGAGGATGTGGGAAATACATTTATCGTTAGCAAGATTCAGAGTATGGAATCTTGGAACAGACTAAAGGGGTTGTTCAAGTCTATTTCAATTACTTTTCGATGTTTCTATATTGTTTATCATCATAATTTCCTGAATTTCTAAAATGATACAAGAATTTTGGGAAAACAATGGGACTCTGATGTGGAATTGGGAATTTTAGCCACACACAGGGAGAGAACACTACCAGGGCAGCGGCAATGAAAGAGTCAGGTGGTTTATCACAGTACATCATACTGCATGAAAATTTTTTTTTTTTTAAACAAGTGATTGGCAGAGGTACATATCGTGAAGCATCATCATACTGGGTTACTGTGACAGCACTTCCCCAACTTTAGGAGCAGTGTGCCAAACAGACTAAGCCCTGTGCTTCTACATTTAGACACAGTGCAACGTAACCGTAAGTGTCCACTTTTGTTTTGCTTTGTTTAAAGCAGCGCACAGAAATGGTCCCACCTTTCTGACGGTCCAGGTTCTTCTCAAATTGGATCCTATCGGGTAACACTCTGAACAGTTTAACAGAGCCATCTTCACAGCCAATCTGTGGAAACACAAAGAGACAAGCCACATTACGGCCTCTGCATGCAAACTGCCTGTTGAGAGTCTGTACCAGTTATTTTTACCACTTGTGTTATTAACAATCAAGGCAGTGAGGTCTACTGGGCAGAACGTGAAGATGTGGGGGCTGCCCTAAAGTGTTGGAGGCAGAGCATCGACCTGCCAAGCGTAGACCCTGGTTCACATCTGTGTGTGTGGGGGGGTACCTGTGTCAAGGGGAAGCACTCCTGAGTGAAAGGAGGCATACACTGGTGCACAACTGCATGCTGGTAATGTGGGTCAATGGTGTAGTAATCCAGCAGTGTGATTGGGGGTCAGCTTGATGCTCCAAACAGCTCTTCTGTACTGCTTACCACAGGGTGGGGATATCACTCCCAGCAGACAGTGATGGCCTGGGGTGTGCCCACAACTTCCCTGCCCTGCTCTGGTCCATATGTTCCCCACTAGTGGTACAGTGGCAATCATATGGGTCTGTGCTGCACAAGTGAAATCATGGACAACTGGTGGCATGAGGTGAGATGGCTGACTGGAACCAGAAGAGCAAAATGTATAAGCGGCAGCAAAGAAAAGAAAAACAACTAAAAAAAAAAAGGGTTACAGACCCATGAACCAGCACACTCAAGTCTGAATCCCATAATGAGCACTAACACTAACTTAATATGTGCCCCTGCGTAAGCCACTTAATCTCCTGGTGACTGCGTGGGTTTTCTATCTCTGTGCCTGACCACCCCTGACCATTCCTTAAATAACGCACTTTGAGACACAGTGTGTATGAAAAGACGGCCATATAAAACCAAATTCCTCCCTTTCAACTACAGTACAAAGGAGCTTGATCCGATCAGGTTCACTTCCACACTATAACAACTCAAGATATTTAACAGAGAAATGGTGATAATGAAAGGGGTATTTTCTGTTTTATACTGCATCATTTGTCATTTTTTTGTTTTATTTTTCCTCCTGGGAGCATTAGCTCACAGAACATAGGAACACAGAGGCTGATGGCAGAAGAGGATCACCTGGCCCATCCAGTCTGCCCATTTTTCCCTGCCTAATATAAAGCTGCAGATCCTACATGGTCTCCAGCCTCTACCCTCCCACCCTCTTCCCCTACCAATGGTGTCTCCAGCCCCTGTTCAGACTCTGGTTTACCTTCCCTACCAGTTTTTATGACATCCATGTATCTATCCCATGCTTTTTTAAATTCTGTAACTGTTTTAGCCCCCACCACTTCCACTGGCAGGCTGTTCAGGGGTCTACTACCCTCTTCATGAAGAAATACTTTCCCCAGCTCCCTCTGAACCTACTCCCCCAACCCCCCAACCTTCATATTGTGATCTCTAGTCTTTGGACATCTTTTCCCTTGAAAGATGCTTCCTTCCTGTACCTTGTTTATTCCCTTTAGGTATCTGAATGTATCAATCTTATTCATTCTCTCTCTCTCTCTCTCCCCTGATCTCCAGAGAGTGCAGATTTAGACCCCTTAGCCTTTCCTTGTAGGGCTTCTGATGCAGGCCTTGCACCAGTTTGGCAACCCTCCTTTGTACCCTTCTCTATCCTGCTTATACCCTTACCTAGATGAGGCCTCCAGAACTGTACACCGTACTCGAGGTGGGGGTTTCACCAGCGATTTACATGGGGGCAGTATCACCCCCCTCCGCCTACTGGTTATACCCTTCCCTATACAGCCCAACATACGATTTACCTTTCCCACTGCCTTATCGCATTGTTTTGCCACCTTTAGGTCATCCAGTACGATAAACCCCAGGTTCCTCTCCTGTCCTGTTAGTGTGACTACTCTTCACCCCCCCTTCCCAGTTCATAGATGACTCATGGGTTTTTATGCCCTAAGTGAATGATTCTGCACTTCTTTGCGTTGAATCTCGATTGCCAAGTTCTTGACCAGTTCTCCAAATTCTCCAGGTCCTCCTTCATCCTGTCTACCCTATTGCAGATTTTTGTATCACCCGCAAATAGGCACACCCTCCCTTCCAATCCTACTGTAATGTCAACAATGCAGATATTAAAGAGGACCGAGCCCAGTAATTACCTTGTGGCATCCCACTTGCCACCCTGACCCCCCTCCGAGTGAACCCCATTTATTACTACCCTCTGCCTACTACCGCTAAGCTAACTTTCCACCCACCTTACTATTTTAGGACCCACTTCCAGACTGCTCAGTTTGTTCACCAGCCTTCTGTGAGGGATGGTGTCGAAAGCCTTGCTGAAGTCCAGGTAGGTCACGTCCACGTCCCCTCCCTAATCCACCACCCTTGTCACCCAACTGAGAAACTCAATTAGGTTTGTCTGGCAGGACCGCCCCTCTGTAAATCCATGTTGCCTCTAGTCCTGGAGACCACTGGCTGCAAGGTATTCACCTATACAGCACTTTTCTATTCCTCCTGTTCTAATTTATAAATCAGCTTTCTGCACCCTCTGATTCCCGGTTCCCACCTTACCCCATTTCCTAGCCCTGTCTACGCTTATCTACCTTCCCTTAGTTCTTTTTTCCCTATCCCCTTGATCCTGCCCATTTTCCCCCCTTGATTCATCCGCAGCTGCTTTTCTATCTGTAAGAGTATTCTCCCTTTTTAATACCTCTCCTAGTTCTGCCCTGCCACATTTCTTATCCCTCCTGCCACAATGACTTGGGCTGTTCTGTGTTGCCTAACCTTAACAGTCACGGCTCTACTCTCCCTCAACTCCTTATCCCATTTCTTGGGTTCCCTCACTCCCCAGTCTGTGATGTCCATCTGGGACTTTACCTACTCAAATATGGTGGCCGAGCGTGCCTCCACGGCTACTCTCCCAATGTATCTCAGCCCCAAACCTCTAGGGTCGCTACTGAGATTTATTATCTACAAGAAACTTACCTCCGCAGGTACAGTAGCTTGTGCCATTGCTCTAGCTATGACTTGGACTATCACACTATCTCTTGCCCCCAGTCCTCAGGTCATTCTTCCCCAAACTTATCCTGGAGTCACCCATCTCTTACCACATGACTCAGGACTGACCTTTGCCCATCTTAATATCCGCAGTCTCATGTCCAATCTCCCTGACCTGGAGGCTTTGGTCCAGGTGAATAATCCGGATATCCTCTTGCTATCGAAAACCTGGCTGAAACTAACCATCATGGGTCATAGCTGCGCACTACCAGGCTGACCGACCATTCACCAAAAGAGGGGGCAGACTGGCACTGTACTACGAGGCTCACCTGGATGTCACCCTCTGTCCTAACCCCCTCCCAGACGGTGAGGCCATGCGATGGTATTCCTTCTCCCGTAGACCAAGAAGTTCGTGTACTCGGCTCTTAGTACCTCCCATGTACACGCAAGCTTGGTCTGGAGGAGCTCATAGAACATATTCCTGCCTTGACCAAAAAAAAACCAAAAAAATGAGGTAATCTGTCTGGGCGACTTCAACCCTGACTGGCTTGGACTGACCTCTTCCTCCCTTGCTTCTACCATCAGTAAGACCAGCATGTCAACTCATTTCCTCCCCTACTTGGAAATCGAACAGCTCCAACTGTACTATGATTGATTGGATTCTTACTAACCGGATGGATTGCTACTCCTCTGCTGAGGTTTTACTCGATTCGATCAGTGACCACTGCCCTGTCTTCTGTGTGCATGCCTCCTCCCCGTCCTCATGACCCCAAAAATTCCTATCCTTTGCTAACTTCTCTCTGCTAGACCCAGCCAAGTTCCTACTTGATCTCAAGCACACTGACTGATCTCCCCTATTCACTACCAACGACATTATCCAGGCCACTGACTACTCCAACACAACCTTACTTGCCTTGCAGCACAAGCACATCCCATATTGTAAGTGTAGGATCAGAGGAAAGGTGACCAAATGGCTGAATCGCCCTCACCTGCAACTGCTCAAGCAGCGTAATAAGCTGTGGCTAAAATGGAAATCATCCTCCAGTCAGTCTGACTTTGATGAGTACCACACCTTGCGTAATTCCTGTAAGAAGTCTATCCAGGTTGCCAAGAGCAATTAATACCGCAGCCTCCTTCAGTTTTCGGCTGCTGACCCCAGGAAATACTGGACCAAGATTAATGAAATCGGGTAATACTAAACTGCTGTCTCCCAAAGACATGTTAATCACTGATTCTATCTGCAACAATGCCCGCATGATTGCCAATGCCTTCAACTTGCTTTTTACAGAGGTTCCCAACATCTCCCCTCCAGGACCCTGTGACTCCCAGCCATCTCCTACAGCTCCCTCACATACTCCACCTACTCTGGTGCTATCCCCCATCTCTTGCCTTGACGTTCTTAGGTTATCACAGTACATTCCTCTCTGTGGCAGTGCAGGACCAGACTTACTGAACCTAGGATACTCAGACTTGACGCCTCTCTCCTAGCCACTCCAATTACTCGGCTTTTTAACTTGTCCATTAGCACCTCCATAGTGCCTTCAACCCTGAAATCTGCCAGAATCATACCGGTTTTCAAGCAAGGTGACCCTAAAATGCTGTTCAGTTATCACCCCACTGCGCTTCTACACACCCTCAGCAAGACGTTGCAAAAACGTATTCACTGCCAGGTCTCTGTCCACTTACTAAACTTCAATCTTCAGTCGCCAGTTCAACATGGTTTCCGGGCTGATCACAGCACCACTACAGCTCTTACCCTGTTCACTAGTGAGGTTAAGTCTAACTTGGACTCTGGCCTACTTACTGGGGCCGTGTTCATTGACCTTACTAAAGCTTTCGACCTGGTTAATCACCCTCTGCTTGTGCACAAACTGCAGTATCTTGGGGCCTCTGGTTCTACCTTGTCCTGGATCTCGAGTTACTTCTCAAACCGTTCCCAATCTGTCTCCTTCAATAAAGTCCTTTCATATCCGGCTTCCATCTCCTGTGTCGTCCCCCAAGGATCCATTCTCGGACCCCTGCTTTTCTCTATTTTTGTCAATGATTGTCCCTCTTCCTTCCCCGACTGCAACTCCATCATGTACGCTGATGATTTGGTGCTCTACTCAACCGCTCCTTCAGTTGCCGACCTTAATGTTTCCTGTCGTCCGCATTCCAAATGCTCCAATCCTGGCTCCACACCAACTCCCTGATTCTCAATCTACCAAAGACACAGGCCATGCTCTTTGGGTCTGCTAGAAAAATCCATGCTGGGGCCCCTAAGCTTTGCGTGCGCTGCAGTGATGGGTCTGTAGTCCGGTCCATGGACTCCTTCAGATACCTCGGAGTCACACTGGATCCTGCTCTTGATTTCTCCTCTCATTTAATGGAGGTGTGCAGATCCGTCCCCTTAAGATTGGTGCCACTTACCGGGTGCGTCACTCCCTAACCCCTGCTGCTAGGATCTCTGTGGCCAGAGTTGTCCTGCTTCCTAAGTTTATGTATGCCCTCCCCATCTTTTCCCATGCAAACGTTGGTATTCTTCATAAATGGGTCACCACCTACAATAATATCTGCAGATCTGCCCTGTCTGCCCCTCGCCTTACTCGCCACTGTCTGCTCTACTCCACCTTACACTGGCTGTCCCCCAAAAACCTGCGCTTATATACTTTGGGCTGCTTCACTGACTCCATGTCTAGACCCCCTCGCTCAGGCAGGATTGGGGCTATGCTCACCCCAGTGGTACACTCCTGCCTACTGAGATCTTCCTATTCCTCTTCACTCACCGTCCCACACTGCTCTACAAAAATGGGGGAACAAGCCTTCTCTCATTTTGCTCCCAAATTCTGGAACTCTCTACCTCCTAGTCTTAAATGCTCTCCATCTCACTCATCCTTCAAGACAGCACTTTTTTCATACCTACATGCACTTGATTCCTGTGTTTGTACCCACCCCCTTTTCTCTTGCTTTCCTTAAGCTAATTTACCATTGTCACTGCAATTAATTACTGCTTTACCTTGTTTCCGTGCCTGCTTCCTTCCATCCTTGCGTGGATGGCCACTGTCACATGTATGTTTTGTTTCCACAACTATCCCTGTGAGGATATCTACTGGTTCTGTATTATTTTACAGCTTGTCTTTTTCTAAACTGTATATTGTACTCTCCCGGGTCGTGCTTGAAAATAGGCAGGGTTTTTGCCTAATGCACCTACCTGGTCAACAAAAGCTAATACATAAATAAAATAAATTCTCTTTTTTAAGGAGTGACTCCATTACCTTTCCCACCACTGAGGTCAGGCTGACCGGCCCGTAATGAGCTGTCCTTCTCTTCTACCACTCTAGTGGAGAGTCACCACTTCCGCCCACCTCCAATCCCCCAGAACCTCCTTTGTGTCCAGTGACAGGCTAAACAGTGATGCCAAAGGTGCCGCCAGCACCTCCTTGAGCTCCCTTAGCACCCTAGGGTGAACTGCATCTGGACCCACTGTCTTGTCTACCTATAACCTGGACAGTTCTTTAAGGACACTTTCCTCTGTGAACAGACTAGTGTTCACCTCCCAACTCTTTGTGCCCTTTTTTATGCAACACCGGACCATTTCCTTCCCTGTTTCTGTCTCATGCAGACCGCTCTCACTCCTTAAGTGCTGCAGTGAACTTTAAAATTACTTGAACCACCATCGTGGTTTGAACTTGGCCCAGAGTGAACTGCAGGTATGGCCTCTGACCGGAGGCAGCAAAGAAGCTACAAGGGAACAAAGAAATTTTGAAACCTTAGCACCCATTTTGCTATTGGTTCCCAAGGCCTGAGCCCTAGCTGGGATTGGCAGCTTACTTCTGTTACTCTCTGGCTAAACTAGCTCTGTTCCAACTCGCTATTTTCATTATATTCGGTTTTATTTTTGTGACTGCCCCTCCAAACTGATACAATGTTATCTGCCTCACTAAATGTAATTCAGCCAGCCAACCAAAGACTGCTATTGTTTAACCTGCTGGAATTTGAGTTTGCTGTTAGAGATTGTTGCCTTGCTAGTGCTTATTGTTATTTTCCTACTGCCCCCCGTATTTCTCTCTCCTCTCTGAACCTTTTCTTAGCCCTGCCCCCTTCTTTTGTTACCGATTTAAGCCCTCCCCAAGCTACATGTATTTAATACATGCCTCCCCTTTCTCCCCCAGGCTTCTTAGCCCCTTCAGGCAGGATTCTCTGCCAGACCGTGCTCCTGTGGTCTCGACCCCGAGCTGTCCGCATGCCCAGACAAGAACGCCGACCACAGGCAGTGACGTTCGGCAGTTTTGTCTCATGCAGACCACTCTCACTCCTTAAGTGCTGTGACAAACTTTGAAATTACTTGAACCACCATCGTGGTTCGAGATTGGCCCCGAGTGAACTACAGGTATGGACTCTCTGACTGGAGGCAGCAAATAAGCTACAAGGGGAACAAAGAAATGTTGAAACCTTGGCACCCATTTTGCTATTGGTTCCAGAGGTCTGAGCCCTAGCTGGGATTGGCTGCTCTATTTCTGTTACTCTGGCTAAACTAGCTCTGTTCCAACTCGCTATTTTTTGGCCCACCAACCCCTCTCCTTTATTAAATGCTCTAAATGGCCACAAGCCCTACCCTCTCAACAAATAGGCCCAGCCCCTCTTAAAGGTGCAATACATCTAAATATATAGCCACTGTGCAACCTAGGCCAGTGAAACAGACTACCGAAATTAAGGTAACGGAACACACCGCAGAAAAATCTTCTGGAATTTGTACCTGGGTTTCTCCTTCATTATTATAATGGCACTTGCACAGCCCCTTGTTCTCTGCGGCTGCCTCCTACCAATGTTCCCTGTTCATAAATTTACAGAAACCTCCTCAAGCCAGGGGCTGCATGACATAAATGCAGTTCCATTAATAAGCAAGTCTCCTATTGTTTCTTCAGGAACTAACCACCAAATACTCACTAGGTTTCATAGGTTTTTTTCTGACCGTCTTAGAGACAGAGGTCCATTACAGCTTGCTAATGGAATTCTAAGGGTACCCAGTAATGTTATTGCTAGACATATAGTGGTCAAGAGAAGAAGATTTAAATGCCTCCATAGTCTTACTACCCACCACCTCAATAGGTAGTTCATTCCAAATTTTAACCACTCTCACTGAAAAACAGTATTTTCCAGCCTGTGTAGTGAACCTATCCCTCTTTATCTGCAGTAGACGGGCCCTTGTGTTGTAGAACTGGTCTCTGAGTGTGGAGCCTAACTGTTCCCACAGATGTTGATCTGACAGAGCTCTAAAAATCAGGCACATATCCCCCCTCAATCTGCGATATTCTAAAGTATACAGACTGAGCTTCCTCAACCTATCCCCAATAACCTAAGCCCTGGACTTCTTTTATCCACCTAGTCGCCCTTTTCTGGACTCTCTCAAGGGCTTGAATGTCGCCCTTATTCGCAGGAGCCCAAAACTGTGCACAGTACTCATTGTGAGTACGCACCAAGGAGGTATATAGAGGGAGCAAAACTTCCTTCTTTCTGCTCTTGATGCATATATGGATGCAAATTTGAATCTCACTAACCTGACTGCAGTGAAGCTGGAATTTGAGGTTATTGCTGACCCTGATCCCCAGGTCATGTTCATCATGCACAACTCTGAGCACCTGTCCTACCAGTATGTAATTTAATTCAGGTTTATTTCCCCCAGGTGCATCATTGTGCACTTCTCAATGTTAAAAAGTGCTTTTTTTTCTGTGCCCAATATTTTCTAAATCCCCTAATGCTTCCTGAAGTATTACTGCATCCGATTGGCTATTCAGGGGGAAACCCAGGCGTGTATTGTCTGCAAATTTGGAAAGCCAGATACCGGTTTCCGTCCTCATAGTTGAGACGTTTAAATTAGAGTCATGGCCCCGGCACCTTTGGGACCCCACTAGTCACATCAGCCCAATCTGACAATTCTCCCAGAACACTTATCCTTTGCTTTCTCCCCGTCAGCCATCCCCTTATCCAACTAACTACTTTAGGTTGTATTCCTAATTCAGCAAGGGTATCTAGCTGCTGCTCACGAGGGACCTTATCAAAGGCCTTGGCAAAGTCCAGAAACATAACATCCACCGAGCTACCATCGTCCAGTGCTTTACTAACCATACCATAAAATTCAAGCAAGTTAGTTTGGCATGATCTGCCCTTTGTGAATCTATGTTTGTGTCATGTCCTTTGACCCTGTTACTTCAATGTAACTCGCAATAATGTCTCTTACTGTGCCCTCAAGTACTTTCCCAAGGACAGAGGTCAGGCTAATTGGCCTATAATTTCCGACCTCGTGTTCTGAACTTTTTTGTGCATTGGGATTACCACTGCCTGTCTCCATACCTCTATAACCTGGCCCGTATCCAGCGATTTTTGGAATAAAGATGTAACAGAACCTGCCAAACTATCCACAAGTTCTTTGAGGAGCCTAGGATGTAGACCGACTGGACCTTGTGCCTTATTCTGATTCAGGTTCCTTAACCTTTTTCTTACATCTTGTACCTTAATTTGTGGGCCTGTAGTCTAGTATCTGGGTCTGGAGCTATTGGGCCTATATTAAAAACTGAGGAGAAATAACTACTGAACTGCTCAGCCATGTCCCTGTTTCTTATTATTAGTTTCCCAGCGTTATCTTTTTTTTTTTTTTTTTACTTTATCTCTTTTTGCCTCCTTCTCTACTCTCGGAGCCCACTCCTTCCTTCCTCTCAACCCTCCATTCTACCTCCGGTGGGATCTGCCCCTAGAGTGCCTCCTTTCTCCTTCCCTGCACAGTAGGGTCTGTCCCTCTTTCGTGGTCTGGATGGTACCGAGAGCTATCATCTAGGGCTGCCAGAGGGTTTTCTGTTTTCTCCCTGATTTCCCCTGCCCTCTGAGACGGCGTGGTGCTAGGACCTAGCGCCCTCGAGTGGCGGCGTGCTGACACACGCCAAGCCCCTCATGCACTGCCGACGCCCCTCCCGACCCCGCGAACGGAGCCGCCTCCATCCCCTCATTGTCGGTGCTTCCACCGGCTGCGAGGGTGATGCAGAACGCGGAAACGCGTTCTTGGTTCCCACCCCTGAGGGAGGAGAGCATCCATTGGGACACTTGATCCTCCCTCCCCCTGCCGATCCCCGGCCACCCGAGTCCGTTCCCGAACCCGGGTCGCCGCCGTAGCGCGAGGTGTGGCGTCCAGCACCTCAACCCTCAGCGCCACCAGGCCAGCTCCCAGCGTTATCTTTTAATGGACCAACCGTTCTGCTAGTTCCCCTTTTATTATTGATATAAGCATAAAGGCCTTATAATTATCCTGAGTTTTTGTAGCTAGTTTATACTCGTATTTACTTTTTGCCATTGCAATAGCTCTCTTTAGGTTGTGTTTGTACATTCCCCCAAGATCTTACATCATCACTCTGCTTAGCCCTGCTATATTCTCTATTTTTTTTTTTTTTAAATCATTTTTTTGACTGCAGCGGTGAGCCATATTGGGAGGCTCTCCTGGATTAATTGCATTTCCTGGTGACTGAGACATAGGTGTTAATCAGTTTATTAAGTTTAGTACTAAACCTATCCCACATATTCTGAAGTGTTAGGTCCTCAAATTCTTTCTCCCAGTTCCATTTGTCTAGTTCTATTTTCATCACGCTGAAGTCAGCCCTATTAAAATTATGAATGCCAGTACAGGGTTTTATTTAACTCTAAAAATTGATTAGCGTTTTGCTCATAAAAGTGCTAAAACATTGTGAAAATGCATAACACTTGCCTCACTGTGTTTAACAAACATAACACTTCTAGAAAACCTATATAAATACTTTCTGTACAGTTAGTATTGCCCCAAGAAAAAAACTGCTCATCAATTATTTAAAACCCTGCAGTACTATCTTTCTTGATTTCCCCAGCCCCTGTATACTTAAACTGAACCATAGAATGGTCACTAGTACCCAGTGGAACTTCGACCGTACAATTCTGAATGTCATCTGCCATATTACTGAGCACCAGGTCCAGGACATGATTTCCCCTAGTATTTTCCTGGACCAATTGTTCCACTCCTGCCAACAAAAAAGCCTTCAAAAAGCTAGCCTCAACCCGAGAATCCATGTGTAATGTATCCCAGTTAACACCGGGGAGATTATAGTCCCCCAGCAGGATAACATTTCACTACACTCTTTTCCCACACCATCCCGGCCAAGTACCATCAGGTATCATTGTTGTTGTATGCACTAGACCGCTTTAACAAGCTCTTGGCCCCCCACAAACCTCCCCTAAAAACCCCACATACAAAAATACATAATATACACATTATCAGGAGACTTACAGTTGGATTCAGGAACTTAATTGTTCTCTTACTATTATTCTCAAGGAATGTCGAATAAATCCTGGCCCCCCTCCCCTTTCCTTAGAGTCCCCGTCGGAACTACCCCAGCTAAAAGGGATTAGTTTCCTCCATATAAATGTCTGTAGCCAGCTAAAAAAAATAGACTTATTACAAGCTTGGGCACTGCATATGTCCTCAGATATTCTAATGATCTCTGAGACTTGGTGCAGGAGTTCGACCCCCGACCACAGCATCTATATCCCTGCTTTTAACGTCTTCAGATCTGACAGACCCTCTAGGGGAGGAGTGGTTGCTATATATTTATATAAAGAGAGAGAGAACAAGTTCTCTGTAACAGTAACAAAAGCAACCACTACCTCAAAGGAATTCGAGAGCCTCACACTGAGGGTGTCCCTGACCTCTGAAGAGGCCTTATCAGTTACAGCCTGTTATAGGCCACCATCAGGTGGTTTAGCAATTCTATTCCACCTTCGTAACATCTTAGAGACAGCTAACTCCTATCATGGGGAACTTAAATCTGAACTGGAGAGATGCCTGCTCCAAACCACTGAAGGATTCTTGTGACGAGCATGGCCTTACACAAATTACTCCTGACATTATCCGCCCGAACAGCAAAAACCCAAGTCGTAGCACCCTCCTGGACCTAATACTTGTCAACAAGCTACACAACATCTCCCACACAGGAGTATTCCATAATGACTTAAGTGATCACAGCGCTACTGCCTGTGTACGACGTACACCTAAATTTACCTTGACATCCACCTTTAAAATAAAAAGATGCCTAAAAAACTTTAGTCAACCTGCCTTCCTAACAGACCTATGTAAGATTAGATGGCAGGACTTTTTCATGGCTCCCTCTCTTTCCGAAGCTTACAACATCTTCCATAACCTTGTTTTGGGTGTGGTCGACAAGCATGCTCCACTTATCAAAATTAAGACTAGAAAAAGATCAACACCCTGGTTTACACCCACCCTAAAAGCAGCCCTAAATAACAGAGACAGGCTGTGGAAAAGGGCCCCAAAAACTAAATCTGACTCGGACTGGCTGGCCTTCCATGTTGCACGGAATTCCTCCACTAAACTTATTAGAGCCGAAAAAGCTCACTATTTCCAGACATCCCTCGAAGAAACCAAAAATAATTCCGTCAAATTCTGGAATATACTTCAGAGAGGCTGAGGGCTGCACTCAGTCATCTCCACTGCCTTCTAAGATCACTGTTAGATACTGCATACAAGGACAAGGCCAACGTCCTGGAACAACTTAATAACCATTTTGCCACGGCGGGCCTAGCATTCGACGTCTCACCATCTATTAGACTCCTGACTCAATCCAGTACCAAGGTTGCCCCATGCCTTGACAGTACGAAGAGCCAGAAATCCTCCTCTTTTAGTTTCAGCTCAGCAACCTTTAAGCAGGTTGAGGACCTACTACTGTCACTGGACATTAAGAAAAGCACCGGCACTGACCTCCTAGAACCCCTATTCTTGAAAAGGGGTTACTACCACCTGACCGCCCCCATTACGCATCTTTTCAATCTATCCCTAGCACTAGGTGACCTACCAGCAATCTGGAAAGTTGCACGTATTATCCCCCTTTTTAAGTCTGGGATACGTCTGATCTCAAAAACTAATCGGCCAGTTTCGCTATTTCCCATCCTATCAAAACTACTGAAAAAGTTAGTTAATAACCAATTGACAGATTTCCTGGAAGCTGAAGACTTGCTTAACACCATACAATCAGGATTCAGACCAGAACACAGCACGGTATCCGCCCTAGCCAAAGAAATTAGTGATTGGCAAAACTCGTTTGACTCAAAAAAGTACATCTATGCACCATTTTTAGATTTAAGCAAGGCTTTTGATACCGTTGATCACAACCTGCTTTTGTCCGCCCTGCGTCACCTCGTCTTGACATTACCGCTATGAAATGGTTCTGCTGTTACCTTTCTAACAGGATGCAACACATCAAAGCCCAAGGGGACCTTTCCCCACTTAAAAATTTTCCACGAGGATTGCCTCAAGGATCTATCCTGGGTCCTACTCTCTTTGCAATCTACATCAATAGTTTAGACTCCAAGGTTCTTATGGCAAAGGTGCATCTCTTTGCAGACGACACTGTGCTATACACGGCTAGTTCCTCCCCTGAGCTTGCATATAAGGAGTTACAAAATAATTCTGACATTGTGCAACATAACCTTCTACATCTTACACTGCTCCTTAATGCTAAGAAACCAAAAACTATGCTTATTTCCTCCCATACGAACTCACCACCCATGGCTATTCAAAACCATACGATCCACATCTTACTTGGCAAGCCTATCGAAACGGTGGACAGGTTTAAATACTTGGGATTTTGGCTTGACAGTAAGCTTAATTTCATGGTTTACATGGCGAATTGGCTAAAAAACTGAGACAGTGTCTGGGCGTCCTTTATCGCATCAGACACCTCCTCACTCTCGAGGTGAAGAGGAACTTAGTCCAACCTACATTTCTCCCCCTTTTAGACTATGCTGACATCCTCTATAGCCACTGTCCCAAATTAACTCTAACTAAACTGGACACCCTTTACCATCGGGCTTTGAGATTCATCTCTAATGCTCCTCTAAACACCCACCACTGCTTGCCGTATGCGATGATAGGTTGGACCTCTCTGTCTGCTAGGAGGCAGAGAAACGCGTGTCTTTGGATTCACAGAGCAATTATTAATAAACTTCCTTCGTATATCTCCAGTCTCTTTACGCGAAGCTCGGTGTCTTACGGCTTTGGGCGCTAGTCACTTGTAATGTTCAAAGTCCCCAAAGTCAGAACTCGACATGGCGCTACAGGTATCACTTTTGCTCTTCCATCCCTTTGGAATACTCTACAGAAGTCTCAAACTCATCACCATTCCAGGACTATCTACCCTTAAGTGCTTGTTATCTGCTCTGAAGGAAAATTGTTCCTGCCACCACTAATTACTCAAAGCCACAGTTGGCAACTCCCCACACTTTGGACGGTTATCCTTCCTCTCACACTTCTCCTACAACCCTACCACTACCCCCTTCTCTCCTTCCTCTTACTGTCCCACCCTTCAATGTATTGTGCTGCATATGTATTTTCTAGTTGTTATGTCTATACAATTGTAATATGACTATCTTTGTATCCATCCTGTGACGTAATACATGTACTCTGTAAAATATATGCACAAGTTGCCAGGTGCTGCCATGTGGTGCCACAGCCTACAAAAGTCTTGACTTTTTACTTGTAGATGCAATATTGTGGATGTACCTTGCCTGTATTATTCCAATTTCCACTGTACTGTAGATGTTCACTATGTCATTCGGGGCCATCTTGTAAACGAGCTTGCTCAAAGGTGTATAGCCTGGTAAAATAAAGTTTGATCGACTGATTGAGAAGTAATTTCAGTTCCCCCTCTGATTACTGCCAACTGCTCCTCAACTCCTCCCAGTTTCTCAATGCCTGCTAGGGCATTCTTGAGGATTCCCTCATTTTATTGAAATCCACATGCCTGAAGTCCAAGACCCTCATCCTTGTGTGACTTATCTCTGCCCCAGTTCTCATTTTGAACCACACCATGTGATGGTCACTGGACACTAGACTGTCCCCCACCATGACATCGGCGACACTGCCCCACTGGTTAGTACAAGGTCCAGCATCACACCCCCCCCAAGCTAGTTCCCGTACAAGGTGTTGGAGGAACGCTCTCTCTCTGTAAGGAGTCCAGTATGTCCTGCACCTGGTTGTTGCCGCTGCTGGGAGACTCCAGTCTACATCAGGTAGATTGAAGTCCCCCACCAGTAACAGTTCCCACTTTTGGGCCATCCATTGTACTGCCTGCCTTAGCTCCCCCAGTGCTGGAGGCCTATAAATCAGTCCAGTATGTATAATTGCCCCTGGCCACTTCTCCACGGTGACTCACAGTACCTCTGCTTCCCCTTGCTCCTCCTGCACCACTGAAGCCTGTATACTGTCCCTCACATATAGAGCCACCCCCCCCCCCCCCCGACCTGTTCCCTCCTAAACAGATTAAAGCCCAGGATGGCCATCTCGCAGTCCTGGTTTTTGATACACCAGATCTCTGTAATGGCCACCAGGTCCAGATCCTCCCCCGCCACTGTGGCCTTTAAATCCGCTATTCTGTTGCTCAGACTCCTGCCATTTGCGCATAATGCACTCCACCAGTTCCTTCCCTCCTTACTGCTTCCCCTTTCGTTAACCCCTTCCCCCGTTTTGTGTGTGTGTGTGGGGGGGGGGAGTGCCAGCTAGGTAACTTCCTCTGGTTGTGTCGTCCTTTCCTAGCCTCATACTCCCCCCTTCCTAATTTAAATTAATAGCCTTGGCTATGTATTCCTGCAGTTTTTCCCTCAGTACCATGGACCCTGCCTCGTTTAGATGCAGCCTATCTTTCAAATATAACCCTTCGTCCTTCCACATATCTCCCCATTCCCCAATGCAGATGAACCCCACCTCCGCGCACCATTCCCTTAGCCAACTGCTGAATTCTTCAATCCACTTTTTCCTGCCAGTACTGGCACTAGGGACCCGCAGGACTTCCGACAAAGCCAACGAGCTCACCCCCTCCCTACGGCAACCCCTTGCTAAATACCTAAACCTTTGCTGTACCTCACCCAGCTCATTTCCCACCAAATCATTTGTACCCAAATGAACAAGCAGGTGTGGTTTGTCCCCCAGTCTCCTTATTTCCTCCCTAATTGTTGGTCCTGCCATACTAGCTTCCATTCCCGGTATGCAGACAACCACCCTACTTATATCTGGGTCCCTCTTCCCAATCCTGTGTATCTCCTTTATTATGGAATCCCGGAAAACCATCAATCTCTCCTTTCCCCCAGTCCCTGTTATTGACCCCTTTCCAATTTCTGGTGAACCAGCCATCTCTCTCTGCATTCTTCCCCTGTCCTCATGCCTGTCTTCCTGCCTGATCCTTTTTTTTTTTTTTTTTAAATCACCTTCTTCCTCTTTTAGCCCCATCCATCTGTATTCTCTCCGGTGCCCCCTGCTGTCTACTGTCATGCTCCTCTCTCCCTGGATCTCCCTTTCTCCCCCTTCTTCATCCTGTACTCTGGCTCCTTCCATATTGACTTGACTTCCTTCTCCCCTCCTTTCGCTCTTCTCCTGTCTACTTAACATTGACCTTACCTCGCATATTTTTTCATGCCTCGCACTCCTCATGTGCCCCCTGGTCCTCTATACTTGCTACTGGCAAGAACCTGTTTGAAGCTCACTCCCCGACTCTTGTGCTTACCCTAGTATCCGCTTCTGCCAATACCCCAGTTATTCACTTGTGCTACTTTTCCTCTCACTACCTGTCAATTGTTATTCCTAGTACTGGTTGGTTTACTTGGAGTTCTCACTTCCAGTCCCCTTGGCAACCCCCTTGCTTCCTGCCTACTACAGCCCCTGCCCCAGCCTTCAGCAGTGCTGCCCTGCTCCTTTCTCTGTTTTACTTCATCCCCTCGTCCCTCTCTCCACCTCAGCCAATTTATCTCTGCCTTAAGTTGTCCATGATTCCTGCACACTGGGCAAACTCCAGCTCTCTACATTATATCCAGGAACACTGCTGCACCACATCCATTACAGCCAACTACTCTCCCCCTTCCTTCCTCCCCCATAATCTTTCCGTCTCCCTCTCCCTACCATCCCCCCAACCCGTACCTGATACTAGGCCCCATCCCTTGCCTAAAGTTGCTATATGGTCTTGGCGATCCTACTCTGTTATCAGGCTCCTCAGAGACCTTGTCCCCCCGAAAGTGGTGCGCTCAGTCTGCTATGTAGGATGTGATATGAACAGTGCTATCGACACCCTATCAAATTACCCACATTGTGGCTGAGCCTTCAAGCAAATATAAACTGTGCTAGTTCTAAACAGATTGGCTACTCAGCAAACTGTTACTTGCTCAAGATAATTCAAAACAATACAGCTTAATAACAGCCGTATCTAGGAAAAGGCTAAATCGTGATTAAAGCAAGAAAAGAATAACTGTACATGCTCAATAGCTCCTGTATGAAAAAGGTTACCTAACTTCAGCAGCAGGTATATGCTAGCCTTTGTAATGCAACAAATTAGCAGCAATGTAAACAAATGAAGCTACCTTTCACGAAATACCCCTCAAATAGCAATGTAACGTCAAATTAGACAAATTAAGCCACTTCTCAAGAAATACAATGCAGTTGTTCAACCTAAACTGCTCACCACCATTACTGTCACCGCACAGTTACCACCTCACTTGTTCCAGAGACTCTTAGTTAAGAGGTCTCAAATTTATCACGCATCAAAAAGTGTTTCCCCTAAACCATTAATGAGCCCTCATGTGTTGCAACATGCACAGAGGCACTGCAGCCAGGTGGTCGTCTGGAGCAATACGAGATCTTCAGGCTATTTTAGTCTGCTTTCCTCTAATGTCACAGTACAGAAATGGCCATGGATCAGGTGTGCAATTGTCTTCTTGCAAGGGGACTGAGGTGAGGTGTCAGTGGTGATCCTCTGCAACCTTTCATCACCATCTGACATAGGATCGTGGGGTACTCGCTGACCATCTCCAGAAATGCGCAGGTCTGTCAGAACCCGTGTTACCATGAGTTGCATCATTCATGGCCGACTGTGAGCAGTTGGTGGCAATGGGGCCTTTCACGTCACATCCAGTCCATGTTGACCGAGGTGTCACTCAGGGGCCGGTGGGCTCCTCAGTTCAGTTTTACATGCGCATGATGCCACTTGAGTAGATGATTAGACAGCACTGGGTACAACAGTTAGGCTAATGAACTCAGCTGTATCTCTCCTTTGCACCCAGCAAGGATCTGGGCAAGCACTCTACTTCTTTTCAAGCAGTGCCTGGTGGAAATAAAGGACTGTATATCTTCCATCTAGATGGATCTGAATTCCAGCAACATTCTCAGCTCAACAGGTCTCTACTATTTTTTTCAGTCTGCTGCCCTTTTTATAACTTTTTTTTTTATTTCATTTTAAAACCAAGACAATACATACAATAAACTGCACTGTTAATTCATTGCAAGTAGAACTGCATTCAGCAAGGCGATGGTATATCCTATATTCAGTTTAACAAACAAAATAATGGATAATTGTAGCCCTGCTGCTCCTAATAGTAGGGACCTGTTAATACAATCCTTAAGCACCAGGATAACATTGGTATGGTCTCGGAAACCTCTTAAATGGCACCAAACATTTGGTCATGCTAGGTGGAGAAAAGTAGTTAAACTGTACATTAACACCTTGCTAAAAACAGATGTTGAAATCCACAAGTCTCCTACACAAACATTCCTTGCATAATATCTTAAATCCAGAACTAAAGTGGTTATTGTAAACAACAAGTTAAGCAAATTGTAGTTGAAAAGGCAGTAACTGAAGTGGCATAGTATAATTTCCAATATGGTTCTCTGATGTCTCAAGTTGCCCTTATGTAATATAACAATTGTATGGTCAGAGGATCCAAGCACAGTTAAAGTTAGCTACCAAGAAAGTTGTACTGACTCCTATATATTCATGTGTGCTTTATTTATATAAACATCCACCTATTACAAGGTTACTAATGTTCTGTGGCCACTTCCTCAGCACATTAGTGGTCACTCCTTACAAAGTTTTTGTCTACTTGTTGGCTTTCAGCAAACAATACCTCTCTTGATAGGAGGCTTAATGGACTGCTCCACTTTTCTTTGTTTTACCCATTTGCCTTCTTAATTATGGTAAGTTGCAGTGCCCATCCTCCACACTGCTCACCTCCAGCAACACTTTTTTTTTTTGGGGGGGCAGAGTCCCTTTAAGCCAAATCCTGTAACATATTTCACATTGTTACAACTAAAACGGCTGCTACCATCAGATAAATTCTCTTCGGGAAGTTGGAGCTCCATATTTTTCCAATTTCTAGGCCAATTTTCCAGCATCCTGAGGGTTTAATGTACATAAATAACTGGTATGGGTACACAACACACAATCCAGCAGGTTGCAGGAGAGTATATGTGATGTAAACAGATAACGAACGCACTCACAGACAGAATTAATCCACTCCACCATTCTGCAGCCAGGTCTTTATTACGTACCTGGTGTGTAGGCCCCAACAAACAGTGCCAGTTTAAGGTGCTTTAGTGGCAGCGTAATACATGTTGAACACAATGGATTATAGATCCAAAACTGACAAAAGCAGAACAGCTGCTGTGTGATGTGTCTTTTCCTCAATGCTGCATGGACTCCATCAAACAGTTTGCACCTCTGGTGCATACTGTAACCGAGACCTGGAAACATTTGCACCAGTACACCATCCAGCAGAATCTCCCTACTTTTCCATGCTAATTGCAGTGCTCTGTCCCATGTGCAGCCGCTTGACAAGATAGACAAAACTGTACATGGGCCCACTGCCTCTGCACCACTTCTTTGGAAAACTATGTGATAGGCCTTGTCAACACAAGATTCGTTTGCCCTCGAGGTCTGCGCTTCAGGAAGCCAGTCCAACAGGTACAAACAGAAGGACTCTATCTTCACTCCTTGCAGCAGCCAGAGTACCTGAATATGAGTAGCCTGGGCCAGACTCTCCAGTACCTCCAATCTGGTATGCAACAACCCATTATCTTCAATCAACTGTACAATACTTTGTCCTGCTATACCCAAGACAGCCACTGCTGCTGTGACTTCTGTCTGTATCCATCTTGTCAACATTTTGCTCCACTGAAAGGAATCAAGCTTCTTGTCAGTCAATGCTGCAGAACTGCACAGGTGTTCCAACTGGTGGCTCAAACTTGTAAAGCTGGGTTTAGGCACCAATCCAAGACCTCCCTCTGCACTGCAAACCATTTTTCTAGGCTGCTGTTTCTATTTATTTGAATGCTGGTAACCGGGTAAGCCCACTGAGACCATGCAGTCCCTTTTTCAGGGGTGAACCCAGGAGGGTACAGAGGACAAGTGGTTTACAAAATACATAGATCCACAGCACTATACAAAAATCTAAATGACATAAAAACTGTTGTCTCAAGGTTATGCAACAAACAGGGTTATAATACATCTAGAGAGTCACAGTACAATATATTTCCTACAGCAGTGTCCCCAAGGCAAATACAATTACATTACAATTGTTGGAGAATTGAGTTTATGAGTTATAGGAGGAGAATGATAAGAACAAAAGTTCCTCTTGGCTGAGTACCCTCACTAGCTCCTCCTGTACCTTTCTGTTTTCCCATCTCCCAGTGCCTAAGTGCCCTATCAATTGTATTGAGGAAAAATATAAAGCAATTTCTAATCTAACTGTGGATTAAAACCGCATTTTAATCCACAATTAAACTGAAATTTGCATCCCAGAGCTCCAACAGCATGTATTATGCTGCACTGAATTGAAGGCCATGTACCTCCCCCCCCCTTTTAAATGTAAGGCACATTGGGTTTTACAAAAACACTACAGCAAAACTAAAATACCATCCTCTGCATCCAGGAATGAGCTCTCCTTCCTCAGGGAGGGAGGACACACCTCCCGCTGCTTGACTATCACCTGGTGGAGACCAGGGGTAGCACAGCTAAGAAGCACAAGTACAAGGGAAGGTAGCTGCTGGATGCCTGGCACACAAGTGGGCCACTACGTGCATGCATGCTTGCATCACTGCACATCGGCACCCCTGTGGAGAAACAAAATGGAGAATGGATGAAAGAGCCCAATCTGGCCCGTGACAGCACCCCTTGCAGGCTCACACATGAGGGACACGGTGGGTTATCCACCACTGTGTGGTCATGTGCAAGTGGTAGATAACCAGTAGGTCTGTGAGAAGGTCACTGATTGGGAGTGGGGAGTGCTGTCAGGCAGAACCAGGAATGAGAAAAGCTTGATTAAAAAGAAATAAATAAAAATGGGTCAAGTGGTCCTTATCTGCCCTCAGATTCTATGGTTCTATGTAAAATACCTACCCATCAACACCATCCAGCCACATGTTTCAAGCTGGGCACTGGCCCTAAATACTGTTACAGCTACAGGATTTATGGAGAAGAAACTTTATAAAGGAACAGAAAGAGGGTGCAAAAGAAAGAAACAAGTACATGGACTCTATGACATGACATGGGGGGGGAATCAAAGGACAGAAAGGGAAGCGTGCGTGTATCACTTCCAAGTTGCTTGACCAACATCACATCAGTTTAATTTTATTATTTATTTATTTATTTAAGAATCAGTTTACAACCTTTGAGCCAGAGGCTCGTTTCCAAAGGTACTTCGTCACATAAAGACATACATTGCGTTTCGGTTACATAGCAAAGATTTGCAAAAAATCAATAGGCATTCACCAGAGGTGCCACGTCACATTGTGGTCAGACAAATACAATTGGGTACAGGGTAAATTGGGTACAGGGTACATGTAATTGATAACAGGTATTACACAAGTCAGTATCAAGTGAGCATTCTGGTAGATAAACATTGAAAACAGCTGGCACTGGCCAGGTTAAACATAAGCACGGTGTACAGGGAAGTGGTGGAGGGATGGTTGGTGGAGAGCTGCCCGGGGGCATTGTCAAGAGAAAAGAGGTGGAGGCTATGTTCAGAGACAGGAGCAGTTACGAGTGCTGAAGATGTGGTTCAAGTGCGGTTTTGAATGTGGAGATGGTGATGGCATTGGTGATGGTGGCAGGAGAGTTAAACCAGGTTGGGGCTCTATAGCTGAAGGACCTCTGGCCACGGCTGGTTCTCGTTCTGGGGACCTTTAGAGTGGTCTTGTAGGAAGACCGTGTTGCAATGGTGGGAGGCTCTGGTGGATGGATGCGTTACTCCCAGGGGAGCCCGAGTAGGCCTTTTGGTGAGGAGACAGGTCTGGTATCGGAGCCGCTCATCCAGGGTAAGCAGGTTAGCATCGACATATAGCTGACAGGTGTGTGTGAGCCTGGGGGCACCAGTAATCCAATCTGCGCTTTATTCAGGGTTGGGTGAATTTTGTTGAGTGCAGTGGTGTGGCAGCACCGTATACTGGTAGACCATAGTCTACAAGGGACAGAAACGGACGATGTAACAGCTAGCCGAGAGCATTTGGGGAAGGCAGGTTTATATGGAATAGGATGCCAAGCCGTGTGTTGGTGGCGGATGTTAGGGCGTCGATGTGGTTGTGAAATGTGAGGGCTGAATCAAGTAACCCAAGGTATTTGTAGGAGCAGACTTGTTCCAGTGGTTGGTTGGTGCTTGGAAGGATATAGAGGGTGGTTGCTAGCTTTGTTTTGGGGTGTGAAAAGAGCATAGTTTTGGTTTCTTAAGATTGATGACGAGTCCGCGCCTTAAACCAAGCCTCGCACTGTTGAAAGACTGCTGTAGGGAGTCCTGTAGGGAGATGGATTACGTGGGTGGCAAAAGGACAGCTTGTCTGCATACAGCAGAATTTTGCCAGAGCATGCACTGGGCAGGGTGTTCAGATACAGCGAGAAGAGAAGGGGCCCAGGATGGAGCCTTGGGGACCCCAGAGAATGGGATGAGATGGAGAGTGTGTATTAATCTTGACACACTGGGATCGAGTGTCAAGATAGCTAGCACACCATGCCAGGGGCCAGCCGAGAGACCAGTGAGGCAGAGTGCATTCAGCAGCAGTGGATGGAGACAGTGTCGAAAGCCTTTGAGAGGTCAATGAACACTGCACCAGCTAGGAGCTGGTATCCAAGGAGGAGTGTGGAAGTTGGAGAATTCAATAAGGGCAGTGCTGGTACTGTGACCTCACGGAAGCCATGTTGCTCTGGGCATAAGATGTTATGCTTAGCCAGATAATCAGTGATTTGAATGGCCACCACTTTCTCCAGGGCTTTAGAGAGGGGAGGGAGGATGGAGATTGGCGGTAGTTGTTGGTCATGACCTGTCGCTCCTTTATGAATAGGTGTGATAATGGCTGTTTTCCAAGCTGTGGGGAATTGTCCCAGGCAGAGTGACTGGTTAATTAGGCTTGTGAGAGGTGCAAGGACTTCATCTAGCACCAGCCTGAGGATGCTGGGGTCCAGTGAGTCACTGCCGGGATTGTTGCCATTGAGAGCTTTGATTAGGATGGGTCTGGCTTCCTGGGTGGAAATCTTTCGCAGGAGGAAGCTGGGGTGCTGGAGGACAGGGGGAGTTTGGCTGGGGGGAGGGTCAAAGAAATTACTAGGGAGGACTGAGCTAAGGTCAGTGAAAGTGGTATTATACTCCCTACCCTGCCACTGTAGAACTTTTTTTCAAGACTAGCTCAGCTCGTCACTTCCCGCCTGAGTCACTGCCATCTGATCAAGCACCCAGACATCCTGGGTGGCTGGGGCATCCTCAGGCTCTGGCTTAACACTGCTGGAGGAGAGGTGGAGTTGGGTTAGGTGGAAGAGGGCTTTAGCCAGGGAAAGCAGGGCCAGATGTGCTGGAGGTTCTGGGGCGTGGGGTGGAGCAAGGACCTGTCATGCAATTCCAGGTCTAAGCCGTCTTATTTTCCTCCTTTTTTCATCTGCCCACTCCATATTAATGTGCACAGGTCACTGCATCCTGGGGAGGGGGCAGGCAGCATCATACAGATGCACCGCCAAGCACACACCGCCCTGCCAGCACTGAATCCTCCCCTACCAGCCTCTGCTCCTGACATCCAAGAGAGAGAGGGATGGGCAGTTTCTTGTACTCACCGCCAGATGCGTGCCACTGGAATTCGGAGCCACGCACCAGAGAGGCCCTCCAAAGGCGTTGAGGCTATATTTGGGGCACAGCTTCTCCAGGTCATACTCTATGATTGCACCATTTAGCCCGACTGTAAAGAGCCGGTCATGCCCGAACCAGCAGATTCCTTCAGTTGATCTCTCCTCGTTCCCTGGGATTACCTAAAGAAAAAAGAAAGCTGTTTAACATGGAGAAAATTTTGCCAGTTTAGGCCAGTAAACAAGTGTTTCCAGCTGGTGAATAAATTAACAATTAAAGTATGTTAATACATTAACTCTGCTCCATCCTTTTAAAAAACATATTTTATTGCATTCACAATGGAACTTGAAACATACTACAGAGGCAGTGTGGTCCAGTGGTTAAAGCACCGGCTTGAGAACTGGGAGACAACAGGTTCAAACCCCAGTACAGCAAGAAACTTATTGTGTGACCTTAGGCAAGTCACTAAATCTTAGAGTGCTCCAGCCCCCCCCAGCTGTGGAAATGGGTAAAGGGCAGGAACACACATGAACTGAGATGCCGCACATCAGTTAGACTATCTTGGGAAAATAGACTGAAGAATAAATAAATAAAATACACACCACACTGGACGTATATCAAACAATAATGCCATTTCACCAGAATCATGGGGGTTGCAAAGTCTCATTCCAGCAGAATCACAGCTGTTGCAAAGCTCCTCCAACCATCAAATGTACAAAAACAATGCTGGGGAAACCCTGCTTTAGGGACTGCAATGGACATTATAGGGTCTCAACCGCAAATCCATGGCTACCCCTAAATTACACCTCTGATACCAAAATATATACCAATATCATTTAGGGGTTGATCTTAAGCTTTTTTTGCACTAACTAGCAGGACAATTTGATTAAAACTTTGCTAGCCCACAGATGGTTGCTCTAGTCAAAAATTATAATTGAGAATTTCACACACTTGTACTGTAAAGAACACAAGTCAATAAATATTCTGTGATTACTGCACATTTATTCTGCTTCTTTGTTCCTTTGCACAGCAGAACAAAACAAAAAACAACAAAACATGCTGTGCAGGCAAGTACATTCGGTCCCACCTCTACTGTGCCACAGCTAAAACTTTCCCTCTTTCCACCCCATCCCCGCCTCTACCACCTACTGCAGCAGTTATTTAGCCAAACTCCACGCTCACAACAGCACAACAGGCAATGGAACTCGACCATTTACTTACCCACAGGGCAATGAACAGAGTCAGGCAGTGAAAGGCAAACTTAGTCCTCCCCCCACCCCCACCCTCACCAGCGAGGGCTGCACTTCTGGAAGTGACCACACTGTGCCAAGTGAGTGGCCAGCAATTGAGTATTGTCACAGCTGCGGCTTCAACAGCAGCCACGATGGACCTGCACTAGTCAAAAGGGACAGGTTAAGGGTTAACAGCACTGGTGTGGGTCAATCTGCATGATATCTTGGACAACTGAAACTAAGCAAAATCCTCTCCTATCATTACAACAGTGGGGCACATCACCCCCCCCCCCCCATTCACGTTACTATTACTCCAGAGAAAAGCTCCCAATAAAGAGCCAACAGACAACTTAAGGTTAAAAGAGGTCCGGGGGGTGGGGAGAGAGAGATACGGCCCAAACTTTTCTAGCAACCAGAGAGAAACTTTAAACACCTGAATAAACAGTGTGTACAAATAAAGGTGAGCGAACTCAAGGACACACATTTAACAGCAGTCCCACATATTATCCCGCTTACCAGAATGTATGTATGCATATTTTACATAGGAACATAGAAATCTGCCGGCAGAAAAGGAATCCTTGGCCCATCTAGTCTGCCCATTACCCCCTCCCTATTTGGCATATCTTGCTCCCTTTACTCTCTGGCCTTGTTACTTCTGTTTAGCCCCCATGTAGTTGTCCCAAGCCCTCTTTAATTTGCTTACTGTGTCTACCCCCACCACCTACTCTGGCAGCCTATTCCAAGGACCCATCACGCTCTCAGAGAAGAACTGTCCCCTCATATTTCACCTAAATCTGGCCCCCTCTAGCTTGACTGCATGTCCCCTAGACAATTTTTCACTCTTCCTGAATATGCTTCCTTCCCTCACCTTGTTTATTCCTTTCAGATATTTGAAGGTTTCCACCATATCCTCTCTCTCCCTCCTCGTCTCCAGCATAGTCCTTGGTGATTTGAATTTAAACTGGTTGTCTAATGTATCTGCACCTTTGATAACCTTTTGTGACACCTATGGATTCACACAGCTGATTAAAGACCCAACTAGGATTAACCGAAGAAATTCCAGCAACAGCTCACTCCTGGATATTATGTTGGTAAACAAGCCTCACTTATACTCACATGCAGGAGTACTGCCAAGTGATGTGAGTGACCATTACCCTATAGCTGGCATAAGATCCACACTCAAACCACCAAATCCTGCAGAATTTATCCTCAAAGGTCAAAAAGAATTTCAATATCTCAGGTTACCTCCATGACCTGAGTACTACAATATATTGGCAAGATTTCTATCTTACAACCTCTGTTGAAACAGCACTCCAGACTTTAAAGGATATTATCACCAATGTTCTCAATATTCATGCACCTATCACCAGTATCAGAACTAAGGTAAAATCCTGCCCTTGGTTCACCTCTGAGCTTAAAGCAGCCTTGAGAACCAGAGACAAGCTGTGGAAAAAGGCAAGAAAAACAAAGGACACCAGTGATTGGCTAAATTTCAGAAAAGCAAGGAATTCATGTACAAAAATAAGAACTGCCAAAACTGCCTACTATACAGCTGAATTGGATGCCTCCTACAATAACCCATCAGACTCTGGGGTACAATAAAAGGACTTCTGGGCCAGAATTCTACCCTGCCTTAACCACCAAATTGCTACTAAATGACACAGAAATTACAGGTAAACAAGAAATCTTAAATACCTTCAATGTTCACTTCACCACTGCTGGCCTAGCATTTGACTCATCACCTGCAAATATCCTGAGATCTTCCTTGAACCTGCAAACTACTGTGGGACAAATGGCCACTTCAACTTTTCCTTCATCCCAATATCCGTGAAAGAAGTGGAAGATCTCTCTCTCTAATTTAGACACAACTAAAAGTGCAGGTGCAGACTCCTGGATCCCTATTTCCTGAAAATTGCTTCACATGTCTTATCTGCCCCCTTACTCATCTCTTCAATCTTTCCTAACTACTGGATCCATTCCATCTACTTGGAAAACAGCTCAAGTAGTTCCATTACTCAAATCTGGTGATACTAGGGATCTCAACAATTACAGACCTATCTCCATCCTACCAGTACTATCTAAGATGCTCGAAAAACTAGTAAACTCTCAGTTAAGGGACTATCTGGATAACAATAACCTTCTAAATTCTGCACAACCTGGATTTAGATCAAAGCATAGCACCATTACTGCCTTAGCCAAGGTAACCAACGATTGGCAGACTAATTTGGACAAAAAATTTTACCTGTGCTGTGTTTCTGGATTTGAGTAAAGCCTTTGACACAGTGGATCATGACTTATTACTCACCTCCCTTAACTCATTAGGCCTGGATTCCCTATCCTCCAACTGGTTTAAGGATTACCTTTCAGATAGGTACAACTGGTTAGAAATGGAAATTACCTATCCACCTCAAAACCTCTGCTAGGGTGTACCACAAGGCTCTATTCTTGGCCTATCCTCTTTGCTATTTATATAAACAATATTGATGCCAACCTCACTCAATCTAACATTCATCTGTTTGCTGATGATACTGTATTGTATGTCAGCAATCCCTCACCTTCCAAAGCCTGTGAACTTCTACAATCCGAATTCTCCATTCTGCAGCACAATCTACTTGACAAAAAACTACTTCTAAATGCAAAAAAAACAAAAGCTATGTTCTTTACCACAAAGAGTTGTACTACCACTACCCCAGCATCCAACACCCTACATATATCCACCTTACTTGGAGAGAAACTTGAATTTGTTGATAACTTCAAATACCTTGGAGTCTGGATAGATAACAGGCTTGACTATTCTGTCCATATTGAAGAGTTACTTAAAAAGCTAAGACAGAGGCTCGGACTATTTTTTAGAATAAAACATTACCTAAACAGTGATTCCAAAAAAAGGTTAATTCAGGCCTCATTCCTATCCCTCATTGATTATGCTGATTTTCTCTACTGCCATTGTTCAAGTCATCTCTTACATAAGCTGGACACCCTGTATCACAGGTCCATAAGATTTATTACTGACCTTCCTCCAACACCCATCATTGCTCCCTTTATATGGCAGTCAACTGGACATCATTGCAACACAGAAGAAATAGGAATGCTGTTATCTGGATACTCAAAGCGTTAACAGGCAAACTACCGACCTATATCACTGATTGCTTTACCCAAATTACAACCAGGCCATACACCTTAAGGATCAGTAAACTCATCACATTAAAGGTCCCCAATGCCTGCACCGGTATGGAGGGCTGCTTTCAGCTATTCTTAGCAGCTGCATGGAACTCTCTCCAAAAATCCATGAAGCTAGATAGCCTACTACCTCTGGCATCCTTCAAAAGATTGTTCTCCGCCCTTTTTCCAGAGCTCTGCAATTGCTTTTATAAAGCATAATCCCCCACCTATCTGACCCAACTAAACCTCCCTTTTTCTATCCATTATATTAACTCAATTTCTTTCTCCCGAATCACCTATTATATTCACTTAAAAACTAGTTTAGACCATATAACTTATATTTTAGGACTGCTATACCCTTTGTCCTCTTTTTTTCCTACAGGCTAAATGGTTCTATTGTTACTTGTATATATGTAAATTGTTGTACATAATCATTTCATGCCATTGTATTGCTATTTATTCTATTCTTGTCTATGTAATAATACTTGTATCCTCATTTGTATGACCACTCAGGTCCATCTTGTAAATGAGCTTTGCTCAATGATGTTCGCCTGAATAAATAAAGATTTTTTTGATTGATGTACAAGTTTAGTTCCTCCAGTTGTTCTTCATAAGACTTCCCATGCAGTCCTTGAATCACCTTGGTTGCCCTTCTCTGGACCTTCTCCATCCCATCCCTGTCACCCTGTAAGTGTGGCCTCCAGAACTGCATCCCGTATTCCAGATGTGGTCTGACCACAGTTTTGTATAATGGCATGATCACCTCCCTCCTCCTACTTGTAATGCCCCTTCCTATGCATGCCAGCATTTTGCTTGTCCTCCCCACCACCTTGTTGCATTGGTTACCCACCTTCAGGCTATCCAAAATGATGATCCCCAGGTCCCTTTCCTGCTCTGTTTCCTCGAGTTCCTCCCCTCCCAGCCTGTATTTTGCCCTTAGGTTCTTACGCCCTATGTGCATAATTTTGCATTTTTTTTTTGCATTGAATTGCAGTTGCCACTTCCCTGACCACTCCTCCAGCCTGGACAGATCCTCCCTCTTTTTCTACTCCTCCCAGCGTGTCCACCCTGCTACAGATCTTCATATCGTCTACAAACACATACATTTCAGGCCCTCTGAAATGGGACCCAACACTGACCCCTGGGGAACCCCACTCATCACCCCCACCTCTTCCTTGGCGTGCACTCCATTAACCACCACCCTCAGAGTTCTACCTACCAGCCAATTCTCCACCCAGTTTGTTAGTTTGCTCCCTACCCCTAAGCTGCCTAACTTGTTTATTAGTCTCCTGTGAGGGACAGTGTCGAAGGCCTTTCTGAAGTCCATATAGGCCACGTCCACCTCACCTCCCTGATCACAAATTTCTGTTACCCCATCAAAAAATTCAATCAGGCTGGTCTGACATGACCTTCCACCTGTGAACCCGTGCTGGTTTTCATCTGTGAGTTCCCCTCCTCCAGATATTGTACCAGCCTTTCCTTTATAAGTGTCTCCATCAGCTTACCCACCACAGAGGTAAGGCTGACTGGTTGATAGTTGCCCAGCTCCTCCTTTTATTTATTTTTTATCTTGCTTTTGTTTACCAGGTAAGCACACTAGACAGCCAAGTGCCTATTTTCAGGAGCGACCCGGGAGGTTACAAAGGTAACAGATATAAGCATTACAGGGAACAATACCATCAGCATTTAGGCAGAGACAAGGTAACATACAGTAACATCAAGCATTGACAGATTCAACTGATAGATAAATAACATATATACAGGCATGGTCAGTATAGTTCAATCAGGGATTCAGCCATAAATCCTAGGGGTGCAGAAGGGATAGGGAGATTAGGAGGAGTGGGGAGGAGAGAGACGGGGAAAAATGGGAAGGGATTTTACTAAGTAAACCCTCAGAGAGCAGTCAGGGCAGGGAGTGGACCCAGTGCTTGGGGATACAGTTAACACAGCTAACTGAATTAAGAAACCTCAGCAGAGGAAGTGCAATTTGGTAAAACAGGATTCTTGGCCCGCAGCAGGTAGAACTGGGAATAAAGAGCCTCAGCCCTGAGTCTAGTTCGCACAGAGACAGTCAGAGGCCAATTTAAGGAAGCTCCATAGGTAGGTTGTAAAGCAAGGATGTGAGGTGGCGGAGCGGGTGACAGTAGTAAGAGAGTTCCATACTCTGGGCGCATAAGTGGCGAAAGCCCGATCACCCGCAAGGGTGCAGGTTTTTGAGACCAGTCGAGCCTGTAAGTCACTGGATCTTAGGTGGTAGGAGGAGGTTCCATGTAAGAGGCATTGGACGAGAGCAGTAGGGGTGGCGGTTCGGGCAATGTTGTCGATAAAGTTGCCAAAGACAAATGTGTGGTGCTTTTCCGGAGAGAGACATTCCAGCCGTGAGTAAAGCTCACAACGATGTGTAAGGAGCGGGGGCAGAGAGCGTGAATCAGCATATGTTGTTATATGCAGTGTCCCACACTGTGAGATTGGTTTTTGGGACGGGGCAAAGGTAACAAGCCCATAACAGAGCGTGGGAAGAAGGATCCCCTTAGCAAGTGCAAGTCGTGCAGCCGGGGTGAGACAGCTTTTAGCTCTATAAGCCAGTCCCAGTTTTCTGTTTGATGCCTTACATATGTTCTGTATATGCAGGGTGAGGTCAAGTTGCGGGTCAAGTGTTACGCCTAGGTACTTGACAGAGCTAACAGCCCTCAGGGGGAGCCATCGGCATCAAGGATGTTTAGGGGAGCTAGGCAGGATGAGGTCTTGGCTCTAGAGCCAAAGAGCATGACCCGAGTTTTATTGAGGTTGATGGTCAGCTTGTGGCCCACGAGCCAGGTTTGAATAAGGTTGAAATCTGAATTTAGCCTGGTGTTAATGGTAGTGAGGTCCTGAGAGCTGGCCAGGAGAACGAGGTCGTCTGTGTATAGGGTGGAACGCCCATGGACTGTGACAGAGGGCAGCTCATTAAATAGGGAAAACAGGAGGGGTCCAAGGACGGATCCCTAGGGGACCCCGCAGTATACTGGGGAGGGGCTGGAGAGTGCTCTATTGAAGTTAGTGTACTGTTGCCTGCCCGAGAGGTAGTTAGAGAACCAGGCATGGGGGGGGGGCAAGGGAGCATAGGGTGGTACAGAGAAGCGAGTGGTCAACCTGATCAAAGGCTTTCGAGAGAGCCACGAAGATGGCACCGGTCAGTTTGCCTTCATCAGTAGAAGACCTAATCTCAGAGGTAACTACAGCATGGGCAGTGGATGTACTGTGCCCTTTTCTAAAGTCGCTGTGCCGGGGAGAGAAGTCCATAGGTCTGAAGGTGATGGGAGAGCTGGGCGGCAACAGCCTTTTCAAGAAGCTTACCAAGCACAGACAGGATGGCAATAGGGCGGCAGTTGTTTAGAACCTTCGGATCGCCTTGTTTGAGGACAGGGACGACCTTGGCCACTTTCCATACAACGGGGATGGTACCAGAGATAAGAGAAGTGTTAAATATGTGAGAGACAGGCCTGGCAAGGTGTGCTGCCCCCAGGCAGAGCAGATTCGGTTCAAGGCTGTCATGCCCTGCCCCATTATGATGGGAGAGTCCAGCGAGGAGCTTCTGGGACTCCTTGATGAAGACCTGTTTTAAGTAGAAGGGTGGTTTGGGGGGGTGCCCACCCTGGAAGGGGCTGGGTCCCATGGGGTCAGGGGACTGGTAGGGGGGAGGAGGCGGGTCGGAGAATATGGAGTTAAATGCATTGGCAATGGTGAGTGGGTTGTTGCAGTTAACCTCGCCAATATGCATATCCGTGCCCTGGACTCTAGTGGACCCACCGACTGTGTTTCTGATGTTCTGCCAGAAACTCCTCGGGTTTCTGGCAGAGGATAGCAGAGCAGATTTACAATACACGCTCTTGACAGTGCGGATGGATCACTTGGAAGTGTTTCTCAGCTGTCGATATTCAATGAGGTCAGTACTGTTAAGGGAGGCCTTGTACTTTGCCCAGCTTTTGTCCCTTTGTTTCAAGAGGGAGAAAAGGCTGCCATGGAGCCATTTTGTAACCGTGCCCTTCACTCTCCTTTTTGTGAGGGGGGCATGTTTATTTTGTAGGGGAGTGAACACAGCAAGAAAAAGGTCAAGAGCTTCCGAGGGGGTCGCTGGTTGCAGTGACCGGGGACCAGTCCACATGCTGAAGGTCCACTAGGAAGTCACAGACGCTGAATTTTGAGTAATCCCTCATCTGGATAACTTTACAGGGGATTTTGGTTGGGGAGATGCCCCATGTGCAGAAGGCAGGGGAATGACCAGAGATGATATCAGGGAGGATACCTGAGGAGACTATCCTATCCAGCCTATTACACAATGCCCAGTCAATGAGGGATCCTTTATTTCCACGGGGGACAGCCTAGTGGGTACCATTATGAATTGGCTGAGGGCAAGTCCAGAGAGCAGAGTCTCATGAGCTTTGGCACTGGGACCCAACCAATTTAAGTTAAAGTCCCCAAAGACGAGTACTTCATTTGAGCCAACCTTGTCGCTAAGGCTGTCAAGAAGTGAGGAGAGGCCAGGCACTCCTACTTTTGGAGAACTGTAGGCACAGACCAAGTGAACCTTTTTAGAGTTTCCTAACAACGGTCCTCTTCAATGTCTTTATTAGCGACATTGCAGAAGTACTGGAAGGAAAAGTATGTCTCTTTGCAGATGACACTAAGATCTGCAACAGAGTTGATGCACAGGGTGGGGTGGAAAGGATGAGAAGGGACTTGGCAAGGTTAGAGAAATGGTCAAATGTATGGCAGCTTAGATTCAATGCTAAGAAGTGCAAGTAATGCACCTGGGAAACAAAACCCAGGGAAGAGTACACAATGGGGGTGAGATACTAACAACAACAAAAATGGAAAGGGACCTGGGGGTAGTCATATCAGATGACCTAAAGATGGGCAAGCAATGTGAGAGGGCAGCAAGGAGGGCTGGGGGGATACTGGGATGCATAGGGAGAGGCATCACCAGTAGAAAACAGGAAGTTATTATCCCTCTGTACAGACAGCTGGTGAGACCCCATCTGGAGTACTGTGTGCAGTTCTGGAGACCCAATCTCCGCAAAGACAGACAGGATGGAAGCTGTCCAGAGGAGGGCAACTAAAATGGTGCAGGGTCTGCACCGGAAGACATATGAAGAGAGACTTAAGGAGCTTAATATGTATAGCCTCGAGGAAAGGAGGGAGAGGGGGGACATGATAGAAACTTTCAAGTACCTCAAGGGAATCAACAAAGTCCAAGAGGGTAGCATCTTTCAAAAAAAGAGGTGTGCAAGAACAAGGGGCACAATTTGAAGATAGAGGGTGGCTCAGAGGTTATTTAAGAAGTATTTTTCACAGAGGGTTGTGGATGCATGGAACAGCCTTCGGAGGAGGGGTGTGGAGTCAAAATCAGTGGTGGAATTCAAGCATGCATGGGATAGTCATAAGGCAGTTCTGGGGGGGTGGGGGTAGGAAGAAGTAGGCTGCTGGTTAACTAGGATCTGCAGCTTATCCAGTAGGTAGAGAAATGGGCAGACTGGGTGGGCCAAGCGGTCCTTATCTGCTGTCAAATTCTATGTTTCTATGAGAAGGACATGCAGGAATTCACAGGCGTGGGGGGTGCGTGCAATAACAGACACATTTAGGAGCACTTTGTAGTAGAAGAGCACACCGCCCCCACCTTTTTTTTACCTGGTCTATCTTGTCTGATGAGGCTGTAACCCGGAAGGGCACACGCTGAGTCAGGGGTGTGAGGCTTCAGCCAGGTTTCCGAGACCCCCATAATATCAGGGTCGTAGTGTGCCACCCAGGCTGTTAGCTCTGCTAGGTTAGGCAGGATGCTGCGTATATTCAGGTGAGCCATTTTTATGCCTTTGGTGGATGACCAGGCAGGGGGGGACGTGAACAAGGGCATGGTGATGGAAGGGTCCAGGGATTAGCGCCGCGCCCCCAGGCAGGGCCAATCTGCCAGTCAAAAGCAGTAGGGCGTAGTGAGGTTCCCAAGGGAACGGTGCAGTGAGCAGGGATTAAGCTATGCACAAAGGAGGCCAGAAGCAAGCGGCAACACCTAGGTCAGGTTCCAGGACTTGGTGCAGCAGCAGGAGTAATTTCTAATGACAGAATTGATTAGCACAGCAGCGAGTACCTACAAGATATATATCCCTGGAGAATCACAGAACTGTGATTCCTGTGAGGTAAACTGTACAAAGATAAATGCTTCCAAAAGCAGCAGGAAGCGTGAAAGGCAGCCACTAGAGGTGAGAGCAGATAAGCTGCTAACGGTAAAGTGGGCTGATAGGCTATACAACTCACGTGACCAGGCCTATATAGGGCTGAGTTCCCCTAGGGTGGTGGCAGGGGTTGGGGGGCAGCCGGTGCTAGTGCCAGCGGGGCTCTAGTTAGGTCCGTCCGCACAACCAGCCGGCGTTACGACAGCAGCGATGGTAGCATTATGCTCCGAGTACAGAAACAGCAGCGATGGTAGCATACTTTCTCACCGGTGGCCAAACTGATCGGGGGTCCAACTTGCTTGGGGGGAGGGCACAGGCTCCGAGGCCCTCCGTGAACGTCTGGGGAGAGAGAGAAACAGTGTCCACCATTAAATACAGCAGCCTGGAACCAAGGAGGACTGGAGGAGGAGGAGCCAAGTCAGCAAACGAACCACAGGGTAAGGGATTTTGAGCTCAGGCTGAGGGGTTTTTGCAGTGTGCTAGATAAATAATAGGCTAACCAGACAAATTACATCACAGTGACCTGCTTACAATTAATAATATTCGCCTCTAGCACTAACCTACACACTTGCAGCTGAGTCAGATATCAATACCCCCCCCAACCCCTGTAAAATAAATTAAAGCTCCCCTCAAAACGGCCCAATCTGCGGAAAAGTAAATTAAGGCTCCCCACAGTAGTGCACAGGACTATGAAGGTTGAAACAGAAATTACTCCAAACAAAACTATCTGTACTGTTGGGCCAACTGAATAAGCCAAGGGTCCCATTTGAAAAAAGTGCCAACATTCAAATCTCTCTCACTAGTTAGGTCCGTGCGCACAACCAGCCGCCGTTACGGCAGTAGCGATGGTAGCGCTATGCTCCATGTACAGAAACAGCAGCGATGGTAGCATACCTTCTCACCGGTGGCCTAACTGATCGGGGGTCCAACTTGCTTGGGGGGAGGGCACAGGCTCCAAGGCCCTCCGTGAACGTCTTCTCACTGGTGGCCTAACTGATCTGGGGTCCAACTTGCTTGAGGGGAGGGCACAGGCTCCAAGGCCCTCCGTGAATGTCTTCTCACTGGTGGCCCAATTGATCAGGGGTCCGACTTGCTGAGGGGAGGGCACAGGCTCCGAGGCCCTCCGTGAACATCTTCTCACCGGTGGCCTAACTGATCGGGAGTCCAACTTGCTTGGGGGGAGGGCACAGGTTCCGAGGCCCTCTGTGAACGTCCCCTCCACCTTTGTGCAATGGCACCCTATCAGCCAGTTTCCAATCCCCTGGGACCCTTCCCTTGTCTAGGGACAGATTAAATAACTTTGTGAGTGGTGCTGCAAGTTCCTCTCAACTCCCTGAGCACTCTGCGGTGGATTGCATTGGGGCCCATTGCCTTGTCTGTTCACAATTTTCCTAATTCCTCTAATACCCTACACTTTGAAAAGGAGCTTGTGTCCATCTCCCTGCCCACTCTTCCCCAGCTTTTTAGCTCTGGCCCCTTTCCTTCTTCCTCACCCATGAAGACTGAGGTAAAGTATTTGTTCAGTAGATTTGTCTTATCCTCATCCCCCTCCATCAGAGCTCCCCCCCTCCCCTCCGAGTCTCATAATCCCCTACCTGATTTTCCTTCTCTCTCATATACCAAAAACATTTCTTGTCCCCCACCTTTTGGCCTCCTTCGCTATTTTCTCCTCTGTAACTGCCTTAGCCCTCCTGATTATCCTCCCTGCGTCTTTTAGCTTCTCCCTGTAAGCGTCCCTTTCTGCCATCCCGTTTAGATTTGCAGGCCCTGACTTTCTTTTTTTTCCCTGACTGCTCTTCCCACCTCTTTTGCCAACCAAAGTGGTTTCCTCCCTCGTTTGTGCTTGTCCACCTTCCTGATGCTTTGTTCTGTCGCCAGCATAATTCCCCCCTTTACTGCCCCGAATTTCTTCAACACCCTTTAGGTTCTCCTTCCCTTCCTTTATGAAAATTTCTTTCATTTTCCTAAAATCCACTTTCCGAAAGTCCATTACTCTAGTGGTGATCCTGCTTATTTCTGGCCCCATCCAAAGATTAAACCTGACCATCTTGTTGTCACTATCCCCCAGACTTTCCCAGACCTCAACATGCTCAATACTGGACTTCCGGTGACGTCAGCAGCCTGAATGGCAGCCTAGAGCCAGACTACCTCCAGCCTAAAATCAAATCGATAGGCATCCACAAGAATTAAACATGCAATCACCAGCCAAAATAACAAGATCGAAAGCAGGGGTCACTAAAAATGCACAGACTCCGGTCCAGAAACTACAACTTATGCTACAAGGTGAAAAAGGATCGAGACTATCGGGGCCTAATGAAGACGAGGAAACCATGGTGGTGGACACAGGGCCAGAGGAGAACTGCTCGCAGCTAGTGGCCTCGATTTTACAGACAGCAAAAACGGTGCAAAAAATAGATATTTCACTGACTGAATTAAAATCCGACATCAGGAAAATCGAACATAGAACAGACAAGCTGGAGCTGGGGCTGACTACAGTCTCGGAACAAGCGGACCACCATGACCGTCTCTTGCTGTTCCTAATGGCAAGGTAAAGGGAACTACGGGCTAAAATAGATGATTTAGAAGGGAGGAGCAGGAGACAAAATCTCCGAATCTAAGGCATACCTGAAGGAGTTGAGGAAGGGTCCACTGATGTAATTACCTTTCTTCAAAAAATGTTGAAAGATTTACTAAAATTACCCCCAGAGCTGGACGTCTCCATGGACCGAGCACACCGTTCCCTCACACAGCGTCCTGTGGGTCCTAATGCTCGTCCAAGATCGTTCGTGATAAGACTAACTAACTACGCTGCAAAGGAGGAGATCCTTAGAGCTTGGAAACAACAAAAAATTATGTTCGGAACTCACCGCATAACGCTGGATAATGACTACACGGCAGGAGTCCAGGAAGCACACCGCACCATGTGGTCCGTGTTGAAACAGCTTAGAACCAGAAACCTAAAGGCGCAAATGTTATTTCTAGCACGCCTAAGAGTGGAGACCAGACAAGGTATTAAAATTTATGAGGACCTTCTGGAGGCCAGGGGATTTCTTGAGGAAAATGGGATAAATGTTCCAGGTCTTGAGAAAGAAAGAATTGAGAAGGAACTGAGACGCTCAGCCTGGTCGGTGGCGCGAAAAGGGCTGACGCGCCATGCCAATCCACAAAATACTAATCTACGAGCAGACGTCGTTGCACTCCTCAAACCCTATGTTACGGCAGTGCAACTAGCTGACCTGACCTCAGGAGAGACACCGGGAATCGAAGCAAGGAATCAGACAATGGCTTCCCCTGTGGATCGATCGGTAAATTGATGGTGAAAGCGAGGGCTGTGACCGAATACGAATAACAGTTATTAGGGACCTATAGCACGAATGGCAGATGGGGACTTCAACTAATGAATACTGATGAGACGTGGGGTTTGAGGGGGGCTTGACCTGACAGAACCGAGGGGGCCATGCTAATTGATGTGGGGAGGGATGGGGGCCCGCTAGGATGGTAAGGGATTCTGTGTGTCCTTATGTTTTTTTCTTTTCTCCCCCCTCCTCATATATGGAGTCTCCTATGGGAAGTCTCGGCAAAGACATAACAGAGACTGAGCCTCGGAAAAGACGGATGGTTATCGTGTGCCCCTCCCCTCGCCTTTCCCGAACGTGAGGCTTGAAGATGAAGAAGGACGGGGGGGGGGAGTGAAGGGGTAAGTGGAGGAGGGCGTGGTATGGCTCACCCTCTCGTTTGCTTGCTATGGATGAGGGTAACTTCTTGGGCCCGGATATGTACAGTATGAGGGAATATGGGGGAGGGTCTCTCTTTCTCTGTTGGTGCTTTGGGGAGGATCTGAATGGGAAACGGGTAACAGTGAAGCACCTTAATGCAACACGGGTGGATTGGCGGGCTCTGCCTCCAGCCACTAAGTAACCGTGGAGGTGCTGGGGGGGAGACACGAAGTAAGCGACTTCAGGAATATGATGGCTGAGAGAGGTGGAAACTAAGAGTCTGCTGTCAGGCACAGCTTTATATTTATTTATTTATTTTTTTAGGGGACTTGCCTTCGGGTGGGATCACGCCGGGAAGGATCGCCTCACCTAGCTGCCTTAAAAATTGGAGAAAAAGCTGGAAAGGGGACAGTTTGGAACGTTTGCAGTTGAGAATGAGATATGTCTGCCTTTTGGCGTTGCTGACGTATGTACTACCTCAAAGCACTGGGCTAAGACCCAGAAATGGTGCTGTCATGAGGGTAAGCCCAGAACACCATACAGGGCTAAGTGCCTCAAGTGGGTCACGAACCAGTCTAACCACACGGAGGTGGACTGACCTAGGAAGTGGGAATTTTTCAAAAGAGATTATTACCTCTCCTCTGGGTCATACAGCTTTAAAACAGAAATTACTTAAAGATAAGATAACTAAGGGAGGGATGTTATATAAATGTTCAAGGACAGTTTTCAATATGTTATGGGATCGTATGAAGTTCGAGTTAAAAGTTTCTTGGTTTCTAAATGTTAAAAGATGTATACTTCTACTTGAGATGGATAGTATTGTATGTATTTTCAAGTACAAGCAGTTTGGCTGGCAGTCTAGGGCCAGTGGGTTGTTAATACTAAATAGTTATAAAGTATGGCACAGGGATGTGTATAAAAAACCTTATATTACAACTGGAAGGGAGAGGAGGGGTGGGAGAGCAGCCCCGAAGCAGGAAGAGATCTCACAGACTGGGGGGGATGAGAAATGGACCCCTTAAAAACATCAAGGAACACGAAACATTGAAGAAATTCAGAAGTTTAGAATATGGATAGAGTCAAATCAAAAATTAGCTCTCTCAATGTGAATGGCATAAGCCATCCTACGAAGAAAAAACAACTCCAAAAATTTTTAAAGAGACAGAAATGCGAAGTTCAATTTCTGCAGGAAACACACCAATCTCCGAAAAAAGCTCTAAAATTAAAAAGCAGAGCTTTCCCAACTGTGTACCATGCGTCTCTTGCGAAGGGGAGGAAGAGAGGAGTGGCGATATTACAGTCATCCTCCCTCCCATTTGAAGAGGAGGAGGTATCAGTGGATACAGGGGCTAGGTATGTGATGGTGGTGGGACGTATACAGGACCTCCAGATAACTTTACTAAACGTTTACACTCCCCCAGGTTCAGACATAGGCTTCTTCGCAGACATTTAAGCTACTAGCGGAGAAGGTAAAGGGAGTGCTGATTGCAGGGGGGGACTGGAATGTCATTATGAATAGAGCCTTGGACACGACTTCAGGTATCAAGGCACCTAAAGAAAGGGTCTCCAAGTTTTTAAAGAGACTCATGAATGACACAGGTCTGGTGGAGGTGTGGAGGGAAAAATATCCATTAGCCTGGGACTATACATACTACTCCCCAAGATACAAAATCTACTCGAGACTAGACATGTTTTTCACATATAATAAAGATTTGACAGTCTTTGACTCGGTCTGGGTGGGCTCTGAGAGCTTGTCGGACCATAAACCCATATACGCGCAAATTGACCTTCAACTACCTAAAAAACCGACACATTGGAGACTAAATGTCAGTCTACTTAGAGATGAAAACGTAAAAAAGGAGATACGGGAAATAATAAAACAGACTGTAGAAATAAATGAGAATACTGACATTACGCCCCAAATTACATGGGACACAGTTAAAACAATGATTCGAGGTAAGCTCATTTCAATAGCTACGTATAAGAAGAGGGAGAGAGGTAAACATAGAGAACAACTAAACCAGGCCCTTAATAACTTGGAGGGGCAACAGAAAATAAAATTCTGTAGGAAGAGAGAAAGGGAAATAAAGGAACTTAAGCAGAGTCTCCAGAGATTACGGCTCTCGGAGATGGAGAAAGCTCTTGTCTATACAAAACAAACCTATTATGAGGGAGGACCAAGAGCTACCCGCCTCTTGGCATATAGGTTGAAACAGCAATCTGCTAGGGCAAATGTCACGGGGCTCTGGGACCCGAACTCTGGTCGTATCTTGCATAAGTGGGAACAAATAGTGGAAACATTAGTCACATTTTACAAGCGCCTGTACCAACCCCAGTCTGATTCGTATACAGAGGAAGCCTCAAGATTTTTAGATACCTTAAAGCTACCCGGGCTTACAGAAGTCCAGAGGAAGACTTTGGGTTGCCCAATCACCCAACAGGAGATCTTAGATACAGTGAAAACACTTAAGATGGGTAAATGCCCAGGACCAGATGGGTTTGGGAGTGAATTATATAAAATGTTTGTGGCAGATATAGCCCCTACGCTTAAAATGGTTTACAATCAGATTTGGTTGGAAGGAGAAGCAATTCCCCCCCTCGTGGAATTACACCACCATAACGGTGATCCCGAAAGAAGGCAAAGACCCGAAGGAGTGTGGCTCATATAGGCCAACATCCCTTCTTAATGTAGATTATAAAATCTTCACGGCTATAATAGCCAAAAGACTGCAGCCTATTCTTGCAGGTCTTATCCACCCTGATCAAACGGGTTTCATAGAAGGTAGGCAGGCTCCGGAGGGAGTAAGAAGAACTATAAACATAATTGATATTATTAATAAAAAAACGTATCCCGGCTTGCCTCATGAGCTTAGACGCTGAAAAAGCGTTTGATAAAGTCAGCTGGAATTTCCTTTTTCTGGTTCTTAAGAGACTGGGTTTCCCCTCACAATTTCTAGAAGCGATTAAAGTCATCTACACCTCCCCACAGGCTTATGTAAAGGTGAATGGGGGCGTCTCGCAGAGGTTTGATTTGGGGCGGGGTACCAGACAAGGCTGCCCACTCTCGCCCCTCCTATTCGATCTATATATAGAACCCCTGGCTCAGGCTATAAGGGAGACAGAGGGGGTGGAGGGAATAAAAGTAAACGAGGAAGAACATAAAATCTCTCTATACGCGGACGATGTCCTTCTATATATTACTAACCCGGACAAATCCATCCCCTAAAATATGGTCCATCATAGATAAATTCAGTCAATACTCAGGGTACACATTAAACAAAAATAAAACAGAAGTTTTAAAATTTCACTATAACCCTCCTGCCCATATAACGCAACTCCTCGAGGTGCAATGGAATAGATGGAAAATGAAATACTTATGCATCCAAATCCCAAAGAACCCAGCAATGCTATACTCTGCTAATTCTGACCCAATTATAGCCCAGATCAGACAGGACATTAAAAGATGGGAAACTCTACAGTTACCCCTATACTCAAGACTACACTCAGTATCAATGAATATTATACCTAAATACCTGTATCTTTTCCAATGCCTCCCAATAAAAATTCATAAGAACCAATTCCAGATATGGCAGAGGATGCTGGCGAACTACATCTGGAATAACAGGAGACCAAGAATTAAAAATATAGTAATGCAGACAAATAAAAAATATGGAGGTCGAAATGTCCCTAATTTAGAAGACTATTTCTTAGCCACCCAGTTAAGATGGGTACTTTTGTGGTCCATTAGGACATACTCCGCTCGCTGGAAGGCAATAGAGGAAGCCCTGACAGATGGGGCCCCCTTGGAGTCGAGGGCCTGGACAATAGGGACCCAAACCATAGGTTTAAACGACTCACTTTTGTCAGCACACATCACTCTAGAGTCCTTAAAACGATTGTGGACTAAATATAATCTAGATGAGGAGCTCTGGCCCTTAAGGTGGTTCGCCTGGGACCCAGATTTCTCTCCGTCCAGACAAGACCTTACATTTAAAAGATGGGGGAGGCTGGGTCTAAACTCCCTAAATCAATTCCTGAGTGGAAACAATGTTATGGAATTTACTCAAGTCAGAGAAGATTTCTCTTTGAGACAGGCAGACCACTATAGATACTTACAAATAAGGGCCTATATACACCAACTGCAAAATCGATATGCACAAACAAGAGCCTCATCAGGGCTTCTGCACATTATAAGTGAAATTTTAAATTCGGGAAGACTTAAGAAATTGCTTTCAGACATATATGGAGCCCTGAGAGATAGAAGAGGGAATAAGACCTCACAGATTAAACATAGATGGGAACAAGAGATAGGGGAACCCCTCGAGGATAAGGATTGGGTATCTGCCTTGACACTGGCCTCTAGGACCACATCATCCCCGATGTGGAAGGAGTTTGAGTGGAAGGTTAGATTAAGATTCTTCATTACACCAAATATACAGTCTAAGTGGGACACAAATTGCTCAGGGCAATGCTGGCGGGAGTGTGGGACAATGGGGGCAGATTATCTGCATGTATTTTGGTCATGCCCGTCCCTCATAAGTTACTGGACAGAAATCGAGCAGAAGACAAGACACATACTTTCCATACAACTTAAGCTAGGTCCCAAAAGCCTAATATTGGGGATAAAATCAGAGGAACTCAAGGGAACAGACAAAGTTTATCTATGGAATGTTCTTCTTGCAGCATCCCACAAAGCCATAACCAGAAGATGGCTTTCATCCCACCCCCCGACAACTCAGGAATGGGTGGCAATTATCAATGAAATTAAAGACATGGAAGAGATCACATACAAAATAAATATGAGGACACAGGTCTTCGTGAGACGATGGACCCCGTGGGTGTTGGCATAAAGATGGGGAGTGTCACTCGGGTCGGGGGGAACAGGTTGAGGACATGGAGAAAGCTACCCCCAATAAAGAATAACGGGGCCGTACTGCTCCTGGGCTGCTCACCATAAAGCAAAGTGAGATTAAAATAGAATGAGTAGGGTAATGGAATCTATGATGCATGAAATGAGAAAATATGTTAAATTCGATATGTACTAAAGTAGGGATAATTGTACTATAAACTGAAATTGATGGCAATGATATAGATTGATTGTAAACCTGTGCCAAAATATGCAATAAACTTGAATTTAAAAAAAAAAAAAACATGCTCAATACTGTCCCCATTTGTCATCACCAGGTTCAGTATGGCCTCTCCCTTAGTTGGTTCCCTGACCACCTGTTGAAGAAGCGCCTCCTGCATGGACTCCAACAGCTCCCCACTCCTTTCCGATGTTGCTGTTGGAATCCCCCAGTCCACATCAGGGAGATTTAAATCCCCTACCACCAGAACTTCCCCTTTGCCAGCCATCCTTTATATTTCACTAGCCATTTCCCTATCCACCTCCTCCCCGACTTGGTGGTCTGTACATCACCCCTACCTGTACTGCCCCCCCGTCCTCTTTTTTTATCATGACCCAGAGGATCTCTGCTGAGCCCTGTCCTTCCCTACACACCATTGCTCTTATCCTGTCCCTAATGTATAGTGCTACCCCACTCCCTTTTTTTTTTCCTCTCCTGTCCCTCCTATGGAGACTATTTCCTGGTATTTTCACTTCCCAACTGTGGTTTTCTGTCCGCCACATCTCAGTTACTGCTGTCAGGTCTAGGTCATTCATCCCCACCACTGCCTCCAGTCCCCCATCTTATTTCCCAGGCTCCTAGTGTTTCCCAGCAGACCTTTCCATCTATCCCCTCCTCTTCTGTTCTCCTTCCTCCTAGTGTCCCCTGCCCCCTTTTTCGGGGGAGTGGGAGTTAGGCAAGTCCCACTAGCTACTTTTTCTAGTTCTCCCCTAGCTTCATACTCCCCCCTCCTTAGTTTAAATCATTCCCCAGGATTTCATTTATATACCCTTGCAGCTTCCGCCTTAGCAGTCTAGCTCCCCTGTCATTTATATGCAATCTGTCCCTTACATACAGGTGTTTGTCTACCCACGTGTCCCCCCCATTCCCCTATGCATGCATATCCCTCCCCTCTGCACCACTGCCTTAGCCAGTGGTTAAAATCTTTGATTCTTAACTGCCTGGCCATACTTGCACAGTGTACCGGCAGGACGTCCGAAAATGCCAGAGAACTGACTATCCCCTTCAAACAACATGAAGTCTTGCTGTATTTGGACACATACAGTTAGCCCCAGCACTTGAACTGCTCCGGAGAGAAAAGACTGAACTTTATGCAGGAAGCATAGAACGTTGAGCTTGAGCTCGGTTTCAAACCTCTGTCTGCAGCACTTCAAAGTGTAACAGTCAGATTCTTTACTCCGCCTAACTGAACAGTCGCTCCAGAGATTGCTCCTTCGCTACAGTCAGTTCGGTTTAGAATCCTTCGGTTTAATCACAGATTTGTTGTTTATTTCGGCTTCAGATCCCTGTCTGTGGTACAGTAAGTACTGTAGGTAATGGACCATAGGGTAAAATTGTTTTATTTTTGTGTGGAAATTGTAAAAACCTGTGGATCAGTCTGGTTAGGAACCGATTGTTTTAGGGTTTTTTCTTATTCTTTATATCAGTGTGAGGTACCAGTTCCGATCGGTTTCAAATAAACATGATTTTACACTTTTTTTCCACGACCCGTAACACGGTTGGTAACCGATAGGGGGGTCTTACCTGGCTAAATAGCTGTAAAGGTTAAGTTGTAGCCTGGTCATGTCTGAGAAACCTAAGAAAAAAAAGGGGCCCACTGGGTTTCAACACTGTGGTGAGTGTGGGGGATTCCTTTGCTAAGGTAGACCCTCTCACCATTTGTGTTTGTCTGGGGTTTGACCACCTCGATTCAGACTGCCAAATTTGTAAACATTTCCTTAAGGCCACCCTGGAAAAGAGGTTGGGTAGGCTCAGGGAAAAGGAGACCGTGAAGTCCGCTAATCCGGATGGCCAGCCCAGTTCAATTCGGTTCCTACCAAACCTAAGGGAGTGCCCACTGACCTGGGCGATACTCCCTCGAGCAAGAGGATATCCGACCCTGAGAGGTCGGTTCCATCGAAGCGCAAGAGGAAATTGGCCGGTTCAGATCCAGAACCACATCATTCAACCGCCGAGTAAATAGCCAGGGTCGATAAGTCTTGTGGAATTGCTCTGTCTGGTTCCGTCCGATCCGGCGTCTCTCAGCAGGCACTCTATTCGGTCGGTTCCCCCGGTTCCAGAATATGTTCCGGATGAATTTTATGAACCGGAGTGGGAGGGGGAAGACGAACAAGACGATGATGAGGATAATGGCGATGAAGGTCTGGATGAGCCCACTGAACCGGGCATCTCCCAGACAGGCCTTCTAATGTTTCCCCTCCCAGGCCTTCAGAGTCCCCATTCCACTATTTGTTTTATAAGAAAGTGGCTGATACCCTCCAGTTTCCCATAGTTGACACTGTTGAGGAACAAGAGGAGCCTGATTTTGTGGAAATGGACATCCCAGAGTCCAAGAGATTGTCTAGTCCCCCCCCCCCCCAATAAATCCTCTGGGAAACAGACACAGAAAATTCTTCAAACCCCAAATTCTTTACCTCCTGTGGATAAAAGAATAGACAGGAGGTATATGCTTTCAGGCTCAGGTACAGAGTTCTTGTTCCAACAATGCAGCCATGTTGGGGTACTGCAGGCTGCAGCCTGTAACAAGGCTAACATACCTTTGGCTCCCCCTTCCCCCCATAAAGACTCTAAGAAGGTGGATGCTACTGCCAAAAAAACAGTACTTGGCATTCTCCTTGGGATTCAGGCAGGTGAATTATATGGCCTACACAGCCACATACCAGAAGTCTAGATGGGATACTGTTCTGGAGCTGGCTAAACAGGCCTCCCCCAGCTAGCCAAGCATCTGGAGGAGGTGGCTGCTAATGGGATTGAGGCATCCAAAATTCAATTTCATGCTGCTTTGGCATCACGAGTCATGGCTACATCCATGCCTCTTAGGAGGTTTGCTTGGCTCAGATGTACTAGCCTCTCACAGGGCACCCAGGCTAAGGCCATGGATTTCCCTGTGGTGGGCATTTCTCTGTTTGGGGAGCAGACAGAGATTACATGAAGAAAATGACCACCTACAGGAGTGCACAGGCCAAGGAAAGGCAGGCAACTCCTCAGAGGCAGCAGTCTAGGGCAGGGGCAGGCCTTTTCACAGGCCTTTATACCAAGCGCAGGCCTCCTCTCCATTTCCACACAGGGGGTGCTTCAGAGGGAGAGATAGAAGGGGGATGAGCAGGGCTGCATCCTCCTCTCAGTCCAAGGCTCCTGCCAAGCAGACACCCTGATGTGTCAGCCCGGGTAGACTCCCCAATCCCAGAAGGAGGCAGGCTGGCTTACTACTTCCAGGCCTGGAAGTCTGTTACTTCAGACAGGTGGGTTCTGAAGGCAGTAAGTCAGGGATTGGCCCTCAGTTTTGCAAAGTTCCCAAAATTGAGGGCTAAGTTCTTTCCACCTGCAAACTTTTCCGAGACCACTGCTTTAGAAGCAGAGGTTTCCTCTCTGCTAACTCTCAAGGCTGTAGAGAGAGTTCCTACTCAGCACAGGGGAAAAGGTCTGTATTCCAGATATTTCCTTACCCCCAAAAAGACAGGGGAGTGGCGGCCCATCCTAGACCCAGATATCTAAACAAGCACATTTTAAAACCAAAATTCAAAATGGTGACTCTGGGAGTAATTCTTCCCTCTCTAAGGCCAGAGGACTGGCTAGCTTCCCTAGACCTCAAGTATGCCTGCTTTCACTTCCCAATCAGGTGCTCCCACAGAAAGTACCTCAGGTTTAAATTGCCTTCAGGCTATTATCAGTTCAGAGTAATGCCTTTCGGCCTAACATCAGCTCCAAGGGTGTTCATAAAGTGCCTAGCAGTAGTAGTAGTGGCCTTTCTCTGGAGACAGGGATCTCCATTGTCCCATACCTGGACGACTGGCTCATCATGGGGCAGTCTCCAGACCAAGTCAAGTCAGACCTACAAGTTACACAGTTGCTCACTTCTCTAGGTCTTCTTCTCAATCTGTCAAAGTCAGTTCTAGAACCAGTACAACTCCTCACCTTCATGGGGTAGAGTTGGATACTGTGCAGGCAAAGGCTTTTCTTCCCTAGACAAGGGTGAAGGCCCCTACAGATCTTGCTTCCTCTTTCCACCTTCTGGTGTCTCGACCAGCAAGACATTTTCTTCTACTCCTGGGCCACATGGCAGCTTCCACTGCGGTGGTACAGGGAGCCAGATTTCAAATGAGTTCCACCGGAGGTCCTTTTGGTCTCAGAAAAAAAGATCCTCTAACCAAATTGATACCAGTGACTCGGACTCTGGTCCAAGCTCTCCAATGGTGGTTGGATCAGGACAATCTCAGACAAGGAGTCCCATTCATCAGTCAGACTCAGTTCAGAGGTTCTAACCACAAATGCCTCTCTCCTGGGCTGGGGAGCCCACCTGGGAGCCCTTACAGCTCAAGGTGTCGGGTCTCCTCAGGAGTCTCTACCTCATATCAATCTTCTGGAACTCAGGACAGTATTCCTGGCTCTTCAAGCTTTCTCAGACTCAGTGAGGAATAAAGTGGTTCAGGTCAGGACAGACAACACCACCAGCATGTGGTACAGCAACAAGCAGGCACTCGGTCTATGGCCTTGTGCATGGAAGCCATGAAAATATGGTCCCTGGCTTATGCCCCTCAAGCATCCCTAGTAGCTGTCCATCTACCAGGGAAGGATGATGTGGTAGCAGATGCCCTGAGCAAAATATCTCAGGACCACCACGAATGGGCCCTAGTCCCTTTCATACTGAAAGTAGTCTTCTCCAGGTGGGGCACTCCAGAAATAGATCTCTTTGCAGCCCCAGACAATCATTTTAGGGAGGCAGTATAGCACAGTGGTTTAAGGCTCTGAACTGCAAATCTGGAGCCCTGAGTTTGAATCCTGCAGCCCCCACTTGCATACTGTGTGACCCTGAGCAAGTCATTTAACTTCCCTGTGCTCCCAGGTTGCACCTGTAAACAAGCTTTCAGCTTAGTGTGTCTCGCCTGGTTAAACAATTGGGAAAAAAATGACTTCCTCTCTTCTGTTGCAGGCCTCCAGTCATGGGCACAGTTCCCCTGGATGCTCTGGTTCTGGATTTGGGGGCAAATTCCTTTATGCCTTTCCTATTATTCAAGGTCCTGGTCAAGATCAGGTCACAACCATGCAAGGTGATCCTGATTGCACCAGACTGGGCCAGACAGCTTTGGTATCCTCTGTTGTCTCTAGCAGTCCATCTTCCCCCATCTCTTCCCAAGAGGTACAATCTGCTAACCTTCTCTCAGGGAAGAATCTGGTACCCCAACCTTCAGTCTCTCAACCTCAAGGCTTGGCTCTTGAAAGAGTTAGAGTATGCAGGTCTGCACCTGTCTCAGGGGGTGCTGGATATTCTCAAAGCCTCTCGAAAAACTGCCACCACAAAAACTTATAATTCCAAATGGAAGAGATTCAGTATTTGGTGTTCCAATAAGGATGTTTTACCTGATACTGCTGATCTGGCTACAGTTCTGGATTACATGGCTCATCTTAATGGTCTAGGCCTTCGGCCAGCCACTTTAAAAGTTCATTTAGCAGCTGTATCTGCATTCCTGTCAGCAGGGAAGGCTCCTTCTCTGGCATCTCATCATGTCTTCTGTAAATTCTTTAAAGTTTTAGTTCATACCAACCCTCCCTTTAGGGACCCTACCCCTGCTTGGGATCTTAACGTTTGCATTGCTCAGCTCATGCAACCCTCTTTTGAGCCACTAGCCTCGGCTGAACTCAAGTATTTGACTTGGAAAACTCTGTTCCTGGAAGCTATCACTTCTGCTAGGCGTATTAGTGAATTACAAGCTCTGTCAGTGCAGCCACATTTTATCCCATTCCATAGAGATAAGGTGGTCCTTAGAACCAACAGGAGGTTCTTACCCAAAGTGGTCTCAGATTTTCATCTGAACCAGTCCATGTCTTTTCTTGTGTTTTTCACTGATCATTCTTCTTCAGGAGAAAGATTACATAGTTTGGATGTTAAGAGGGCACTGAGCTACTACATTGAACATACTAAGACACTTAGATATCACTCTCCCAAGGGATGCAGGCTACCCCAGCTCCTTATTCTCCTGCTCCTTCTAGCATCCGGCGATATCCACCCAAACCCTGGCCCTGCACTTGCCCATCCACCAGCCAGTGCCCACCCAGTCACAAATCCACTCTCACTACCAAATGGACTTAAAATCATCCACCTAAACATAAGAAGTCTTGTTCCCAAAATCTCCCTATTGCAATCCATGGTCCATGACTACGCCTCCAATATCTTTGTGATCACTGAATCCTGGCTGTCCATATCAATTTCTGACCAGGTTATAGCTATCCCTGGCTTTACTATAACTAGACAGGACAGGTCTGGACGAGGTGGCAGTGTGGCTATCTATACCTCCTCCACCCTCCAGATCACTCCCTTCTTCACTACCTCTGTCCAATCATCACACGAGGCTCTCCTTTTAAAAATCTCCTATCCTCACACAGTCCCCCATCTTCATTGCTGGAGTTTACTGTCACCCTGGTCAGCCACATTCCAACGTCACTGACTTGGTCTCTAAGCTTTCCTCGCTCACCAGCGGTGGTGAACTTTTCATCTTGGGTGACCTAAATCTAAACTGGCTGGCCCGATCGCTGGCTAATATCCGCTCCACTATCGAAGCCTTAAACCTCCATCAGCTGATCCTGGAACCCACTCGTCTAAACCTTAAAACACTAAACCACTCCCTGCTGGAACTGGTCCTCACCTCCCATCCCCATAGAGTAGTGGCCTCAGGGCTACTACCAGACTCCATCAGTGACCACCACATAACATTTTGTAGTGCGAAAAATACATAGGTCAAAACTCCCTGCTAAAACTGTTCTCACTAGACCCTTCGCATCACTTGACCTGCAATCCTTGCTTCATGACCTTACACAAGAAGACTGGTCCCCCCCTATCACTGCAGCTTCAGCAGACAAGGCCCTTGCCTACTTCACCTCTAAGTTTCTGCAGGTTTGGAACTCCCGTGCCCCGCCCTGCAAAACCAGGGCACCTCCCCTGGGTCACTCCTGAGCTTCTGGTCTGCCAACGTGTTCGCGACGACCTTGCGTGGTGCAAAGCCAAAGCCTCCAACTGCACTGGAGATCACCAACATTACCATGAACTGCGGAATGGCTGCACTAAAGCAATCCGCCTTGCCAAAGCAGAGCATTTCAAGTCTAACTTCCAAACTAATACAAATAGCCCTTCTAAATTCTGGAAGGTCGTTCACTCCCTCTTCTCGACATCCTCTACCCCTCTGCCTCCCATCCTCAGGCACAATCATTCTGTACTCTCAGAACTTATCGCCATTGCTGAATGCTTCAACTCCCACTTCGCCACCTGTGCTTCTTCTCTGCTATGCACCCTCCCAAGCCCATCCCCTGCCCAGATGGCCCCCCTCTTACGCCCCTCACACTGACACACCCCACTGCTCTTCCTCTCGCCACCATGTCGCCCCCTCCTGTCCCCTCCCCCCGCTGCTCCTCTGCTCCGTCCCCCACCTCCGAACCCCTTACACCTCCCGCCTTGTTCTCTTTCTCTCCCGATACTACCCTTCAAGATCTCCTGGCACTCAACCCAACAAAAGGCTCCTCGCCTGATGGCCTTGACCCCAGGCTCCTCTACCTCTCTGCTCCTGCTATAGCCTTCCCACTCTCCCTGTTACTAAACCTCTTCTTTGCGACTGCCACTGTGCCCTCTGTCTGGAAACATGCTGTTGTCCTCCACCTCCCGAAAGGTGGCGACCCCTCCTCTCCTGGGAACTATCATCCTATCTCTCTCTACTGCCAACCTTCGCTAAATTACAAGAACACATAGCCCTCAAACAACTCTCTTTGTTTTTCTCAGACTCCACCTCTCTCTCCTAAGTTTAACTGATACCATCTCTTCAGGCTTTGACAAAGGGCACATTACCTCAGCTATCTTTGTAGACCTGGCTAAAGCCTTTAACAAAGTCTCTCACCCCCTCCTCCTCCACAGCCTTTCAGCTGCTGGACTATCCCCGTCTGCTACAGGATGGTTCAGTGCCTACCTGTCCGGCAGGTCGCAATCAGTAAGAATTTCTCAAGCTATCTCTACCCCCCTGCCTATAACCACTGGAGTCCCAGGCCTCATTCCGTTCTCCATTTTTTTAAATGACTGCCCCCTGGTTTGCACCGCATCCAGCATCCATATATATGCGGATGATACAGTATTGTTTACCTCTGACAATACTGTTGCTGATGTCACTACCAGGCTCCAGTCCGACTTCAAAGTCCAACTCTGGTTTAGTTCTCATCAACTCTTTCTAAATGCCAAGACGACGGTCCCTATGTCCTTTGGCACAAGGCAGAGACTCGCTAGGCTAAGTCACCTCCCCCACCTTTCACACCCTCAAAGGGACTGCTCTTGAGGACTCCTCCTCTTTCAGGTATCACGGCATCTGGCTAGACAGACACCTTGACTTCTCTGTACATAATGATACCATTCTGAAAAAACTAAGGCCTAAGCTTGGGGCACTTTACAGAAACTGCAGCTGCATCCCGCTCAACGCCAGGCACGAGCTGATACAGAAGATGATTATGCCCATTTTCGACTACTGCGACAGTCTACGATGCTGCCCCACAGTCCCACCTATCCAGACTGGACTCTCTTCAACTCCTTTTGTTCTTGATGCCCCTCCCCTCAACCATCACTGTGACCTCTACCGCTTTCTCAACCATCCTTCCCCTACACTCCCGGCGCACACTTCATGGTGCTAAGTTCATCTCTAAATCCTGGCTTGGATCTCTGCCCTCATATATCTCCCTCCTCTCTTGGCACCCGTATCCTCTCCCTCTATTCCCTGAGATCCCAGGCGGACACTCGTACCCTCTCACTCCCCTGCAGAACCACTTCCTCTGGCCAAAAAGCCTTCTCCTACCACCTGCCTAAAATGTAGAATACACTCCCTCCACAAATCCGCCACTCCTCCTCCCTTTACTCCATTACCGCTGCATTGCACAACTGCCTTACACCTACCTGCACCTGCTCCTGACCCCCTCCTTGCATACCTGTCTCTCTGTTTTTCTCTCCCTCTCCTCTTCTCATCCCCCCACCATCCCTGCACGTATACTTATACTCCCCCCTATAGACTAGCTCTTAAAAGGGGTGACTGTATCCTATGTGTTCATCCTGCTGCATATTGCATCACTAGTGTACTACCTGTAATGTATGCATTGTCAACCTTGCATCCTATGCTCGTTACCTGTACTGTTTATATTTGTATACTGCTCCTATGAACTGCCTGCACAGTAACTCTCTCAACAGCCTATATTGTCTCATTTTGCCATGTTCCTGTTTTGTAACTGTATGTATAATTTTACCATCTGTTATGTTGTATCTGACCTCGCACTCTGTACATCCCTTTCCCCTAGGATGTACCGTGAGACGAGCATTAAGTTGCTCAGTGTATCTTTCCTGGTGAAACAATTCAATAAATAATAAATACATAAATGTCCCCAATTGTTTCTCACTTATGGTGAAGGGGGAAGGTAAGCCTGCTACTAAGAGAACTATTGCCAGTTGGATTGTCTCTTGTATTCAATTCTGCTATGAAAAGCTAGGCAGAATACCCCCCTCAGGCCTGAAGGCTCATTCGACTAGGGGTACAGCTACTTCCCTGGCTGCTGCCAGGGATATACCTTTACTAGAGAAATGCAAAGCAGCCACCTGGAAAACTGTCCATACTTTCACCAAGTATTACTCTCTGGATAGCCAGGCTAGGAGTGATGCTCGGATTGGAACAGCAGTACTGCAGAGCCTATTCCCAAAATAGGTTCGGTACCCCCCTACATGGCGGTACCGCTTGGTAGTCTGCATATGTCAGAATACAGCAAGACTTCATGTTGTTTGAAGAAAAAATTACTCACCTTAGTAATTGTGTTTCTTCTAATGGAGCCTTGATGTATTCTGACCTCCCTCCCTGCCTCCCCTCTCAGAACCTGTTTTTGGGAAGTGGGCTGGCAGGTACAGTGTGTACAGGGGTGTACTTGGCACGCCTCCTTTCTAGAAAGGGGGAGTGGGTTGTAGTTATGTTGGTTCACTATCTGGTTAATATTTTGGGTTCTCGACTTGAGTCTTTGGGGCACCCAATTTATTGCCTGTTGGCTTATGTTCCTTTACAATCTCCACACAGAAGAATAGTTAGTTAGTAATAGCTCGTAAGAATCTGACTGTTACACTTTGAAGTGCTGCAGACAGAGGTTTGAAACAGAGCTCGAACTCTGCTTTCTATGCTTCCCAGCAGCAGCATCAACTAGGAGCAGATTTATCCTGGACTCCCTTCAGGGTGCCTTCCTCAAGCAACTGGTCATGGAACCAACTCGGCAGAAGGCAATACTGGACCTTGTGCTCACAAACAGGGACAGTGTGATGGGGGTAAGAGTGGGGGAGCACCTGGGGAACAGTGACCACCAGTCACTGTGGTTTGAAATCACAGAAAGAGCAGAACCAAACCACACAAAAACACGTATCCTGGATTTTAGGGGGGCAAACTTTGAGAAAATGGGGAGATACTTGAAAGAGGCATTAAGGGGAATGGGGCAGGAATCAGGGTTGAGGAACAGTGGGAAGTATTTAAAATGGGATTACAAGAGCAACAGAATTATGTATTAAGCAGGTTAGCAAGAGGAAAAGGAAGAGGAGACCATTATGGTTTTCCAAAGAGGTAGCAAAAGTGAAAGCCAAAAGATTGCATTCAGGCAATACAAAAGACACAGGCAGAAGGGGATAGGGAGAAGTACCAGGAGAAGCAAAGGGAGGCAGGGAGGTCAGTAAGGGAAGCCAAAGCTCAGACAGAAGAACACATTGCAAAATCAGTGGGTAGAGGGGACAAAACCTTTTACAGGTACATAAGTGAAAAAAGAAAGGCAAAGGGAGGGATAGTGAGACTGAAGGGGGAGGATGGGGGCTGTGTGGAGGATAACAACAGTAAAGCTGACATATTGAACAGGTATTTCTTCTCAGTCTTTACTGAGGAAGAGGAGGGTAATGGGTCTGAATGGAGTACAAGGGGTGAGAATGGTGCAGAAATGGACACAAGTCCCTTTACACGAGAAAGGGTCCTGAAGGAACTGGAAGTAATAAGAGTTGATACAGCAATGGGGCCAGATGGGGTGCACCCCAGGGTCCTTAAAGAACTAAGAGAGGTGGTGGCTGAACCTCTTGCTATCCTGTTTAGCCGATCACTAGAAACAGGGGAGGTACCCAAAGACTGGAGGATAGCAGATGTAGTCCCTTTATACAAAAGTGGGAACAAAGAGGAAGCGGGGAACTACAGACCAGTCAGCCTCACCTCGGTAGTGGGGAAGATCATGGAAGCACTACTGAAGGAGAGATTGGTGGAACATCTGGTTGTCAATGGACTACAGGACCCAAGGCAGCATGGTTTCACCAGGGAAGGTCATGTCAGACCAACCTCATTGAATTTTGACTGGGTGACTGGGAGGTGGATCAGGAGGGCAGTGGACATGGCCTATCTGGACTTCAGCAAGGCCTTTGACACTGTGCCACATAGAAGACTATTACACAAACTGGGGAATATGGGTGTGGGCAGGACAGTAGTGCGGTGGGTAGGTAACTGGCTGGGCAGCAGGACACAGAGGGTGGTGGTAAATGGCTGTCACTCCACAGAGGAAGAGTGACCAGTGGGGTACCACAGGGATCAGTGCTGGGGCCGGTACTATTCAATATCTTCATCAGTGACATTGCTTGAGGACCTAGAAGGCAGAATTTCACTGTTCGCTGATGACACAAAGCTCTGTAACAGAGTAGACACACCAGAGGTGTAGACAGAATGAGAAGGGACCTGCAGAAACTTGAAGAATGGTCAGGGGTTTGGCAGTTGAAATTCAATGCAAGGAAGTGCAAGATAATGCATATGGGGCACAAAAACCCTGGCACAATATATCAGTTGGGGGTGAGGATATAGCATGCACCAAGCAGGAAAGGGATCTTGGAGTTATCATCTCTGATGACCTCAAGGCAGGGAAACAGTGTGACAAGGCAGCAGGTAAAGCAAATAGGATGCTGGGATGCATGGCAGGGGCATCACCAGCAGGAAAAGGAGGTCATAATTCCACTATACAAGACACTAGTGAGGCCGCACCTGGAGTACACTGTGCAGTTCTGGAGACCTTACCTACGTAAGGACATAGACAGGGTAGAGAAGGTTCAGAGGAGGGCAACAAAGATGGTGCATGGATTGCATCACAAGTCCTATGAGGACAGGTTGAAGGCACTGAACATGTACTCCCTGGAGGAGGGAGAGAGGGGATATGATAGAGACATACAAGTATCTTACAGGGAGGAACAGGGTGCAGGAATGCACTATTTTTAAGCGAAAAAGATGTTCCAGGACTAGAGGGCATGGGATGAAGTTGGAGGGAGGACGATTCAGAGGAAACGTGAGGAAGAATTTCTTCACAGAACGGGTGGTGGACAAGTGGAACACCCTGCCAGAGGAAGTGGTGGGGGCTGAGACAATCACGGGATTTAAGAATGCATGGGATAGACATAAAGGTATTCTGGAGGTCAGGGGTAAGGGGCAACAGACTTCCTGGAAAACATAAACTGAACTTACAAACTTAAATGAGCAGAATGGGTGGGCCATGGGCCCTTATCTGCCGACACTGTCTATGTATCTATGTATCTATGCATAGAGTTAACTCTTTCCTCTCCGGAGCAGTTCAAAGTGCTGGGGTTAACTGTATATGTCAGAATACAGCAAGACTCCATTAAAAGAAACACAATTACTAAGGTGAGTAATTTCTTCCTACATCCCTTGGCTAACTCCCTGAATCTCCTTTGTACTGTACCACCTCCTCCTCCTCCTCCTCCTCCTCCTCCCCTACCAGGTCATTCATTCCGAGGTGCAGGACAAGGTGTCGTTTACCTCCAAGTAACCTAATGCTTTCTTTGATTCTTGGCAGGGCCCTGTTTGCTTCCATCCCTGGGTCACAAAAAACTGATCTCCCCTTATATGCTACCCCTTCCTCAACCAGTGGATCCCTTTTATGACAGTCTCCATAGACCATTACTGATTCTGTACTTCCCATCCCTGAGGATGCCTCAGTATCCCTATCTTGGTTATTTTTTTCCTTGTCTTCTTTGCGTTTTTATTCTGGTCCCCCCGATCTTCCCCCTTACAGTCGCCATCCCCGATTCTCCCTGCCCTCTTTGCTGTCCTGTCCATTCTTTCGCTTCTTCTCTCCTTCCCTCCCTGCTACTACCATTTCCCCCTTCCCTTTCCTTCCCACCTGCGTTTCCCTTGCTTTCACTGTCCCCACTGCTGTACTTCTTTTCCTGTCCCCCCCCCCTTCTGTCTCTTCCCTGCTCCCTTTCTCCTTTCCATTCTTGGCCGTCTCCCACATCCCTTTTTTTCAGCCCCTTCTACTGCTGTGCCATCCTTGCCTCTCCTCTCCCGTTCTCTTACTGAAGTAATTTCCTTTGTAACATGGCATTAATAGTGTGCAGGAATCGGATCAGCCATAGGTGGAAGAGGGTCCTGAAGGCGGCAGCGAGCGAGGCATTAACCTGGCTTATGGTAGCCCGGCCCGGCAGTACTGATGACAGCCAGACCCCCAGTCTAGCAGCACTGGGTCCTGTGGGGAAGGAGAGGAGGAGCGCGGTCCGGGAGCCCCACTAGCAGTCCGAGGTAGGAAAGGGAGACGGGGGGGACGAGAACCCATGGCACACTGTGCATGACTCTGTAGCTGGGAAGGGTGACAGGTGGTACAAGACAGGGTGGTCTGCTTTTGTTAGGCAGGAGGGGAGGCGATGGAGGAGTGGGTGAACTAGGGAAGCGTGGCAGCCGAAGAGTGTGACGATCTGGAGGCAGATGGAAGGGGGGAGAAGCAGGAGCGCACAGGAGGGATAGGTTACACAGCCCCACAGTGAGACTCCATGCAGGCAAGCAGTGTATCGTCGGAGGAGCCTGAGACAGGGAACGGGAAGTGAGGGAGCCCGCATGCAAATTTGTGAGCGGGCGCATTGGAAGCGACGGAGGCGCTCACTGAGACATCCAAATCAGTGATAATGAGAAATAGTCGCGCACATCGACAACTGCTGCACGACCTGCGAGCAGCTCTAGTCCCTATTAGTACAGGTACACACTGTGTTCAGCGCATCAGCATCGTAATGCCGTTGTCTCACAGGATTCGTAAGTGCACCGCAAAACTTAAGTGAGCACCCCGACTCCCCGTGTTATGAAGTGTCACCGACGCAAAATGGGCTCCTGGCGACTCTCTCCTCAAGTGGCCCATGTTACAAGCGCATTAAGCCACTCCGTCGGTGGGTTCTAATGCGATTGATGCATGGGGGTCGGGTGGTAGCCCTCGGTCCTGGGCCTTGGGCACCCACCGCCCCCCCATGCATCAATCCAGTATTAGAGCACATCTCCGTCGTAGCTTAATGCTTACTTATCTTTGGGACTCTATGTTTTCTGTGCTCCAGCTCCCTGCTTTCATCTGCTCCTCTCTGCTCTACCTCCCCCTGCAATCTGACTAAGGACCAGTACCTGTTTGATCTCCATGTATGTCTTTAAGTGTTTTCATTTTTCTTTGTGTACCCCTGCGCTCTGCCCCCTCTTCCCCTATTCTGGCTCCTTCCTTTCCATAGCCTTCCACTCTCCCATCCTTTCTGCTTCCCTGCCTCCTTTCTCCTATTTCATGGCCTACTCCTATCCCCCTCTCCATCTCAGTTTCTGACAGACTGGGCACACTCTCAACCTCTATAGTGTGCTCATAAAAATGGCTATACCACATCTATTACAACCTACTATCCTTCCGCCTCTAGGTCCCCTGCTTTCCTCCTGCCTCCAATGTACTCCCCCGGTTTTCACCCTGATGTTCCCTCCTCCCGACCGCCAACGCCAACCACACTCACCCTTGCCCCATACTAGTTCTTCCCTTGTGCACCACATTTGTGCTATCCTCACCTAGTACGATACAATACTATAATTGTACAGAACGTCTAACCCTGCAATATTATATTTCAGTAACCAGATAAATAACTGTACAATATTGTCAGTACTGTTAGATCCAGTCATTAACTAAGCAATGATGTCCCCTCAATATCTTGTGCTCTAAAAATATTACTGTCAATACTGTGAGGTCCTTAAAAAGCCTACCCTCAATTATGCAATAATGGTAATAATAGCAATGCAACAATGGTAAATAACAGCAATGCAACTATCTATGCTCTAAACTTTCAGAGCCTTTTTTCTTGGGCAAAGTCCTGGCCACTCCTTTTCCTATGAGAGTCAAACTCTCCTCCTCTGAAGTTGGTATTCTCCCCCTCCCGCCCCCGAAGGAGCCCAGGCAGCCTATTTAATTAATGGAGGAGGCAGGGTCGGAAGGGTGGGAATATTTACTTTGTAGTCCAGCAAATAAATCCTGATCAGCAGCTCAGGCTTCTGTATTTACAGCCCGGCCACAAGTTTGAATTCTGGTGCCTTTTTCTGCTAGCGCCTTGATTGGCTCTCCAAAGCTGGAGCCCGAAAGTCCTGCGGCAATGGCTGCCGAAATGCTGCTTGCAGCTCCTCTGCTCCCTCACTGCAGCAACGGCCACGGAAAGTACTGTGGCACTGACCGCTAAAACACTGCTTGCAGCTCCTCCACCCTCTCACTGCGGCAACAGCTGCTGAAAGTCCTGTGTGTGGCTACGGCCACCGACTCCCGTCCCCGAACACCTGTGTGCAGCAATGGCCGCCAACTCTGTAGTCTAGCAAAGAACTCCTGATCAGTGGCTCGGGCTTCTGTATTTATAGCCCAGCCGCTAGTTTGAATTCTGGCGCCTTTTTCTACTAGCGCCTTGATTGGCTCCCCAAAGCTGAAGCCCGAAAGTTCTGCGGCAGCAGCTGCTGAAAACACCGCTTGCAGCTACGGGCTGCTGAGAGTGTTGCAGCAACGGCTACCAAAACGCTGCTTGTGGCTCCTCTGCTCCCTCACTGTGGCAACAGCTGCCGAAAGTCCTGCGGTATTGGCCACCGAAATGCTGCTTGCAGCTCCCTGCTCCCTCACTGTGGCAACAGCCACTCAAAGTCCTGTGTGCGGCTATGGCTGCAAATTCCCCTCCCCGAACACCTGTGTCCAGCAGTGGCTGCCGACTCTGTAGTTCAGCAAAGAACTTTACATGGGTCGGAAGTTTTCCCTATAAAAAAGGCGATCATCTATTTCCCTGTATGCATGTAAAATTAGCAATTAACAGTACATATCTCTCTACACTAATCAATCCATAATGTTAATTAGTTAACAGAAGACTGAGTGCCCTGTGCCAGGAACAATCTCACTGGGTTGCTAACCCTTTATTGTGGCCAGCTCCACTCTATCACTTACAAATTATGGGTTCCACGTCTAAGCAGTTGCCTGTGACACGGTGTTAAACAGAGTAAAGCTGATCTTTAACAAGGTATGTCGCTTTGTACTTGGTGCAGATAACCGTACTCATAGTTGTACCCTTTACACACTAACTGGCTACCTTTACCCAGCAGAATAAAGCTCCAGACTGGTTTCCTAGCTAAAAAGGCACTCTTGAGCCTAACGCCCCCTGCTATAACAAATAGCTTCCACATTGCCTTCAGCCAATAAAACACCAAGAACACGGCCAGGAATACCCTTAAGCCTCCTTTTCTGCCATACTCAGCTGGGCAAGCAGTCATTTGCTGTCAGGGCAGCTAACTGTTTAAACGAACTGCCTGATACACTGCTGAATCTCCCCAAGTTTAATCACTTTAGGAGATGTTTACAGTCTGCCTTTTTGCAGTCCAATGCAACTGTAACCATTAAACTGTTACATAGAAACATAGAAGCTGACGGCAGATAAGGACCGCAAGGCCCATCCAGTCTGCCCTTTTCTTTTTCTACCTTATAAATGTGCCATCGGCCTTTGCTCTGTCAGTGGCCTATCTATTCATAGTCATTTGTATTGCTCCCTTATGCCTATCCCATGCCTGTTCAAGCCCTGCACTGTATTCATAACCACCACTTCTTGTGGTAAGCCATTCCATGCATCTACCACCCTTTCTGTGAAAAAGAATTTCCTCACATTCCCCTTAATCGCCCCTCTAATCTCATGCTGTGTCCTCTTGTCCTGCTATTTTCTTATATTTAAACATGTTAGACTCTTTCAACTTGTTAATGCCCTTAAGGTGTTTGAATGCTCGATCATATCACCTCTCTCCTTCCTTTGCTCAAGGGAATACACATTGAGCTCTGTTAATCTGTCCTCCTATGTCTTCTGATGCAGTCCCTGCACCATTTGTTGCCCTTCTCTGGACTGCCTCAATTTAGGTTAATGTCCTTGTGAAGGTGTGGCCTCCAATACTGCACACAGTACTCCAGATGGGGCCTAACCAGTGTCTTGTAAAGAGGGATTATTACCTCCTCTACGACTTTTGATACCCCTACTAATACACCCTAACACCCCCCTAGCCTTACCTACTGCTTTAGAGGTCTGCTTGGATGATTTCAGGTCATCAGTGATGATGATGCCCAAGTCTCTTTCTTCCTTTGTGACTGTTAGCAACTCCCCTCCCAGCCTATAGGTGGCTTCAGGGTTTCTCTTCCCTATGTGCATGATTTTGCACTTCTTTGCATTAAATCCCAGTTGCCACTCTTCTGACCATTTTGCTAGTTTATCCAGATCTCTTCTCATTCTGCCCACCCCATCTGGATCATCTACTCTGTTGCAGATCTTGGTGTCATCTGCAAACAGACAAGCCTTACCCTCTAGTCCATCTGCAAGGTCACTAATGAAGATGTTGAAGAGGACTGGCCCCAGGACTGATCCCTGAGGTACCCCACTTGTGACTTGCATCTCTTCTGACTGTATACCATTTACCACCACACACTGTTTTCTGCCCGTCAACCAGTTTGCCACCCAGTTGACCAACTTCTGACCCACCGAGCCTACCCAGCTTATTTATCAATCTTCTATGTGGAACAGTGTCAAAAGCTTTGCTGAAGTCAAGGTAGGCGACATCAACTGCTCCCCCTTGGTCCACCACTCTGGTTACCCAGTCAAAGAAATCTATGAGATTAGTTTGACAGGACCTTCCTTTTGTAAACCCATGCTGTCTTGGATCCTGTGCCCCTATGGATTCCAGGTGTTGCACTATCCTTTCCTTAAGGAGTGCCTCCATAATCTTGCCCACTACTGAGGTAAGACTGACTGGTCTGTAGTTCCCCGCCTCCTCCCTGCTACCACTCTTGTGGAGCGGGATCACATGAGCCCTTCTCCAGTCTTCTGGGACCGCTCCTGTGCTCAGAGACTCACTAAACAGTTCTGCTAATGGCTCTGCTAGTTCCACCTTTAGCTCCTTAAGTACCCTGGGATGTATGCCATCAGGTCCCATTGCCTTATCCACCCTGAGCTTAGCAAGCTCTTGTAGGACCCTTTCTTTTGTGAAGGGAGTAGTGCTCACTCCCTCCCCCCTGTGTCCATGATGCTGAGCTGTGGGCCCTGCCCTACCTTCTCTTCAGTAAATACTGAGCAAAAGTATCTATTTAGGATAGATGCCTTTACAGGGTCCTCCTCCTCACATGCTCCCTTTTCTCCATTAAGCTTAGCAATACCCCCTCTGGACTTTCTCCCTTTCACTAATGTATCTATAGAAAGTCTTGTCACCTTCTTTTACTGTTCGTGCTAGTGTTTCCTCAGTTTGGGACTTTGCCTGCTTTACTGCCTTCCCTGCTTCCCTTAGTTTTATTTGGTTTCTCTCTGTATATAACTTGTGACTTTTTATACAACAATCTGTAATGATTTCTTTTCAAATCTGTAAGTAACTGTCCTGCCTTAAAAGCTTTGAGCCCGACTTGACAGCATTTCCCTTAGAACTGCCTATTGTACTTGTAATGTTTCTGTGACTATGCATTTGACATGTAACCTTTGTAAATGAGCCCTTGTGCTCAAAGGTACTCTCCGAATTTTCTGCAAATAAATAAATTACATACCTACACTAATCAAACAATTAGAAGTATTTACCTACACCTAATAAAAAGTATAAGCCTATACTACATTAAACCCTACGGAACAAAATAAATAACCAATTAGTGCCATTGTAGACCCACTATAGTTAGGGCAGAGTAGGCCGTTTAATGTTAAACCCCTAACTTTGCACTTTACTAGCTTTGCCCCTGTTCAACGGATTTGCATGAAATTGTGCATGCGCGGTCTCAGGGGCAATATCTCTTGACGTGCCAAGTTTCATTCTGGGTGGGTGTGCAGATTCTGAGATCCGGATAGTAAAAACGTGAAAAAAAAATATAAGAGTTTTGGAGCGTTATTTTTGTCATCGCTAGTGCCCAGACAATTTGGATATTTGTTCTGAAATTTTCAGGGTACAAAAAGCTTGGCCCACAGTGGTGCGTTTCATTGGTTTGGTGAAAAAACATAAATCAGTTCCAGAGTTATAAGGATTTGAAATTTCGGTTCCGAGCATGCTCAGTATGCTCTTTTGGATAGCTGTTTTATACTAAACAAGAACTTGGCCATACAAAACAGGATTTTGTTTCATATGGCGGGGAGGAAGGGGTAATCCTGTTTTATGAAAACACATTCTTTTTTATATGGTGGCTGTCTTATTTCATTTTTGTCAAAAAAATCATTTTTTGAAAGCCTGAAAAAATTATATCCTGCAGACATGTTAGACCAGCCTGCCCTGCTACAGGAGGTAAGAAGAAAAGGAGGAGGAGTAGCTCTCTATGTAAGGGAAGGGATAAAAGCAACAGAACTAAAGGGAAAATAGGGAGGAGAGAAGGCACTATGGGTCACCCTGGAGACTGGAAATGGCTTCACAATCCGCACAGGGGTTGTATACAGGCCCCCCCCCGTCTCGGGGAGGAAATGGACAAGGAAATGATAGAAGGCATCTTTGGGATGGCAGAGAAAGGGGAGATATTGCTGATGGGGGACCTGAATATGCCAGATGTTGACTGAAGCACCTTTGCTGCAGCCACATCCAAGGGCAGGGCCATTCTCGATACCCTACAGAGGGCATGCCTCAGACAGCTAGTTTTGGAACCCACTCAGGAGAGAGCAATCTTAGACCTGGTACTCTCAAATGGGGATGGAGATAGGATCTCTGATCTTGAAGTGGGTAGCCATCTGGGAACAAGCGACCACCAAACAGTGTGGTTCACGATAAACTTAGCTGTAGAGTCAAGCCACACAAAAGTGAAGGTACTGGACTTCAGGAGGACTGATTTTGTCAAAATGGGAGAGTGCCTCAGAAAAGCACTAGCAAACAGGAAAGAAGGTGGGGTGGAGCAACAATGGGGAAACATCAAAACCACCATCACAGAGGCCTTTGTGTGAAGCAAATAAATCAAAACAAAAGAAAAAAACACTATGGTTCTCAAAAGAAGTGGCGGGGAAGGTAAGGGAGGAAAAAGATAGCATTCAGGAAGTATAAGGAAACACAGAAGGAGCAGGACAGAGAGCTGTACCAGTTAAAGCAGAAGGAAGCGGGGAAGGCAGTCAGAATAGCAAAGGCCCAAACTGAGGAAAAGACAGCCAACTCTGCTAAGAAGGGGGATAAAACCTTTTATAGGTACATTAGGGAGCAAAGAAAGACTAAGGCAGGGATACTGAGGCTGAATAAAGAGGAAGGTGGTTGGACAGAGAGCGACAGTAAAAAAGCAGGGATACTGAACGAATACTTCTGCTCAGTATTCACAATGGAAAAGCAGGGAGAAATACCTAATCCGGTCAATAGAAGCACTCTGGATAGGGGGTTGATATTAGTCCTTTCACAGAAGAAAGGGTTCTGAAAGAACTCTTAAAACTGAAGGTGGATAAAGCAATGGGGCCTGATAGGATTCACCACAGAATTCTAAAAGAACTAAGGGAAGAACTAGTAACACCACTGACTACCCTTTTTAATAAATCATGGGAGGATGGTGTGGTACCCTGAGGACTGGAGGAGGAGGGCAGATGTCATTCTCCTTCAAAAAAGTGGGAGCAAGACAGACGCAGGAAACTACAGACCTGTCAGTTTGACCTCAGTGGTAGGGAAAATGATGGAATCACTTCTGAAGGAAAGAACTGTTGAGTACCTAGAGGCCAGTGGGGCACAAGACCCAAGGCAGCATGGATTCACAGCAGGAAGGTCACGTCAGACAAATCTAATAGATTTCTTTGACTGGGTGACCAAAGTAGTAGACCAGGGAGGGGCTGTGGACATGGCCTACCTACACTTTAGCAAGGCATGTGACACAGTACCGAACAAAAGATTAATAAACAAATTAGCCAGCCTGGTAGTGGGTCCCAGGGTGGTAGCCTGGGTAAAACACTGGTTGGCCAACAGGACACAGCGGGTAAAAGTAAATGGAGTCCACAGTGAAGAAAGGAGGGCTACTAGTGGGGTACAGCAGGGTTCAGTACTGGGGCCGGTCCTTTTTAATGTCTTTATAAGTGACATTGCAGAGGGACTGGAAGGGAAAGTATGTCTCTTTGCAGATGACACAAAGATCTGCAACAGGGTTAAGACACAAGGTGGGGTGGAAAGGATGAAAAGGGACTTGGCAAGGTTGGAGGAATGGTCAAATGTATGGCAGCTTAGACTCAATGCAAAGAAGTGCAAAGTAATGAACATGAGAAACAAAAACCCAGGGGAAGAGTAAACAATGGGGGTGAGATACTGACAACAACAAAAATGGAAAGGGACCTGGGGGTAGTCACATCAGACAACCTAAAGGTGGGCCAGCAATGTGAGAAGGCAGTAAGGAGGGCTGGGGGGATACTGGGATGCAGAGGGAGAGGCATCACCAGTAGAAAACTGGAAGTTGTTGGCCCTCTGTACAGACAGTTGGTAAGACCACATCTGGAGTACTGTGTACAGATCTGGAGACCCCATCTCCGCAAAGACAGACAGGGTGGAGGCTGTCCAGAGGAGGGCAACCAAAATGATGCAGGGTCTACATCAGAAGGCATATGAAGAAAGACTAAAGGAACTAAAGATGTATAGCCTCGAGGAAAGGAGGGAGAAGGGGAACATGACAAGTTTTCAAATACCTCAAGGGAATCAACAAAGTCCAAGAGGGTAGCATCTTTCAGAAAAAGAGATGTGGAAACACAAGGGGGCACAATTTGAAGATGGGGGCGGCTCAGAGGTAATGTGAGGAAGTATTTCTTCACAGAGAGGGTTGTGGATACATGGAACAGCCTTCCTGAGGAGGTCATAGAGTTAAAAACAGTGGGGGAATTCAAGAATGCATGGGACAGACATAAGGCAATTCTAGTGGGGGGGGTAGGAGGAAGTAGGCTGTTGGTTAACTAGGATCTGCAGCTTATCCGTCAGGTAGGGAAATGGGCAGACTAGGTGGGCCAAGCGGTCCTTATCTGCTGTCAAATTCTATGTTTCTATGCTGTCCCATATGAGGACACTTACTACTACCATGACAGACAAGGGAGAATGTATTATCATGTATTATACACCAGTGATCACTAATGTACTATGCTGTTCTATAATTAGGGCCTAGTCAGGAAATCTCCTATTCAGCCAAATGCCTAATGAGTTAGCCAAAAATGTGTATTATTGTCCTAGAAGGACATCCAACGACAGCAGTGAGATTAGCAGCCTAACGTGACATGAATATATAATTATATAATATTCTGTGGTCTGCAGCGCCACCTATGTTCTGAAGTCAGCATCCTTATTTAGCAGATTTTATGAGAAGAGCCCTATTGTTCTTCTAAGTTAGTTACTCAGTAAATACCTATGACTGATAAAAAAGGTAGCGGTCCTGGTTATAGACACCCATGTTTTGACCAATGGTACACAGAGTACAGAGACACACAGACGTCTGTAAGCTTGTTACTCTAGTAACCGGACATCTCCTATCTGCAGTATATAATCTTAGTACACGGCCAAGCCCTTTGGGGATCCTCAGTAGCATACAGCTTCCACACCGGTGTATGACTGGTAAGAGTTTATCTTATTGCTTTTGTCTTTGTACTATTACAAGGGAGAAATAAACTAATTTTATGCATATCTGTGTTAGTGTTTTACCTTCAGGCTTATCTCCTGCAAGATCTGACAGACATCAACACATGTATCTTGCCAAAAGGGATCCCATTAGCAGGATTCTGCAGTTACTTTCTGCAAAAAGTACCCAAAAATGTATTTTTACAACATTTTAAAAATCTTGTTCCGTGACACGATTTTCTTTTTTCATATGGCCTCATGAAAAAGGAACAGAGCCATAAAAAACAAGATTATCCCCATACGAAACAAGAATTTGGACTTCATTTTTTTTTCCACATTTTTGTTTCATATGAATGAATCCTGTTTCATGAGAATGATAATCTCACGAAAATGAATTCATTCATATGAAACAAGAATTTGGACTTAGGTTTTTTTTTTTTTCTAATTTCAACTTTAACAACCATAACTCTGTCAGTCTTTACAGTTAAGGGGCAATCTATACATCAATAGAAAGATCTCAATGAGTATAACACTTAACCCTAAGAAACACCAACTGAAAACAGACATATGGAAAACACTAAAAGAAAAAAAGAAAACGAACATTCCCATAGCATAGCATTGCTACTTTAACAAGCTCAACTCCATCCCCACAAAAAACAAAAATAAAACCAATTACTTCAAACCACATAAATTGCTTTTCTGGAGGAACAGAAGCACCTGCGCTTCCACATCAACATGTGCATGAATGGAGGCAGGGAAGCGCAGGGCCCGCTTCTGTAATCATATGGATGCGTTCACGCAGGTCTTGAAGGAATATGTGTGAATGATGATATGATTTTAATATCTCACAAAGGAAGGAAATTCTTTGCAAAAAAACTTCTTTAATGCACCAGTTAGGGTTAAAGCAACAAAAGTAGGGAAATGCGGTGTTTGAATTTCCAACCCTAACTGCCCAGCCCCAACCACCACAAGGAAAAAAAGATTACAGTTTCCTCCATCATAAACTTTTGGTGAATCAGAGGTGGGGTGTTGCTCAGGGTTCTCAACCCTAACTCTCACCCGCTTGTCATACACTGTTCAAACATACAGAACTGTATCCCCCCACATCTTGCCATCAACCTGTACACCCTGAATGAAGAAAACAGATCACATCTGACCTTATTTGTGCATGGAATGGAGTGAACATTAAGATCGAGAATCCCAAGGAACACCCCATCCCTGATTTGCCAAAAGTGACAACAGCGAAAACTGTAATGTTTTTTCCTTTGGTGGGTGGGGAGTTAGGGTTGGAAACCCTAATGTCACATTCCCTACTTTTGTTGCTTTAACCCTAACTGGTGCATTTAAAGTTTTTGCAAATATATACTGTATATATATATATATATATATATATATATATATATATATATATATATATATATATAGGATCATACGGTGCCTCAGAAATGTGTAATTTTTTGATTGCAGGTTGACCGTATGACATCACAGTGTAAGTGAGTGATGTCATAGGGTCAGCCTACACGAGAAACAATATTTTACAGATTTTGGAAGCACCCGTGGCATATTCGAGTTATCCAACGCTTGTTTTTAGTTTATTGGGATAAGCAATTCATTTGCCATGGTGAAAAATGTGTCTGTGGTTGTTTTATAGTCTTTGACAGTTTCCTCAGTTACTGTTTTACCATTTTTCCTCTTGCTTTCGGATGGCAGAGTTGCTCAGGTTAGATGTGCGACTTAGATGACACTATTGCATGCGTCATTATGTATTACATTATTACAGGCATCCTAGTGCTGGGAAAGAGCAGCGGTTTGGGGGTACAGACGAGAGCGGGTGCTAGTTGAAAGATAGCCAATGACTGAGGCTTCCTTGCCGGGAGAACTGAGCTGCTCTGTCAGTCAGGGAAATGGTGACTGACGATCCCAAATATGGAGGGAAGTATGCCAGGATCTAAAGATCACTGAGGTTGTATTTGAAGTAGTGTTGGTCTAAGGGTTTGAGAAAGTGAATTTCTGATGCTTTATTATGATTATTTCATTTATTTTTTAAAAAGAAATTGCGATTAATCAGCAAGGGGAAGAACGTGAAAGTGATTACAGGGAGTCTGCCATGAAATGAAACTAGCTGGTGGGAGCCAGCATGCAAGGGAAGTTTTCCATTCTAAATTTAGAACTATGCTTCTCGTGATGTTGGCTTCCACCAATCAGGACCTACAGCGAAGATAGTTTTGCCCCCTGGGAACTACAGTATTCTAATATTCTCACTCTAGGTCCAGAGGGATCTAAAATATCACTGATATGTACCAGAAAATAACAATACTGCGTGCAGTTTTGGCGTCCGCACTTAAAGAAAGACACTGCACTCCTAGAGCTGGTTCAGAGTAGGGCAACCAGGATGATACGGGGTCTGAGGGATAGGTCATATGAGGAGAGACTAGAGGAGCTCAGCCTGTTCTCACTAGAGGAGAGGAGAGACACGGTCTTCAAGTAGCTAAAGGGGGGTAAATGAGGCAAGCCTAAATGGGGTCTTTCAGAGGAAAGTGGGAGGGGCCACCAGGAGGCACAGTTGGAGGCTGCAGGGCAGGAGACTCAGGCGGGAGAGAAGGAGGAGATACTTCACTGAGAGGGTGGTGGAACCATGGAATGTACTGCTTGAGGAGCTGGTGGAGGTAACTATGGTGGAAGGGTTCAAGAGAGGCTGGGACATGTACAGGAGGAGGGTGAAGCTAAGGAATGTCATCTCTGGGGGGGGGGGGACTCTGGTGGGGGACGGGGGATCCAGGATGGTGGTAACAGTACCCATTTAGGGTACTGACACTCGAGCAGACATGATAGACCATGAGGCCTACTCTGCTGGCATTTTAATATGTTAGTAACAAGCATTGGAGATTTATATCCATCTATATATATCTATATCTATCTCTATAAATATATATATACACACATATATATATAAAAGACAAAGAACCTCTGTGCGTAAACACTGAGGCAGTGCATTATCGTGGGCTAACAGCCCTTCTTGGGTGGTGGATGCACCTGGCTTTGCCTCGTGCTTAAACCCACCGAGGTGGGCCATTATTCCACCATACTGCACCCCCTGTCATGCCTTATTGCTTAACTGGCTCATCTCATATTTGATGGATGCAACAGAACCTAGAAGGTTCATAACTAAAGCTGTAAACAAGTTATTTTCTTTTTTCATTCACTGTTTTTATGCTAGTTTTTTTTTTTTTTAACATGATGTCTCAGTAATGGTTGTCAAGGTGATATTGTTATGAGATAATGTGGTATGTCCTGTTGCTACTGGTCAATTGACAAGAGGTCAGTTGTGTTGGATCCAATTAACCGATATCTTGGTGCCTAACAAATGCTATCTTGACAGCTTGAAACCTAGCTCAGAGATACCATTAGTTACCTTTATACCCACATATGTGTGTGTATATAAAGATACATACACACATATATATATATATATACACACATACATATACACACACACACATATCTATCTATATATATATATATATATGTAATATATGGATAGTGAAAATAATACCCAAAATACATACAAAAATTCCTTGTAATACAGTAGTTAGTCCCGTAATAGTATACTTTGGTCCTCGTAACAGTATACTTCAGCCCAATAATACTATACTTCCGGTCCTCGTAATAGTATAGTTGGGATTACCGATGTGACTACTGTGTGAACCAAGTTTTGTTTCTTTGTTTTTGTGAGAGAAACATGCGGAATGGGACTGGGAGTGGGAGCAGGAGTGGTGTGAGCGAGGAGCGAGGAACGACACTCGGGAGTCTTACTAACTCTGCAGACCGCAGCGCCATACAGCAGGCACAAATAAGAAATTAAAATTCCCTTGCATCCCTATATTACAAAAAATAACAAATAGGTTCTGGTGTTTCAAGGCAGAAATTCCATCTCGCGGTTTCCCAGAACCTCTCGATGGAATTACTGCCTTGTAATACACCAGAACCTATCTATTATTCTATTTGTATACACACATATACATATATTATACTGACACAGTCGTGCCAGTATAGTTAGGGTGAAACTGCACTTCTATGTTAAAGTCCAAACTTTGAACCTTAATACCTTTGGAACTGTTCAAAGGATTTGTATGGAATATGGCACGCATAATCTCTAGGGTGGGTCTCTTGACCTGCCAAATTACGTGGGAATTCATTGAGTGGTTTCTGACATATACAGTGCTGAAAAAACAGCAAAATATGTTTTTTTTTTTTTTAACATTTCTTTGTCATCCTGGATCTCAAAAACGGCTTTAGGTTTAGGTCTGAAAATTTCAGGGTAGGAAACCTTTGCCTCACAGATGTGCCTTTTGAAGTTGTGTTGAAAAAAATATTAATGCGTTGAAAAGTTATAACAATTTTTATTTTCCCATTAGTTCCCATGGGAAATGTGTTCAGCACCAAAGTACAGTATTTACAAAAATGACATCTATTTTCACAGACACACACTATGATTTGTGAAAATATGGTACTTGCAAAAATACGGGACCTTTGTGGTGAACATCCCTTTTCCTACAGAAAATAATGAGAAAATAAAAATTGTTATTTTTCAACGCATTGATATTTTTTCACCAAACCTTCAAAACAGATATCTGTGAACCAAATACTTTCTACCATGAACATTTCACAACAAAATCTTATGGTACTTTTCTGCTGAGGGCATCGTATGTTAGGGAAAAATCATGGTGTGTTGTACAGTGTCGAAAACCCATTGCTTAACATTGTTAAGCAAGATAAAAACAGTGTCGCATGACTTCAGGTGACGTCACTTGGGTAATGGCGGCTTAAAAAACCAGCTCCATCAACCCTCCCGTATCAAACTCCAGCTACCACTTGAAAATACCCATCAGATCTAAGGAAAGGGAATCGCTATATGGCAGACATGTCCACCAGACAAAAAACAGAAGGAGTCGGCAGCGAATTCCTCTCAAAAAGGCAGCAGACATGCAACGTTGAGCTGGCAACCGCCCTCTACCCCGGGTGCAATGGCGGCAGGGCTGAGCGCCAATTCGGACCTTATACAGTCCGCTCCAATGGAAACAGACCCAGAGGGATACTTCACCATCACCTCGAAACAACTTGTGGGCCAACTACGAAAAAAAAATAATCAGGGACATATTGTTTAAAATGGAATCCCTCATGGCAGAGAATACCAGAAACACTGAAGTACTAGAAAGTCACACAGTAAAACTGAAGGAGGCAGCGGCAGACAACCTAAATACCTTGGATAAGCATAATACGGCCCTTCTCGATCTACACCACAGGGAGCTTGAAATGTATTGCAGAATCGAGGATTTAGAGAACCACAGTAGACAATGCAACATCAGACTGCATCGGCTGCCAGAGAAAACCGAAACCGGCAACATGACCCTGTTCATGGAAGGCCTATTGAAAGAGATTCTCCCACTACCGCAGGACTTACAATTAAATCTAATTCAGGCACACCGATTCCTAGTGGCTCCCCCGAAAGACTCCTCAGCCGGTGTGCGTTCCGTATTTACTGCCTTTATGGACTACAGAGTGAAGGAACAAGTCCTCCACAGAGCGTGGGGTAAGAAAATACAGGTTACTCACCTGTAACAGGAGTTCTAGGAATGGTATATGTTGTTCATCCACACTTATTGGCAGGTTCCTTGCTGCTTTAAATCTTGCCGTAAGGTCTTCAAGCTGGCTCCTCCCACCCACCCGGGTGGTAAAACTCTCGGCTCTGCCCCATGATGCCAGATCTGGCCCGCTGGAAGCTTAGGTTGTGCATCGAAGCCGGGGAGGTCGGGTGGCCCGTGTGGATGAACAACATACTGTATACCATTCCTAGAACTCCTGTTACAGGTGAGTAACCTGTATTTCCAGGGACATGGATGTGTTGTTCATCCACACTTACTGGCAGACTCCTAGCAGTTCTCCGGGAGGAGGGAGGCAAGGCGCACACCCCCTACTTAGGGAAAAGAGACTGGAGAACCGAGGCCCCATAACCAGCATCCCAGCGTGACTCAAAGTCGATGTGGTAGTGGGTGATGAAGGTGTGTGCTGACTTCCAGGTAGCAGCCCTGCAGATTTCCTGGATAGGGATGTCCCTGGAAGCAGCCACCGATGCAGCGGTATGGCAGGTAGAATGAGCTCTTATCCCTCTGGGAGGCTCCATGCCCGCCAACCTATAGCAGAGATCTATGCAGGAGGTGACCCACCTGCTTATCGTCCGCTTGGCTGCAGGTCTGCCAGGTGCGGCTTCAGCGTAGGTGACAAACAGCTGGCGAACCTCTCCCCGAATTTCAGCCGTGCGCTCCTTATAGTAAGCGAGCGCCCTTCTAGGGTCCAGAGTATGGAGCCTATATTCAGCCTCCGAGCTGTGATTGGGGTAGAACACCGGCAGAGTCAACACCTGGTTAAGGTGAAACTCCGACACCACCTTTGGAAGGAATTTCAGGTGGTGGCACAGAACAACCTTGTCCCTGTGGAAGACCAGGTAAGGAGACTCGATGGAAAGCGCCTGGAGCTCTCCCATCCTTCTGGCAGACGTGATAGCCACCAAGAAGGCGGTCTTCCACAACAGGTGAGAGAGATCACACCTGTGCATTGGTTCGAATGGCTTGCCCATGAGCTTTGCCAGTACCAGCAGTAGATCCCACGGAGGTGGAGGTTCTCGCACTGGAGGGGAAATGTGATCAAGGCCTTTGAAAAAGTGCCAGACCACCTTCTACTGCGCCACTGACTGCTTCCCGGCCCACGCCCGGTAAGCAGAGATGGCTGCCAGGTGCACCCTTAGGGTTGTCAACCTGAGCCCTTGCTGAGAAAGGGACCATAAACAGTCCAAGATGCTTGCCAAGGAACAGGAGGAAGGGTCCAGGCCCTTGCCCTGACACCAAATGGAAAACCTTTTCCATTTGAAGGCATAGCATTTCCTGGTCGACTCCTGACGGGACGCCTCAACTACATTGAGGACCTCGTCGGAAAGACCCAAGGCCTAGAACTCTAGCCGCTCAGGAACCAGGCCGTCAGGTGCAGGGATTGAAGGTCCGGATGGAACACCTTCCCCTGATTGACTGAAAGCAGGTCCGGGCGAGCTGGAAGCTGCCTCGGGAGCCTGGAGCTGAGGCTGAGGAGATCTGGATACCAGCATTGGCGGGGCCAGTCTGGGGCTACCAGAATCACCTGCGCCTTGTCCCTCCTCGCCTTGAGAAGCACCTTGTGGATCAAGGGAAATGGGGGAAAGGCATAGAAGAGGCCCGGGGTCCACGGCCTCGAGAAGGCATCCCCCTGCAGCGAGCCCTGCTGAGGGGGCCGGGCATGGAACAGCCTCAGCTTCGTGTTCTCCCTGGAGGCAAACAAATCCACCTGAGGTGTGCCCCAATGGGAGAACAGATCTTGTACTACCTCCGGCAGGAGAGACCACTCGTGGGACACAGCCCCTATCAGGCTTAGGGCATCGGCCAGGGTATTGGAGGCTCCTGCCACATGAATGGCTAGGAGATCCGCCTCCAGGCTGCGCACGAGTGACCAAATGCGGAGAGCTTCCTTGCACAGAGGCATGAAGCGTGTCCCGCCCTGGCGGTTTAGGTAGTACATGGTCGTGGTATTGCCCGTCTGGACCTGAACCACTTGACCCCTTAGAAACGGAGCGAAGGCGGTGAGAGCTAGGCGGACCGCTCGGAGCTCCAGCAGGTTGATATGGCATCGGGACTCCCGCGGGGACCAGAGGCCGTGCACTCTGTGCTCCCCTAGATGGGCACCCCAACCCATCAGAGAGGCGTCGGTCAATAGAGAGACCGTCGGCTCGGGTCGGACAAACGGGATGCCCTCCTGCAGATGAGCTGGAACGATCCACCACTGGAGAGCGTTCCACATCCCCTGGGTCACCGTCACTAGCTGGTCCAATGGATCGCAGCGTTGAGACCACTGGCTGGCCAGCCCCCATTGAAGGGGGCGCATGTTCCAGCGGGCCCAACGGACCACGCTGGTGCAGGCCGCCATGAGACCCAGGAGGCGCAGGAAGTCCCGGGCAGGGTGCGATTGCCCAACCAGAAATGATCGGGCAAAGGAGGAAAGAACCTCGGCCCTGTCCACCAGGAGCCGTGCTCTGGCTTGAAGAGAGTCGAACTCTGCCCCGATGAAGAGAATCACCTGCTTCGGTTCGAGTTCCGACTTGGCCTCGTTGATGAGGAGGCTGACCTGAGAGCAAACCTGGAGGGCCAGATCTCTGGACCGCTCCACCTCCTGTCTGGAGGGGGCTGCTATCAGCCAATCGTCCAAGTAAGGGTACACCCGGATCCCTCGGTGCCGGAGGAATGCTGTCACCACTGCCATGCATTTGGTGAAGACCCTGGGTGCAAGAGACAGGGTCGAAGGGCATGGCTCGAACTCGAAGGGATCCGCTTGAAAGCGAAGGAATCTCTGGTGAGACGGACGGATAGGGACGTGAAAATGCGTCCTGCAGGTCCAGAGAGCAGAACCACACGCCGCGTTCCAAGGATGGTATTATCTGAGCCAGAGTGACCATCCTGAAGGTCCGAGACCTTAGGAACTTGTTCAGGTCATGTAGGTCGAGAATGGGGCGCCAGACCCCCATCCGTTTTGGGACCAGGAAGTACCTGGACACAAACCCCCGGGTCTAAGGGAGGGTCCGCCACCTCTCTGATCACCTCTTTCTCGAGGAGCAGAGCGATGTCGGCTCGGCGAGCTGACAGCGAGGCTGCGGACCCCGAGGCCCCCCCTGGGGGCGACGGCTCTGAAGGGCGGGGCCTGCTCGAACTCCAGAGGCAGGCCCTTTCCTACCACTTCCAACACCCACCGGTCTGTGGTTATAGCAGACCAGGCGGAAAGGAAGTAGCGGAGCCGTCCCCCCACGGGGGGAACCTGGGGTGAGATGACGAGGTTGGGGGCGACACCCCTCAACCCGTCACTGTGCAGGCTTGGAGGAGGGACCGGCAGAGGGACCTCCTGGGCCTTTACCTCCCTGCTTCCTGGAGGAGGAAGCCATGGGCTTGGGTTTGGGACGCCAAGCGCGAGCCTGCTGGCCCTGATGCTGCTGGGCCGGATGTGCCGCAGGCGCAGACGGACGAAAGGGCTTGGGTTGCGGTCTGCGGCCCTTGTCCCTCTGGGCAGATGAGACCGAGTCCAAAGTGGCATTAGACTTTTTGATCCTCTGGAGGTGGCCTTCCACTCCAGGGCCAATGAGGTCGGTCCCCAGGAAGGGGACATCCGCCAATTTGTGCTGGGTATCCGCTGTGAAGGTGGATATCCTCAGCCATGCCCGACGGCGCATAGCCACTGTGGCCGCGACTGACCTGGCGCATGAGTCTCCAATGTTCAGAGCAGTCTGAAGTTGCTGCTTGACCACTGCCCTGCCCTGGTCCCGCACCTGCCTAATCGTGGTCTGCAGGTCAGCCGGGAGATGAGGGACTACCTCGTCCAGGGAGCCCCAACAGGGCATGGGAGAAATGTGCCATAAGCACGACCGAGCTGGCCTGATGAAGGCCAAGGGAGGACGCAGCGTAGACTTTTCGCCCGGCATAGTCCAATTTCTTGGACTCCTTGTCGGGAGGTTTGTCCACGTCCCTAGCATTTTCGGCACGCCGGAAAACGCTGTCAGTAACTAACCCCTCGGCTGAGGGATGTTCCGAGAAACCGGACAGGGAACCGGTAGGGACCGCATACTTCCTGGCCATCCTGGCCGAAGGCACAGGGCAGGAAGCAGGGCGCTGCCAGAGCTCCAAGGCCGGGCCCACAATGGCCTTGGCCACAGGAAAGGCCTCCGTAGGGGAATCCCTTGGTCCAATATCTCCGTGAGGGGATACTTGGCCCGCTTGGATACGGGCTCGAGCTGCATCCCGGTGGACTCCGAGATGAGCCTAAGCAAACCCAGGAAGGACGAAGGGCTGTCGTCCAGCGACTGACCTCCAGAGGACTCCAAGTCCACTCGCCTGGAGAAAAGGGAGGAATCGTCATCGGACTCAGAAGAGTCCGCAAAGAGCTGCCTCGGGCCTGAGCCACCCTCCACCTGCCGAGGGCGATCGGGAGTGAGGGTGACAGACAGCCTATGGGGCAGACCCTGAGCCGACCGAGAGTTCTTGGTCGGAGCCCCAAACAGCGACTGTGGAGGCGGAGGTTCCACCCGAATTGGTGGAGCAGCTGGATTTGGCTGAGCAACAGGCCTGGAAACAGGCACCTCGGCTAAAGCGAGGGGTTGCTTCGGCCGCTCTGGTGACAGCCACTTAATGGCCAGGGAAGGCGACGACATCGGCTTGTTCCTGGCCAGAAGCAGCTGTTGCCACATGAGGTCCTCGTATCATCGACGCAACTTGCGTCGAAGCTTCCCCTCGTCCGAGGAGGAGGACGAGCGGCGGTGCCGCTTGCCGCGGTGCCGAGACCGCCTATGGCGGCGGGATCGGCTGGACTGCGAAGAAGTCCGAGACCGAGACCGCGAACCTCGGCTTTTCCGAGGAGGGTGTGGAGGAGGGTTGGGGGAAACCCGCCTTCCCCTCGGCTCGGAGGGGTCACTCGAGGGCTCCGGAACCGGAGGCACTGGCAAGCCCACGGGATCCTCAACCACCACCGGGGAAACCAGGGAGAGAGGATTTTCGGCTTCGCCGGTCCACAACCCATCCAACGGGTCGAGAAAGATCTCGACTGCGTCGACGGGAGTCTCGGTCAACTGACCTGACGGGGACACCGTGAAGCCAGTGGCCGAAGCCGAAGGATCGACCGAAGTCGATGGTCGACCACTCGGGGAGGAGGACCTCTCCCGCTCCCAAGAGTGTCGACGGAGGGACTTACCCTTGTCCTTCTTTTTGGACCGAGAGGAAGGTCCAGCAGATGTTGGTCCCTCTCCCTTAGTGGAGAGAGACAGACAAAGCTCCTTAAAGGAAGCAGAATATGAGGATCCCAGGGAGAGCGGGATAAATGCCGCGGCCGAGGAAGATGCGGCCAGCGCCTCCTCTTCGAGGATCATCTGCTCTAGCTGTTCCACGAGCCTACCACCGCGAAACCGCCAACTGGGCCTTCCACTTTTACCGAGGGTATCGCTGGTCACCCAAGCTGTAAACGGGCAGCACGGGTTCTCCAGAACGAGGGCCGAGAAAGAAGAGCACAGGTCGTAAGCCTCCGGGTCATGCTCAAGGCCCAGCAGTAGATGTGTAACGTGGAGTGCGGATCCGTCCGAGACATCTTCTGCCGCATAGGCATCTCTGGAAACCTGAAGTCGATTGTCCATCGCAGCCGCGGGGATAGTTACCCGAAGTCTAGAAAGCCTTAAGATTAATTTCGAAACCGGAAGAGTTAGGAACTAGTCTTGTACGCAGAGCGTAAGGGAGGAACCTGAGCCTCAAGCGGTAAGGAAGATCTGGCGACATGGGGCGGAGCCGAGAGTTTTACCACCCGGGTGGGTGGGAGGAGCCAGCTTGAAGACCTTCCGGCAAGGATTTAAAGCAGCAAGGAACCTGCCAATAAGTGTGGATGAACAACATATCCATGTCCCTAGAAGTAGTATTTTTTGGCGACCATCGCCGTTTTTTAGAGCATGATTATACCCCGGCTACAGTGCAAAATAGGAGCAGGGTTTTAGCAGTCCAAAGAAAGCTAAGGGAGAAAGGCATGAAAGCCTTCCTTGAATATCCAGCATGCCTTTGGGTGAGCACTTCAGAGGGGACAAGGCGTTTTGAGGAACTTAGTGATGCCAAAGATTTCCCTGCTAACCTGGATATTTCTTTGGAGAACCTTGCTCCAGACTTTCCGGCAAAAAAACTGCAGTCCATGGAATGACGTCAACCCAACAGTACAAAACGGGGCCAGAGGAATAAAACCTGAGATCTTTGGCAAGAGGTGCAGGACGCTAGAGGGCACAGTGGTGGTGCAGCCTAACCGCACAATGTGGCAGAACAATCGAGCAGGGTAGACACAATGGATCAGAATAACGATTGCTGATGGACTCATTTGTGGGGCATATCTAAGCTTGTCAATTTGGCTTTGAAAAACAGGACTGGATCTATGGGTAAAGAAAGATGTTGTTGAAAAGTAAAAAAAAGAGAGTACTGTTTTGCCTTGGCCATGGGGAGGGGGGGAGTAGGAGCCCATTTACAAAGGGGTGTTCATGTTTATTAAATCATGGGAGTCATTCAGGAAAGCTTCCTTCTATTTGGGGCTCTGATAAAACTCCTGGAGCTAATAATCAAAAATTTATTATGAGCTATATGGGAGGGTTGGCACAGGACAGCTGTGGCCTATGAATGACAGACAGTCGCCTCAGTGAGCTCACATGACCACCCTCTCCCTCTATTGTGCACAAGCTTGCCAGAAGAGGGTAAAACACTGTTTCCAACGTTCCTTCCTCATGACTGGTCTCCTCACGGAGGGGCGAGGGAAGTGACAGAGGGTCCATTTTCCCTTTGAAGATCTTTAGGAGGGGAGTGCTACACCCTCTAGAACCTTATATAGTTGATTAAAAAAAAATAAAAATTATTCTCAATTTCAGGTTTAACAACAAATTTTAAAGTGAGATGTTTTCACTACACGTTTGTGTTGTTAACCCAAGTTTTTACTCTTATGTTCAAGTCTTTAAGAATGATGTGCGCAGCTCCTTTAACGGACTCTGGAGGGCCCGATGACACTAAATCCTTTATCATGGGGGGACTGAAAATAATCACTTACAATGTTTGGGGGATTCATAGCCCAATAAAAAGGGCACGATTGTTGCAAGAGCTGAATAGGTTAAGGGCAGATGTGGTATATCTATAAGAAACCCATTTGGGGGAAACAGAATACAGAAAATTAAAACAATCATGGGTTGGAGAAGTTTATGCCTCACATTACGAGGGCCATACTAGGAAGAGAGGAGTAGCAATTCTCCTGCGGAAAAACTGCCCATTGCAAGTGCAGCCTGACCCCGAAGGGAGGTTTGTGAGAGTGAGGGGAGAAATGGGGGATAAACAATTTAATCTGATTAATGTCTATGCACCAAATGATAATCTGGAACATCAGGACTTTTGGGGGGGACTCGAACCTACTGGGATAGACATTATAGGAGGAGATTTCAATACGGTGCTTAACCCAGTGTGGGACAGATCGAAGGGATTGGGAAATGGGGCAAAGTCCAAATCCACTATAATATTACAAAAAATTATCAACGAATTCGGACTGTTAGATATCTGGCGCCACCAGAACACTAGAGTCTGGTATTATAGTTTCTTTTCACCTAGACACCATCTTTATTCCAGGTTGGACTTTTTCCTGCTGTCCACTGAGTGGACTCATGCAGTGAGTGACTTTAAGATTGGGATCGCGACGATCTCCGATCATGCACCTGTGAGCATGGACTTTAACTTAGATCCTGCAATAAAAGAACCAGCATGGAGGCGGAATATCAGTCTGTTAAATAGGTTAGATTTTATAGAGTTAATAACTAGAGAGGCAAAACTATTCCTAGAATTAAACCAACAGGACTCCACATCCCCGTCCATAATATGGGATACACTGAAAGCATACCTGAGTGGCAAGATCATATCCTATGCCTCATTTCTCAAGAAACAGTCAGTACAAAGACAGACACAGCTGGAAAAGCAGCTAGAGACATTAGAGGCCAACCCTAAATTAAACCCGGACACAGAGACGGAGACTAGGTTAAGAGAGACTCAGAGAGCGCGACCATTTGCTCGACTTAAAAATTGAGGGTCGACTACGATATGCAAAGCAAAAACTATATGAGCATGGTAATAGGGCAGGCACCATTTTGGTAGCTCAGAAGGGAAGTAGTTAACAGGACAGTTCTTTGGCTTAGAGATCACTCTGACACCCTACCAGTAACCAAACCAAAGGATATTGGCCAAACATTTGCGACCTATTACAAGACGCTTTATACTTCCGAAACAGCCCCCCACCATGCCCAAAAGGTGGATAAATATCTCGACATGCTCAAACTACCCTCAATAGATGCAGGGGAAGCAAAGGTCCTGGGAGCACCAGTCTCTCAAGATGAGCTAAGACAACAGGTAAAAAATTAAAAAAACCAAAAAGCACCAGGCCTCGACTGATTTCCATCTGAATTCTATAAAAGCTGTCTACCAGATCTCATGCCTCCCATGCAGAAAGCCTTTAACTCAATTTTGAGGAAGGGGGAACAAGCCCCACCATCCTGGAGCCATGCCCAAATAACAGTACTGCCCAAACAGGGTAAAAACCCGATGGACTGTGGCTCATACAGACCAATATCACTGTTGAACACAGATCTTAAGCCGTTTATGGGGATATGGGCCAAAAGGCTACAACAAATCACTGGAAAACTGATACACCATAATCAAACTGGGTTTATTAAGGATAGACTCATTCAGGATAATATCCTGAGATTTCTAAATATTATCTCATCCCATAAAATCAAAAAACAATTCCAGATAGCCATATGGGTGGAAGCGGAAAAAGCCTTTGACCGGGTTGACTGGTACTTTTTATAACAAATTCCAGCTAAATTTGGATTAGGGGATCGGTTCATAGGGGCTGTAAAGGCTCTTTATGCGAAACCAAAGGCAGTTGTCAGGGTCAACGGTTGCGTATCAGATAGATTTGGTTTAAACAGGGGTACCAGACAAGGCTGTCCCCTTTCCCCTCTCCTTTCTGCCCTGTCCTTGGAACCCCTGGCAACAACAATCAGAAACAATGAGCTAATCAAAGGAGTGGGGGCAGGGGGAGTCGCACATAAAATTGTACTTTATGCAGATAATGCTTTGCTTTTTTTGTCTGCCAACCCCCTTTAGCCACACTAACCGAATATCAAAGTCTGGCAGGTTATAAAATTAACCAGAGCAAATCGGAAGACCTCCTTCTGAGTGGGACTCTTCCCCAAGGATTCAAGGACAGTTTCCCATTTACACGGGCAAAGAAAAACACAATTCGGTATTTGGGAGCCCAAATTTCTGTGGACACATCTTCGTTGTATGCAAATAATTATAAAAAACTACTACATACTATAAAACAGGACCTAGCAAGTTGGAAAATTCTTCTATCGACTAATGGGAGAGTCCAAGTAATCAAAATGAACATTCTATCAAGGTTCTTAATTTTATTTCAAACTCTTCCAATAAAGCCCCCCGAAGATTTTTGGAAAGAGCTTAATGCTTCCATCAGGAGGTTTGTTTGGGGAGGTGGTAGACCCAGACTCTCATATAAATTACTCTTTGCACTACGGGAGGCAGGAGGTTTGGGTCTTCCAGACCTGAGAAGTTATTATCTGGCACCAAAAGTTGCGACAGGGCCAACTCTACAAATTACCACCCAATAGCCATCCTTCCTCCACTCTCCAAGGCCCTGGAGCGAATCGTGAGTGACCAACTGACAGAATATCTAGACAAGTATCATTTACAAGGACAGCAACAACATGGATTTAGAAAACGACACAGTATCACAACCTCTCTAGTGTAGTTTACCAGCTTTATCCATAATGCTCTAGACAGAGGGCTCTTGGTGGGGGCAACATACAGTATATTGATCTCACCATGGCCTTCGACACCGTCAATCACAATCTGCTCCTGGATCAGCTCTCCAATACCGGCCTCTCCCCTGCAACAATAGCATGGTTCAGAAGCTACCTCTCTGGGAGGGTCCAAAAAGTGAAAATCCTGGACACCTTCTCTGAAATCTTTAGTGTTAACACAGGTGTTCCTCAAGGCTCTATCCTTGGCCCTCTACTGTTCAGCCTGTTCTTAAACAACCTCCCTCATTTGGTAAACAACCAGCTACTACTGTATGCAGACGATGTGGTCCTATATTCACGTAATTCTGACACCTACAAACTGGAAAAGCAAATGAAGGCTAATTTCACCGTGGCTGAGCACTGGTTCCTTCAATCAAAGCTGCTCCTCAATTATAAAAAAAACTAAGACTATGTTATTCGCATCATCACATAAAACACTGCACTCACCAACTCTGCATTCAGAACAATCAGAATACTTCCCTGGAGATGGTTCAAACATTTAAATACCTAGGATCGACACTGGACTGCACCCTCTCGTTTAACCAACACATAGACGCAGTCGCAAAGTCATCAAATGCAAAACTAAGATTACTGTACAGACACCGAAAAGGCCCGACTTCTGAGGCACTCAAAACTGCTGTGAATAGCTCAGTCCTCTCAGTGATAGACTATGGTCTAGCAGTATATGAGGCTGCCTCCCAAACTGCTTTGAAACGCATCAAAACAACACAAAATAAAGCGTGTTGTTTAGTCCTAGGTGTACCCCATCTCACTCATACCTGCGAGTTGTACACTCGAACAAAATGGCTCAACCTTGACAGTCACCTCCAGTAGCCAGTATGCATGCTCGCCAAGAAGTCTATGTTAGGACTTACCACCCCAGGCCTGCAAAGCCTATTAGCCGACCTAATTACATCAGATGCACTAGGGGTACAAACAATTCAGCTCTCTGCATCCCTTTCCATAGAAACACACAGGGCCAACGGTCCTACGAATACCGGGCACCACTTTGGCTTAATGCAATTGACCTAGGCATCGCAAAAGAGGACAAAATAGGCCCTTTTAAAGATAAACTCTGAGTGGCCCTCACCACAAACAGGAACTTTGACTGTGAGACCTGAACTCCCCCACACTCTTCCCTCCTCTTTCCTGCTACCCTCATTGTAACCTGCACCCTTGCCTCTCCTCTCTTCTTGACTAACTCCCATAGTAGGCTCCAGGTCCCGCACTCAGCACTCCGCCCCGGTGAGTCTAGCCCTCCTTTATGACTATGCTCTTTAGTTATGACAAAAGAACTGCTGCCCATCAAGTTCTTGCCTCCTTCGTATAGTATTAGTTAATTATTTTACAGACTATATCATCCTCTGCTCCCTACCTGATTCACTCTATATCCTGTAGAATCTCAAGTTGTTCACTTAACCTGTCAGCCTAGCCTGCTTTAAATTATGTGTCTGTATATTTTTACTTATGTACTCCCTGTTATTGTAATTATGTAACCTGATGTACTCATGTCTTTCTAGGCATGGAACCACCTTGTATCTGCTTATGTACTTGTAACCATTGTAAATGATGTATTGCCCATGTATTACTAAGATGTGGAACCTCTGTAGAAGAGCCTTTGGCTCAAAGGTACTTCCTATAAATAAATAAATAAATAAGCTCAGGTCTCTGGGTCCTATCCTGGTTAAAACAGAAGGAGGAGACAGGGTGGTATACAACAGAAAGGGAGCAGTTGAAAGAGATCCCGTTATGGGCAATACTACATGCCATGATTACTAAGTCCTTATTGGCCAAGATAGACAACCCATGGACTAAACATACAGTAGGCTCCTTAATAAAAATTAAAGAAAAAAATAGGAGCACCGAATGAATTAGGCCCACTGTCATTAATAGGGTACCATGTCAATTTTATCCCACCCACTATTGACAAGGGCTATGGATATTGGGAACAAAGAGGGCTGGTGTGTTTCCCTCATTTTTATTCCAGGGTCACCTGTATGAGTTTTAGCCAGTTGAGACAACAATATTGTCTACAGAGGGGAGACCATTTTAGATATTTCCAGGTGAGAAACTTTCTTTCTCAAAACAATCACCAAGAACTAGTCTTGAGACCACGCACACCTCTAGAAGACCTTTTCTTTTGGTGAGTCCAGTTGGCGGTCAAATTAAAGCCTATTTCTCAACTATATGAGTTCCTGATGGAACATGTTTTTTCCCCAACTAACAAAATCAGGTTACAATGGGAACAAGAAGCAAATGTACAGATATTGCCTTCCACTTGGTCTATGAGACTGGGACAATGATGGGCAGTTACATCATCCCCAAATTGGAGGGAATTTAATTGGAAATGAATTAATAGGTATTTTTTGACTCCCACCAGGACCAAATACTTTGCTGCCTCAAATACAGATAGATGTTGGAGGAACTGTGGTGGGAAGGGCTCCCACTGGCATATCTTCTGGGACTGTCCTAAAATAAGATCTTTTTGGCAACAAATACATGCAGAAATTCAAGCCATTTTCCTTTCAAGCATTAATATTAGGAATGGATGCACCTTTGATGTATGCCAGGGGGAGACACAGACCTTTCCATATATTCAGACTAGTAGCCTTGAAATGTATTACTATGAGATGGCTCTCCTTGGACCCCCCCTTCGGTTTCTCTATGGCTTCAGAAAATAGAGGAGGTGCAAAGAATGGAGAGGATCACAGCCTCTATCCGCCTAGATAAATTTGTATCCATTTGATCACCTTGGATTGCCAGAGCTTCTGAACCTGGAGAAACCTAGGTGGGAGAGAAGGCAGACCGAGAACCTTATCCAGGGTTTAGTATAGAAATGGTAACAGATCTTTAAGAAAAGGAGAAAACACAGACTGCGCACATCAGGTTTATAAAAAGTTGTTTATTAATTGTTTACAACAGTGATGTTAAGTAGAATAGGTTAATAAAGTCCAATAGAGTTGACATGTCTGGGAAGATGTGGGCCTCCCTGGTGAGAAGAAGTGGTATAAGGGGAGAAATGCTGTTCTGCTCCCCGATCCTTCTGCAGCCAGGAAGGGTTCATATCTGAACTTGCATCCTAAGGGATAAGAATTATGAAGTAAAAGTTTTACTATCTGTCAACCAAACATAATGTATTGAAAATGACTTTAATTGTGTAATGATTTATTACCCATAACTTAAATTAGGCTTGAAAGCGCCGCAATATGTAATGTCAACTGAGAAATAAAAATAAAGTTTAAAAAAAAAAACAGCGTAGCATGAGGATAGGGAGCAGAGCTGCAAAGGTAAGGGTTCTGGGTTCGAAGCTGGTGGAATGCTAATTATTTTCTTATTGTAGTGGGACACACCTATTTTCACACACACTCCATGAAATGTGAAAATGTGGTACTTTTGTGCTGAACCAATACCACAGACCTATTTTCGCAGCAGTGTGTGTGTGTGTGTGTGTGTGTGTGTGTGTGTGCATGAAAAAGACAAAATTGGTAGTTTGAAATGAAAAATTGGCAGGGGCGTCCCTTTCAGTAGATTATGTATAGTGCATGATAATAGCATGTAATGTTTTTTCTTTCATGTAATTCACAAAAGCAGAGCACGTTATGTTGTTGCCAGAGATAAAAAATAATCCATCAGAGATCTCAAATGATATGTGTGCGAAAACAGGTGTGCCCTAGTGCGAGAAAGAAAATAATTAGCATTCTACCAATCTCGAACCCGAACCATTGCTATTGCAGCTCTGTTGTCTATCCACTGTGCTACAGAGACACCTTTTGTGCTGTGACGTTATCTTATTTAATAATGCTGAGCAAGGGGCTTTCGACAGAACTACACACTTATTTTCGCACACACAAACCACTACAAAAATAGGTGTCTGCTACTGGCTCATCACGAAGACACCATAGTTTCGCAATTCATGGAGTGTGTGCAAAACAGGTGTGAACTACTACAAAAGAAAATAATTAGCATTCCACCAGTTCTGAACCCGGAACCCTTGCCATTGCAGCTTTGCTCGCTATCCACTGTGCCACAGAGCCACCTTTCATACTGCAATGTATGTTCATATGTATCCCCTTCCCCTGGTTTGTGCCTGAAAATAATAGCAGTGACGAGTGGTGTTCCACAGGGCTCGGTGTTGGGACCAGTGTTGTTTGGGATATTCATTGCAGACATACACTACCGGTCAAAAGTTTTAGAACACCCCCATTTTTCCAGTTTTTATTGAAATTTAAGCAATTCAAGTCCAGTGAATAACCTGAAATGGTACAAAGGTAAGCGGTAAACTGCTAGAGGTTAAAAAAAAAAAGTTTAGGTTAGCAAAAACTGCTGTAGAGAAATTGCAAAGAAAGCCAAGGTGTCAGTGAGTACAGTTTCCTACACCATCAAAAGGAACTTGAAACTGAGGAAACTCTGACAGGAAGAGGTCTGGCAGACCCAAAGCCACAACAGAATCAGAAGACAAGTTTTTGAGAGTCAACAGCTTGCGTGATAGGCGGCTCACAGGACAACAGCACAGAGTGACTGGCACCCTGAACCAAAAGGGCTACCACAGCATTTTGCAGCGCCATGCAATATCCTCTGGTCTACACCTAGTTGGTCAGGGGTTCATCCCACAGCAAGATATCGACCCAAACATACCCCCAGGCTCGTCAGAACTACCTTCGAGGAAAAGAACAAGACGGTAGGCTTCAAATCATGGAATGGCCAGCACAGTCTCCAGACTTAAACCCCATCGAGCTGGTTTGGGATGAACTGGACAGAAGGGTGAAAGCAAAGCTACCTACAAGTGCAACACATTTGTGGAACTTCTGCAACAGTGTTAGGAAGAACTTCCAACAATATTTGATGTCCATTGTAGGAAGAATGCCACGAGTGTGTTCGGCGGTTACAGTATATCTGCAAAAGGTGGCTACTTTGATGAGTCAAAAATTTAGATTAAATTTTGTTAAACAAAATGATTCTATGATTTCTTTTTTATCTCCAATTATTTGTTCTATGCTTTAATTTCAGAGTACATCGAGACATTAACCTGCGTAAATTTCAATAAAAACTGGAAAAATGGGGGTGTTCTAAAACTTTTGACCGGTAGTGTACCATGGGACATCAAGAGCAAGAGCAGTCTGTTTGCTGATGATACCAAGGTAGGTGCGGTGGTGGATGACCTAGGGGGATGGTAGGGGTTGCAGGATGATCTGGCAAAGCTTGAAACCTGGTCAGACACCTGGCAACTGGGCTTTAATGCCAAAAAGTGCAAGGTGCTGCATTTTGGGATGAAGAACCCAAGGAGGAGTTACCAGCTAGGGGGAGTGCAGCTAGCCCAGACAGAGGAGGAGGAGGAGAAGGATCTGGGTGTGCTCATTACAGGGTCAATGAACAACTCGGCACAATGTAGGAAGGCAGCTGCAAAGGCCAACAAAATGCTGGGTTGTATTGCAAGGGGTATATCCTCGAGGAGGGAGGAGGTGATTCTGCCACTGTATAGGTCATTAGTTAGACCACACCTGGAGTACTGCCTGCAGTACTGGCGTCCAGTATTCTGAAGAGGGACATAGTTACTGGAGGGGTGGCAGAGAGCGACAAAGATGATCAAGGGGCTGGGGGACTTATCATACGAGAAGAGGTTGAAGGAGTTGAACATGTACTCACTGGAGGAGAGGAGAGACAGGGTGACATGATTGAAACCTTTAAATACATGAAAGGAATAAACAAGACAAGTACAGAGGGCTGTTCAAAGTAAGGGAGGGAGGGACACCAGGGCCATGATATGAGACTGGAGCGAGGAAGGTTCAGGAGGGAGATGAGGAGACACTTTTTACAGAGAGGTGGTGGCTGGGTGGAATGGTACCTCCTGAAGCGGTATGCAGTAGAACAGTGGACTGCTTCAAACGAGGATGGGACAGGACAAGGGGGAGGGTTAATGAAGGGGAAGGGTGGAAGGGAGGGGCAGCTGCAGAATAAGGGGTGCTAGCTGCACATTCAAGCAGACTTGATAGACCTCTAGGCCTTTATCTGCTGGCAAATTTCGTATGTTCGTATGTAATGTTTTTATCTTATTTAATAATGTTGAGCAATGGATTTTCTACAGAAGGATACACCTATTTTCACACACACAGACCTCTGCGAAAATAGGTGTCTGCTATTGGCTCAGCACAAAAGCACCATAGCATCGCAATTCATGGAGTGTGTGAAAATATGAGTCCTATTACAAAAAGAAAATAATTGGCATTCCTCCAGTTTCGAAACCAGAACTATTGCCATTGCAGCTCTGCTTCCTATTCGCTGTGCCACAGAGGTACCAGTCATGCTGCACTGTTTTTATCTTATTTAATAATGCTGAGCAAGGGGTTTTTGATATTAGGACACACAGCTTTTCGCGAAAGCAACAGTTTCACAATTCATAGAGTGTGCGCGAAAACAGGTGTGTCCCACTACAAAAAAAAATAATTAGCATTCCACCAGTTTTTAACCCGGAACCCTTGCTATTGCAGCTTACATGCTGCGTTGTTTTTATCTTATTTGATAGGCGTCAGTGTGGCTCAGTTGGTAGCACATCCACCCCTGGACCAGAAGGTCGTGGGTTCTCGTCCCACACCAGGAATGGACTCTTACCTAGAACGCTGGCACCCAAGTGCAGTAGAAGTGGGTGCTGTACTGCTGGGGTGTGCCGTCCTTCGGATGAGATGTTAAACCATGGTCCCTTCTACCCATCCTGGTGGGTGTCCAGGTGGAAGTAAAAAAAAAAAAAAAATACCAGGGCATTCTTCGCAAAGAGTAGGGGACATTCCTGGTGTCCTGGCCAGTATTCCCCTTCCCATAAAACCAGTGCATGCAGTTGTCCAGGCTGAGTGTGGGTGTTGATGTGCAATATGGCTGCCACTATACATTCAGTCACTTCACTATCAGTCTATCATTGCTTGTAAAGTGCTTTGGGATGCATTGTGTATGAAAAGTGCTATATAAATGCAGATTCTTTTTCTTCCTCTTCTGCTGAGCAAGGGGTTTTTGACATTAGGACACACCGTGAATTACGAAAATAAGGTGGCATGTTGGGGGTTGTTTCCCAAGGAAGAAGCTTGAAGAATTTCTATGTAACCAGTTTCCCCCCCAATTTTTTTTTTTTTTTTTTTAAAAACACATGAGATTGCGTCTCTGGTAGCTGATGAGTTGTTGGTATGTGGGAGCTTACAGCTTCCCACATTTCAGTCAAAGGTTGACTGGAAACTCTCATGACAATGTTAGGATATGCTAGCTCCTTCATAGCCTCAATCAAAAATGGAATTTCAGAGTCCTTCCACTCCCCCCCCAATCTCTCTTACTACAAAGGAAAAGAATGAAACTGTTGTGACAGTGGCACAGTTCTCCGAATTTGTGGAAAACTGCTGCCTGTGGGCTGTTACATTTGCACACAGGGTGAGTAACTGTACATTGGAGAATGGTATCCGTGTTAAGCAGAACGTGGTATGGATGGGTGGTGTTGCTTATGCATCTTCCTGCTCCTCTCTGTCTTAAACAGTTTGCTAATATTGGTCAAGACACTGTTTTTAGTTTTGGTACAGTGATGTACTTGTGATTTGTAGGTCTGCATTATAGAGGTATCAGTACTATAGCCATTCCTGTATTTTACAGGGATTTGCAGCCATCAATGGGGAAATTCTTCCTATACACTTGCATTGCTTACATAGGAAAACAGTGCAATTTGGTTTCCAGAGGAAATAATGTAATCTACAGGAAAACATGCAAAGTGCCCTGTAGTTACAGGGAAAATGCCAAATCAATCGGGTGGCAGTGGGATTAGAGTTGCAACACTTTGTTTTGCTGGCCGATTCTCTGCGCGTCCTTCCTCGGTGCCCCCCCCCGCCTTGCCTCTATGGAGCTGTGTTACTTTTGCAACTGTAGTGTTGCTGGTTAACTGTTTTTTGACTGATTTCATTGTTTAGTAAGTTACTTTTCATGCTGTCAGAAGTTGTACTCACTTTGGATGTTGTCTGAAACTCCTAAATTGTTTGTTTTTCTTTAGGTTCGTTTTTCCAGTACTTTCGAAAGTGTGGCGCTGAAAACTGGTGAGTTTTGAACTTTCAACTGATGCCTGAATGGTGTTGGCTCCGCAGTTTCTGAACCGCCAATCAGGGTTGACTATCAAATTGTCGAAAGTAATGTAATGTTTACAGTTATGCTGCTCAACTTTCAAACGTAATGCAATGTTCACAAATGTATGTTAGTAGTGGCGCTTTAAATTGCTTGCCTCAGTCACTTGCGAAAAAAGGTGTTGGTAGTGAGGCTTTAAACTGCTCACTTCAGTCACGTGCGAAAAAAAGATGTATGCAAGGTAATGAGGTTCTGATGCTGGAATAATTTTGAAATTACTTTGTTTTCGAAAGAGCGAATGACCTCTACCGAAAAGTGCACAAATATGATGCTGAATTTCCGAAAGCGACGCATGACCACTAAGGAAAAGTTCACAAATATGGCGCTCAATTTTCGAAAATGTGTGTGAATAGGGAGGCTTTATGCTGGTCACTTCTGTGACTTGTGAAAAACAGGGGTGTCTGCGAGGTATCCGGGCTCATAATGCTGTACGACTTTCGATATTACACAAAAATTTTCAAAAGTATGCTGGACTTCTGAAAGTTGTGAACAAAGGAGAATAGCCAATCAGAACTCATTGAACTGTTTGCTGCTTTGGAAGGGAGAAACCTGGTAAATGTGCGTGACAGACTGGCGGGTGTTTTGCGTTTTTTTTTGTAATGTGGATTGCTCACATGGTGTCTTACTCGGATTGTCAAAGGAAAAACGCATATTTTTCGAACTTCTTGAAGATGCCTGGCACAGTGAGTTGAACTTCAGTAGTACAAGTGGCGCTACAGGTTTATAGGCAAAGATAACTCAAACAAAAACAATGGTATGGATATTTACTTTTTCCATCGTGTGTACTGCTTGGTTTTAGTGTCAAACTTTATTTAACCAGTCTATACACCTTTGAGCAAGCTCATTTACATTATGGTCACAGAGAACATATACAGATACAAAGGCAATTGAGAAACTATACAGATGATACAAACACAGTAGTGCATCTAAACAAGTAAGGAAGTCAAGAATTTTTATCAGTTTATGCGCCACTTGGCAGCACCTGACAACATGCACACGCCTATTACAGAGTACATATAATACGACCCAGGATGGATACAAAAGCTATTCATAGTAAAGCTGTATAAACAGAGCAACCAAAAAATACCGATGTAGTACCATACACTGGGAGGTGGGGGAGTGCAGGGAGGGGGGTAGTGGAGGGTTGAAAGTGGAATGCGGGAATACAGGGAGGGAGGGAAGGGGTAGTGGAGGGTTGTAGAAAAAGTGGAGATGGGATAACTGTCCAAGTGCAGGGAGTTGCCAGCTGTAGTATTTGGGCAATTAGCAATGACATATGCAATTTTCTTTCAGCACAGAAGATAGAAGGATGGTACAGAGCTTTAGAGACTTCTGAAGTGCATTCCAAAGGGATGGGAGGGCAAAAGTGATAGCTGCAGCACCATAAGCAGTTGTGACTTTAGGGACTTTGAACATGGCACCTCAAGCCACAGAAACCCAAACTTTGCATAAAGAGATTGGAGATATATGTGGGTAGTTTACTAGTAATTACTCTGTGGATCCAAAGGCACGTGTTTCTCTGCCTCCTGACAGAGAGGTCCAGCCTATCATTGCATAGAGCAAGCAATTGTGGGTGTTTAGAGGAGTATTAGTGATGAATCTCAAAGCCCGATGGTAAAGTGTGTCAAGTTTAGTTAGAGTCTATTTAGGATAGTGGCTACAGAGAATGTCCACATAATCTAAGAGGAGGAGAAATGCAGTTTGGCCTAGATTTCTCTTCCCCTCGAAGGTGAGAAAGTGTCTAATGCAGTAAAAGACGCCCAGGCGCGGTCTCCGTTTTTTAGCTAATTCGTCTAAGTGAACTATGAAGTTAAGCTTACTGTCTAGCCAGAAACACAAGTATTTAAACCTGTCCACCATTTTGAGTGGGTCGCAAAGTAGGGTGTGTAATGTAAAGTTTTGAGTAATTGTGTTTGCAAATGCAGTCGGGAGGAGGAGATAAGCATAGCTTTTGTTTTCTTAGCGTTGAAGAGCAATTTAAGATGTAGAAGTTTACATTGCAGGATGTCAAAATCATTCTGTAGTTCTTTAAATGCAACCTCAGGGGAGGGACTAGCAGTGTATAGCACGGTGTCATCTGCAAAGAGATGCACCTTAGCCACGTGAACCCTGGGTGTCTAAATTATTGATGTAGATTACGAAAAGAATAGGACCCAGGATAGATCCTTGTGGCACTCCTCATGGAAGACTCTTAAGTGGGGAAAAATCTCCTTGATCTTTGATTTGTTGCATTCTGTTGGTAAGGTAACAGCTGAACCATTTTATAGCAATAGCATCAAGGCCGAGGTGATGCTGAGGTGACGCAAGGCAGACGAAGGTAGGCCGTGCTCGATGGTATCAAAAGCCTTGCTTAAGTCTAGAAACAGTGCATAGATGTACTCTTGAATCCAGCGAGTTTTGCCGATCACTAGTTACTTTGGCTAGGGCAGATACTTTGCTATGTTTTGGTCTGAAACCGGAATGTACAGTGTTACTCAAGTCTTCGGCTTCCAGGTAATCTCTCAGTTGGTTACTGATCATCTTTTCCAATAGTTTTGATAAAATAGGAAGTTGGGAAATTGGCTGGTAATTGTTCAGTTCGCACGTATCCCCAGATTTAAAAAGGGGGATAATATGAGCAATTTTCCAGATTGCTGGTCGGTCGCCTAGTGCTAGGGATAGATTGAAAAATGCGTAATGGGGGTAGTAATATGGTAGTAACCAGTTTACAAGAATATGGGTTCTAGAAGATCAGCAACAGCATTTTTCTTAATGTCCAGTGACAGTAGTAGGTCCTCAACCTGTTTAAAGGTCACTGGGCTGAAACGAAAAGAGGATGATTTCTGGCTTTTCGCACTGTCAAGGCATGCGGCAACCTTAGTACTGGACTGAGTCAGGAGTCTGCTAGCTGGGAAGACACTGAACGCTAGGCCCGCCATGGCAAAATGGTTATTAAGTTGCTCCAGGACGTCGGCCCTATCTGTGTAGACAGTATCTCCAACAATAATCTTAGAAGGTAGAGGAGAGGATGGAGTGTGGCCCTCAATCTCTCCAAGTATATTCCAGAATTTGGCGGAATTATTTTTGGATTCTTCGAGGGATGTTTGGAAGTAGTGCTCTTTTTCTGCTCGGATCAGTTTAGTGCAGGAATTTCTTACAACACAGAAAGCCAGTCAGTCAGAGTCAGTTTTTTGGGCCCTTTTCCACAATCTGCCTCTGTTCTTTAAGGTTGCTTTTAGGGCAGGTGTCAAGCAGGGTGTTGATCTTTTTGTAGTCTTAAGTTTGGCAAGTGGCGCATGCTCATCCACCACACCCAAAACAAGTTTCTGGAAGATGCTGTAAGCCTCGGCAAGAGAAGGAGCCAAGTAAAAGTTCTGCCATCTAATCTTACATAGATCTGATAGGAAGGCGGATTGACTAAAGATTTTTAGGTATCTTTTTATTTTAAAGGTGGATGTTGAGGTAAGTTTCAGAGTACGTCGTATACAGGCAGTAGCACTGTGATCACGGAAGTCGTTATGGAATACTCCTGTATGTGAGATGTTGTGCAGCCTGTCAATGAGTATGAGGTGCAGAAGGGTGCTTTGACTTGGGTTTTAGCTGTTTGGTCGGGTGATGTCAGGTGTAATTTGTGAAAGGCCATGCTCGTCACAAAAATCCTTCAGTGGTTTGGTGCAGGCGTCTTTCCAATTCAGATTTAGGTCCCCCATGATAATGCACTCAGAGTTGGCTGTCTCCATAATGTTATGGAGGTGAGAGAGAATCCCTAAACTGCCAGATGGTGGCCTGTAGCAGGCAGTAATTTATATGGCCTCTTCAGAGGTCAGGGTCACCCTCAGTGTAAGGCTCTCAAATTCCTTTGGGGTAGTGGTTACGTTTGTTACTGTAACAGAGAACTTATCCTTGATATATATAGCAACACTCCCACCCCCTTGAGTTTCTATCCAATCTGAAGACATTATATGCTGGGATATGGATGCTGTGGTCAGGGGTGGAGCTCCTGAGCCAAGTCTCAGATACTATTAGGATATCTGGGGATGCATGGAGTACCCAGGCTTGTAGCAGGTTTTTTTTTTTTTTTTTTTTTAGCAGGCTGCAGACATTTAAGTGGAAAATGATCCCTATTAGCTGGGGTAGTTCAGATGGGACCTCTAAAGATAAGGGAGGGCCAGGATTTAATTTGACATTCCCTGAGCATAGTAGTAAGAGAATAATTAGGTTCCTGAGTCCGATTATAAGTTGCTTGATAATGCACGTGTTAGGTCTCTTTGTATATGGGTTTCTTAGGGGCGGTCTGTAGGGGGCAGTGATCTTGTTACAGAGGGACATTGCCTACAGTACTGTTTTTGCTGATACTGACAATGATATCTTATAGTACTTGGAAGGGATAGTGTAGGAAGAGAGTGTATTGATTTGTTGGGGGTTAGTTCCTGACGGAACAATAACAAACTTGCTAGGTAATGAGACTGTACTTCCTATCATGCAACCCCTGACTTGAGGATGTTTCCGTGAGTTTAAGTGCTGGGGTAATGAGTAGGAGTAGAAGGTAGCTGCTGAGAAGAAAAAATTACTCACCTTAGTAATTATGTTTCTTCTAGTGGAGTCTTGCTGTATTCTGACAAATACAGTTAGGTCCTGCCTTTCAACCGCCCCAGAGAACATAGGGTTAACTTTTCTATGCATGGCGTAGAATGTTCATCTCGAGCTCGGTTGAAGCCTCTGCCCGTCATTCGAACTGCAACCGTCAGATCTTTACAAGCAAAAACTCACTAGGTGTTCTGTGTGGAAACTGTAAAAAATTTTAACCAGCCAACTGGCAGAAATATAATGTTTTTGGTTCTCAAAGGAAGACTCAAGTCAGGAAACCCAAAAACAAAAACCAATCAAATGAAAAACATTCCACCCAAAGAAAAAAGAGGATGTAAAAAGGGGGGGGGCCTCTAGGGTGCCAACACTGCACCTGCCCACCCACATGCCAAAAATCTAAGTTCTGAGAGGGGAGGCGGGGGGGGTCAGAATACAGCAAGACTCCACTAGAAGAAACATAATTACTAAGGTGAGTAATTTTTTCTTCAAACAACATGAAGTCTTGCTGTATTCTGATAAATGCAGACTACCAAGCAGTACCTCCATGGAGAAGGAGGGACAGAACCTACTTTGGAAACAGGCTCTGAAGTACTGCTGTGCCAAACCGAGCATCACTCCTAGCCTGGATATTCAGACAGTAATGCTTGGTAAAAGTATGGACTGTTTTCCAGGTGGCTGCTTGACACATTTCTAAGACAGGGATATACTGGCAGCAGCCAGGAAAGCAGCTGTACCTCTTGTGGAATGAGCCCTCAGGCCTGAGGGTGGAATTCTACCCAGTTTTTCATAGCAGAATTGTATACAAGAAACAATCCACCTGGCAGTAGATCTCTTAGTGGCAGGTTTGCCCCTCCCAACTTCTCCATAAGTGAGGAACAACTGGAGGTATTCAAACCTGTGACCCTTGGTACGCTCTATGTAGTAGCTAAGGGCTCTTAACATCCAAACTGTGTAGCCTCCTCTCTCCCGAGGAAGAATGATCAGTGAAGAAAACAGGGAGAGATATAGACGGATTGAGGTGGAAATCTGAAACCACTTTAGGCAAGAACTTTCTGTTACTTCTAAGGACCACTTTATCTCTGTGAAAAGAGATGAAATCAGATTCCACTGACAAGGCTTGCAATTCACTGATACGTCTGGCAGAAGTAATGGCTACCAGAAAAACAGTTTTCCAAGTCAAGTACTTAAGCTCTGCTGAGGACAAAGGCTCAAAAGGGGGTTGCATAAGCTGAGCAATGCAAACATTAAGATACCAAGCAGAAGCAGGATCCCTAAAGGAGGGATTGGTGTGAAGCAATCCCTTGAAAAACAGGATGGGATGACGGAGAGGAAGACTTGCCTACAGACAGGAATGCAGAAACAGCTGCCAAGTGTACCTTGAGAGTAGCTGGTCTGAGACCTAGGCCATTAAGATGGACCATATAATCCAGAACCATAGGCAATTCAGCAGAGTCTGGAGAAATATTTTTCTTAGAACACCAAATGCTGAATCTTTTCCATTTGGAGTTGTATATCTTTCTGGTGGAAGGCTTTCGAGAAGCCTTAAGGATAACCATAACCCCTTGGGAAAGATGCAGATCTGCAAACTCTAACTCTTCAAGAGCCAAGCCTTGAGATTGAGAGACTGAAGATTCGGGTACCAAATCCTCCCCCGAGAGGATGTTAACAGGTTGTAATTCCTGGGAAGAGACAGGGGAAGATGGACTGCCAGGGACAGCAACAAGGGATACCACGGCTGCCTGGCCCAGTCTGGAGCAATCAGAATCACTTTGCATGGTTGTGGCCTTATCTTGACAAGCACTTTGAACAGGAGAGGAAGGGGGGGAAAAGCATACAGAAACTTCCCTTCCCAGTTCAGGATCAGAGCATCCAGGGGGACTGAGCCCAAGACTGGTGGTCTGCAACAAGAAAAAGAGGAAGTTGGTGATTGTCTGGGGCTGCAAAAAGATCCATCTCTGGAGTGCCCCATCTTGAGAAAATCACTTTCAACACCAGAGGATCTAGGGCCCATTCGTGATGGCCCTGGGATATTCTGCTCGGTGCATCTACTAGGACATTGTCCTTCCCTGAGAGGTGAATTGCTATCAGAGAGGTTTGCAGGGAATAGGCCAGGGACCACAACCTCATCGCTTCTGTGCACAAGGCCGTAGACCGAGTGCCCCCTTGCTTGCTGATGTACCACATGGTGGTGGTGTTGTCTATTCTGACCTGAACCACCTTGTTCTGTACAGATTTGGAAAAAGCTTGCAGTGCCAGAAACACTGCTCTGAGTTCCAAGACATTGATGTGAAGCAGAGATTCCTGAGGCAACCACAGTCCCTGGGTGGTAAGTTCCCCCAAATGGGCTTCCCAGCCCAGCAGGGAAGCACCTGTGGTGAGGACCACTGAATGAGACTGAGTGACAAATGGAACCCCTTGCCTCAAATTGTCCTGATCCTGCCACCATTGCAGGGCTTGGATCAGAGTTCGAGTCACTGGAATTAGTTTGGTAAGGGAATCCTTTCTTTGGGACCAAAAAGCTCTTAAGTGGAACTGAATGTCCCTCATTTGGAATCTTGCTCCCTGGACCACTGCTGTAGAAGCTGCCATGTGGCCCAGTAGCTGAAGGAAATGCCTTTCTGGTCGAGACACCTGAAGGCTGAATGAAGAGGCCAGTTCCATGAGAGTCCTTGCCCTTTCCAGGGGAAGGAAGGCTCTTGCTTTCACCGTATCCAGCTCTGCCCCTATGAAGGTGAGGAGCTGAACTGGTTCGAGAACTGACTTTGGTAGGTTGAGAAGAAATCCTAAAGAAGTGAGCACTTGCTGGGTCACTTGCAAGTGTGACTTGACTTGGTCTGGAGACTGGCCTACTATAAGCCAGTCATCCAAGTATGGGAAAATGGAAATCTTTTGTCTTCTTAGGAAGGCAACAACTACTGCCAGGCACTTTGTGAAGACCCTTGGAGCTGATGTTAGGCCAAAGGGCATTGCTCTGAACTGATAGTGGCCTGAGGGCAACTTGAACCTGAGGTACTTTCTGTGGGGGAGCACCGGATGGGAATGGGAAAGTAGGCATCTTTGAGGTCCAGGGAGGCTAGCCAGTCCCTTGGCCTGAGAGAGGGAAGGATAATTCCCAGAGTTATCATTTTGAACTTTGGCTTTAAAAGATGTTTGTTCATGTATCTTAGGTCCAGGATGGGTCGCCATTCTCCTGTCTTTTTGGGGGGTTAGGAAGCACCTGGAGTACAATCCTTTGCCCCAGTGTAGGGTAGGTACTCTCTCTATAGTTCTGACAGCTAGGAGAGAAGAAACCTCTGCCTCTAGGGCAAGGGTCTCTGAGAGATTTGCGGGTGGAAAAAGATCTGGCTCTCAGCTTGGGAAATTTTTTGAAGCTGAAAACCAGACTCTGGCTTACTACTTCCAGGACCCACTTGTCTGATGTAAGTGACATCCAGTCCTGGACAAAGTAAGCCAGCCTGCCCCCTACTGGTATAGGAGAATCGACCCAGGTAGATCCATCAGGGTGTCTGCTTGCAGGGCTTTAGGCTGAGGGGTGGATGCAGGCCTGCTCATCCCCCTTCTGCCTCTCCCTCTGAAGAACCCCCTCTGTGAAAAAGAAGAGGAGGCCTGTGCTTGGTAAAAAGGCCTTTGGAAAGGCCTGCCCCTGCCCCTGGACTGCTGCCTTTGAGGAGTTGCTTGCCTTTCCTTGGCCTGAGCACTCCTGTAAGTGGTCCTGTATTCATCCATTTCTTCATGTAATTCTCTGTCTGCTCCCCAAACAGAGAATTACCCACTACAGGAAAATCCACGGCCTTAGCCTGGGTATCCTGTGAGAGGCTAGTACATCTGAGCCAAGCCATTCTCCGAAGAGCCATAGATGTAGCCATGACTCTTGATGATACATCACTGGAGTGTACAGCAGCATGAAACTGAACTTTTGATGCCTCAATCCCATCTGCAGCCACCTGCTCCAGCTCCTTGGCAAGCTGGGGAGGAGCCTGTTTAGCCAGTGCCAGTACAGTGTCCCACCTGGACTTCAGGTACCTGGCTGCATAGGCCATATAATTAGCCTGCCTGTGTCCTAAGGATGATGCCATGTACTGCTTCTTTGCCATGGCATCAATCTTCCTGTAGTCCTTGTCTTGGGGGTGATGCCAAGGGAATGTTTGCCTTATCACAGGCAGCAACCTGTACAACCCCAACATGGCTGCATTGCTGAAAAAGGAACTCCGTATCTGAGCCTGAAAGAGTATACCTCTTATCCATTCTTCTGTCCACAGGAGGTATGGAATTGGGAGACCTAAGAATTTTTTGTGTCTGTTTCCAAAAAGATTTGTGAAGGGGAATAGACAAGTCTCCTGGACTCTGGGATGTCCATCATCTCTACATAGTCAGGCTCTACCTGATCCTCTACTGCCTCTTCCACAGGAAGCTGGAGGGTATCAGTCACCCTTCTGTAAAACATGTAGTGTGATGGGGACTCAAAAGGCCTAGGAGGAGAAATACCTGAAGGTCTGTCTGGGGAAATGTCCGGGTCAATAGGCACATCCAGACTTTCACCATCACCATAATCATCTTCAAACTCTCCTTCCTCCTCAAACTCCGGTTCATAAAATTCTTCCAGGGTATAATCCGGAACCGGGGGAACCGACCGAACCGAGCCCCTGCCAAAAGGTGCTGGTTCAGTTAGAACCGATCGAAGCGATTCCACAATCCTAATCACTTTGGCTATTTCATCGGTGGTCGGTGTATGAGATTCTGGATCCGAACCGGTCAGCTTGTCTTTTCTTTTTCTTTTTGTCGGAACCGATTCCTCGGAATCGGCTCTCCTTTTGCCCGAAGCAGCATCACCCTGCTCAGAGGGCACTCCTTCTGGTTCGGTCGGAACTGAACCGGGCTGGCCATCCGGGTTAGCGGACTTCTCGGCCTTCTTTCCATCAGTCTACCTAATCTCTTTCCAGGGTAGATTTGGGAATTTTTGTAAATTTGGCAGTCTGAATCGAGGTGGTCAAATCCCAGACAATAAACACAGGGTGCGGGATCAGACTTAGCAAAGACCTCCCCACACACACTGCAGTGTTGAAACCCAGTGGACTCGCTTTTGTTGGGTTTCTCAGACATGGCCAACCAACCAAATTTACCCTTTTTCGGCAATCCGCCAGGCAAGACTTCTCATCGTTCTTGATGTGTCACGGTCTTGAAAAACGCATTGAAACCCGCTTTAGAACCAATAATGGACCAGTAACCACACACTAAAGTAAAGTACAAATTTTACCTCAAAATTAAAGGTTCAGCCGAACCAATCCACAAGTTTACAAGTTCCACACAGAAAACGGAACAAAACGTATCTAGTACTCACGGTACCACAGACAGAGACTTGAACAGACTAGCGGAAACAACAATTTCAGAAGAAAACCGACCGAAAAGTGACACTTCAACCGAATTTGAACCAAGCAGCAGGAGAAATCTCCAGAGCGACTGTTCAGTGAGGCGGAGTAAAGAATCTGACGGTTACAGTTCGAATAACAACAGGCAGAGGCTTCAACCAAGCTCGAGATGAACATTCTATGCCATGCATAGAAAAGTTAACCCTATGTTCTCCGGGGCAGTTGAAAGGCAGGCCCTAACTGCATTTGTCAGAATACAGCAAGACTTCATGTTGTTTGAATGAGAAATTGTGCAAATGCTATTGTGCCAATGGAGAGGGTGGAACCCTAGTATAATACCCAGAAGATTTCTAAGTTTAGCTCAGTTACCTTAGCTGCTGCAAATTGCACAGTTACTGGTAATTAGGTGTTGTTGCACCTTTAATGGAGGCTGGGCTTGTTTATTGAGAGGGTGGGGCTTGTTGTAGTTTAGAGTATTTAATAAAGGTAGGGGAGGGCCGGTGGGCCGAATATTTGGCCACCATAAACTGCTCAGGAACAAGCTCTCTGGTTACACTACAGTACAGGAATTGCCCTTAGGTATTCAGAGCACCAGCGTGTTGTGCAGTCGCCTTCTCCAGCAGCAGCCCATTTTGGGCACCAAATTTTTTTTTTTTTTTTTGAAATAAGGAAAGCTGCGCTCCAAATATCTTGCTTCTGGGGAGTCTGTGCCAGCGAGGGGATCAGACCATGTTGGTATTCCGATTTGTAGGGATGTCAGTTGCCTGGATAGGGCTTTGAATCCCCCCCCTAAAGGACAGAGGGAGAGAAAAAACTAAACAAATAGTGGTTTCAGGAGGAGGGGTGAAAGTTTAACACAAAGAAAACAAAAGGCAGGGGTGGTCTCAACTTAGAGCTGGGAACGGTTTGCTCACTACATCTCAAGTTGTAGTTCGGGGCTGGTGGATTTGAATTCAGGAGACTGCTAACATGTAGCTGTGGTGGTGCAGTGGATTAAGGCCTTCAAGTTGCATAGTATACTATCATGTCATGGCATGAGGGGTGTGTGTTTTGGGGTTGTGAACCCCAATGCTCAACCCATTCCATGAGTAAATAAGGTAAGATGGGTACAGCATAGGAGAATGGATGAGCATTAGGGTTCACAACCCAAAAAAAACACCGCTCATGCCTGTTCCTACATGCACAGTGGGGGTGGGGTCTTGGGCTTGGGAGCCCTAAGGTCGTATTTCCCTACTTTTGATACTTCAACCCTAATGGTGCATTATCAAAGTTTTTTGCAATGAATTTCCTTACTTTCTGAGAAAGTATAATCATAGCTTTATTTGATTATGGGAGCAGCAGGACCATGCCTCTTGTAATTGTCCCTCATTTCCATGTGCGAGTGCAGAGACCTCTGGGCCCTGCACTCCTATCGGTCCACAGTAAGTGGTAGGGCCCTGTGCTGTCATACATACATGCCTATTGTACTTGTCCCCCATTTCCATGTAGGAGTGTAGGGCCATGAGCGGTGGGGGTACAGGGCCTGCTCCCATCCATGCCTATTGTAACTGTTCCTCATGTGCATGTGGAGAGCCCTGCACTCCCATCAGTGCATAGTGTGTTGTGGTACCACTGTGCCCCGCAAAACAGTACTGCTGCCATGTTGATAATGCATGCCACAGTATAGGTCACACGTGCCCCATTCATTACAATACATCAACAGCTTGAAACAGGGCCTGGTAACATGCAAAACAACTTAGTACACCCAAAGGTGTACTAAACTACCCATAGCGCCAAAGCTGTATTTCAAAGTGTTTTCAAGATATAGCATCTGAAAAGTACCTCAACCATCACAATGTAACCTTAAGGGAAATTCTGAAACTTGAGAGGGTTATAACTCTGCCGTGCAGTAACATTTTTCCATCAAATCAGCTAAAGGGACATCCTTGGGGCAAGTCCTTTGTACCCTGAAAATTTCAACCCCAAAGCCCAGTTTATAAGTTCCGAAGTGACAAAGAAAATGACATATCTGGAAAAGTAGTGTCACACAAACTGCGGCAGTATCCTAGTTCTTTTGGCAAACAATGTCGCAATTGAGCAGTTCAAACTAAGCTAGCCACATCTACAGAAGTACCCCCACGAGATTATGCATGCAACATTTCATGCGCATCCGTTGAAGGGTTGTAAAGTTATTAAGGTGCAAACTATGCAAAACTGGAAGACTGTGAAAATGGAAAAAAACATGTAAACTAAAGGATGTTTAAGACACAATATCTCAGAAACCACACAAGCAAGTCAAACAAAATTAGCAACGTCAACAGACATACCCCACAAAAGTATGCATGCAAACTTCCATCCATATCCGTGGAATGGTTGCGAAGTTATTAAAGTGCAAAGTATGCAAAACTGGATGACTGCAAAAATGGGAAAAGCATGTAAATTTAAGCATATCTGAGACACAGTATCTTTGAACACCACATAAGTGATTAAAATGAAATTAAACACATCAATAGACCAACCCCACAAAATTATGCATGCAAACTTTTATGCACATATGCTGTAGGGCTCCAGAGTTATTAAAGTACAAATTATGCAAAACTTGAAGACTTAGTAAAAATGGAAAAAAAACATGTACATTTAATGATGTTTGAGACACAATATCTCACAAATCACACAAGAGGCTCAAATGAAATTTATTACATCAGCAGCTATACCCCGAGATTATGCATGCAAAATTTCATTCGCATCTGCCTAAGGGTTCTAAAGCTATTAAGGTGCAAATATGCAAAACTGGAAGACCGTCAGCGAAAATGTGAACAAAACATGTAAGTTTAAGGATGTTTGAGACACAGTAGCTCCAAAATGACACAACAGATTTGTAGGACTACGGGAACTCACAGCCTAGGAGATCCCCGAAGAAAGGAACCCAGCACAGCGAGGAAGGGGGCATAAAGAGAAAGTAAAAAAAAAAAAAGATCTACCTTCAGAGCTTAGGCATGCTAAATGTCATGCAAATCACTGAAGGGTTGCAAAGTTATTAAGGTGCAAAGTATGCAAAACTGGATGACAGTGTGCGAAAAGTACTTTCACATCTATTTTTTCCATAGGAAATAATTTGAAATTAAAAATTTAATAACTTTTCAACGAATTCATATTTTTTCACCAAACCTTCAAAAGGCATATCTGAGAAGCAAAGACTTTCTACCCTGAAAATTTCAGACTACAACTTGAAATACAGGTGGACAAAGAAATGGCAAAAAAAAAAAAAAGATAATTTTAGGAATTTTTGAACTTTAATAACTTTAAAATTGCTCAACAGATTCACACAAAATTTGCTAGGTCAAGAGACCTTCACCTAGAGATTATGCAAGTAAAAGTTTGTGCAAAACAGTTAAACAGCCCCAAAGTTATTAAAAGTTCAAAAATCTGACTTTAACATAGAAGTTTGCACTCAACCCTAATACAGAGGCGCTACTGCGCCAGTATTATATATACACATTATATGTATGTATATACATATTTTATTTTTATTTATTAATTTTATTTATTCAATTTTGTTGACCGGGTAAGCCCACTGGGACTCGAGGGTCCCTTTTTCAGGGGCAACCCGGAGTTAGTTACATATAAGCATAAGACAGTGTATACAGTAAGCATAGAACATTCAAATACATTCAACTGGTAGACATTATAAGTCTGACAGGACAAGATACATAAGGACTATACCATTTAAGGGGCCATTTAGTATGGGGCAGTTATTACAAAGCAAAGTAAGAGACACATGTTTGAAGCACTTGAATAGGGCAGGGCCCCGCATGAGAACTCAGAGCAGTTGGAAGTGACTACTGTCGCTGTGTCACTTTTTTTGAACTTTATTTTTATTTTGCATACTAATATACATAGTACAAAAGTCCATATCTTGACAGTACCATAACAGCATACAACATGAACAATGTGGATTTTAACCAGTTAACCAAAGGAAGATGCATCAAGACATTTTGATACCACATAGGGGGTAGTTACAAATAAACTGCTAAAGAGTTGAAGTTTTTGCTGTAGAATTAAGCCCAAGAGCAGTATGACTTATATTTGAGTTTACTAAAGTCCAAAAAGCACGAAAGTCCAGCTTTTGCACACCTCAGTGAGCTTATGGCATCATACTATATAACCTTCAAGTATTATGATTTTCATAAACTTCAGTAACAAGCTAAACGTTCTGATATTCAATTTAAATTAAGCTCTAGGTAGGAAATTAACCAAAACAGAGGTATCACCCTGGAACATTTCAAGAGAATATAATACATAATACTGAGGCTTTCAGTGGTTTTGAAAAGCCCCACCACGAGAAACTAACAACTGAAAGTTCCAGTTAGGAATTAGAAGAGGTCATAAAAGTCTCAGCTAGAATCAGTCTCCATCTTCCTCAGACAGGTGACTGTCCATGGAACCCTTTTCCCGATGGTGTACAGACAGACGCGAGGCCCACTTCCCTGCCTCCGATGGGTCTGTAAAGATCCACACTTTATCCTTGTAGACAATCTGCAACCGTGCTGGTTAAATCATGGCATGAGAAACCGAGGCCACTCAACTTTTGACGGATGCCATCAAATTTCTTCCGACGCATGCGGGTCGCGTAACTGATGTCGGGGAAAAATAAATATTTTGTTCTCATCCTGTGTAAGCGATCCCGCCCTGCGAGCCAACCTGAGAATTCTGTTAAGTGTCCCCACACCATCTGTAACAAGTAGTAAAGTACGAGGTTTATCAGAGGCCTCCCGGTAGCCCCGTGGAGTGATCCTGTAAGCTTCATGCAGAACAAATGGGATCGATGGCTCCTCCGGGCAGAGCTTTTCCTGTAGTCACTCTTGTAGAAACATTAAGGGGTGATCCCCTTCAATTCCTTCAGGGAGTCCCAAAATGCGCACATGGGACGAACGAGTCTGGTTTTCTAAAGACTCAAGCCTAGCTCGGAAATACAGGTTACTCACCTGTAACAGGAGTTCTAGGAGTGGTATATGTTGTTCATCCACACTTATTGGCAGGTTCCTTGCCGCTTTAAATGTTGCCGGAAGGTCTTCAAGCTGGTTCCTCCCACCCACCCAGGTGGTAAAACTCTCGGCTCCGCCCCATGACGCCAGATCTAGCCCACTGGAAGCCAGGTTGCGCGTCGAAGCCGGGGAGGTCAAGTGGGTTATGTGGATGAACAACATATACCACTCCTAGAACTCCTGTTACAGGCGAGTAACCTGTATTTCTAGGGACGTGGATATGTTGTTCAATCCACACTTATTGGCAGACTCCTAGCAGTTCTCTGATGTGGAACCATTGTAAAAGAGCCTTGCCTCAAAGGTGTTTGTAATCCTAGACTTAATAAAAATAAAAAAAAAATAAAAAAAGTTCTCCGGGAGGAGGGAGGCAAGGCGCGCACCCCCTACTTAGGGAATAAGGACTGGAGAACCGAGGTCCCAAAACCAGCAACCCGGTGTGACTCCAGGTCGATGTGGTAGTGGGTAATGAAGGTGTGTGCTGACTTCCAGGTAGCAGCCCTGCAGATTTCCTGGATAGGGATGTCCCTGGAAGCAGCCACCGATGCAGCAGTATGGCGGGTAGAATAAGCTCTCATCCCTTTGGGAGGCTCCATGCCTGCCAACCTATAGCAGAGATCTACGCAGGAGGTGACCCACCTGCCTATCGTCCACTTGGCTGCAGGTCTGCCAGGTGCGGCTTCAGCGTAGGTGACAAACAGCTGGCGAACCTCTCCCTGAACTTCAGCCGTCCGCTCCTTATAATAAGAGAGCGCTCTTCTAGGGTCCAAAGTATGGAGCCTATATTCGGCCTCCGAGGTATGACTGGGGTAGAACACCAGCAGAGTCGATACCTGGTTATGGTGAAACTCCGACACCACCTTCGGAAGGAATTTCGGGTGGGGGCGCAGGACAACCTTGTCCCTGTGGAATACCAGATAAGGAGACTCGATAGAAAACACCTGGAGCTCTCCCATCCTTCTGGCTGACGTGATAACCACCAAGAAGGCGGTCTTCCACGACAGGTAAGAGATGTCACAACTGTGCATTGGTTCGAATGGCTTGCCCATGAGCTTAGCCAATACCAGCAGTAGATCCCATGGAGGTGGAGGTTCTCGCACTGGAGGGGATATGTGATCAAGGCCTTAGAAAAAGCGCCCAACCACCTTCTCCTGCACCACCGACTGCTTTCCTGCGCCCAATAAGCAGAGATGGCTGCCAGGTGCACCTTAAGGGTTGTCGACCGAAGCCCTAGCTGAGAAAGGGACCATAGGTAGTTCAGAATGCTGGCCAAGGAACAGGAGGAAAGGTCCAACCCCTTATCCTGATACCAAATGGAGAATCTCTTCCATTTGAAGGCATAGCATTTTCTGGTCGACTCCTTACGGGATGCCTCAACAATGTTGAGGACCTTGTCGGAAAGACCCAAGGCCTGGAACTCTAGCCGTGCAGGAACCAGGCCGTCAGGTGCAGGGATTGAAGGTCCGGGTGGAATACCTTCCCCTGGTTGACTGAGATCAGGTCCGTGCGGGCTGGAAGCCGTCTCGGGAGCCTGGAGCTTAGGCTGAGGAGATCTGGATACCAGAACTGACTGGGCCAGTCTGGGGCTACCAGAATCACCTGTGCCTTGTCCCTCCTCGCCTTGAGAAGCACTTTGTGCAGGGTTTTAAATAATTGATTAGCACTTTTTTCCTTGGGACAATACTAACTGTACAGAAAGCATTTATATAGGTTTTCTAGAAGTGTTATGTTTGTTAAACACAGAGAGGCAAGTGCTGTGCATTTTCACAATGTGTAAGACCTTTTATGAGCAAAACGCTAATCAATTTTTAGAGTTAAATAAAACCCTGTTGTGGATCAAGAGAAATGGGGGAAAGGCATAGAAGACGCCCGGGGTCCACGGCCTCGAGAAGGCATCCCCCTGCAGCGAGCCCTGCTGAAGGGGGCGGGCATGAAACAGCCTCAGCTTTGCATTCTCCCTGGAGGCAAACAGGTACACCTGAGGTGTGCCCCAGTGGGAGAACAGATTGTGTACTAACTCCGGTATAAGAGACCACTTGTGAGATGCAGCACCTATCCGACTTAGGGCATCGGCCAGAGTGTTGGAGGCTCCCACCACATGAATGGCTAGGAGATCCGCCTCCAGTCTGCCCACTACAGACCAAGTGCGGAGAGCTTCCTTGCACAGAGGCAAGGAGAGCATCCCACCCTGGCGGTTTAGGTAGTACATGGTCGTGGTGTTGTCCATCTGGACCTGGGCCACTTGACCCCGTACAAACGGAGCGAAGGCGGTGAGAGCTAGTCGGACTGCTCGAAGCTCCAGCAGGTTAATGTGGCATCGAGACTCCTGGGGGGACCAGAGGCCATGCGCTCTGAGCTCCCCCAGATGGGCACCCCAACCCATCAGAGAGGAGTCGGTCGTTAGAGCGACCGTCGGCTCTGGGTGGACAAACGGGATACCCTCCTGCAGATGAGCGGGAACGATCCACCACTGGAGAGCATTCCCCATCTCCTGAGTCACTATCAGTGGCTGGTCCAAAGGACTGGAGCGCTGTGACCACTGGCGGGCCAGTCTCCACTGCAGGGGACGTATGTGCCAGCGGGCCCAATGGACCACGCTGGGGCAGGCAGTCCCGGGCAGGGCGCAACTGCCCAACCAGAAATGACTGGGCAAAGGAGGAATGAACCTCAGCCCTGTCCGCCAGGAGCCGTGCTCTGGCTCGAAGAGAGACGAGCTCTGCCCTGATGAACTGAATCACCTGCATTGGCATGAGTTCCAATTTGGCCTCGTTGATGAGGAGGCCAATCTGAGAGCAGACCTGGGAGGGCCAGATCCCTGGACCGCTCCACTTCCGACTTGGAGGAGGCTGCAATCAGCCAGTCGTCCAGGTAAGGGTACACCCGGACCCTTCGGCAACGCAGAAATGCTGTCACCACTGCCATGCATTTGGTGAAGACCCTGGGAGCTGGAGAGAGGCCAAAGGGCATGGCCCAGAACTCGTAAAGGGATCCCTCCGTTCTGAAGCGGAGGAATCGCTGGTGGGACAGACAGATTGGGACATGAAAGAACGCGTCCTGAAGGTCCAGAGAACAGAACTCCACGCCTCATTCCGAGGATGGGATGATCTGAGCCAGAGTGACCATCCTGAAGGTTCGAGACTGTAGGAACTTGTTCAGGTCGTGGAGGTCTAAAATGGGGCACCAGCCCCCTGTCCGTTTTGAGACCAGGAAGTACCTGGACACAAACCCTGGGTTCTGAAGGAGGATCCGCCACCTCCCTGATCACCTCCTTCTGGAGGAGCAGGGCAATGTCGGCTCGACGGGCCGACAGAGAGGCTGCGGACCCCGTACCCTCCCGTGGGGAGACGGAGCGATAGGGTGGGGACTGCTCGAATTCCAGCGGCAGACCCTTTCCTACCACTTCCAACACCCAGCAGTCCGTGGTGATATCGGACCAGGCGGAAATGAAGTGGCGGAGCCGTCCCCTCACAGGGGGAACCCGGGGAGAAGTGACTAGGTTGGGGGCGACACCCCTCAGCCCATCACTGGGCAGGCATGAAGGAAGGACCAGCTGAGGAGCCTCCTGGACCTTTCCCTCCCGGTATCCTGTTGGAGGAAGTGGCAGGCTTGGCTTTGGGGTGCCAAGTGTGAGCCTGTTGGCCCTGATGCTGGTGTTGCTGGGCCGGACGTGCCGCAGGGGCTGAAGGATGAAAGGGCTTACGCTGCTGCTGGCGGCCTTTGTCCTTCTGGGCAGACGTGACAGAGTCCAAGGTGGCATTGGACTTCTCGATCCGTTGAAGCTGCCCCTCAACCCCGGGACCGAACAAGTCGGTACCCAGGAAGGGAACGTCTGCCAGCTTGTGCTGGGTATCTGCCGTGAAAGTGGAGATCCGCAGGCAAGCTCTGCGGCACATGGCCACTGCGGCCACTACTGACCAGGCACACGAATCAGCGATGTCCAGGGAGGTCTGGAGCTGCCGTTTGGCCACCGTCCTTCCCTGATCCCGCACCTGCTTGACCGTAGTTTGGAGGTCAGCTGGGAGATGAGGAATCACCTCATCCAGGGAGCCCAAAAGGGTATGTGAAAAAAGTGTGCCATCAGGACAGCCGAACTGGCCCGACGAAGGCCTAGGGAGGAAGCAGTGTAAACTTTCCGCCCAGAGTAGTCCAACTTCTTGGACTCCTTGTCGGGAAGCTTGTCCATGTCCTGAGCATTCCTGGAACGCCGGAAATCGCTATCGGTCACGAGCCCCTCCGCAGAGGGGTGCTCAGAGAAACCGGAGAGTGAACCGGTGGGGACAGCATACTTCCGAGCCATCCTGGCCGAAGGTGCTGGACAAGAAACTGGCCGCTGCCATAGCTCCAGGGCCAGGCCAACAATGGCTTCGGCCAACGGGAAGGCCTCCGTGGGGGAATCCCCTTGGTCCAGTATCTCTGTGAAGGGAAACTTGGCCCGTTTTGAAACGGGTTTGAGCTTCATCCCAGTGGACTCTGAGATGAGCCGAAGCATTCCCAAAAACGAGGATGGGCTCTTGTCCACTGACTGACCCCCAGTGGACTCAAAGTCAAGTGGCCTGGAGAACAAGGAGGAGTCATCCTCAGACTCAGAGAAGTCTGCGAACAGCTGCCAAGTGCCTGAGCCACCCTCCACCTGCTGAGGTCGATCGGGAGTGAGGGTGACCGACAACCGATGGGACAAGCCCTGACCTGAGAATCCTTGGTCGGGGCCCCAAATGTTGGTTGTGGAGGTGGGGGGTTCCACCACAATGGGTGGCGCAGCCGGTTTCGGCCGAACAACCGGTGCCAGCTTCGGCTCCTCGACCACTACAAGGGTTGTTTCAGCCCTCGGTGACAACCACTTAATGGCGGGAAGACGATGAAAGTCGGCCTATTCGGTCAAAGGAGCTGCTGTACATTATCTCTCATAGAACCCGCCTTAATTTCGCCAAAGCCTATCCTCTGAAGAGGACGAAGACGAGATGAGTGCACCGGCCATTTCAAACTGCCGAGACCGCCAATGCCAGCGGGATCAGCTGGACTGAGAAGAGGTCCGAGACAGAGACCGAGACCTTCGGTGTTTCTGAGGGTGGGTCTGAGAGGAGTCGGGGGAAACCCACTCCTCCCTCAGTTCAGGGACCTTAACTGGGGACTCCAGCACAGGAGGCACCGGCAAGTCCTCGGTTTCCACCGGGGGAACCGGTGAAGAAGGGCTGTCGGCTTCTCCGGTCGACAGCCCATCCGACGGGTCGAGAAAAAACTCTCTGACGGCTGACCTGACGGGGACGCCATGAAGCCAGTGGCCTTAGCAGCAACCTCGACCGAAGTAGAGTGTCGACTATCCAGGGAAGGGGACCTCTCCCGCGAACGTCAACAGTGGGACTTACCCTTGGGGTACTTCTTTTTGGACCGAGAGGAATGCCCCGAAGGGCCTTCTCCCTTGGTGGAGAGGGATTGGCAAAACTCACTGAAAGAAGCTGTGTAGGAGGATTCCAAGGAGAGCGGAATAAATGTCGCTTCCTCCTCGAGGGCGATCATCTGCTGCAGCTGTTCCGCCGAGCCCGCAGCCGCGGACACTGCCCAACGGGCCTCCTTAGACTTAACCGGAGGATAACGTTTGCCGTCCCTAACAGTAACCGGCAGCGTGGTCCTCAAGACCAAAGCCGAAAAGGATCTGCACAACTCACAAGACTGTGATTCATGGCCGAGTCCGAGGCAATAAACGCACGTGGTGTGCGGATCGGTCCAGGACATCTTCTGCCCACAGGGGCACCTACGAAATTCGGGAGTCGATGGTCCATCGCAGCCGCCGAGGGAAGATAAAGACCAAGTCTTGTAAATCTTAAATAAGTTTCGATTAACCTCAAGAGTATGAATCCAGCCTAAAACACAGAGTGCCAAGGAGGGAACCTGAGCTTCCAAGCAGTAAGGAAGATCTGGCGTCATGGGGCGGAGCCGAGAGTTTTACCACCCAGGTGGGTGGGAGGAGCCAGCTTGAAGACCTTCCGGCAACATTTAAAGCGGCAAGGAACCTGCCATTAAGTGTGGATTGAACAACATATCCACGTCCTTAGAAATGTGCATTCTCCTTAATCAAGTTTGCAGTGGCTGCAGCTGTGGTTTCCATTTGCCTCTTAGCGCCCCCCAACTCCACTTTAACCTGTTCAACTGCCGTTTCCACCAGGGTAAGTCGGATGCCAAAAGAGTCCATCTTAGTGCTCAAATCAGTCACTACTGAGACCAGGCGCTGAAGTTTAGATCCAATTGAGGCCAAGGTTTCCTCGGTTTCTCCTGATGTCACAGCCCATGCGGATTTCTCCATGTTCCTGGGCTGAGAAGTCCCCACAGTTTTTCCTCCTGATCCTCCACCTTTTTCTTTGTGAGGATTACCAATTTTATGTTTCCAAACACACTCTTTACTTTTCCATTGAGAAACCTTCAAAATGTCCAATGTAAATCAGTGATATTTTAGTTTTTGCAAGGTTTGAGTATAGAGCTGATTAAATGTGTTGCCTCACAGCTCAGGCTCAACAGCACCCCCCAGCCGCACCACTCTTGTTTTGCCCAGTATCATTTTCTATATTTGCTATATAACAGGTGACCTCAGAGCCCTGAGCGGAAGAAGACCAATGAGTTGGCCGATTGCAGGGCAGCAGGGAGCTTATTCCATAGCAGGGGTGTGAAGTGGGGTGAAGGATCTGCTACCTGCAGTTGTCCTTGCCCTGGGTACCTCCAGTAAATATCTGCTGGAAGTTCTGAGCACCCTGACGGTCCTTTTGGGTTTAAGGAGGCAAGCAAGACTCTCGGACGGAGGGTCATGCAGTAGTTTGAAAGCGTGGCACAAGAGTTGATATTGGAGCCGATGGCCGAGTGAAGGCCAATTTAGGAAGGCTTGCACATCACAGTGATGCTCTCTGGGGTGGGACTTGGCTGCGAAGTGGGTAATCTTATTATATAGTGCCTGCATCCTGTTGAACTTCTGTTTAGGCAATGAGTGCAGGATAGAAGCGGCACTGTAACGCTGGGGAGTAGGACACTGTTGGCTATAGTTATTGGGGGGAGCATAGGAGGCATTTTTTCACTGAGAGGGTGGTGGAGTTGTGGAATGTGCTGCCCAAGAGGCTGGTGGAGGAAGGCACAATGGAGGGCTTCAAGAAGGGGTGGGACATGTACAAGGGGATTCTAAATCCAATGAAGACCCCTCTTGGGGGCTGGGGGGGTGGAATAGCGAGCAACCACTAGGTGGCTGGCTACCGAGCAGACATGACAGACCATTAGGCCTATTCTGCTGGCTTTTAGTATGTTATTCTCATTTCCTGAATCATTTGTGGACTCAGTCTATACAGACGCTCCAGTTTCTGAAGGGTTGACTTGGTGAGCATATCCACATGGGGCTTCATGGAGAAACACTGGGCCAGTACCAGGCCAAGGTATTTGAACTGGCTTACCACCTCAATCCCAGTGCCAGAAGAGGAGGTGAGGGCAAGGAGAGAGCTTCTGTCTGTGCAGTGACACCTGGAACCAAACAACATGGCTTTTGTTTTAGAGGTGTCAAGTAGTAGCAGATTCCCTTGGAGCCACGTTTCTAGTGTTCAGAAGTCTTCTTGAAGATGACTAGCCAGGTCAGTTACATTGGATGCAGTTCTATAGATCACCGCATCATCTGCGTACTGGACAATCGAACTGTCCCCGCAGTTAATGTGGAGGTTATTCACAAATAGTGAGAATAATAGGTGCCCCAAGATTGAACCTTTGGGCACCCATTCTTTAATGGAGCATTTCTTAGACAAGGTCCCCCTCCATCGCACCTGCTGGGTGCGGTCAGTCAGGTAATTGGTGAGCCAGACAAGGGAGTGCTGATCCAGATCAAGGCACTTCAGCTTAGCAAGAAGCAGAGCATGGTCCACCAGGTCGAAAGCCTTAGTTAGATCTATAAATAAAGCCCCAGTGGGTTCGCTGTTGTCAAAGGCCTCGAGGATGTCCATAGAGAATTTGATGAGGGCAGTGCTGGTCCCTTGCTTTTGCCTGAATCCATGTTGAGAACTGGCAAGCAGTTGGTTGGCCTCCAGATAGTCACGGAGCTGAACACAGATTAGTCTCTCCTGCATTTTAGCCAAAGGGCACAGGAGGAGATAGGCCTATGATTTTCAGCCAGCTCCTTGGGGCCTCCCTTGTGGATAGGTATAACACATGTTTCCTTCCACTTAGTGGGTACTACTCCTTCAAGGAAGGATCTGTTTACAATCCATGTTACTGGGAGGGCTATAGCTGGGACCACTGCTCTTAGGAGACGCGGGTCAAGGCCATCTGGGCCCGTGGAGCCTTTGGCCTCAACAGACTTCAGTAAGGGTAACACATCCTGGGGGTGTATTGTATTAGCTTTAGGTGAAATTCAGGGTGCATATATATCTGTTTGTCAGAGCCCCCTTGGCCAGAGGACGGGGAGAGGTTGGTCTTGTATTTTTCTAGGTCTGTGACAAACTTGTTAAAAATGTTAGCCACTTCCTGGGCATTACTTAGGGTTTGACCCTTGTGAGTGATGGGGCCCCGGGTGGGCTTGCTGTTGCCTTTCAGCAGGCAGCTGATTTAAGACCAAAAGGATTTTGGGTCTGTTAGGTTTGCCTGTTGAAGGGATTTAACAAACTCCCTTTTAGCCTCCTTGATCTTTTTTTACATTGGTTTCATAGTGCTCTGTAGGCAGACCAGTCTGAGGTGAGACGAAGACTTGTGCTTGTGCCAGGCTTTATCACGCTGGAACATCAGCCGTTTTAACTTGGGGATGATCCACTTGTAATTACTCCGCTTTACCTTAAGCTTTCTGATAGGGGCAAACAGGTTGGCCGCAGAGGTGAAGGCACGCTGGAAGAATTCCAGGGCCTCATCAATAGAGGGGAGGATCTTTAGAGGGGACCAGTCTTGGTCATATAGGTACCTTTGGAAAGTGGCTGCAGATAACTTTGAGACGTCCCTGGCTGTAAGTAGTCTTGGGTGGACTTCAGGTGGGTGGTTTTTCCATACACAGAAAATTGGGGAGTGATTGCTCAGGGCATCAACCAACGCCCCGGCAACCTGGATACTGAGTGGGTTGGATACCAGGACCCAGTCAAGGGTGGTGTGGTTTCCAGTTTTTGCATTGTGCCTAGTGGGTACCGTGATGATTCAGGACAGGCGGGCATCCAGGAGGATTGCCTTTAGTGCCTACTCTGTCAGGAGCCCAGTTCAGGTTGAAGTTGCCCAGTATTGTTTCAGGGGTAGGGTGTTCAGCCAATTCCTTGGAGACTGCCTCAAGGGCTTGGGAGGCCAAGTTAGGGGATTATATAGGCAGCCAACGAGTAGAGTCTTAGCATGCCCTAAGGTGACCTTGAGAAGTACTGATTCGCCCCAATACTGCCAGTGTAGGGAAGCATAACAGGAGACACCTGGAGGGAGTTTTTGGTGTATATAAGCACGCCGCCTCCTTTCCTTCCAGCTCTAGCCTTCCTGAAGGCATTAAACCCCGGTATGTCAACCTCATGGGGTAAGATGTGTGGTTATAGCCAAGTTTCAGAAATTGATAATATGTCTGGTTTGTACATATTCACCCAGCCCTGTAGTGCAGAGATTTTTGGCACAGATTGCAGACATTCATATGTGCCAATTTTAGTCCTGAGTGAGAGACACAATTGGAGTTAGAGGGGGACCCAATGGTGAAATTGGCAACTGGCGAGGCCAGGGTTCGGGTGGACACCACCAGCTAAAAGAAGGAGGATGGATAGGACCAGCTTCATACATCTATACATATATAGATATATATATATATATATATATATATATATATATATACACACAGATATATATATATTATGTTGGCATGGTAGTGCCACTATAGTTAGGGTTGAGTACCCCATTTAAAGTTTAATCTAAAATTTGGCACCTTAATAACTTTGCCACCATAGGATGGATTTGCCTGAAATTTGGAATGCATGGTCTGGTACCATAGATCTATGGATCTGGCAAGTTGCATTTTGGTCAGATGTACGGTTGCGGAGCTACAGAACAACCAAAAAAAAAAAAAAAGCATAAATTACGTTTTTTGCGCATTTCTTTACTAGTGCCTACAGGTCGCACGATTTGCACGATCAGTCCAAAAACTTCCGGGAACATGCAGCTGGGGTCCCTGATGTGCCTTTTGAAGATTTCGTGAAAAAATATTAAACTGTTCAAAAGTTATTCAAAAAACACTGACTCCCATTATAGTCTATGGGAAAAGTTAACAAAAAATATGTGACAGTGTTGCAAATGCCGTTTTTACTGTCGCAGATTACCCTTTTACTTTAGCAAATCCGCCATTTCCTTTTTCAGTTGGTGGTCAGAAAAATGCTTGGCGTTTAAATTTGGAACCCTCTAGGGACACAATTCTTGTTGTGTTCATCTAGTCGGGTCCCGAGGATGCTAGCCATGTCTTTGTTTGGGGTAAAACACTCCAGAAATATGTTTTTCAAATTTTTTTAAAAAGTAGTTTTGTGATTTTTTTTTTTTTACGAAAGTGTCGTTATGTGCTAAAGAAATTTGCGAAAGTATGCCCAAAACAATGGGAAATCTTTGCCACCCTGCTGCAAAACAACAGTTTGGTCTTTCGGGCTAAAATTTTCAGGGAAAACAGCCAACAACCCACAGATGTGCCTTTTGGTGGTTTGGTGCCAAAATATAACAGGGCTGCAAAGTTACACCACTCGAAGTTGATGATTTTTCACATAGGATAAAATTACGGCGTTCACTGCTTCGGTCCGTTATCTTCAGCGGTGTGAATCTGGACTTTGTATCATAAACATGCTTAGCCCCCGCTCCAAGTGCAATACTAGCCTTGAAAGTCATTAATAATGAGATTTTAATTTTTTCTATGTCGCAGTTCGTGAGATAAGCAATTTAGTATTCAAGTGCTAATTTTCTGGTCTGAGGGACAGTATTATGGACACATTCTTTGTATTCATTGTGCTTCTGAAAGCACCTTTTTGGGACAAACAGCATGTGAGTTTGTGTTACTGTTACCGTTTCCGTCACTGCTTCCTTTTGTGTCACCGTTGGCGATGTTTGCGTTACCATTTGCGCTTCCTTTACCGTTCTCGTTAGCGTTTCCATTTGCGTCACCGTGTGTGTCAACATTTGCATTTCCGTTTGCGTTACTATTTACTTTGTCGTCACCATTACTGTTACCATGTGCGTTTGCGTTTCCAATTGTGTTACTATCTGCGTTTGCATTTGAATTACCATTAAGTGTTTGTGTTTGCATTCCCGTTGTCGCTTGTGTTACCATTTCCTTGTGTCTCGGCCGTTACCGTTTGCATTACCGTTTCCCTTACAGTTTGCATTACCATTTCTGTTTGCGTTTCTGTTTCCACATACCATTCACTATTTATAGTGCACATTCTCAAAAAGAAGGGAAATTCATGGCAAAAAAAAAAATCTGTTTAATGCATCAGTTAGGGTTGTTCCACAGTGACAAAAGCGAGGAGATCTGGTGTTACGGTTACCACCCCTTGTACCCCACACCCACCCCGCCCCCACCAACAGGCACTGGGGTGTGCGTTGGGGTCGTCGGGCCTAACTCTCACCCCATTCTCCTATTCTGACCACCTCAGCTCATTTACACATGGAATGGGGTGAGGGGCAGATACACTAACGCACACCCGATGCCTGTTGGGGTGGGGACGGTATGCGGGGTGGTAACCCTAATGGCTTTCTCGCTTTGTCGCTGGGGCAACACCTCATGATGCATTAAACTGAGTTTTTTACCATGAATATATAAATATACACAAACACACACTGCAAAAACTTTGTTAATGCACCAAGGGTTGAAGCGACAAAAGTAGGGAAATGTGGTATTAGGGTTTCCAACCATAGCACCCCATCACCACCCAGACAGCAACAGGAAAAACCATTATTGTTTCACCTCTCCTGCATCTTTGCTAATCAGGCATGGGATGTGCCTTGGGATTGTCAGCCCTAACGCTCACCCCATCTGACCATGAAAGAAGCCGAGATGTGTAGAGTATATGAGAATGGGGTGAGCATTAGGGCTGACAACCCCAAGACATACCCCATGCCTAATCAGCAAAGACGCAGGACAGGAGAAATAGCAATGTTTTTTCCTGTTGCCATCTGGTGCGGTGTTAGGGTTGAAGTGACAAAAGTAGGGAAATCTGTTAGGATTTCCAACCCTAACTAGTGCATTGACATAGTTTTTGCAAAGAATTTCCTTACTTTTGAGATAGTATAATTGTATCATTTGTCTGTGGGAGTGCAAGGCCCATCCCATCCCTCTTTAGATGTGTACGTACAGTATATGTTGCTTTGGAAGTGCAGGGCCTGGAGGGCCCTGTGCTTGTATTTGAAATAAAACAGGGATGAAATTGTCAGCATAGCCTTCTGATTACCCCACCTCATGAACACAGTAATGAAAATTTTGAAATCCCTGCCAAAATGCGATTCCACGCCACAGGTGCAAAACACACAGCTTGGCCAGGGTTTGAAAAATTACAGTTGTCACGTTCATCAGGTCATGTAAAAAGATGTCTATGTTGACAATTTCGAGTCAAATTATTTAAAATTGCCAATGCTGCGAGGGAGTGTAGCAAAATTTCAACGACTGTGCATAACTTTAGCATTTTCACATATTTTGACCTCAAAATCTCAACATAGCCTTCTTATGACCCCACCTGATGAACTCGAGCAGTGAAAATGTTCAAATCCCGCCCGAAGCGTGCTTTTGCCAAGCAACAGTGAAATTGCCTCTCCAACTGGAATTGCATACTTCCACTGCCACTGTTATAAGGTGGGGTCTCATAAAGGCCATGTTGAAAATTTGGTGTAAAAATATGAAAAAATGGCAAAGCTTAGCGCAAAAGTTGAAAATCCCATTGAAATACATTGATTCACCATACAAAAAAGATCTTGTTACGTGACTCGTCATATGAAACAAGATATAAAACAAGAATCTTGTTTCATATCACGCGATATGAAACAAGAATTATAATGTTTAAAAAAAAAAAAAACAGTTTAAGGGCATTTCATAACAGATAAGTGAAAAATACAGCCAAGGGGTCCCGATAAGCAAGCTACATGTGTTGGTTCCTTCCCAGAATATCATTTTTGAGGGTTTCCAAATTTGAATTTTGAGTCAAAACTGAAAATATGATGGCAGCCAAACAAAAAAGGATTTTCCTCAAATGAAAAAGGATGATGTCAATACAAAAAATAATTCCTTTTTTGTTTCATACAGCCATCTTGAGGTGCTTACTGAGCATGCACAGAACCCATTTATGAAAATGTTAAATTGGAATAACTTTGGAAAGGATTAGTTTTTTTTCACCAAACCAACAAAAGGCACATCTGTGAGTCAGCCCCTTTCTACTCCAGAATTTTCAGGCCAAAATTCCAAACTGCTTGGGCTGTAGCCAAATTCAAAGAAATCCTATTCAAATCAATGTGGAGAAAACTATGAAAAATTCACTTTTTCACTATCCAGATCTGGGAAAACAGCATATCCAACCAGAACGAAACTTGGCAAATTCAGAGATCTACCACGAGATCGCACGTGCAAATTCGTTATCAGTTGCGAAGATATTAAAGGTCAAAATTTCGAGTTTAACATAGAAACCCCAGTTCAACCCGTAACAATAGTGCCACTATAACATATTTATATATCATGTGTGAGTCTCTTTTCAGGAAGATAAAAGAGGTATCTCACCGACTACATGTGAGATATCACTGATATCTTCAAGTTGGGTATGTCACAATGGATACCTTTTCATGCAGGGTATGTCACAAAAGGTTTCAAACTCATTTAGTACATGTTCGACCTCAGTAGCAGTACTAACCGTATTCAAATGCAAATAACTTTAAAACATAAAATTATAGCCTGGTACAGTAAGCATGAAAGTTGTTCAGCACAGAAAGATCTACAAAATCAGTGGTGTTTCATTTATAGAGTACAGTTACGTAAAAAGTTACCTTTACAGTAGATCTTCAAGAGAAGCTCTTGCAGCAGGTTTCACATCGAGGACTGACAGCGGTTCCGGCAACTTTTTCTCTAGTAGTACTGACATGGGAAGGCCCCCTGTGGCTCCACCCCAGCGTCTACCTACATAAGGGAGGAGTTCCCCACGTGCTCCAGTTCTTGAACACCCCCACCCTATCAGGCAAGAAAACGATAGGCAAGATGAGAACTGACTGTCAATGGACAACCCGTCTAAGATGAAAAAATACCGACCTGAAAAGGGCCTGATCCCTGGGGGAAGGTGGGCAGGAAATATACCTGCTGCAGCTGCAAGAGCTTCTCTCGAAGATCTACTGTTAAGGTAATTTCTTATGTAATTGTACTATCTTACTTAGAGGAGAAGCTCTTGCAGCAGGTTTCACATTGAGGACTGAGTCCCAAGCAGTATAAACCTATAACAACCCGGGGCGGGGGAGAGAACAGAAGGAAAAGGACAGCAAAGAAAGGAAGATTCCTCAGGAAACCAGGCCTTGCAGAACCGCGAGGCCAAACCCTGCTCTGTGTCTGGAAATGATGTCGAGGCTATAGTGCCTGACGAAAGTATGGACAGAACTCCAGGTAGCGGCAGCACAAATATCTGCCATCGGTACCTTCTTCAGTGTTGCAAAGGAAGTAGCGATAGCCCTGGTAGAGTGAGCTTTAATTGGCCCCGATGTCGACCTATTATGCTTCTCATAACAGTAGGAAATGCAGTGAACCAACCAGCGCGAAAGCATCTATTTGGTGACCGGGCGACCTACAGATCATTGGGCAAAAGAAACAAAGAGCTGATCAGACTTCTGTCCACCTTGGTTCTAGCTAGGTAACATCTGAGAGCCCTGTGAATGTCAAAGGAATGAAGCAGGGCCTCTCCCCTGTTGGAGTGCACTGGATAATAGACCGTGAGCTGAACTGACTGATTCAAAGTGAGCTCTGAAACCACTTTCGGTAAGAACTTCAGATTGGTGCAGAGATCAACCCTGTCCTTGTGGAAGACAAGGTAGGGTTCTTTACATATGAGTGCATGAAGTTCCGAAATGCGCCTTGCCGAAGTAATTGCTACCAAAAATACAGGTTACTCACCTGTAACAGGAGTTCTAGGAATCGTATATGTTGTTCATCCACACTGCCCAGCAGGTTCCTTGCCACTTTAAATCTTGTTGGAAGGTCTTCAAGCTAGCTCCTCCCACCCACCCGGGTGGTAAAACTCTCAGCTCCGCCCCATTATACCAGATCTAGCCCGCTGGAAGCCAGGTTGTGCATTGAAACCGGGAAGGCCGGGTGGGTCGTGTGGATGAACAACATATACCATTCCTAGAACTCCTGTTACAGGTGAGTAACCTGTATTTCTAGGGACATGGATATGTTGTTCATCCACACTGTCTGGCAGACTCCTAGAAGTTCTCCGGGAGGAGGGAGGCGAGGTGCACACCCCCTACTTGGGAAATAAAGACTGGAGGACCGAGGCCCCAAAACCAGCAACACGGTGTGACTCAAGGTCGATGTGGTAGTGGGTGATGAAGGTGTGTGCCGACTTCCAGGTAGCAGCCCTGAAGATTTCCTGGATAGGGATGTCCTGAAGCAGCCACCGATGCAGCGGTATGGCGGTAGAATGAGCCTTTATCCCTCTGGGAGGCTTCATGCCCTCAACCTATAGAAGAGATCTATGCAGGAGGCGACCCACCTGCCTATCATCCACTTGGCTGCAGGTCTGCCAGGTGCGGCTTCAAGCGTGGGTGACAAACAGCTGGCGAACCTCTCAGAACTTCAGCTATCCGCTCCTATAGTAGCGGCTCTTCTAGGGTCCAAGTATGGAGCCTATATTCGGCCTCCGAGGCGTGACTGGGGTAGAACACCGGCAGAGTCAACACCTGGTTATGGTGAAACTCCGACACCACCTTCGGAAGGAATTTCGGGTGGGGGGGTGCAGGACAACCTTGTCCCTGTGGAAGGCCAGATAAGGAGACTCGATGGAAAGCGCCTGGAGCTCTCCCATCCTTCTGGCTGACGTGATAGCCACCAAGAAGGCGGTCTTCCACAACAAGTGAGAGATGTCACACCTGTGCATCGGTTCGAATGGCTTGCCCATGAGCTTAGCCAGTACCAGCAGTAGATCCCACGGAGGTGGAGGTTCTCGCACCGGAGGGGAAGTATGATCAAGGCCTTTGAAAAAGCGCCCGACCACCTTCTCCTGTGCCACCGACTGCTTCCCGGCCCGCGCCCGGTAAGCAGAAATGGCTGCCAGGTGCACCTTAAGGGTCGTCGACCGAAGCCCTTGCTGAGAAAGGGACCACAGGTAGTCCAGAATGCTTGCCAAGGAACAGGAAGGGTCTAGGCCCTTGCCCTGACACCAAATGGAGAATCTCTTCCATTTGAAGGCGTAGCATTTTCTGGTCGACTCCTTACGGGACGCCTCAACAATGCTGAGAACCTCACTGGAAAGACCCAAGGCCTGGAACTCTAGCCGCTCAGGAACCAGGCCATCAGGTGCAGGGATTGAAGGTCCAGATGGAATACCTTCCCCTGATTGGCTGAGATCAGGTCCAGGCGGGCTGGAAGCCGCCTCGGGAGCCTGGAGCTGAAACTGAGGAGATCTGGATGCCAGAACTGGCGGGGCCAGTCTGGGGCTACCAGAATCACCTGCGCCTTGTCACTCTTTGCCTTGAGAAGCACCTCGTGGATCAAGGGAAATGGGGAAAGGCATAGAAGAGGCCCGGGGTCCACGGCCTCGAGAAGGCATCCCCCTGCAGCGAGCCCTGCTGAGGGGGGCGGGCATGAAACAGTCTCAGCTTCGCATTCTCCTGGAGGCAAACAGGTCCACCTGAGGCATGCCCCAGTGGAGAACAGATCTTGTACTACCTCCGGCGGGAGACCACTCGTGGGGACGCAGCCCCTATCTGGCTTAGGGCATCGGGCCAGAGTGTTGGAGGCTCCTGCCACATGGATGGCAGGAGATCCGCCTCAGGCTGCGCACGAGTGACCAAATGCAGAGAGCTTCCCTGCACAGAGGCATGGAGTGCGTCCCGCCCTGGCAGTTTAGGTAGTACATGGTCGTGGTATTGTCCGTCTGGACCTGAACCACCTGACCCCGTAGAAACGGAGCAAAGGCGGTGAGGGCTAGACGAACCGCTCGAAGCTCCAGCAGGTTGATGTGGCATCGGGACTCCCGAGGGGACCAGAGGCTGTGCGCTCTGTGCTCCCCCAGATGGGCACCCCAACCCATCAGAGAGGCATCGGTCGATAGAGAGAACATCGGCTCGGGGCAGACAAACGGGATACCCTCCTGCAGATGTGCTGGAATGGTCCACCACTGGAGAGCATTCCACATCCCCTGGGTCACTGTCACTAGCTGATCCAGAGGATCGAGTGCTGTGACCATTGGCTGGCCAGTCCCCATTGAAGGGAACGCATGTACCAACAGGCCCAACGGACCATGCTGGTGCAGGCCTCCATGAGGCCCAGGAGGCACAGCAAGTCCCAGGCAGGGCGCAATTGCCCAACCTGAAATGATTGGGCAAAGGAGGAAAGAACTTCGGCCCTGTCCGCCAGAAGCCATGCTCTCGCTCACAGAGAGTCAAGCTCTGCCCTGATGAATTGGATCACTTGCTTTGGCACAAGTTCCAACTTGGCCTCGTTGATGAGTAGGCCAACCTGAGAGCAAACCTGGAGGGCCAGATCCCTGGACCGCTCCATCTCCGGTATGGAGGAGGCCGCAATCAGCCAGTCGTCCAGGTAAGGGTACACCCGGACCCTTTGGCGCCGCAGGAATGCTGTCACCACTGCCATGCGTTTGGTGAAGACCCTGGGAGCTAGAGAAAGGCCGAAGGACATGGCCCGGAACTCATAGAGGGACCTCTCTGCTCTGAAGCGGAGGACTCGCTGGTGGGACGGACGGATTGGGACGTGAAAGAACACGTCCTGGAGGTCCAGAGAACAGAACCACACACGTTGTTCCAAGGACGGAATGATCTGAGCCAGAGTGACTATCCTGAAGGTTCGAGACCTTAGGAACCTGTTCAGGTCATGCAGGTCTAGAATGGGGCGCCAGCTTCCCATCCATTTCGGGACCATAAAGTACACGGAAACAAACCCTGGGTCTGGTGCAGGATCCGTCACCTTCCTGATCACCTCCTTCTGGAGAAGCAGGGCAATGTTGGCTCGACGGGCCAACAGAGAGGCTGCGGACCCCGTAGCCCCCCATGGGGCGACGGCTCGGAAGAGCGGGGCCTGCTCGAACTCCAGAGGCAGACCCTTTCCTACCACTTCCAACACCCAGCGGTCCGTGGTCACAGCGGACCAGGCGGAAAGAAAGTGGCGGAGCCATCCCCCCATGGGGGGAACCCAGGGGGAAGCGACGCGGCTGGGGGCGACACCCCTCAACCCGTCACTGGGCAGGCTTGGAGGAAGGACCTGCCAAGGGACCTCCTGGGCCTTTTCCTCCCGGCTTCCTGCTGCAGGAAGTGGCAGGCTTGGCTTTGGGGTGCCAAGTGCGAGCCTGCTGGCCCTGATGCTGGTGTTGCTGGGCCGGACATGCCGCAGGGGCAGAAGAGCGAAAGGGCTTATGCTGCTGCCGGCGGCCTTTGTCCTTCTGGGCAGACATGACCGAGTCCAAGGTGGCATTGGACTTCTCAATAATTTGGAGGTGGCCTTCCACCCCAAGCCCGAACAAGTCAGCACCCAGGAAGGGGACGACTGCCAGCTTATGCTGGGTATCCGCCATGAAGGTGAAGATCCGCAGCCAAGCTCTGCGGCGCATGGCCACTGCAGCTGCTACTGACCAGGCACAGGAGTCTCCAAAATAGAGTGCCGTTTGGAGCTGCTGTTTCGCCACTGCCCTTCCCTGATCCCGAACCTGCTTGACCGTAGTCTGGAGGTCAGCCGGGAGATGAGGGATCGCCTCATCCAGGGAGCCCATAAGGGCGTGGGAGAAGTGCGCCATCGGTACGGTCGAACTGGCCTGAGGGAGGACGGAGCGTACACTTTACGCCCGGCATAGTCCAGCTTTTTGGACTCTGTCAGGTGGCTTGTCCACATCCCTGGTGTTCCCAGAACGCCAGAACACACTATCGGTAATCAACCCCTCCACAGAGGGGTGCTCCGAGAAACCAGATAGTGACCCAGTGGGGACCGCGTACTTCCTGGCCATCCTGGCCGAAGGCACAGGACAAGAAGCCAGCTGCTGCTATAACTCCAAGGCTGGGCCAACAATGGTTTCAGCCACCGGAAAGGCCTCCGTGGGGGAATCCCCTCGGTCCAGTATCTCCGTGAGGGGATACTTGGCCTGCTTGGATACGGGCTCGAGCTGCATCCCAGTGGACTCTGAGATGAGCCGAAGCAAACCCATGAACGAGGATGGGCTCTCGTCCATCGACTGTCCCCCCGGAGGACTCCAGGTCAGGGGGCCTGAAGAACAGGGAAGAGTCGTCATCAGACTCCGAGGAGTCTGCGAATAGCTGCCTAGGGCCCGAGTCACCCTCCACCTGCCAAGGACGGTCGGGAGTGAGGGTGACCTGACAACCGTGGGCAGTCCCTAACCCGACCGAGAATCCTCGGTCGAGCTAATTGGGTTGTGGGCGGGGTTCCACCACAAATCGGTGGGGCAGCTGGTTTGGCCAATAACGGTGCTGGTTTGGGCTCCTCGACCACCGCAGGGGTTGTTTCGCCTTTCAGGTGACAGCCACTTAATGGCCGGGGAAGGCGACGGCATCGGATTGTTCCCGGTCAGAAGGAGCTGCTGCCACATTAAGTCCTCACAGCATCAACACAATTTGCGCTGAAGCCTTTCCTCCGAGGAGGAAGAAAATGAGGATGAGCGGCGCCGCCGCTTTCCTCGGTGCAGAGACCGAGACCGCCAGTGTCGACAGGATCGGCTGGACCGAGAAGAGGTCCGAGACCGTCGGTGTTTCCAAGGTTGGGTCTGGGAGGGAGCGGGGGAAACCCGTTCCTCCCTCTGCTTGGGAGCCTTAACCGGGGACTCCAGCACAGGAGGCACAGGCAAGTCCTCGGTTTCCACCAGGGGAACCGGTGAAGAAGGGTTGTCAGCTTCTCCAGTCGATAGCCCGCCCGACGGGTCGAGAAAAATCTCGACCGCGTCGACAGGTGTCTTGGCCGGCTGACCTGACAGGGACTCCATGAAGCCAGTGGCCTTAGCCGCAACCTCGACCGAAGTCGACAGTCGACTGTCCGGGGAAGGGGACCTCTCCCGCTCCCACGAACGCCGACAGTAGGACTTACCCTTCGAGTCCTTCTTCCTGGACCGAGAGGAGTGTCCTGATGGACCCTCACTTTTCATAGAGAGGGACTGGCAAAGCTCCTTAAAGGAAGCCGTATAGGAGAAGCCCAAGGAGAGCGGGATAAATGCCGCGACCAAGGAAGACCAAGATGCGGCTGGCGCCCTCCTCCTCGAGGGCGATCATCTGTTCAAGTTGCTCAGTCGCCGCAGAAACCGCCCAACGGGCCTCCTTCGACTTCACCGGTGGTACATGTCTCTCGGGGTGCCCAAGTTGGAGCCTGGCAGCACGGTCTTCGAGGACATTTGCTGAGAAGGACTTGCACAAATCGTAGGCCTGCAGATCGTGGTCAAGCCTGAGGCAGTAGATGCACGTGGAGTGCGGATTGATCCTAGACATCTTCTGCCCACATGGGCACACGAAAACTGAGTCGATTTGTCCGCCATCGTAGAAGGAAGAAACAGACGAAGTCTAGTAAACTTTAAAATTAGTTTCGGGTTAACCGAAGAGTTTGGATCCAGTCTAAACGCAGAGCGCTAAGGAGGGAACCTGAGCTTCCAAGCAGTAAGGAAGATCTGGCGTCATGGGGAGGAGCCGAGAGTTTTACCACCCGGGTGGGTGGGAGAAGCCAGCCTGAAGACCTTCCCACAAGACTTAAAGTGGCAAGCAACCTGCTGGACAATGTGGATAAACAACATATCCATGTCCCTAGAAGCAGAGTTTTCCAGGAAAGGAAACGGAGCTCCGACTTCATAGCCGGCTTGAAAGGGGGAAGAGAAAGCTTCTCCAGGACAAACAGGAGATCCCAAGGAGGAACAGGTCCCTGATGGGAGGTCTGATATGGAGAATACCGCGCAAAAAGGCTTTGGAAACCTCCATCTGAGCTACCGTCTTACCTGACACAGATGAATGGTAAGCAGAGATGGCGGCCAGGTGTACCTTGATGGAGGAACAGCGGAGGCCTTTCTCGTAAAGAGAAAGCAAGTATTCTAGGACAGTATTAACCGGACAGACCAATGGATCCACTCACTTGGCTGTGGCCCCAATGCAGAAATGTTTCCACTTCATAGCATAAGTGGCCCTGGTGGCAGGTTTCTGTGCCTCAACCAACACCTAAGCGACCTGATCAGACACCCCGAAATGGACCTTAGCTAAGTCCTGAGGAGCCAGGCGTGCAGATGAAGAGAATGCAAGTTCAGGTGCAACAGGGACCCCCTGTCCTGCGATAGTAGGTGCGAGGAGAGAGGAAGAGACACTGGCGACTCTGCCGCTAGACGCTGTAGTAAGGGAAACCAAATTTGATAAGGCCATAGCGGAGCAATCAAGATAATGGTAGAAGGTTCTGACTGAGCCTTGAGAAGGACCTTCTGAAGGAGGGGAAAGTGAGGGAAGGCATACAGGAATTTCCCACTCCAACAGAGGGACAACGCATCTTGCCAAAAAGCTCCAGGCTCTGGACCTAGCGAGCAAAAATTGGGCAGTTTTGCGTTGGACTGTGACGCGAAAAGGTCCACCTCTGGCGTCCCCTATAGACGGAAGATGCGATCAGCACTCTCTTAAAGCAATTCCCATTCGTGGGCTTGTGATCTTGTCCTGCTGAGCGTGTCGGCTAGCACGTTTTGAAGCCCAGGAACATGCACTGCTGTCAAAAACAGACGATGCTCCAGGGCCCAATCCCAAACTCACATGGCTTCCCTGCAATGGGGATAGGAATGTGTGCTGCCCTGTTTGTTGATGTAGAACATCACCGAAGTGTTGTCTGTCCGCACCAAGAGATGGCCCGGCGCTAAGACCGAGGTCAGGGCTTGTAGTGCATAAAGCACAGCTCATTTCCAGGACACTGATGTGCAGGTTCGCTTCTTTGGGAGACCAGGAACCCTGGAATGATGGTTTCTAAGTGTGCGCCTCATCCCTGGACGAGGCGTCCGTGGTCAGAGAACTGGGGCCTCCCCAGACTGGAAGGGATGCCTCCAGCAGATTTACGACTGACATCCACCAGCGAAGCTCTCGGCGGACTGGCTCCGATATTCTGATCAAGGCATCCAGGCTGTCTGAAGTTTGATCCCACTGGACTCTCAGGGACCACTGAATGGTACTCATGCGCAGACACACCAGAGGGACTGAGACTATGACAGCAGCCTGAGGAGGAACCAAGCCGGCACCTTTGAGGCTGACGAGATCTGCGACGCAATGATCCGAATGTGATCCGCTCTGTCGGAGGGAAGAAAAACCTTCCCATGAGTGGTGTCCAGAAGAGCTCCGATGAACTGGAGAGTCTGAGTAGAGGACAGATGAGACTTGTCCTTGTTTATGGTGATTCAGAGACTCTGAAAAAGTGAGATGGAATCCCTGATAGTTTCCGACAGGCAAAGCCAGGAGGAGCCAGTCGTCCAGGTAAGGAAACACAAAGTGGCCCCGTCTTCAAAGTGCCGCGGCCACGACCGCCAGGCATTTGGTGAAGACCCTGGGGGCCGAGGAAAGACCGAAGGGGAGGACTCAGAACTGATAGTCCTCATCTTCGAACCAGATCCTTAGGAAATCTTCGATGGCCTCTGGCGATGGGAATATGCAAGTAAGCATCCTGCATGTCCAGAGACGCCAGCCAATCTCCTGCCGAAATGAGAGGGAGGAGAGTAGGAAGACAAACCATCTTGAATCTCTTGTAGGAGACCCACAGGTTTAGGATCGCTGAGGTCCAGAATGGGTCTGAGATCCCCGGACTTCTTCAGAACAAGGAAGAAGTGGGAAAAGAACCCTTTCCCTGATTCGGCTGGTAAAACCGGCTCGATGGCCCTTTTGTCCAGCAGGGAAGAGATCTCTGGCCGGATCAGAGCTCTGTGCTTCCTTGGGTATCAGGATGGGGGCGGTGGTCTGTCCGTAGGAATGGATTCAAACTCTATGGAGTGCCCGAACTCCAGGAGCTCCAGTACCCACTGGTCGGAGGTCACCTGACCACGCACCCGTGTAGAGTGGCGGCCTCCGACCAGCTCCTCTGGTTGAGAGACCAGAGAAGGGGGTCGCCTAAATAGTCAGGCATTTTGGGGGTGAGGGAGGGAGGCGGCAGTGGCTACTTTAGGTGGTCTAGAGGTGGAAGCCACAATGCCTGGCTCTGCCTCTATGACCAAAAGCCCCTGCTGTGCGTGCTAAAGCAAGAAGTTGCTGTGGCTACAGTGTCTTCATGGCCAAGTAAAAACGGGCTTGCAAGCTCGCCCCTGTTTCGGGCGGTACATGGGCACGGCGGAGGAAGAATGAGGACACTTCCACGTCACCCGGGTGACGTCCTCAAAGGTGTCGACCATGGAAGGGACGAACATCGGCTTTGGGTCTTTTGGACGGAGGTATTTAGCCAGCTGCAGTCGCTCAGAGTCCAGGGCCTCAGTGTCCCAACCCATGTTGGCCTGGATGTGCCTTAATCACCTCCATGCAGCTGGGATCATCCGGAGGGGATTTAGGTAGACCCTCCGTGTCCCCAAGGTCTGGCTCAGAGTAGGCATTCGAGGAAGAAGAATCGGAGTCCACATAGGAGTCTGAAGAGGAGGGGGGCTACGCCTCTTCCTTTTGTGCCTCTTGTCCGGAGGAGGCGAGGGAGAGCAGGAGGAGCTACTGGACCTATCCCTGCTAGATTTCTTTGTACATTTCTTAGGAGGGGCACCTCATCCCCCCATTCCCCGGTTCAACTGGGGCTGGAACCAGTACCGGAGTGGAAGGAGGTGCACCCGCCGGCAGATCTTTCTTAACTGTATCCCACCAATGGGTGAAGAGCTCCTTCACTTGAGAGAGGTGTAATCTGGGAGATTCAGGTGTAGGTGAAGGAGCACCTGAGCCTGCACCGGCGTCGGCACCACCATCTGGGGAGACCAGCATCAGCCTAAGGGTTGGGGGGGGAAGCTGGGGCGGCGTCAGCACCACTGTCGCCAGTGTCCGGTATCGGTCGGACTGGTGATCGCGGAGAAGGGGTATCTGAGTCGACGTCGGGTGGACCACAACCGGTGGTGGAAGAACCGTCGCCGGCATCGGGCCCGAGGGAGTCACGGGAGCCCTTCTCCTTGTGGGCCAACTAACATCCTTCGGTGTCGTGAGCCTTGTGACGGTTGGCCTTATGGCTGGCGGACTTCTCAACTGAGTGCTGGTCAGTAGCCAGTGGCTGGCATCAGTCGGAGTCCCGAGATTTGGGAAGCAAGGAGGAAGCCCAGCCACCCGAAGACCCGGAGGCCTTTCTCGACTCCCGGGTGTCGGCCTTCAAAGAAGCAGCAGAGCGGGAGGAGACCTTACCTGCACCCTTTGATTTCTCAGTGGGCTGAGAAACTTTCAGCAGTTGAAGAGAAGCAGGCCTGGAGACAGCAGAAGAAGGCTTTAGGGCTGTGAGGCAGGAATCATGCCCAGACGACCTGGACTTTGAGCCCGAAGACCACTGTTTTGAGTGAGACCTTCCCCCGTCTTGCTCCCGATGCTTGTGAGGCTTGTGGGCTGGAGGAGGATCAGATTCTCCCTAGGAGAAGGCCCGTTCCATAGCGTAAAACATCCCCCCAGCCTGCTTTGCACCCATCCCAACCTCCTCACACCCAATGGCACCAGTGCCATCCTTCTAACCCCAAAACAAGTAAAACATCCCCCAAGCCAATCAGCCCCTTCCCCACCCTCTTTTTTACACCCACTGGCAGTCATGCTATCTGTCTCCGCCCAAAACAAGTAAAACATCCTCCAGCACACTTAGCTCCCATCCCTACTCTCCCCTTCACACCCTCTGGAACCTGTGCCACCCATCTCTCCTCAAAACAAGTAACCTCCCCAGCCCATTTAGCACCCATCCCCACCCTCTGGAACCCATGCCATCCTTCTCCCCTCAAAACAAGTAAAACAACCCCAAGCCCACTTAACCATCCCCACTCTCTCCTTCACACTCACTGGCATCCATGCAATCCTTTCCCCCTTAAAACAAGTAAAACATCCCCCAAGCCAATCAGCCCCCCCCAAACACCCACTGGCAGCCATGCCATCCATTTCCACCCAAAACAAGTAAACCATCCCCAGCCCACTTAGCACCAATCTCCAATCCTCCCCTTCACACCCATTTATTAAGTAAAATCCAGCACTGGGCAAATAGCATAACCTTCCCTCCACCTTGGCTGACCACATCTATGAAAGCAAAAAAAGAAAATGTTAGTCACAAAATGCACTAACCGTGCATACCTCTGGATTTAAGTTATAATCTTTTTTTTCTTTTATGTGTGACTGGGCCATTCATGGCCATTTTGGGCCCAAAATTTCAGGGTATCCAAGTTGCCATCACACCTCACAAGCACATCAACTGCACCTTGTGAATGTGACCAAAATGTGTACGGGGTGGTTGACCCACAAAAATACATTCTGTGTTTTGTGCCCAATTAACAAGGTGCTCCTAAAGTGGTCATGAGTGGCATGTTGCAACTTGGACACCTTAACAATATGGGCCAACAGTAGTCCATTTATGACTAAATGAACCAAAAAAAAAAAAATTTGGAGAAAAACATGGCCCATATGTGAGCACATATGTGCATTTCAGGACTTCTGGTTCTCCCCAGCTTCCCCACTGCAAGGTTGGTGGCCAAGGGGGGTGTAAGTGGCAGGGTTGGGCACCTGCTGCTAATGACCGAAACTCTGGCAGATGGATGGATACCAGTAGTAGGTTGGGCACCCACCTTTTGTTTGCAAAGACAGTTTTCATGACTCAAAATAGCATGAAAATGACATGAATTTGCACCCCCCTCAAACTGACAATTGTCAGTTCTGCTACGATTCAGTTATGTACAATACTGAAAAACATTCTATGCATGTGCGAAAACAGCACTTTATTTTCCAAATTGTTTAAAATTTGCACATCTCTTAGTAAAACCCATCTATCAAAGAATCATCCTTGGACCAAACGCGAACAAATCTGAATGTCTTAGGTTTTAACTCCCAGCCATTTTTGTGCTATCGGTGAGTAAAAGTCTTAACTTCCATATTTTTAGGGGTTTTCAATTCAACCTTCTAGAACTTTTAAACTGCTGAACCGACAGTTGCCAAATTTAGAGGATCCACAGATCCGGGCAACGACTCCGTGCATTCCAAATTTAAAGCTATTCGGCCAAGTTATTAAGGTGCAAAAACTGGGGTTTAGACAAGTCTACATGGCTTACGCGTCTTGACTTGAAATGTCCTATAAACCTTAAACGGTCTACTCAAACCCAAAATACAGGGGTTACCACAACTGTATAACTACAGAATGGGTTTCAGGGAAATAACACATTCATCTCCACGAGTGGTAAGATCTTCATAACTCGTGGCTTTGTCACTTGTGAGTTATGGGTCTTACCACTCACTAGTGGAGATAAATGTGGTCTCCCACTGCAACTCATTATGTATTCCATATCTTTATCATCACTGGGCAACTGCCAAGCCTCACTTAAATAAAAATAATTTTATTTAAAAAGTTTTACCAGGAAGGAAATACTAAGCTGGTAGCAGCTCGTTTCCAGATGTGTCTGGGCAGGTGGGGGGACAAGGGAGCAAACAGTGCAAAACAGAATACATTAATAAGGTGCACATATATCTTAAAACTTGGTCTAGTAACTGAACAAAGGAATGAGGGTGCAACTAGTTAAACTGGATTATCGGTACAACCGCACCACTGGAGAGAAGTACAGTTTTAATGAAACTATACACAAAACAGATAGGGGATACAGTCATGGATGGGGACCCATGGGGCCAGTGGACCACAGAAGCAGATGATTTTGCCAAGTTAAGCTTAAGAGAAGTCAAAGGCATTTGTAGGAGGGAGACAAGACATCATGAAGGAGGGACTTAAAGAAAGAAAAGAGAGAAAACAGAGTGAATAACAGAGTGGGGATAGTAGACCAGAACTAGGGAATCTGGGGAGAAAGCTGCTAGACCTGCAGTGGACCCCACTCACTATGCTTCACCCCCCAAATCAGCTCTTGGCAGTGACACAATGGGAGTATCACTGGGTGCGTCCAGTGAGGGGTTTCCGTAATGGAAGGATAGGTGGCATACAATCACACTGTGGCGCAACCACATCATGCATCCAGCTCCTGCTCACCGGTGACAGAATGTCTTGTGGTCACCCATGAGCCTGCATCAGAGGACACAACTCCCCCCCCCGAGGTGGAGAGTGTGCTTATGCCGCTCAATCCACCCCTTCCCCTTGGCCGGCCCTCCAGCCACCCTGGTCCATGACCTGCAGTGGATTTTATCAGAGGAAGGGAGAGTGAGCGAGGATCAGTGGTGAACACAGAGGATAGGACAGAAGGGAACTAAGATAAGGGGGAAGTGAGTCAAGCAAGACTATAAAGAAAATGTAACAGTGAGAGAAGCATCTAGCTTCGAGAGAAGAGAGGGCAAGGTAAGTATAAAGGGAAGAATTGTGGGTGCGGGGGGGGGGGAGACAGAGCAAAGCGAAGGAGTGAACAGAGGGTCCAGTCTTGTTAAGGTGGATTTTGGAGCAGTGCTGTAAACAATGTCACCACAAAGAACTGGGATTATCATCTTCAAGACGACTTCGCTGACTTCCGGTGACGTCAGCGTAATGATGACTGCTTAGCCCTGAAGCTCCTCACCCCAGCCGGTTATAAAAACGATAACTCGCCACTAGCAGAATGTCTTCACCGGCCAAAAGCAAGAAAAATAGGTCAGGAAGACCCCCGCTTACCCAGGCTCAAAAACTGCGAGCCCTAGTTCGTGAGGAGCAGGGGGATGCGTCAGATTCATTAGAGGCACCTCTCGACTTATTCCAGGCCGGTCCACATGAGGAGGGCCCACATGCAGACCTAGTAACCACAATTAAGCAAACGGCGCACACGGTCAACAAAATCGACCAGTCCTTGGCTGAACTTAAGGCAGATATAAACAGTATCAGCCATAAAACCGACCAGTTGGAACTATGTGCCATCCAAGTCTCGGAACAGTCGGATCGCCAGGACCGCCTGATTCTATACCTGTTGGCGCGGGCCCGTGAGCTCACTCATCATTTGTATGACCTGGAAGGTAGGAGTCTGAGACAGAACCTCCGGGTCTATGGGGTCCCTGAGGGTTCGGAAGATAAGCATCCCACAATGATAGCCTTCCTCCAGGGCTTTCTACGAGACATTCTGGAATTGCCTGCAGAAACATAGAAACATAGAATTTGACGGCAGATAAGGACCTCTTGGCCCACCCAGTCTGCCCATTTCCCTACCTAATGGATAAGCTGCAGATCCTAGTTAACCAGCAGCCTACTTCTTTCTACCCCAACCCCCTAGAATTGCCTTATGACTGTCCCATGCATGCTTGAATTCAACCACTGTTTTTGACTCCACAACCTCCTCCGGAAGGCCATTCCATGCATCCACAACCCTCTCTGTGAAAAAATACTTCCTTACATTACCTCTGAGCAGCCCCCTCTATCTTCAAATTGTGACCCCTTGTTCTTGCATACCTCTTTTTTTGAAAGATGCTACCCTCTTGGACTTTGTTTATACCCTTGAGGTACTTGAAAGTTTCTATCATGCCCCCTCTCCCTCCTTTCCTTGAGGCTATACATATTAAGCTCCTTTAGTCTCTTTCATATGTCTTCTGGTGCAGACCCTGCACCATTTTAGTTGCCCTCCTTTGACAGCTTCCATCTTGTCTATGTCCTTATGGAGATGGGGTCTCCAGAACTGCACAAAGTACTCCAGATGGGGTCTCACCAGCTGTCTGTACAGAGGATAACAACTTCCTGTTTTCTACTGGTGATGCCTCTCCCTATGCATCCCAGTATCCCCCAACCCTCCTTACTGCCCTCTCACATTGCTTGCCCACCTTTAAGTCATCTGATACAACTTCTCCCAGGTCCCTTTCCATTTTGTTGTTGTTAGTATCTCACCCCCATTGTGTACTCTTCCCTGGGTTTTGTTTCCCAGGTGCATTACCTGCACTTCTTAGTATTAAATCTAAGCTGCCATACATTTGACCATTCCTCTAACCTTGCCAATTCCTTCTCATCCTTTCCACTCCACCTTGTGCATCAACTCTTTGTAGATCTTTGTGTCATCTGCAAAGAGACATACTTTTCCTTCCAGTCCCTCTGCAATGTCGCATATAAAGACATTGAGGAGGACCGGTCCTAATACTGAACCCTGCAGCACCCCACTAGTAACCCCCTTTCTTCAGAGTGGACTCCATTTACTATTACCCTCTGCTGCCTATTCTCCAGTCAATTCTTTACCCAGGCTATCATCTTGGGACCCACTCCCAGGCTGGCTAACTTGTATATTAATCTTTTGTGTGGGACTGAGTCAAATGCCTTGCTGAAGTCTAAGTAGGCCATGTCCACAGCCCCTCCCTGATCTACTATGCAATAGAGATGGATTGGGCACATAGAGCCCTTGTTCCCAAACCCAGTAGCCCAGATTTAAAGCCTCGCTCGATTGTTGCCAAGTTAACATCCTACAAGGTTAAGGAGGAATTGCTGCAGAGAGCCTGGCAGAAGGGCCAGTTGAGTTACTCCGGCTCCTGAATCTCCCTGGACAATGACCACACGACAGCAGTCCAGGAATCTAGGAGAGTCCTTTGGCCAGTCGTAAAACAGCTTTGGGCTAAAAACATCAAGGCCCAGATCTTGTTTCCAGCAAGGCTGAAGGTTTCTACAGAAGCAGGCCCGAAGGTTTACCCGGATCTACTGGCTGCCACTTCTTTCTTGAGCTCCCAGGGGATCCCCCCCCTTACTAAAGAAAGGCTAGAGAAGGACTTACTCGCCTCGGCTTGGTCCGTGTCACAAAAGGGGGCTTCCAGGCCTGGATCATCGCAGAGGTCTCCACGCACGAACCTGCGAGTGGATGTTACAGCCCTGCTGAGAAGATACGGCGACCCCTCCATGATGGATAAGAAGACGGGGCACCTATTGGAGGACACTCAGGGACCTGCTCAAAATGATGTGCAACCAGTTTTAGCGAACACTTGAGTTCTTAACTGATGACCTACTTGTCCCACTGTTGATTGTTTTTGTGAGGGGCCCCCTTCTCCTTCCCCCTTGCTCTCCTGCCGGGATATTGCTTCTCCCTTGCCCGGCGCCCTCGGGATACTCAGAGCAGCTGAACTACTTCCCCTCTTGACTACGGAGGAGAAAAATATTTCCACCTGTATTATCTCAAGTTCCTTTAAGTACATGCTGCAGGCAGTGCCTCTGGGTGCACGTGGGAGGGAGGGATGCTGGACCTCCGGGGGTGGTGGGCCTCCTTCGGGGGTGGGGGAGATATTGGTAATGGACGCTGGTTAGGGGCTGCATGGGAGGGGCTCTGGCCTTTGTAAGGGTTCGCGACTGTCTGGTGTTCTGGGGAACTGCGGTTGGGCTACATCCAGATGTAGCCTGGGTTTCGTTTTTTGTTTTTTTACTTCCCCTTATAACCGGACTGATTGATATCCCTTTTAGGGGGATCCGGAAGACGCGTCGTCCTTCCCTGTTCCCGACTGCCCCTGTGGGCTGGCCCCCTCGTTCTCCGGACATAGATGCTTTGGCTCTTGCTTTCGGCTCCCCCCTTATAGGCAGGAATGCGCGGGGTCCCCCTGACTGGTCTCGAAGCTTATGCCCCTCTCTCTTTTACCTGTGATGGGGCGTTTGCACCGCAAGACTTGCATCAATTGGTGGGAAAGTGCTAGTCGACACCAGATAGTATGGGGGACAGGCTACGCCCCGTTGTTGGAATTGGGGGGGCTGGTGAGGACCACTGTGGTAGGGCCACTCCTAAGGATGAAGCCTCACATATCTTGATGCACCTCTGGTGTTTGCCTATGCTATCGGGCTGCGGGGGGATCCGTGTGGGCTTGCTCTGCACTCCCCCTGGTAGAGGGTTGCTTGGTATTTTCCACCTGTTCCTTGGAGGGGGGGATCTCTCCTCCCTCCAGGTCCTAATATTTGTGGTCCTGTGGGGATGGGGTGCCGCCCCAGCGTTCTGCTGGTCCTGGTGGACCTCCTTGGGACTCCCTCACCAGCCCTGGCAGACACGTGACCTCGGGAAGGGGATGGCTTGCCTAATAGTGGTCTTTACTTTCACATTGAATCTACTGGATCTGGACGGGTTTGGGACTCCCAGGCGGTCTCGCTCGCCAGCGGGGGCGGGGGGGCTCGGCCTGCCTTCTCGCAGGGCAAAGATGGGTGGTGGGACCTGCGCGGAGCTGGGTCAGGGGCCCCCCCCCCCCAATCAGGCGGATCTCCTGTCGCTCATGCCTAATGGTATTCCCTAGGGGTGGCAATTCATAATACTTCGTTAACTTATACTAATTAGGTGATTTCATTTGTAATGACATTTATGCTGGCCTGGCTGGGGCGCCCTCGGGGTACAGCAGCCTGGGTATCTCCCCGCTGAACTAGAGGCAAGCTCGATATAGGGACTATACCCTAGAGCTCATGGGCCCCCCTTCTTAACATTGGGGAGCCCTCCCCATACTGCGTCTTGGCAGCTGCCTTACTGCTGAATAACCATCATCAGCAGCCCTTGGAAGTCACTTAAGACCCTTTAGTTAGGGAGAGGAGCACCCGGATGCCTGTCTCCTTACTGTTTTGGCATGCCCTAGCATTGCTTTGGGCATTGTATATAGTTAGTGCATTATTCAAAGTTTTGCAGGATGCCACACAAATTTTTCCCCTTCTGCGAGTATCTCCACCTTAATTTGCACAGGGTGAGAGGTACATGCCCCTTGGACTCCCCCATCACTCTGGAACTACTAAGGAACCTAGATGGTACAGGCTGAGTATGAGGTTCCTTGGGTCCCAGGATTGTTCTAGGGACTGGAGGAGCCCACGGGGTAGTTTAGCTAGTATAGAGTTTTCTTTGTTTAAAGTTGGTATAGATAAAATAACACAGTTAAGCCCACAAGGTTATTTTATGGGCTTATGTTATGATACATTATGGTCATTATACAGTATATAACAGAGAGGAATAAGTTTCAAAAGGAAATAGACAGTCACAACTTATTGGCAAATACATCAGAGATAATAGTATTTCACCAGGAGAATTTAAGGCTATGTACAGAAGTAGAGATTTTCTGGAAAGATAAATGGCCCATAAGCATTTAAAAGTATACTCACTGAATGTAAATGGTCTGAACAATCCGGTCAAGAGATCTAGAATGACAACGTTAGCTAGGAAGTCAAATGCTGATATAGTTTATTTGCAGGAAACCCACAACCTCAGAGGAGCATGGGAAGCTCCGAGGCAGGGGCTATACACAGGTCTTTGCCTCGGCTATGCCAGGAGGAAGGAAAAGAGGAGTTGCTATACTGGTGGTCTCACTTCTTCCATTTCGGAAAATTAAAGAATGGATCGATCCGGCCGGTAGACTAATAATAGTCCAAGGGATTTTATACGAGCAAGAATTAACCCTGGCCAACATCTACCTCCCTCCGGCCTCGAACTCTCCTACGATCCATCTCTTGCTGGATAAAAGTGATGGAGATGATGAGGGGGACCTTGATCTTGGCGGGTGATTTTAATATTGCTCCAAATCCGGCTTTGGACACTACCAGGGCCTGGCTCAGTGCGCAACAGGCTTCACATAAATTTTTAAAGTGATTTGTAGAGGGAGTGGGGTGGTTAGATACGTGGCGGACTTTACACCCTAGAGACAGGGACTATTTGTTTTATTCTGCAGTCCATGGGCTGTATACAAGAATTGATCATTGTTGCACTCAGAAGGAGCAGCTCGACTCTCTGGTTGAGGCCACATTGGGCCCTATAGCCCACTCACATCATGTGCCACTCATCACTCAGTGGAACCTGGGATTAGAGGCACAACACTGGGTGGAGATTTAACCCTGTACATCTAAACAGTGAACAGTTCAAAGAGTTCCTTAGTGATAAGATTGCAGAAATTATACGGGATAACTCTACCCAGGAGACTCCATCAACCATTCAGTGGGACACTCTAAAAGCAGTTCTGAGAGGCCACTTAATAAAGTATTCAGCTGGGCTAGAGAAGGCACGGAAGGAAAGACAGTTACAGCTGGAACAAACTCTTCAGTTCCTTCAGCTAGCTCACCAGCAAGGTGACAACTCAGTTCTTCCCCAGATAAAGCAGACCAAGCGCAATCTGGACTCCCTGTGCCTGCAGCAAACAGATGTGGCCCTTGCATATCTCCGGCAGAGATATGGCGAGATTGACCCTCAAGCCTCCCGGCGTACCGGCTTCGTCAACACCGTAAACTATCTACAATCACAATGATAAAGGACCCCGAGACAGGAGAATGTCATAACTAAATTTAAAAATATATCTCAAGCTTTTTGTCAATATTATAAAACCTTGTATACACCGGACCATACGGCAGACCCGATGCGCACAGAGTCCTTTCTAGCATCCCTAAAGTTACCTACACTTGGTCTTGAACAGCAGAGCCTCCTGATGAGGCCAATCTCATTGGAGGAACTGATGTTGGTCATTTCTAAGTCCAAGACCCAGAAAGCCCCGGGCCCAGATGGTTATGGGTCAGAGTTTTATAAAAACTCGACTCAGTCACTCAGTAAGTTACTTCTGGTAGCGTTCAACGAGGTCCTCTCTGGTGAACCCCCACCCAGCTGGGCGTATGCCACAATCTCCGTCATTCCCAAACTAGGTAAGGACCCTCTACAATGTGGTTCGTACAGACCGATATCGGTCCTTAACACGAACTACAAATATTTTATGTTCATCCTGGCCAGGCGGCTGGACCTCATTTTACCAGCTTTGGTTGGTCTTGACCAAATGGGATTTGTAAGCGCCAGGTCAACCTCGGATAACACCCAAAGAGCCCTGCATCTGGTTCACGAGATGCAAACCCGCGTGGATTCATCGGTCCTTCTCAGCCTAGATGCTGAGAAGGCCTTTGACCAGGTATCGTGGTCATTTTTGTTCGCCACAATCACCACTATGGGCTTCCCAGGGTCCTTCATAGCCATTCTTAGGAAAATGTAAGCGTCCCCAAAGGCATGCGTTAAAACATCCAGTCACCACTCTGAATATTTTCCCCTTTACAGGGGTACGCGTCAGGGCTGCCCCTTATCACCAGGCCTTTTTGCTATTTTTATTGAGCCTCTAGCCCAGGCAATTAGAGGGTCACCTGAGATTTCGGGAGTGAGTATAGATGGGACAGAACACCGGGTAGCTCTCTATGCAGATGACGTCCTGCTCTTCCTCACTAAACCCGAACAATCAATACCCTCCATTTTCCGCCTCTTGGAAGAATTTGGATCACACTCAGGCTGCAAGCTGAATACCAACAAGACGGACGCCCTCACTTTTCACTTTGCTTCCTCTGAAGCATTTAAGGAAAGGTACCCTTTCCACTGGGGGCTCACTAAGTTGAAATATTTAGGAATCTATCTTTCGCGCCGGGCAGAGGATGCTCTGAATAATAACTATCACCCCTTTACATCTCAGATGAAACAAGACCTTGAAAGATGGAACATTCTCCCACTGAACATGCTTCAGCGCACTGAAGTGGTCCGAATGGTAACTCTCCCAAGAACTCTCTATTTGTTTCAGAATGTACCCCTTAAATTTGCCCAATAGCCTCTTTAAGGCCTGGAATAAGGCCCTGGTGAGGTCTGTATGGGCGAGTAGACGCCCTAGAATCAAGATGGGGATTCTCCACCTTCCTAAGGAGAAGGGAGGCCTAGCTCTTCCCAACCTAAAACTTTACTACTGGGCGTCCCATCTTTCCTTTATATTACAACGCTTGATTGGGGTGACCTCGGCTCGGTGGAGGGAAATTGAGGAGAGTGCACTCCCTGATCAGGAATACCAAAAAGTGATCTTACATAAAAGCCTACCCTCACTTGGCCGACCTACTTGAGACCCATGGATTGCGTACCAGACACAGGTTTGGTGTGCGATCCGAAGGACCCTGGGGATTACTCCCTTTCTGGTCATTCTCTGCCCAATAGATCTACTGGAGGATTTTGCCCCTGCTCTCTCAGACCATACCTTCCAGAACTGGAGGCATACCCATCTCTTGCGGCTTTCGCAGCTGCAGATGGGCCCCTACTTTAAAGAATTCGGGGAGATCAGCTGGGAATTTCGTCTACGCCAATTGGATTTTTTTCAATACCTGCAGCTTCAACACTATTCTGAATCCCTACCCCTTAATGTCCGCACCCCTGAGGCACACCTCCAGGTGATCCGAGTGCTTCAACAAATATTAAAATCCCGGGGAGTACCACATGTGGTTTCCGTGTTATACAAGTCCTTGTTGGAAACAACAGGGGGAGACACATCAGGGTTAAGGGAAAAGTGGAACGAGGAATTGGGTTCCCAAATTACATCTCAACAGTGGGAAGCTCTCTGGCGTATGGTATCAAAAACCACCTATTCTCATTCTTGGAGGTTATTCTCATGGCAATTGCTGATAAGATTTTTTCGAACCCGGGTAATAAGCTCGCATTATGGTGCTACCCGCTCTGCAGCGTGTTGGCGCCTATGTGGTGAGACTGCAACCCATCATTCTCATATTCTCTGGCCCTGCCCAAAACTGCAGCCCTTCCTGTTTGCCTTATTTAAGGAGTTAGAAGACCTCCTTGGGGCCAGACTTCCTTACAATGGCGATTTCTTTATCCTGCAATGTTTTCCTCCTGAGCTGCGTGATCCCCATACCAGTTACCTATTAAATATCCTTCTCCTTGCAGTGAAAAAAGCTATTACTAAACTCTGGCTCACAGTTGAACCACCTACTCTTTCGGGCTGGAGAGAGATAGTTCACCTTATATATAGATCAGAAAAAATAACCCATAATTTAAATAACCAGGCAGAGCTTGTCTCCTTAAAATGGAGGAGATGGATCATATATATTATGGCCAACGATCCTCACTTTGTACCTTAAGACAGTGCCTCCCTTGCTCGACTGCTCAGACCATGGTATACGGGTCACTGGTAGCAGCTTGCACTTTGTAAGGCACAACCATAATCAGTCAGTTGGGGCTGGGATTGGAGGGATGGGGGGGTCTCGGGGAAATGTGTAGTAAGAAAATACTAAATGTTACTAGTCTGGGATAGCTGGCATAATGTTACTCAGGCATTTGTCACCGGCATAGGAAGGTTACTACGATAACTGTGAAATCTTGTTAATGGACCTGTACCTCTGTATGATGGATGTAAAGTTTTTTAATGCATATAATGGACTCTGTCAAATGGTGTAAAAACTGTAAAAATCTTCTCTAATAAAAATATTATTTACAAAAAAAAAAAAAATGACTTCGCTGTGCACGGGAAGCGGAATAACGCTTCATTTCTGTACTGAGCTCCAAGTCTGGGGTGAATAAATAAACAGGTATCTTTATCCTCAGCAGCCATCTCACTTCAGAGCCACAACAGACAACCTCCCGGTCTCACCTAAACAATAAATAAATATCTTTATCCTTAGTGGCTGTCTCACTTCAGAGTATGCAACCGACAACCTGCCAGTCTCACTTAAATACAGCTCATCTTCAAAATACTGTACACATAATCCATTGCCCCAGCCACATTTTCCAGCCATCCTCAGCTCTCACTCCTGCCCAGTCTCCTTAATTTCCTACTAACAGTCATTCTCTTAAGGGAGGGTTATAACTTACTCAGTACCTTCACAACTGGTGCCCGGTTTAGGCCCTCAAATGGTACTGAATCTAAACTTCTTCAATAAGGTGCCTCCATTCTTGCTCAACCCATAGTTGACATCTTCAACTTATCTCTTACCTCTAGTGTTGTTCCTTACTCCGGGGGTGAGGGGTTGATAAAATTGTCAAAGAAAAAAAAGGGGGCACATCACATCACTCATTATCATCCTCTTACCAGCCCTCAGCAAGTTACTAGAACAGACTGTAGCCGCTGACCCAATTGACTGACTACTTACAGAAGTACAATGTTCCCACCCCGTTAGCATGGCTTTTGCAAAGAACACAGTCCAAGGGTTCATGTCAGATATTTATCTATGTGGGATATTGACCCGCTGGGTATAAAAAGTAAGGGTCAAATAGAAAAAAAAAAAAAATTTGGTCATATTGTTCAACCAAACCCAGGTTCTTAAAAACAGCAGTTTTAAAGCCCCTATAACAGTTAGCAGGTTGTCCTCAAGGTAGACAAAAAAAAAACAAAAAAAAAAAAAACTGTGCGCCAGTTGTCCCAATCCCCCACCCAAAAATGAACCCTGCAGTATCTCCACTGCTCTGGTACAGATAACATTAAAATTTGCTATGGAAAGAGGCTCAAGCAGTTTTCACAGACCTGTCCAAAGATTTTGATCTTGCAGACCACACACTCCTCCATCACATGCTAACTGCAGCCAGCCTCTCCTCCATGCCTCTGCCTGGTTCACCAGTTACCCGCTGGACAGGCAAAGATTTGTTAAAGATCATATGCAAAGCTCTTAAACTGAACCTAATGTCATGGTTCAACAAAGCATTGCCTTATGAGTATTTCTGATAAAAATGTTCTCTTGGTTCCCTTTTTCTGTCACTTGACATGTCCCTCGTAAAAACGGAACTCCATAGTCATATTTGTCTTGATGTGCTGCAGTGCAAGCAGTGGGCGTGGTTTTAGCGATGACATGAAAGGGGGTGAGAGCTGTGCAGCTACTGTATTTGTTGTACCCCATTATTTATTACGTAAACCTGTTATCCCTAGAATCTATGGTTATTCATTCAGTCCACTGGCACCTGCTATTGTTGTTGTTCACTGGTTAAGCCTACATCACAGATCTCCAGGTAGAAGGTCACCTGGGGACCGGTGACCATCACATGGTATGGTTCAATTTAGCCACTACATCTAAATCATCCCATTCCAAGACAAAAATATGGGACTTCAGAGGAGCTGACTTTGATAAGATGGCCAACAGAGTTAAGCTAGCCCTGGCAAAAAGAAACACAGGGAAGGGGGTACAGGCAAAGTGGGCAAGCATTAAGGATGCAATACAAGAAGCAACATCCCATTGTGTTAGACAGAAAAGGAAGTGCAAAAGAAGAAGGAAACCACTTTGGTTCTCAAATACAATAGCAGAAAAGGTCAGAGCCAAAAGGCTGGCCTTCAGGAAATAGAAGGAAAAACAGCGGGATGAAGATAGGGAGGCATACCAAACTGCCCTAAGGGAAGCAGGGAAGGCAGTAAGGCAGGCAAAGTCCCAAACTGAGGAATCACTAGCACAAACAGTAAAAGAAGGTGACAAGACTTTCTATAGATACATTAGTGAAAGGAGAAAGTCCAGAGGGGGTATTGCTAAGCTCAAAGGAGAAAAGGGGGCATGTGAGGAGGAGGACCCTGTAAAAGCATCCATCCTAAATAGATACTTTTGCTCAGTATTTACTGAAGAGAAGGCAGGGCAGGGCCCACAGCTCAGCACCATGGACACAGGGGGGAGGGAGGTGAGCATTACTCCCTTCACAAAAGAAAGGGTCCTACAAGAGCTCGCTAAGCTCAGGGTGGACAAGGCAATGGGACCTGATGGCATACATCCCAGGGTACTTAAGGAGCTAAGGGTGGAACTAGCAGAGCCATTAGCAGAACTGTTTAGTGAGTCTCTGAGCACAGGAGAGGTCCCAGAAGACTGGAGACGGGCTCATGTGATCCCGCTCCACAAGAGTGGTAGCAGGGAGAAGGCAGAGAACTACAGACCGGTCAGTCTTACCTCAGTAGTAGGCAAGGTTATGGAGGCACTCCTTAAGGAAAGGATAGTGCAACACCTGGAATCCATAGGGGCACAGGATCCAAAACAGCATGGGTTTAAAAAGGAAGGTCCTGTCAAACTAATCTCATAGATTTCTTTGACTGGGTAACCAGAGTGGTGGACCAAGGGGGAGCAGTTGATGTCGCCTACCTTGACTTCAGCAAAGCTTTCGATACTGTTTCATGTAGAAGATTGATAAATAAGCTGGGTAGGCTCGGGGTTGGTCAACTGGGTGGCAAACTGGTTGACGGGCAGAAAACAGAGAGTGGTGGTAAACGGTATACAGTCAGAAGAGATGCAAGTCACAAGAGGAGTTCCTCAGGGATCAGTCCTGGGGCCAGGCCTCTTCAATATCTTCATTAGTGACATTGCACATGAACTAGAGGGTAAAGCTTGTCTGTTTGCAGATGACACCAAGATCTGCAACAGAGTAGATGATCCAGATGGAGTGGGCAGAATGAGAAGAGATCTAGATAAACTAGCAAAATGGTCAGAAGAGTGGCAACTGGGATTTAATGCAAAGAAATGCAAGATCATGCACATAGGGAAGAGAAACCCTGAAGCCACCTATAGGCTGGGAGGGGAGTTGCTGGCAGTCACAAAGGAAGAGAGAGACTTGGGCATCATCATCACCGATGACCTGAAATCATCCAAGCAGACCTCTAAAGCAGTAGGTAAGGCTAGGGGGATGTTAGGGTGTATTAGTGGGGATATCACAAATCGTAAGAGGGAGGTAATAATCCCTCTTTACAAGACACTGGTTAGGCCCCATCTGGAGTACTGCATGCAGTACTGGAGGCCACACCTTCACAAGGACATTAACCAAATTGAGGCAATCCAGAGAAGGGCAACCAAAATGGTGCAGGGACTACATCTGAAGACATATGAGGACAGATTAACGGAGCTCAATATGTATACCCTTGAGCAAAGGAGGGAGAGAGGTGATATGATCGAAACATTCAAACACATTAAGAGCATTAACAAGGTGAAAGAATCTAACATGTTTAAATATAAGAAAAATAGCAGGACAAGAGGACACAGCATGAGATTAGAGGGAGGCCGATTAAAGGGTAATGTAAGGAAATTCTTTTTCACAGAAAGAGTGGTGGATGTATGGAACGGCCTACCTCAGGAAGTGGTGGCTATGAACACAGTGCAGGGCTTCAAACAGGCATGGGATAGGCATAAGGGAGCAATAGAGATGAGTATGAATAGATAGGCCACTGACAGAGCAAAGGCCGATGGCACATTTATAAGGTAGAAAAAGAAATGGGCAGACTGGATGGGCCTTGTGGTCCTTATCTGCTGTCAACCTCTATGTTTCTATATTGTTATCTGGTTTGTCCTTGTGTAATGAGCCCTGTTTTGTACTCTCCCAGGTCATATCTGTAAACATGCATCCAAGTGTCGAGTGTATTCCAGTTCATGTTTTATACTTTTGCAAAGCCAACTCCTCCAAAAAAGAAAAAAAACTACTCCTTAATGCCAAAAAAACTAAAGCGATGGTCCTCTCCCCTTTAATCTGTACAGCTAACCCTGTGTCCAGTGGGACAGTTCCCCAAATTACCACAGTTCTAGGTGAAAAACTAGAATTTGTTACAAAATTCAAGGATCTGGGAGTTTGGATAGACCAAAGACTCTCCTTCATTGAACACATCGAGGACTTGCTAAAACGACTTCAGCAATGGCTTGGATTGTTTTTTAGAATCAACCAATTTCTCACCAGAGATGCCAAGAAACAACTGGTCCAATCAATTTTCCTATCATTGGTTGATTACGCTGACTTCCTCTACAGCCAGTGCCCCAACTCTTACATGGCTAAACTGGACACACTCTACCTTCGAGCACTGAGGTTTATAACGGGACTCCCTTTCGACACGCATCACTGCGCCCTATATGCGGCAGTGGGGTGGACATCACTAAAGTTCAGGCGCCACAGAAATGCCGCTCTCAGGACCTATAGAGCCATCTCTAGTAAGCTGCCTTACTATATCTCCTGCTGTCTTCCCCTGAGTATAATTGGGAAATACGCATTAAGAAGTTACTCAGCTATTACACTTAAAGTACCCAAAGCAAAATCCCGCTTCGGCAGGAGAGCCATAAGCTTCATGCTACCTACCTTATGGAACGATCTACAAAAAAACCTCAAATTAAGCACTCTAATCGGTATAAATGCCTTCAAGACGCTTTATTTCCATACAATCAGAGAAGTATGTAACTGCTTCACCCACTCAGACCCAGTACCGGTGTCTGCACTGGTATATAGCCACGCCTAGACCCAATTTTTAGTACTGACCCCCACCCAGCTTGCTCCTCACCAGCCTAATTGTTCTCTCTCTCTCTCTCTTATCCCCCTGTCTTATCAACACTAGGCTCGTCCATCCCCTTATTCTTCCCTTCCCAACCTCGGATAGGAGTTCACCACCCTGGGTTGTGACATCCTACCATGCCCCGTACTTTATAGCATTCAATCCCGGGGCTCACACATACTCCTTTTCTCCATCCACCTTCTCTTCATCCCGTTTTACCAACTCCTTTCTGTGCACCGTGCCCTCCTAGCCTTTCTCCCCCTACCTTCCTCCCTCCCTTCCCCCCTACCTTCACCTCTACCTGGTGTATATTTTAATTTTTTTTCTTCCGTTACTTCCTCCTGTAACCTTAGATAACCTGCTTTATCTTCCTGTAGACACTTCTATGTATGTAAATACCGTGTAATCCTTACAATATTTGTATAATTCTATGTACATATGAACTTCTTTTTCTTCCTCTCTGTAAAGAATATTATCTGTATTGCCTTGTAAATACCTGTGTTGACCTGTATACACAATTGTTCATGCTCCACCCAGGTCCATCTTGCAAATGAGCGTCTGCTCAACGATGAATGCCTGGTTAAATAGAGACTTGATTGATTGATTGATTGACTTGTTAGCTGATGAGCAAAATGCCTGTTTCCATGAGCGACAAGTACAAAAATGCAGATAAAAAAATAAAAAAAAACCTATACACATGACTACAATGTACAATACACACAGTTAAACTTTCAATACAAGTGCATTCATTCTTTAGAATGTGCCATTGTTTAAGTCCGATTTTAAAAGATTTACCCTTTATAAAATAGACCATTTTATCAGGTAGGGAATTATAAAACTTAGGAGCCCTAACGAATAGAGATTTTTATCCTGTTGAATTTTTGAAAAAAGGAATGTTAAAAACATACTTGCTTTGTGACCTTATTCCCTGGATATTGATGGCCCTAGGGAACAGGGACATAACTGTTTGTGGAAGTTGACCAGTAATTCCCTCAGGAGCACGGAACCTAGTCTTATATTGCATCTATTTTCTTTTTTTAAAATTCAAGTTTATTGAAACTTTTGGGTGCATAGAATTAAACATATGAAATAGTTACAGTATGCACATTATAGGTAACCAGTTTATCATCATGTAACAATTTTAGATCCATTTGAGATTCATATTTATAAACAAAATATTTAAGTTTCAGTGTTATCACTTCTTAATGGTTAGCTTCTAAACAATCATTGGGGAGGTTGTTTCCCCACCATAGTACTGAGACCCTCGGCTGCTGTCTCCCTACCCTACACTTTTCTGATGTAAAACTCCAATATCTCTCTGTCCTGTCATGTTGTAATTCCCTTGACAGAAGGGCCCCAAGGGACCCGTCACTATATTCCACGCCAGTCAGACCTAACTGGATGTATTTACTGGGTCAGGGTCCAGGGAGAGGAGCCATCTTGTCCATCTGTGGGTGAATATGTGTGTCTTAAAGTTTAATTTGTGTCTCAATTCCTCCATGTCCTGGATTTCTTGGACTATGGAGTGCCAGTGTTCATATGCTGGTGGTACCAGCCATTTCCTGGTAATGGCCTTGTGGGCCTCTGCCAGCAGGATATTTCAAAGATAGACTCCACTGGGGCCCCGGACCTCCGGAGGGGGTACTCCCAATACCATGTTCTCCAAAGTCAAGGGAGAGGAACATGAATAAAGGTTTGTTAGTATCTTGGTCACCTATCACCAGAAAGGTTGTAATATAGTGCAAAGACAGAAAATATGAGTATAATGCACCACCTGGTCTCCACAACCTCTCTAGCAATGTGCAGATATGCCCCTGCCTCATCTGTGCTGAATAGCTGGTGTGTAAAAATATCTCACTCATTTTCCATGCAAACTCCTGCCAAACTGGTCAATATGTGGTTTTGTTGGCTGATTGAAATACCTGGTCCCGCCCCACCTCAGAAAGCTGGACATCAGCTTCGATCTCCCATCTTTTTCTAATCTGCCGAGTACAATCAGCATAGAGCTGTCCAATGGCTTTATGTAAGACAGAGATGTGTTCCTTTTCCAGCTCTCGAGATGCGATAATCTATATGGCTTTACGTAGGTGTTCAGCCTGCACTGGCTTGTTAACTACTCTCTTAAGTGAATCTGTATGTGATCTTAGTTGTAGGAAGCAGTAATGATCTGTTTCTAAGGTGGAATGTGTCTCTGATTGTGTGGAAGTCCTGAATTGTGTCACCCATCATCAGCTGGCCAAACTGGGAAAGGTCAAGCCTGGACCACTGCCTGAAAGCATGATCCAATTGAGCTGGGTGGAATGTCCTAGTCCAAGCGAACCATTGTAAAGGCCATATTGCCTTCTCTAATTTATATTTAGCCCATAATCTACGGGTCATGTTTAGTGTGTTTCTAATGTTCAAAAGCAGGGTATCCCCTTCTTCCTTTGAGAGAGAGGAGTCAGTCACTCTCGCTTCCATGTGGGCTCCCTCTGTGAGGAGCAGTTCCATGACCTTCCAGTGAGCTTCATATGCCGCAGTGTTCCAGGGCAAGGCATTCGTCAGCCAGGCTGCCAGGTAGTAATCCTCCAAATTGGGGATTGCTTGTCCCCACCCCTTAGATTTATCTAACTGCATAATCTGAAGTCGCAGTCTCTGTTTCCCAGGGGACCATATGTATTGTGTTAGTATATTCTGCGAGGCTGTAAATTGCTTGTGGGTAACGTTTAGGGAAGAGACATTGAAAAAAAAAAATAGAAATCTGGGGAGAACATTCATGGTGACAATGTATTCTGGAGTACAAGGGTAGCTTCAGTAGGGCCCACTGGATAGGTCTTGGTGCAGCTGGGATATCAAAGGGTCATAGTTTGCTATAAATAACTTCCCTAATTGTTTAGTGATCTGGACCCCAAGGTATTTAATCTTCGGTCCGTTACAGTTCAGGGAAAAGTTTTGTAATTGTTTGGGGAGGGGTTGTAGTGGAACCTGAGGACTTTGGTTTTAGGTTCATAGGAAGGGATTCAAGTTCTGTGAGCCAAGGCCCTTTTACAACCTTGCCACCCGTTCACAGGTGGAATTCATATTTCTTATCACTCATGTATTCATCCAAATACTTTTTAAAAACTGTCATATTTAAACTGTCTACTATTTCCCTTGGTAGTTCATTCCATTTGTTTAGCATGCTTTGTGTATAAAATTTACTTCTTTTGACTGTTTTACTTCTGTCTCCCTGTAACTTATATTTATGTGACCTAGTGGATATGATACCCATGTTCAACTTCAGTTCCAATGCTTCCCTCAGAAATGGTTCATTCTTAGTCCTGTAAATAAGACAGAGATCCCCTCAAAGCCTTCTATATTTCATTGAATACAGATTTAAATTTCGGAGTCTATCTTTATATTCCAGTTTCTTTGCTGATTGTATCTTTCTTGTAACTTTTCTCTGAACCCTTTCTATTAACTTTTGTGATCCTTTATTTTGAGGTGCAGAAAACTGCACAGTATTCCAAGTGTGGTCTAACCAGGGCAGTATTTATTTCCCAAAATACATCCCAGTATCTTATGACACATCTCAAGTGTCTTAAATGTATGTTTATCGAAGGAAAAATTATCAGTGATAAGTACCCAAGGTTCTTTTCTTTCTTTACAGACTGAAGAACTGTGTTACCCATTTTGTATACATGCATGGGGTTATTTTTGCCTATATGCATGACTTTGCATTTTTCCATATTAAAAAAAAAAAAAAAAAAAAAAAAAAATTATTTGCCCAAACAGTAAATTTGTTTAAATTTAGTTGAAGTATTTCAGCATCTTCTATAGTATTGGCATGAGAGACAAATTCTTCTAAGCTAGACCACACTTGGAGAATTGACTGGTCTGGATTGGTGATATAATGGAGGACATCGTCCGCGTAAAGGGAAATCTCATGTTCAATGTTTCCTATCAACACTCCGGAATTGTTCAGATTTTCTCTTATAGCGCATGCTAGGGGCTCAGTATACAAGGCAAACAGCAATGGGAACAGGGGGCACCCCTGCCTGGTGACCCTGCCCAGTGGGAACCTGTCAGAAATACCTCCATTTATCCTAACATATGCCTGAGGGCCGGCATAAATGACCCTGAGGGCGTTCACCATGGCCTGTGGAAAACCAAAACATTCGAGAACCTTAAACAGAAATGGCCAGGAGACTTTGTTTAACGCTTTTTCCGCATCGAGGCTCATCAAACATGCTGGGGTTTTATCCTGGGAAATTTCATTTATTATGCGCTTGACATGTCAGGGGCCTGTCGACCCACTAAAAATCCAGTTTGGTCCAGGGAGACGATCTGTGGCAGTAGATTATTTAGATGGGTGGCAATAATCGAGGTGTATAGCTTATAGTCCACATTCAAAAGTGAAATCGGATGCTAAGAGCCACACTCCACAGGATCTTTACCTGGTTTGTGTAAACCATAATGGTTGCGTGGTTCCAGGAGGGAGGAACCGCCCCCCCCTTCACCCAGACCTCATTGTAGGCCCGAAGGAGGTGGGGGGAAAAGTTATTTGGCTAGTATAGTTCGATTGTTTGAGAGTATTGCTTTCAGAACTGAAATGGTTTCCTTGTCTCTTAATAGAGAGGTATTGAATTGCCATTGCAATTTTTTGGGTAGCGTAAGGTCTACTTCCAAATATATTGGTTGATTATCTGAGTGAACAGACGTCTCAACCCACATGTGGCCGAACAAGGCCACGTCCCTAGCGTATGTCAAAAACATGTCCATGCAGGAGTAAGTCTTGTAGCTGGGAGAACAACAAGTGTAGTCCCTAGCACGTGGGTACTTCTCCCTCCAAATATCAGTCAGGCCCATCTCTGCTATTAATTTGTTAAAAAGCCTAGCTGTACGGTTTCTGGCTGTGGGTATCTGGTAGGTTGTGTCCAGCCTTCTGTTCAGTGTAAGGTTCCAGTCCCCCCCCTCCCAATCAGGAGAATGCCCTTTGCTTTTTCCACTACCAGCTTCATTAGGTCAGAGTAAAAATCAATAGACGAACCAGGTGGGGCATAAAACATTCAATAGCGTTATCTGGGTGTCCTGTACTTTCCCCATCACCATAATAAACCTGGACCCTGGGTCTGCCACAACTAATTCCTCCTCAAAGGGTAAAGTATTCGATAAGAGAATCGCCAACCCTCTTTTTTTCCCCTTTCTCTAGAGAGGCATGGTAAAGGGTGGGGTAGGCTCTATTTTTATGTTTCCTTGCTTCCGTGGGAGTGAGGTGTGTTTCTTGTATAAAAAAAAAAAAAAATGATTTGGCATTTCTGGTTCCTGATAAACTTCAATATCTGTTTTCTTTTAATAGGGCTATTCATCCCATTACTGTTACAAGATAGCATCTTAGTACCCATACTGGCCATAATTATGTGTCGTTGGGGGAAGGGGGGGGAAGAGTGCTTGCTCTCTAACCATGATACTTTATTGAAGTGAGTTGTGCACAACTGTAAAACTAATAAATCTCATCACTTAGGTACTCCTTTGTACATTAAGACAGCTTAACTCAAAAACTATATATAACATCAGCAGTTGCATAAATCGTGTAAACATACGATCCCCTAAAAATAGGGGAAAAGAACTCTAAATAGCAGCCTAAAGTTGGCCGCCTAATTCAGGTACAGTAGAGGTGTTGTGACCAACTGGCTGTAACAGCCCTCAAGCTGCCCTGGCCTGTACTTCCTAGGTCAGACAGCGGAATGTTTGTTGCCTGGGAGGTGCCTTCCTTTTGGCACCTTATACCAAAGCGATGTAGGGGGTGAAGCAGACTGTCTCCTGGGTGGGGTGCTAGAACTCCATCCCAGAGACCAGTCCAACGTCGGGATGAGTGACCACCTGATGTAGGTTGTCTTAATATCTTGGGTAATCCCCAAGCACCCTTCAAATTACACAGACTGCGGTCCTCTCCATCCTCTCTAAGCTAATGGAGCGGATGGTGTACAACCAACTGAACAACTATCTGGAAAAATATTCCAAGTTAACAAAATTTCAGCATGGTTTTAGGATAGATTATTTGACTGGCACTACACTCGTGGACTTTGTGGATTAAGGTGGCAGCAGCCCTGGATAGGCGGAGTCCATGGGTGCAGTGTTCGACCTGTCCAAAGCCTTTGATTTGGTCGATCACTATCTGCTGTATGAGAGGATGGAGAGGACCAGGATCGCCCCTAGGTCTATTCAATGGATCAAATCGTACTTGGGTGAAAGGAAACAACAAGTGGAAATTGATAGTCAACTATCTGATAGACTGTAGACTGTTAAGAGGTGTGCCCCAGGGATCAATTCTGGGGCCACTACTGTTTTTGATATATGTAAATGACCTACCCACAAGAATAAATAATACACATATAAGACTGTACGCAAATGACACAGTTTTGCTAGCATCAGCTAAAACACATGGTGAAATGATGGCAAAGTTGCAACTGGATTTCGATATTCTACAACAACATTGGTCATCTAGTTCTAAACTTGTATTAAGTAAAAGGAAAACACAGGTTATGTACTTTGATAAGAAACCAAATAAGGTAACAAAACAAGTAGTGGATGATAGGGAACTATTAATGAGTGACGGGAAAAAATTAACAATCATAAAACAATATAAATACGTAGGAGTAGTAATAGATGGTGCTTTAACATTTTCTGATCACATAAATAATATAACAAAGAAAATCAGTAATAGAATTGGGGCACTGCGTAGGTCTTCCGGAATATTAAGTCAACCAACTCGGAGAGTAATCGCTATGCAGTTAATACTGCCTGTATTGGAATATGGTAATTTAGTGTACAACCCTGCGGATCAAAATCATCTGGATAAACTTGCCAGGACGTACAACCAACTGGCTAGATTTGCTCTCAAGTGTAGCTTTTAAACCCATCATTGCACCAAGTATAAGAATCTAAAATGGGATAGTTTACAGGTACAGTACAAGAAACAATATTCAATATTTATCTATAAGATAAATAAAGGGTAATATGGATATTGATTTTGGGTACGAGTACCATAATTATGCTTGTTTTGTATAATGTCTATTAAAATTTTAAAAGTTGATTTTCACAACAAACAACAGGCAAACATAAAACAAATACAGACAAACATTCAGGTACAATAAAAAAGTGTACAGTTCATTTTCCTAGGCTTCACAATACATCTGGTCTCTAAATTATGCAATACAATTAAGGTACAATAGACGCATAGGAGATTCTACACATTTAAGGTCCCACACCTCTAATCCATTGGACATATTGCAGTTTTCGTTCCCCTTGTCTCTTTATACGCTGAGGCCTCCTCTTAGCACCATTTCCTCTACTGGACTCAGTGAAGACAGAACGAGGTCCAACTCTGAAGGAAACTCTCCTCTCCCTCTCGGATGGTCAGTGTGAGCCTTTCTAAGGCTAGGGTCTGTACAGTCAGAGTGCACCACTGCTGTAGTGTAGGTTTAATCTGGGAGACCCACGTATTTTGTATACAATAACGGGCCAGAACAAATAATGTTCTCACCCATCGGGGGAGAGGCATCCACTCACCTCCTTCCTCTTCTTCTACTCCAAATAAACAGGCCAAGGGGTCCCTTTCCAAATTCCTCCCCAGCAGTTTTGCGACCTCCGACACCACAGCCCCCAAAAACCTTTTCAGTATTAGGCAAGCCCAAAAGCAATGAATATGTCCCTCTCTCTACTCCACACCTACCACACATAGGGGAAATCACCGGGTGGGCCCTGTACACTATAACTGGACGGCAGTACAACCCGTGCACAAATCTGAAAAAGGCCTTCTTGAATTTATTGTAAACCATTATACCAGAGTGCATCGGGAGCACCACCCCCCAGTTTTCCTCCGAGATAACCCTAGCCAAGTCCCTTTCCCATAATCTCTTCATTTTCTCCATTAAGTCTGGGATTTGCTGCCTTCCTTGCCTAGCTGCCTTCCCAACAAACCCTTTAGGGTCAGTTTTAACTTGGTACACAAGGCTCTCCATGGGATCGAATGTAAACAGTTTGGCATCTTCTCTTCCCAAGCTGTTCACAAAAGCTCTAACTTGCCAATATCTAAACTGGTGTTCTGAATCCCACCTTTTCCCCAATCCTGGAAGCCTCCATCCTCCACCCCAGGTTAAAAAAAAAAAAAAAAAGGGGGGTGTTTCCCCACAATCGGTAGTAACATTGTTTCCCCTTTGTGAGCGTCCTTCCGTTTTTCCAAGTTGCCCCCAGGCCTCCAACACCGTACCGACCAAGGGGTTACCATTCCCCACCATTTTAAAAGCTTTCGGTCCTTTAGTACGAAGATATGCCGTGAGCCTACCAGAATTGCCCTTCTGCTCCAGATCTATCCAACTGGCAACCTTCAGTTGATGAACCCAGTCTGCAAGGTACCGCTGCTGAATGGCGAGATAATAGTTCCCCAAATCCGGAAAGTTGAGCCCACCCTTACTCTTCTCCACCTTCAGCCTCTAAAGACTATGCCAGGGCCTCTTCCCTCGCCAGATAAAGCTGGAGAAAGCCCCTTCCATTCACTTCAAGTCTTTTTTTTGATAACCCCATATAAAGCATTTGCATCTGATAGAGGATTCGAGGAAGGATATTCTTTTTAATAAGACTGACTCTTCAGAGCCATGAAATTTGGATTTGCAACCACATTCTAAGGTCTGCTCCTATCACTTTGATAATTATGCTTTAAGGGATGTAAAACACAGGGGTCTTACTTATCCAATAGTTAATACAAAATATGGTAGTATGACACTGCAGGCTCAGGACGCGAAAGTCTGGAATGAAATTCCCCCTCAAATAAGAAATGACAAAATTATCACAATTCAAATCTGGGCTGGATGAAATATTTTACTCTGAATGTACTTGTTTGAAGTGATGTTATAATAAGGGGGGTTTGATGTAAATTGTTTGATATTTAAACAGGGAATGAAGTACCAAATTTGTAACTAGATTAATATTAGGTAAACTAATGGTTACATTTGTGGGTTTATTGTTTGAACTGATTTATGAAAGACTATAGTATGTTTTATAATTTATTTATGAATGTTTTACCCCGTAACTTGAATGAATGTATGTACAGGACGACTTTGAAAATAGGTCCTTGGACCTAAAGTTTTGTATACCCTGTCTAAAAACAAATATTTTTACCGCTACTGCTGTGACCGCTATGATCTGTATAGGAGCTGGGACTCTGTACAATCTCCAGCAGTCAGGAGAGGGAGCATGTCTTCCCTCTTGTCGATGTAAACTCTGGGGCCATGGGGAGGACCATTTAAAGGGGGTTATGACCTGGAGAAAACGAGGGGGGGGCACAGCGTAAATGAAAATTGAGTGTTTAACTGCTCCCTTGTGTACTTTCAGGTGTCCATGGTCTCAGTCACTTGTTCCTGTGTTGCAGAGGGAGCTGTGGCGTCATCCCCTAATCCACTGGTGAGGCCTTCATGGAGGATTGCAGAGCAGTATGGCTTCAGCATCGTGGTTACATCCACATGGAGGTTCATTTTTGGAGTTGCCTGTGTTGATCCCATTCACTTGTGCCCTTTTTGAGAAACTAACCACGCGGATTGGAGAAGTTCCTTCTCTAGTTTTTCTTTCAGTAGGGGTGGGGCTTTCAATGTAGGACGAGGCTGACAGAAGGTCCAGGAAGGTGCATAGATCACGTTTCGTTTCTACTCTGAGACGTGCTGGGAAAAGGATTTATGTCTTAATATTTTTAGCTCTCAGTCATTTCAGGATAGGCCAAAGGATTTTATGCTGTTCTTGAACTGTGGTGGTATAACTGTTGTCGAGTGAGATTCTGCATTGTTTAAACATAATTTCCCGTTGTCTCCATGCGTTGTGAGCAACTCTTCTTTGACAGCATAAGTAGTAACATTAGCGACAAAGGATCTGGGCCTGGCACCTGTATTAGTGGGTCTCAGAGCAAGAGATCTGTGCGCTCTGTCCATGCTCAAATCCATATCATCCGGTAGTTTCAGGACTTTCTTCAACACTTTCTGGAGGAATGTAATTACATTGGGGGCTTTGTTTTTTTCTTCTCAGGGATCCCATAGATCCGTATGTTCGGTCTCCTACTGCACCCCTCCAAGTCACTGAGCCTACGATTTAACTCTCTGTGTCTGTCTCTCTCTCTCTCTCTCTCTCGTAGGTATAGGAGGAGGTAGTAGTGTTGGTCAGACTGTTCCGAAACTGCTGAAAAACCAAATTCTAGCTGGTCCATCCAGTGTTCAAAGCCACTGATGTCGGAACGAAGTTCGGTAAGAGTCTTGTCTATTTTGGAGACCATATTAGTGATGAGGTCTATTTCTTCAGGGTTGGGTTGCTGTGTGGTCGCCACTGTTGTAGTCGTCTGTATTTTTCTTGCTGTAGAAGCTCTTTCAGTTTTTGAGCCGACGTCTCTGGATGCTTCAGAACTGTAGTTTTAGCTGGTGAATGCATCGTTCTGGAAGGCTGATGTATGTTGATAAGATCGGGCTATTCCAGGGAGTCCCAGATTCAAGTTGCCATCACCGTTCCAACGTCACTGGAAGTCCAGATCGCATCCATTTTCAAGTGAGAGGCAGCCTACTATTTTATACAAGGTACAGTGATAAGTTTTCCATGGGAGGTTAGTAATAAATCGGAGAACATTATTTGTTTTTTTGTATATTTAGTAAGTTTCTGCAGCGCTGCCTAGTATTTCAGCCCTCACCCACCACCCTCCCCCCAGAACTTACCATGCAGGCGATACCCCATGGATTGCCCCCCCCGGGTGTGGCCACATCACCAGCATGACCCTATGATGATGGGAGAAGGGTGCCAGCAGAGGTGCAAACCGGCATTGCATCCTGGCTTGCCCCCCCAGGGTGGGGCGTGGAGTCGGCTGAATACAGCAGATGATGGGATAGGTCGTCTGTTCTGGAGTGCCAGAGTGGACAATCGGGGCCAGGGAAGTGGCGAGGCATCATAGATGGTGGCTGCTAATTTTGGCCCTTGAAGGAGGTGTGACGTGCAATGATGCCTGTGTCCGCACACCTCCCAGCGCCTGTGACAGCGAAACCCCAGTCTCTGCTAAGGGTCAGACTTGCGACAGGACACTCAGCCCCCCCCCTCCGAGAAGGAAAGCCATACTTAGGATGCTCAATCCTTCCCCCCTCCCCCACCGGCCCTCCAACTTCCTGGGTCCGTTCCAGAACCCAGAATGGTGGTGTCACAGACAGACCCCATTCCACTGCCCCAGCAGGTCGGCTGGAGAACATTATTATATGTTACTTTCAATTTTTTCAGAACTCTGTCACTAGCTGCTGAGTAGACAGTAAGCTCATGGTCCAGTACACTGAGTAGTAGACTATGGGCGAACTGTCTTAAGACATTCAGGTAACAAAACATTACATATTCTAAACAGAAAGCCCAGTCTCTGCTGAATTAAACTTACAACATATTTAACATGAAATTTAAACGTAAGATTACTATCTAAATTAATCCCTAAATATTTAAAGCTATCTACAATTTCAATGGATTCACCCTTAAGATTAACTATAGGAGACTTGAAATCTCTATTCTTTCTTGGACCTGTAAAAATTACGGCCTTAGTTTTCTTGGTGTTCAGAAGCTTTTTTTTTTTTTTTTTTTTTTTTAAATGCTTTTGGCCCCCATATCACCAGCTGAAAATCTAGCCAACCTGCAGCACTTCCACCCCCACGGAGCCTCGGCTCATCTCCTGGGTTGGAGAGGGGGCAGTCGGCTACACCCCCCTATCCATCCTGTCATTGGGTGGGTCTGCTGCGGTGGCTTGGAGAACGGCTGAGGTGAAGAATTTTTCTTATGTTTCTGGTTCAGGAGGCGTGGTGTGGTGTGCGCAGATGCAATGGAGTAACCACACCCGCGTTCTCACACCTCCCAGTCTTAAACATTGGGCCCCCCAGTAAGCCGCTCCCATGGTCACCCAGGAGTACTACACCGGAAGGTGCGTCCCCCCCCCACCCCGGAGATGGAGAGCATGGAGCCGCTGCTCAATCCATCTCCCCCAGCCACCCAAGCTCGTTCTCAACCCCAGGTCACTGGCGCCGCAAGCGGTAGCACTACTGCTATGCTAGCAGGCCGGCCTGTTCAGATGCATACTTCTAGACTAAAATAATTGTTGGAAAGAATCAAAATCCTTTTGCACAACACCCAGTACTTCCCCAAGCACAGCCCCAGTACCAAAAATAACTATCATCTGCATACAAAATTCTCAGACGATTTTCACAAGATTGGGGTGCAGAATTCATAAACGGTGTAAACAGGAGAGGATCCTGTATTTACCTGGTTAACTAAAATCTAATAAATAAATAAAATCCTCTGTGGTATCTTACTTTGGAGCCTCAAAAGGACAACCTTCCAGCCATGCTTAAAGGGACACTGTCAACCTGTTTTTCATCATATTATTTCTAGTTAAAAACTTACATTTTAATACTGCCTGTCTTCTCTAAAATTCACTGATGTTGCGGTTTGTTTTGTTTGTCTCCTTGTTTAGTAGGACTGAAATGCATGCTAATGTATATTTATAAACAACCTTGTTTTGTTTACAATCCTGGATCTGTTCTTACTGCATACTTCCTGTGCATTAGAAACACACCCAAGCTGGAGGGCTGGCCGGGAGGGGAGGACTTGAGCGTCCCAAGGACCACTCGTCCTCTCCGGGGTACCAGAGCTCGGCACTTGTCTGACCCCGGGTGGAGACCCGAGGTACAGCAAGCCCAATGATCCAAAAGAGGGGGCGACGTGCCAGACGTCGGCACTCCAGCGCCTTGACGTCCGGGGACCTGGCACGTCAAGAAAACATCAGGAAAAAACCTTGCAGCCTCCCAGTAGACGGAGCACCAGGCCCCCACCTTCAATGCCCCTACCTGCCTGGAGACAGCGTGCTGACGAAACACAGAGAAGCTTCGGGGTGTAAGGGCTCCCACCCCGTACCCGCCTGGGGGGTACAGCCATGGCTCCATGGGGCACGGACTGCATCGGTCACCAAGTAGGTGAGCAAGGGCTGATAAGGCCATAGGTGTCTCCTGAAGAGGGGAGAGCTGCGAGGAGGGGGAGAATAAAGAGAAAGTTAAAAAAAAAAAAAAAGAGAGAGAAACACACCCAAACAGTGCAGTCACTCATGATGCATTAGCTTCCTAAACTCCCACTGCCTCATGAGTGGTTAGACTGTGTTAAGGGTGTTCCCAAGTCCAGGAAAGATGCAGCTGGAACTGATCAAGGAATGTAAACAAACCTGTTTGTGTGGTTAACACCAGCATGGTGGGAAGTCGGTTTTTCACTTTAAGAAAAAAAGAATTAGAATCAAACTCCCAGCTACATCAGCTATCTTAACAGAATGTTGGCAATCATAAAATGTGTTTTTTATTTATTTATTTATTTTTTTTTAAACTAGGGACACTGAGACCTAAAGGGGTTGACAGTGTCCCTTTAACCAAGAGTTAATATATACATATATTTGTATCATGTATATACATATCCTTATCTTCAGCAAATCTCTCACTCTGGAGCTGCAATGGACAAACTTACAGCCCCACTTAAATAAGAATAACTAAATATATATTTATTTAAAATTTGGTAACCGGGAAAGGCACACTGAGATGAGGCTTGTTTCCAGGTGCGACCCGGGGAAAAGGGAGACAAGAATACAAACAACAGAGTTTACTTTATGAGATCTTTAAAATACTTAGGAGAGTTGGTAAGAGTAAATCAAGTCCGGTTTCAATGCATATGGTTACATTTGTAAATAAAATATGTAGAAAGCAAATGCAAATTAATCATAGCGATATGTCGGTATATTAAATACAAATATTTAAGTCAGTATATTAAAATACAAGTCAGTAAATTAAATATAATATTTAGGCAAGGTAACAAGCATCAAAAACAAGAGGCGGCAGGCAAGCAAGTAGGAAAGACTGAGGCCATTTGCACGTTATTGCAGGGCCAGAGGGGTGACAAACATCTAGGAGCATTGGTAGAGCAGCAAGCAATTACAGGTGTAGATCTGACCAGACGCAAGGGCAGGGGATGGGGGGAGAAAGGGGTGAGACAAAAGGAAGAGAGGTTGATTCCAGAAGGAGGGGAGGTGAAAGGAGAACACCGACTGACCAGGAGTAGTGTGGGGGGGAGGGAGTGGAAAGTGCAGGAAGAACTGGAACACTGAGGGTAAGGGGTAGAAGGAGCGAAGAGAGGAGAGATAGGATGGGATAGTCCCGAACCAGTATTTGGAGATAAAGGCAAGGCTGTGGGTCACGCACCTATGCAGAAGGGAGGGAAGAGAGAGAGGGGAGTAGAGATGACAGTGGTGCATTCGAAAGGGGGCATTAGAAGTAAAGAGACAGAAAGCATTAAAGAGAGAGTCAAGTCTTGCAAGGAATGTGGCAGGAATAGAACCATAAACAATGTTGGCATTATCAAATACCAGGAGAATCATTTTCGTAATCAAATCACAGTGAACTGGGAGGGAGAGGCTGTCTGTTTCTAAAAAGCACTCCAAGCTTGGGGCGGACTTTAGAGTGTATGGCATCTATATGGGTCGAGTAGTTGAGATTTGGGTCAACCACCTAGATATTTGGAGGTAGGGACCACATCAAGTGTGTGGTGGGGCCCTCCTGGGGTAGTGAAGACTGGTGGGGATGGAAGCCTAGCCAATTTTTGCCTAGTGCTGAAAGTCATAGAGACAGTTTTTTGGTGTTCAACTTAAGCAGGTGTGCTTGAAACCAGTTTACCACGTTATGGAAGTCTTGCCGAAGAGGGTCCAGGACATCAGAAATGGAAGGACCAGACATGTAGATAACAATTTCATCTGCAGACATGTGTATGCAGGAGTTTGAGCAAACAGAAGGGAAGGTCATCTATGAACAATGAGAAAAGGTTAGGGCCAAGTATTGACCCTTGAGGTACCCCAGCAAGCGTCGGGGGCGGGGCAATGGAACATTTCCCACATGCACAGCCTGTTGCCTATCTGTTAGGTAGAAACTGAACCACTGTAGGCAAGGGCCACTAAGCCAACAGAGTGCAGTTTGTTTAGGAGTGAGTGAGTGGAAGATGGAATCAAAGCCCTTGGCCAGGTCTATGAAAATAGTGGCAGTGATGTGACCACAGTCCATCCCAGAGAGGATGAAGTCAGTGAACCATAGAAAGAAAGATGTGGTGGAGTGATGTTTTCTGAAACCAGACTGGACACGGGAAAGAGTATCAGAGGAGGTGAGGAAGTTGGTGAGCCTGGAGTAGACAATGGACTCCAGCAGCTTGGCTAAGGAGGGGAGAAGAGAGATGGGTCAGTAGCTTCCAGAAGAAAAAAGGTCACCACCTTTATGAAGAGGCAGGACTTCTGCAAGCTTCCAAGCCAGAGGGACAATACATGAGGGACAGCACCAGAGGAGAAAGAGAGATTTAACAGGTGCGAGAGGGGGAGGGAGAAGAGATGCAGAGAACCTTGGGGTCAAGGCCATCTGGGCTGGACTTAACAGGGTTAAGGAAACTCATACCTTAATGCTCATTGGCTATCTCACTTCAGAGCCACAATGGACTACCTCCCAGTTTCACCTAACAATAAATATACATCTTTATCCTCAATGGCTACCTCACTTTAGAGTTGCGATGGACAACGTCTTAGTCCTTAAATATTATTATAAGTCTCATTATTCATGAGCCTAATGAGGCTCCTGATTGGCTACTGGATCGGTCATTAATGTCTTAGAAATGACCGATCCACTTTCAATTGATGCTGTGCAACAGGGCTCGTGGCACTGTACTTCAAAACTGAAATGCGGTAAAAATAAATAGGGGAAAAAGTTGTTATTGCCATCAGACTTATAATTGCAATGACAACCTTGAAGCCGGTCATTTCCTTGGATTAACGACAGACTGGAGGAGGTGGCCCTCAGCTGCGCTTTAGGCCACCCATCCCCCCCAACCGGTCATTAATCCTTCAGAAATGACCGGCTTCTCCGTCGTTATTGCTTAACTAAATATGTAGCTTTGTTCTCGGTGGCTATCTTACTGCAGAGCCGCAATGGACAACCTCCTAGCCCCCCCAAAAAAAATCACAGTTTCAGCTGCGACACACAGCCCTTCCACAGCATCATTTGTAACACCCCCATTCCCAAGGTGATCCTGTGGAGCAGACAAGGAAGCCTGTGCCCTGATTTTCTCCATGCCCACCACAGGGGCCACTGCAGCACTGAAATTCCACAGATATTTTACATTACGCATTATCTGTGACTAGCAAGAATTGTCACCCAATGGAATATATTTTTAGGTCAGTACAAGGTATTGCCAGGACACGTTGCCCACTTGGTGGTGCATGGTCTCCCCATACTGTAGAGGCCATGCTAGCAGTCACTATAGGAGGTGCTATGCAGTCGGCAACCTTTCCTCCCCTGAAGCCTGAATGCACAGCTTCTGAAGCACATCTAACTCCCCCCCCCCACACCCCAACCCAGAGCAAGGGGCTACTGTAGTGGGAAACGCTTCCTCCCATTAAGTCTGAAAGCAATGTTTCTACAGCACATTGGAGACTTCCCCCACTCCAGAGGAAGGCAAGACAATTTTATTTGTTTGGTGCCCTATCCACCTAAGGATCGTTTACAACAAAAAACAAGCAACAACTAAAGAGTTTATACATTATTTATTTATTTATTTATTTTTTAAACCAGGAGGGCACACTAAGCTGAAAGCTGGTTTACAAGTGCGACCTGGGAGCACAAGAAGTTAAGTGACTTGTTCAGGATCACACAGTATGCACGTAGGGGCTGTGGGATTCAAACCCAGGTCTCCAGCTCAGAGCCTTAAACCACTACACTATACTGCCTCCTAAATACCAATAAACAGTCAAAATTTAAGCAATAAATAAGTTACTTGAGTAGGCCTGATCCAATAAAATAGTTTTCAAATCAGGTCTTAAAGGCAACCATGGTTCGGGCAGAATGAGTGTTTGCAGGGAATGTTTTCCATAACAATGAGGCTGCAACCCCACAGGACCTGTCCCGACTACTTAAGGTGAGAGCAGGGGACCAGGAACAGGCCCAGATCCATGGAGTGGAGAGGAGGGATGGAAGTGTAGGACAACACAAGATCTTTCACGTAACCACAGCCCAAACCATGTAGGGACTTAAATTTTAATAAGTAGATCTTGAAGGTGATGTGTCACAGAACTGGCAGCCAGTGCAGAGTGTGTAGGATCAGCATGATGCAGTCACACAGAGGTTCCTGCCACCAGCTGAGCAGTCTAATTCTGGACCAGCTACAGGAGACTGATCAAGCCTCCAGATAACCCTAAGTAAAGAGCATAACAATAATCCAGTCTGGAGGTGAAAAAGGCTTGAATTATCCTCACCAGATCAGCTGGCGTCAGATGTGATTTGATTTGGGTGGTGTTACGAAGATGGTAAAAGCCATTTCAGACTACAGCTGACACCAGTTGTTCTAATGTCAGCTTGCAGTCCAAAAGGACTTCCAGATGCTTTATAACATCCACAGCTTACAGTAGCTTACCACTGAAAGATGGTAAGAGAGTCCACACATGTCATTGCCAACCCATGCCGCTGCCGATTTGGTTCATCAATCAAAACTTTGGTCTTACCTGGTTTGAGACACAACCAGTTGAGGCCATACAATAGTTGATCTCCCAGAGGCACGGCCCTAGTACCGAACCTGTGTTTTTCCCATTAGGGGTACAAGACAGACAGAGTACAGTATCATCTGCTTAACTTTGAAACTCAACCCCATATCGCCTGATGGTCTCACCCAATGGTATGATATACATAGAACACAACATAGGTGCTAAGATCAAGCCTTGAGGAACACCACAGGTGACTGCAGCCATGCCACAGATTAAATTACCTAAAGCAACCCATCTTCCCAGTCTCACTGTAAATTGACCCCAGTGATTCCAGGCTGCCAACCAGCAACAAATAGGTCTGGGGTTCAGTGAATGCCAGTAGAGCGCAGACCCAAGATCACCTGAAGCACCTCCTCTTTAACAACTGAGTGAAACGCAGCCCTAGATGGCAGATCGTCAGTGCCTCTCTCACATCAGGTATTGTTGACCCACTGTAGGTTACCAGACGAGATACGGGTCTAAATGGAGGATAACTTGTCTAGAAAGACATGGCTAAGTTCTTCGCATTCATCAGTGGAAAAGGCTCGATCGGACCACCAACAGGGGGCATTTATCAATCTGTCTATTGTGCAAAAAAACTGAACCAGTTGATTCTTACTTGCAGCAATCATCCTTGGCCGAACTCTGTCTTCATCAAGGTGACTGCCTGCAATCAAGGTGCTACTGCAGTGGACATCCTTTCCCCTGAAGTCTGAATGCACTGTTTCTACAGCACTTCCGAGGCTCTCTTTGCCCCAGAAAATGTTGACACGCAAGTGTAAATTTACTCAATGCTTTTTTAAATTTAGTGAGTATAATTCAATTTTGGTGATTAAAAGTGCTCCTTTTGAAGGTATAATAGCATTTTCAGATATGGGAATGACCATTTGTACTCGCTAAAAATAGGGATACACAGATATCAAAATCTGCCCCGATACTGGATCCGGATATCCAATGTCTACTATCTGACCGGGTCGGGTTGTGCCTCAGGTCGGACTGTAGTATACTGAGAATAATACAAACAAACAATATTAGTACCCTTATGGTATTATTAACAACAATGGTATTTTAGGGCTTTTAAAGTAGTTGAGAGAGAGAGAGAAAAGGATTTTGAGAAGCAGAAGGGGAGCCAATTAATCTGCATGAATCACATAAGAAGCTACAAGAAACAGGCAGTTAAGATGGTCAGTTAAGAGAGGCAAGCTGAGTAGAGAGCAGCAGAATGTTGCTTAGACACGGCAGCTGTGAGGACACAATATGGAAGATGAGAACTTTTCTTCGTCAGTAGTCCGGAGGTACGACAAAAGGGAAAAGGCACAGCACTGTGTCTTCTGACAACTGTGGGGCACTGGAGCAGCTGAGCAAATGGGTGTAGGAAAAGAAAAGCTGGAGCCGAACATGATGTAGCTATAAGTGGCAGGAAGCTGTTGGTACACGTGGAATAACCCCCATTTGCCGTATACTGCAGTATGATGAACACTAGCAGAACTGGAGCGGAGGGGAACAAATGGCATGAGCGAGTTATACAGAGCAGCAAAATAGCACTGAAGTTGTAGAGCGAGCCCAAAACAACAAAAAGGTAAAAAGATCTGAATAATTTCCAAAACAGAAACGCAGCTAAAGCCCCAAGGGGCAGTACAGCTGCAGTTTCAGTGGCTAGGTGAGCGGTCTGATCAGCTGACCAACCACAACGCAACTAATTTTAAACACTAGTATCCGATCAGGTCAGAAAGCGTGATATCCGACCAGATCAATACAGCAGGTCGAATACCCATGCATCCCTAATTAAAAATAATGTTAACAGTATTTCGTTGAAAACGGTGGGTAAAATACGGAGGTACTCACCTTAACTAGAGCACTGCCTGGCCCAGAACAAGAGGTCGGGCTCATGGCCCAAATCTAGGTCCAATATATAGTAATGCAACTTGTTACAGCACTAGCTGCTTCCCCTGGGTGGCAGCCCTTCCCCCGTGATGGAACTGATATGGGATCTCTTGGGTGTCCAGATAAGGAGCCCAGAGGTCTTCAGAGTGTCAGGATGGGAGTGGGTATTTTAAAGTTTCACAGGAGTGGGTGCAAAGGGCAGCAAGGTGCAAAACAAGTTTACATAGCAATTACTGCAATACAAAACTTTACTTTGAGCAGCAGTACACGAACTACGGGTAGCATTTTGCATATAGACTTGCTTAAAAAAAAAAAAAAAAAAACTGTACATGTTGGTTAAAAAAAAAAAAAAAAAAGTAAGCTCCTACTATGCAATATCAGGTCTAATGCTTTTAGTGCATCACCCCTTACCCTGCTAATAACTAAGCAACTGTCATCTGTAAGGAGGCCACAACTGTGTACTAATGGCAGCCGTTATATGTTCTTATGCTCAAAAGATATGTATATACTGTTCTGAAAATCATGTTCTGTATCGCTTTCTCTTAATAGACTACATTCCAAGTATGGCTCTTCAAGTCAGAAGTCTCAGGTGTTTTGACGAGGTCACTGTATGGGTACAGAATTCCAAGCACTGCTCAGATAGGCCAGGTATGGGAGTAGTGATCTGAAGGCAGGCTAATAACTGCCAGGAGCTAGTGAAAACTCTAGTTTTAACCTGAACCAAAAGAAAAATAACCAAAACAAAATCCCTTCTCTACCCTCTGTGCTACCTCTGTTGGGTATACTGTAGGCTACAAAACAGCCCAAGACACCCTGTGAGCAGAATCTTGCCTGTGTGCACTTGGGGCCCCGACTGACAAGACAAAGTGCAATCTGTGCTAGGCATCCACTGAGTGCAGACAAACTGAGGGACTAACTCCTCGGGACTTACAGTTAGCTGAGTCGCATAAAGTTTTATCTGTTTTCTTGATACTTATTTTTTTAAAGGGGCTGAACATGGGGGGTAAGACAACCAGAAGTGACACAACACAAAGCACAGTTACGTAATTACTTACCATAACAGTAGTTTTTCGAGAGAGGCTCTTGCAGTAGGTAATCACATATAGTACTGACCTGCCAGACGTCAGGACCCCACAGAAACATTTCTAGCTAGCAGGCTCTGGTGGGGGACCGCCCCCACGTCAGGTGACCAGCATCATACGACGTCAGTATAAAGAGGCAGTCCCCCACACCCGCCTTCCAGTTCTTTCCCACCAAAGGCAAGACGAGCGAGAAGAGGATATTTCCCCCCATGGAAATGGATCCAAAAAAGCTTAGGGGGGATGGAGGGCGGGAAGGCAATACCTACTGCAACAGCCTCTCTCGAAGATCTACTGTTACGGTAAGTTCTTATGTAACTGTACTATATTACTTAGAGAGGGATCTTGTGGTAGGTATTCACATATAGGACTGAGTCTCAAGCAGTCTGAAACAAGGAAAAGTACTCGGGAGGAGGAGTGTCATCCATAGCACGGAACCTCAGGCTGAACGGGTCTCATGAGAGGAGACTTTGTAAAAAGCCAACCCAAAGCCTGCTCTACGGCAAGAGGCAATGTCCAAACTGTAGTGTTTCGTAAAGGTATGGACAGAAGTCCAAGTTGTGGCCGCACAGATGCCTACCGCCGACACATTCTTGAAACAAGCTGCAGAGGCAGCTACTCATCTGGTGGAGTGACCTCTGACCTGACCCGGCAGGGTCTTGTTGTACTTGTAACAGAAAGTGATACAATGAGTCAACCATTTCGAGAGGCATTGCTTAGATACAGCATTGCCTTCCCTTTTGTAAGCAAGAGAGACAAAAAGCTGATCAGTTTTCCTGAGATCCTTAGTCAGAGTGGTGTAGTATCTCAGTATTCTGTGAACATCCAGCGTATGCAAGAGGTATTCCCCTTGATTGGAGTGTTGTGTAAAGAAAGCGGGTAGCTCAATGGATTGATTCAGCATAGATTTAGCTACCACCTTAGGGAATAACTTAGGGTTGGTACGTACAGCCACACGTTCCTTATAGAAAATCAAGTACAGGATTTTGCACATTAGGGCCTGAAGCTCGGAAATACACCGAGCAGAAGTAATGGCCACTAGGAAGAGCGTCTTCCAAGAAAGGAACTTTAAATTGGCTGTAGCTGCTGGTTCAGAGGGAGGCAGGCTAAGCTTCTCCAGAATAAAATTCAAATCCCAAGGATGGTCAGGAATGCGGATTGGGGGGGGGATCTCAAATGGAGAACTCCTCTGAGGAAGGTCTTGGAGACTTCCAACTGAGTGAAAGTCCTGTCTCCAAAGGGAATGTGGTGAGTTGAAATACCGGCCATGTGGACCTTCAGCGAGGAATGGCTCAGACCCAGATCAAAGAGGTGACGCATGTAGTCCAGGATTTTACTGACTGGGCATGAGAAAGGTTAGAATTCTTTCGAGCTAGCCCAAATAGAAAAACATTTCCACTTCATGGCATAGGTGGACCTGGTAGAAGGCTTTCTGGCCTCTACCAGGATGTCTGCTACGAGCGGAGAAACTCCAAAGCAGGCTTTTGCTACGTCTGCAGGAGCCACACATGTAGATGAAGGGATCCGACACCTGGATGAACAAGGGTCCCCGATCCTGGGTCAATAATTGTTGCGACAGAGGAAGAGGAAGTGAAGGTTCCTCTGAAAACCATTGCAGAAGAGAGAACCAAACTTGCCTGGGCCAGAAGGGAGTGATGAGAATCACTCGAGCTCCCTCTGATCAGAGTTTGTTCAGGTCCCTCGGAATTAAGGGAATGGGAGGGAAGGCATAAACTAATCTGTCCCTCCAAGCGAGACACAGAGCGTCCCACCAAAAAACTGTCTCGCCCTGGAGCAAGCGAACAGAAGGCGGGAAGTTTTGTGTTTAGGGGAGAGGCGAAGAGGTCTATGTGAGGTGTTCCATCGCTGAAAGAGGTTGTTTACAAATTCTTGATCCACCTCCCATTCATGGGACCTGGCTGAGGACCGACTGAGTAGGTCCGCCAGTGTGTTTTCCACTCCCGGAACATGAACCGCAGTCAAGTGAAGGTGATTCTGGGTTGCCCAATACCAGACTCTCATCGCTTCCCGGCACAGAGGGTAAGAACGTGTTCCCCCCAGCTTGCTGAGATACCAGACTACGCACATGTTGTCTGATTGTATGAGGAGATGACCGGGAAGGATGAAGGAGCCTAAAGGGCATAAAGGACTACCCTCAATTAGAGTACATTTATGTGCAGATTTTGTTCGAACTTAGACCAGCTGCCCTGAGTCCTGTGAGACCCGAGGTGGGCACCCCAGCCTTCTCCTGACGCATCTGTCGTCAATATCTGGGAGGGGCGGTTCGACACAGAAGTGAACTCCCAGGCATAGGTTCTCCCGAACCATCCACCATTGCAAGTCCCTGATCATGGGATCGGAAACTAGTACCTCTTGGTCTAGATTGTCCATGGTCTGGTCCCACTGCGATGGAAACGTCCATTGAGAGATCCCCATATGGAGCCGAGCAAGTGGGACTGTTAGAAAGGCAGCCGCCATTAGCCTGAGGAGGTGAAGGACTGACCTAGCTCTGACCCTCCTGCGGCTGGACAGAAGACGGGCCTGAGTTTGAAGGGTGTCTACCCTGTCCGGAGGCAAAAAGAATTGCCGATGGTCATGTCCAGAGTCGCCCCTATAAATTGGAGGCATTGGCAAGGGACCAAAATGGAACTTGGCCTGGTTGATGGTGATACCCAGGCTGGAGAAAACCTGTAGAGTAAGGGAAAGGGAATGCATGAGTTCCTCCCTGAACGGGGCCACCAGGAGCCAATCATCCAGGTATGGGAATACTTTGAACTCCCTGGGTACACAGGTGGCCGCTACCACAGACACGCATTTGGTAAATACTGGGGGTGAGGACAAACCAAATGAGAGGGCCTTTGAATTGGTAGTAGTCCCCCTGAAAGCAAAAACGAAGAAATTTCTGGTGGGAAGGGCATATGGGGATATGCAGGTAGGCATCCTGCATGCCCAGAGCGCATAGCCACAGTCTCTGCCGAAGAAGCAGTAGAAGGCTCTGCAAAGAGAGCATTCTGAAGGGTTTGTACTCCACGAACATGTTCAGGGAGCGGAGGTCTAGGATGGGCCTCAGATCTGCCGTCTTCTTTGCAACTAAGAAGAAATGGGAATAGTAACCTGTCCCCCAAAGATGGTTGGGAACTAGTTCTATCGCCGCCGTCAAGAGAAGGGAGATGATTTCCTCTAGGACCAGAGGAAGATGTTGCAGGGAGTAAGACGATTGGGGGTGGGGGGGGTTCTGTAGAAACTCTATTTGAGTGTCCTGCTGATATCAACTGGAGCACCCAAGCGTCTGACGTTATCCTCTCCCAACCCAGCAGATGGGAGGAGAATCTCCCCCCCACCTGGTTCCTCTGGAACCTCCAGAGGCAGTGGGAGAGGCAGGGAGTCATGAGGTGTGGGGCAGCACAGCAGCAGAGGCTCCCGCGGCTTTTTCCTGGGGGGGGGGGGTCTTGGTTGCTCAATGGGCCCGACGTTTGTTGGCCCGTTTGCCCTGTTTTTTCTACGAAAAGGGCGCCACTGCCCTTGAGGGGGCCTGTACATAAAGTTGACAGACGTGAGTGCAGTGCCCTTCTCCTGCAGTTCGGTAATGACGTCCTTGACATCAACCATGAACAGCACCGAACCCCTGAAAGGAGCATCCTGGATGGCGGATTGCACTTTGGGGACCAAACCCAACAGGCGGTGCCAGGCCTGATGCCGTAGGCCTATGGCAAAGGCCGAGCTCCTACCAGCTGTGTCCACTGCGTCGTAAGTGGCACGTAGCATGTGCCGACTGGCCAAACGAGCAGAATGGACAAGATTTGCCACTTCCTGCTTAGTCTGCAACTCAGAAGGGAGTCCAATTTAGATTCCACCTGACTAAGGATGATCTTCCGAAAATCCCCCAAATGTGCCACATGGTCCAGGGCCCTAATACCAAGGGTAGAAGAGAAATAGATCTTCTTCCTGTATTGGTCCAGAAGCTGGGATTCCTTATCAGACGGAGACGAGCTGAGGTGCTTGGGATTTGCGGAGTGGACGTCAGCGGTGCTGATGACGACCAAATCCGACTTGGGGTGGAGGCTAAGGATGTCTACACCCTCAGGAGCCTGATATAGCCTGTCCACCTTCCTTGGAAGGGGGGCTAGCACGGACGGTTGTTTCCAAATGGTGGAGACAATATCCGTGTGAGGCTCTATCCAGGGTGGAATCAGCATAGGAGCAGACTCGGGCAGATCCAGATGAGAGGCAAGTTTCTTTCGCTGTGGGTCTGGCTCCACTGATTGCCACTGATGGACCTCCTGGATTTTCCTCAATAACTCCAGAAAGGAAGGGTCCTCCGGAGGAGATTTCAGAGGAGTCCTCGGCCGAGGGCATTCTGGATTACGTGGCTAGTCTTCGGGATCAGAGCGTCCCCTCTCTAAGCCCGAGTCAGATGTATCTGATGAAGAGGAGGAAGACTTCTCCCTATGAGGGGGGAGGGACGGCCCTTCTGGGCAGTTCCCTGGGGCACGTATTCTCCCCTCTTTGGGTGCCAAAGGGCTCTCCCATGGTGTCGGGAAGGGGGGAGGGAGTCTCCTGTCTCAAGACGTAGAGGATCCAGTATAGGGTCTGGCGTCAGTAGACGACTCTCAACCTCACAAGTGAGCTAAGCCTTGGCCTCAGCTCACCAGGAAGCCAAGGTCTCCTTCAGATCCGCCAGCGGCTGGGGAGTGGGCAGCGGTGGTGGATGAGAAGGGGGATACGGATATTGAGGATATCCTTAGGAGTATCCATAAGCCAACGTCGGGTACTGCGGCACTGGATATTGCAGCATCGGGTACTGGGGCACCAGACACTGCGGAGTCGGGTATTGCGGCACCGGACAGTGCGGTGTCGGGTACCAGGGGCTCTGATGGAGCAGAGGGACCTGGCCAAGGCCCTGCTGGCGGGCCAGGCGGTGGTAACGCTGGCCCCGCGGGCGTCGGGCCTGGCATGAGTATACTTTCGACAGGGTCCGAAGGACCAGATGGGTGGATAGGCCTATTGGCAGGTAAGGGGATGCCGGATGGTGTCAGGTAGGCTGGCGTCAGGGCCAGTGTCCGAGGATCCGGTGTCAGGTGATCTGATCTAGAAGAAGGGTTCCCTGACGGCAGCGTCCCAGTATCCTCAGTGACGACCAGGGAAGGATTATTATAATCTCCGGGGGTCAACTGAGGAGACGTGGGGGCCTCAGAGGGCAACTTGGAGTGTTGCGGAGAGTCTGGGGCATCAGACTATTCCGTGGGGTCTGGTGCAGGCTTCTTGGTCAGTGGAACCGGCGTCTGACTTATCGGGCGAGTCCGGGCGGGTGTTGGAGGAGCCAGCATCCGTCTTATCGGACTCCCTGCCTGAGGAAGGCCGCGCAGGAGATGCTGCCTTGTCAGGCAGAGTTTTGGCTGGGCGCTCCCATGAAAGGGTAAGCGGCTTAGCAGCCTTGTCCGGACAGGCGCCGGTGGGACCAACGTCCGACTTACCGGACCCGCTCTGACCAGAACGCCATGGCAGAAGCCCTTCACGGGAGCAGAGGCCTCCTTTGCCCCAGAGGCCCCGAAGGAGCCAGGCAGGCAGGGAGGATGATGCATTCTTGGTAACCACCAGGCGGCCCGTCATGGAAGCGATCTCTAGAGGACATTACCTTAAGTGCCGCAACTCGCTGCTGTGGAAGCCGTTTCCCGCTCCCAGTGCTTCTCCTTGTTGCGTTTTGTCTTGTGACCTTCGGGGGAAGTGGGCGCCTGCCTGAGTTTCTTTAGCTCTTTTTCCATGGAGGCCATTTTCTTCTTTAGGATATGGGCTTCCAGGGACTGCTGCCTTCTTCTGCAGGTAGCGGAGTTAAATTTCTGGCAGTGCTGGCACTTCTCCATGGGGTGGTCTGGGCCCACACAGAAGAGGCACAAGGAGTGGCCGTCCTTGTGTGGAAGTTGGAAACCACTGAGTTGCACTTATTCTTATGTGATTCGAAGGGCGTTGGGGACAACATACACAGCGAATCGTCAATAAAGGTGAAAAACAGAGAAATTACGTTGAAAAGTTCGAGAACTTAGGGACTGAGGAAAGACTGATGAGTGCTGTTCTACCACAAGGAACTTTCACAAGTCGTCGGCAGGAAAGAACTGGAAGGCGGGCGTGGGGGACTGCCCCTTTATACTGATGTTGTATGATGCCAGTCACCTGACATGGGGGTGGTTCCCTGCCAGAGACTGCTAACTAGAAATGTTTTCGTGGGGTCCTGACGCCTGGCAGGTCAGTCCTATATATGAATACCTACTGCAAGAGCCCTCTAGAAGTAAAATCTTCTGTTTCGGGGGACATTTCAAGCCAGCCTGTGTGAGCACAGGCAAGCAGAGGCGACACAGGCAGAGGCATGTGCCTGCCAGTGTCCACCAGGGGGCCAGAAATTCTGCAGGACATCAGGAAGAACAGATAACCTGCCTGGGGAAAGCAACACCTTAGTATTTAATTCACAGCACTAGGATTGCAGATAAAATATTCTAGTGTATACTTAAAGATCTCATAATGGCAACAGACTGTGTTTCACACTTACAATTGGATGCACTGGGTGCAATGTAAATCATTGGCTCCAATAGTTTAGAGCAACTGATGGGCTTTTCTCTCTCTATATATAATATGTGTGTGTATATATACACACACACACTCACACACATATATACATATATACATATATACATATATACATATATACATATATATACACACACACACATATACATATACACACATATATATGAATACACCCATATATTATATGTATACATATATATATATATATATATATATATATATATACACACACACACACACATATATATATATAATATATATCTATATATATATATATATATATATATATATATATGTGATTATATATATATATATATATATATAATCTGTATATATATACATACACACACACACACATTATATGTGTGTGTATATATATATATATATACATATATATATACACACACACACACACACACACATATACATATACATATATATATACATATACATATACATACACACACACATGCATTGTGTGTAGATGAAGGAATTAAGGCATAAAGTGCTCCATTCTGAAAAGGAATTTGACAACTTCCAATGGGGAAGGCATCTGGAAAGTTCTGTGGACCAAACCTTTGTTCTGTATTGCACAAGCACTGCCCCCCCCCATACAAAATAACATAACAGTAACACTAAGCATACCAGCCCCCTTTATCAGCCTCTAACTCTACCACTGCTGAAGGAAAGCATATAAATAAAAAGAGACAAAGGGACGGAGAAGGTGCAACTGAAGACGACTATTGCCTGGTCACAAATGGAAGGAGAAACAAAATAAAGAACATATCATGAAACAACCACGAAGTAGTGCCAGGCAGTCTCAATGGGCACTATGCCGCCTTCTGTTCCGATATCAAAGCAGAGATCCAAAACAACTTACCCTCGGAGTACTGTACCCATAAAGTGATCCAAAACAAAACTCCAAATTTCTGGTTCCCTCAAGAGAATAATATGCTTTCCATAAAACTAGAACATTGCAAAACCCCACCATTTAGATTTGACTTTCCTTTAAGCACAACTATCCGAGGATATGAAGATTATTTCTGAAAAACAGAAACACTATGAAAGGTTACTGTCCCCTTAAAACTGACGACCAATCCCCAGGCATTAATATGCTCTATTGTCCCCTCCCCATCCTGGATAAAATGTTACTGTCTGGGAAACTGGCATGGGGATGAAACCCACTTGGCCCTCTGCAGATGGAGCACCTTTCATTTCGGGGGCAAGCAAGGGCCTGGCAGCAATTCCATTGCTGATAGGGTAGCAACCGAAAATGTCAATCAACCAAAACGTTGTGGTCCGTGCAGAACAGGAGAGAACAACTTTTCTGCTTTTGTTAGTTTAAAGGGCCATCTTTTAGGATGCTCTCAGATTTCAGGACTCCACTAGGATGGTGATAGTCTGAGGAAAGGAAAACTGCATTTTGGATTCCCCCCAAAAAAATACCTTTTCTTGGAAGTAGTTACAGGAGAAATTGAAAATCTCCACAGATCCGTCAAGACGTGCCAGAGCCAGGCGGTCCATGTGGCTGTTGTAAGACATACAGCGAATACCGGATGGGACGTAGCTGAAGAAGCGGACCCGGTGGACCTTGAACTCCCCCATCGCCACCGCTGAAACAGAGAGGACAAAGCAGTTAGAAACTCATGAACAGTGCTTGCGTGGACAATGCCAGGACCATACATTATACAGGAGCCAAACCAGCATAGGTACCCCCCCCCCAATGAAAGGTGGGTATAAATAACTTTAGATGATTCTTATTTCGTTTACAATTTAAGTGCACTAGACAAAATATTGCTCATTTTCAGGCACAACCCAGGAGGCTACAGGAGATACAAACACAGGAAGAGACCACTATGAAATGGTAAAGCCTAAAAGGGTAGCATTCTAAAAGTATAAGAAGACACAGAGAGAGGAGGAAAGGAAGGTATATCACAGGAAACAGAAAGAAGCAGGAAAAACAGTAAGGAGCATAAAGGTGCAAATTAAAGAAAGAATAGCCCAGCTAGTAACAAAAGAGACAAAGACATTTTTTAGGTATGTAAGTGAAAAGATGAAAACCAGGGAAGGACTTGTAAGCAAAAAGGAAAGTGGGGGAGAGAACTGTGCAGAGGGGACCAAGAAAAAGCAGCTATACTGAACAAATACTTATGCTCAGTGTTCATAGAGGAAGGGAAGGGGCCACAAAACAGAAATGGGAGCTTTGGAGGGGTGAGGTGGACACCTGTCCTTTTTTTGAAGGCAAGAGTCCTGCAAGGACTCACTCATCTGAAAGTAGACAAAACAATGGGGCCAGATTGGGTGCATCCAAGGATATTAAGGGAGCTCAGGGAGGTACTGCCTGTAACCCTGACAGTCCTATTTAACAGCTCACTGGAAACAAGAGTCGTTCCAAAGGACTGGAGAAGAGCAGACGCAGTCCCACTTCACAAATGTGGTAGCAGAGAGGAAGCTGGCAATTATAGGCCAGTCAGCCTGACATAAGTGGTGGGCAAGTTAATGGAAATACTACTGAAGGAAAGGATTGTGGAATATCTTGAATCAAGTGGGTTACAAGACCTGAAGCAGCATGAATTCATGGGAGTGGGGATCATGTCAAATGAGTGACCAAGGACTAGATCATGGTGGAGCAGTGGATGTGTCCTACCTAGATTTCAGTAACGCATTCAACATCGTTCCACACAGAAGACTACAAAGCAAGCTGGGTAGCTTAGGAGTGGGTCCAAAGGTTATAAACTGGTTAGGGGAAAGTGGTGGTAAACAGAGTTCATTCCAAGGAAGGGAGGGTGACCAGTGGGGTGCCTCAGGGATTACTGGTTCCTCTTTAATGTCTCTGTAAGTGACATTGCAAAGAAGCTGGTAGGGAAGGTCTGCTTCTTTGTGGAGGACACCAAACTCTGCAACAGGGTGGACACTTCAGGGGTGGGGGTGGAAAGGATGAGCAGAAGCCTGAGAAAACTCAGAGAGGTCACGGGTATGACATCTGGGTTTCAATGTAAAAAAGTGCAAAATAATGCACTTAAGGAACAGAAACCTCGGGAAACAGTACAAAATGGTTGCAGTGATACTGATGACAACCAAGCAGGAAGGAGGGAGACCTGGGGGTAATCATATCGGATGACATAAAGGTGGCCACCCAGTGTGAAAAGGCAGTTGGGAGGGCTAGTGGGATGTTGGGGTGCATAGGAAGGACTATCACCAGCAGAAAGAGGAAGGCGATGTTGCCCCTGTACTGATCGCTGGTAAGACCCCACCTTGAGTACTGTATCCAGTTCTAGAAACCACATCTCCGGAAGGATATAGAGTTGTGGTAGGCAAGAGGAGGGTGCGACACTCAGACAGCTGGTTCTGATTAATCAATGCTTTTTGTAATATTAAAATGTGTTATTAAATGTCTCTCATGAGAGATGCTGAAACAGCCTGAGGGATGACCCACACCCCCCTCCCAGGTTTTAGATACAAGGTGTTACCTGGAAGGCCAAGAGATAATTACAGGCTAGAAGAGGCCTAAATTAAGCATCTCCTGTTTATCTAGCTTTATTGTAGCTTGCCAGCCGACAGGATAGAATATAGCCATTTTATGACGTTTAGAGGAAGAAAACCAAGTTATGCCACACCGGTGTGAAGTCATAAATGTTCCTCTGATGTCTGTAAAAGTAGGGTGTTGCTCATGGATCAAAGGAGGACTTAGAAACTAACCTTATTTGATTTACCTTCTGAGTGATGACATCCTGGTTGTATAATTGTTATATTCTGACAGGGAGGAGCTTGGTGACCTCATGCAAAGAGGTTGGCAAAGCCAGTTTTAAAACAGTATTCTGTTTTCCACTAAGACACACATGCTTGGACTCTGAAAAATAAAACATCTACAGCACTATAAGAAGATTAGAAAAGACAATTCTAAGTGTACTGTTATAGATTTTGTCTGCATTTTTAAACCTGTTTTAAGTGATTTGTATGTTTTGTGATATATGGTTCTGTATTTACAATTTTATCTATTTTTAAGTAAACATCTCAATTTTGAGACTACTTGGTGTGCCTTTCAATTTCTTTTTCTTGACAAGGGAAGCATACATGGTTAAAGCTGATACTGCACAAAGCTTACTGGTTTTACCAAACTGGGAAAAGGTAAGAATTTATTCTGAGGTCTTTTAATAGAGTTTTAAGGGTTCATTTTGTACGCCTGGTTAGGTGCCCGCAGACAAAAGATATCTGACCCCCACGAAGAGCAGAATTATCTGAGCCTGTGCATTGGGTATGCTAACAAAAGGTTCACAGTTTGAATCCCTCCAAGACTTGAGACCAAAGGTTGATAAGTACCCACAAAACAGACAGGAGGGTTACCCTGTTTCTTTTAACTGTTCACAAGACTGCGCTCGGAGGTTGGCACTTTGGGAGCAGAGGGCTGACTTGCTGAGTGGGTTTGTGACAGATTAGTTGGCAGCGGTGCGAACAATTTTGATACTACAAGCTTTTATTGTTCAGTGTGTCAGCTTGAGACCATCAGCTCACTTGCAAAGAAAGAAAAAAGGCAGTGATTTATTTTTTAGAAAAGGAGACAGAACTATATCACTTGGCGTAGTCAAGTTCCTACCCGTTTTATTTTTTTCTAACGTGCAAGTCAGAGTAGCCGTAGTTAGGGAAGAAGATGGCTTCCAACTACAGCACGCACACTGTAGACTACTTAAAGCAGTTGTGCAGGGACAGAGGAGTCCCGTTTGAGGTGAAAACCAGTAAACAGAACCTCGTGGATGCCCTGATTGTAGCAGATACCCAGAGCAGCGACTCACAAAATGTGGCTGAAAAGGACCAAACCTCGAGTGTAGCAGGCCTAGCGTCCAGATCTGATGAGGAGAGCAACAGGGCCACTGTCAGCGAAGGGCCACAGCAGCAGGGGAAGGTCATCAGTATCCTGGATCCAGAAGTACTCAGGCTACAAACTGAGTTGCGCAGAATGGAGCTGGAGTTCCAGAGGGAGAGGGACCGTGAACAGCGGGAGGCAGAGCGAGAATGCCGAGAGGCAGACCGGGAGGAGCATGAGTGCCAGAGGCAACATGAAATGAGAAGCTACGACTCCAACCAGTGGCACCAGAGCAGGTAAGTGGCTTGGGTTTAACTGGGACTACAGGACTGGGTTACAAATTGAATTTCAAACTGACAGACGAATTTAAAGAGGTGGAGGATATGGATGCCTTTTTAAATTATTTTGAAAAAGTTTGTATTCAGGCTAAAATTCCTAGGGAGTCCTGGAGCTTCCAGCTATCCCCGCTACTTACCAGGAAAGATCAGGATGCACTGGGTCAAATGGACAATGAGGATAGTGATGATTATAGCAAACTTAAAGCTGCACTGTTAAAGAAATTTGAATTAACTGCTGAATCATAAAGAGCTAAATTCCATAAGCTCAGGAGAAGCCCTGACATGAGCTACGAGGAGCTAGCCACGAAACGTCAGTTTTTAAAACGTTGGTGAGAAGGAATTGAAGCAAACTGTTGATAAAACTGAAAATGTGATTTTGTTAGAACAGTTTTTCTGGGCATGCCCAGCAGAGCTGATAACCTGGCTGGAGGACCGAGATCCCAAAGCAGTGCAAGAGGCTGCTGAACTCTTGGACCGCTATGCCAAGAACAGACCTGCTCAGAGAGAAAATGGGGCAGGCATGGCAGCGCAGAAAGGGAAAAGTGCACCTTCAGGGCTGCTAAAACCCTCACTGCCTCCACCGAAACCAGTTAGCCCCAGGTTTCAGAGAAAAGATTTCTCTGAAAAAAGAAGTGAAAGTTGGTTATGTAAAGAAACTGGGCATATTGCCAGACAGTGTCCCAAAAGAATGAGCAATAATACGCAGCACAGTACTAGAAAAGAAGTGAGTTGTTTGTGTGTGTCCCTGGAAGCATGCCTGTGAACATGAGGGAACACATGCACCCAGTCATGGTAAATGGTGTACAGACGCATGGGTTAAGGGACACAGGGGCATCCCTGACATTAGTAAAAGGGGATCTGGTACAGCCTGGTCAGCTTATACCCAATAACTACGTCACTGTACAAGACTTTACTGGTGAGGCAAAAACATTGCCCCTCGCTAGTGTTCTCCTAGACTGGGGTGAAACACGGTGAACTGTGCAACAGGTAGCTGTAGCCCAGACCTTAGCAGTGGATGTGATCCTGGGCAACAATCTCAAACAGGAGATGGTGTGTGCAGTTACCCGTAGCCAAGTGGCAAGGGAAAAACTGTAGTTCCCTGAACCCCACAGAAGCCACTGTGGAAACCACTGAGAGGCTTTTTCCCCAGCCTGTGTCTCCAGATGGAGAGATTAATAAAAAGGGGGTAGAAATTTCCCCAGTAGCAGGTAACCACACAGCTACAGCGAATTACTCCAAAGAGGAAGGGGTGACCCATTGTCAGAGGGTTGGGACTGACAGCGATCCTGAGTGCCCTGACGCTAGTGCTACAGACCCTAGTTTAGCGACTGAAAGGGACCTGTCCCATGCCTTGGGAATGTGTGAGGGGTTTGCAGCTGCTCAGAGAAGTGACCCTAGTCTAGAGAAGCTGAGGGCTTGGGCAGACTCTGACGGGGCACAGGGAGGTGACGGCAGACATAAGGTTTATTGGGAAAATGGACTCATGTATACTCAGGCTGTGCAGACAAAGAGGGAAGGATGCTAGGCAGGCAGCTAGCTTGTCATTCCCCAAGGGTATCATGAGCAGTTGCTCAAGACTGCACATGATATTCCTTTGTCTGGTCACCTGGGAATCTCGTGCACTACACAGCGGTTGGCCCAGAATTCCTATTGGCCAAACTTCACCCAGCAGGTGAAGGAGTACTGCAGGTCTTGTCACTGGTGCCAAGAAATAGGGAAGGCGGGCAAGAAAACCCAAGCCGCCCTGGTTCCATTACCCATAGTGGAGGAGCCATTCCAGAGGGTGGGAATGGATATTGTGGGGCCTTTAAATACCCCAGCTCCTCAGGGAAGAGATTCATCCTGACTGTGGTAGATTATGCCACCCAGTACCCGGAGGCAGTCACCCTATCCTCACTGAGGACAGAAAGTGGCAGATGCCTTACTTGGGATTTCTCCCGTGCTGGGTTTCCGAAGGAGGTTATCACCGATCGAGGGGGTTCTTTCATGTCAGACCTGATGAAATGTTTATGGGAGAAGTGTGGGGTGGTGCAGAGATGCACAACACCATATCACCCCCAAGCCAATGGGCTTGTGGAAAGATTCAATGGTACCCTGAAGTCAATACTCCAGGCGTTTGCTGAACAGCATGGGAGGGACTGGGAGAAATACCTTCCCCGCCTGTTTGCATACAGTGAGGTGCCCCAAGAGTTGACAGGATTTTACCCCTTCGAACTCTTATACGGACACCTGGTACGTGGGCCCCTAGACTTGATCCGGGAGGACTGGGAAGGCAAGCACGCCACCCAGGGAACTCCCATTGTGGATTATGTCCTTAGGTTTAGGGAAAAGCTGAAGGAGCTTATGAGGACAGCCCAGAGCAACCTGGCAGCTGCCCAACAGAAACAAAAAGTGTGGTATGACCACAGAGCCAGAGCTCACTTGTACATGATGGGTCAGGAAGCCATGGTCCTTATTCCGGTCCAGAAAGACAAGCTGCAGGCTGAGTGGGTAGGACCGTACAAAGTAGTTAGGAAGGTAAATGACGTGAACTACATTATAGAGTTACCTGACAGAAGACAGACAGAAAGGATGTACCATGTCAACATGATGAAGCCATATGCTAACAGGGCGGACATGGTGTTTGCAGGGTGTAGTCCTAGGGAGGGGACGAACAAAGTAGGCCCACTTCTGGACCTGCTGGAAGAAGGTAAGTGGTAGTCCTCTGTGGAGGCAGTAAAATTGTCTCCCCAGCTGGCCCCGGACCAGATCCAGAAAGTAAGGGAGGTTTTAGCAGACTTTGCCCCATTGTTTAGTGCCAAGCCTGGACTAACCCCCTTAGCGACTCACGATGAGGAGACAGGGACACAGATGCCCATATGGCGAACAGCATATCGGGTGTCAGAGGCTGTCCAAAAGGACATCAGGAGGGGATGCTGGATTTAGGGGTAATCCAGAGATCCCACAACCCCTGGGCCTCACCCGTAGTCCTTGTGCCCAAGCCAGATGACTCTACTCGTTTCTGTGTAGACTATCGTGGGCCGAATGCAGTCACAAGTCAGACGCCCACCCGATGCCCCGGATGGACGAACTCCTGGACAAGTTGGGAGGGGTGACCTTACGACCACTGACCTGACAAAGGGGTACTGGCAGGTAGAGTTGACGGACAGAGCTAGGGAGAGGTCGGCCTTCATAACTCCGATAGGCTTATTTGAATTTAAACTAATTCCTTTCGAAATGAAGACTGCCCCAGCCACTTTCCAAAGGTTGGTGAACCAGGTGTTAAATGGGTGCTGAGGAGTACGCCGTGGCGTACCTAGATGACACTGCCATCTTTAGTGCCAGCTGGGAGGAACACCTGTTCCACCTTAGGGAAGTGCTAGGCAGGATACAGAGGGCCAGGCTCACTATCAAATCCAAGAAGTGCCAGGTGGCCATGGGAGAGGTGGCATACCTTGGGCATGTGGTAGGACGAGGACAGCTCCGTCCTAACCAAATAAAGACAGAGGTAATCCAGGCGTGGCGCAGACCAGAAACACAGAAGCAAGTCAGGAGTTTTCTAGGGACAGCAGGGTACTACAGGAAATCTGTACCCAATTACAGTGCCCTGGCTGCTCCCCTATCTGACCTGACAAAGAAAAGGATGCCCAAGAAAGTTACCTGGGGCCCAGCCTGTGAGGAAGCCTTTTCCAACTAAAGGAAGCACTGTGCAGTGCTCCTGTGTTAACAAGTCCTGACTATAGCAAACTCTTTATAGTTTAGACTGACACCTCAGATGTGGGTATTGGGGCAGTACTGAGTCAGAATCCAGCCAAGGGAGAGATCACCCAGTAGTGTACCTGAGTAGGAAGTTACTTCCCAGGGATCAGGCATACTTTACTGTGGAAAAAGAATGTCTTGCCATAGTGTGGGCCCTAAAGAAGTTGGATCCATACTTATGTGGGCAGCATTTTGTGGTGCAGACTGACCACAACGCAGTGCTCGAAATAAGGGGCTGCTGAGTGCTATATCGCGCTCCTATCCATGCATTCAGCACCTGATTCTCCCATTCATTGAGAAGCAGAGGCACTACTTGTGGCGCTGACTTTCAGCATTACTAGTCTGAGGGTGAGGAAATGAAATGGAGGGCACAGAAAGGACGGGGAAGACAGCAGAGAAGGATGCGTGCCTAAAACTGTGTCTGATCTGGAAGAACCTTGAATAAGTGGGGGCAGGGACACAAGGAGCATGCCTGCAATTTTCCATTAAGGCACGCCCCCGCCTTGAGTACACGTCAGAACAGATGCGCTTTACTTCAGCACTACAGTGGCGGGTTAGGAGCGCTGTGCTAGTCGCCACTTTAGAGAAGCCTGCGCCACCTTGCTTCTGAGGTCGATGGATAAACACATTAGAAAGGGCTGTGGCACAAGTAATGTCTTTCATGACTTTGTTACCGTGATAATGGTGAGTCAAGTATGCCTGACATATTTATGGGTTGAGGCTGTTATACTACTACGAGTGAAGCAGCGTAATCTGAGAAGAGCAAAGAGGGGCTGTGATTTGATTTAGAAGAGTCTTTCAGCAAAATCCTTCTTTCTCCCTGTTTCAGTTTTCCCTTTATTATCTCCAAAATCTCCCGTTCCTGTGTCAATGTGTTTCCTAGCATAACGAGTGAAGCAGCGCAACGGAGAAATGCAGATAACAGCTGTGGTTTAATTTAAGACAGCCTTTCAGCAAAACCCACCTCCCTGTTTCAGTTTGGCCTTTCTCAAAATTCTTCTGTTCCGGTTTCAATTTGCCCTTTCTCCAAAACCTCCCGTTCTTGTGTCAATGTGTTTCCTAGCATAACTCAAGTGAAGCAGCATAACGGAGAAAGGCAGATAGCGGCTGTGGTTTAATTTTAAGAGAGCCTTTCAGTAAAACCCTCCTCCCTGTTTCAATTTGCCCTTTCTCCAAAATCTCATGTTCCTGTGTTTAATGCGTTTCCCAGCTTAACTCAAGTGAAGCAGTATAATGGAGAAGGGAAGATAGTGGCTGTGGTTTAACCTGAGAGTCTTTCAGCTTTTCACTTGCAGCAAAATCCCTCTTTTTTCCCTGTTTCAGTTAGCTCTTTCATATGGTATCTCAAAAATCTCCATTATCCGTGTGTCAGTGTGTTTATAGCTTAACTCTTTTTCTGCCTGTCAATTTTCTGTTACTGACCCTGCCAGGTCCTGATGGGCTGTACAGCTATCTTTAATGCAGTACTGCCAGCATATTAGAGTTTGCACGTGCCATGGTTTGCATTTGTCAGAGGTGCTAGATGCCAATAATATTTGTGTCAGTTTGTAGAGTGCTGACTGAGCTGAGCCTTTGTGTTATAAAAAGCAGACAGCCTAACCTATCCACAGTTTATTCAAATAATTAAATTAATTTTTCTCCCCCGTAAAAAGTTCAAAAGTATTAAATGGGCAAGCAGTGTAATTTTATTTATTTATTTTTTTTTTTTTTTTTTTAAACGGATCTAGTAAACCACACTGCCTCCTTCATGTTTTTACAATATTTAGATGTCTGCTCCAGGTTTTGCCAGAGTAGCTCCTGGTCAGCCAGAAAGTGCAGATACCCAGGAGCTACTCCTGGCTCCTCATTTTCAAAACCTTATTTCGACCCCCGACAACCTCCTGGTTTGACTGACGCAGATGGGGAAAAACAATGGTAGATCATTAAGATGAAGTCTTGTGGCCCGGTGGCACTGAGGGTTGAGGCGTTGGATGCCACACTTTGTGCCACACCGGCGACCTGGGTTCAGGAACAAGCTCGGGGTGCCGGGGGTCAGCAGGGGAGGGTTGAGGATGTATGCTCTTGTGGTGTTCTCCTCCCGGGGGGGGGGAGGAGATAGAGGGTGGGTTATCCCGGTCTGCTAGCGGACCCCAGTGGAGACCAGGGGTATTGCAACAGATCAGTCACGCAATCAGCAGCGAGACAGACGCTTGGCAGGCTAGCTGCAGCGCCAGTTCGCCAGGACGTGAAGCCTCGCAGGGGTGGGGGACGGGCACAATAATCTCAAGCAGAAAATCCCTCCGATCAGTCTGCGGAGATGATGGGGACTTCTGAGGCACGGCCCAGATCCCACCGCTGGCCCAGCTTGTCAGGAGCTTCCCAGGCACCAACCCGTAGGCTGCGCAGACTCCAGCTTCAGCCAGGGGGCTGGGATCTGGTCTGGGCAGTGCGGGTGGAGAAGTTCCAAGGCATGGGGGTTCGAGCAGGGAGTTAAGAGGCCCTAGCCCTGTAAGTACCCCAGAAGGATGCCCAGACCATCAGAGTGCATAAACAGAAATGTAAAAAAAAAAAAAGATGAAGTCTTGCTTTGCAAGGGTATGATATGACAATTTTACATAGGACTGGAGCCAAAAATCAGAACTCCGATGGGCTATCTCGTGTGTACGAGTGAACTGATTTGGGAAGCTCATCCCGTGCAGGGGATAGAACCCCCAAATTTAGTCTAGGTGGGGAGAAATTGTGACACTCAGACAGCTGGTTCTGATTAATCTATGTTTTTTGTAATATAAAAATGTGTTATTGAATGTCATTCATGAGAGATGCTGAAACAGCCCACGGGATGACCCCCCCCCCACCCCCAAGTTTTAGATACAAGACATTACTTGGAAGGCCAAGAAATAATTACAGGCTAGAAGAGGCCTAAATTAGGCATCTCCTGTTTATCTAGCTTTATTGTAGCTTGCCAGCTGACAGGATAAAATATATCCATTTTATGACGTCTAAAGGAGGAAAACCAGGTTATGTCACACCGGTGCGAAGTCAAAAATGTTTCTCTGATGTCTGTAAAAGCAGGATGTTGCTCACAGATGAAAGAAGGACTTAGAAATTAACCTTATTTAATTTACCTTCCGAGTGATGACATCCTGGTTGTATAATTGTTATATTCTGACATGTACGAGCTAGGTGACCTCATGCAAAGAGGTTGGCAAAGCCAGTTTTAAAACAGTATTCTATTTTCCACTAAGACACACATGCTTGGACTCTGAAAAATAAAACATCTACAGCACTATAAGAAGATTAGAAAAGACAATTCCAAGTGTACTGTTATAGATTTTGTCTGCATTTTTAAACCTGTATTAAGTGATTTGTATGTTTTGTGATATATGGTTCTGTATTTACAATTTTATCTATTTTTAAGTAAACATCTCAATTTTGAGACTACTTGTTGTGCCTTTGAATTTCTTTTTCTTGACAAGGGAAGCATACATGGTTAAAGCTGACACTGCACAAAGCTTACTGGTTTTACCAAACTGAGAAAAGGTAAGAATTTATTCTGAGGTCTTTAATAGAGTTTTTAAGGGTTCATTTTGTATGCCTGGTTAGGTGCCCGTAGGCAAAAGATATCTGCCCCCCCCCCGAAGAGCAGAATTATCTGAACCTGTACATTGGGTACACTAACAAGAGGTTCACAGTTTGAATCCCTCCAAGACTTGAGACTAAAGGTCGATTCGAACCCACAAAACAGACAGAAGGGTTACCCTGTTTCTGTTAACTGTTCACAAGACTGCGTTCGGAGGTTGGCACTTCGGGAGTAGAGGGCTGACCTGCTGAGTGGGTTTGTGACAGAGGGCAACTAAAATGGTGCAAGGTCTGCACCAAAATCCCTATGACGAGAGAATAAAAGACCTCAATATGTACACCCTGGAAGAGAGGTGGGGGATGTGATAAAAGCTGGACTCCTTTTCGAGTTCTAACAGTAGAAACTTGTGTGGACAATGCAGAGACAAACATGACAAACATCCATTGACTCAGTTACTAAACCTACTGCCGTAACATCCAATTTAGTTAAATAAGATACTACGTTTAAAGAGCACCTTTCCTGCTCTTTTTGAAATTGCCCCCCCAAAAAAACATCCTGAAAGACCCTTACCCGCCCCCAATTTATATACTGATAAAAGTTTTATTTTAATATGCCTCAAATTAGGAAGGGATGGGATCGTATTTTGGCTCCGTGGAGCCAATAGCCCAATCCATTCCACTTTCTGATCCTCAGCGACACACACACACACAAGCAAGTTTTGTGATGTAAATATATGGAGAGCGCAGGGGCGCTGTTATGGCAACATAGATCAGGAAGTATAGGCAGACCATGAGAAGTTTTTAACATTTGCAAGTTGCTTTTATTATCATCAATAAACATAAAAAATAAAGTTGTATAGGACGGCTCTTCACAAAGGCAGTACAAACAAAAAGCCTTCCTCTGAGCTGCTCTCTAAAATCTCAGTCTCTCTCTCTCTCTATTCAAACAAAATATTGTTCTCTTTATATAAGATGTCTTTGCCTGACAGATTAGCCTTTGCATCCTGTTCTTGTAAATTTCATCTCCAGTTTTTTCACAAAATGCAACGAGCCTTTGTTCACTGACCTTCCTGTGAACAGCCTGGAGAGTATATATGTATTATACGGGCGTGGTAGTGCCAGTATAGTTAAGGTTGGGTGCACAGTTCTATGTTAAACATACATTTTTGAACCTTCATAACTTTGGAACCATTCAACAGATTTGCACATAATTTACCATGCATAATCTATAAGGGTAGGTCTCTTGATGTGCCAAATTTCAGGTGAATCTGTTTTGTCATCTTTGAGATATGGAGCATCAACAAATTCTAAAGTTACCATTTTTTTGCACTTTTTTTTGCCAGCCATATCTCAAAAACAGCTTTATGTACGGGGCTGACATTTTCAGGGTAGAAAGTCTTTGGGTCACAGATGTGCCTTTTGAAGGTTTGGTGAAAAAATATTCATCTGTTCAAAAGTCAAAGCAATTTTAATTATCCTATTTTCTCCTATGCGAAAAGTTGAGTGTCCCACACGAAAACAAGCTCGTTTTCACACACAGCCATCTTGTTTTCATAGGGAGCCTCTTCTATTTTCACAGATTTCCGTTTTCTCCGTCACCTTGTTCTCTCATTAGCGAGAGACACAGACCAAAAAAAAAAAAAAAGACAATTTAAGTTTTGGATCAAATAAATATCAGAAATTTACCTACGTTGGCCACAAATCAGTTTATTTGGGCACCCAATATCCCAGGTGCCCACGTTAGCGAGAGTACCGCTTCTGCCATGTTCTCTGTGTGAGAACAGCAGTAGTTTCTTGACTCCTGCAGTCACAGGTGGAACTCATGCTGCCAGCCATGGAGTCAGGATCGGCACTTTTTTGGTTATCTAGTGGCACCCAGTTTATGCCGCCTGCCGCATGGGACACTGGGAAGCCCACTCCCAGATTATGTATTCTCCCCCCAACCCCAGTGTGGGACACTGGTGAGCCCACTCCCAGTGTCCCCAGTGATGTTCTGCATCCCCCCACCAGCAGCTGGGACACTGGGGAGCCCACTCACCATGTCCCCAGTGATGTCCCCTCTTCCCCCTTTATTGCCAACACTGGGAAGCCCAATCCCAGTGTCAGCATTTGAAGTCAGAATCCCATCCCCCAGCAGTGTGGGACACTGGAGAGCCTACTCCTAGTGTCCCATAATATTTCTGTACTTATTGCCGACATCGGGGTGCCCAATCCCCGTGTTGGCATTTGAAGGCTCCCCCCCTTCCCCCAGCACTGTGGGTCACCGGAGAGCCCACTCCCAGCGTCCTATAATATTTCTTTAGTGTAAACTGAAATGAAGAAAACCGTCCAACGTCTTTTTCTGATTGAACCTGAAAAAAAAAAATAAATAAATAAATAAAAAGGTCCCTCATCGTACCTGCTATCCCCCTCCCCACTCTACCCCGCACCCCCCCCCCACCCTATACTTACCAGCGGAGGTCCAGGGCTGCCATCTTCTGTGGACCGGGAGATGCCTGCAGTCTTCAAAGCCAAACCGCAAACTGAGGAAAGTAGAGGAATAGCACACCTGTTGATGTGCTTTTTTGTGCTGCAGGTGCAAGGCACAGGACTAGGGTATCCATGATTCCTGTGTTCGAGACCAGGTGTACCTTTTTTTTTTTTTTTTAACCGACAATGAAGATGGAAAAATAAAAACATTAAGAGTCTGGGCTTGAACCCAGGGCCCTAGGTACTCCACCCCTGCGCCTTGTCCTCCGTGCCACAAAGGAAGCACAACTACAAGCGTGCCTTTTCTGTAATCAGTACGGCTGCAAATGGATGGTTACTGTTCGAAAATGAGGTATGTCTGAAAATAGGCTATTTTCACTTCTCAGCACACTTCGAACACTGCCCATCCACTTGCAGCCAAACATGCAGCACTGACAGCAGCAAGCCACCTCCCCTTTCTAGAAGTGTGGGACACTGGGGAGTCCACTCCCAGTGTCCAGAGTACTGTACCCCCCCCAGGTAGTATGGGACACTAGGAAGCTCACTCCCAGTGTCCCAAGTTATATATATGCAGGTCCTCCCCCCAGCAGTGTAAGCAAACTCACGTTCTTTTGATTCGCCTCCAGATAAAGACCTCCAATAAAGATGCATCACCACAAGGGGCGGAGACAGAGGATGCAAGGAACCTGGCACCACCTGACTGTACAGGTAAGCCCCCTGTTAAACATATGCCATGGAGATTTTGCAGGAGGGTAGACCTGATAAGAGTAATGCATGTACAAAAAAGTAGAGCGGCGTTGGTACAAGCATCGGAGAGGAGAAAGGCTGGGGATGGGGGGAGGGGGATAATGGGAGAAGGTTATTCAGGCAAAAATGGAGTGGACCGGGACAGAGGATAAACAAGTAGAGGCATTAGAAGGGACAAGGTTCAGAAGACAGAAAAGCCCTTTACTAGTAAAAATGCAATGAATAGGAGCGAGATAAACAAAACATAGAACACACACCGGGGTGGGGGGATATGAACTTGCACCAAATATAAGACAGCAACCCGGGAAAGGGACAAAAGATGTATTGTTCACCTACCGAGTGGGATTTAAGGAGGTGATATTTCGACAAAGTTACCTGAACTTGCAATAAATAAGGTAGCAAGAAAAGTGCAAACTATGCGCACAGCTCCCACAATAGGAACTGCACCCAATCAGCCAAATTGCCACGGGCAGGCAGACAGGGTGGAGAAAGTAACCCAAGTGAAGTACTGTGCTTTGAAGTTTCACATGTTAAGTTGCAAAATGTTATGCTGTTTGTTGTATATGTTAAAGTCACTAGCAACAAAAACTAGACTAAGAATGATGAGTGGATCTGGGTGGAAAGAGAGCAGGCAGAGCACAACCCAACTCAGGCAGACACAAATCCTCATGCAGAACCCCAAACACAATGGAGTCTGGAAGAATAATATCATACAACGTTAGGGGGCTGAATAGTCCCATAAAACGCTCCAGGGTTTTGAAGGAAATAGGAAAACTTAAAGCAGAGGTGGCATTTTTACAGGAAACCCATCTAAACCGAAAAAAGGGAACTAAACTTAAGAGATCCTGGGTGGGGACAGTGTTTCAAGCAGACTTCCAGAAGCAAACTCATAAAAGAGGGGTGGTTATTCTCCTACACAAAAATTGCCCCTTCACAGGACATCAAGGAGGATACAGAGGGAGATTTATGGTAAAGGGGAGGTATAGAGACAGACTGTGTACCCTACTAAATGCATATGCATTAAACGACGATAAAGAAAATTCTGCTTTTGTTAGGAAAATGATTCTGGTTATGGTACCTCCCCCTGGAGACCTGTATACTGTGGGAGGTGATTTCAACACAGCCTTAGACCCAAATCTAGATAGATCAAGCATGAATAGAGGGGGGTTGAGTAGAGCGGCCACTACAGTGAAGGCTATCGGCAGGGAGCTGGGCATAAAAGACGTATGGTGGTACATAAATTTGGAAGTGAATGACTACATCTGGTGGTCCGCACCACATGCCTCATACTCGAGGATAGATCTTTTCCTGGTCCCAGGAGAATGGCTATATACGGTCAAGACATGCCCCCCTACTGTTGCCACTTTCAGTGCCTCCAAGACTATTCCGCAGATCCCTAGGGTCAGGACTGCTCTAGCACAAAGATCCTTCCTTTTCCGAGCTCCTTCCTGGTACAATGCTCTCCCCTTCCCCCCGCCATCACCTCTCTTACTAAAAGAGGGCCTTTAAAGGTCGCACTCAAGAATCACATTCTATACACCCACAACTGTGAGTGTCCTCTTCCAAACCACCCTAGGCCTCTAGGTGCCTCTCTTCAGGTGCCGGAGCCTAGCCAGCCTTGACAATGTCTCTCCTGAGACAGCACACTTTGTACCTCATAAGAAGTTTCTGTGCTTGTACTTTAGCAGCTGCCTAGCTACTGATTGTATAGGACTACAGCTCATTCTGCTAATGGACATGTTAACAACTGCCTAGCAACTATTTGTATAGAACTGAAGTTCATCTGCTGAATGACACTATCACCACCCTGCTAATTGTATTCAGTGTTCTCCATCGTATGCATTACGTGTTCCTTCAATTTTCGTCACTGCATTTTTCTCTTTGTATCATGACATGGAGCCTTTAGAAACGAGTCCATGACTCAAAGGGTTGTAATTCCGATGTGCTCATATATTATATGTAAATACAAAATCACACATGCCCCCACAATGCAAAGTATCATGGGCTGCATATGCAAATCACCACAGAATGTTATGCTGGTCCAACTTAAAGTTGGACCAGCATAACATTCTGTATTCATATGCAGCTCCATGATGCTTGCATTAATGAATGTATGTTTGTTTATACGGCTTCCAGCCAAATGCCCTTTAGGGTAACCTTGCCTCACTGTTTACACAGAGGTTCTTTGTCTTTTATAATATATATATATATATATATATATATATATATATATATATATACACACACACATATACATACACACACACACACACATATATACATACACTATATATATATATATATATATATATTACATGCCATGACCATCTCAGCCCACGCCTCAGTGGTACTACATATTAACATAACTCCCCGAAAATTCCTCAACATGGCATCTCAATGTTTCATTATTAAAACAGACAGGAACATAAAGACATAGTGGAACAATGCTTAGGAGGACATGGAAAACCAAATCCGGAAACAGACACAACTGCCGCAATCTGGTGGAACAGCCTGAAAGCAGTCATTACAGGCAGGACCATTAGTTATGTAGCAACCTTGAAGAAAAAAAAAAAAAGACAAAAAGAACAAACGGAGATAGAGGAAAAAATGTTTAATCTGGAAACAGAGCACAAAATAACGCTAAACCAGGAACTGAAGAAAGAACTAGATGAACTTAAATCGAAGTTAAATAAAATGTTATTTATTTATTTAGTTTTTGTTGACCGGGTAAGTGCACTAGACAAATTCTGCCTATTTTCAGGCACGACCCGGGGGAGGGGGATACAGATGAATGCCAACTGACCTTGAACCAGACTAAGCTGTTGGTGGTAATTTTAGTGAATGAGGGAAATTTGGCCAGGACACCGGGGAAATTCCCCTACTCTTTTCGATAAGTGTCATGGGATCTTTAAAGATCACGTGCAATGGTTTTTACATATTTTTTATAAAAGCTTGAATAGCTGACATTCAAGTCCCTGTGTCATGATTAGTGTTTCCTGAAAATGTCATGCTGTTTGGTTGTATGGTTTTCTTTAAATCAGCATTTGTTAACTTGCTCTACAGAGGCTGAAAAAGGTGGAGTTATTTCTGTCCTCCCAGTCAAACTTAGAGTGCGATGACATCATTTTGGAGTAGCTTACTGTTTCAGATTCCCAATCAGAGCAATACTTTGTATAGTTAATAGTTTGCTGAACTCTCCAAGTTTCTTATAAACCCAGTCTCTGGTTTGTGTTTAAATAGATCAGCTTAAAACATATAATTAGCATCTGATAAAAAGCTGATCATTTCAATTTCAATGCTGAATTGAAGCAGTGGAAATCTTTCTCTTTGAGAAATCAGCATGCCTGTATCACAGCTTTCAGTTCTTCCTAATCAAAAATCTGATTTTTTTTCTAACCATATAGCACAGGTCTATTTAATGAATATAAAATAAATCTAAATTTTGTTCATTCACAGAAAGAGTTTGTCTGATGTAGCCTTCATAAATATGTTCACGTAAGAAAATATTTTTATGTCAGATTGACAAACAGTACATGTGCTTGAAATACTGTAGCAGAGTGTGACAGGCACCTGTCTGAACTCACAAATTTCAGTTCTTTGTAGTTTCTGCGTGAAAATATAGCATGTCGTGTACAACTAGAAACACTATGTGGCATCGATCGCCGTGTCTCTATCCCACAATTGAGGCAGCTGCAGTCTACTGCCACCTGTCTCTGCCCCACAAGCCACCTGCCTTCTGCTTCACATGCAAGACTGCTGCATCCTGCTGCCCACTATCTTCTCCCACACATTCAGGGATTGTGCACCCTTGCTGCCTCCATTCCCTGCCTAGAGAATCAGGGCTGCTGCACCCTGCCACCCCCTGTCCAGACAGTTGGGGATGATGCACCCTGCTGCCCTCTCTCCCTCACAGTTAGGGAAGCTGCACCTGTTGACCTATGTCCCTGTCTCCACAGTCAGGGCTGCTGTGCCATGGTAAGCCCTAGTGTGCCAGGTCCCCTGCCTCTACAGCTGGGGCTGCTGTACCATGCTGCCTTAGCCACCAGAGGTGGGGCTTTTGCTACACACTGCTACTCACTTCCATTGCCCAAAATGGGCAGGGCTGCTGCACCATCTGTACCCCATCTCATAGTCAGGGCTGCTGTACCCTGATGCCCCCCTGTGTTCTGCACCACAGTCAAGACTTCTGCATCATGCTGTCCTCTATCTCTTGTCACCAGAGAGAGGGCTGCTGCACCCTGCTCCTTTCTACACAGTTGTGGTTGCCATGGCCTGCTGTGCTCTAGTTCCCCATGCCACTGCAGTTTGGGCTGCTGCACCATGCTGCCACTTGCCACAAGATGCAGGGCATTTGCTGTGCCCTGTTGCATGCCTCCACAGTTGAGGCAGTTGCACCCAGATGTCCCCTGCCACCAGAGTCAGATCCTTTGCTATACCCTGCTGCCCCCATCCCTTGTCCCAGACAGGCATGGCTGCTGCACCCTGTCCCACAGTTTGGGCTGCTGTATCCTGATGCCACCCCTATCTCCTGCCCAAACATTCAGGGCTGCTACACCCTGCTGCCCTCTTTCCCCACGCTCACAGTCAGGGCCATGGAACCCTGTTGTCCCCTGTCCCCATCTCCACAGTCAGGGCTGCTGTGCTACACCCTAGAGTCTCATGCCACCTGCATCCACATTTGAGGCTGCTGAGCCCTGCTACACATTTCCATTGCCCCAAATGGGCTGGGCTGCAGCACAATGTACTCCCTGTACCACTGTCAGGGCTGCTGTATCCTGATGCCCACCTATGTCCTGCCCCACAGTCAAGGCTTCTGCACCATGCTGTCCTTTGTCCCCTGCCATCGTTGTGTCCTGCTGCACCACACAGCCCCTTGCCTCCACAGGTAGGGGACAGGGTGCAGCAAATTCCCTTACTCTTGTGCTGCACCCTTCCCAAACAATTGGGATTGCTGCACCCTACTACCCCCTCTCTCTCTCTCTCTTTCTTTCTCTCTCACCCTCACAGTCAGGGACACTGCACATGTTGCCCCCTGTTCCTGTCTCAGTAGAGTGTAGTAAATGATCTGACTCTGGTGGCAGGGGGACAGCAAGGTGCAACTGCCTCAACTGTGGAGGCATGCAACAGGTGCAGCAGATGCCCTGAATCTTGTGGCAAGTGGCTGCATGGTGCAGCAGCCCTAACTGCACAGGCATGGGGCTCTAGGGCACAGCAGGTCACAGCAACCACAACTGTGTAGAAAGGAGTAGGGTGCAGCAGCCCTGTCTGTGGTGATAGGTGTTAGAAAACAGCATGGTGCAGAAGCCTCAACTGTGGGGCAGGACACATGGGGCATCAGGGTACAGCAGCCCTGACTGTGAGATGGGGTACACGTGGTGCAGCAGCCCTGACCATGGAGGCAGGGAACATATCACTTTAGGGCCTAGTGCAGCACAGCAACCTTGACTGTGGAGGCAGGAACAGGGGGCAACAGGTGCAGCTTCTCTAACTGTAAGGGCAGGGGAGATAGGGCAGCAGGGTGCAGCAACGCCAATTGTTTGGGCAGGGAGCAGGAGGGTGCAGCAGTCCTGATTCTTTAGGCAGTGGATGGAGGCAGCACGGTGCACAATCCATGACTGTGTGGGAGAAGACAGTGGGCAGCAGGGTGCAGCAGCCTCAGATGTGAAGCAGAAGGTGGGGGGCTTGTGGGTAGGGGACTGGTGGCAGTAGACTGCTGCTGCCTCAACTGTGGGGCAGAGATGCAGTGCATCAGGATGCCACATATTGGTTCTAGTTGTACACGTACATGATGTATTTTCACAAAGAAACCACCAAAGAGCTTAAATTTGTGAGTTCTGACAGTACATGAGCTTGAAATACGGTAGCAGAGTGTGACAAGCACCTGTCTGTCAATCTGACATGAAAAAAAAAAACATTCTTACATGACTGTATTTATAAAGGCTACATCAAAAACAAACTGTTCCTGTGAATGAACAAAATTTAGATTTTTTTTTTTTTATATTCAATAAACAGTCCTGTGTTATATAGTTAGAAAAAAAATTGAGGTTTGATTAAAAAGAACAGAGCTGTGACACAGACAAGTTGATTTCTTACAGAAAAATATTTCCACTACTTCAATTCAGCATTGGAACTGAAATGATCAGCTTTGTAAAGGAAGAGAATGATATATTTTAAGCTGATATATCTAAACACAAACCAGAGACTGGGTTTGTAAGGAACCTGGAGAGCTCAGCAAACCATAAACTCTACAGAGTGCTGCTCTGATTGGGAATCTGAAACAGCAATCTACTCCAAAATGATATCATCACACTCTAAGTCTGACTGAGAGGACAGAAATTAACAAGTTAACAAATGCTGATTTAAAGAAACCCACAAAACCAAACAGCACGAAAGTTTCAGGAAACATTAATCATGACACAAGGACTTGAATTTCAGCTTTTAAAGCTTTTATTAAAAATAGGCAAAAACCGTTACACATGATCTTTAACATCCACCTGAACTACTGTACCACCAATCCAGGCAGATGGGACCTCGGTTTAACGTCTCATCCGAAAGACGGCACCTCAGAAGTGCAGCACCCCTCTCATGCTGCACTACAGTGTCAGTACTGGGATATTAACCCAAGTGCCAGATGTGGGAACTGAACCCACAGCCCTCTGATCTCCCGGCCTCAGAAGCGAGTGTGCTACCTGCTGAGCCACTGACACTGCTAAGATGGAAAGATAGATGGTAACCTTCGATACTCCAGGCAAAAATTTTACGAAGCTAGGAATCAAGCCGGTCGACTACTCACATGGCAACTGTGAACAGAAGCAGCCAGTAGACTGGTCCTGTATATCAAAAACTCAGCCAACCCCCAAAAATTAGAAGCCGAACCCCAAAAGGTAGCAAAAGAATTTGTAAACACAAAAAAAAAAAATACTGTACTCCCAGGCCCCAGTACAATACTATCAGGAGAAGATATTTTTTTCAATAAAGTCCAAGTAAATAAACTGTCGCAGGAGGATAAGGAGATGCTGGATGCCCCAATTATACAGAGGGAAATAAATGGTGTAGTAATAATAGGATTAAAGGCAGGTGAGGTACCAGGACCAGATGCAGTGGCCCCAGAATTCTACAAAATGTTTAGGGATAAACTCACACCATAGTTAGTTACACAGGGTATCTGGGGAGGTGTGTGGGGGTGTGGAAGACTATTCCCCCATCTTGGAACTATGCACAGATCATGGTGATACCAAATTTAGGGAAAGATGCTACATTATGCGGTTCATATATACCGATTTCCCTGTTGAATGTGGACCAGAAAATATTTACAAAACTGGCCAGGAGACTGCAGTGCTGTGTGGGGTCTCTAGTCCACCCGGATCAAAAAGGGTTTATAAATGGTCGGCTGATTCACAACAGTATTCGAAGATTGCTTAATTTAATAACAGAACAAAGAAAGAAGCTGGATACAACTATTGCAATCTTTATGGACACGGAGAAGGCATTCGACCAGGTGGACCGGAGATTCTTACACAGGACGTTGGAGGAAATGGGTTTCGGCACAAACTACAGGGAAACTGAGCAACACCTCTATGCAGCCTCACAAGCTATGATTAGGGTGAATGGGGGGTGACAACAGAAAGATTCCATCTAACTAGGGGCACCAGACAAGGTTGCCCGTCTGCCAGTTATTTGCCCTGTACATAGAACCAATGGCAATAAGCCATCAGAAACAATGTTGATATAAGAGGATTTGTGATTGGGGAGAGAGGGGGCAGGAATCACAAACTATCCCTATACACCAATGATTCACTATTCTTGGTCACCTCACCCCAGACTTCCATACTGGCTCTGTTGGGAGAATTGGATGAGATAGGACTGGAGAGATCTCAGGGTACAAAATAAATGTAGAAAAATCAGAGGTGATAAAAATCAGTGGAATTGAATCCAGAGAGTTTATGAATAGGTTTCCATTCAAATGGGCTACAAGAAATACAGTTAGATACTTAGGGGTGCGTATATCAGACAATTTAAACGCTCTATTTAAACAAAATTATGACAAGTTATTTGCAGAAGTTACAGAAGACCTAAAAAGATGGTCCACACTACCCCTCTCCCTAGGAGGCAGAATTGCCACTTTCAAGATGAACATCCCGCCCGGATTCCTGTTCCCTTTTCAAGCCCTGCCCATAAGGATTCCTGGAGCCTTCTGGACCCACGCACAGAAACATATAATGTCCTTTGTTTGGTCTAATGGTAGACACAGAGTGAAAAAAAGAACTTTAACACTCCCACGTGAAAAGAGCGGCTTGGCTATGCCAGCTCTAAGGTTATATTACTCTGCGGCACAAATGGCCCCAGTTGTAACATGGCTCAAACAACGTTCGGACATAGGCTGGAGAGAAAGAGAGGACCAGCAGCTCACTAGCATCCCACTGTTTACACTCCCACATGCTACGATAACACCACAATTCATAAAAGAAATAGCCAACCCTCAGACAAAATGCACAGCTCAGATCCTGGTTAGGGCTAGAGAAATCACTGGCTCCCCGAATTAAGTTGGCCCACTGTCAACAATCCCGGGGGACTCAGGGTTCCTCCCTTCAAAGAAGGACAAGGCATTTGTGAGCTAGAATAGACTGGGTCTGACCAGCTATCAGTCCCTAATCAGGAGTCACGTGGTAATGACCTTTCGACACCTCCAAGAAAAATATCATCTGCCTAACACAGACTTCAACAGATATTTGCAAATACGACATTATATTCAATCTCAAGGGAGAGTAGCAAAGATAGGTAGAGACTTAACACCCCTGGAAAGTTTCCTATATTGGGCAACAATGTTACGAGAAAGGACAGTAACAATATCTCACGCATATAAAGTCCTGATGGGAGACTCACACCCGGAATTTTCGAAATTAAAACAGAAATGGGAAACGGAAGCCGGTACTGCCATAAATGAAAAGGAATGGTTACATTTATGGTAGCAGGGATGGAAGGTCTCAGCGTCACTCACTTGGAGATAATTCAGGAGGAAATGTCTGACTCGCTATTTCCACAACTCAACAATCACATCCCACTTTGCAGTAGACCTTTCTAATCTCTGCTGGAGGGAATGTGGACAAATAGGCACACATGTTCATATTTTTGGGGGGTATGCCCAGGGCTCACTGACTTTTGGTCTAGAATTCACCAAGAAATGGGTAAAGTGTGGGGAGAAGACACTGAGTGCGAATTCAAATATATGATACTAGGGATGAAAGTAAGCATAATAGGGAACAAGTCTCAACGACACCTGTTTAGGATGTTATGTACCGCTGCACACAAGGAAATCAGGTTAAACTGGCTAAGGTCCGCACCTCCATCCTTTGACTCTTGGGTAACCAGGGTGAATAGCATACAACGAATGGAGGAGATCACGGCCAAATTAAGGTTGGCACTAGACAAATACACAGACGTTCAGGTAAAGTGAAGGTCAGGTTGGGGGGTGCACCTAACCAAAGCCAAGACAGAGGAGAACCAGGATAGGGGAAATTATGATAAAAACAACAACATGCCTCATCTCTTTCACGTTTTGCTTTATTTAGAATGGGACAATAAAACCAACTCTGAAAAGGATACAATTTGATATACATAGCAGGTCACTGTTAAGGTCTGTTAGCCTATATATAGTTTTAAGTTTGAAGAGTTATAGCTTTATGCTTAATACCAACCAAAATCAGATAAAGTTTAGCACAAGACAGTAATGCAAGTAACATAAGAAAAGAAAAACTATTTTAGAGAAGAACACAGTTGTACAGGAACTTGCAGATGGAGATACTATGTAAGAGAAAAAGATGCTACATAAACAGGATGCACACATTCACCTGTATCTTGAGTTGAAAATGTGTAAAAATTGTTAAAGGAAAAAATACATACTAGACTGTCTGTACCGCTGATTATGTATAACCACCTTGACAATAAAGCTGAGGTTAAAAAAAAAAAAAAAAAATGAATAACTCCCTGTCTATGGCCCACAAACTCCGACCCAGCCTCATACCATTCTAATTGTGACAACTGGGATCCATATTCAGGATGATGTCCTTGCCTCAGTGAAAAAAGACAAGGAACGTTATAAATGTCAGACATTACTTCCATTTTTTTCCCCTGACATTAGTTTTGTGACCCACTAGTGCAGAAAGAGCTTTGATGTTGTGCGGGTCAGTCTCCGTGAGCTGGCTGTATCACACTCATTGCAGCTCAAAGCCCACCTACATATTACTTATTCAGGGAAGACTACTTGTTTACTGACCCTTCCGAAGCCAATAAACATTTGGATAAGATAAAATCAGACTTGGCAAGTAGAGGTGGAATATGGGCCAGCCTGGTGGTGATGAGGGTTGAGGCGCTGGACGCCACACTTCGCGCTACACCGGCGACCCAGGTTCAGGAATGGACTCGGGTTGGCGGGGGTCGGCTGGGTGAGGGAGGACTGAGTGTCCCAATGGATGCTCTCCTCCATCTGGGTGGGATACCAGGGATACTGTATGCACCCAACACCCTAACGGCGCTGGTGGAAACGTGGGCTCACGAGGGGTTGGCGGCTCTGTTCAGAGTCGGGGAGGGGAGACATCGGGCGCTTGGGAGAGACATGCGTCAGCACATTGCCTCTCTGGACGTACGTCCTCGCACCGGCGTCTCAGAGGGTTAAGGGTAAGAGACAACAGAAAAAAAAAAGAAAAGGAAAAACAACCTCAGTGGTCTTAGATGACGACTGTTCCGAGCCATCCAAGCCACCAATTCCGAGACAGACCCTGCTGTGCTGGTGGGGGCAGAAGGAGAAGGCACTCTAGGGGCAGATCCTGAGCAGAGGAGGCCGGCATGGGATGAACGGCCCGAAGGAGTGGGTACCGAGGGCAGGTAGAAGGGGATAAACAAAGTAAAAACAAAAAATATATAATAGGAGGTGGAATCCGAAGGGGAGGATTGATGAAGCATCAAAAAAAAAAAAGTTGTCTGAGCAAGGGTCACTGCTCTCATCTCATGCCTGTATGTGGTAATGGTAGCCCAAATCTCTCCCGTGTGCCTTCGGGTTTACAACTGCGATTCTAGAGGAGGAGGAAACCACAATTTTTTTTTTTTTTTTAAACTATCATTACTTTGGTTTGGCTTGGGCTTACTTGAGGCAGACTTGGATAGTCTGCTGCAAGACGGCCCCTGCCACATGGTGTGAGCTATGCAGACCACGTTATATGCGCCTAAGCATCTCCAAACTCCAGCAAGCAATTAATTTGGTTGGCATGCTGACAAAGGAGAACTGCACTGAATCTTTCATTCATTTCTGCTTGTAAAAGCTAATTCTGAAGTACCAATTCCAATTCTGTTACTGCTTCATCTAGAGGTATTTTTGGTGTCGTAGTAGGAGTTTCGGATTTGCATACAGGAAGTATGTACCATTTTAGTACTGTGTGATGCAGTTTATGTCACTGCTCAGCTCTTTGTTTCTCGGTACAATGCATCCATGTTCTATTACAGAACTCTGTGGCCGAGACAGCAATAAACTACATATTACAGTTACAAAATGTCGAACACCAGAGTATAAATCTGAGGTTACCATTAGGGCTGTACAGCTGGAACAATAACAGACCTGGAATTAGTATTTGAGAAACTGCTTCTACTGGGAAAAAGGATTTTCATGTTCAGCACTGTTCTCCTTTAAAGAGCACCTGTTTTGGTGCTTTTATCCAGCCCCCCACTGGCACCTCACCTGTGTTGGATTTAAACAATCCAGATTTCAAATTCTGCTGTGATGTATGTTTGTAAGGAAGAGGGATTGTAATTTTATTCATTTATTTAGCTTTTGTTAACCAGGTAGGTACACTAGACAAGACATTTGCTTATTTTCAGGTACGACCCGAGAGAGCACAGGAAATACGACATGGTACAAGATACACTTAAGGCAGTTACAGAGTCAGATAAAACAGAAAGCATAACATAGTCAGCAGGTACAATGGTCATAGCAAATTCATGGCTTGGAGGAACCAGCCACCAAGACCCATCCCCTTCCTGGTCCCAGACTGTAAAAGCTCCACCCCCGAGCTCTTACGTTTTGTTACACAGTAGCTTGTAGAGTGCGGGGGACGTGCGCCATGGATATAAAATGAGAACACATTTAAAATTACTTTCTTTACATGTTTTACAGGTCCACTGGGGTCAAATCAAAGCCAACGCGCTGTCAAATCAATGCCACCGCTCAACTAACAAGAGCCGTGTTAGTAGAGTGGTGGCTTTGATTTGACCCCAGTGGATGATTAAAACGTGTGAAGAAAGTTACCAGCTGCTCCAAGCCATGAATTACGATCCCTTCCCTTTACAAATATACACCACAGAAAAATTCTAAATATGGACTGGAAGTCAAAAACAGGTAAGGCACCAGTGTGTGTGTGTGTGTGCAATTTTGGGGATTTTTTTTTTTTTAAATGACCAAATCTGTTGCTTTTTAAGGGCCTAACCAGGAAACTGAGGGCAGCAGAGTTAAGAAAACAAATCACTGCAGCCAGGTATTTTTATTTCTAGGCGTGTTTCAGAATAGGTTGTTCAGTGTTCCAGTTATACAGAGTGGCCTGCTCCGTTTTACTTGCCTATATTTGCTATGTTTCAAATGTTTGCTGTTTCCACAGTTCATAATAATACCTAAGGACAGTCTTCCGCATGCCTTTTTCATGAGTATATACATGTGTGTATATGTGTGTGTGTGTGTATATATATATAGATATAGATATATATATACACATACATATGGTGTGATGGGGCGCACTGCAGTGAGGTCTACCTCATCGGACTTAACACTTCTCCTTTAGGACACATGGATAGTGTTGGTCGCAGTTGTGACCAATTTGAGTGCCTTGAACCTGGGATCACTGAAAACATTTCCGTCTCGCTCCATGGTCTTGCTATTTTAGTAATAAGCAGACATTTGCTGTATTATGTTTGCTATGCCCACACACTGGTAACAATGGACTCAGAGGCTCTCCTACTAGTTCTGATATTACCTATGACACGATTATGCTTTGAACCAAGTATTTTCATGTCAAATTATTTTATTGTTGCAAATCAATAAATAAAAAAAAGAAAAAAAAATTTAAATGGGCTACCCTAAAATAAAAATGTGTGCTAGGACACTTTTTTTTTGTTTTTTTGTTCTGAACCCCGAATCGGAGCTCAGCCCCACTCCGCCAACTGCACCCCACCCCCATGCTCAGGCTTGCCCCCGAGCAGGATCAACGGGTAGGCACCCCGTCCCGACGGACACTGGGGTAGGCGAGACCCGGCTTACCCCCAGGGTTGGGACCACAGGAGCGGGACCCCCTCCTGACAGACACTGGGGTAGGTGAGATTCAGCTTACCCCCAGGTTTGGGGCCACAGGAGTGCCCCCCCCGGCAGACACTGGTGGGCAGCAGGGACGGCGTTGAAGCCGGCGTCATACACAAGAGCCGGAGGCAGGGACGTGCAATGACATCCAGCATCTTCCCCACCCCCATACATGACGGCATCAGACAATGTGGAATTCCCGGCCTCTGCCAGGAGGTCTATAGTGCACCAGACACTCAGCTCCCTCCCACAGAGACAGAAAGCAGTCCTCCGAATGCTCAATCCTTCTCCCCCGGCTGGCCCTCCGACTTCTAAGTCTGTTCCTGAACCCGGGATGTCAGCAGCGCAGATGGATGCCTTGCCTCTGCACCGGCGGGATGGCTATGCTTGGACACTTCTAACAAAGTTCTTGTCAAACAAAGCACAGGGGCACAGAGACATGGAGGTCCAGTGATACGTATGTATACTATGAAGTTTCTTGTGGATGGACAGGATGCAACTGTAAATACTTTGAACACGACTAGCACTGTCACTGCAAATCACCATGAAAGAATATAGACTGGTTCTGCTTTAAGCAGAAATGTATGGTACCAAATTACCTCTCACACAATCTGCAAAGGCTAAGCACAGAAGACAGACATGTTTCACCATTCTCAGGACTCATCAGTGTACCTCATCTGTATCTCAACCCAGGGGAAGAAGGAACCAGCCCTATGATAATCTTACAGTTGGTTACATACTACCATACTAAAATGCCAGCAGAGTAGGCCTAACAGTCTTTTGTGTCTGCTTGTGTGGTCAGCCACCAACCTGGGAGCTGACCTTGCTGTCCCTCCTACCCCCTCAGGCTTCTCCATTCTCAGTCCAAGATATTCCCCCTGTACTGGACTTTGCCAGCACAACCCTACCTCTGTACCTGTCCCAACCCCTCTTGAACCCCTCCACAGTCTCTGCCTCCACTAGTCCCCTGGGCAGTGCATTCCATGGTTCCATCACCCTCTCAGTGAAGTAGCACCTCCTCCCCCCAGTCTTCCCCGCTTGCTTCCACCCATGCCCTGTAGTTGCCCCCCCCCCTTTTCTTTGGAGCACCCTGACTGAGCCTCCCTATTTAGCACCTTCATGTACTTGAAGACCTCTATCATGTCCCCCTTCCCTACTCCAACATGTACATGTTGAGCTCCTTGAGCCTCTCCCCATAGGTCCTTTCCACCAAGCCCCAGATCATTCTGGTTGCACTCCTCTGGGCCCTTTCCAGGACTGCAATGTCCCTTTTTAAGTGCGGCCTCCGAAACTGTATACAGTACTCAAGATGCGGTCTAACCAAACAGTTGTACAGAGGGATTATCACTTCCCTCTTTCTGGAGGTAAGCCCTCTAGTGATGCATCCCAGCATCCTACTGGCTTTGGCCACTGCCCTCCTACAAGTCTCAGAGTTTTTCTTTCTGACATCCACCACCACCCCCAGGTCCTTCAGACACAGTTTTCAGCACCAGTAAATAGCATCACCGTGGGGGATGTTTACTGCTGCCGCAAACCTTTGAATATACCGCTACGCTGGCATCCATGAGGAGACACTCTCATTTACATAGGTGCAGTGATACGTTAATGCTTTAGTGCCGCTGGGTTTAAATGGCCATCTAGGGGCCTCTGACTATGACCTGGCTGGGAGAGCTTGCACAAACCCAGGTTAGCGCCCATGGTAGCCATGTTAGTGTGGGCACTAACCTTTGGATATCAGGCCCCTTGGGTTTATCTTCACCCGACTTCAGAATAGTTTGACTGCACTGCTGCTCAGTGCATATATATGCCTTGCAATGTTGGATAATACCCTGCTGCTGAACACTCCCCAGTATAAAGCCAACAGATTGTTGTTATATGGGGGCTCCGCCTCCCATAAATGTATTTTGTGAATTGTGCCCCCTCCCAAACGCCTCGATACACTAAATGAAGGCTGGCAGAGGGACAGTCTGAGCGAAACAGAGGTTACCACGGCAGTGACACGCTGTACGCTAACAACATATACTTCGGCAATCACATTATGCCAATGGCTGGATCCTTAGTCCTCCACTTTCTTCCAGTCTCCCAGGAACTCGCCTGAAAAATAGGCACTACGGGTACATTTGGATTTCCTGGCGTGTCAAATACTAATAAATATTACCAGTCACTCCCCTCCCCTTCTATTACCAGCTCGCTTCCCCATTATTTGTTACCAGCCACGACGCTCCCCACTCACTGTCACGTTAGGGGTCTCAAAACAGTGCTCTAGGATTTGGGGCTAATGGGGGGGGGGTCGCACCCCATGTGTCTTCATCAATAACCCGGTCCAAGCAACCAAAACCAACTCTGTCTACTGCTGCCTGGTATACACCGCTGCTACTACCTCTCCACACTCACTGTAATTCCACACTAGTGTAACTGTCGCCCTCACCTGCGCGGCCTTGATCGTTCTCTGCGGACTGCCGGTGCTTATTCGTCTCTTGCCAAACCGTATATCATACACTACGGAGGGTCAGCGAAACGCTGCCATGTGTGTAACCTCTAACCCGGAAACGGAACCTTGCTAACACAAAAGCGCGTGCATATTTACAGCGGTGTCTTTTTTTTCTTCCCTAGTTCTATGGATGCAGAGCTCTGGGGCGCGTGCTGCCTAAGCCGGAAGGATGTGTTGCCTTTGGTTGGCTCGCGCTCTGTGGCGGGAGGTTCAGAGTAGTGTTGACGCTGACAGGGAACTTTTTCTAATCAACTTCTTTCTCGGAACGTAAAGTAGAAAGTTTAATTTGAAAGGTACCGTGTTGGTTTGTTTTTGCTACGTCATTATAACTAGTCCAACGTGCAATTAATAAGCCCATTGGAACTGCTGTGTAGACTAGGTAGCGTTACTGTTATGCTTCGTAACTATGAGCGTCCTCAGCCCTCATCTTAGGGCAGTGATTCTAGTTCCATTTATTATGATTTCATCGTATGCTAACTTTCAGATTGCACCTTGTGTGGGCATCCCCTTGTTATACCGTGTCCAGGTTTGTATCAGGACATATACGTGAGCCTAGTGTTACCTGTACTAGCGGAGATCTCCGCTCCTTACCCGGTGGTAACACTAGCTGCATGTAAACGCGTTGTTCGTCCCTTGCTCCTCACTGGTGCCAGGGGTGTAGCCAGGGATTTCAGGTCTGCACACCAAGTGGACTCACAGCTGCCCACCCCCATCGGGGTGTAGCCAGACAATATGCAAATGTACACCAGGACTGTGTTTGTTGCCTCGTTTGGCACAATAAATACAACTTTTGTATCTCATGACAGTGGTTGTTGCCATGCATGGGTAAATGCAAATGCCATGCATTGTTCCCTAAAACACCCACAGCCTGTAAAGTTGTATTGTCCTTGGGATGCAAAGAGAGTATTAGTGACCAGTCCTAGTTCCGACTCCTATGAATAAAATTACAGAAAGGTTCAGTATTTTCTTTGTTAGGCTCTGAACTGCTTCTTTTCCATGAAAAGTATTTGCTACCCCCTTAAATAAAATTGCACACCATGGTGTATGCCTGCCTACACCCATTACTGGTGCATGAGCCTCTTAGAAATAAATATTTGATTTCTGTACTTTTCTCTTGCTCATCCCCTGGAGGAGTTTCTTGGTTTGCAGGCAGCAGTTAATCCCAGTCTCCGAGGTGATGCTTTCAGCAGCTACCCTCTCCCCTCCCTGTCTAGGACGTTGATGTTGCAATGTCTCTGAGAAAGGGGAAGGGTACCAACACTTGGACTAGGCAGTAAAAATAATTTTGAGCAGGGTATAACTCTCAGTACCTCTGAAATGTAGAATAGGGACTCATCCTGTGATGGCGTGGACACCGTTGAGGCGCTGCAGATGGTATCCCTTCCTCCCAGACGCAACTGGTGGGCTTAGAACTGGCTCCATTGTCTGTGAAAACATTTGTTAGGAAATGCACAGCAACAACATTTGCAAGACATAAATGATTCAGCCCCAGGCAGTAAACTGGTTGCAATCAGGCACCATTTTATTTTTTTTCTTTCAAAAGGCTCAAGCCTTTGTGTGCATCAAATAAACAAAATGATGTAAGAAACCACTATGGTTCTCAAAGGAGGTGACAGTGAAGGTTCAAGAGAAAAATAAAGCATTCAGAAAGTACAAGGAATCACAGAAGGAGCAGGACAGAGAATTGTGTCAGTTAAAGCAAAAGGAAGCTGGAACCCTTGAACTGTATTAATCTGTACTCTGTTTGCAATGTCCACATTGTTGTAATGCCTGTCTTGATGTTCCCCATAATTTGTATTTCTCTGACGTGGAACCTTTAAAAGAGCCATGGCCCTAAGGTATTTGTAATCCTACACTTGATAAATAAAAAGGCAGTCAGAATAGCAAAGGCCTGAACTGAGGAAAAGAGAGCCAACTCAGTTAAGAAGGGGGATAAAACCTTTTTTAGGTACATCAGGGAGCAAAGGAAAACTAAGGGAGGGATAGTGATGCTTAATGAAGGAGATCTGCAACAGAGTTGATGCACAAGGTGGGGTGGAAAGGATGAGAAGGGACTTGGCAAGGTTAGAGGAATGGTCAAATGTATGGCAGCTTAGATTCAGTGCTAAGAAGTGCAAGGTAATGCACCTGGGGAAACAAAAACCCAGGGGAAGAGTACACAATGGGGGGTGAGATACTAACAACAACAAAAATGGAAAGGGACCTGGGGGTAGTCATATCAGATGACTTAAAGGTGGGCAAGCAATGTGAGAGGGCAGTAAGGAGGGCTGGGGGGATACTGGGATGCATAGGGAGAGGCATCACCAGTAGAAAACAGGAAGTTGTTATTCCTCTTTACAGACAGCTGGTGAGACCCCATCTGGAGTACTGTGTGCAGTTCTGGAGACCCAATCTCCGCAAGGACATAGACAAGATGGAAGCTGTCCAGAGGAGGGCAACTAAAATGGTGCAGGGTCTGCACCAGAAGACCTATGAAGAGAGACTAAAGGAGCTTAATATGTATAGCCTCAAGGAAAGGAGGGAGAGGGGGGACATGATAGAAACTTTCAAGTACCTCAAGGGAATCAAGAAAGTCTAAGAGGGTAGCATCTTTCAAAAAGAGGTGTGCAAGAACAAGGGGCACAATTTGAAGATGGGGGCGGCTCAGAGGTAATGTAAGGAAGTATTTTTCACAGAGAGGGTTGTGGATGCATGGAACGGCTCTTCCGGAGGAGGTTGTGAGTCAAAACAGTGGTTGAATTCAAGCATGCATGGGACAGTCATAAGGCAATTCTAGGGGTTGGGGGTAGAAAGAAGTAGGCTGCTGGTTAACTAGGATCTGCAGCTTATCCAGTAGGTAGGGAAATGGGCAGACTGGGTGGGCCAAGCGGTCCTTATCTGCCGTCAAATTCTATGTTTCTATGTGAGCCACACAACTGCTCCATGAAGGGGGATATTTACAGTTCATTTGTACATTTCCACACTGCGGCAGGCAGACGTGGAGCGCACACATTTTGGGGGACCTGGATCCTCTCAACCTCAACTTTTCCCTTTGTGAGCCAGAAAGGGCTCCTTGAATTCACAGCCTCAGGGGTGCCCTAAAAGGCAGTCTCTTTGCCTTTCTTATCCTGCCAATGGGAGCAGGATACAAAACCATACCACAGACCTTGCTTTAAATCCTTATAGGGGTTCAGATATTACCTCGGGCACAGTCCTTTCTTCTGTAGCTGCCCGCCCCTGATGATCCACGGGCAGGGTTCACACAGGGAGGCAGCTGCCTGCTAACTTGACACAACTTCACTTTAAATCCTCCCCACAGCAGCTCTCTAATGAATTTCTTTGGACATGCATCAGGCAAGAGTGCTGCACTGCCACCACAGCCCCTCCAGAGCATCACTACCACCTTGATCTCCAGTCCCTTTTATGGCCGCCACCCTGCTCAGATCCTCTCACACACTGAGCCAAACTGGCTCCAAACCAGCTTCCCTCTTAGTCTCTGCTGCCTGGAATTCCTCCGGTTCCCACACCGATGGGCTATGGGGTACCGTTGCTGCTGGGGGGCAATCTCCCCACCCCAGCCCCGACTGGAGGCCCTCCCCACAGGGCATAGGAGCTAGCCCCAACTGCTCCTGTGTCCTTCTCGATGACTGTCTCTCGAATCCCCCAACTGTCAAGCCGCGCACCAGTTGGCGCATGAAAAAGGGATACGTGATGCTGCAGCATATAATAGTGCTTTTATCAAGATGAGTGGCAAGTGAGCTCTGGGGGTAATCACGAGTGATTAATCCCTGAGCTAACTTGGCATGAGTGTTGATTTAAAGCGCTATTATATGCTGCAGCATCATGTATTCATTTTATGTTATAGGGCTTGACTCTGTATTGTGCATTGCTTCTGTTTTTGTTTGATTATTTTAGTTGTTTTGTTCTGTGTTTGGGGGTTTTATTTGTGTTTGTGTTGCTGCGCTACAGTTTATTTGATTGGCTGTGTGTATGGTATAGTGGTTTATTGGCTGTTGGGAGATGTGAGCGGGTGTTTGTTCGTCTGGGTTTCGGTGTGTGTGTGTTGGGAGCCTTGTGTATGTATTCAATTGTTATGATATTGTGTGTAGTTTTGTAGTCATTTTTTTTTTTTTTGGTCTTGTATGTGATTTTGAACGTGTGTTAGCACAGAGAATGTAATGTTCTGCTTTATAGTTATTTGAATCAGCTGCAATGTGTTTCTCATTATAAATTGAGGTAAAGTGCAGCTGACGCATTACTGCCAGGAACAAGCAGTGGCTGTATTTCGGCATTTGGTTTATCAGTGACGTGTAGACAGGGCTGATAGCAGGAGCTACGTAATGACAGTGTGATAACCTACAGTTCTTGTTGCTTATGTACGCGTCATGATACGTGAAGTGTTTAGAAGTACTGATAGCTCTATTTATCTGATGGGTTATCTGTCAACCCCTATAATATAATTCCCTTGTGCTGACCAAGCCCCGCCCTCCGGCTGGTCTACCAATGCCTATACAGTCTCCCGATGCCAACAGGGCATCACCTAGTAACCCCCAAATCGGCACAGGGGTTACATTAGAAAGTATCTGGGCATCTACGCAAGCAAAAATACCCAACAGGGTGGGCAGTATTGGGCAATACCAGACTGCCCAGGGGCTTAATGAGGCCCGATGCTGCAGGCGGAGGGCCTTATAGCCCCTGGAAGTCCGGTATTGCCCATGCCGCCCACCCTGGAGGGTATTATTGCGCTTAGAAAATATGCACTTTTAAGATGAATAAGTTTAATACAAAATTGTTAACTAAAAAACATTTAAAATATGTTTTGTGATAATAGTTCCTCCGCCTGCATGAGAATTAATTTTTTTTTTTTTTTAAGCTATGGACTTTTTTGTTAGTGGAGACGCACAGAGACACCAACGTTTTTGGAACGGCATACTTGTTTAAAGAATCGCAACCGCTTGGGGCGGCGAGGGAGACTGACTGAATCCAGCCCCCCCCCTCCCCCATCGCTCCACTCCATAAGGAACTGAACCACGGGGTAGAGGCACCGACAGCTGAATCTGCCGGGCGGACCTCCCTCGTAGCTGCAGACAACCGCTGAAGCTGGTTTGAAAAATCTCCTGCCCACCCCCCATTCCTCCCCCATTAAATGCTGCAAGCTCTGCCCACTGCTCCTTTACACCAGTAGGGAAGGCTGGAGTCATCACTCTAGGAGGAGCTTTGTCCCTACACTCTTGCTTTATTTCTCGCTCCACCTACAGCCACCCAACACATATCAGTTCTCTCATGAGATGGTACTCATCAGCCCGTGAGTAAATTGTACCTACACTTAAACCCTGAACTGGCCTGACTAGGGGTACCTTTTTCTGGCATCTATTTCTACTGACTCGCAACTCACCTGATGCCCTGAATTAGTTTCTAGACTTGCCCAATTGATTGTGAAGTGATGCCTCTACCTATGTTTATTTGAATGGTTACTAGTTAGTTCTACTAAATGCTTAAGTAACTTACTCCTGCATATGGTATCATTTCAAGGTGTAACTACAGTCACAGAAGGGGCCGCCTGATCTTGCTGCTAACTGTATTGCACAATTAGACAGAAAGTATATTCTAAGTTATACTACTATTATCTGAATGCTGGGCTAGTACTGTAAGGAATACAAAAGGTTGATGGTCAATTTCTCTGCTCAGCAATTACCAGGGGCTGCAGTAATAATGAACTAGGTTGTGCTCCGCTCTGTTTTCCACTGCACCTTGCCTGTACTTGAAACTGGGTTAGTCCAAATCCTGCTACTGCTCAGTCTAGGCAGGAATACTCAGAGAATGTACCCAGATGTCAGGATGCCTAACCGGGAGACAGCATGGGTTGGCAGGTTGGGCCATTACAGACTGAACAGAGGTCTCCTCCTCGCCACCCTATACATTTCCTTAGTGCTCTGGGTTGACTGTCTTGCTTGCCAACTTGGCCCTGCCACCCATGCCCAGCATGGACCTGCCATGCACCTGGCCAGTCACTATTACTGCCCATCCTCTTCGGGCAATAGATCCCTCCTAGTTGCCCATAAACTCACTAGAAGTGGGATCTACTACAGGTCCCTTCTCCTTACTACGAATAAACCTAGAAAAGTGAGGTTCCCATTCCTAACCTTTACTCTCCGTCTCCTGCTCACAGCTGTGCTGTTACTTGCGAGTGATATTCAACCTAACCTGGGACCAGGTATTGCTAACATCTCAATTTCCTCCTCACAAGACTTGACCTGGATGTCACATAGGGGCTTGAGGCTAGTCCATATGAATATCTTTAGTCTCCGGCCTAAGATTCATGAAATACAAGCGTGGCTAGCCCTTTACAATCCTGATGTGCTAGCTGTTTCAGAGACCTGGTTAAAACTCCAGGTTCCTGATCATCGAAATCGCTGCCTCTGGATCGTCTGCTACAGAAAAAGACAGAATTCAGAAAGGAAGTAGTACTTATCTATGTGAGGTTGCCTGATCTCCTCCCTTGTCTGCTTGATGCACAGTACACCCCCCGAAATTAAAACTATCTTCATACGGCTCACCCCGCGGTGTCAAGCATCTTACCATAGGTGCGTATATAGCCCCCCACAAATGCTCTCCAATCCCTGGAGACACTCACTAAAAACCTAACTACTGAGTTTGCATCGGAACTTCTCATACTGGGTGATTTTAATCTTAACTGGGCCCAAGAGGCCAGGTCCTCTGTAAATGGCCTGTTACACGAGGCAAATCTTGCCCAGATTATCACTCAACCCACCAGGATGAACTACAAAACGGGAAGTCACTCTACTATTGACTGGGCCTTAGTGACATACCCGAAAAATATTCAAGTAGCAGGCACCATGGCCGATGCTCTCAGTGACCACTCGCCCATCTTCTGTGTCTGGAAGAACAGGGCAGACAGGGTTCAGCCTAGAATACTCACCTCCAGGGACTACTGCAAGTTCTCCCTGGGGCATTACAACGACTTTCTCGGTAACATTGACTGGCGTCCACTACATAGTACCCCTACCCTGGAAGGGGAAGTTGCCAGGGACAGGGGTTTGAAAACCGAGCTCAACGTTCTATGTATTTACATAGTTAACTCATCTCCAGGGCAGTTCAACTGGGAAGGCTAACTGCATCTAGTCAGAATACAGCAAGACTTCATGTTGTTTGAAACACAAAATCTGAAGCTTAGGAAGGGGTTGGGAAATGAGAACAGATGCTAGAGCTGAGGGACCCCCCCAAAGACCCTACACTCCCAAAAATTAAAGTTGTACCTACCTGTAGCACCTTGACATTCATTTTTGTTTCATCTGTTAAATTGGAGACCATTAAAACACCCTATTAAAGGGGACAGGAAATCTATGCTAATTAGCAGATGTTAGTAATGTTACTACTAACAGAAATGAAAGACTTGCCTATTGAACTGTACCTGATTATAGAGTGGTATGTGAAAATCCTGTAACCTCATTGGTCAAAACATGTCACGTGACCCGTTGGTAAATCCTGCATTACCCACAGCTGAGGAAATGCATTTATAAAACAACATAATTAAACACATTTTACACATGGGTCCATTGTATAATCGCAATAAGGCACTCCAGGGTGTGAGTTATTGCTTAAATAAACACCGATCTGAAAAATTGTGTTTTCAGTTGTTTCCTTCTTATGAACAACATTTTGCACAGTTCCCTTCACAGAACCAGTAATTTGGAGTTTTTTACTATGCCGTGGTTTGAGTACAGAATGCTAAACATGAGCTATTGTCCTATCAGAACCATGTTTAGAGTTCTGTGCTCAAACCGTGACAGTTAAAATTCCAGATCACTGGTTCCGTGAAGAGAATGCTGCCCATAAAAACAAAACATTGCAAAATGTATTATTTTGCATCACTTTTTATGCAGGTACAGTTGCATATAGATTGTTTTGGCTTATGGTTATAATTTCTACAACTGGGAATGTCAAACAGCTGCAGATTAGAAATCATCTCCTGTCCTCTTTAAGGCAGTAAAAAGGCTCCCAATCCACACAGGGAAAGTAGGAATGCAGGTTATTCAGTTTGAAAGCCGCAGTTTAACAGGAACTATTTTAATTTAGGGGTACGCCAACCTGCTATGTAGAATCACAGCCCCAAAGAAATCTTTAAGTTTTGAATCTTGAACTCTTGAGAGAAGATAAAAGTAGCTCTGTCCCCTATGAATGGCACAGTTAAACTTGGAACTGCAGCTGCATGGAATCCTCAACATTCTAAAGGTCGGACTGTGCCATTTCCCCTGGTGGGGTGCACTGCACCCAGTTGTTAATATTACCCATTGACAGTGTGAAGGACTCATTATTGGGCACCGAGGGCCCTGCCTTTTATTCAAATTGGAAAATAAAAATAAACATACAGAAAACAAAAGGTTATTCAATGTTCAGTATCCAGCAAACTTTCTAATTTCCAGAGGCTTAGCTTCAGCCTTTGCAAATAGAACAGAGGGAAACAAGCACACACTTCTGAGGTCCTCCTCACTTGGTAGTCGGTATTCAACTGATTCCCCTATCTATCTTTGTTACTCCAAGTGGTGGGTTCTTATACCTTTCAAGGATGACATCACCATCAGGTGATCCACCCCTTTTTTGCTAAAACCAGTATAAACCTCTTATTGTCAGGAGTTCCCCATCAAACAATAAAGACATACACCTTCATACATGTTAATTTTTCTAGCCTAGACTCAACTTCTCTTTTCTTGGTTAAGGGGGTTTTATGTTTCATCTCAAGATAGCAAATTTTTATTTATTTAGTTTTTTTTAACTGGGTAGGTGCACTAGCCATAAAATGACTATTTTCAGGCACGACCCGGGAGAGTACAACAAAAGGAGAACAGTTGAACAACAGCAACATGGGTACAATAATACAAGTAGAGGAACAGTACAGCAGTGCTACAAAAATACAATGGGTAGAAACAACAAAAAATAATGGCAAGCATTATACGGATAATGGCAGTAAGATATATAAGAAGTGCAGAAACCATGGACCTGACCTGTGGAGTGAAAGGATTAATAAGATAGTAAGGTTATATAGAGAGAAACGTGAGGAATGTTCAAACATAACAAGAAAGACTGACAGAAGGAAGGTCAGGGGTGGTAATTGGCAAAACAACAGTGGATGGTCAGCAACAAGGTTTGGGAAGGAAGAGAGCTAGTAGTCAAGAAGTTATTTACAAAGAGAAGAAAAAATATGGGGAGGGGAAGAGGAGACGGTCTTGGAGCTGGATTAGAGCAGGGGTGACATTACTGGTAAGTCTCAGGAGCTTCAGGTTGGGTCAAAGCATGTACAAGCATCCGCTAAGGATAGATAACGACGATATTCACTTTTAAATCCAAAGTGAGACTGAGACAGCCGGAGGTTGAGTGGAAGAGCATTCCGTAGCCTGGGAGCAGAAAATTGGAAGGCCCCTGTGCCTTTAGTCGGCCGACATCTCGGAACATAGAGCAAGGATTTGTCAGCTGATCGCAGGCCATGGGAGGATGGTTGAGGGACCAGCAACGCCGCCAGCTGGGATGGGTTTTTTTCCTGGATGATCAAGTCCATTAGTGATCCAAGGTAGTATTGTCTACTGGCAGAGGGTGATAGCCAATTCAGATCCTTATAAAGAAGGCAGTGATGTTTGAGTCAAGGCGACAAAGAGGCAAATCGGCATATATTGTTATAAATTACGTCCCATTTTAGTGGGGAGGTTTTATGGGCAGAGGTAAGAATAGAGGCACCATAAGTAAGGGTTGGGAGCAGAATACCTCAGGCAGATGCTAATTTGGCCGAGGATGTAAGCATGTAGCTCGTTTTGTAAGCTACTCCTAGTTTCGTGTTTACAGCTTTGCATGAGGATTGAAGGTGAAGATTAAAATCCAGGGACTGGTCCAGCAGGATCCCAAGGTACTTGAAGGAAGTAACATTTTCAAGTGGAAATCCTCCTGGGTGAAGAACCTCCAGCAAACTAGAACAGATCTTAATCTTTGGTGCAGAACCTAGGAGCATGGCTTTCGTTTTCTTTTCATTTAGTACAAGGTTACGGTCTAGTAGCCAGTCTAAGACCTCATTGAAGTCTGAAGTAAGTGATGTGTTTATGCAGGCAATATTAGAAGAACTAGTGTTGATGATCAGGTCATCAGCATAGAGAATAGCTGAGCAGGATTCCAGGACCTCAGCTGCATTGTTGATTAAAAATTGAGAACAGAAGGGGCCCAAGGATAGAGCCCTGGGGGACCCCAAGGTTGATAGTAGACGTGTTGGACAGGGAGGAGTTAAATTTGACAGCTTGCAACCTGTTTGACAGGTAGCTACAGAACCAGTCCACAACAGGAGTAGAGAAATGGAATTTATGGAGAGTGGAGAGAAGCAGGGGATGGTCTACAAGGTCAAAAGCCTTAGTGAGGTCAATGAAGATGGCACCTGTGAGTTTTCCAGAGTCCATGTTGGACAGAATATCAGTAGTTAGTTGAAGAAGAGCCGTGGTGGTGCTATGACCGTTTCTGAAACCATGCTGGGTGTCTGAGAGAAGATTGTAGCGTGTAAGGTAGTCAGTGGTCTGTGATGCAACTATTTTCTCTAGGATCTTGTTAAGGACAGAGAGAATTGCTATAGGTCTGTAATTGGCCATGTCCTTTGGGTCACGTTTTTTAAAGACAGGCGTTACTCTTGCAGATTTCCATAGGTCTGGCACAGTGCTATGGATAAGGGATAAAGTGTAGATTCTGGCAATCGGAGCGGCAATGAGTGGAGCAGCCAGCTTAAGAAGATGAGGTTCCAGTGAGTCAGAACCAGAGCTGGTATTGGCGGATATGGATCGCAGTAATTTCAGAACTTCCGCTCTTGATATAGCCTTGAAATAGAATGGTGGCGCTGGAGGAGCATCATACGATGGGGCAGTATGGTTGTCTGATGGTAGTGTGGTAGGTAGATTGGAGTGCGATCCACTAGGTTGTAAAGCCAAGGTATAGTATGACAGATCAGAGAAAAGATTGTTAAAACTGTTTGAGATGGTCCTACTCATTACAATGTGCCCCATTTATGATAATTTCATCAGGAGTGACCGACTGCGAGGTACCGAGAAATGTTTTGACATGGGCCCAGAATTTCCTTGGGTCGCAGGCTGAGCTTTGTAGAAGGTCCTTGCAGTGTTGCTTAGCAGCTCTAACTTGTCTCTTACATCTGTTCCTTAGTTCACGATACACAATAAGGTCTGACTGTAGGCCAGTTTGTTTGTAGCGAATCCAAAGCTTGTCCCTCTGGCGCAGATTAGCAAGGAGGTCTTTATGCAGCCACCTTGTCTGTTTTTCCTCTGACCCTCCTAGTAGTCTTGGTGGCATGTTTATATTGAATGGTAAGAAATCCATTTATGAATATCTGTAGAGCAACCTCCGCATCCTTTATTTGATAGATTCCTGCCCAGTCGATATTGGAGAGATCGTAAAGAAATGCATCCAGGTCAATATGAGCTAGATTGGTAAACGTGATTAGTCTTGATGGAGGAGATGGAGTCGCAACCATAGATAGGATACAAAAAGTGGGTGAGTGGTCTGTTAGTGCATCTGCAAGGATTCCTGCTTTTGACACATGTTCCATACGGTTAACCATCGCCCAGTCTAGGAGTGTACCAGTTTGATGGGATGACGTGGCTCTAGTTGCTTCAGAGATCAACTGGTGAAAATTATAACTAAGCATGAGTGATTGCAAGGATATTTGAGCTGACCCTAACCAATTGAGGTTAAGATCACCTAGGATGACAGTCTCATTATGATTTACAGTCTGGGAGGTGATGTCAAGGAGTTCTTGAAGACCTACTATTCCCCAAACAGGGGGATTATAGGCACAGATAATATGAAGCTTCTTTTCCCCCAATACAATAGTTGCCTGTATGAATTCGCACACTGCGGGAGAGGCAGATGCCGGGACAATAGAGATGTTCAGGTGGTTTTTGAAGAATAGGGCAACTCCACCTCCACACTTGGATGAGGATCTATCCAGCCGGAACAGGGAATAGTTAGGCAAGGAGCATACGTCATCAGGTATTCCGGGTTTTAGCCAAGTTTCTGTGAGACAGAGTACATCAGGATTGTAGAGTTTCACCCAGGCCTCGAGTTCCCCATGGTGACAGGTAAGACTTCTGATATTGATATGGGCAATTAATAATCCTTACTTGGACATGCCAGATAACTCATTTGGGGAAAAGAAACAGGTAGGTGGACCTGGATTTAGTTTGATGTCCCTAGATAGCAGAATAATGATCATGGCTAGGAACCAAAGCCTTGCACAGTGGCAGGTTAGGGTGAAAGCACATCTCCATGGCAGCTTCCTCCTGGCATGTAGAGGGTAACAGATGCTGCCTCTAACAAGGAGGATAGATCCATGAAGGTTCCGCTGGGTTTTGCAAGGGGAACAGGAGAATGAGGAGACACTCCTCTTTTCCCCCGTCTCCTGCCAACCCTGGAACTCGTATCATTTTCTTTCCATTAAATCGTTAAATGTGACACCCTAAAATAGACAAGCGAACAGCAAACATATTTCATTTTCATTCCCAGTGCGAGCAACTGTCTCGCCATCGCTGCAGAGAGGGTGAAAGTAAGTACTTTAACATTAACATTTTGGACAGTCGCTCCCTGTCTATCAGAAATAAAGAGTGAAAGGCATGGGGGGGGGTAAGGATACCTTGCACATGGGTATCTACCTTAGATGAGGCTCACCCTGTCTCTCACACACACACACACACACACACACACACACACACACACACACACACACACACACACGCACAGAGGGCAACAGTCCTTACTGTTGGCAAAACCCTGGAAGGGTTGGAACTTCCGCCCACCCACACTAGAAGCTCCACCTCAGGGATCATACGAATCAAAATGGCATCTGAATCCTGATGTGCTAACATCAACTGATACCATTCAATTTCCTGACGCTTTCTACACAGGTTTTGCAATACCTGTATAAACATCATCTTTCATTTACACATTTAAACATTTACTTTCAGGATACACACATGTTTACAGTTCATTTATCATCATTTGCCCCATAACTGGACAGAAAGTTAGCATTCTGGTGTTGGGAACCCTGCCCTATGGTTCACAGAAAATCGGTAGGGCTGTAGTGCTAAATACCAACGCATAATCCTGGTGAAACTCTTGCAATAAATAAATAATCCTTGCGTTTTTATCCTTCATCTGGTGGAGCCAGCACAATGGATTATGGTCAGTTAGCATGGTAAATTCTCTATTGTGGAGTATTTTCGCTCCCTCACATGGAGTTTTCTGCTGATGACTATCGCTGGGTGCTCCTCTCTCTTGCTGTGTTGTGATAAGTCGGCCCATATACCTGTGTCTGAAGAATCAGTGTTGTACCTCAAAAGGGGTCTGAAAATCTGGGCTGACTAACACTGGGGAGGAACATAGAATAGCCTTAATTTTCCTGAATGCCTCATCACACTGCAGGGTCCATTGGACCTTGTTCGGGCATTTGTTCTTAGGTCAGTAAGGGGTGTGGCTGTGGTGGCAAAATTTGGTATGAACCTCCTACAGTAACTGGCCAACCCAAGGAAGGGAACGTACATATTTATTTTTATTGGGAATGGGACTGTTGTCTACAGCCTCCACTTTACCCACATCTGGCTTAACCATACCTTTACCTGTGACAGATCTCAAATGCTTAGTTTCATTTCGGGCCACTGCACATTTAGCGAGGTTTATAGTCAGGCCTGCATCTTTGATGGATTGTACCTCTGCCTTAAGGTGTTCTAAGTGTGTTTTCCAGTCTGCACTGTAGATGACTACGTCATCCAAATAAGCGGCACAGTACTGTGTAGGAGGTCTAAGTATTTGGTCATATAACGCTAAAAAGTTGCAGGGGCGCCATGGACGCCAAAAGGCATGGTGGTAAATTGGTAGAGTCCTATTGGTGTACTAAAAACTGTTATTTCCTGTGCGTGTAGTGCCAAAGGGATCTGCCAGTATTCCTTAGTAAGATCTAAGGTGCTAGTGTACTGTGTGTTCCCTATTTTGTCTGAGGTCATCAATGTGGGGCATGGGGTAGCCATCAGAGGTGGATGTTGCATTAATCTTTTGAAAATCCAGAGAGAGAGATGGATACCTCCCTCCTTTTTTATCTACAACCACCACAGGTGAGAACCAGGCACTACGAGAAGGAACAATAATTCCTAACTGTTCCATTTTTGTGGACCTCTTTGATAACCTCCTGTCTGACCTTTTCGGGCAACCTATAAGGTTTCTGGTGTATAGGTTTCTATTGGTTTACTTTGATAGTATGTACTACCCCTTTGGCTGTCCCTGGCGTATTGGTAGAAGATGTTCCGAACTGATGTAATAGCTGTTGTACCTCCTCCTTCTGCCCTGCGTCTAGCCCAGGATTAACTTGGACCTCTGCCAATTCCTTTTCTTGTTCTAGTTTTCTATAAGCAATCTCCAACTCTCTGTCAACCTGCTGTGGGTGCCCAAACATGGTGGGCATAAAGGTAGGTTTCTTGTATCATTTACGTAAGAGATTGGCATGGTACACTTCTTTTATGGGGTCTTCGTCCTGGCATCTCCAGTTCATAGTTGACTACCCATGTCTGACGAAGGATGTTATAGGGGCCCTGCCATTTCATGAGAAGCTAATTCTCAGAGGACAGCAACAACAGTAATATTTGTCCCCAGGTTGGAAAGATTTACCTTTAAGCCCCAGATCATGTGTTTCTTTCTGTTCCACCTGCCTCTGGGACACATTTCGATGGGCCAGTTCCACGTAATCAATCGTTGTTCTAAATTTGACATATAATTGACAATATTAGTTTGATCCACATTTCTTTCTTCCTTTCTTCCCAATGTTCCTTCACTACATCCAGGAGGACCCTGGGATTCCTCCATACAACAGCGAGAAAGGGGAAAACACTGTGGTGGTTTGGGGCACCTCCCTGTAAGCAAATAGAAGGTAGGGTAGATACTTGTCCCAATCTCGGCCTTCCTCCTGCACATACTTCAATATTTGTTTAAGGGTCTCATTAAACCATTCCACCAGGCCATCAGCCTGCAGATGATGGGGATATGTTTTAGCTGCTGACACACCTAGTAGTCTGTATAGTTCTTTTAGAATGGAGGCGGTGAAATTGCTACCCTGATCGGTTAAGATTTTTTGGGATATACCCATTCTGCTAAATACTTTGGCTAACTCCTCAGCTATAGGAGGGGCAGTAACAGTACGAAGGGGTATTGCCTCAGGGTACCTGATGGCATAGTCGCAAACCACTAAAATGAACAGGTTCCCTATTGAACTTTTGCTCAATCACATCTTTAACCTTTGGGGTCGTCCAGGCTCTGATCGGTTCTCCTCCCCATCCAATGCAAAACTACCCATGTTTTGCTCACTTACTCCTGGGCCTGGTGTTTTTTGGTGAGACGCGCTATCTCTTTGCTGGACAGGGAGATTTTTATATGCCTTCCCTCCCTTTCCAGTTCTGCAGAGGGTGCTGCTCAAGCTTCAGGCGGAGGGGGGCACACATGGTTCTGATCGCCCCATATTGGCCCTGCCAAGTTTGGTTTCCACTTCTTCAGCAGCTAGCAGTGGAACCACTAGTCCCCCCTCTGCCCTTCTGTCACGATCTCTTGACCCAGGAGAGGTGCACGCTGGTCCATCCGGGGCTGAAGTCCCTTCACCTTCATGCGAGGCACCTCAGGACTTAGCTGCTTCACGTTTATAGAGTTTCCTCCAGAGTGGCGCAGGTCCTGGTAGAGGCCAGAAAGCCTTCTACGAGGACCACATATGCTGTGAAGTGGAAGCGTTTTTCCATATGGGCCACCTCAAAGGGTTGGGATCCATTCTTTACCCCGTTCCGCAAATCTTGGAGTATCTCCTGCACCTGTTTGACTTGGGCCTAAGCTATGCCTCCCTGAAGGTCCACCTGTCGGCTGTTTCATCACACCCTGGTGGATGGCAAAACTGTGGCTCAGCTGGAGGTTTCCAAAACCTTTTTGAAAGGTATCCTGTGGGATCTGAATTTCATTCTACAGAAATTGACCTTGCCTCCCTTCAGACCAGCTGGTTCTTGTGATATGGGCTATTTGTTGTGGAAATCGCTATTTTTAGTTACTGTCACTTCCGCTTGGAGAATTTCCGAGCTTCAGGCCCTGATGTGTAAGGAGCCTTATTTGATTTTTTTTCACAGAGACAGGGTGGCTCTGCGTATGAATCCACAGTTTTTACTGAAGGTGGTTTCAGAATTTACATTAAACCAGTCAATTCACCTGCCAGTTTATTACCCTGAACATTCTAGTCAGGGGGAGGCACTTCTGCACACTTTAGATGTTCACAGAATTCTGCGTTGTTATACTAACAGAACGAAGTCTGTCCGGAAGTCGGACCAACTTTTCATTTCTTTCGTGCCAAAGAGAGAGAATGCACAGCAGTTTCCAAACAGTGTTTATCCAAATGGTTGGCAAACTGCATTGCTTTCTGTTAGCAGAAATATGGCAAGACTGTCCCGGGGGAGTTTAAGGGGCATTCCACCAGAAGCATGACTGTCTCTACTACTTGTTTTAAGACTGTGTCAGCTGCTGACATTTTTGCCGTGGCTACTTGGGAGTTCTATCTACAGCTTCACAAACCATTACAATCTGGACATTGCCTCTAGGCGCAGGGCAGGTTTTGGTCTAACTGTTCTCCAGGTTCTCCTGTCCTGAACTTTCTGCCTTTTCTGCCTATGTTTCAATTTTTCCTGATTTAGACTGCTTGGGACTCTGTCCTCAAGGTGATTGCCTACTGCAAGAGCCTTCTCGAAGTAAGACACTACAGTTATGTAAGAACTTACCGTAACAGTAGCTCTTCGAGAGAGGATCTTGCAGTAGGTAGCCATTTTCCCTCCTTCCTGCCCCAGAGTTTATTTGCTGCTCTTTATGGGCTTCAGGAGCCGTTTTCCCATTCTCCTGCCATGCCTCCTTGGAGGTCTCCAGCGGGAGAACTGGAAGACTGCGTGGGGACTGCCTACTATATAGTGTCACGCTGATGTCCGTCACGTGACGTTGGGTGGGCGGTCCCCCGTCAGACACTGCTAGCTAAAGTTTCCATGTCCTGATGCCAGGGGCGCAGTCCTCAAGGTGATAACCTACTGCAAGAGCCTCTCTCGAAGATCTGTTACGGTAAGTTCTTGCGTAACTGTACTTTATCCCTGCAACCTTTGTTATTACATGCCTCAATAACATCCATGCTATATATTTATATGTGTAACAGCATTTATGCACTTCAAGATGTAGGAGTCCGTTGTGTTGTGTGTGTGTGTGTGTGTGTTTTTTTTTTTTTTTTACAATGGAGGTTTAAAGTGGACTGTTCATTTAAAACATATCATGCTGTTTGATTTTCTTTTGGGATATTCAAAATCTTAAGTTGCCATGAGGGCTTATACTAGAAAAGGTACATCAACTGGACCAGCAGAAATGTCTGTAGGCTAAAGGATTTTCCAAGTCACTAGTCCTGCTGCCTAGTGGCTGCAAAACTTAAGAGTAAGTGGAGCCAAAGCAGACAGACAGGAAAATTATACAAATTTTAAGAAGTAGTCAGTTGTAAATTTTCTTTTCTGAAGCATTTTTTTTTTCTTTTGCTCATTTGAAAGTTTTCTATGTGATAATACTGTGCTGTATCTGTAGAACAGCTCTTAGCCTGTCAGCTGACTTATCTATCTGCATCACCCCACACTGCTTCATCAGCATGATGATCTCTCTGAAAGCGACATCACAAGTGAATGGCTGTTCTTAAGCAACAGTGATGTCACGGTCAGTGAGGTAACAATGCTGTCTGCTGCCGAGGTAATGGGGGAGAGTAGAGCTAGATATGTCAGCTGCCAGTCTAAGAGCTGTTTCACATATCACACCTTCTAACGTCAGGGGAAACCATTTTCTAATTAAACAACGAGAAAAGGAAAAATACCTCGGATACAAAAAGTAATGCCTAGTTGTTTTTGCAATCTAATTTTAGTTTTAGGCAGTACACTGGCTCTTTAATTTCATCCCCTGCATGGATCATCTTGAGATGGGATTTCTGTTTTTTTATTCTATTTATTCTCCCTTAGCTGGCAGTTCTCTGACACCTGGTCCCCAGATACATCAGACCTCCACACCACTTGATGGGAGACTGCTGTAACCTGTACAGTGGACCCCCTTAGGGGGATTATGACTGGTCATAGAGATACATATGTATACAAAGAACAGTGTACTCCAAATCCCTGTCATGTTGGTTGCGCTTTCCATTTCTGTGCCATCATCTTGGTGACCACAAGTCGTGATGCAGGAATCTGTGTGACAAGTTGATGTTCTTTTGTGTCCTGTCATCGACAGGGTGCATCAGGTATGCACAATGATGTTGTGTTTGTGTTTTGTTTTGTTTTTGTTTTTTTTTTTTGGGGGTTGTTCCTGTTAATTTTCGGGATTGTCCCTTACCAGACAGCCCCGATATGCAACAGCATCTATCTGCCAGCAAGTGTTGACCAAGGTTCCTCAACTCCATCGGGGCAGTCATGTTTCCCCTAGCTCCCATTGGGTATGAGTAATAGAAGCTTGTGGAATTAGGGTGAGAATGTAGTAAAAAAAAAAAAAAAAAATTGTGAAAACAGCAATTTCATAAGGACAAGACAGATGCACATCACTTTTGTTGCAACACATGTTATATATATTCTTTATGGTTGTTGGTTTTGCTTCTGTGTGTATTTTAACAGCATGTTTGCTTCTTTTCCATTACTTTTTTTTTTTATATTGGGGCTCCTGCAATCATTGTGCTATCATGGACACAGCACTAAGAATGGTTTTTGCTGCCACGAGGTGAATGATATATTGTCCGAATTTGCATACGAACATTAGAAACTGCCAACAGCCAGACTCAATTGAGTGATCACTCTCCAGTCACATGTACCTGGAATAACCACTACTGCAACCCCCTGTCAGAAATATCACTGACCATGTCCTCTAAAAGGACATCTTCCACAGCTAAAAGCAGACCTCAAGTACCAAGACTGGACCGACCTGTATGTCACTCAGGATGTGGACATATCCCTTGACCTGCTCATTTAAAATATGTAATGCAGTCTATGATAACCATGCACCCATAAAAACAAGTTCAGTTAAAAGACCCCACAATCCATGGATTATCCCTGACCTACTTGAGCAACTCTCTACTACGGATCATCTCTGGCAAGTGGTGAGAGTGCATGGCACAGCTGCAGACATACGATACAAAAAAGCCTGAAATGCCTGCACAAAAGCTATCCGTCTGGCGAAAAGTTCTTATTACAAAGCCCTCACTGGTTCCTGGAACTCCAGCAAGTACTTTTGGGACAACCTTGGTGACATCACGGGAAAGGATCCCCAAACCACCCCAACTATGCTCACCATTGATGGAGTACCATCCTTAGACCCCCTTCTCATTACAAACTCCCTGAATAACGCCTTCTCGGACCTGAGCAGTGTGTTCCCTGCTAACTTCTTCAATCCCACCACTACAAAAGACTCACAAGGGAAACCAACCCTTCACCACAACAAGCCACTTTTTGACTTTAAGAAAGTCACTGAAACGGAAGCCAGAAAATATCTGGAAAAGGTGCTTGGGAAAGGAAGATGCAGTGGGAACTCCCTGGACCTTAAATTTGTAAGCCAAGCACTGGAGGAAATCCCGAGTCCGCTGACTCACATTATCAACCTTTCCCTCTGTCACTCCCAACTCCCCCAACATTGGAAATCTGCTACTATCACACTGGTGCACGAAAGCGGGGACACACACATTCACTCCCTCCCACCTCTCTCTCTCGCCCTCTCCTTCCCCTCTTCTCTCTCTCGCCCTCTCCTCCTCTTCTCTCTCTCCCCCTCTCTCTCTCTCCCCCTCCTTAGAGAGAATTGTGGCCTATAAGCTTGTGGAATATCTTAACCAGCACTAATTATTGTGGCCTGAATAACCTGGATTCAGGAGTGGGCACAGTACCCTCACAGCCTTGCTCGAATTCACAGGCTATATCCACCATGCATTAGACCAAGGCCACCTGGTTGGGGCAGCTTTCATTGACCTGTCAAAGGTATTTGATACAGTGCACCATGGGCACCTCTTAAACCAGCTGTCCGACATTGGTCTCTCTCCTGACACTTGGGACTGGTTTAATAGCTACCTGAGCAACCACCACCAATGGGTAAGGATCAGTGAAGTCCTCTCTGACAGCAGACCCATTGGATCTGGTGTTCCGCAGGGATCCATATTAAGACCACTGCTGTTCAGCCTATTCTTAAATAATCTCCCAGCATTCTGCCAGTGTCAAATGCTCCTTTATGTAGATGATGCGGTCCTGTTTACCAGCAACAGAGACCCTGAACTTCTAGAGACGGATCTACAAAAAAGGCTTCGCATCTGCAGAACAATGGTCTAAGGAACATAGACTGGTCCTGAATTATAAAAAAAAAAAAAAAAAAAAAAAAACGTAAGATTAGGATGTTGATAAATGCCAGGAGCTTAGAAAATAAAATGCCTGAGCTCCAGGCGATGCTAGTTGAGGGGAGGTAGATGTGGCAGCAGTAACTGAGACCTGGGCCACTCAAGGGCACGAGTGGGACCTAAATCTGTAGGGCTATACTATGTTCAGAAAAGATGGGGGGGGGGGAATTGGTGTAGCACAGGTAGTCAGAAATGACATGGGTATTGGAGGGGTAGAGGAGGCAGAGGGGAATGTGGAGGCTATTTGGGTCACCTTGCTGACGCGGGGGGGGTAAGAGAGTAAAGGTCGGAGTGATATACAGACCACCAGCACTGGCGGAGGTTCTGGAAGAAAGTTTGGTGGCAAATCTCGAGGGACACTGTAGATTGGCGAAGGGTAGTGGTAATGGGGGACCTTAACATGCCAGGAACAGACTGGAGGACTATGACGTCACCAGTGGCCAGAGAGCAGAGGCTGCTGGATGTCTTCCAGGATGCGTTTTTTTGACACAACAGGTGGGTGAGCCAACTGGAGAGGCCTGGACACTGGACGTGGTCCTGGCGGACAGTGATCAGATTAGGGGCCTACAGGTGAGGGACCCATTAGCAGGGTGTGATCACGCCACAGTCCGGTTCTTTCTGGACCTGGGGGAGCCAAACAAGGATGGTAGTAACCAACTTTAGGGTGCAGACTTCAAGGAGATGGGAAGGATCTTTAAAGATCGTCTGGACAGGATAAGGCTGGATATGGATGCTGACAGCAGGTGGGGGATCATTAGGAGGAGAATACAGGAGGTTACCAAATCCTGTGCAAGGGAAAGGCGCAAGTTCGGTAAGGCCAGAAAACCCTGCTGGTGGACCCGTGAGGCACAGGAGGTGGTGAGGGAAAAGAAGGCGGCCTATAGGCACTTTAAGTGTTCAAGGAGTGAAAGGGATCAGGAGGAATATGAGCCAACAGCCAAGAAAGTGACCAGGGTGGTGAGAGCAGCTAAGGCAAAAAAGGAGCAGTCCGTGGCCAGTGGGATCCAGAGGGGGACAAGGGTTCTTTAGATGCATGGGGAGAAGGAAAGTAAGGGACAGATCAAGCAAGATAAGGATAGGGGATGGTGGGGTACAGGAGGCGGGGGAACAGGCAGATGTCCTAAATGAGTACTTTACCTCAGTTTTTACTGGGGGGTGGAGGGGCTATATCTTGCGAGGGGTGGGGTAAACCGGAGGAAAGGGTGGGACCGTTAGAGACCAGGGGTCCTGACGGGTCTGGGGAAAGGGAGTGACCGCCACAGACAGGTGGGGGGTCAGCAGTGAAGGGAGAAAAGGGGGAGGACGTGGAGGCTGAAATCCAGGTAGAGAGAGAGAGAAGCCCTCGGGTCCCTTCAGAAGGAGAAAGCACCTGGGCCAGATGAGATGCATCACAGGGTGCTGAGGGAACTGACAGATGTCCTGGCAGTCCCTCTGATGGAGCTTTTCAACATCTCTCTGAGGATTGGGTGGGTGCCCCAAGATTGGAGGGTGGCCCATGTCATGCCGATCCACAAGGGGGGGGGGATCAAGAGAGGAGGTGGGAAATTACAGACCCATTAGCCTGACATCGGTGGTCGGCAAGGCGATGGAGGGTATTGTCAAGGAAAGGCTAGGGGGGTTACTGAAGCAAACTGGGTACTTGGACAATAGGCAGCATGGCTTTGTCATGGGACGATCATGCCAGACAAACCTTGTTGAGTTCTGTGACTGGGTGATGAGGGCCCTGGACCAGGGTAGGCCAGTGGACGTCCTCTTTCTGGACTTTAGCAAGGCGTTTGATTCGGTACCCCACAATGGCCTGCTGGCTAAGCTGAAGGAAATGGGGGTAGGGAGACTGTTGTTAAGATGGATAGGAAATTGGCTCTCTGAGCATACTCAGAAGGTGGTGGTTGGAGGGTTAGCCTCATCCCCAAGGTGGGTTACTAGTGGGGTTCCCCAGGGGTCAGTGCTAGGGCCACTCCTGTTCAACGCCTATGTCTCAGACATCAGGAAGGGGATCAGGAGGGAGGTGGGTCTCTTTGCAGACGACTCAAAACTGGGTGCAGTGGTGGATGAGGAGGAGGGGAGGGTGGCCTTGCAGGAGGACCTGGAGGCTCTGAAAAGGTGGTCGGGAAAATGGGAACTAAAATTCAATGCAGGAAAGTGCAAGGTTCTGCACCTGGGAGTCAGAAATCCAGGCCAGGGGTATACCCTGGTAGGAGACATGATTCAAGTCACGGAGGGTGAGAGGGAACTGTGGGTAGTGGTAGATGTCAAAATGAACAACTCTGAGACCTGTAGGAGGGCAGTGGCAAGGGCAAATAGGATGCTGGGATGCATCGCCGGGGGGGGATTACCTCCAGAAAGGTGGAAGTGATCCTTCCACTGTACAACTGTTTAGTTATGCCACACCTCGAGTATTGTGTGCAGTTTTGGAGACCACATTTAAAGAGTGACATTACACTCCTAGAGAGGGTCCAAAGGAGGGCAACCAAAATTATCTGGGGCCTGGGGGAGAGGACCTATGAGGAGAGGCTCAAGGAGCTCAACATGTACACCCTGGAGGAGAGGAGGGATGGGGGAGACATGATGGAGGTCTTTTAAGTACATGAAAGGGATCAATAAAGGAGGCCCAGTCAGGGTGCTCCAAAGGAAGGAGGGTGGGGCAACGAGAGGTCACAGGTGTAAGCTGGAAGGGGGCAGGCTTAGAGGGGAGTAGAGGAGATGTTATTTCACTGAAAGGGTGGTGGAGCCATGGAATGCAATGCCCAGGGAGCTGGAAGAGGTGGAGACTGGACGGGTTTAAGAGGGGATGGGACAGGGGGAGGGTAAATCTGACCAGGCCCAATACAGGTGGAACATCTGGGACTGGGGACAGTATAACCCAAGGGAAGGGGAGACACCAAAATCGGCCCACAGTGCGGGTGCTGAAAATCGAGCAGACTCAAGACTCTGCTGGCATTTTAGTATGTTAGATGTTCTGTACCCCCCAAAATAAACGTAAAACCTTCCCTCTTGCCATCACAAATGACTGCGGTTCCACTCTTGAGTTAGTTTGGCATTTTAAGTACCTGGGCATCACAATTGATTCCACCCTATCGTATGCCCAGCACATTGACAATACCGCAAAGGCCATCAGTCCAAGAATTGGGATCTTATACCAACACAGGTACAGTCTTACTCATGAAGCCCTGAACATGGCCATTCATAGCTCTATTGTATCTCTCGTCTACTGTGGGTTAGTGTTCTCTGGATCTGCAATAGATACAGCCCTCCACTACATCGCCATTGCCCTAAATAAAGCATGCTGTCTCCTCACAGGTGCTGCCAGACTTACGCACACCTGTGATCTCTATGCCATGGCAGATTGGCTGCAGCTTGATGGAAGAATCAGATATCAGACCTGCCTCCTCGCCAAAAAAGTATCCTTTAACTTTGCCACCTGGGGTACAGAACCTTCTGACTGTACCTCAGTGCTCATAACAGACTATACGTGCCGCCTCTCAAGTATTCCATGTACCAAGGTGTCTCACTGTACTGGCTCAATGGGGTTTCACCTGTCGCGCTCCTTTCTGGACATGCGCTACCTTGAGGCATCTCTGACACTGCAACAATTGGCGCTTTCAAGCACAGCTTCGTCAACACCTGCTTACCATGAATGCCTGTGTCTCCCCTCGCTAGCTTCAATCAGTGACTTTATCTACAACTTCTGAAGTTAGTAATTACAACCGGTGAAGGCAGTAATCCCCACTAGCACTTATTCACCTAGTCGATTGTTACCCTGGAGTAGCACTGACTTAGCACTTCCCCTACGCTCCCTGCCCTTTCTCTGTGGCATTACCACACCCAACCCCCATTCCACTACCCCACCCTCTTACCTCCCCACCTTTCCCCTCCTGCTATCTTAACTCTAGCCCTCTCCACTTTTTTCTTCCCCTGTACTCATTCCAATTGCGGTTTTATCCCTGGCCAGCATGCAGGCATACATTGTACTATGCCTTAGTAGTGTCTACCTTTTGTATATTAAGTGTAATGTGTACTTCTATTGTATATGTATATGTACTTCTGTACTTGTATTTTGTACCAATTTGTAATTCAGCTGATGTGGAACCAATAACGAGCATCTGCTCAATGGTGTTATCCAAGAATTCAATAAATGAAAACAATTAATAGCAGAAAAAGGCTGTAATGGTCTGTTGAGTCTGCTCGAGTGTGCAGCTCAGTTACTTCCTTGGAGCTGCCCCTTCTCAGGTCTACCCGCAGTTATCTCTCACTTTCTCATTCTGCTCTCCTAACCCCTTCCCAGTAGAGCCCCCTCTTGAAACTGGACACTGTCTTTGCTGCTGCCACCACCTCCTCCTGTAGCTGATTCCACTGCTTCACCACCCTTTCAGTGAAAAAGTGCCTCATTTCCTTCTTGAATCTACCTTCTCCCCCCCCCCACCAACTTAAGGTTGTGTCCTCTTGTTCTACTCTCCTTTCTTAAGTTAAAGATGCCCTCCGTACCAACCCTGTTTATGCTGTTAAGGAAGGTACTTGAAGGTTTCGATCATATACCCCTCTCCCCTCTGTCTTCCAGGGTGTACATGTTCAGTTACCTCAGCCTCTCCTCACATGTTTATCTACAAATCACCCTGGGCCAAGTAAAGAATTTTACCACAGGCTGTGTGTTAACCCCAAATCCCTATCCATCTCTCTGTCCCTCCTTTAGTTCCTCTTAGTGTAGTACCCCCGGACTTAGTGTTGTGTGGGGATTTCAATATCAGTTGGTCGGGATCAGGAGCTGGTACCACTCACACTTCTGTATCTGAAGCCCACCTATCTCAAATAATAACTGAACCCACCAGGCTCAATATTATATCTGGCATTCCCTTTTAGACTGGGTCCTTACCAATAGCCCGCTAGGGGAAAATAAATTGAATAAATAATAATCTCATCTCAGGCTGATCCATGCAGGGGTCAGATTAAGTTTTGTAGCTACTAGCCAGCAGGGTAGTGCTTGCAAAATCCACAAGCCCCACAGACTTTTCTACTGGCCCAGCTGATCTACTTATTGAAATATTACCTTTTCCAGTACAAGCCCTCCTGGCTACTTAAAAAGATTTTTGACTATCCCAAAAGAAAATCTAACAGCATTTGGCTAGTGGACTGGTGCCACTTTCGACCCTGTCCATGAATATCCACATATGGTCACTCAGTTGGCAGTACAGGAATAGACAGCAAGGACCACCCTCCCTGTACATACAGACACACACACGGCAAACATCTGGCATTGACAAACACTTGTTTACATTTGAGAACAAGGCAGTCAGTCATTTTTAGATTTGAGAACAAGTTTCTCAGCCCTTTCTTGCTCAACAAGTGCTGGCAATGTTTCTTCTTTGAAGGTTGTGTCTTGGAAATAAGTGCAAACATCTTTCAGTTCCTGCAGTCAGTGATCATCATCTTGAAGTAATCCGGGAGACGCTTAGGATTTAGAAGAACATTTAAGTCATCCAGCAGCTCCATTGAAGATGTCTCAAATCTTGTGTGAATGTTTTCAATGAGCTGTGTCCGGTATTCCCGAGATGCCATCTAGAACTGCATACGCAGTACTGGTCTGTCATTCACTTTTTGATCCTGTCACATGCCAGGACGTCGGTTAAGTTCTTAATGTCTTCTGCAGCTCTGCCCCATTCTGTTGTTTGTACTGTTACAGTCTAGTAACTGTGGCTTCCATCATTCTGCTGGCCACTGAAATTTCAACGCTGTCACGCTGCATGACTCATGACTGTTTGTTTATTTACGACATCTATGACATCCATGAAAAAAGCAGTGCATAAGATAAAACAGATTTTATTTTGTCTGAAGGCTCTTTGCTTGTTGGACACCTTTTGTTGCATCGTGTTCTAAGGCTTGTAATAGGGCAGGGTATTATCTGTAAATTGCTTTAACTGTAATAGGCAGTGACAGCCACTGGAAACTTGCAGGTTCTTTTAGGCACATATATCTAATATTGTCATCATTGAGTGTTTCTTGAATGAAACACAAGGCATTGTACTGCACTGCTGAGTTACTGTAGTACCTATACACATTTTTTGGGATTCTTGATATTCATTGAATACACTGTTGTCTGACATGCTTGTCCTACTGCCAGTGCCAGTATGTGGGGAAAATCATGGATCTGAATTAGCCTTGGATTTACTTGCTGTCTTAACTTTGTACCCACCCCATTGTTCATTCCAGTGATGATGCTTGCAACATCACTTAGCTAGTGTGATGATCTTCAGAGGGTCAACTGCATTAGCAGAACAAACATTTAAGATTTCTGATACGACTGTCTCTGCCCTCCCATTAGGTATCGCCACACAGTCAATGACATGAATTATCTGACTGTTCATTCAGTATGCACTTTACTTATATGTTCAGTTTTTTGTGAGTGGTTACATTAGTAGTATCATCCACTATTACCCCAAGAAACTGAGAACCTGCTAAGTGGGCCTTGATTTCTTCCTGTAGGGACTCCATTTATGGAGTCCAGCATGTCATACCTGGCATCCCAGACAGAGTAGATTGTGCCACTCTTACAACGCTGGGCAGCCATTACGTTTCTGTGAATGTAAAAGAACAGATCATCAGATGTGGTTCTCCATATAGCCCCCAGAGCCCCCTCCAAAAAACTGATAAGATTCCTTCTAATTCCTAACTCACCTGTAGAGATATGTGTTTCAAACTGGTTCAGTGATTGCCCTTGTTTGGTAAGGTAATATATATAGTCACTAACTGGGAACTTTGCTGTCATCTTTTGCCTCAGGACCTGATATTTGTTTCTCAAATGCCACTGAAAGAGATAAATTTTCTGCTGTTTTCTTTCCTGTTTGTACCTGCAAATGTTCTCTGTTTCTTTCATGTCTGTAAAAAGCAGCCAGTTGTGGCAAATGGATTGCATTTGAATCTCCTTCACCAAAATAATCACTAAGGCTTTGTTGCGACATTTCTGTCTGGCGCTGACCATGCGGCAGTCTCGACTTTCCCTCTCCTTTCACCGACTCACTGGCTCATTGCAATGTGCACTGGCTAACTGAGCCCTAAACCAAACACAAAAGGAAAAACAAACTCAAAGCTTACTAAACAGTCGTGCAAAATAGTCACGCAATGTCCTGTCTAAATGATACTTAAATTAGACTTACCTTATTATTGTTTTGTTGTGGGTCTCTGTTGGTTGCATTTTCAGTGCATCCTAGCCGTGTAGTCAACGTTCTGACTCATCCCGGGTTGAGTGTGGCGAATGACTTTTTTTCTTTTTTTTTATTTATTTATTTTCACATTTTACAGTCACGGTTTCACTCAGTTAAAAAGTAGTTATTACTGTATTGACAGGGTCATAGTTTCATAGATTGATACAAGTTCAGAAGGCACATGCCCATTTATGAACTTGCCACCAGCTAAATTAGCAGTGGAAGGAAAATTTCTTATTACCCATGTATTTGTCAAGATTTCTCTTAAATTGTTCTATGTTTATAATGTTACTAGGTAATGTATTCCAGATTGGAGAAATTCTCTGAGTAAAGAATCTAGATCGTTTATTAGTTGTACATAAGGATGATTTCAGTTTTGGATTATGGGATCTAGTGTAATTACTTACTGAGAACTTTTCTAATCCTATTGTGTTTAACAAGTAAGCATTACTCACCGACAGAGGAGGGCTCTGCCAGTGGATTAATGCCCGCTGGGGGGGGGTTGGTGCCCGAGGGGTCCAACCACCCAGCGAGCATTAATCCTTGGCAGAGCCCAACGCCTGAGGTGATTAGTGCGCTTGTAACATAGGCTCATTGCAGCGGTGACAAGCCTATGTTACCGGTGTGTGTCCCTTGCTGCCGGAGACCCTACGGACAGACTGAGACAGAGGCAGTTTGCAGAGCGGCAAGCTTTTATTACACTTACAGTGACAGGAGTGCACATCATCAGTTATCGGGGTGAGTCCAACATCCGTCAACGATCGCGGTGCAGGGACTGTCCCAGTTACATCGGTGCAACCAAAACGTAGCAAGGCGGCGGGAGGCTGTGCAGCACGAAGATTCCAGGCGCGGGCAGCAGTCGGGTGCGTCTCATGCAGATCTCTTGCTGGTGGGCGGGGCTCCAGGGCCGTGTGGGCGTGCGGCGCTCTGCTAACGACGTCATCCTGTGCTGTACCTTACTGAGGCCGGCTGTCCTGCGGGAGGCAGGAGAACGTCACTGGACCGTTCACAGTCACGTTCTGGAAGTGGAAGCACTGGGCTGCAGGCGGCTGTGGGGTGAGCCATGGTGTGTTGTCGGGGTGGATCTCGGCGGTCTGTGGTTCCCCTGTGCGAGGTCGGCTGGCCCCATCCTCAGAGTGTCTGCTGGTGGGGGTGGTGTGGTTGGGAGGTTTCTGGGAGCTGCTGTCTGCTGCGGGGTGCTGGCAGGCTGCTGGTCGGAGGCCGGGGGGGCAGGTCCCTGCTGCTTGGTGATTCCCCCTGGTGCTGTCATGCTCTGTGGCACAGGATGAGGGCTCAGGCTGGACTGTGCATGGGTTGCTGGGCTCCGGGGGGGGGGGCTGGCTGACATTGGTCTGTGGGCGCTGGACAGCACGGATGACCACCTCTTCCAGTCGGTTGCTGAGAGGGACCAGTAGCTGCGCAGGCTGGTCTCGCAGCAATGGCCAGTCACAGACATGATTTCTCTGCTCGCCAGACCCGCCTGGGACAACATGATCACCGCTGTGCTCCGGATGCTGTGATTGGTGTACTGGATGGAGAGGTGGGCATCGTCTGATATTTGGGGCATGAGAGCGCCCAGGTAGTTCTTGCCCATCAGTTATCGGCTGTACCAGCAGTCTCGCTCCCTGGGGCCCAGCTGGTCCACTCTTCGAGGGTGCAAGTATAAGGCAGGGGCGTTGGGTGGGCAGTGCTGTATGTACTCTCGGTACATTCCCACAACACAGTCTCTGCTGCCAGGGGTGCCATACAGTACTCCCCTGAGAGTCTGGTGTGTCACATCGCCAAGCTGCCCGTGGTTCTTGGTCTGCTCATTGAAGGACAGCGCGAGGAACTCGTTACCCTCCTCATCGACCTGGACTGTGAAGGAGTTCTGGCGCAGCTCTCTTTGCCCCTCTCTCCCCCTGCGAGCAAGACCCAGCTGAATTTCGAACCATAGCCTGCGGACCAGGCCAAAGGGGGTCTCGGGCTCAGCTTCTCGCAGCTGCGGATCTTCGCGAGATCACTGGGGCTGATGCTGGGGTGGTGGGTGGCTGTGTTCTGGCCAGCACGCCTGTAGTCCTTTAGGATGGCCACGAACTCCCCGTCCGTGATAATGTTCAGAACCCTTTTATTCTGGGGGTTGGTTAGGTAGCACTGCAGTCCGGCACGGAGTCCAACAAAGGAGCTGAGGCCGTATTGCTCCCTCTGCTCAGTCCGGACTGAGGCGTAGAACTGGCATAGCATGGCTGCCAGCTCAGGTGGGGAAACTGTTTTCAGGTCCACCTGCTTTCCTGTGTCTCTGAGCCAGTCCGTGAAGACGTTGGAGGCCCCTGCAGTATTTTTGTGGGTGTTTGCCTCCACCCTTCGGCTCTCCAGGCTGTCCAGCTGGTCCTCGCTGACAAGGGCATGGCATGTGTCCTGTGTGCTGCTGCCCCCCCCCCCAGCTGCTGTTTGCTGTGCTGGGAGAAGTGCAAGTACTGCTGGCTGCAGGGCTTTCCAGGTTTGCTCTGTCCCTGGGGGTTCCCAGCTCTGTGTTTCTCTGTGCTGCCCCTCTTCCTGCCCTGGCACCATTGTCCTGCTCAACCAGTACTCGCTGAGCGTCCCTGCCTGCCGCACTCGGCAACCTCCCATCTCCTGGAGTTGCGGCGTGCGGTCTGTGCTGCCTGCAGGTCTCCTCCACAGCTCTGGTGCGCCGTGCAGGGCCCTCTGGTGAGGCAAGTTCAGCGACTGGAAACACCGATGCAGGCTCGACAGTCCACGGTGCTGTGGACTTGCAGAGGAGGTCCTCAAGCCAGGGGCACAGCTCCAATGACCTGCTAGCTGTCGCCTTTGGTTTCTCAGTGACTGGAGACACAGTTGCCCTGCTGCTGCTGCCTCGATCTGTTGCACTGGGGCCGAACTCCTCGTCCACCCATCGCGGAATGCCTCTGACGCCGCGGAGACTAACTGTTGCTAGGCAGTGGTCCATGTTTCATCGCTCCGTACCTTCGTGGCCACTTGGACTACTTCCGTGCTGCGATTGTGTTGCGCACTCCTGATGGACCGCTACATACTCAGCGGTCACCACCGCGCTATGCCTCACGAGCGCCGCGGGTGACGTGAGGAGGTGGTGACCTACCGGGCTGGTCCCCTCTGCTGCTTCAGTGGCCACAGGTGGTACTAACCGAGCGGGCGTTACCTGTGGGTTAATCACCGCTCAGTTAGTGTCACCTGACCCATTTCAGCCAATGCCGTGGCTGTCTTTGACAGCTCTATGCAGTGCCGTGTTACAAGTAATCATCATTGTATGCCTTATAAGTGTAGATTAAGTCTCCTCTTAGTATTCTGTACTTCAAAGAATAAAGTTCTAAAGATTTTAATCTAGAACCATAATCAAGTTCGGACATATTAACAATCCTTTTAGTTATTCTTCGTTGACCTCTGTCATGTTTAGATGGCCAATAGAAGTTGGGGCACAAAATGAAACACAGTAGTCCAAATGTGGACAAACCAGGCTTGTGTATAGGGGCAAGATTACAGATGATTCCCTGCTTTTGATGTGTTTCAATATACAACCTATAATCTTGTGACATTTTTTAACAGTTTTATTGGTATGGGTGTTAAATTTTAAGTTATCGGACTTCCGGTGACGTCATCATGCTAATGGCCACTTAGCTCTACGACTTCCACCCTGACGAGACAAAATCCAAAGCCATCATCAAGAAAACTGATGCCTTCCCCAGCTAAAGCCACCAGAATGAAGGCTAACAGACCCTTGCACACCTCGATGCAGAAACTTAGGGAATTTCTACAAGCAGAACAGGAAGATACTGTAGAGGTCTGAGCGGGGGCGGACGGCCCTCAAACAGCAGCACAGCATGAAACTGGTCCACCGATGGAACTTATCAAAACAATCATGCAAACAGCCCAAATGGTCCAAAATATAGATCAAAAACTCTTGGACCTCTGTGCGGAGTTAAATAACATAGATCACACGGCGGAGCAGCTAGAACTAAGCCTAACCCAAACATCAGAACAGACCGACAGGCAGGATCGTCTACTGCTGTACCTTTTTAGCTAGAGACAGAGAGATGACCCAGAGAATCGAAGACCTAGAGGGTAGGTCCAGGAGGAAGAATGTTAGATTTTACGGAATCCTGGAGGGCGCGGAGGACAAGCATAAGGACACCGAAGCATTCCTAAAGGATCTACTGTGGGAACTCCTGCCCCTCCCGGAAGGCCTCAACATCTCAAGGGACCAAGCTCATCGATCCTTGGCGCCCAGACCCCATGATCCTAACACCAGGCCACAACCGCTGATCGCACGCTTTACCCACTATAAATCAAAGGAGGAGGTGCTGAGACATGCCTGGCAGCACAGTCCTCTGACCTTCCAAGGCCAAAGAATTACTCTGGACAACTACCACACCACCTCAGTACAAGAAGCACGTAGAGCTCTCTGGCCTATAGTGAAGCTGTTAAAGGCCAAATCCATTAAGGCTCAGGTACTCTTTCCTGCGTGACTGAAGGTGATGGTGGATAAGGGAGTGAAAATCTACCCCGATTTACTCTCTGCATCCCAGTACCTAGAGTCGCTCTCAATACTTATCCCCACGCTATACAAAGAAAAATTGGAAAGAGATTTACTTGCATCTGTGTGGTTGGTGGCACAAAAAGGCGCGACCCTTCCAGGCTCCACAAAGAAAGTCCCTTCATCAGATCTACGTTCAGACATCTCATCGCTGCTTCGAAGATATGGTGACCCCTCCAGAGTGGATAAACAAGCGCTGCACCTGAGAGCGGATCCAAGCCTCATTCAAGCGGAAGTGGTGCATACCTGAACTAAACGATCGATCAGGTAGATATGTCTTCTCTGGTCTTTTCACGTTTTAGGCCAATTGGATCCTCCTCGTTGGAATCCCCCAAACACAGATAACTGAATGCCATTCTCTACCTCATTTCCTCGCTGAATGTCCCTCCACCTGTAACGTGGGATCATTGCTTAACTGAGCTGAGGAATATACCGAGGGAAGCGGCTGTTCTGGATTGCTCGATTTCGACAGGAAGGACTCTTACAATCTTATTTATTAAGATAGCCCTTGTGGCCCGACCGACTGCAGGGGGGAGGTGAGACCTCGAAGAGGGAAGAAACTGGGAAAAGTGAAACCCTCTCACTTGAGGGTGGGGAGGCGCGATTAATCAGGAGGGAGGGAGAAGCGGAGTTTGCTAGGGGTCATGGGAGGGTCGGAGGCCTGTTACCCCCTCCACTCTGGTGCTGGGATCTTGAGGCTTCCCTGAGGGGTGTATCTCTGTTTAATAGGCCCATTAATGTGGCAAAGGCCACGGTAGGGCTGGATAGGGGGCTGTATCCTGTTGCCCTAAGGGAAAACAGAGTTCACCCAAGACAACACCTTGCGCCTCTGATCCTTTTCATTACTCGCTCCCATGTTGTTTACAGGCCTCCAAAGAAAGGGAAAAGTGTACTTTCAGTTTTAAAGAAAGAAAGAAAGAAAGAAAAAAAAAAAAAAACGGCTTTGCATCTTTACTTCACATTTAATTCAGCACTCAGGATGTCGCGGGGGGGAGGAAGTGAGCTCTGCCAACCAGTTCAGTTACTGGTGTCATGGGGCTGCATCCTGAAAAGGGATTTTCCCTGGGACTAATAGGGTGTCTCTTGATTTTACTTGAGTCCCTTATTTCTAGCTGTAGAGGCTAACGCCCATAAGCTGGACTCCTTCCAGCTTAACCTAGGAAGTCAACAGAAGTTGAATGCTCTGAGGATAGATCGGTGCCATATTACCAGACCACTCGCAAAGTGTTACCGTTCCACTGTCTACACAGGAGTTAGGATAATGGAACAGGTTATAATTACTTGGTTACAAAGTTTAAAAGTTAGCTTTCAGTTTATAGTTGCTAGTTATTTGGGTAGCAGTTATTATCTGTCAAAATAACACCAGACCCAAGTCAGAAAAATGTGGTAAGCACGGCAAAGCAAAATGGCACAATATAAATACAGTACATGACTAGACAGCCTTCAAAAATCCTCTCATTTAATATAAACAGCTGTACTAGTCCAATAAAGAGAAAGAAGTTGCTGAGATACTTGTCACTTCAAGATTGTGAAGTTAATTTTCTTCAAGAAACACACCTATCTCCTTCAGAAACACTGAAGCTGAAGTCCAAAAGGTTTCCCCAGGTGTTTCACTCCTCCCTTCAGAATGGTAGGAAGAGAGAAGCTGCAATTTTACTTGCGGCTTCACTTCCATTTGAAGTGCAAGAGGTGGTGGAGGGCCAGGGCGCTCGATACATTATAGTTATTGGTAGGATGCAGGACACCACAATCGCATTTGATACTGTCTACACCCCTCCGGGCTAACCAATCTCTTTTTACTCATCCCTTATACAATTGATAGCAGAAAAAGCAAAAGGTATTTTGGTCATTGAGGGGAGACTGGAACCTAATCTTTAACAGGGCTTTTGACACCATTTCTCAGATACCAACTACAGATTTTAGAAAAGCCTGCTGCGTCAAAAAAATATTGGCGCAAGTGGGGTTAAAAGATATATGGAGAGAGAAGTATCCCAGGACTAGGGAGTATACCTGTTATTCCCTTAGGTTTAAGATTTTTTCCAGGTTGGATACTTTCTTTACCTTCTCACAGAACCTGACCGAGTTCTCTGCCATGAGGGTGGGAACCTGCACAATTTCGGATCATAACCCGATATTCCTGGAAATAGACTTTAATCTCCCAATAAAAGACACACTGGAGATTAAATTGCTCACTCCTTCAAGACAAGGACATAGTCCAAGAAATTAAACACATTGCTAGGACTCTAGAGGAAAATGCTAAAGAGGGAACTGTTCCACAGATGATTTGGGACACTGTTAAGGTCATGGTTGGGGGAAACTCGTAGCTATTGCTTCTGCAAAAAAAAAGAGGGTAAACAAAGACAGCAGGAACTTTTATTGCATATTAAACAATTAGAAGACACACACAAGCTCAAATGGGATAAGAATAGGAATCAGGAACTCTGCAAAAAGCGGAGGTGGAGAAGGCCTTATTTTTTCTGAAACAGAAGTTTCACGAAAGAGGACCTAGGGCATCCAGATTACTGGCTTTCAGGATAAGGCGACAACAGGCGGGCACCGCTATCACTAAAATAATTTCCCCAACTACCGGTAAAGTGGGCACTAGGCTAGCTGATATTTCTAAGGCCTTTGTCTCATACTTCTCCAACCTGTATCAAGCTCCTGAAGAGACAACCCCTGCTGCGGTAGAAGTTTTTGACGTCCCTCTCGCTCCCTACTCTTTCCCAAGAGGCAGGCCAATCCTTAACTAGGCCAGTCTCGCAATCAGAAATATTAAATACAATTAAATATCTAAAAATGGGCAAATGTCCAGGACCGGATAGTGTCAGTGCAGGGTTCTATAAAACCTTTAAAAATGAGGTGGTTCCTCCCCTCTCAGAGGTTTACTCTGCCATCTGGAGAGATGGTTGTTCTGCCCCTCCCTCCTGGCAATATGCCACTATCTCACTGATTCATAAGGATCATAAAGATGCAACCTGATGCGAATCCTACAGGCCCATCTCGCTATTGAATTCAGATTACAAAATTCTCACCTCAATTTATAGCTTCTCGATTAAACTTACTTCTGCTGAACCTGATCAACATGGACCAGACTAGATTAGTTTCTGGATGGCAGGCCCCGGATAGTGTCCAGACCACTCTGAACACCACTGACTCCATTCACTGGGCCCGAACTCCAGCATGCCTTATGAGCTTGGACGCGGAGAAGACCTCTGATAAGGTCTCCTGGAGTTTTCTCTTCTTGGTGCTGGAGACTATGGCTTTTCCGCGCCCGTTCATAGATAGCATAAAATCACTATACACTGGCCCATAGGCATATATACAGGTAAATGGAAGCTTGTCAGAGAGGTTCAGATTGAGTAGAGGAACTAGGCAGGGCTGCCCCCTTTCCCCACTGCTATTTGCACTTTATATTGAGCCACTGGCTGAGGCCATTCGCCAATCAGAAACTATTCGGGGGAATTGAAGTTGGGGGAATGGAGAGGAGAGTTTCTTTATACGCAGATGACGTGCTCCTTTCCCTTGCAAATCCAGAACTGTCTATCCCTGAAGTGTGGTCAGTGTTGGAGGAGTTTGGGAGGCATGCAGGATAGTCACTTAATAAATCCAAGACTGAGGTGCTCTCCTTTTATTATACCCCATCCCAAACAATTTTACATGCCCTACCCTTGAAATGGGGAGCTGAGAAGATGAAATACCTAGGTACGTTAATAACTAAAACACCCCTCCCAACTCTTCAAAGCTAATTATACTTCCCTAATAGGTCTGATTTAAAAAAGATTTCGAGAAATGGTCCCTAATCAACCTACCAATGTACTCTAAAATCCAGATAATAACAATGAATGTTCTTCCCAGGTTCCTCTATCAGTTTCAATGTCTGCCACTACATATAAGCAAATCCCAATTCTCTATATGGCATAAATTAATATCTAAATTTATTTGGAATAGCAAGAGGCCTAGGATCAACTTTCGAGTGCTTCAGGCGCATAGAAGTATAGGGGACAGATCATTGCCAGAATTAGAGGACTACTATATTGTGGTCCAATTAAAGATGGCCCTGTGTTGGTCCATCCCATCCTATGTCTCAAACTGGAAGACAGTTGAACTCGGAGAGACTGAGGGGGAGGTTCCTTTGGACGTGAGAATCCTGACGGCCGGAAGTCAGCTAGGGAATACCTTTACACCCACTTATGGCTGTTAGAAACACTATAATTGCTACACATAGGATCTGGCAAAAATATAAATTGACAGGCTCTCTCTGGCCCCTGTTTAGAACAGCATGGGCCCCCAACTTCCTCCCAGCAAAGTTAGACCACAACTTTAGGTCCTGGGAAAGACTGGGCTTAACCTATTTGGAACAGCTTATCCAAGGAGAACAAGTTTCTGCCTTTGCCACACTTAGGGACACTTGTATGCTCAGGAAAGTGGGCCATTTCAGATTCTTACAAGTAAGAGCATACATAAATCAGTGTCAGAGCCTGGACTGCACCTCACCTAGAGCAGCCCCCCTCCTAGACTGCTTTCGAGCATTTTATCAGGTAAGATCCAAAATGGGCTTATTTAATCATTTTATAAAACGATATCAGGGCTTAGAAAAGACCCCTTGGATAGAATCAAGGCTAGGTGGGTGGAGGAGAACGGATTCGGCCTAGAGGAGGGGGACTGGGATATGGCTTTCCATGTCACCACTAAAACCTAAAGTTCCCCCTACTGGCAGGAGTTCGAATGGAAGGTAAAGGTACATTTTTTTTCCTCACCCCGGCAGTTCTCAACAAAAGGGACCCCACACAGACATCAGAATGTTGGAGACATTGTAATGAACAGGGGGCAACTTATCTACACATTTTTTGGAACTGCCCGAAATTGGAGACCTTCTGGGAGGGGATACGAACTGCTTTAACAGACATTTTTTCACTAAACCAACCTTTAGGGTGTACAAACTTGATTTTGGGTATACCTACCCCAGGTCTTGGGGAACCCGACACCCTTTACCTCTGGGCAATACTGCTAGTAGCAGCTCATAAAACCATAACTCGATCTTGGCGCAGACCTGACCCACACTCACTACAGGTTTGGCACAAGACAATACTTGATATCTCAGAAATGGGAGAGTTAACCTTTAAACTCAAACGTAAAATACACATATATACAAGAAGATGGACAAGGTGGTTTCTTTGGAGGGACACACAACTAGAAACATCCCTCTGAGTGTGAGGGGAGAGAAGGAGAGGGTTGACTGGGGGGATGGGAGATGGGGCGGGAGAATAACTTTCCGAAATTGAATTATTAAAACTTGAAGTGACAAGAGTACTTACTGTAATGAAATTTCTACAAATTGGACAGTCTGATAAAATTGTATTGTGCAAATCTAAGAAGCAATATACTCAGCAAGAATAATTACTTAACTGTGTACTGGCTGTAAAAGGAACTGACAGATTATTAGGTCTGATGAATATAAATGACTCTGTACCCATTTGTTGTCAATAAAACTTGAGTTAAAAAAAAAAAAAATTAAGTTATCAAGTAATTTCCGCTCTGTATATACCATTGACTATGGCCCTCCAGCTTTCAATTGAGGGTATCATTTTGGTTAGCCAGCATTTAGTAATGGCTTTTTTTGTGGCAAGCAATAGAATTCCCATCAGGGGTCCACAGTATGGGCCTCTTAATTCCCATGGGAAAAAGTGTAACATAAAAAACTCTCCTGTCCAGGGGATCCCATGTCCCCACAGCTCCTCCAACTCCCCCTGGAGGTCCCTCAGGAATGGCTGTAACTTGGGGCATGACCATAACATGTGTGAGTGATGGGCAATGATTTCACCACAAAGGTGCCAACATGCTGCCGTTGCGGTACCACTGAAGTGTGAGGTTATGGCCAGGGTGCAGAAATATCTTATGAGGAGTTGCCATGAAAACAACTGCCATGCATGAGAGCAGGTAAGTTTAGAGGATGAGAGACGGATTGCTCCCCATATTTTTCGGGTGAGGTGGAGTTCCAGCTCAGAATTCCATTTTTCCATTGTTGCATAGTTATTTTCGCCAGATGTTTCCACTAAGGACTTATATAGGGCTGAAATGGCATGTGGTAGCCCATTAGTTTGGAGTACCTGTTGTAGCAGCTTTATCGGGGAGGATGCCTCTCCGGGTCTCGCACCTCGGTAGGAAGTGTGTCATAGTAATGAAGTTGTAGTAATCGGAAAAAATCTGACTGCCTTAGGTTAAATTCCTGCCGGATCTCAGCGAACGTCTTGAACTGAGCTCCCCTCAAGAATTGTGTGAGACTCATAAGGTGTAAATGCCTCCAGCTATTAAAGGTGTGATCTGTTTGCCCAGGGAGGAACCCTCCAGCAGTCCTAAAGGACATAACAGTACCAAGTATGGGGTGATCTGTAAGGCTCTGAATAGTATGCCAGGCTCGAATCTGGTGTATAATCCAGGGATTTGAGGAGAACTGCCCCGGGGAGAGAGGACTTCGGTAGAACATCGCTCTTTCCCATTCGGGCTGCAGTATTATGTCCTCCTCCATTTCTCTCCGTCTGGCTGTGTATTAGCTGTTCCTCACCGGATTAGAAACATTACGTGGGAAGCCCAGTTGTATAGTGTAGAGGAAAATTTTATAACAGACCTAATGCTGCACAATGTAACTGTGCAGAAAGCACCACAAAATGGCTGCAGAACTGAAACAATCCTCATGAAATGGTGGATAGTGGAAAATTCTATAGCAAGCATGTCCTTGGTGGATGGTGGAAAATTCCTTAGCAAGCATGTCCTTGTAGTAATGTATGCATGCCTTATAGATGATGTTGCTAAACTAAGTTAGCATAATAATTAGCATAACCAGTCGCTAAGAGACAGCAGTATTGTATTTAACATAGTATTAGCATAACCAATCAGCAACTAACAGCAGTATTGTATGAAGTTTACTATCCAATGAAATTGTGCCATGACACTGTTATGTGACTAGGCAAGTGTATAAGAGAAGGAGGCTTACTATTGTAATCGGAGCTATGCAATAACAACATGGGGAGCTGGCTCTCCGTATGCATACGTGAATAAATGGTTTGAACTCTGCACAAGACTGTTTCTTTGTCTCTGTATAACAAGTAGGAAATTTCCACGACAATCTTGGCGTAGTCGGCAGGATCTGCACGGCTCTGTTTGGTGGAGTCTTCGCTGGAATAAGACCTGAAGTACGCCGGCGGATGTCCTGGGGACATTGCAGGGAGACCACGTCACAAAGACGAGGCAAGGACCCGCTTTGGGCTGTTCGGGCAAGGATGCACCAACCAGGACGGCACAGATCGACAAAAAAAGTAAGAAAGTTCTTGTGTTGACTCCAAACTAAGTAAAAGTAGTTTGGACCAGTAAAATGTATGGCTGATAAGTATGGGAACAACTCAATTAGTGAGGTCCCGGAATGGAACCTGAGAACAGATGGATTATTTCCCCTAACAGGAACATTTAGCCTAGATGTCTTACGAGAAGCAAGGAGCATTCTAGAAAAGGTAGAAAGCAAACAAAAGAAAGTAGTAATAGATTGGACAAAGTTCAATAGGTCGGAAGAGAAGCAGTAGGTATGAAAGGTCAGTGAAGGGCATAATGGTAAAACAAGAAACAGAAAAGGAGGAAAGGAAAAGAAAAGAAAGCCAAAAAGAAATGATACGCCACCCCCCTACCAGCCCTCGCCTGCTGCGGCGGCACCGGCTCCTCAACCCACCGCCCGCCGCCAGATCGGGGGCGGTGGGAGGGGGACTGGTGGCCCCGGGGTATCCTGGGGACGTTAGATGCTGGCCGAGGCACAGGTAGATCCCGATACAACTAGCGGGGAAATGGGCCTGCATAGTGGGCAACAAGAAGTCTGGTCTCCAGTAGGTTACGTAAAGACCAGATTAAGGGCTAAGAGGGAGGACCCTGTAGTTAATATGCCACTAGTATATTACCCCAACCCTAACCTGGCTGATGTAGCCAACCCCTGGATAGGAGTAGAGAGACCTTGGAGCCCTGACGAAATGACTGACGCAGTTAAGGGTATACCGCTCCCTGGGAAAGATGTAGATGCATACATAGAGGAGATGCAAGCCCTATTTGCAGTGTATGACCTGTCCTCTCGAGAAATGACTGAATGTTTCAGGAGAACTTTAAAATTCCAGTGGAATGAGTGCAAAGGAAACTGGAATATGGATGCTGCAAGAGACGATAGAGCAAACCAACTGCAAGCAGTTTGGACGGCAGTGCAGACTAAGTTTAAGAAAACTACTGATTGGCCCCGCATCCACGCTACAAAGCAGAAAACAGGCGAGACAGTGCAGGAATATAGAGAGAGACTGGAAACCATATTTAAACAGCACTCGGGGTTGAAGCCTGGTGATACAGCGTATGAAAATTTGTTGGGGCATGCCTTGTGTAGTGGACTTTTGCCTGAGATAAAAAAAGGAGTTACAACTGCTTGTATTGGATGGGAGACAAAATCATTAGCTGAGATTTTGCCTATGCTGAACACTCTGAGAGACAACAGAGGGGAAACGAAGAAAAAGATAAGAAACTAGTAAAGGCGCAGCTAATGTACTATGAAGGAGGTAGGGGCAGGGGAAGAGGCAGAGGGAGAGGCCGAGGAAGAGGAGGTCCCCAGGCAGAGCGAGGAAGGGGTGATCATAGCCAGTACCGCTGCTACCGCTGTAACCAAATGGGCCACATCGCCAGAAACTGTCCCCAGGAAGGGGCACGCCCTGTATGAACTACCCTCCGCTGCCAACTTTTCTGTGCACAGCCCTTTGTATGAAATGCAACCCTTAGCGTGCAGTAAACTAGGGAATAAGCGGGACAACATCAGCAATGCTCTCCTCACTCCTGACCCGTTAAAATACCGAAATTGACACTAACTGTTGACAAGAATGTTTCCTTTTTGGTAGACACCGGTGCATCATTGTCTGTGATACGAACCTGTGAACTGTACCTGCGTCCCAGTGACACTGTGGTGGAAACCATGGGCGCCTCAGGCATACCTATGTATGAGCATCTGACCCAGCCCCTGACTGTGCAGTGTAACAAGCTGACGATACGACACACATTCTTGTATAGTGAGATCTGCCCTGTAAACCTACTAGGTAGAGACTTATTGGCTAAACTAAACGTGACTATAAGTATAAGTAATGAGGGACTCTCTGTGACCTCAGCTAGAGCTGGTATTTTTCCTTTGACAGTGACTGCAAGTGACTGATTGTACTGTTGGAAGCTTATAGGTGAGGAGCAAGTGGGCTCATTGATAGAATGGGCCGCTGAATTGACAGGGGGTGCGGAGGAACTACAGTACTATCTCCACTGTACTGCTCACTATGCAAAAGGTGAGAGAGATTTTGGGTACGAGACAAGTAGATGGAGTACTCAGCCAGTGCTAGATGAGTTTCAAGTAAAAGACTTATATGTAGCACATGACCACTGTGCTGCAGCTGTAGAACTTACTGCTGAGCAACAACAAGCCTATGTAGTGGAAGGGGCAGCCCCTTACATCTCACTTGCAAAGGGAAAAGGGGTACAGTGGAAGGATTTGGGGCCGTGGATGGTACACATGAAAAACCTAAGCGACTGGGAGCAAGAAGGTGACAGATGGGTGTCGCCATCGACAGGGTGTTATAAGTATGTTCTATGTGAGCAAATGTTAGTGCAACTAGAGATAAAGGCAATTGGACAGGTTACAAAGGAAAAAGAAAGTAAAACTAAATGATAGGTTACCCCTTGGCTAGATGAGCTGCCAGATAGTCTATGGGCCACTTCCAAGACCGATGTAGGATTAATAAAAAATGCACAACCTTTATCAGTCACACCAAAGTCCTCCTATAGGCCCCACAAACACCAATACCCGCTTGGAAGGGAAGCAGAAGAGGGAATTGCACCTGTGCATGCAGCATTGGTAGAGAGGGGGGTTATCATACCATGTCCCAATGCTACGGTAAACACTCCTATTCTACCGGTGAAAAAGCCAGATGGTACCTACCGGTTTGTGCAAGATCTGCGACTGGTAAATGCTGCTGTGCCAGAACACCTGTGGTCCCGAACCCTGTCACTGTTCTGTCTCGGGTACCTACAAATAGCTGTTTCTTTACAGTTATAGACTTAGCAAATGCCTTTTTCAGCATTCCCGTGGAGCCCGAGAGCCAAGAATGCATTGCATTTACGTATAAAGGAAAAAAGTGGGCATGGACTCGGATGCCCCAAGGGTATGTTGAATCCCTGGCTGTGTTCTCGGCCCAAATGAATGACAATTTGTCTGCCTTTGTGCCCCGGTGGGAAGTGTGTTGATACAATGCGTTGATAATCTGCTCGCACCTCCCCTACGGGAAGCATGTGAGCAGGACTCAAAGGCGCTGTTACTCTTTTTGGCAGCAGGCACAAGGTATCAAAAAGTAAACTACAATTGTGCACAGAACAGGTAAGTACTTAGGTCATACACTGTCGGTGCAAGGCGTGCCTAGCCCAGAACAAGTGAGGCCGTTCAATTGCCCGTCCGATAACAAAACAACAAATGATGTCCTTTTTGGGCATGGCGGGCTACTGCAGAGCCTGGCTGAAGGATTATGCCTTCTTGGCACAGCCCTTGCAAGATGTCATCCACGGCAAGGGTATGCAAATGAAAGATGAGGTCAAGTGGACAAACATATTAACGGAAAGCTTCACACAATTAAAATTGACTTTAGCGTCAGCACCTTGTCTAGGGCTGCCTGACTTTAACAAGCCATTTGACCTCTATGTGGATGGAAGGCATGGGTTTATGTCTGCTGTACTAACACAATTGCATGGGGATGCAAGAAGGCCAGTGGCTTACTACTCTAAGCATTTAGACTCAGTAATCAGAGGAATGGTGTCGTTTCTACAGTCTGTTGCCGCTGCTACCGAGGCGGTGCTGGCCTGTTCTGATTTGGTGGGGTTTTCCCCTCTAGTTGTACATGTGCCACATGCAGTACACTCGATTATACTGCAGGCCCGCACAGCCCATCTAACTCCTGCTTGCTTACTGCAATATCAGAATGTGTTACTAACCATGACAAATGTTACCCTTAAGCGCTGTACTACCTTAAACCCGGCTACCCTCCTTCCTACCCCGGAGGATGGTGACGTACATGACTGTGGAGAAGTAATTGACTCTGACTGCAGACCTCGACCTGATTTGACTGATGTACCGCTGACTAACGCAGACCTGGAACTGTTTGTGGACGGCTCGGCTCAACGAGACGGGCAGGGTCGTCCAATTGTGGCATACGCTGTATGCACTGACAGCACTACTCTAGAGAGCCATAAGCTGCCGTCCCACTTGTCAGCCCAGGCCGCTGAGCTATTGGCATTAACCAGGGCCTTCTGTTTTAGGAAAAAACCAAACCATTGACATTTACACGGACAGCAGGTATGCCTTTGGAGTAGTGTATGATTTTGGAACACTATGGAAAAACAGGGGGTTCCTGACCTCGTCAGGTAAGCCCATCGAGCATCTTGAAACTAGTAGAAAACCTGTTGACGCCATACAAATGCCTAGGGCTGTCGCAGAGTTGTAAATGTCGCTTACACATCTGCTTCTAACTTTGTATCAAAAGGAAACGCTAGAGCTGATGTAGCTGTGAAAAGAGAAGCTCTCCTTGATGTTGTCCCCCTACTGTTAATGCTTTCTCAAGAAGTAAAACCAGTAAATCTTTTTTCTGCCAGTGATGTAGCTGAAATACAACGGTCTGCTGATAAAAAGGAGAAAAAGAACTGGCAAACATGTTACACCTGTGACGCCACAGCAAAGCTATGGGTGGCGCCTGATGGCAGACTTTGCCTGCCAGCAGTCACGTTTCCTTTTTGGCCAAGTTGGCTCACGGAGTTGACCATGTGTCAAAAGGGGGGATGGTGGCTTTTGTAAATAAATATTGGTATGTTGTAGGTTTTTCTTTGTATGCTGATAACTTTTGTAAAAAATGTATTATATGTATGCAAAATAATATCGGCAGAGGACTCCAAGTAACCCCCTCTGCCCATCCTTCTCCTACAGGACCTTTTGAGCACATCATGATGGTTTTTATTGAACTAAGCCCTTGTGAGGGCTACAGGTATTGTTTGGTAATAGTGGATATGTTCTCTAAGTGGGTAGAGGCCTTCCCTCCTCAAAGAAGCACTGCTTGTGTGGTGGCAAAGGCCCTATTGAGGGATATTATACCCCGTTGGGGCCTACCCTCGCGCATATCTAGTGACAATGGTACTCATTTTGCAAACGAGGTTATCAGGTGCCTATGTGAGGTTTTGAAAATTGATTTAAGGAACTCACTGTGCCTACCATCCATAGTCTGGAGGGGCTGTGGAAAGGGCAAACCAAACCCTAAAGGTAAAATTAACCAAACTGATGTCAGAAACGGGACTTAATTAGGTGAAGGCTCTGCCTTTGGCCTTAATGAGTATGAGAGGTAGACCAACGCGGATGGGTCTGTCACCACACGAGATTCTGATGGGTAGGCCTCTGAGAATGACTAATGCACCTTTTCCCCAAAGCCGGTTAACATTGCACGGTATAGATAACAAAATGATTGCCTATTGTTTATCCCTTAATGCTGTGTTGAGATCTTTTTACCCTAGAGTAAAGGCGGCCTTGCCTGTGCCAAATCCGGAAGCAGCGCTACGCCGCATACAGCCCGGAGACTTCGTGGTGATAAAGGACTTTTGGCGAAAGAAGTGGAGTGATCCCCGGTGGCGAGGCCCTTTGCAAGTGCTCCATACCACACTGACTGCTGTAAAGATCACCGAGAGAGACACATGGATACACACATCCCATTGTCGGTTGGTGATGGCCATCAAGGACAGATGAAGAAAAAGACTGTTTCATTGACTGCAGGGGTGGCATGCGTGCTGGGAGCCGCTGTGGTTCTTCTGACTCTGATGAGTATTAAAGTAAACCACAAGACTGTGAGATGCAACCACAGCCTTGAACCCCTACACACCACTAATATCTGGTGTACTCTAATGAAGCTACATGTTACTAACACTAACCTAAGTGATTGTTATGTGTGTGCGCATTCCCTACTTTCTTCGGTCATAGGACTGCACTTGCGGCCTGTACCCTTGGTCTGGTATGACACATATTTACTCTTATTTGCTATGGCACATGCAAAGGATAGTAAAGGTAATTGGTTCACGAGCCTGTTAAACAAGGGCAAAGTTACTGTATTTAAAGGACACCACTTCACCACCTGGTATAAGCCCCCAAAAATGGGAACCCCCTTAAAACCCTTGTACCTAGATCACAGGCCAAAAACCCAGGCTCCCTAGTGTGTGTGTGTGTGTGTGTGTGTGTGTGTGTGTGTGTGTGTGTGTGTGTGTGGTGAGTTGGACACAGACAGGAGCAAATATACAAGTGGGGGTGTCTAGTTCTAATAATTATGAAGAACAAAATTATTCTTATACCTATAATATGTCCGACGGTAACATGACAACATGGTATGGTAAGGGTATATATTTTCCAGCTGAGCTTAAAGAAGGGAAAAAGTTTGGTACCTTGTCCGGCCTGTACTGGGTGTGCGGGGTAAAGGCGTATGTGTTTTTACCAACAGGATGGATTGGGTGCTGTTAATTAGCTACACTACACCCATCCGTACAAGTGTATGTGTCCCCTCAAAATGATAATGTATTACAGGGCGATGACCTTAGCATGTGCCGCCGAAAGCATGCCATAGGTGCGGGAGGTTCTGGAGTACCTAGCGCTAAGAGAAGAGTGCCAGTGGGTGAGAAGTTAGCTGCAGGATTTTTCCCATTCTGGGGGGTACTACAAAGCATGCAATATATTGATCAACTAAGCTACGAACTTGAAACCCTGGTAAAAGAAACCAATGAAGGCCTCACCCTTTTGAGTGCCGAAACAAAAGCATTAAGACTAGTAGCATAACAAAATAGAGCCGCTCTTGATTATGTATTAGCAGCCCAGGGCGGGGTATGTGCAATAATCAGAGAAAAATGTTGTACTTATGTACCAAATGTGGCTGATAAAATGACAGAAGTTTTGCACAAAGTACAGCAACTACAGAATAAAATTGTGAGCGAAAATAAGTCTGAGGGTGACTGGAATCCATGGGGTTGGATTACAAATGTATTTGGCCAATGGGGATCGACAATAATGACATGTTGCTGCTGGCATTATTGCCTTATGTATATGGCTCGTTGTACTTTGTGTAAAGCTGCTGCTTACAAAAATGTGTAACACAGCCTGTAACCCACCTACACCAACTGTACAATCACCTGTGATACATAATTACGACATAGTAAAACAAAATGCGCAAGAATTGCCTTACTATAACTATGATATTGAATTTTAGCAGTTGATACAGAGTATCAAAAGGGGGGGTTTAGAGGAAAATTTTATAACAGACCTAATGCTGCACAATGTAACTGTGCAGAAAGCACCTCAAAATGGCTGCAGAACTGAAACAATCTTCATGAAATGGTAGATAGTGGAAAATTCCATAGCAAGCATGTCCTTGGTGGATGGAGGAAAATTCCATAGCAAGCATGTCCTTGTAGTAATGTATGCATGCCTTATAGACAGGGTGTGAAATTCCTATACCTTGGGTGCCCCAGGGCAGGCACTTTTACCTCTGGACACCTACTGCTGGTTTGTACCTGCCCACTGGGGCACCTAAGGTATTTTATGGTGCAGAGCTCCGTTTTTTCTTTTTTTTTTTTTCTACCCTAGTGATTTTTTTTTTTTTTTTTTTCAGAAGGGGGGGGCCTTTGAAGGAGTGAAGGCGCCGATCACGAGTGTGCCTTTGTAACTGTCAGCTGACAGTACAGTAATGAAATGCCCCTGATTTGACTGGCACAGTCAGCCAGCCGCCTGCCTAGGTCCGTCGCATCGGTCGCTCACTGCACCAGGCGTGAACCAATTGGAGTGACTGTGTTTTGGAGTTCGCCCGCCCTTAACTTGCCGTTATGCTGGAATGCAGCTCAGTGCGCCATTCTGTCAACTATTTAGGAGACAGAGGTCCGTGCTGAGTGCAGTAGCTGTAGACTGCGAGTTTGCTGCTGTAATTGGCATTTCTATTAAAAAAAAAAAAAAAAAAAGACCCAAAAGCTCTTTTAAGAGCTCTCTTTAGTACAGTCAGAGAAGTGGAGGTGTGGAGCGTTTATATGCAGGGAATGGGCCTTGGGAGTGAGAGAGGAGGCAGAGGGTGAGCATCAGACCGTGAAGGTGTCTGTAAGGTCTCGGAGGAAATCTGGAATCATTAAAGAGGCAGACAAAAGAACAGAAGCAGACTCAGTAAAGTCAAGAACAGGACTTTTTAAAGTCTGCAGACAGTGCTCAGTTTTCAGCATTGCAGTCTACTGAGTTTAACCTGTGGGGAGCTATTCAAATTAGATAAAGCCATCCAGCTAGTGCCTGATACTAATTCTCTGTTTGGGTGTGTTAACAATTTAAAGCAGGAGAGGCAGATAGAAGGAAAAAAAACAGAACCAACTGCAGCAAAGAGGAGGAGGACCTATTCTGTGATCTCTGCAGCCACAGTTGCAGTCAGGTAAACTTGCTAAGTTTGCAGGGGGAACTGAATTTAAAACCTATAATAAACTATCTCTGTCTAACTGAAGCTAACTATTAAAGATCAGCAGCCTATACTGATACAGACAGTTCACTGCTCGAAGTACTAAATCCTGTGTGAGGACTAGCAGCAAGTCAGTAGTCAACTCATCACTAGTGTGTCTATATTCAGTTACTGGCTGGGAAGGGAACTGAATTGAGGCAAAGAAAAAAAAAAAACTCCACCTAACTAAACCATATTTAAAAAAAAAAAAAAAAAAAAGCTCATTATAGTTTTACAAACTTAGTGTGTTAAAAGAATCTCTTAACAAGCTTTAATAAGCTTGTATGCTGTGTATTGCATAAAATCTAATAGGGAATATATAAGGAATTGTTGGATTCTAAAAGCGTTTTTTAAAAGTTACTTGGACCACCTAAAATAATCTGTGGTAGAGTACCTAAACTCTAAATACAAAGGGATCTGCAAACTAAGAAAATCTAATTAAAAGTAATTGTTAAAGTTCTAAAAGCTTTTGTGAACTTGTTGGAACACCTAAAACTTAGGGGGATCTACTATTATTCTACTAGCTAAAGCTACTTTAGGTGAAGTTGACTATCTCAGTCAAATCTAAATACTGTTATTAAAAAAACTTTCATTGGACTATCTAAAATCTGTATACAGTTATAAAAAATCTCTAGCTTTTTACAGGCTACAGTACACTGTCTGTGGACTATCTAAAATCTGAATCTGAATACCTGTTATAATACCTGTTATAATAAGTAATCAGACAACACACAGTCAGGTTTTCTTGTTAAGTTTATTATAAAAATAAAGACAAGACACACTTTTTTCCTTATTGCATTTATTAATACTGAGTAATACAAATAAAAAATTCTTAAAATCAGTATTCACAAATTCAGCTCCGAACTGCCAGGCAGACACCATGAGTCTTTTTAAATTTGGATTTAAGAGAAAGCGTTCTGATGAGACTCCGGGAGCTGACTCAGATTCCCTAACACAAAGTACTAGTACCACTACAGGCACAGCTATAACCCCACCACCTCCTTGCCCAGACAGTGAAACTGTTGTGACCACTGAAGTTTCCTCAAGTGCTACTGCTTGTAAAGCCAAGTTAAGGCCCGAAAGTTAGAAAATTTCAGGAATCCTGGAAAAGGGGCAGGCAGTGGCTTACATGTATGACACAGATAAATGTGCCATGTTCTGTACATGGTGTCAGAGTTATGATAAAAGCCAAAGCAAAAATAATTTCAGAACTGGATGCAGTACTTTTAGAGTACACATTATCTCAGCACATGAAGTGTCCATAGCACACAAAAATGCTGAGATGGCATACATTGCAAATAAAACAAAAGTTGGAGAAAGACCAATAGAGAAATCCATACAATTCATGGAACAAAAGAAATGGATCAAATGTGTAAATTGTTCTGTACTGCATATTACGTTGCTAGGACGAAAGGCCTTTCAGGGATTTTCCTGGGTTGATAGATTTACAAAGAAGAAATCATGGGGATGATGCTATGAGTCACAGTTACAGTAGTGACAAGCAATGCCGTCTTCATTCACTGTATTGCCCAAGATATTCAAAGCACTACTGCTAGTCTACTACAAGACAATGACTTCTTTTCTTTTCTTGTTGATTCCTGCACAGATAAAAGTGTGACTGAGGAGGAGGCATTTTATGCGTGTTTTTGAAAATGGCCTACCTGTAACAAGATTTCTTGCACTGAAACCAGTCAGTGTCCCTAATTCAGAAAGCATTTTAAATACTGTGATTAATGCTTTAGAGGGTGAAGGTGGTTTAAAGGATGGTGGTTGGAAACATAAGCTGATAAGTGCGGCATCTGATGGTGCTGCTGTAATATTGGGGAGCACTTCAGGTGTCCTTAGTCGAATAAAGCAAGATTTCCAGTGCCCACACCTCATTGACATACACTGCTGTGCACGTCGTTTAGAGCTTGCTGTTAAGGATTCGTTCAGAGACTGTCCCTTTTACAAGTCATTAGAACAACTTCTGCTGAACATTTACTTGTTTTACCACAGGTCACCAAAAAGTTGGAAAGGCCTACAGGAAACGGGATCCCTTTTAAATATTAATGTGGTCAAACCAGTTAACGCTGGTGGCACTAGGTGGCTTACACACAGAACGGGCCATTTCTGCCCTTGAAAGGAACTGGGCTGCATTAGTGCCTCACTTCGAACATGTGTCACTGACAAACAAGCAGGATCATGGCCAAAAAGCACTAGGAATACTTAAAGTGCTTAAGACTTTAAAATGTGTTATATACATGAACTTTCCGAAAGTGTTTTTTGGTTACTTATCTGCTCTTAGTCTGTGCTTTCAGCAAGAGGATGCCACTGTTGAAAAAGTTCACAGCAGAGTAGAAAGCACAATTCAAAAACTAAATGGTCTCTCGAATCAAGAAACTATTCACCGCATAACACTTACATCTGTAAATGAGAACCTAACTCAGTACAACAGCGTTGACTTAACTAATGAAACTAGCAGGCACAGATCAGGTTCTCCTTCAGACATTGTAGAAGCCACAATTTCAGAGATCAAAAAAATTCTTCAGAAAACGTCACAGCACATTGAATCTCGCTTTCAGTCCTTCATGACCAATAAAGTGGTACTAGCTGCAAGAGCTTTAAATTTTCAGTCCTGGCCAACATCCACAGAGGCACTTCAAACATATGGAGATCAAGCAATTCAAACAATTGTTGATCACTATAAAGTGGTCCTAGAGTCTCGTGGAGTTGATGTTACTTTGGTACTGCTGGAGTGGCTAGACTTAAAAAAGCACATACTCCACTTGCTGTCTGTTGAAAATTGTAAGTCTCTGAAATTGTGGCAGAAAGTGATTCTGGGATGTGCTGGATCAACAATTTGGAAATGTGCTGGCCATTGCCAGAATCATCCTCCTGATTCCTGTTCACACTGCTGCTGCAGAGCGAGGCTTCTCTCTGATGGGAAGAATAAAAAATGACTGGAGGGTTGGATGACGCCCAGACACCCTACACGACCTAATGTTTATATCTCTGAATGGACCCCAACTTAGTGACTATAACCCTGAAGGTGCCATATCACTGTGGTGGAAAAATGGCAAAAGAAAGCCCACTACCAAAGCTTATGGCTCCAGAACACTGTCACTGCATGCTGCTTCTGCCAGCCCTAGTGGTGGTGATGAAAACGAAAGTGCTCGGTTCCAGTGAAGATGACGTCTAAAATTATGCAAACTAAGGGGCGGCATGTAAATAGTTTGGGCATATACATTTTCTTCTTACATGCCCAAGTGGGCATGTACTTTTTTTCATGAATTTCATACCCTGCTTATAGATGATGTGGCTAAAGTAAGTTAGCATAATAATTAGCATAACCAGTCGCTAAGAGACAGCAGTATTGTATTTAACATAGTATTAGCATAACCAATCAACAACTAACAGCAGTATTGTATGAAGTTTACTGTCCAATGAAATTGTGCCATGACACTGTTATGTGACTAGGCAAGTGTATAAGAGAAGGAGGCTTACTATTGTAATCGGAGCTATGCAATAACATGGGGAGCTGGCTCTCCGTATGCATACGTGAATAAATGGTTTGAACTCTGCACAAGACTGTTTCTTTGTCTCTGTATAACAAGTAGGAAATTTCCACAACAATCATTTCAAGTTAAGAAGTGCTAGTCCTCCCTGTGACTTAGGGGGAGAATACTAAACCATATTCTTGGACACTTGCCTGCTCAGACAAACCTGGAGATGGCTCCATTCCATGTTTGGAATATTTTTGCCGGCAGGTTGAGGGGTATATTTTGAAAAAGGTATAAATCCTTGGGGAGAACCACCATCCTTATGACCTCTACCTTCTGTAGCAAATTTGAAGGGAGGAAGCTCCATCTCTCTAGGTCCTGCTTAATTTGTGTGAAGAAGGGATCGTAATTATAATGCATAGCATTCTCTGGCCTGTGGGTCAGGTATATGCCCAGATATCTCAGCCTGTCCAGGTTCCATCTGAAAGGATACCTCCCCCTAAGCCAATCAGGCGGGTTGAAGTGAAAGATGAGAGCATCTGTCTTGCTAGTGTTAAGCCTATATCCCAAGCAGGCTCCATATTCTTACAGAATCTGAAAAACCGTTTGGATAGATTCTATAGGGTTGGAGAGGAAGAGCAAGACATCATCCATATACAGTGCTATACGGTGTTCCACATCCTCTCTTCGTACGCTCGACACCCCCGGAGCCATTCGTATTGCTTGTGCCAGTGGTTCAATAAAGCTAGCAAAAAGGCCTGGTGACAGAGGGCAACCCTGTCTTGTTCCTCTTTAAAGGGGGAAGTAGTCCGAGTGATGGCCGGAAACCTTTACTCAAGCCTGAGGGGAGGAATATATAGCCTGAATGGTGGCTATAAAGGGGGGGGTCTGTTTTTTAGTCATGATAGAGAAGAGGAAGGGCCAAGACACTCTGTCAAATGCCTTCACGGCATCAAGGCTGAGAAGGGCACGTGGGGTCCCACGGGTCTGCATCCCGTGGACTAAATGTAGGGCTCTGCGTGTGTTATCTGTAGTGGATCTGGCACTGACAAAGCCTGTTTGGTCCAGGTCTATCAGAGTTGGGAGGACCGCATCCAGTCTCTGGGCCAGGATGGATGTACGGTATTTGTAGTCCATATTAAGAACCGAGATCAGTCTATAGGAGCTACATCGGAGGGGGTCCTTATCTGGTGACTTTTTTTTTTTTTGGTTGTAAAATCGGCCATTGTTTGCTAATTTTGCTACCCTGCTATGATCTCCGGTGCCTCTACAATGGGTGCTCCGTCCCAGACACCGTGTCTGCTTGGGACGAACCAACTGCTCCTTCCAGAGGACTAAATCTTCGAGTCCCTCTTCTTCTAGATGAAACCTAGTGTTCCATCCTTCTCTCTCCTCTCTTCCCCCCCCCCCGTTCACTTCGGTGGTCTGCCCTGGTGTGGATGATAAGTCGCACCAGGTGACCAAGTTGGGGGGGGAATTTGCGCATTTCCCACATGCACAGTAATCTCAGCCTGCTGGACTCCGGGTCTGCAATCCTGAGTGTCTTCGGGACTTCCTGGGTAAAGTGCTGTGCATCCTGAAGCACAAAATGTGCATAAATGACACTGGTTCCCACGTCCCTGAGAGCCCTGTCCATGGGTGTCGTTTATCTAGCATCTTGGGGAATAATGCAGCCTGTGTGCACTGAGTGCAAGGTTCCTGAAGGATTCTGAAGTAGATCAGATGGTTTTCCTTCCAGCAGGGTGACCCTAAACCTGTCATCCCAAGATCATCTGTGCCAGTATCGAAGACAGTCTGGGTAGAACTGACCCATTGGGTAGGAACTTTGTTCACTGTACTTTATTTATTTATTTTTTTTTTTTTGCATTTCTTCAGCATCTCCAGTATCTTATGGGGCACAGGGGGCAGCTTTTGGTTGTACTGTTGATCAGCCTGAAACGGACACAACATGTATGAATCAGTTATGCCAGTGAGACATTAATGGGTAAATACTATATCCCAGGCCCCCAGTAAGTAAGGCGTTTGCAAGAGAACCATGCCATCCACTGTGCTGTGGAAAGATCAGCTTTGCTAATTGCGCAGTATAGCAGCAGCTTGACCAAGATGGCTGCAGTCTGCTCTTTAGGTTGAGAATGACTTAATAGTTACATAAAATGGCAGTGCCATGATCAAGATGGCTGTGCCATAGACCATAGCCTCCATAGTGTTGCAGCGCTGTCATGTGCAATATGGCCGTAGGGCGTGACTTGCTGAAGAGTTGCATCATGCCAAAGACTGAGGTAGCCTGCTGTGTGCTAAAGTGGTACGTTTGAGCCAGCGATGCAATTGAGCGACACTGAGCAGCGTATTGAACGAGACATGAAAGCCTCTAGGTGGTGCTGTGGAGTGTGACTGAGTCACCTAACAGTGTGGTGAACAGTATGGTGGAGTCATTCATGGACATGAGAACCGTCAGACCAGATGAGGTAGGAGAAGATGGTAGTGAGTGGGGATTACCTCAGTGACCATGAGGGGAACTTGTACCGGGAAAAAGATGGGGAATAATCACTCTCTGGGAGCCAGTGAACTGAAACAGAGATGAAATGCACAGAATTAGAGACAGCAGTCTAAACAAAATGAGGCACTTTCAGTACAAAGGTTTAGTACTGCTTGTGAAAATGCATGTATTTAAAGCAGCAGTACTATAGGAAATTACATTTCCCTACAAGCAGAAACAAAATGCCAATCATTGGTCTAAGTACTGACCTAGCCATATTTTTTGCCGGAAAGCTCATTTTCTCCATTTATGAAGTGATTTTTAATCAATGTTTCTTTACAAACATCGATCTGTGACCTGTGTCTCCCAAACGGCAATGCAGTGTGCAGCATTCTGGGTATGCTAACGTTGTTGCTGGTCCCTTCCCCCCTTTCTGCCCAGGACGTGCGTTCACAACACTTAGTGGCGGTTTCTATGTGTTGCACCAAGGAACATATTCTCCATAATGAGTTTCTCGGGCAGCAGTGAGACCGCACTTTCCCAGTTAGTGCTGCAACTCTTTTAGTCCTTTTCTCTGTGTTCTTGGTTTTTTTACGATCGGACACTGTCAAGCAACGTACTTCATACGGCTGTGTTTCCCAACAGCCGTATCTGTGCACATAAATTAGTATAGTACACTTCAACTCAGCTTTGAGGAAGTGGAGGACTGGTTCAGGAAACACAAGCTGATTCTGAACTACAAAAAAAAAAAAAAGTCATGTTCAGTGGTGTTTGCATCAAACACAGATCTAGTGCCCTAACCATCAGGAACTCCTCTGGCGTCCCGCTTGAACAAATTCAACATTTCCAGTATCTAGGAATAAGCGTGGATAGCTTACTGTCATATGCCCAGCATGTTGAGAATGTTGCTAGATCTGCCAGTATCAAGATGGGGTTACTTCATAAACATAAATGCAATCTAATGCCTGAAGCCCTTATACTAGTCATCTATAGCTCCATACTATCCATTGTTGACTGTCATCTGGTTATCTGTGGCTTGGCTTCCACCACTACCCTCTGCAAAATATCCATGGCACTCAATAAAGCATGCTGACTTCTTACTGGAGCAGCATGCCTTACCCACACATGTGAACTGTATGCACAAACAGGTTGGCTTCAACTAAACGGGAGGATTCGCTATCAAACCTACTTGCTATCTAAAAAGGCACTTCTCTGGCTCCTGCCTTCTGGTGTTATAAACTTACTCAACCCCTCTTGCAGCTCCCAGCACACGCGTAGCTCAGTCAACCAACTCTTCTCTGTCCCAAGATGCCAGAATACACAAGGGCTACGATCGTTTGCATATAGAGCACCACTATGGTTTAATGCGCTGCCCGGTGATATCGCTTCCTTACCAAAACTGGGACCATTTAAAGGTACTCTTCATCAGCATCTTACAGCTAACGGTTCCTGTGACTGTTTCAACTGACATGGTACTACCTCAGCAGTACTGACACATCCTTGTGTACCTACTTCTTCCCCTTTCTTTGCGTATGACCACTTTCACCCTAACCATTCTGCCCTATTTCCTGCCTTCTTTCACCTCACCCTCCATCTTCTTTCCACTGTTTATCTTCTTACCTGAACTTTTGTTCACCCAGATCTACCTATACCTGTTTGACCAAGTACCTTGGGCTGCCTCCTTTTATTAGGTTAGTTTTGATTTCCTACTGAGTCATAGTTTTAATTTTAGTTAATATGTTAATGTCATATTGTTATTTGAAATACTTTCTTGTCAATATGTTATGTAATACCATCCGTTGTATGTCTGTCACCCTTCCCTCTAACATGGAAACTTTGTAAAAGAACCGTTATGTGCTCAAAGGTATTGTAATCTGAGAATGAATAAATAAAAATAAATAGTGTGGTACTGTGCAGCTCATCTAGTTACTGCAGTTCTCAATGTGTACACAGTCCTTGTTGCTGGCTTGGGCAGGGGAAGCATTAACCCTCTGGGTGTGATGTCAGTTGCCGAGATTGTGTCTGGATGACTTGCTGCTGCAGAACATCAGTGAACATTTCCCTGTCTTTGGGGGGGACATTCCCTGGGGCTTTTCAGAAGCAAACATTGATCCGATTTTTCTAAATTGCTTATGTGGATTTGACCTGGTTGCCTTTGTAGATGGGTGAGGGGTGAAGACAGTGTCACCGGGGGGGACCCAGTTCCCACCTCACCAAGGGAAGTACAAACACAGTGCACTACCAGAGCAGAAGCGACAGTAGAAGTCATGCCAGGAACTGGAGACTATACACGGGAAAATGAGTTAGAACAGGGGTCAGCCTTAACTTTTTTTTTTTTTTTTTTGCACTAGCCAGCCGGACAAGTTGATTAAAAATTGCACTAGCCCGCAGATGGTTGCACTATCCCACAATAATAATGGTCAGTTTTGATTGGTTATACAGGAAAAATGCAAGCCAAGAAATACTCTGATTATTGCATATTTATCCTGCTCCCACATTGCTTCCTACCCCAGCAAAAAAAAAGAATGCAGTCCAGTCACACTCAGTGTGTATCCCCATTGTTTTTTTTACCATGTGCCCCTTGCTTCCTCTTTCTTCACCCCCTCCACGCCAAACCAGGGAATACCATAATAGCAAATGTTCAGTCAGGCAGTTCTAGCTCTGCACACACAATAGCCAACATCATAATGCACGTCACCACAGTCCCACCTTGACCTGCAGGCCAATGTACAGACTCAAGCAGAGAAAGACACTTTCATCCCCACACCCTGTGATGAACCAGAACTGCACTTCTGGAAGTTTTCTTACACTGCGAAGTGAGACGGGAAGTTCTAGAATTTCTTTGGAGAGAGTTAAACAAACACAGGGGGCTTGGGATGTAAGAAACTTTGACATATCTGTTTATATATACCAGGCACAAAAATATTGATTTAACATGCTCTGCCCTAACAAAAACAGATTTTTCATAAGTGTCCTTTCATCTGTAAAAGGGGAGCAGTATAAAGGCATGATGCTGTACTACCTCTCTTCCTATATAGGATGATCTATGCATACCAGGAATACCTTTTTTAACCTTTCAAATTATATATTTTACTAAGGTTTTGCTTAATACCATACATGCACTGCTATGTACCCACGCCTCCACTGACGATACCAATCTTTGGCTGATGTACTTCATCAGAATGTAACTCAGTATTATTGCCCTGAAACGTCTTGTATATTGCCCTGATTTTACTGTTCTGTATAATTTGGATGCATTAACTGTAGCTTGTGGTGTTTTCTGACTTGTGCTTGTTTTCCTCTGGTGAGGAACCTATGTAATGAGCTTGTTCTCAAAGGTTTAGTCCGAGAATTCAATAAATAAATAAATAAATAAAAATGCTTTAAATCTGACAAGCCTAAAACAGAAACAGTTTGTACTGATAGTAATCCTCCAGCAGCATTTTCACTGATTGAAAACATCAGAACTACAATTCTGCAATAATGTATTTAGACCCAGCAATACAAATCACCACTACTAATGCTACATGTAGTGCTCTAAATATTAATCACATTTGCCTGACAGTCTGCACGGTGACTCACTGTTCTGCAAAGTTGCAGCTCTGTACTCACTTCTGAAAGGGCCTATGAAACTAAAACTGCACTTATTAGAAAGCTGATCAATTTCTGATTGCAGAAACATTTTAGATGTGGCATACAACATTCCAGCCATTTTGTGTTATGGCTGACGTAACCTGGATGCTGAAAAAAAATAATTTTTAAAGGCCACTTGGTGGATCCTCGTTCGGCTCCTCACTGCAGTCAGAAGGTAAAACGTAGGTTCCTCCTTTTCCCCAGGCAATTTGGGTGGAGAATTTACAGGAAATAACTGTACACCAGTCAATAGCATCACTTTGAAAGCTTTTGACAGGTGCAGTGGGAGGCAAAAGGTGTGCAACAGTCTTACCAACATTCTGTTTCTGTGTGAAACATAGGGCTGCATCAGATACAGCAGTTTCTCAGGGTTGCTCCTGTTTTGGGGAAGATTCACATAGTGATCACAGTAGATGGGATGTGTTGCTGTGGCCCTCTAGCAGTGATCCTTTATACAAAGCAAATCCTCTCACATACTGACCCTTTGAGCTTGGCCTGATGTGGCTGTCTGTCCAATCCTGTTACATCGGTGTTTACGCAATGTGACAGCCAGGTTTGATCTCAAAACTTTGTAAAGACTTTAAAAAAAAAAAAAAAAAGTGCTTGTGGGGATATGGCAGAGCTCTGCAGGAATCATGGGACAGAGTCGCTTTGTACAAATCAGAATGAGAACAAAATAATGTAACCCAACTGGGAATTGTGTGCAGGCTTCTGGAATACACTGATCCTGTGCTCTGCTGGCTGAGGTTTACATAAACTGGTTACTCTGGGATTCCCCTGGGAACCTGTTTTATTGTACTAAAATTCCCGATAGGAATTTTTTTTTACTTTATCTCCTTGGCTTGGCGCAAGGGATGTATCCCCTCTTCAGCACCCTGATCACACACACAGCGTTTCCCCACCCCCACCTCAAGACTACCCAGACTCTGAGGCCCGCAGCTTGCCGCCTGCGGCAGGGCTCCCCAAGGGGAGGGACTGAGATTCACCTGAGGCCCCAGCCAAGGCTTACACCTGGAGGGTCATTCGGGTGGATGTCCAGGGGCTTCATAGTGCAGCCAGCCCAGGGATTTTTCTAGTGAGTTTCCCCAGAGGCGCAGACATGCAGTTACATCAGCGTGAGTTGGGCATGCTCTTGCACCCGACCTACAAATGTCCACCATCACCCCCTCCCCACTGAAGAGTGGCCCCAGCTGTTGCACACCCAGCCTCCACTGGGTGTCGCTGATATGCCAGGAAGCCACAACCCACCACCCCTCCCCCAGAGGAGGAGAGCTGTTCTTGGGATGCTCAACCTAACTCTCCTGGCTGATCTCTGAACATGGATCGTCAGCGTCTCAGTCGGTGGTGCTACCGCTGCGTTGACAGGCTGGCCGCAGATGGGAATATTTCACTGGATGGAGGTTGTTTAGTCTGAATTATCCATTGCTAGGCATTAGAATGACAAATTGTAGACTTGTTATATTATTGATTAAACACACAACAGTTCTTAATTTATATTAAAATGATTTATATTTTTCTACTTGCCTTTATTATAATGCCCCCAAGTAACATCTTTATGTATGCACGTTTTAACAGAATTGGTGAATTGGATTCAAGGGCCTTTCTACAGAATTCACAACTACAGTATTTTCTGAGTCAGTGAGGGGCCATTTTATAGGCATTTTGCAAGAGGAAGGGATAGCAGTGCCTAACTGGACATGGTACAGATCCTAATCTCCAGGTGAGTCTGGGTGTTTTTCATACAGTGTCATTTTGGGGAGTGATGTGTTTATTTTTCTTCCTGGTAGCTGTAAGACAAATTTTAAAAAAAAAATATAAGCTGTATAAGGGTAAATGTATAGGTGCCTTTTGACAACAAGGTGGTAATTTGATCGAGTGAAGCTGAGGAATAAGGCATGAGGCCGAAGTCTGAATAGCTTATGCCACCAGCGTCACAAGATTACAACTAAGTTGTTTACCAGCACTCACGTTTTATTAGTTATAGTATATAGTTAAATAGTTACTGATGCCTCAAAGAAAACATTGAAAACATAATGATTAGATACAATTCGGCTTGCATTCCTTATATATTCTATCTATTTCTTTTCCCCATTATTTATTACTGAGTAAATCTGCATGAATACATTGTCTTTATCCTTTAAAGTTACCTTACAGTTCATCTGCCTCTAGAGCTTACTCCCTACTTCAAGTCATAATCCTCTGTTGTGACATCGTAATCTGTCCGCATATGAGTAACTGTGATGTCACAAGCAGTGCATTATGGCCTCTGGTAGGGAGAAAGCAACAGGAATAGCTGAACTCTTCAGGAACAAAGATTTTGTTTTAATGCAAATGACCTCAGTAGTAAAAAAAGGTAAACATAGAATTTGACGGCAGATAAGGACCGCTTGGCCCACCCAGTCTGCCCATTTCCCTACCTAATGGATAAGCTGCAGATCTTAGTTAACCAGCAGCCTATTTCTTTCTACCCCCACCCCGTAGAATTGCCTTATGACTGTCCCATGCATGCTTGAATTCAAACACTGTTTTTGACTCCACGACCTCCTCTGGAAGGCTGTTCCATGCATCCACAACCTCTGTGAAAAAATACTTCCTTACATTACCTCTGAGCCGCCCCCAACTCTATCTTCAAATTGTGCTCCCTTGTTCTTGTACACTTTTTTTTTTTTTTTTTTTTTTTGAAAGATGCTACCCTCTTGGACTTTGTTGATTCCTTGAGGTACTGAAAGTTTCTGTCATGTCCCCACCCTCCTTTCCTTGAGGCTATACATATTAAGCTCCTTTAGTCTCTCTTCATATGTCTTCGTGCAGACCCTGCACCATTTTAGTGCCCTCCTCTGGACAGCTTCCATCTTGTCTATGTCCTTGCGAGATTGGGTCTCCCAGAACTGCACACAGTACTCCAGATGGGGTCTCATCAGCTGTCTGTACAGAGGGATAACAACTTCCTGTTTTCTATTGGTGATGCCTCTCCTATGCATCCCAGTATCCCCCCAGCCCTCCTTACTGCCCTCTCACATTGCTTGCCTACTTTTAGGTAATCTGATATGACTACCCCCAGGTCCTTTCCATTTTTTTTTGTTAGTATCTCACCCCCATTGTGTACTCTTCCCCTGGGTTTTTGTTTCCCAGGTGCATTACCTTGCACTTCTTAGCATTGATTCTAAGCTGCCATACATTTGACCATTCCTCCAACCTTGCCAAGTCCCTTCTCATTCGTTTCCACCCCACCTTGTGCATCAACTCTGTTGCAGATCTTTGTGTCATCTGCAAAGAGACATACTTTTCCTTTGTAGAGGAAGAATACCGAACTAAACTTGACATACAAGCTGAACTGTGTCTAAATGTTATGTTTTGTTAAAGGTGTCAGCTGCTCTTTAATTGAGGAGTAAGACACTGACTTAATTTAATTTATGTATGTTTGTCTTTATTTCAAAATGAGGACTTGGAAAGGCATACTAAGCAAAGTCTTATTTCCAGGTGTGACGGGGGGGGGGGCACAGAAGTGCGAAAAAATCAGTGCTGGAGTACAAAAGTACTAAAGAGTGTACAACATGAAAAAGAGAGGCATTAACTAACATAAGTTTAAAGGCAAAATTGTTCTAAAACAAAAGCTATGTGGAGTAGTACTAGGAGCAAGAAGAGGAGTGAGCTAAATGAATCCTTAGAAATTACTTAAAGGGAAAGCAAATGAGTAAGGTAACAGAAAAAACTAATACTGGAACAGCTCCTAAGACTACTCTTGCTTCTTCTATGCCTGATGTATGTCTGGCACTGTGCATCCTAACCCTGGGCTTCCAATGACCCACAATGCTAGACAGCGTAAAACTTTAGGTCTCAAGGACAGTCTCAATGCCTGGGTCTCTCAACACCTCCCTGATGTGATATCTGTTGTGGAAACCTAGCTTTCCCAAAAATATCAGATACTGCCATATCCCTGCCCAGCTACATCCTGTACCGGTAGGACCGGCGCTCGAAAAGAGGTGGAGGTTGTGTCATTTAAACCAGAAATATACTCCAGGGATATGTGGTACCCCCACCACCCAGCAATGACAATCTGCAGGTACTAGCCATCAAACTAATGCTAGGAGCACACAACAGAGTGCTCACCCTACTGTCCATGTACATCCCACCAAAGCAGACCACGCCTGGCAACAACCTACTGGATTATGTCCACACACTGAGCCTAAACACTGAAACAGTATTGTTGGGACACTTCAGTATCAACTGGGTCTCACTTGCTGCAAACACCATCAGAGGTACCCTTGCCACCATCCACTTTTCACAACTGGTGGATGCGCTGACTCAAACCAGTTACAAGACAGGCACCAGCATGCTTCTGGAATAGGTTCTCTTGAACCACCATTACTACATGACAGATCTCACCGTGCTCCCTGACTCATTGAGTGACTGGCACTCCCCTGTCTGTTTCCTCTGGAACAACAGCTACCACAAACCCCCTGCCAGAACCATAAAAAAAAAAAAAAAAAAGGTAACTCCTAAAGGGCCACCTTCCGCAGCTAAAGGACGACCTAAAGCAGCAGGACTGGTCGGACCTGAATGGAACCACGGATGTGGGAACTAGGCTAGATCTCTTTATCTTAAAATTCAATGCAGCCTGTGACAAACACGCTCCCATCACAGAGGGGAAAAAAACAGAGGACTTATAAATCCCTGGATTACCCCGGAACTACTGGCGCAACTAAACAAAAGAGACTGACTCTGGCAAACAGCTCGGGTACATGGCACACCTACTAACATCCAAAGGTATAAAAAGGCCCACAATGAGTGCACAAAGGCAGTTTGTGAGGCAAAAAGCAAATTCTACAAGGAAGCACTTACTAACACCTGGAATAGCAACAAATCGTTCTGGACAAATCTAAACAATATCACTGGGAAGGACCCTAAAATAGCCCCAGCCATGCTAAATGTCGAGAGTGTCCCTACCTTGGACCCGTTGCTCATCGCTAACTCTCTGAACCTCGTCTTCTCTGATCTCAGTAGTGTGCTTCCGACAAACTTCTTTAATACCCATGCTTCAGGAGTCCGTGAGAAGACCTCAGCATGACCAAACTGGCCACTCTTCCGTTTCAAACTAGTCTCCGAAGCCGCTGCTAGAAAATACCTTGAAAAAGCCCTCTGCAAATCAAGGTACAGTGGGGACTCTCTGAACCTAAAATTTGTTCAGCGAACACTAGACAAAGTACTTGGTCCACTGACAAATAATTAATCTATACCTCTGACACTCCAAATTCCCCCAAATGTGGAAAGCTGGCATGGTCATCCCGGTACACAAAAGTGGAGACCAGTCTCTTCAAAACAACTACAGGCCTATCTCTTATAATCCCCCTGCTCTCCAAGGCAATTGAAAGGATTGTGGCTGACCAGCTGGTGGAGTACTTCAGTCAGTATCGGCTCCTATGCCCAGAACAGCATGGTTTCTGAGCCGGCAGTAGCACCATCACGACTCTCCTGGAATTTACTGGATTCATACATGGTGGTCTTGACAAAGGGCACATTGTAGGGGCGGCCTTTGTTGACCTACCAAAGGCATTTGACATGGTGCATCATGCCCTCCTCCTTTGAACAGCTCTCGGACATAGGGCTAATCCTAGAAACATAGCATGGTTTTGTAACTACCTTAGCCTGCGATCACAGCAAGTAAAGATCGGGGACATCCTTTCAGAAAGTTGACTGGTCAGATCAAGGGTACCACAAGGATCCATACTCTGTCCATTATTCTTCAGTGTCTTCCTAAACAACCTCCCAGCTGCTTGCAATAGCCGCATGCTCCTCTACGCAGATAATGCGGTGAACTTTACTAGCAACCTCGACCCAGCACTTCTGAAATACGACCTCCAGAGCGGCTTCACAGCAGCTGAAAAATGGTTCAAAGAGCGAAAACAGGTAATAAACTATAAAAAGATCAAGACCATGCTCTTGGCCACTGCCCAAAATAAGTTAAAAGGCTATCCTCTGGCAATTCAGAATGACTCCAGTAACACCCTGGAACTAGTCCCCCCATTTCAAGTACCTGGGAATCACACTGGACACTGCCCTTTCTTTTACACACAGCACATTGACATCACGGCCAAAGCCTTTAACACCAGGATCAGTATCCTCTACAGGCACAGACATTGCTTGACCTATGAAACTCTGAATTTGGCAATTAACAGTTTACTCATCACCTTGATTGACTATGGCCTAGTTGTCTACGGCTCCGCTACTGACGCAGCACCCCAATGCCTCTCAACAGCCTTAAACAAAACCTGATGCCTGCTCACTAATGCCCCAAAACTCTCCCACACCTGTGAGCTTTATGTGCGATCTGGCTGGCTTCAGTTGAAGGACAGAATACTTTATCAAACCTGCCTACTCGCAAAAAAGGTCTCCCTAAACTTACTTCCTCAAGGAGTTCTAAGCCTTCTATCACCTGTACATGCCAGGCACACCAGGAGCTCGACTACACTTCCATGTGCCCAGGTGCTGCACAACTATGGCCGAGCGATTCTTTGCTCACCGGGCCCCTCTGTGGACAAATGGTCTACTACCTGACATCGCCAGAGCCACAACTATTGGTTCCTTTAAGTGCAAACTCAGTCAGCACCTCACTGACAGTAGTACCTGTAGGTGCCCCCGCTAGTCTGTGCCCGCAGCCTTAGTCTGCCTCAGCATTTCCAACTCTTGGCCTGCCAGGTTAAGTCTTTGCCCTAGCACTTGCCTCCCACCCTCTACCTCTTGGCTCTTTTTCTTTCCCTCTGCCCTCCCTATCCCAGCTCCCACTGCCCCTTTCTACCTCACCCTAACAGTCTGCCTCTGCCTCTCTCTCTTCTGCAGGACGCTGGCATACCATGTACAATGCCTTAGCACAATTTGTGAACTGCTTGTCATTGCAACCCTCATACTATAGAATTTTTTGTACTCTGTATAATTTACTGTAACTATATTGTGTCTTGTGTTGGTATATCTGACGTGGAACCTCTCAACGAGCATCTGCTCACAGGTGTCATCCAAGACTTCAAGAAATATAGTCCCCTCAACCTATTTGTTTGTATGCCTGTGTAGGTTGTTGGCATGAACAATGATTTCCACTTTTGCATTCCCCTAATTTCACTCTAATGTATTTTCAATATTTATAAACAATATGCCTAAACACTATCGGGGGGGGGGGGTGCAAGATACAACTCAACGCAGACAATGCTGGTATTTATAGGAGCTCTAGGGACACCAACCAGATTAAACTTGACCTAAACACTGACTTCAGAACTCTTGAAAAATGGCTAACGGAAAATAAACTGGTCCTCAACGTAAAGAAATCCAAGGCAATGCTATTTGGACCGAGAGAACTGGGGACTGAGAGAAGTAACCTTATTCACCTAATCTCGACTAACTGTGCTAGATTGGAAGTCTGTGACTCTATAAAGTATCTCTGTATATATCTGGACCAGGAGCTCACACTGAAATCTCATGTGGATGCAACTACGAATTCCCTCCACCAAACAGTAGGGCTGCTATACTGACTATGTGGTTTCCTCAGCAATGAAACGCAGCAGACCATCGCCGCGAGTAACCTTCTTCCAGTGCTACTGTATAGTGCTCCTCTCCTGCAGCCTCTCCAAGGTGCCGAGCTTAGTAAATTTGAGTGCTCTGCCACTATAAAATTGCCTGCTTTGTCATTAAGCCATATCCTCAAAAGACTATTGTAATATACTCTGTGCTTTAAATTGGCCATCGATTGAGGCAAAACTAGTGTACCCTACTCTCAGCCTTGTATTTAAATGAACCAAAACAGATGCTCCGCCTAGCCTCAAGGGGCTACTACAGTATAAATCTGTAAGGGAGCTTAGATAATCAGCCTACCCTACCCTGAAGGTCCCAAGGTCCAGAACCAGTGCTGGAGATGGGTCTTTTGCTATATCCGCCCCTATCCTCTGGAACAGCCAACCGCCAAAGGTGACTCACTCTACTTCTCTAAATGTGTTTTAAAAAAAACACCCTGAAATCTCACTTACTTCAGATGAGTAGGTGCAGATGCAGTTAATACCTCGGACACTCCTCTTAGCACTTACTGGTCAGTTGTCTCCTAACCCTGTCTGGTATACTACCAACTTACTACATCTTACTCTTTTACTCCTTGTTAGTGATGTTACCCCCTTTGGGGGTTGCTTGCTCTTGGTCTCGTACAGCTTACGTATGCACTGTTGTTTTTTATCGCAGCCTCGCCACTCCTTTTAGAGGTGCCCATGTTATGTATACTTGGTGGGTTTTTTCATCCAAAAGTGTAAATGTGTGGTTATTAACTTATATTGATTTGTTAGCTATTGTCGCCCAACTGTCCCTAAATGTTACTGTTGGTGGTTCTTTTGTCTTAAAATGTATTATGTTTGCTCGATTATAATCTGTATTATTGTATGTAATTAATCCCAGGTCGCCCCTGAAAAAGGAACATTATGTCTCAGTGGGAGTACCTGCTGGTCAACAAATTTCAGTAAATAAATGAGGTTGCATCACTCTCTCCCCGGTATGAAAACCTGCTTGTCACCATTGCAAAGGTCATGACCCACTCATGCAAGGCATCATGGGAGTTGATGATGCTTACCTGCAAAAGCCAGCAGAAGTTTTACTCTCATTCAGTTCTATTACGTGTCTTGTGAAGTCCCTGTATTCTCTAAAAGCATGCTTTTCTAACTCAGATACTGTACATTTTAAACTACAGAAAACAGCAGGGCACATCATGGCCAGCATAAGACAAGACCATAGGGACTGCAGAGGACAGCAACAGCACTGACTATTAACTATTGCAGGCTTTAGCACTAAAACATCAGAAAATTCCAGGATGCCTTACATGAGTCGGCTTATGACTAGAGACCCGTGTTTTTCTTAAATAATAAATACAAGGTATAAAAAGAAATGAAACAAAAATAAACACAAGAAAGAAATTAAAAATTGATTTTTTTTATGTTTGTTTTTTGTTTTGTTTTTTTGGTAAAAACTAAATTGTTTTTTTGTTTTTTTTTTTAATTTTTTTTTTTACACTTATCGCGCTACCTGTGGAACTCCAGCCGCTACCTGCCTCCGCATCACATTCCCTCCCTCATGTAACCCAGCACCATCTCCAGGTCTACACCTCCGGGAGGTAGGGTCGCCGTATCCACCCAGGGTGCTCTATTTCTGGGGCAAAGTGCTGGGCACGAGAGGTCAGGTAGAGAGGAGGCCGTCTGGAATTGGGAGTGTGGGCTTAGAAGGCCCGAGGTGCCTTCATCTATCCCCAGGAGTGTTTTTTCTTTTCTCTTTTTGTAGTGTCTGTTCCCCTCAGAGTGCTGCTATGCAAGGCAACGCTATGCCACAACTCCACCCCATGCGTCCGCTACGTCGCCCGCGCTGAAGCCTCCAATCGCCACCAGAGGCTGCTCCAGGAGCGATGCATCTCTCCCAACCCTCCTCGGAGAGAGAGCAGTCCCATGGACGCCGATTTCCCCCGCCGACCCCAGCGCCCGGCTCGCCTCGAACTCGGGTCGCCAACGCGAGGTGTGGTGTCCAGCGCCTCAACCCTCAGCACCACCGGGCCAGCCACTAAATAAGTCTTGCAGCAGTTGTTGTTCAGGCTCTGTTGCTACCACAGAGACGGTCCGAAAGGGAGCGGCAGCGGAATTATCTGATTCACAGTACCTTTTAAGACCATAGCATAATGCTGCTTAGTACAGTGTAGAATGCTAGGAATGGGATTTTGTAGTGTGTAAAAAGATATAAAATTTGTACATTTTATAAATATTTTGACTTCTGCTATATTTGTTTGCCTATATTCTGTATCTGTATTTGTTCTCTCTCTCTCCCCCTTAATTGCTTGCTGCCCCATCACTGTTGTATTCTTACCTGTTAATACTGAATACTGTGTATTTGTATTTGAATATTTATATATTTTTACTTGCATGATCTCTCTCCACCTGTACCCCCCCCCCCCCCGGACATATCTGAAAAGCAGCACTTCAAACAACATGAAGTCTTGCTATATTATGACATATGCAGTGAGTCCCAACCTTTGAACTGCTCCGGAGGTGAAAGAATTAACTTTCCATGCCAGGCATGGAACGCAGAGCTCGAGCTCGGTTGAAACTCTGAATGTTGTTCTTCAAACTCAAACCGTCAGATTCTTTGCTCCGCCTCACTGAACAGTCGCTCCGGAAATTTCTCCTTCTGCTCGGTTCATTTTGTCAGTTAAAGTATTGTTTTTCTCGGTTTTCAACCGAAATTAAACCGCAACCGGTCGGTTCAGACTCTGTCTGTGGTATTGTGAGTACTAGATAGGTTTTACATTGATTTCTATTCTGTGTGGAACTTGTAAACGGTTTATCGGTTCGGTTGAACCGATCAAGTTGTTTAAAATATATGTCATGTAGAGTGTGGTTATCGGTTCTAAAAAAAACGGGTTTTATTACAGTTTTTTCCACGACCCGTGACACGGTTGGGAACCGATAAGAGGGTCTTACCTGGCGGATTGCCATAAACGGGTAAGTTTGGTTAGGATTGGCACTATGTCTGATTAACCCAAAAGAAAAACCAGGCCCACTGGGTTTCAACACTGCAGTGTCTGTGGGGAAGTCTTTGCCAAGGCTGACCCCCACACCACCTGTGTTTATTGTCTGGGGTTTGACCACCTCAATGCAGACTGCCAGATTTGTAAAAATTTTCCTGCAGCTACCCTAGAAAAGAGAGTTGGTAGGCTGAGGGAAAGGGAGGCCAAAAAGTCCACTGATCCGGATGGCCAGCCCGGTTCGGTTCCAACCAAACCGAGGAGTGCCCTCTGACCAGGGCGAGACTTCCTCGGGCAAAAGGAGATCCAACTCTGAGGAGTCAGTTCCAGCAAAAAGGACTAGGAAATCAGCTGGTGTGGAGCCAAAACTTTCCTCTCCAACCGCTGAAGAAATAGCCAAAGCGATTAAAATTGTCCAGTCGCTTTCCCGAGTCCGACCCGAACCGGCACCCTCCAGGTGGCGTCCGGTTCGGCCGGTTCCACCGGTTCAAGAGTATGATGTAGAGGAATATTATGAACCGGAGGAGGGGGAAGAGGAGTATGAGGAGAGTGAATGTGGATATGAAAGTCTGGATGTGCCCATTGACCCGGACATCTCCCCAGACAGACCTTCAGGAGTGTCTCCTCCTAGGCTTTCTGAGTCCCCTTCTCATTTTATGTTTTATAAGAAAGTGGCTGAAACCCTCCAGCTCCCTATGGAGGAGGCTGTGGATGATCAAGAGGAGCCTGACTATGTGGAAATGATGGATATCCCAGAGTCAAGGAGGCTGTCTATTCCTTTGCATAAATCTTTTAGGAAACAGAGTTAAAATTCTAAAAGCTCCTCACACTATACCTCCTGTTGATAAGAGAATGGACAAGAGGTACACAGTGTCAGGCTCTGATATGGAGTTCCTTACACAACAATGCAGCCATGTTGGGGTAGTGCAGGCTGCAGCCTGTGACAAGGCAAATATTCCCTTAGCTTCACCCCCCCCCCGGACAAGGAATCCAGGAGGATTGATGCCATGGCAAAGAAACAGTACATGGCAGCATCCTTGGTACTCAGACAGGCAAATTATATGGCTTATGTTGCTAGATATCAGAAATCCAGATGGGATACTGTTATGGCTCTAGCAAAACAGGTCCCTGGCCAGCTTGCCAAGGAGCTGGAGCAGGTGGCTGCTGATGGTATTGAGGCATCCAAGGTGCAATTCCATGCTGTCAAGAGTCATGGCTACATCTGTGGCACTTCGCAGAATGGCTTGGCTCAGATGTACTAGCCTGTCACAGGATATCCAGACTAAGGCCATGGGTTTTCCTGTTGTGGGTAATTTTCTGTTTGGAGAGCAGACAGATAATTACATGAAGAAAATGGATGAGTATAGGACCACCTATAGGAGTGCACAGGCCAAGAAAAGGCAGGCCACTCCTCAAAGGCAGCTTTCCAGGAGCAGGGGCAGGCCTTTTCATAGGAGTTTTTACCAAGCCCAGGCCTCGTCTTCTTCCTATGCCCAGAGGGGGTTCTTTCAAGGGTGCCGGAAGATGGTAAAAGCTGAGGGGGCTGAGAATCAAAAGGGCACTTATGAGGGTACAAAGGGCACTTTTTCTATACTAGTTTTTGCCATACAGAGATAAAAAGTGGAGTGGCTACCGCCCCTTCCGCCTGCCCACCCACCCACCCCCAGTTCTGGCACCTATGGGTTCTTTAGAGGGAGAGGCAGACTGGGTACAAGCAGGCCTGCTTCCACCCCTCAGCCCAAAGCCCCTGCCAAACAGGCACCCTGATGGGGTTGCCAGGGCTGATTCTCAGCTACCAGTAGGGGGCAGGCTGGCTTACTTTGTCCAGGACTGTAAGTCTCTAACATCAGACAAGTGGGTCCTGGAAGTAGTAAGCCAGGGACTGGTTCTTGGCTTCAAAAAATTTCCAAAGATGAGAACCAGATCCTTTCCACCTGCAAATCCATCAGAGGCACTTGCCCTAGAGGCAGAGGTCTCTTCCCTCCTGGCTCTCAGAGCTGTGGAAAGGGTTCCACCCCTACACCAGGGCAAAGGGTTGTACTCCAGGTACTTCTTTACCCCAAAAAAGACAGGAGAATGGCGGCCCATCCTGGATCTCAGATATTTAAACAAACACCTTTTAAAACCAAAATTCAAAATGGTGACTCTGGGAATTATTCTACCCTCTCTAAGGCCAGGGGACTGGCTAGCATCCCTGGACCTCAAGGATGCCTACTTCCATATTCTCATCAGAAGCTCCCATCGAAGTACCTCAGGTTCGAGCTGCCCTCAGGCCATTACCAGTTCAGAGCAATGCCCTTTGGCCTCACTTCTGCTCCAAGGGTATTCACAAAATGCCTGGCAGTAGCAGTGGCTGCCCTAAGAAGGCAAATAATTGCCATCTTCCCTTACCTGGACGACTGGCTCATAGTAGGCCAGTCTCCAGACCAAGTCAAGTTACATTTACAGGTAACTCAGCAACTGCTCACCTCTCTAGGTTTCCTCCTTAGAGAGTCAGTTCTAGAACCTGTCCAGCTCCTCACTTTCGTAGGCGCAGAGCTGAACACAGAGGAAGCCAGAGCCTTCCTTCCTTTGGACAGGGCAAGGACCCTGGTCTCTCTGGCCTCCTTCTTCACCCTGCAGGTCTCTCGACCAGCAAAGCATTTTCTACAGCTCCTGGGGCACATGGCTGCTTCTGCAGCAGTAGTGCAGGGAGCAAGATTTCAGATGAGGGACATCCAGTTCCAATTGAGAGCCTTTTGGTCTCAAAGGAAAGACCCACTAACCAAATTGATCCCAGTGACTCGAACCCTGATCCAGGCCCTGCAGTGGTGGCAGGATCAGAGCAATCTGAGACAAGGGGTTCCCTTTGTCACTCAGTCTCACTCCTTAATCCTTACTACAGATGCATCCCTCTTGGAGTGGGGAGCTCACATGGGCGACCTCACTACCCAGGGATTGTGGTCCCCTCAGGAATCTCTGCTCCACATCAACCTGTTGGAACTCGGAGCAGTTTTTCCAGCGCTGCAAGTTTTTTCCAAATCTGTTCAGAACAAAGTTGGTCAGGTCAGGTCAGAACAGACAACACCACCACAATGTGGTACATCAACAAGCAAGGGGCACTCGGTCTACGGCCTTGTGCACCAAAGCAATGAAGTTGTGGTCTCTGGCTTACTCCCTGAACACCTCCCTTACAGCAGTTCACCTCCCAGGTAAGGACAATGTCCTAGCAGATGCTCTCAGCAGGATTTCCCAGGGCCATCACGAATGGTCACTGGACCTCCTGGTCCTGGAGGTGATATTTGCCAGATGGGGCACCCCACAGATAGATCTTTTTGCAGCCCCAGACAATCACCAATTTCCCCTTTTTTGCTGCAGGCCCCCAGTGTTGGGCTCAGTCCCTCTGGATGCCTTAGTCCTCAATTGGAAAGGGAAGTTTCTCTATGCTTTCCCCCCCTTCCCTCTCCTGTTCAAAGTGTTAGTCAAAATCAGATCTCAATCCTGCAAGATGATCCTGATTGCCCCAGATTGGGCCAGACAACCCTGGTATCCACTCCTACTGTCCTTAGCAGTCCATCTTCCCCTGTGTCTTCCCAGGAATCACAACCTGTTAACCTGTGCTCAGGTGAGGGTTTGGTACTCGAACCTCAAATCTCTCAATCTCAAGGCCTGGCTCTTGAAGAGTTAGAGTTTGCTGATCTACACCTCTCCCAAGGTGTAATGGATATACTAAAGGCTTCTAGAAAGCCTTCCACCAGGGCTACCTATAATTCCAAATGGAAGCGGTTTTCCATATGGTGCTCTGGGAAGCATATTTCCCCAGAATCTGCTGATTTACCCACAGTCCTAGATTATATGGTCCATTTAAATGCCTTGGGGCTAAGACCAGCTACCCTAAAAGTACATTTGGCGGCTGTCTGCTTTTATTTCAGCAGGTAAACCCTCTTCTCTTTCAGCTCATCCTGTATTTTCCAAGTTTTTTAAGGGATTGCTTCACACCAACCCTCTATTCAGGGCCCCTGCCTGGGATCTTAACGTTTGCATTGCTCAGCTTATGCAACCCCCCTTTGAGTCTTTGTCTTCAGCAGAGCTGAAGTTCTTGACTTGGAAGACTGTGTTTCTGGTAGCCATCACTTCTGCCAGATGCATAAGTGAATTACAAGCTTTGTCAGTGGAGCCTGATTTTATCTCCTTTCACAGAGATAAGGTGGTCCTCAGGACTAACAGGAAGTTCCTGCCTAAGGTGGTTTCAGATTTGCACCTTAATCAATCTGTATCTCTTCCAGTGTACTTCACTGACCATTCCTCCTCTGGCAAGAGGAGGCTGCACAGCTTAGATGTGAAGAGAGCCCTTAGTTACTACATAGAGCGTACCAAGGGTCACAGGTTTGACTCCCTCCAACTGTTCCTCACTTATGGTGAGGTTGGTAAAGGGAAACCTGCCACTAAAAGATCCATTGCCAGGTGGATTGTCTCTTGTATCCAGTTCTGTTATGAAAAGCTGGGTAAGGTTCCTCCCTCAGGCCTGAGGGCTCACTCTACCAGAGGTACAGCTGCTTCCCTGACTGCTGCCAGGGACATCCCTATTCTAGAGATATGTCAAGCAGCTACCTGGAAAGCAGTTCACACTTTTACCAAGCATTACCCTGACATCCAGGCTAGGAGTGATGCTCTGCTTGGCACAGCTGTGCTTCAGAGCCTATTTCCTAAGTAGGTTCTGTCCTCCTCCATGGAGGTACTGCTGTAAGTCTGTATAAACATAATATAGCAAGACTTATGTTGTTTGAAGAAAAATTACTCACCTTAGTAATGTTGTTTCTTCTAATGGAGTCTTGCATATTATGACCTCCCCCCCGCCTGCCCCTCTCAGAACCTCTGTTTTTTGGGATGTGGGTGGGCAGTGCAGTGTTGGCACTTAGTAGATGGCCACCTTGTTATTTTCACCCCCTTTTTCTTTGGGGTGACTTGGTGTTGTGTTTTTATTTTTTGGGTCTCCTGACTTGAGTTTTTGTTTTGGGACCAAAAAATGTGTTTTTATGTTTAGTAGCCAGTTGGCTAGTGTAGGTTTACAGCTTCCACACAGGACCTCAGTGAGTTTAGCTCGTAAAGATCTGACGGTTTTGAGTTTGAAGAACAACAGACAGTTTCAACTGAGCTCGAGCTCTGCGTTCCATGCCTGGCATGGAAAGTTAACTCTTTCACCTCCGGAGCAGTTCGAAGGTTGGGACTCACTGCATATGCCATAATATAGCAAGACTCCATTAGAAGAAACAACATTACTAAGGTGAGTATTTTTTTCTTGCTGCTCAGTATGTTCGTCCTAGTGAAACTTTTTAATAAATAAATATAAGATCCTTTTTTTTTTTTTTAGGTATTTTATGCATGTAAATGTGATAAATAAAACTACATTTTCAGTGAATAAAAAGTAACCAGAAATTCCAGGGAAATAAGAATGATTAAAAAATAAAAAGAATTTCATGGGGCTCTACTCATGACCTTTGTAATGGAGTCAAGCATGTTTTCACACTGAGACATAACCTCATTTATATTAAAATTATGACAAAAGTGGGGATGCAAGTGAGAGAATCATTGTTCATGCCTACAGACTACACATATACAGAAAAAAGGCTGAATGAACTTTTCTCTTTAAGAGCAAGGTAGGAGGGGGCGATAGGGAGGTGTCTGGCTAGCGTACAGCAGTGCTATGATAGTTGCCGTCAGAGGTACAAGTTGTTTTTGGTTCCCCTACATTAGTGATGTGAGTGGCATGTAAAAGTTCACTGGTCATTGCTGTTTGGTGCCTGTTTGTAAAGAAAAAGGTCTCTGATGTATTTACAACTGCTGAAATGGCCCTGATCAGGATTTTAGTCTCTTTAGAATCTTCTTATCGAACCCGAGGAATCTCACTTATGCTTAACAACTGCAATCATTCCCCTTTAATTAGCCACCATGGAGCTTAGAATTTTATGCTAATTACAGAATCTTAGAATGAAATTCAAACTCTGCTGTGTGGTCATGCTCACCTTCGCTAACGTCAGATTTATTTAACTGCCTGAAGAAAGCAGTTGCCCCGAAATCTTCTCAACTTCAGAGCCAATTACAGTTTATTGTTTTTTTATTATATGATTACAGTGTTAGTTTAACTTGATTTAGTTATATCTCGATACTCTGCGTTAGGGTGTAGTTTGTTTAAATTTGTGTATTTCTCCTGCTCTGCATTGGTTCCCAGGAACTGGAGAAGACAGTTTTACGGCGCAGTTCCTGTTTTAGGGACCCACTATCTTTGACAACATAAAAACTTTGTTTTACAATGAATTTAACCACTTTTCAGTACCCCTGTTACGTCATAGTTTTTTTTTTTTTTTTTCCACCACTGGAATTTGGATTGAAGGGGGGACTGGAAAATGTTCCTACGCTTGTCATTGTCTGGCATAACTGACAGCCCTAAGAAGAAGAAAAAAATGAGGCCAACAGGCTTTAAAAATTGTAAAGCTTGCTTCTAGCTCCTGGCTAAGGCAGACTGCCACAAGTTATGTTTAGGGTGCCTGGGTCCAGATCACTATTTGTCAAGTGTGAGCTTTGCATTAAGTTTTGACATAAAACGCAAAAGAAAAGGGCTAAAAAAGTAGAAGACATGGCTTCTCGGCCTGCCTCCACATCACTTAAAGGCTCAGATGAGGGTCAAGTCCCTCAAGGCAAGCAGCAGTCCCTGTCAAAAATCGGGGTGTCTGAATGGAGGAAACCCTAAATCCAATAAAAATAAGAGCCTCTGAGCAGGTACTAGAGATGATGCCTGTGAAGAAAAAAACAAAAAGAAAAACATGTTGTTGTCCATCCTCCTGAAGAGGGAAAGCAGCAGACAGTGGACATAAATATAATGTCCTCAGTAAGGGATATGACTAAGGTGTAGCAATTCCTCCAGGCTTTCCAGGTTATGGGGAATTTTAATGAATATGACCCCCCCCCCCCATGCCTGTGTAAGAGGAGGTTGAATTGTATTTTGAGGAGGAGGAGGATGATGGAGAACCCATAGAACCATTATAGTTCACCAGAGCAAGAGTTTGGCTCCCCTTCTAGACCCTCCGATAACTATACCTCACACTGTTCATCTGTGAGGCCTATGGTAAATACCCTCCACATCACCTCACAGGAAACTGAAGAGGATGAGGTGGAATTTATGAATATGATGGGCTTAACACCTACAAAGAGGCTGCTGTTGCCCATTCAGAAGTCCCTCAAGAAGGCCACCTGTAAGATCATGTCGACACCCATTTCAGTTGCTGGCATAGATTAAAAAAAAAAAAAAAAAAATTTTGAAAAAAGTACCAGGTACATAAACAGGGTTTTGAATACCTGTATTCTCACGTTGATCATGAGGGAGTGGTCCAAACTGCTGCCTGTGACAAGGCAAAGGTGCCCCTTTCCTCTCAGCCCCTGAAAAAGATTCCAGGAAACCAGATAGTACGGACAAAAAGGTTTTTGTATTTCAAATGGGCCCAGTGGCAGGGAAGGCTGAGATGCTAGCACCTTACCTTCTCCCAGGGTGCGAAATTCCTATACCTTAGGTGCCCAAGGGCATGTACTATTGCCTCAGGACACCTACTGTTGTGTAGTACATGCGCACTTGGGCACCTAAGGTAATTGTGTAGAGCTCCGTTTTTGTATTTTTTTTTTTTTCCTTTTTTTGCCTCACTTCACTTTTTTTTGTTTCAGGGTTCACTGTCCGGGCAGGGGAGCCATCGGGATGGAGAAGCGTCACTGGAGAAGCGCAGGCTCAACGGCGCTAAACCGCTAATGCCAAGAAGAGCCGATCACATGTGTGCTCTTCATGGCATCAGCCGACATGCTGCGAGTCTCCAAGGAAGAGGATCGCAAAGCGTGCCAATGCCTTTCTGTCTCTTGGTAGTGTAGAGACAGGTCGACTCATCATGTGGTAGCGTTGTTGCTGCCTGCTAGAGTAACTATCGGTTCCAGTTGCACTTCCTTGTTGAACAAAAAAACTAAAAGAACCAAAAGCTCTTTTAAGAGCTGCCCAGCCTGCCTGTGTTCATTTTTTTTTTTTTTTTTGAACCTGAGTGAACACTGTGCAGGAGACTGGAGTTAATCGGGGGAGGGTAGCAAGCGAGTTTGAGACTAAGGTCCCTCTCCAATAGGGTTACCACCTGTCCCTATTTTCACAGGACAGTCCTGATTTTGGCAGCTGTGTCCTGCAAAAAAACATGAAAAATACTACATGTCCTGACTTTGTAGTAGTAAAAATATGTTCTAATTTTCCACTAAATGTTGCAGAAAACTATCATATCTTAACTAAAATACCTTAAAATGATAAGAAACAATAGAAGCAACTAAGAAACTACAATACTTAGCCTTAATTCTGATTATATAGAGAAAACACATCTGTTGTATTGGTCGAGGTTACGTACTGTCCTGTGAAAAATCTTGTTTCACTAAGAAATGTCCCACTTTGGGCTTCTTAAAAGGTGGCAACCCTACTCTCCAGAGGGGCAGAAATTTGAAACAACACGGAGAGCATTAATTTAAGTTAAAAGTACTAGGCATTTGAAAGTGTGGGGGGGGGAGGCAGAAATCAGGATCTCAAAAAATCTGTGGCGACACGTGGAGAGGGGTATCGGTGAGACAGACATTACCTCTGGAAGCACTTAGTCTGCAGACAGTGACTCGTCGTGTGGTGGTTGCTGCCTTCGTTCCTCATTGCAGTTGGGATCAACGATCAGTCTAAATTAAACTAAAAGAACTAAAAGCTCTTAAGAGCTGTGTTTACTTTTTTTTTTTTATTGAACCTGAGAGCACTGTGCGGGACTTAATTGGGGAAGGGGAGCGAGTGAGTATGAGACTGTTAAGGTCTCTCTCCAGAGGGGAAGAAATTTGAAACAACACGGAGAGCATTAACAACTAGGCATTTGAAAGTTGGGGCTGAAATCAGGATCTCAAAAGTCAGTGGCGACACGTGGAGAGAGGGGTATCTCAGTGAGACATATTACTGCTGGAAGCATTTAGTCTGCAGACAGTAAAGCAAGCTGAATTTACCACCAGTCTAATTGCATAAGATAGACATATTATAGCTTGCTAGTAGCTACTGCTGCCTTAGCTTGTTGTATAACATAATATTTTGCTGAAATTACAGCAAGAGAGGCAGAAAGTGCTGACTACAGCATATAGAAGTCAGTCGGGGACCATTAATTACAGACTTTGCCTGCCTTCCTCAATACAGTAAAAGGTTTTATTAGTATTACTAATGCTTGCCCTGCCTATGCCTAACCAAACCTTACCTAAGTGAAGCTATCTGGCCATCAAATCAGAAAGCTATTTATAACTTGCGCTGAGGAAATTGGCATTCTATTTTGGGAAGTTCAAGTCATTAAAAAGTTGAGAAAGGGCTACTTGTCTGTGAGGGTGCCTTTACTGCCTTTCTCTTAGTTTGAAGGCTGACCCTGAAGCAGTAAGATAAGACTAAAAAAGTTTAGTAGTCTCGTCATTATATTCACAGTCTGCAGACTCGGGCAAGTTATTGTCTGGGGTGGGGACTTTTGAAAAATCTATACTAAGAGGCTAGAGCTGTTCAGCTGTTTTAACTAATTCTTGCTAAGTAAGCTAAAGATATCAAGCCACAGCTCTCTCTGATCTTATAACAGTTAAACTACTTGTAGCTGAGATGCCTGAAGTCCGTTTTAAACGGGTCTTTTTTTTTTTAATTCCTGTGAAGGGTGCTTGCTATACTTGCTGTGTGAACTAAATCACAGAAAAGTAATTAAAGAGCTATTGCTAGCCCAGGTAGCTCAAAGCTAGTTAAAAAGCCAGTTCTATGGGCTACTACAACTTGTAACTTTTTGACCTACCAATCTACTCTGTGGATTGTGGAGTGTTGCTTGCTTCACTAAAATTTAAGAAGGATCTGCAAAAAAAAAAAAAATCTAATTTGTTTTTTTTACAAGCAACTCTAAAATCGGAATACTTTATAAAACAAAATCTGACTATTAAGCTTTTTACAAGCTATGCTGTTGTTCACCATCTAAATCTGAGTACTGTTAAAAAAAAAAAAATGAGTGTTAAGCTTTTTACAAGCTATGTTGTGTGGACTTATCTAAACTCTGAATACTGTTATAAAAAATTGACAATCTTTTGTATGTGTGTGGACTATCTAAAATCGGAATATTTTTATAAAAAAATAATCGGACTATTAAGCTTTTTACAAGCTACGCTGTCTGTGGACTATCTAAAATCTTTATAAAAAATAATCAGACGAGACAGTCAGGTTTTCTTGCTAAGTTTATTATAAAAAAAAAAAAAAGACAAGACACACTTTTCCTTGTTGCATTTATTAATAGTGAGTAACACAAAAATTCTCAGTATTCACAAGTTCAGGCAGACACCATGAGTCTTTTTAAATTTGGATTTAAGAGAAAGCGTCTTGAAGAGACACTGGGAGCCGACTCGGATTCCCCAACACCAAGCACTAGTACTAGCACTACTACTGCTACAGCTATAACCACACCACTTCCTTGCCCAGACAGTGAAACTGTTGTGATGACCACTGAAGATTTCATAAGTGCTACTGCTTATACTGAAAGCCTAGTTAAGGCCCCGAAAGTTAGAAAATTTCAGGAATCGTGGAAAAAGGGCAGGCAATGGCTTACATATGACACAGATAAATGTGCCATGTTGTATATATGGTGTCAGAATTCCGATAAAAGCCAAAGCAAAAATAATTTCAGAACTGGATGCAGTACTTTTAGAGTACACATTATTTCAGCACATGAAGTGTCCATAGCACACAAAAATGCTGAGAGGGCATACATTGCAAATAAAACAAAAGTTGGAGAAAGACCAATAGAGAAATCCATACAATTAATGGAACAAAAAGAAATAGATCAAATTTGTAAATTGTTCTGTACCGCATATTACGTTGCTAAGACTGAAAGGCCTTTCAGGGATTTTCCTGGGTTGATAGCATCATCCCCATGATTTCTTCTTTGTAAATCTATGAGTCACAGTTACAGTAGTGACAAGCAATGCCGTGTCTTCATTCACTGTATTGCCCAAGATATTCAAAGCACTACTGCTAGTCTACTACAAGACAATGACTTCTTCTTTTCTTGTTGATTCCTGCACAGATAAAAGTGTGACTGAGGAGGAGGGCATTTATGTACGTGTTTTTGAAAATGGCCTACCTGTAACAAGATTTCTTGCACTGAAACCAGTCAGTGTCCCTAATTCAGAAAGCATTTTAAATACTGTGATTAATGCTTTAGAGGGTGAAGGTGGTTTAAAGGATGGTGGTTGGAAACATAAGCTGATAAGTGCGGCATCTGATGGTGCTGCTGTAATGTTGGGGAGCACTTCAGGTGTCCTTAGTCAAATAAAGCAATATTTCCAGTGCCCACACCTCACTGACATACATTGCTGTGCACATTGTTTAGAGCTTGCTGTGAAGGATTCTTTCAGAGACTGTCCCTTTTACAAGTCATTAGAACAACTTCTGCTGAACATTTACTCGTTTTACCACAGGTCACCAAAAAGTTGGAAAGGCCTACAGGAAACGGGATCCCTTTTAAATATTAATATGGTCAGACCAGTTAACACTGATGGCACTAGGTGGCTTGCACACAGAGAACGGGCCATTTCTGCCCTTGAAAGGAACTGGGCTGCATTACTGTCTCTCCTCGAACATGTGTCACTGACAACAAGCAGGATCATGGCCAAAAAGCACTAGGAATACTTAAAGTGCTTAAGACTTTAAAATGTATTATATACATGAACTTTCTGAAAGTGTTTTTTGGTTACTTATCTGCTTAGTCTGTGCTTTCAGCAAGAGGATGCCACTGTTGAAAAAAGTTCACAGCGGAGTAGAAAGCACAATTCAGAAACTAAATGGTCTCTCGAATCAAGAAACTCTTCACCGCATAACACTTACATCTGTAAATGAGAACCTAACTCAGTATAACAGTGTTGACTTAACTAATGAAACTAGCAGGCACAGATCAGGTTCTCCTTCAGATATTGTAGAAGCCACAATTTCAGAGATCAAAAAAATTCTTCAGAAAACATCACAGCACATTGAATCTCGCTTTCAGTCCTTCACGACCAATAAAGTGCTACTGGCTACAAGAGCTTTAAATTTTCAGTCCTGGCCAACATCCATAGAGGCACTTGAAACATATGGAGATCAAGCAATTCATACAATTGTTGATCACTATAAAGTGGTCCTAGAGTCTCGTGGAGTTGGTGTTACTTTGGTACTGCTGGAGTGGCTAGACTTAAAAAAGCACATACTCCACTTGCTGTCTGTTGAAAGTTTTATAAGTCTCTGAAATTTTGGCAGAAAGTGATTCTTGCGGATGTGCAGGATCAACAATTTTGAAATGTGCTGGCCATTGTCAGAATCATTCTCCTGATTCCTGTTCACACCGCTGCTGCACAACGAGGCTTCTCTCTGATGGGAAGAATAAAAAATGACTGGAGGGTTGGATGACACCCAGACACCCTACACGACCTAATGTCTATCTCTCTGAATGGACCCCAGTTTAGTGACTATAATCCTGAAGGTGCCATATCACTGTGGTGGGAAAAATGGCAAAAGAAGGCCCACTACCAAAGCTTATGGCTCCAGAACACTGTCACTGCATGCTGCTTCTGCCAGCCCTGGTGGTGATGAAAATGAAAGTGCTTGGTTCAGTGAAGATGACGTCTAAAATTATGTAAACTAAGGGACGGTATGTAAATAGTTTATTGGGCATGTGCATTTTCTTCTTACATGCCCAAGTGGGCATGTACTTTTTTTTCACGAATTTCATGCCTTATCTCCTCCCATACTGGCGACCTGGGTCTCTGGGGGCGGGGAGGGAGGATTGCACTCTTCCCTCGGGGCAGGCAGTTACTGTAACCTGCTGCAATAATGCCACCTGGAGATGTTTAGGTAGCAGTGCAGGTCTGGGTTCACCAGGAGGCATGGCCACAGCTAGACGTGTAGGACATCTCCGCAGAGGCAGAGTTCGTCTACCACGTCATTACACAGTCCGGGCTCTAAGTAAAGTAACATTTTATTTATATGAGGCACCCTTCCTGAGCTCAGGGCGCCTTTACAATATACTATACAGTAACAACATTATATTTAAAATAGATAAGACAGTAACCATTGGTCAATAAGTGCCTGAAAATGCCTGGTTAAACAAGTGAGTTTTTAAGGTGGAAAAATTCCCTTCACCGCAGGATGACGTCCGATCCCCTGCAGGTCCCGCACCAGTGACCGGGCACCTAATCACAGTCTGGACAGCCAGGGATGTTGGCAAGAAGGGAAGTCCCAGAGAATGCAGGTAATGGAACTGGGGGGCCAGATGGAAGGAGAGCTTGCCATGGGCGATCGTGGGGCATTTCAGCTGCCTTGCTGTTGACAGGCAGTGTAGTTGACCTACACAACTTACTACCAAAAGGCCCTCTAGAGCTCAGTATTGGTAGTGAGTGAGAAGGCTACTGGTAACTTTACACAAGGTTTGGGTGGCACAGCAAAATCAACTATTCATGTCACAAAGTACCAGTTCCATATGGCATTTGACACAGTCGACACTGCAACCGAGGTCATGGCCCATGCAGTGTCCTTAAGAAGGTTTGCCTGGTGTAGAACTACTAACCTATCCCAAGGCACTCAGACAAAGGCAGTGGATTTGCCCTGTGAGGGAAGTTTCACTGTTTGGTGATAAAACAGAGGCTTGCATGAAAATGTTCAGTGAGTACAAAACCACCTGCATGAGCAGCACTGAGAAAGAAAAGGCCTCCACTTCCTACAGGCCTTCTGGAAGGAGAGGTAGGGGTAGGGGATACTTACCCCATGCCTGCATTACCTATGACTTCCCTCTACAGAGGGGTTTCTTCAGCTTGTAGAAAGTACAAGGAGACCAAATCTGAGAAGGATAGAGAAGAATACAGGATTAAACTCAAGGAAGCGGAAAAGCAGTTGGGGTAGCCAAGGCCCAGACTGAGGAAAGAATAGTGCAAGGGAGTGAAGAGGAGGGACAAAATTTATTTTGTTATATTGGGGGACTAAGGGAGGAATAACCACATTAGCAACTAAATAGGGACAGCTGATAGAGAATGACAAAATAAGGTGGAAGTACTCAATGAATTCTTCTGCTTGGTCCTCACCCATGAAGACAAAGGTAACGGTCCAGCGCTAGCCAAGGCACATCTCCACAACAGGGGAGTAGACACCAGCCCCTATACAACAGAAAGGGTCCTTGAGGAGCTGTCTAAGTTAAAGATGGACAAGGCAATGGGGCCGGATGGAATTCACCCAAGAGTTCTGAAGGACCTGCGGGAGGAACTTGCGGCCCCACTAGTCGAACTATTTAACAACTCACTGGAAGATGGCATGGGACCACGGTTATGCCATTGCACAAGTAGCAGGAAATTACCACCCAGTCAGCCTGTCCTCAATGGTGAGTAAAGTAATGGAGACATTGCTTAAAGAAAGGGTAGTGGAGTACCCGAAAGAAAATGGGAGACTTGACTTGAAGCAGCATTGCTTCACAGCAGGATGCTCATGCCAAACAAATATAAGAATTATTCAACTGAGTTACAAGAGCAGTGGACCGAGATGTGGCTGTGGACATAGTATATCTGGATGTTAGAAAAGTCTTTAATACGGTTCCACATAGAAGGCTAGCAAATAAATCTGAGCAAACAGGCGTAGGTCAGAAAGTGGTCAACTGGATTAAAAGCTGGTCACAGGACTCAAGAGTTGTGGTAAATGGCACCTTGTCACAGGAGGGATAGTAACCAGTGGGGTTCCACAGGGATCAGTGATTGGCCTAATCCTTTTCAACATATTCCTTAGCGTCATCACTGAGGGATTGAAAGGGGAAAGTCTGCCTGTTCGCAGACAATACAAAGCTCTGCAACAGGGTGGACACACAGGAAGGGGTTCAAGAAATGGAGGCAGATCTAAGACAGCTGGAGGAATGCTCCGAGAACTGGCAGTTGAGATTCAACGCCAAAAAATGTAAGGTAATTCATTTGGGAAAGAGGAACCCAGGGAATAACTATGTCCTGGAAGAGCAGCAACTGGAAAAGACAAAGATGGAATGGGATCTAGCAGTTATGATATCGTACGATTTTAAAGGTAGGAAAGCAATGCAAAAAAAGCAGCTTTAAGGGCAAACTGCATCCTTGGATGCATAGGTAGGGGTATTACTAGCAGAAAGCATGAGGTAATCATCCCACTCTATAGGTCCTTGGTGAGGCCTCATTTGGAGTAGTGTGTGCAGTTCTGGAGGCCACACCTAAGAAAGGACATAGACCATCTGGAATCTGTGCAGAGGAGAGCCACCAAGATGGTGCAGGGACTACACCAAGAACCTTACAAAAATAGGTTCCGCCAGTTAAAACTATTCTCCCTAGAGCAGAGAAGGAACAGAGGAGACATGATGGAAACATTTAAATTTGTCAAAGGGATAAACGCAGTACATACCGGTAATCTCTTTCAGGAAAATATTACTGCACGTACAAGAGGGCACAACTTGCGCCTGGTTGGCGGTAAATTCAGAACCAATATTAGGAAGTACTTTTTTAAAGAGAGGGTCGTGGACCTTTGGAACAGCCTGCCACCTGAGGTGGTGGCAGCTAAGACTGTCAGAGAATTCAAACAGGCATGGGACAGTCAATATAGTCACCTCAACAAGAGCAGTAGATGGGTGGGGGTAGAAATCTCAGGCAGGCTAGATGGACCACACGGTCGTCTCCTGCTGGCAAATTCTTATGTTCGGAGGTAGGAGTAGAAAGGCCACTGGGCATGCATTTGCACAGTCAGCCCCCCAAGGCTTATGCTATCCAAAACCCCTGACAAGTCTGCATAGGTTGCCCATCCATTGTCAGTTGGGGGAAAGATTAACTTGCTGTTTTCAGGATTGGTCAAAAATTACCACAGACAGATGGGTTCTGGAAATAGAGTCAGGGTTTGTCCCTGCAGCTCAGAAAATTCCCAAATCTGCAGAATCACAAGGGTTTCACCCTCACGCTCCAGCAGAACGACTCATGTTGGAGATGGAGATAAAGAAGTTGCTTCAAGCAAATGCAGTGAAAAAGGTTCCTTCTGCACAATGGGGAAAGAGACTTTACTCAAGATACTTCCTAACCAATGAGAAAAATGGGGAGTGGAAACCTCTTTCAGACTTGAGATATCTGAACAAACATTAAAAAAAAAAAAAAAAGCAAAAGTTCAGTATGGTAACACTGGGCATAGTGATTCCATCACTGCAAAAAGACTGGCTAGAGTCACTAGTTTGAAAGACGCTGACTTTCACAAACCAGTCAGGCCCAGTCACAAAAAATACCTCTGATTCAAGTTAGGGAGTTCCCATTATCAATTTACAGACCTCCCCATCGGCCTTTCCTCAGTGCCAAGGGTACCTACCCGTAGTGGCAGCACATTTGCAGAGGCAAGGGGTGGTAGATTTTCCATACCTGAATGACTGGCTAGTTTCAGGAAAATCTTACCAGGAGACCAAATCCTCCATTCTTCTGACACAGGGCACCCTGGAGGACCTGGGCTTCCTCATAATTGTACAAAACTCACAATTGGATCCCGTTGAGGTACTGGACTTTATAGGTGCAGAGTTGTATACCCTGCAGGGGAAAGTATTCCTTCTCCAAGCAAGGGTGTCAGATCTAATTGCAGTTGCAAAATCCTTCAATGCAGGTCATCTCAGACCACAAGGGATTTCCTACGCTTGCTGGGCCACATGGCATCATCCACCACAGTGGTACCAGGTGCCAGTTTCCAAATGAGAGATGTCCAGTACCACCTGGGGAACATAGAAACATAGAAAGTGACGGCAGAAAGAGACCAAAGGTCTCAAGTCTGCCCTTGAATTCCCAGGGCTTGTTGCTTGATCTTGGGTCCTAACCCCCGTGGTTTTTGTCTCATGGTTTTTACTTGACTCCTTGCTCTGTCTCACCCATGCTTGAATGCTGCTACGGTCTTTGCTCCCGCCACTTCAGCAGGCAAGTTGTTCCATGGCTCCACCACTTTTTCGGTAAAGTAGTGTTTCCTTAGGTCCCTCCTAAAGCTCGTTCCCTCCCTGCAATTTCCAGTTGTGCCCTCTGCTGGTGACCCTGTTGAATAGTTCTGTGTAGGGCACATTATTTATACCTCTCAGGAACTTGAAAGTCTCAATCATATCCCCTCTCTCCCTCCTTGTCTGGAGTGAGTACATGTTCAGTGACTCTAGGCGCTTCTCATAGGAGAGTCCATGGAGGCCCTGAATCATCTTTGTTGCCCTTCTCTGTACGGCCTCCAGCCTATCCCTAGCCATCTTTAGGTGAGGGCTCCAAAACTGGATACAATACTCCAGGTGAGGCCTCACCGGGGACCTATATAGAGGAAGGATCACCTCTTTATTCTCACTGTCGATTCCTCTTCCTGTGCACCCCAGCATTCTATTTGCCTTGCTGTATTCCTTGTTGCATTGGCTTGATTGTTTTAGGGTGTCGCATTTGATGACCCCCAGGTCTCGTTTAATTTCATTTTTATTTAATACTGAAAGGCCTGTGAGCTTTTTGTAACACAACAAATATAAATAATATACGTTATTGTAAAAAAAAAATCAGTTAAAACACTTGTATACAGAATTTGTAAGTAAATAATTTTTCAGGGACCTCTGAAAAGATGAAATCCTGGAACAGCTAACAATGAAATTTGGCAATTTGTTATACAGGAGAAGATGGAAGGTTCGATGCCTTTTATTGGACCAACAAGTGTCTTGTACAAAGATGGAATTATACACAAGCTTTCGGGGCCACACAGGTCCCTTCTTCAGGTGAATAGCAAAACTGGGCAACATAAGAGGTATTTATATCCACTGTGGAGCAATTGAAAATCAGGAAGTAAAGTAGGAAGGTGGTAAAGGGGATTAGAGATGAAAGTCTAAGATGCAAAATAAAAACATGAGAAGAAATGGGAAGGGGGGCTAAGTAGGAACAGGTCAGTAGGAGATGAAAGGAAGCTAAAGGGAAGACAAAAGCACGCAGATAGAATCTGAGATCAGAGGCTGACTGTAAGGGTAGAATAGACAGGAGATGCAAGGAAATCAAGAAATTGGGAGAAACAAAAGAACAAAGGCCTAGATAAATAGGGTATGAGGTAGTATAAACAGAGGTGTGAAAACAAGAGGGAGTGGGTGGGACTGAGCTAAAGAGTTACTAGGAGAGGCAGGGAGGATGTGAGGTACAGGTTTAAAAAAAAAAAAAAGCAGATCAGGCAGAGCTCAGAGAAATACAGAACCAAAGTGTGATAAATAATGACATGATTTAGTTCACAATAAAAAAGAATTGCAGTTTACCGTAGTGTGTCATGAAACCAATGTCCGGATTCGGTCCAGAAATGTTAGATTTAAATTGTTTAATGTATTTCAGTTCCCATGTCCTTCTGTCCTGTGTGTTTCTGAAGTTGCCTCTTGGTATCAAAACAGATAAATCAGAGAGAGAGTGATCTGTTTGTGAAAAATGGTTTCCTACTAGAGTGCTGATAATCTGGTTTGCTATTGTGTGACAGTGGTGATTCATCCTGGTTTTCAGTGGTTGGCTAGTTTCCCCAATATAGCAACCATTTGTGCACTTCTTGCATTGAATTAGGTAAACTACATTGCTGGATTGACATGTGAAGGATCCATTAATTTGTATTGTGTTGTTCTGGCTTGTCTTAATGGTGGCCTGTGTGCATATGTGGGTGCTGGTCTTACATCTTGCCATGTTGCCTGGTGTTGTCCCTCTAGTTTTCTGGTTATTTTGATCTGCTGGGAGTTTGTTATGAATTATTGTGTTCAAGAGGCAAGGGGACTGCTTATAGGCAATGACAAGTGGTTCAGGGAAGATGTCTTTCAGTGTTTCATCTTCTGTCAGCATGGGTTGTAGCTCTTTGACAGTTTCCTGAAGGGGTTTTAGCATGGGGCTGTAAGTGACCACTAGGGGTGTGTGGTCAGTTTGATGTCTTTGCCTGTTTTCTAGCAGATTGTCTCGCATTTGTATGGCCCGTTCAAATTCTCTGTCAATTTGTCTTGGAGAGTGGCCCTGCTGAATTGAGGAATTCCGAAGTGTGGAGAGCTGTCTGTCTCTTGCTCTCTCATCAGAGCAGATTCGATGGTATCGAATCGCCTGACTGTAGATTAGATTTTTTTTGTATGATTTGGGTGGAAGCTGGAATTATGCAGGTAGCAGTGTCTGTCAGTGGGTTTTCTGTAAAGAGCAGTTTGTATATGTCCATTTTTAGTGATACTGACTGTGGTGTCAAGAAAATGTATGTTGGTGGTGAAGTATTCAGTAGTGAGATTTATGGAATGATAGAAGTTGTTAAAATCATGATGGAATTTTTTGAGAGTCTTCACCTTCTGTCCAAATCAGGAATATGTCATCAATAAATCTGAGGTAGACAGATGGATTATAAGGATGGTGTTTAAAAAAAAAAAAAAAATCCTCCTCTAAGCAGGCCATGAAAATATTGGCATTGTGGTGCCATTTTAGTGCCCATGACTGTCTCCATGATCTGTAAAAAGTGCTTGCCATTAAAGGTGAAGTTCTGTGTCAAAATGAATTTTATTAGGGTGCTGATGGTGGTTTCTGAAATGTCTCCTGTAGATGTGTTTTCCTTTAAAAGAAATTCTGACGTGCTGCTATTCCATCTTCATGTGGGATGTTGGTGTACAGGGCAGTGACATCCATTGTGGCTAGTATAGTGTTCGGTGGCAGTTGTCCAATTTGTTTGTTTCCTGAGGAAATCAGTGGTGTCCTGAATAAAACTACTAGTAGCTCTTACTAGTGGTTTTAAAATGGATTCAATGAGTTCTGAACTGTTTCCAATGAGTGTGCCAATGCCAGAGATGATGGGTCGTCCTGGATTGTGTACCTTGGGTAGCACATAGAATGTCCCTGGAGTAGGTTTGTTTGGAATTAGTATTTTTAACTGTTCTTGGATGTTGTTGGGTAGAGACACAATGATTTGTTTTAAGTTCTTCTGTATATTGTATAGTAGGGTCTTCGGTGAGTTCTCTATAGTAAGCTGTGTCTGACAGTTGTCTGTGTGCCTCTTTAATGTAATCATCTGTGTTCATCACAACCACAGCTCCACCCTTGTCAGTTTTTCTTACAATGCTCTAGTTGTTATTCAGAGTTTGTATTGCCCTCTTTTCTAGTGGTATAATATTGTACAGGGGTTTCTGCTGTTTGCTAAGGATTTGGGAGTTTATTCTTCCATGGAAGCAGTTGATATAGGCATCCAGCTTGGGGTTGAGTCCACTCCGAGGGGTCCAGTCTGATGTTTTCTTTGTGCTGTCATAATGTGTTGTTTGAGTGTTGTTTTTATCAAAGAAATACTCTTTTAGATGAAGCCGTCTTTAAAAAAAAAAAAAAAATCATCCATTTCCCCACAGTCTCTAATGTTATCAAATTCCTATGTGGGGCAGAAAGTTAAGTCCTTGAGTAGTACAGATGTTTCAGCACGTGTAAGTTCATTAGATAGGTTGATCACTGGTGGTAGTTGCAGTGTATTATCCTGTTCCACAATGTTGGTGCTGTGGTTTACTTTCCCCTGGATGAGTCAAGATGTTGTTGTAGCTGCTGTCTTGTAGTTCTCAGTTTCCTCCACTTCTGTGATAGGGCTGCCAGAAGAGCTTTTTGATAATATGTTACAGCTGGAATCTCTCTTTACAAAGCAATTTGTTATAAAATTCAGTAGCCATGAAAGTGATTGAATTTTGTGCCAATATAAGGTAAAAAAAAAAAAAAGAACTTTAAGAGAGTATCTGCTTTGTGACCTAGTAGAGACAGCATTAGATGTTGTAGGAAATAGATTAACAATACTATTGAATAAAAGACCCAAATGAATGTTTTGAAAGAAAATCAATGATCTAAAGTTGAATGTTTCAACCAAAGAAAGACAACCAAGAGACTCATACAGGTCACAATGATGTGTCATTCTTGGGAGTCCAGTTGCAAAAGGGATAATATTATGAAAAGTGAATTTAAGCTTATTAAGCATTCTTTCTGTTGGAAAAGAATAAATTATGGAACCGTAGTCCAGAAGTGACCTACGTGCAGACTGGATGGGCCTAGCAATCCTTATCTGCCTGCAATTTCTATGTGTAAGAATTAGCCTGGTTTCAAAAGTTTAATGCTTGTTGAGATGCTATAACATCCCCAAACGTTGATGTAATTTGCCTATTAAGTTGACAGTATGCTGTCCAGATGACAAATGGGCAATCTAAGAGATCAAGCCAAGATATCTGAATTCAGATACCTTGTCAGTCAAGTTGCCAGCTTTATCAGCAAGTGAAAAGTCTATTTCCTGGAAGGGCGGCAATTGCCTTTCTAGAGTTTGAAAAGATCACGAGTTTTGTTTTAAGAGAATCGAGTACTACTAATCGATGTGTATCAAACCAAGTATGCATTGGACCAAAATACTTTTGGAGGTTTTTCTTAAGATCTAAAATATCATTACCAGAACAGAACAAAACGGCATCTTTGGCGTATAAAATTAATTCAGTACTGCTATAGATTTCAGAAAGGAAATTAATAAAAAAGAGGAAATGAAAGGGGACCAAGAATGGACCCCGAGGGACTCCACATCTCATTACACATTAATTTGAAGATAGGCCATTAATAAAGTTTTTTGTTTGTCCTGTCTTGAAAATAGTTTTCAAACCACAACATTTTGTCAGAAAAGGTCCCTCTTTTCTTGGGAGGTACTGACCCGAACTCCATTTAGCCAATATTCTGTCCTAGGATTTCCCTTTCCCAGGTGCATCACCTTACACTGTTTCACGTTAAACCTCAGCCTTTCTAGCCTGAGGAGGTCTTTTTGTAGGTCCCTAATCCCTTCTGTACTGTCTACCCTTCCACCAAGTTTAGTGTCATCTGTGAAGAGGGCAAGCTTGCCCTGTATTCCTTTGCTGATGTCACTAATGAATATGTTAAAGAGGACCGGTTCCAATACCGATCCTTGAGGTACTCTGCTTATAACCTCTCCTTCTCTTGAACTTACCCCATTTATTTATTTATTTACTTACTTATTTATTTATTAGCTTTTGGTAACCGGGTAAGTGTGCTAGGCAACAGACCTGCCTATTTTCAGGCACGACCCGGGAGAGCACAGGACATTGGTTACAATATGCAGAAATGCACAGACATAATATAGGTGTACAGGAGCAAAACAAGATATACATTGGGTAGCACAGTAATAGTTACATAAGGGTACATTTTAGGCATAGATCATAATAAGGATGTAAAATAAAGCAATTAGGGTAACCATAAGACAGCTGAGGACAGTAAAGACATCAAGGTTCATAGCCACCTAGACAAGCATATTGCATGGGAGAACATTAGTGTAGTACTCTGGGTCAGACCCGACAGCCTGCAGTGGGACAAAGCAAATTAAGAGCATTTGCATTGGCCAGAGGCTAGAAGGTGGGTGAACAGCGAGTTTTTGAATTCTCGATGGGAGGCTGAAGTTTTCACCATAAGGGGGAGTGAGTTCCAGAATTTGGGAGCAAATGGGCAAATGCCTGTTCACCCATTTTTGTCTTGCAAGGTCTAGTGGAGAGCATGGGGACAGAGGAAGACCTGAGGCACGGGGTGTGAGGCAGGAGTCAGGAGGTTGGCAAGATAGACAGGGCAGGGAGGTCTAGACAGGGAGTCGATAAAGCAGCCCAGGGAGTAGGCTCGAATATCCTTGGGTGACAGCCAATTTAAGCCAGCATAAAGGAGACAATGATGGTTAAGACGTGGGACAGTTAAGACGAATCTACGGATGTTGTTGTAGACAGTATCTCATTTGTGGAGTGTAGCAGAGATTGCAGCAAAGAGGAGGGGCAGAGCATATTGGAGCAGGGGTAAGAGAATACCTCTCTCAACAGAAAGTCTAGCGGAAGGAGTGAGGGAGTGGCGCACGCGATAAGCTCCGCCAATTTTAGCATTGACGGCACAGCACACCATATTGACATGTTGAGACAGGTCAAGTGTGGGATCCAAAGTGACCCCAAGGTACTTGAAGGACTCAGTGTTTAAGATGATGGAGCCATCAAGGCATTGAATCCGGAGCTTGTTCGCAGGGGCAAACAGTTTCTTAGAGGATCCGAATAGCATAGCACAGGTTTTTTCTAGGTTCAGGACTTGGTGGTTGCTAGAGACCCAGGTCTGCAGGAATTGGAAGTCATTAGTGAGAGTGGAGTTGATGGCAGCAACCAATTTTGACCCAGAATAGAGGACAAGGTCATCTGCGTACATAACAGTGCAGCTGTGTCAGGACATGGTGGGAATATCATTTAGGAAGAGGGAGAAGAGTAGAGGTCCAAGAGTGGATCCCTGGGGAACTCCACGGGAGATGTTTAGGGGGGAGGAAAGGGCCTTGTGAAATGCTACTGCCTGAGTCCGATTGTCAAGATAGCTATGGAACCAGGAGAGGGCTTGGTCAGATGCTCCAATGGATTGGAGTTCTTTAGCATGAGAGGATGGTGTACCATGTCGAAGGCTTTAGACAGGTCGATAAAGACGGCCCCAGTGAGTAGGCCACGGTCCATATTATTTCTGATGTCATTTGTAAGTTGTGTAAGTGCAGAGGTGGTACTGTGACCGGGCCGGAAACCATGTTGGCACGGGGTTTGAAGATTAAACATGTCAAGGTGAGCAGCAAGCTAGCGGTGGACTATTTTTTTTCAAGCAGCTTACTGAGAGTGGGCAGAAGAGATATAGGGCGTAGTTGGACATGAGTTTGACATCGCCTCTTTTGTGTATAGGATGGTTCTGGCAGTTTTCCAGGTGGATGGGACAGTAGACGCATTTAATCGAGAGGTTAAAAAGCCAGGTGATAGGTCTGGTCAGCCAAGGTGCATACTGCTTAAGTATGCAAGGATGGATGCCTCAGGCCCTTGACCCCTCATGCCAGAAGGGAGTTAAGTAGCTTTGGCGTATCAAGGCATATGCGGTTGGAGCCAGAACGAAAGGAGGGGTGGAGGGGCGAGGGAGGAGAAGAGGGACAGTCAGGTTGTGGCTAGTTAGAGTAGCGACTGGTGGAGAAGAAAAAAGGGCATTGAAGGCGTTGGCAATGGTGTCATGGTTGGTGCAGTGAACACCTTGAATGTTCATGTCAGCTGGATTCTGTTGCTTGTCGTTGCCGAGAATGTCCTTAATTTTGGACCAGTACCTGCGTGGATTTGTAGAGGATGTTATTAGTAGGTTCCTATAGTAGGTGCTTTTGGCAATACGAATGTCTTTTGCAGTTGTTACGTAATGCACGATAGTCTTCAAAGTCTGCACAGAGGTGGGAGATCTTCCACCTGGACCAAAGTTTGTCCCTAGATTTGAGAAGTTGAACCAGGGGGCGTGTTAGCCACTTGGTTACTTTCGCTGCCATCCTACGTGTGGTGACCGGGATGTGAAGGTTTTGAAGAGAGAGGAGGACGGAGTTGAAATATTCTGTGGCTGTGTTAATGTCCTCTGGTAGAGAGGGGACCAGTCAACCTGGTTAAGGTCAGTTAAGAAGTCCTCATGACTTAGGCGGAAGAGATTAGGAAAGGTTACAGTTTTAGCAGGGAGGGGAGGAATGACAGTGTTCCAGACACAGTAGATGGGATAGTGGTCACTAATTGTGTCAGGTAGCACACCGGCTGAGGCAACATATTCCATCCTGTTAGTACGTATCCAGTCAAGGAGGGTGGCACAGTTGCCCCCACGTGAGACCCTTGTGGGTTCATGTATGAGCTGGAATAGATTTGCCTTGCTAGCTAAAGAGGATAGGTTAGCTGAGTTTTTCTCGGACCAGTCAAGGTTAAAATCACCAAGGCAGATAATGTCATTCTTGCCTGTAACTGTAGGCAGAAACCCTAGGAGTTCAGTGATGCCTGTGCAATTTTGGGGGATATAAGTACAAAAATATGGAGTTTCTTTACACCCCAAGAAGCAGTAGGGAGTGCAGGATTTCACAGTTTGGTAGGAGGGGGTCCTGCAGAAGGGTAATGTTTAGGTGAGTTTTGAAGTAGAGGGCAAGGCCACCTCCCCTTTTAGTGCCAGGACGGTCGATACGGAGCATGCTGTATCCAGGAAAGTGGCACTGAGAGTCAGGCACTGTGGGCTTAAGCCAGGTTTCTGTGATGGTGAGGACGTCCGGGACGTTAGTATAGATCCAAGCCTGGAGGTCAGGGAGGTTGGCCATAAGGCTCCTAGCATTCAGGTGGGCGAAAGTTAGTCCATCGGTTTTAGGGAGAGTGGTGGCCGGGAGGGGGGCAAGGTTATGACAGGACGCAGAGATGGACCAGGGTTGATTTCAATGTCACCGGATAGTATAAGAGGGTTAGTAACCATAGTGGGGTGATGAGGTACGCCCTGATAGACTTGCAGGGTGGCGGCTTCAGATGAAGGTGAAGGTATCTGACTATTGGGCTAATACGCTTGCTGATGAGAGCAGAGGGGGGTAGAGGTAGAGGTAGTGGAGAGGCAGTAGCAAGCATGTTGGAGTAGTAGAAGTCAAACTGAGTATAAGTATTGGCAGAAGCTGTTGATGTGTTCAAGCAGTAAAGCTCAAAGAGGATAGGAAGGCAAAGTATTCCCATGAGGAGCGCTAGGAGGGGAGGAGGGGACATTTTTGACTAGAGAAAGGAGTGAGGTAGAGAGGAAAGAGACAGCAGAGGGCTCCTTTAATATAAATCACCATGTGAAAACAGCTACTAGAGAGCAGTAAAATGTGACAAGTGAGGTATTGGGAGCAAATTGCTCGAACTTAATCAGGCTTCCTCTAGTGACAAAACAATATAAGGAGCTAATGGAGAAGTTGGGTGGTGTTATAAAAAAAAAAAATCCCGACAGCAGCAAAATTGCTTTTGTTAACCGGGTAAGCACACTAGACAGCCAAGTGCCTATTTTCAGGTGCAACCCGGGAGGGTTACAAGGTAGATGCGTACAAGAACAGTAAAGGAGTCAAATTAAACATACAGAAAATAACAGGGATTAAAATAGGTAGCTAACAGCATTTGAGACAATTTGGCACATGATCAATACAGAATGGTACATACAGGATGGATTAGGAGGCGAACAGCAGAATACATAACAGGTTCAATCGGTGTAAACAGGACTAAAAATAAGTGCCAGCAAGGGGAGGGTGCACTAGGCAGGTAGTCAAGTACTAGTTACTCGACCAATTACATGAGGATAAGTGCAATTAGTGCTGATTGACTACTACTGTCACCTATTCTTGAGCCAATTTCCCAACCACCTGACAATGCTCTTAGCAGTTCCTAGGTCCTCCAACTTCTTTAACAGGTGATCATGTGACACTGAGTCAAATGCCTTGGTGTAGTTGAAGTAGAGGAGGTCCACTAGGTGGGCTTTACCAAGTTCCTTAGTTACCCAATCGAACAATGTAATGAGGTTCGTCTAGCATGACCTTCCTGCCACAGACCCATGCTGTTTGCCATCTTGAAGGCTGTTCTTTTCCAAATATTCCACTAGGGTCCTGTTTGATTAAGATCTTCATTAGTTTTCTCACAATAGATGTGACGCTAACTGGTCAATAATTAAGTGTTTCTTCCCGATTCCCTCCCTTGTGGAGTGGTACCACATCTGCCCTTCTCCAGTCTTCCAGCACTACACCCATCTATATCGATCAGTTAAACAAATATGCTAAGGGGTCAAACAGTTCCTTAGCAAGCTCCCTCAGCACTCTTGCTTTGTCTGTTTTTGAAGTGCACTAATGCCTCCCTGACCCTGTCTGTGCTAATCATTGGTGATTTCATTTGTGGAATCCCCTTATCGCCTGCTTTGAGGCCACTTTCAGGCATTGGTACTGTATTTGGTGAATACCGAGCAGAAGTTTAGGACAGTGGCTTTTTGTCCATCTTCCTCAATTGTCCTGTCACCATCTACCAACCTTACTATCCCCCTTCTTTCTTTTATCCTGAATATAAGGAAAAAAATGTTTATTCCCAGATTTGATCCCTGCAGCAATCCAAAGTTCCGTTGCTGCCTTTGCTTCCTTTACTGCCTTCTTTACCTCCTTATGTTTCAGGGTGTATTCTTCCCCAGTCACTATCTCCCTGACTCCTTTGGTACTTGTGGAAGGCTTCTCTCTTGATCCTAGTTGTTTTTTTGACTTGGGCTGTGAACCAGATGGGTCTCCTGTGTCTGTTCCTTTTTGTCATTGTCCTAATGCATAGTTTTGTAGCTTCCAGGATGGATTGCCTTACTAACCCCCAGATGTCTTCCAGCTCAATCTTTTCTTGGACCTGGGATAGTTTGTCCCAAACTAAATATCTCATCTTTTTAAAGTTAGCTCCTTTAAAATTCAGGACCTTTGCCTAAGATTGAGATTTTACACCCCCCAGGGATAAATCAAACCAGACGAAGTTGTGGTCACTGTTGGCTAGCGGTTCCCCAACCCTGACAGCTCCAACTATGTCTTGAGTTTGTAAGGACTACTTCCAGGATGGTTTCCTGCCTCGTTGGAACGTTTACCAGTTGGGTAAGCAGGCAGTCCTGTAGTGCTTCTAGCATAGTTTGACTTCTCGAGGTTTTTGCTATTGGAATTCCCCAGTCTATGTCTGGCATATTTAGATTGCCAACCACTACAGTTTCCCCCTTTTGTGTCATACTTGTGATTTCTTCCATGAGTTCTCTGTCCTCCTACTCCCTTTGCCCTGAATGTCTGCATATTACTCCGATGTGGCTCTTTTTAACCGATGCCTGATGGAGCTGGCAGTATAGCCTAGAGGTTAGAGTAACGAGCTATAAATGAGCTTGGTACATCCAGCAGATCTGGGTTTGATTCTCACAACCTCCACGTGCATCCTGTGTGACTCTGAGCAAATCACTTAACCACCCAAGTGCTCCTGGGTTGCCCCTGAAAATAGGCACTTGTGCCTAGTGGTCCTTATACCTGGTAACCAAAGAATAAAATGCTGAGCTGAGTTGTACCCACAGGGACTCAGCACCTTCTTTTTTGTTATTGCCCTGTGCTGTGGGCTTTATCCCTTAATGAACATAGTGTGCTACTGCTTCCCCCCCCCCAATCATTTCTGTAGCATGAGTAGCCTAGAACCGAGAGCTCCCAATCATTGTTCTCTGTGGCCCATGTCTCCATGAAGTCAGTGCGGTCCACCCTGGTATCTGCAGTCAGTGCCTACAGATCGCTTATTTTATTTCCCAGGCTCCTGGCATTTAGGCACACTCCCATCCATGACCCAGTAAGAGTACTTTCCTTCCTCCCTTTTTGTCTTATTTGCTGTTCACCAATCAATCAATCATCTTTATTTTACCAGGCGAAACACCATTGAGGAAGACTCATTTACAAGGTCAACCTGGGTAGATCATAGGCACAGCCAGAAATATATATAAATTACAGTGAGGCAACAAACGGAATAATACAGGTAAAAATAAAGTATATAAAATACAGTGCATAACTATCAATACAATAACGCAATTTTACATGGCAATATAAACAATATATACAATACATACACTGCGGTTTTATAGAGATTGGGTAAGGGGAAGGTAGGGGTAATAGAGGGAAGGAGGTGGCCAGGAGGGGCGGTAAGGAGGGGAGGGCAGGGAGTGACTAGAAGGAGAGCTAGGGAAGGGACAGACAAATGAAGCCCAAGGAGTGGCCGTGCTGTGGGGTACTCTGTAAGGATCACAGTAGTAAGCAGCAGCTGTTTAAAACAATCGCAGGATTCCCTTAAAGAGTGTAAGAACAGAGACTTAAAGAAGCCCATATTTACTGGTTTAGCAAGCTTTAAAGTCTTTTGCGTAGTATTCCGTATCACTGGAAGGGCATGGCTTATAGCTGCTGCACCATGCCGCGTCCTGACCTTAAGGACAACCAGAGACATGACGGAAAGACTTCTCAGCGCATAGGAACCAGCGGAGGAGACTGACAGTCAGAAATATATTGTGGAAGTTTGCTGATTATAAACCTATATAGGTCCAGAGGACTGTGTTCCTATGGCGTCTAAATCTGAGAAAATCAGCCAACCATAGCATAAAGTGTGCAGTGGTCAGTAAGATGCGATGCTCCAGTTATACATCTAATAGCCCGATGATACAGTATGTTTAATTTGGACAGGGCAGTGCTTGGATCTTGACCGTAAATGAAATCTGCATAGTCCAAAAGTGGCAGGAAAGTGGTTTGTACCAGTCTGACTTTTGCTTCTTGTGTGAGTATGTTCTTATTCCTGAAAAAGAGGCCAAGCCTCTGTTTTAATTTCTTAGCAAGCTCTTCAACATGATGCGCAAATGAGTTTGTGGTCAGTACACAGACCCAAATACTTGAATTTCGTCACAAATTCAAGGGACTCCCCTAGTAAGGTGGTAACCTGAGGGGACATTACGTACTTTTAGTGCATAGACTGGGGGTGACAATAACGTTGCCTTCGTTTTTTTTTTGTTTTGTTTTTTTTGCATTAAGTATTAACTTTAAATCTAGAAGATTTTTCTGTAAGGTGTTAAAGTCATCTTGAAAATCCGCACATGCTAACTCTGGGGTAGACCTGTCAATGTACAGGACCATGTAATCAGCAAATAGATGGATAGAAGTTGATTTGATCCCTGTATTGATATTATATATAGATGTATGTTATCACGAATAACAAGAGGCCTAGGATGGACCCTTGCATGACACCCCTTAAGGGTTAAAGTGGGGGAAAGGTCCCCACCAGCCTTGACACTTTGATGGCTATCTGTGAGGTAACTTGTAAACCAAGTCACTGCCAAGCAGTCCAGCCCAGTGTTCCTAAGGATAGTGAGTAGCGCACGTGGTAAACTGTGTCAAAAATTTTGCTCAAGTCTAAGAACAAAGGACAGACATGTTTTTTTTCGCATCCAAAGAGGTGTGCCAGTCATTGGAGTCTTTGGCAAGTGCTGAAATAGTGCTATGGCAAGGTCTAAATCCTGACTGCACCGGGTTAAGAAGATTATCGCTCTCAAGGTAGCTCTTGAGCTGTGTGTTGACAGTTTTTTTCAGCAACTTGGGTAATGTAGGGAGCAGGGAAATAGGGTGATAATTATTTAAGTCGCTATGGTCTCCGGACTTGAACAGCGGTATCGCATGTGCCATCTTCCAGATTGAGGGAAAGACGCCTCTGACAGGCTAGAATAGGACACTGCCCCATTTGTTTTGGAGAAAGTGTTTAAATGCAAGGATCTGTCTCGTTCTATCTCTTTTCTTTATGGTTGCGCAACCAAATTTCCCTGTGAGACCTCGGCCTTGATCAACCCGAACAGTCTCGCAATTCTTTGCGCCTCACTGTCTCAGTTTTCTCTTGTCTATTTTTCTTCCTTGCATATCTGTATCACTTAATATAAAAATATGTGCAAATCAATGTATAGAATGAAACTGATAATGGGATCACTTTTGTGTAGAGAATATTTAGTATTACTGGTGAAATGTATATTAATGGTATTTTGGCATGACTTTAAAAAGGTTACTTGAGTGCAAATGTTTGAGCCTTTAGCAGTGGCTATTGGGGCCTCAGGAAGCTCACTGTTCTAGCAGTTCCTGATACTTCCGAGGACAGAACATTCTGCAAAAACAGGATGCTTGCTAAGGATGGAGGTGGAAAAGACTTTCATGAAAGAGCTGAGCTGCAGTGGGTTAGATAGATTTGTTTTTGGAAGAACAAGAGGAAGATTACAAGAAAGATTTTTTTTTTCTCTGTACATAGTTATTTTGAACAAGTTTATTTTATTTCTATATTACTGCTAATATGAATAAAGTTTTGGTGAAGTCTGCAACTGCTCCTGTGTTTCACTATGCTTCCCGACCTGTGCCTCAACGACAATGCCATGTGACAGGGACAAATTAAATAGGTGTGTAATAGGAGGAGATAGGACATAGTAGCCTAATTTTAGCTAATAAGGCTCAATCTGGTCAGCACCTTCCTTGTATCCAAATCCAACAGTAGGTCTTCCACGGTTTTTACTGTCACTGGGTCAAGTGAAAAAAATGCATCGTGTGTGGGCGAAGCTGAATACAGGCCAGCTGGGTCCAGGTTGCACAGCTGTGATAGAAGAATATTGGCTGGGGAGGTATGAAATGTCAGCCCCACTGTGGTGAAGAGATTAAGGAGATCAAGTATCTTATGCTAATATGTGTAGAAAACCCCATGAGATGAGATTTTGAATGGGAGTGAACTAGCCGGGCTGTATCCTTCCAAGATTCTCCAGAATTTAGAGGAGCAGTTGGATGACGCCTCAAGCTCACAGCGAAAGTATCTTGCTTTTTAATTCTGATTAACTTTGTACCAAGGTTTCTTGCTGCTCTGAATGCTGCCCAGTCATACGGATGTTTGATTTTCCGTACCCTTTTCCATAAGACATGTCTATTTAACAAAGCAGCTTTTAATTCTGCTGTGAACCAAGGGCAAGACTTCTTTTTTGTGCAAGTTTTAATTAGCGGAGCATGCCTGTTGATGGTGTCAAGTAAAATGTTATGAAAGCTCTCGTAGGTCTTATCCACCATTGGGGCTAGATAGGAAGTTTAGCCAATTAGAGTGCTGTAAGTCCGAAAGGAAAGCATTTGGGTCAAAGCTCCTACGGTTTCTTTTGTAGACTTATCTAGAGGTAGACGTGGATTTAGGGGTCTGACCTTACGCAGGCGATTATACAGTGATCACTGAGATCATTAAAGAAAACTCCAGAGTGGGTGAAATTATGGGGTTTGTTTACAAGAATTAGATCTAGCAAGGTGCTATGATCAGGGTTCTTTAAATTAGGCTGGGTGGCTTCCATGATAAGTTGAGAGAGCCCGGAGGCATCACGAAGGTCTTTTAAAGGTTTCGAAGTACCAGAAAGCCAGTCATGGTTGAAGTCACCCAGTATAACAATCTCTGAGGGCAGTTGGATTAACAGGTTATGCAAATGATAAATCACCTTGAGCCCAGCAGAAGGAGGCCTATAGCAACCAATAATAGACAGGGATACCGATGGCGAGAGCTGGATCTTTAAGGTAAGTCACTCAAATTCCTTACGAGATGAAGTTGCATCCACCGCAGAGGCAGTGAGTTTATCCCAAGCATAACTAGCTACCCATTCTCTCCCGAGAATCTGTCTGCTCGGAATACATTGTAACCAGGAATGTTAATGGCATAGTCCTGTGTGGATGCTGTCAGCCAGGTTTCCGTCACCACTAAAACATCCGGCGTGGCATGACAGATCCAAGCCTGTATAGCAGCAGATTTCTTTAACAGGCTGCAGGCATTGACGTGCAGGATACTCATTCCTTTTAGATGCAGGAGTTCTGACGGCACAGAGATTGTCTGAAGAGGACCTGGATTAAGTTCAATATTGCCAGCACATATAAGTGGTAACAGGAGGATTTTAATTTTTTTATTTTTTACTGCATTTAACAAGAGCCTAAAAAGGCGTGTATGACTCCTTTTGTGGCAATAGTTATTGGCAGATGAATACTGCATAAAGCAGATGTCGCCAGGACCCAATAGGGAATAAAGTAGCACCCTGGCCATAATAGAATTTGTGACCGTAGGTACACATGCCTGTGTAATTGCAGGGTAGAGGCACACAGATGGGAAGTTAAAGTACCATATGGCTTGAAGGAGATAAATATAGTGGTATATTCCAAGCTGAGCAGAGGGGCATTCTGATAGAACAAAGGACACGGAATGTAGCATTTTACGTAATTGGGAGGGGCCACATAAGACAATGAGGTGATGGGTTCTAGATAGCAGGGGAGCAAGCCTGCTGCATACACTAAAACAAGGAATAGGAACTGTGGGGGTGGGGGTGGATGTCAAGATGAACAACTCTGAGACTTGTAGGAGGGCAGCAGCCAAGGCCAACAGGATGCTGGGATGCATCGCTAGGGGGATCACCTCCAGAAGGAGGGAAGTGATACTTCCTCTGTATAACTGCTTGGTGAGGCCGCACCTTGAGTACTGCGTGCAGTTTTGGAGGCCACATTTAAAGAGGGACATTAACCTCCTGGAGAGGGTCCAGAGGAGGGCAACCAAAATGATTTGGGGCTTGGGGACAGGACCTATGAGAAGAGGCTGAAGAGCTAAATATGTACACATTGGAAGAGAGAAGGGACGGGGGACATGATAGGGTCTTCAGGTACATGAAGAGGGTAAATAGGGGAGGAACAGTCAGGGTGCTTGAAGGAAGGAGGAGGGGCCACTAGAGGGCATGGGTGGAAGCTGGAGGGAAGATTCAGGGAGAAAGGAGGAGGTGCTACTTCACTGAGAGGGTGGTGGAGCCATGGAATGCTGCCTAGGGGGCTGGTGGAGGCAGAGACAGTGGAGGGGTTCAAGAGGGTGGGACAGGTACAGGGGAAGGGTTCTGGAAGCAAAATCCAATGCAGCAAGAATATCCGGAACTGGGAAGGGAGAAGCCAGAGAAGGCAACGGGGGCAGCAAGGTCAGCACCCAGGGTGGGGGCTGACCAAACGAGCAGACATGAAAGACCGTTAGGCCTATTCTGCTGGCATTTTAATATGTTAGTATTTTAAGATGAGCTGGAAGGAAGAATCTAGCAGACCTCAGTAATCAAACAGGGTTCTATGTAACTGATCCTGCAAGAAAAGCTTGCCTGTATGAGAGGAGACTAGGCTGAAATTGCACTATAGTGAGTGACTATGCAGGACTACAAAAGGGGGCTGTGACTGCAGACTACCGAACAGTGCAAAGAGCTTGTACTTCCTGTGTGCATATACCCTAAGCTTACAACATGAAACTGCATCAGTGACCTAAGTGGTGCTGTTTCTGTTTACAGACAACCTGGAGGAGCAGGGTATGGTTACTTGGGGGAGACATTAAAGTGGTATAGCCAATGAGAAAAGGCACCCGCAGTGGAAGGCGAAAAAGGTGCATTTAAAGAGCGCCGGGGGCGAGTGGGAGAAAATACAACTCTGATTGAGTTACTTCAGACGGCTGTAGAGCAGTCAAACAGTTGAAAATGGGTGGTGGGGGGGGGTACTGCAATCAAGAGGCCGCAGCAACCAATTGTGTGCCCAAACCAGGAGAACCAGCCTATGGGATTCCCAAGATGCGGTCCCAAAGATTTTCTGGCAGCTTACCGGGTCGAGGGGCTTCGGCGGTGGGTGGCAGAAGTGGCGGCGCAGCCGGGCAGTCTTCCCTGCTGCAAGCTTGCTGGGTGCAGCAGTTCAGCCCAAGCATGTGGAAGAGAGAGAGAAGGAGGGGGAAATTAGCAGTATAAAAAAAACAGGCACAGTCATTGATCAGGGTGTGGGGAACTGATGCAAAAGACAGACTAGACTTAATGGCAGTGGGTGGGGGCAGACAGCCAGCCGGATAATGAGAAGCCGTTGGTCTGGCAACAGAGGCCCTGAACCCAGAGGCTGCTGTTGAAAAATAATTGGAGGGAAAAAGAGAAGAGGCGAGTGGGGAAGCAGTAGAGGGCAGGATAACTGTTAAATACAGCAAATTCCAATTAACAGTATTCCACACAAGTCCCCCGAATCCAGCCCCACCCCAGATGTTTCAGGCAATCCAGTTAACACAAGTGCAGTTTAAACTAATCCCAAAAAACATTTCCCCAAAATACAACTCCGATTGAGTTACTTCAGGCGGCTGCGGAGCAGTCAGAAACAGTAGAAAACAGAGGGAAAGAGGCTGGCCCAGTGGCATGGAGGGCTGAGGCATCATGCCTTACCTCCTACCATGCTGGCGACCCGTGTTCACCGTGTGAGCGAGTCACCAGGGGTTGGCCGGGGAATGAGAGGATAGCGCGTCCAAGGGACAGCACTCCTCCCCCAGGAAGGGTGGGGACCATGGATCAGCAGTAACCTGACCCTTGGCGGCAGCTGGGGGGGGTGGGTCGGCATGCCGTGTCCCAGACGTTGGGGTAAAAGAGGAGCAGCTGCCTGATGTACAACGTGCAGACGCGTGCGCTGCATGTCTTTGGCAGAATTGCACGCTCCCAACTCCGGCAAGTAAAGTGGAAAAAAGGTCCCTGGCCATGGAGCATGAAGATGGTCGTCCCACAACATAGAAACATACTTAGAAACATAGAATTTGATGGCAGATAAGGACCACTTGGCCCACCTAGTCTGCCCATTTCCCTACCTAATGGATAAGCTGCAGATCCTAGTTAACCAACAGCCTACTTCCCCCTAACCCCCACTAGAATTGCCTTATGTCTGTCCCATGCATTCTTAAATTCCCCCACTGTTTTTGACTCTGCGACCTCCTCATGAAGGCCATTCCATGCATCTACAACCCTCTCTGTAAAGAAATACTTCCTCACATTACCTCTGAGCCGTCCCCTCTATCTTCAAATTGTGCCCCCTTGTTCTTGCACATCTTTTCTGAAAGATGCTACCCTCTTGGACTTTGTTGATTCCTTGAGGTATTTGAAAGTTTCTATCATGTCCCTCCCCCCTCTTTCCTTGAGGCTATACATCTTAAGCTCCTTTTAGTCTTTCTTCATATGTCTTCTGGTGCTGACCCTGCACCATTTTAGTTGCCCTCCTCTGGACAGCCTCCACCCTGTCTATGTCTTTACGGAGATGGGGTCTCCAGAACTGTACACTATACTCCAGATGTGGTCTTACCAACTGTCTGTACAGAGGGCCAACAACTTCCTGTTTTCTACTGGTGATGCCGTTCCCTATACATCCCAGTATCCCCCCAGCCTTCCTTACTGCCTTCTCGCATTGCTGGCCCATCTTTAGGTCATCTGATATGACTACCCCAAGCTCCCTTTCCATTTGTGTTGTTAGTATCTCACTCCCCATTGTGTACTCTTCCCCTGGGTTTTTGTTTCCCAGGTGCATTAGTTTGCACTTCTTTGCGTTGAATCTAAACTGCCATACATTTGACCATTCCTCCAACCTTGCCAAGTCCCTTTTCATCCTTTCCACCCCACCTTGCATATCAACCCTGTTGCAGATCTTTGTGTCATCTGCAAAGAAACATACTTTTCCCTTCCAGTTCCTCTGCAGTGTCACTTATAAAGACATTAAAAAGGACCGGCCCCAGTACTGAACCCTGTGGTACCCCACTAGTAACCCCCCTTTCTTCACTGTGGACTCCATTTTCTATTGCCCTCTGTGTCCTGTTGTCCAGCCAGTGTTTTACCCAGGCCACCACCCTGGGACCCACTTCCAGGCTGGCTAATTTTGTTTATTAATCTTTTGTGCAGGACTGTCAAATGCCTTGCTAAAGTCTAGGTAGGCCATGTCCACAGCCCCTCCCTGGTCTACTACTTTGGTCACCCAATCAAAGAAATCAATTATATTTGTCTGACGTGACCTTCCTGCTGTGAATCCATGCTGCCTTGGGTCCTGTGCCCCACTTGCCTCTAGGTACTCAACAGTTCTTTGATTCAGAAGTGATTCCATCATTTTCCCTACCACTGAAGTCAAACTGACAGGTCTGCAGTTTCCTGCCTCTGTATTGCTCCCACTTTTGTGAAGGGGAATCGCATCCACCCTCTTCTAGTCCTCCGGTACCACACACAGCATCCTCCCATGATTTATTAAAAAGGGTAGTTAATGGTGTTACTAGTTCTTCCCTTAGTTTTTAGAATTCTGGGGTGAATCCCATCAGGCCCCATTGCTTTATCCACTTTCAGTTTTAAGAGTTCTTTGAGAACCCTTTCTTCTGTGAAAGGACTAATATCAACCCCCCCATCCAGAGTGATTCTATTGACTGGATTAGGTATTTCCCCCTGCTTTTCCACTGTGAATACTGAGCGGAAGTATTTGTTCAGTATCCCTGCTTTTTCACTGTCTCTTTCTGCCCAACCACCTTCCTCTTTATTCAGCCTCAGTATCCCTGCCTGTCTTTCTTTGCTCCCTAATGTACCTATAAAAGGTTTCACCCCCCTTCTTAACCGAGTTGGCTGTCTTTTCCTTGGTTTGGGCCTTTGCTATTCTGACTGCCTTCCCTGCTTCCTTCTGCTTTAACTGGTACAGTTCTTTGTCCTGCTCCTTCTGTGTTTCCTTATGCTTCCTGAATGCTATCTTTTTCTCCATTATCTTCCCTGCCACTTCTTTTGAGAACCATAGTGTTTTTTAATTTCGTTTTGATTTATTTGCTTCACACAAAGGCTTGTTGCCTCTGTGATGGCAGTTTTGATGTTTCCCCATTGTTGCTGCACCCCATCTTCTTGTATGTTTGCTAGTGCTTTTCTGAGGCATTCTCCCATTTTGACAAAATCAGTCCTCCTGAAGTCCAGTACCTTCACTTTTGAATGGCTTGACTCTACAGCTAAGTTTATCGTGAAACACACTGTTTGGTGGTCGCTTGTTCCCAGATGGCTACCCACTTCTAGATTGGAGATCCTCTCTCCGTTCCCATTTGAGAGTACTAGGTCTAAGATCGTTCCTTCCCGAGTGTGTTCCAAAACTAGTTGTCTGAGGCATGCCCGCTGTAGGGCATCGAGAATGGCCCTGCTCTTGGATGTGGCAGCAGCAAAGGTGATCCAGTTAACATCTGGCATATTCAGGTCCCACATCAGCAATCTCTTCCCTTTCTCTGCCATCCCAAGGATGCCTTCTGTCATTTCCTTGCCCATTTCCTCCCCCTGAGACTGGGATCTGTATATAACCCCTGTGTGGATTGTGGTGCCATTTCCAGTCTCCAGGGTGACCCACAGTGCCTCCTCTCCTCCGTTTACCCTTTAGTTCTGTTGCTTTGATCCCTTCCCTTTCACAGAGAGCTACTCCTCCTCCTCCTCTTCCCTCCTGTAGATTGCATACCCTGGTATGTCGACATCCCAGCCATGGTTCTCTGTGTACCATGTTTCTGTGACTGCCACGATATCCAGGCATCCCTCTTTCATCAAGGACACCATTTCAGGAAGCTATTTACCTAGACTACAGGCATTGGTACTCATTACCCTCCATTTTTTTATGGCTTTATTTCTTTTTGCCCCATCCCTGTCCTTATTGCTTTTGTCTTTTTCTCCATTTACCCCTGCCCTTTTCCCTATTGACTGCTCTATTTTGGTGTTTATCTCACTAAGTACCCTGATTTTTTTTTTTTTTTTTTTTGTGGGGCCAGGGATTTCCTTCTCCTTTTCACTGCCCCCCGGCTATTTTAAGTCCTTGCCAATGAAGCATTTAAACCTGTCACCTAGGATCCTGGTTCCCCTCCTGGATAGATGCAGACCATTGTGCCTGTATAGGCCTGCATTCCTCCAGGTGTAGCCCCAGTCCCCAGTGAAGCCAAATCCCTGAGCTCTGTACCAGTTTTTCAACCAGTCATTGAATCCCATGCTGCAGAGGACCCCAGCCTCCGCCAGCCCAAGAGGACTCCTCCCCAGCTGGATCTGTTTGCAGTGGGTAGAGTCGCTCCCCACCACCCCTGCCACGAAGGGCAAGTCGTGGGGGCATAGGAGAGGGGTCTGATGTTTGGGTGAGGGCATGGGCGGGGACTGACTGAGGTAGCCGGCTGGGGACCATGGGAGAAAAAAATAACGGGGTGGGAGAGAAAATATGGGGAAAAGCACTCCAATCAAAGGAGGAGCCCAGGCCACAGCAACCAATCTGGCGTCCACACCAGGAGAACCAGTCAATGGGACTCCCAAGATGCAGTTCCGGAGATTTTCTGACAGCTCACCTGGTCGAGGGGCTTTGTCGGCAGGTGGTGGCGCGGCCGGGCAGTCTTCTCTGCCGCAAGCCACTGGGTGCAGCAGTTCAGCCCAAGCAGGGGCTCTCTGTGGAAGAGAGAGAGGGGGAAGTTAGCAGTATAAAAAAACAGGCACAGTCTTTGATCGGGGTTGGGGGACTGAGGCAAAAGACAGATTAAGCTTAATGGCAGTGGTTGGGGGCAGACAGCCAGCCGGATAATGAGAAGCCATTGGTCTGGCGCCAGAGACCCCAAACCCAGAGGCTGCTGTTGAAAAATAATTGGGGGAAGCAGTAGAGGGCAGGATAACTGTTAAATACAGCAAATTCCAATTAACAGTATTCCACACAAGACCCCGAACCCAGCCCTCACCCCAGATAGAAACATAGAATTTGATGGCAGATAAGGACCGCTTGGCCCACCCAGTCTGCCGTTTCCCTACCAAATAGATGAGCTGCAGATCCTAGTTAACCAGCAGCCTACTTCTTCCTACCCTCACCCCCTAGAAGTGCCTTATCACTGTCCCATGCATGCTTGAATTCCACCACTGTTTTTTGACTCCACAGCCTCCTCGGGAAGGCCATTCCATGCATCCACAACCCTCTCTGTGAAAAAATACTTCCTTAAATTACCTCTGAGCTGCCCCCCCATCTTCAAATTGTGCCCCCTTGTTCTTGCATACCTCTTTTTTTTGAAAGATACTACCCTCTTGGACTTTGTTGATTCCCTTGAGGTACTCGAAAATTTCTATCATGTCCCCCCTCTCCCTCCTTTCCTCGAGGCTATACGTATTAAGCTCCTTAAGTCTCTCCTCATATGTCGTCCAGTGCAGACCCTGCACCATTTTAGTTGCCCTCCTCTGGACAGCTTCCATTCTGTCTGTCTTTGCGGAGATTGGGTCTCCAGAACTGCACGCAGTACTCCAGATGGGGTCTCACCAGCTGTCTGTACAGAGGGATAATAACTTCCTGTTTTCTACTGGTGATGCCTCTCCCCTATGCTTCCCAGTATCCCCCCAGCCCTCCTTGCTGCCCTCTCACATTGCTTGCCCACCTTTAGGTCATCTGATATGACTACCCCGGGTCCTTTCCATTTTTGTTGTTGTTAGTATCTCACCCCCCATTGTGTACTCTTCCCCTGGGTTTTTGTTTCCCAGGTGCATTACCTTGCACTTCTTAGCATTGAATCTAAGCTGCCATACATTTGACCATTCCTCTAACCTTGCCAGAGTCCTTCTCATCCTTTCCACCCCACCTTGTGCATCAACTCTGCTGCAGATCTGTGTCATCTGCAAAGGACATACTTTCCTTCCAGTCCCTCTGCAATGTCGCTTATAAAGACATTGAAGAGGACCGGTCCTAATACTGAACCCTGCGGTACTCCACTAGTAACCCCCCTTTCTTCAGAGTGTACTCCATGTACTATTACTCTCTGTGTCCTATTCTCCAGCCAGTTCTTTACCCAGGCTGTCATCTTGGGACCCACTCCCAGGCTGGCTAACTTGTATATTAATCTTTTGTGTGGGACTGTCAAATGCCTTGCTAAGGTCTACGTAGGCCATGTCCACAGCCCCTCCCTGATCTACTACTTTGGTCACCCAGTCAAAGAAATCTATCAGATTTGTCTGGCATGACCTTCCCGCTGTGAATCCATGCTGCCTTGGGTCCTGTGCCCCTCTGGCCTCTAGATACTCGACAGTTCTTTCCTTCAGAAGTGATTCCATCATTTTCCCTACCACTGAGGTTAAACTAACAGGTCTGTAGTTTCCTGCTTCTGCCTTGCTCCCACTTTGTGAAGGGGAATCACATCTGCCCTCCCCAGTCCTCGGGGTACGCCCATCCTCCCATGATTTGTTAAAGAGGTTAGTCAGTGGTGTCACTAGTTCTACCCTTAGTTTTTAGAATTCTGGGATGAATCCCATCAGGCCCCATTGCTTTGTCCACCTTCAGTTTTAAGAGTTCTTTCAGAACCCTTTCTTCTGTAAATGGGCTAGTATCAACTTCTGTATCCAGAGTGTTTCTACTGTTTGTTTTAGGTACCTCCCTCTTCCTTTGTAAATACTGAGCCAAAAGTATTTGTTTAGTATCTCTGCTTTTCACAGTCACCCTCTGCCCACCTCTCCTCCCTGTTATTAAGCCTCACTATCCCTCCCTTGGTCTTCCTTCTCCCTGATGTACCTATAAAGGTTTTATCCCCTTCTTAAATGAGTTGGCTATCTTTTCCTCGGTTTGGGCCTTTGCTGTTTTGACTGCCTTCCCAGCTTCCTTTGCTTTACTGATACAGTTCTCTGTCCTGCTTCTTCTGTGATTCCTTGTACTTCCTGAATGCTTTCTTTCTCTTGAACCCTCACTGCACTTCCTTGGAGAACCATAGTGGTTTTTACATCGCTTCGTTTTATTTGCTTCACACAAAGGCTTGTTACCTCTGTGATGGCAGTTTTTATTATTCCCCATTGTTCTTCCACCCCTCCTTCCTGCCCATTTGCTAGTGCATTCCTTAGGCACTCACCCATTTTGGCAAAGTCAGCCCTCCTGAAGTCCAGTACTTTTGCCTTTGTATGGCTTGACTCTATTGCTGTGTTTTTTGTGAACCATATAGTTCGATGGTCACTAGTTCCCAGATGGCTACCCACTTCTACATCTGTGATCCTCTCTTCATCTCCATTTGAGAGAACCAGGTCTAAGATTGCTCCCTCTCGAGTGGGCTCCAATACTAGTTGTCTAAGGCATGCTCCCTGTAGGGAATCTAGAATAACCCCACTCTTCGAAGTGGCTGCTGCAACTGCACTCCAGTTAACATCTGGCATATTCAGATCACCCATCAGCAATATCTCCCCTTTTTCTGCCATTCTAAGTATACTTTCTGTCATTTCCTTGTCCATTTCCTTCACCTGAGAAGGGGGTCTGTATACAACCCCTGTGCGGATTGTGGTGCCATTGCCGGTCTCCAAATTTATCCACAGTGCTTCTTCTCCTCCCTGTTTTCCCTTTTGTTCTGTTGCTTTGATTCCTTCCCTTATGTAAAGAGCTACTCCTCCTCCTCTTTTACCCTCCCTGTCCCTCCTGTAGATCGTGTATCCTGGTATGTTTATGTCCCAGTCATGGTTTTGTGTGTACCATGTTTCTGTGGCTGCCACGATATCCAGATGTTCCTCCTCCATCAAGGCCACTAATTCAGGAAGCTTGTTACTAAGACTACGGGCATTGGTACTCATTGCACTCCATTTTGATGGCTTTACCTTCTGTTGCAGCATCCCCCACTGACCTTTCTACCTCGGTCTTTTTCTCATTTAGTACCCTGTTTTGTAGGGAGAGGCTGGGATTTTCCTGCTGCTTATCAGTGCCTCCCTTTTTTTTTTTTTTTTTATACTTTGTTTATTTGTTTAACATTTCAGTTTCATGTCACACAGTTCCATTGCAGTACATTGGTTACATGTGAAATGTCTTACTTCTTCCAGCACATTAGTACATTTCATTCTGATTCAATTTAATTCTTTTCATAGGCTTCTAACAAAAACAGATTTAGCCTTCTCTTTTCTTTTTCCTTTTTTACAACTTTATAACATTTCATTAACTCTATTCTTGGGGGATAAATTAACCATTTATTTCAGCTAACATGCAGTTGGGGGAAAGAGAAAAAGTTGATGGGAGGGGGGGTTACTCCACTTCATCCCTATATATATCCCAACGTGTCCATCTATTGGTGTATGACTCTATGTTATTATTGACAGCAAAGGTAATTCTTTCCATTACTTGAATTTGGGAGATTATTTGCAACCAATCCCTTAATTCTGGAGGAGATCGCTGCATCCACTTTTTTGTAATTGCTTTTAATGCAGCAATGTTTAACACAACCCATAGATATCTCCCTCCTTTTTCTTTAATTCCCATGGGACACAATCCTAGCAGAGTATTCTCTGGGCCTATGCCCACCGCTAAACCAAAAAGCCTACTGATAAGGGAAATGACCACTTGCCAATAGGCCTGAAGCAAAGGGCATGTCCAAAAAACATGTGCCATATCCACCTCTATATTGCCACACCCTCTCCAACACTGGGCCTTGGCTTTTATGCCCATCCGCACCTGTCTGCCTGGAGTCAGAAAATATCTTACTTTAATTTTCCATGCAAATTCTTGCCATATAGGTGAAGATGTGGTACGCCAACTACTCCTGAATACCTGACCCCATTGTGTTTGGTTAAATCTTAACCCCAGCTCTTGTTCCCACTTCTTTTGAAGAAAATATGTACCGTGTGTTCTGTCTGCAATGGAGTTCCAGTATAGCATTGTTATAGCTCCCTTACACGTGCTCTGAACTCCAAATCATTTCAAAGGCTCTGGGATAAGGTCTCCGGTCCTCATAGGAGACTCTTTGCATTTTATCATTTATATATTTCTCAATTGATAATAATAAAGAAGGTCTTTACTTGTCCAATTATATAGGGCCTGAGCTCTTCCAAAAGATAAAATTGTTGTTCCTTCAGTAACTGCCACACCACACATGCCCCCTCCTCCTGTCTCTTGTACCAGTTTGAAAACTTTCAGGGGTAAAGTTTTGTCTGCAGTCCACCAAACATATCTCCATATATCTCTAACTGTATACCCTCGCCTTATTCCCTGTAACCACCCAGAAAGAGTCACCTCAACCGTAGTCATAGACTCCTTAATCTCATGTATTCTAAAACCCGGGTCAAAAATCTTGGAACATAATTGTGATCTCCCTACTTGGTCCAGTTCTAATTGTTGCCAGTGGGCCCTGTAATTTTATGGCCCATAGTAATGTTGTTTTCATTTGAACTGCAATCCAGTAATCCACCAGTGATGGACAAGCTCTACCCCTCCTGTTTCGCAAGAACAAAGTTTTCTGGCTATTCTGGAGAGTGTTACCCCATAGGTATGCCATAATCCACCTCTGCCAGTTTTTTATTTCTTTCAGTGGTATTATACATGGTACTGTTTGAAATAAGTATAAAAATCTCGGTAATATATTTGTTTTAATTATTTGTAGTCTTGAATGAAATGGGAAGGGTATACACCTCCATTTCTGGAGATCTTCTCTCACCTGCCTGCATAGTGTGGGGAAATTGTCCCTAAAAAATGTAGCTGGAGATTTGCCCAACATAACTCCCAGGTACCTTATGGTCTCACAATCCCATTTCATAGGATATTTAGATTTGGTTTCCTCTGCTACGGCTGCAGACAACGATAATACCTCGGTCTTAGACCAGTTAATGGTGTAACCAGATATATTGGTGAACCGCCCAGTTTGTTTAAAGACCTGTGGTAGAGATACAGAGGGATTCGTCAGGTATAGCAGAACGTCATCTGCGTATAAAGCTATCTTATGCGTAACATTTCCTATTTCTACCCCTCTATCTCATTGTCCATCCTGATACTCTGGGCTAAGGGCTCTATATATAAGGAGAAAAGTATGGTGAGAGGGGGCACCTTGACGAGTCCCCTTTCTAACTGAAAAGCTCCAGAGATATGGCCATTCGCCCTAATATATGCTGAGGGTTGAGCATATAGTTTAGATAAAAAATTCAAAAAGGGTGCCGGGAATCCAAAGCCGGCCAAGGCACCCCACAAAAAGGACCAAGAGACCTAGTCGAAAGCCTTTTCCGCATCTAAGCTCATCACATAGGCCGGGGTCTTTGACTTATGCAAATGCTCAATTATATCTACAGATCTCCTTATGTTATCTGAGGTTTGCCTCCCTTCACAAAACCTGTTTGATCTAAGTTATTAGTTCTGGCAAAGATTTTCCAGTCTTCTGGCCTTTATCCCCGCTATTATCTTATAGTCCGTGTTTAATATGGAGATTGGCCTGTACGAAGAGCACAGTGTGGGGTCCCTGGCCGGCTTCGGCAACACCGAAATTATGGCCTGAGCCCACAAAGGAGCACTCCCTTCCCCCTCCCTCCACAGTGAGTCATAGGCCTCTTTTAGCAAAGGCACAATTGTCTCTCGGAATGTTCTATAGAACTCGTTTGGAAGACCATCTGTTCCGGGACATTTGCCTGCCTTCAATAGAGATATTTCTGCTTGTATTTCACCCACTGAAAAAGAAGAAATCAGTTTTTTTTTTTTTGTTGTTGAACCGTTATTTTAGGCAGCCGAAGAGGGGACAAATATTTCTCTATGACTTCAGGGGATGGATTCGCTTTTTTAGCATATAATGTTTGATAAAAGACTTTAAGGCGCCTGCTATGCCTTCCACATTATGCTTCCAAGTCTTATCCCTTGAATCCCATATTTTGGTATGCACGCTTTGGCTTTCCACTTTGAAGCCTACTCGACAAAATTTTAGTGCCTCGGCCTCCCTCATAAAACCTTTGCCTTAAATATATCATTTTTGTTCCACCTGATAGTCAAGCATTTCTATAAGCTCCCTCTTCAGCTTCCCCAATAACTTCCCCCTCTCTGTGTTTAATTGTTGCTGCTGTTGGAGTTCCAGTGAAGCTATTTGATGTTGCAGATTGACCTTCTTTGCCTCTCTCAACTTTTTGTTTCTGGAGGAGATCTCTATAAGTTTGCCCCTAACTAGAGCCTTTACCGTATCCCACAATATATCTGGCAATGTGCCTGGGCCTTTATTTTCTTTAACCGTTTGTTCTATTACCTTCTCTATCGTCTCTCTGACCTCCTGACTATGCAGCAGAGAGAGGTTCAGTCTCCAGCATGTATTATGTTTAAAGGGGCCTAGTCTGAGTTTCGATATATTGGGTGATCTGATTGTGTTATATCTCCAATCTAAGATTCAGTACACAAAGATATTGAGTCTTTAACATTAAAAAGTAGTCCAACCTCGAGTACGCTTGGTGTGCTGCAGAAAAGAAGGTATATTGTCTATTATTTTATGCGCCTGCCTCCATACATCAGTTAGTCCTAACTCGCCATTAACTTCATTACCTTATTTGCTATCCCTTTCTCCTGTCTAATCACCCCACCAGATGTATCTTTATGGACATTAAGACGAAGATTTAGGTCCCCTCCTATAACTAGATGACCCTCCGCCCACTCTGATACTTTCAGCAAGAACTCTCTATAAAACGAGAAGTCTGATCCCGAAGGGGCATACACTGAAACCAGGGAAATTACAATTCCATTATATTTCCCCTTTAACCCCACAAAACAACCCTCTTTATCTTTGAAAGTATCCTGCATTTCAAAGGGGCATTTATTAGGTACCAAAATAGCAGTGCCTCTACGCCTGCCTTTCTTGTACGATGTATATTGGACTAGCTGAAAGCCAAATTGCTTAAGCTTCTCATGCTCTACCTGGTTTAAATGTGTCTCTTGTAGCATTATAAATGAAGCTTGTGACTTGCATAAAAGGCCATCACTCTGCTTCTCTTAATCGGGTGCGTTAGGCCATTTACATTAACAGACAGTACCGTTGTTTCAGAATTATCCATTCTCCCAAGTTATTAGCTTATAGTTTACATATATCTCCACATAATACCTCTTCCCCCGTTCCATCCCCCCATCCCTCCCCAGCCCAACCACATGAAATCCCCCACAAACGCTTAAACTTCTAAATTGCAACCAACAAAACCACATCCCTAGATGTGGAGATAACTATAACAAGTTTAAATTTGTTTCAAATTTGTACTTCCACAGGTGGAAACCCCTTAACACCAGCAGGGGTTTCTAATGCCAGTAACCTCTCACCACTGGTACGAGGAATACGTCTTACCACCACAAGTGTGGTATTCCTCGCGAGCCTGGTAGATTGAATTACCGGGCTCCAATATATTTTAAGTTGTGACGTCACTCAGCCGTTAATCGCCCCTTAAAACGTTATATGAGCCAATTAACCCCTTCAGAAGACTAAATGATTTGCTTCTTTAACCCTGGCCTGTTCGAACCCGCTATATAAACACCCTTTCTGTATTAATTTGTTGATTTGTTAAATAGGACCCATAGCTCAACCCAGTCCATCGACTTGAATCGTTTTCAAATATTTACTCCTGGCATTCTAAAGCTGGGTAAGTAAAGCCAGGATGAAGTCAATTAGTCAATGAGCACCATGCTTAACTGCATCACTCAGCCAGTCCAAATTCACCTCCGGTGTACTTTTTTCCCCTTTGTTATAAGTTGCCATGTATAACGCTGGCTTAACATGCGCATAGTGCTTTAATTTTTTGAAATACTTGCATTCCATCTTCGATTTTTGCAACTTCACTCAGTCCTGCGAGTCTTTTTGTAAGCCATCACGACTTTCCTGAAGCCTCTGCAGTAGTTTCTTCATCACGAGGAGCAGCGCAAGTGATGTCATCTCTTTGCTGCTGCCTCTCTTTCTCTTGCCCAATGACGTTGTCCATTCAAGGGACCCTTCTGAGGCATCCTGGGAGGATGAGTTTTTATTCCTAGCTGCTGCGGTTCCATTAGGCCCTCTTCTATAAGTGCAGCTCTGGCTTCTTGGTGAGTTATAAATTTTAACACCTTCCGCCAAAATACCCTCAGCCTTGCAGGAAAAGGAGTATGAAAGCGATATCCCTTGGTTTTAAGAGTTTAATTATTTCATGTATTGTAAACGTTGTCTCTGAATTTCTTGTGGGTAGTCATGGTCAAAATAAAGTCTCTGGTTTAGGTATGTAACCTCCTTCAGTCTCCAGGCCCTTGTTAAGATGTCTTCCTTTATTTTGTAGCTGTTAAACTTAATTATTACCGAGCGTGGTCAAGCGTTTTCCTCAGTGGGTTTTGGCTGGAGAGCTCTATGCGCCCTCTCGATATTTAACTGATACCCAGCAGGCAGTTGTAGAACATTCATCAGGAGGTCAGAGATAAATTCATGCATGAACCCCGTTTCCAAGCCTTCGGGTAAACCGTACAATCTAATATATTCTCTACGCGAGCGACTTTCAAGATCTATGCATTTCTCTTGTAATTTTTCTGTTTGAATGATTAGGCCTGCAAAATCTTTCCATTCTGAAATATACCGCTTCAGTCTGTGCAATCCGTTTTTCCGCTCCCTCCATACGCTGCTCAAGACCTGTAAGTTTTTGATTCAGGTTTCTAAATTCCAGCTTCGTTTCCGCCCTCATCTCTTTTAATTCCCTGAAAAGTTGCTCAAAGCAAGAGTGAGATAATTGCTCTGTCTCCTCTTCAGTGTCGGCCATGCTGGATATGGAAGGGCTACGGCTCGATCTTCTAGAGGAAGAGTACAATCCTTTCTCATCCTGTGAGTTTGGCTTCAGTTTCACCCTATCTTTGTTTGGCTTGTCCTTAGCACGATTTGTATTCGCCACTTCTCCCGTTTTGTATTTATTTTAGCGGGTATTTTGTCTTTCTGAGTATATGGGGGTGAGGAGCTCGCTTCACTTGCTCCCGCTAGGCTCCGTGACGTCACCGGAAGTCAGTGCCTCCCCCCTTGACTAGTTTAAAAGCTTGCCAATGAAGCATTTAAACCGATTGCTCAAAAGACTTGTTCCCTTCCTGGACAGATGCAGACCATCCTGCCAGTATAGGCTGGTGTCCCTCCAGGTGGAACCCCAGTCCCCAATGAAGCCAAACCCCTGTGCTCCACACCATTTTTTCAACCATTCAGTAAACTGCATGGTGCAAGTACCCTTGCCTCACTCATGCCATTGACAGGCAGCACCTCTGAGAAGGATATTGTGTGTGCTACTTGTCTTAGGCCCCTCCCCAGTTCTACAAAGTCCTTCTGCAGTGCTCTAATCTCATGTTGAGCCAAGTCATTTGTCCCTAGGTGGACAATGACGTCCAGCTCAGACTCCCGTGCAGCGGTTCTCGTGATCCTGAGGATGCGCTTCCTGTCCCTCCAAGCCATGGCACCAGGCAGGCACCTTACTTCAGTTTTTCCTGCTCCCTCCAGTTCTATCCCCCTAATAATTGACCTAATAATTGATGTTTCAGGCAACCCAGTTAACCCAAATGCAGTTTAACTAATTCCTAAAAAATTTTTCCGTAAAATACAACTCTGATTGAGTTACTTCAGGTGGCTGCGGAGTAGTCAGAAACAGTAGAAAATAGGGGGGAGGGGAGGGGGGAGGCACTCCAGTCAAAAGAGGAGCTTGGCCCACAGCAACCAATTGGGCGTCCGCACTGGGAGAACCAGCCAATGGGACTCCCAAGATGCGGTCCCAGAGATTTTCTAGCAGCTCACCTGGTCGAGGGTCTTCGGCAGTGGGTGGCAGAAGTGGTGGCGTGGCCAGGCAGTGTTCCCTGCTGCAAGCCACTGGGTGCAGCAATTCAGCCCAAGTAGGGGCTCTCTGTGGAAAAGAGGGAGGGGGAGGGAGGGGGAAATTAGCAGTATAAAAAAAAAAAAAAACAGGCACAGGCGGGGGCTGAGACAAGACAGATTAAGCTTAATGGCAGTGGGTGGGGGCAGACACCCAGCTGGGTAATGGGAAGCCGCTGGTCTGACGCCAGAGGCCCCGAACCCAGAAGCCGCTGTTGAAAATAATTAGAGGAAGAAGAAGAGGCAAGTGGGGAAGTAGTAAAGAGTAGGATTTTTTAATTGAAATGTTTCACCAGGAAGGCACACTGAACAACAAGTTGCTCATGTCCCGGTGTGACCTGGGGGGTAGGGGAACATGGGGATTCAGTACAGAGAATTGGTACAAAAAATCCAAATATACAAGTAAGTGCATACAGCAATGATGCATGTGGATAAAGTAAACAATGACCAAATGGAAGTTAACTGTTTAACTAAAATAAGGGGATTGACTACTTAGTTACAGAATACAACAATTGATGCAAGCTGCTATGAAGCACGTTAACCAGTGAAGTGTAAACAATGACTGACAGGAGACAAATAATTGAACTAAGACAGTGACCAGAATGGGGGCCTGGAGGTAAGGGATCCGCTGGTGGGGAGCGACCATGCCACGGTCTGGTTCTGCCTGAACCTAGGAGGGATAGAAGGCTGCACAAAGACGGAGGTAACGGACTTCAGGGGGGCGGATTTCAAGGAAATGGGAAGGATCCTTGAGGAGCATTTGGATGAGATTGGGCCAGATATGGATGCTGACAGTAGGTGGGAAATCATCAGGAGGGGGGTGCAGGATGATACCAGCACCTATGCAAGAGAGAGATGCAAATGCAGTGGGACCCGAAAACCCTGCTGGTGGACCCAGGAGGTGGTGAGGGAAAAGAAGGTGGCCTATAGGCATTTCAAGTGCTCAAGGGGTGAAGGGGATCAAGGGGAGTACGAGCTGATGGCCAGAATGGTCACTAGGGTGATGAGGGCGGCTAAGGCAAGGAAGGAGCAGAACCTGGCCAGGGAAATTAGGAGAGGAAACAAGGGGTTCTTTAGATACATTGGGGGGAAAACGAAGGGTGAAGGGGCAGATTAGCAGGATTAAAACAAGGGAGGGATGGGCACAAGACCCGGGGGAGCAGGCTGAGATACTAAATGAGTACTTTGCCTCAGTTTTCACCAAGGAAATGGGGGCTGCATCTTGCATGGGAGGAGACAGGAAACGGGGGGCTACCAACCGGGCGGATCTGGGGAGGGGGCCATCACTAGCAGGAAGGGGGAAGAGGTAGCGTAGGTGGAAATCACGGCAGAGAGAGTGAGGGAAGCCCTCGGGTCCCTTAAGATGGAGAAAGCACCAGGGCCTGATAAATTACATCCCAGAGTGCTGAGGGAACTGGCGGATATCCTGGCGGAGCTTTTCAGCATCTCTCTGAGGACAGGGTGGGTGACCCAGGACTGAAAGGTGGAGCATATAATGCCTATCCACAAGGGTGGATCAAGGGAGGTGGCAGGGAACTGCAGGCACGTCAGCCTGACATCGGTGGTGGGCAAGGTGATGGAGGGCATTGTCAAGGAGAGGCTAGGGGGGATCTCGAAAAGTCGGAGTGCCTGGACGATAGACAGCATGGCTTTGTCCTGGGGAAATCTGGGTTGGACGAACCTTGTGGAGTTCTATGATTGGGTGACGAGTGCCGTGGACATGGGTAGGCCAGTGGACATCCTCTTTCTTGACTTCTGCAAGGCATTTGACTCTGTTACTCATGGGGGCCTGTTGGATAAGCTGAGGGAAATGGAGGTGGGGAACCAGATGATCAGATGGATAGGGAATTGGCTCCAGGACCGGACCCAGAGGGTCGTGGTTGGCGGGATAGTGTCATCCCCAAGGAGGGTCATTAGTGGGGTCCCTCAGGGATTGGTCCTTGGGCCCCGTCCTGTTCAACGCCTACATCTCTGACATAAGGAAGGGTATCAGGAGTGAGATGAGTTTCTTTGCGGATGACTCAAAGCTGGAGGTGGTGCTGGATAGGGTGGAGGGGAGGGTGGCCCTTCAGGGGGGACCTGGAGGCTCTGGAAAGGTGGTCTAGAAAGTGGAAACTGAGGTTCTGTGCAGGGAACTGCAAGGTACTGCACGTGGGAGCCAGAAACCCAGGGCAAGTGTACACCCGGGGAAGGGGGGGGATGCTACAAGTCTCTGACTGAGAGGGACCTGGTGCTGGTGGTGGATGTCAAGATGAACAACTCAGAGACTTGTTGGAGGGCAGCAGCCAAGGCCAACAGGATACTGGGATGCATCGCTAGGGGGATCACCTCCAGAAGGAAGGAAGTGATACTCCCTCTGTATAACTGCTTGGTGAGTCCACACCTCGAGTACTGCGTGCAGTTTTGGAGGCCACACTTAGAGGGACACTGAACTCCTGGAGAGGGTCCAGAGGAAGGCAACCAGAATGATCTGGGGCTTGGGGGACAGGACCTATGGGGAGAGGCTCAAAGAGCTAAATTTGTACACATTGAAAGAGAAGGGACCGGGGGACATGATGGAGGTCTTCAGGTACATGAAGGGGGTAAATGGGGAGGCGGAGTTAGGGTGCTCCAAGGAAGGAGGGGAGCAACTAGAGGGCATGGGTTGAAGCTGGGGGGGGGAGATTCAGGGGAGAAAGGAGGAGGTGCTACTTCACTGAGAGGGTGGTGGAGCCATGGAATGCACTGTCCGGGGGGGCTGGTGGAGGCAAAGACAGTTACCAGGGGAAGGGTTCTGGAAGCAAAGTCCAGTGCAGCAAGAATATCCGGGACTGGAAAGAGAGAAGCCCAAGAGGGTGAGGGGGCAGCAACATCGGCTCCCAAGGTGTGGGCTGATCAAACCAGCAGACACAAAAGCAATAGGCCTATTCTGCTGGTATGTTAGTAAGCTAGTGAGAAGAGTGCAGTCAGTTCAAATTATTATGTTACAACAAAAGTCCAATTAAAGTAGAAGTGCTATTGGGAGTTTGGGACTGACAGTGATTGATGAGTAGTGGTAGAGCGGGGGAGGGAGTGGGAGGGAAGGAAGAGAGAGAGGTGTGCCATGGATCTGGCCCCTCCAGGATGCTGAGAACTCTGCCAGGGGATGAACCAGGCAATGGTAAATGAGGGGATGTAGGAAAAAAGGAAGCAGGAGCAATGGGGAGGAAAAAAGAAAGGGTTGGTAGGGAGAAATAGGAAGGAGGTGGAGGTGACATGGTTTGAGTGACAGGAGAGGTGGGTGAAATAAAACAGGAGCAGAATTATTGGGGGAAGGTTAAGGTGGATTATAGCAGGAGCAGCTAGAAGAGGTGTAGTTGTGTAGGGGCAGATCGAGGGAGGCGGCAGAAGAGGAGAGGCGTATTTGTGGGGGGAGGGAGTTCCAGGCTTTAGGGAATCGATAGGAGAAGGCAAACTGTCCAATGAGTGTGGAGCGACGAGGGACCACCAGAGTTAGAGTATCAGAATATCTGAGGCATTGGGGAGGTGTGGGTGGGGTTGAGAGAGAGGAGGTGAGGTAGGGAATTCCTCCAACCAGAATTTGGAGGTGAGTTTGGCGCAATCTGAGAGGCACCTGTTATTTAGTGGGGGAAAGGACAGGTCATGATAGAGCTCACAGTGATGTGTCCGGGGAGGGGGATGTCGAGAGCGAAGTGACAAGAGTTAAAGAGGGTGTCCAATCTAACCAGGGTGGACTTGGGAGCAGCACCATAAACTACGTCACAGTAGTCAAAGATGCGGAGGATCATCTTCTGAACAAGTTTATGCCTGGCTGCAGGAGGGATGCTACTACGGTTATAAGGCACCAAGCTTGGGGTGCAGATTTTTCAGGATGGCATCAACATGTCCAGAGAAGTTGAGGTGTTGGTCCAACCAGACCCCAAGGTATCTGAAGGTTGTGGTGTCCTCTAAGATTGTCCCGTCCAGGGTGTGGAAGGAGGGCAGGCCGGGGAGCCTTGAGAGTCTCTGCCTGGTGCCAGAGATCATAGAGACTGTCTTTTTGGCGTTAAGGAACAGCTGATGGGACTCAAACCAGAGCTGAACCTGTTGGAAGTCATGCTGTAGAGTGGTTTCAACATCAGCTGGGGATTTGCCGGAGGTGTATAAGACAGTGTCATCGGCGTACATGTGGATGGAAGAAGAGGGGGAGCAAACTGAAGGAAGGTCATTTAGGAAAATGGAGACAAGAAATAGGGCCAAGCCCTGAGGGACTGCAGTGGTGATAGGGAGGGGAGGAGAAATGGAATCTTGGACCTTGACAGATTGGATTCTGCCTGTGAGATAGGACCGAAACCAAGTTGTTGATTGTGTGGACAGGCCAGCTGTTGCAAGGGAGTCAAGGAGGTTGACATGTGAGACAGTGTCGAAAGCCTTGGCTAAGTCAACAAAGGTGGCTGAGGTGAATCCATTGTCCATCCTGGTAAGGATGGATTCGGTGAGCCTGAGGGAGGTGGTAGTGGAGTGTTTTTTCCTAAAGCCAGATTGGAACAGGGTAAAGAAGGAGGAGTACGTTAGAAAGGAGGTAAGCTGGGAGAGGACCAAATGTTCTTGGGGTTTTGCAAGTGTCTGGAGGAGTGAGATAGGGCGAAAATTACCTGGAGAAATAGGGTCGCCACTCTTGGGGAGGACCACTGCATGTTTCCTCCATGATGAGGGGACAATTGAGGACAAAAAGGAAGGTTGCGGATTAGTGAGAGAGGAAAGGCTATGGCTGGGCCTGAGAGGTATAAGAGCTTTGGATCGATATTGTCTGGTGAGGAGCCTTTAGAAGGGCTGAGTGAGAGCAGGGCAGCTAGTGTTTCATCAGGGGAGACTGTTGTGAAGGAGATGGGGAGGGGTGAGGGTATGAATGCCTAAGGAGGGGGGTGTGAGCAGAGGGGAGGGACTTCAGGAGGGCCAAGGCACAGAAGGTGTAATAGGAGTCAAATTCTCTAGCCACTAGGCAAGGGTCCGTGACAAGGGAGTTGTTTATATTTAATATGTTGGGGGGGGGGGGTGGTTATGGATGAGAGGGAGGGTAGACGAGTGTTTGGACCACTTTCCAGAATTTGGATGGGGTGTTGATACTCGGACTTGACTCGTCTTGTTGCTTTAGTACACGAGTTTCTTAGCTTACGGTACATCGTGTAATCTGAGGGGAGGCCTTATGTTTCTTCCAGTCTTTGTCACGCAAACTGAGGCAGGCCAGTAATTCTGGAGTGAACCAGGGAAGGTGGTTGCTGCAGACTGTAGTACGTTTGAAAGGGATATGTGTAGCAGGGATTGTAGGAAGGAAGTTGCAACATTTTATGTGGGGATTTGGATCTGTGGACCTTCCTTACCAGAAAGATGGGGTGATTGTCTCGGAGGGCATCAGGGAGGATACTGGATTTAATAACTCTGTGAGGGTGGGAAGTGAGTGCCCAGTCTAACAGGGAGTGGTTGTGTGTTTTGTGGTTTAGGCAATTGGGTTCATGGGTGAGTTGTACAAGATTTAGGGCTATAATGTCACTGTGAGTCTTGGATGTGGAGGAGGACAACCAGTTTAAATTGAAGTCACCCAATAAGAATAGCTCACCTGTGTGAGAGAGGGAAGTTAAGGATGAAATCGGTTCAGATGCGACTGAGGGTTGGGTGCCCAGTTGGCAGTAGATACCTGCAAAAAATATAGGGATGGTGAAAGGGAGGGCAATTCTGATGGTGGTGGCTTCATAAGTACCGGGGAGGGAGACAGCAAAAATGGTGTAGACAAGGTGTAGGCGGCTACACCCCTCCCCTGTTGGTCCTTTCCTGCCTAGAGATGAGTAGCAGGGGATGAAAATTGAGTGGTCGGGGATCTGGTCAGTGAGTCGGGTTTCTGTTATGATGAGAGTATCGGGTGAGAATGAAATAACCATTGTTTGCAGGAGGTCAATCTTAGATATTAGACTGCAGATATTCAGATGTATGATTTTAAGTCCATTTGGGAGGTCAGGGTGGGTATTGTAGATTGGGTCATGAGTAGTGAAGTAGGAGAGGATGAGTTTGGGGGCAGTTGGGCCAAGTTTGGGGTGAATGTTACCTGATGAGAGTAGGAATAGGGCAATAATGAGGAAGTGGAACTTAGGACATTTTGTTGCGGTGAGAGGATTTAGGGGATTCGGGGGGAGGGAGGGTTAGGTGTGAAGGAGATTAGAAGGTAAAGGAAAGCAAAGTGGTTTGGTATTGAGAGGATAGAGGCCGTCGGTTGGTGAGGAAAGTAAGACCAGAGTTCACGGGGGTTGTTGGGGTTATAGCTAGAACAGGGGTATGGGATGAGATGGGAGAGAAGGGGAGGGGAGGGGTGAAGGGCGAAGCTTGATTTTTAGGTTGGGGGGGTGAGATACTGGAGTGGAGGAGATGATGATGATGACGACGAGGAGGAGGAGGAGGAGGAGCAGCATAGAGGATAGGTGAGTAGGCATATTGAGAGAATTGGTAGGGGACCGTACATTGAATGCTGGATTCCCGATGGAATGCGCAGGCGGGCATCAGCAAGCGCCGCACCGCCAGGCAGGGAGGAGCACCCAGTCAGGGGGGTCCTGATAACTATGAAGAGGAAAGAGACACGAATTTAGTTAGACTGACTGGAAGGGAAGGGCAGGGTAGCTAGCGACAAAAGACAGCTGTGTAGCAAGGAGCCGTGGAGGACGAGGACAATTTAGTGATGGAGCAGTTCACCTTAATCAGGAGGCAGGAGTAAAAAGCAAAGAGAAGGGAGGATTTGTATTGCCAGGGGCTTCACCCTCACCAAGCTAGAGGGAAGGGGAGTTGCAAAGGTCAGAGGGCTACAAATACCGAGTCTGGGGCAGGAGGAGTATCATTCACAGAGAGATGGGGAAAGGAATAGAGGAAAAAAATTTAAGTTCAGCTGTACTCTGCTGAAATTAAGGGGGAAATAATTAGTTCTTACAAAATAGCACTTCAGTTGCAGGCTTTAAAGTTCAGTACAATTTAGCTAAACAATGACTTTACTTTGTTTCTGGCTAGCAGGTTTAGACCTTAATTAGGAGAAGGCTGTAAAACAATTTCCTTTAAACAGGCATAAATAAGCAATGCCTTTCCTTCACAGTTCCTAGCTAGCAGGTTTAGACCTTAATGAAGAGAAGGCTGTAAAACACTTTCGTTTAAGCAGGCATTAACAGTAAGTCAGTTTAGGAAGCAGTCTGTGCACAGTATACCTATGGCAGGCAGAGTTTAACTGGTGAGAAAAGGAGAGTTTGAGGAAAAGAGCCCAAATTCCTCGATTAAAATGTGGGAGGCACCAGCTAGTTAGCCGAGGCAGCATTGACTTTTGGCAGAGCTTGAGCTGGAAGCTGCAGTATTCATGTTCCACCAATCAGCAGGACAGAAATTAATTAAAGGGATCCAGTAGAAGTGCAGACAGAGCAGTAGCGCCGAAGATTCAAGACTTTCTCTCAGGAGACCATACCTTGAATGCTGGATTCCTGGTGGAGTGCGGTGGCGGCAGGTATCAGCAAGTGCCGGACTGCCAAGCAGGGAGGAGCACCCGGTCAGAGGGGTCCTGATGACTTGAATATTGGATTCCTGGTGGAGTGCGGCAGCGGGTATCACCAAGTGCCGCACAGCCAGGCAGAGAGGAGCACCCGGATAACAGTTAAATACAGCAAATTACAGTTAACAGTATTCCACACAAGTCCCCAGATCCACCCCAGATGTTTCAGGCAACCCAGTTAACACAAATGCAGTTTAAATTAATTCCAAAAACCATTTCCCCAAAATACAACTTGGATTGAGTTACTTCAGCTGGCTGCAGAGCAGTCAAACAAATACAGAGGGAAAAGGCGCTCCACTCAAATAAGGAGCTCACAGCAACCAATCGTGCACCAGCACCGGGAGAACCAGCTAATGGGACCCCCAAGATGTGATCACGGAGATTTTCCGGCAGCTCACATGGTCAAGGGGCTGCGGCGGCAGGTGGCAGAAATGGTGGCTCCAGTTGTCTTCTCCTCCCCCCAAATGACCCCTCCTATTCCTTTTTCATTTTATGTGTTTGTTCCTAACCCCTGTTTGTGGGGGAGTGCCAGCTAAGTTCCCATCTTTTTTTATTTCTTTTTTTTAGTCTTTGGTAACCGGATAAGGCCCACTAGGCACAAGTGCCTGTCTTCAGGGGCAACCTGGGAGCACTGGACGGTTAAGTGACTTGCTCAGTCACACAGTATGCAAGTGGAAGTTGTGAGAATCAAACCTAGGTCCAGTCTTCTGGATGTACCAAGCTCATTACTCTAACCTCCAGGCTATACTGCCAGCCCTTTTATGTTGTTTCTAATTGGTTCCCTAGCGTCATACTCCCCCACAGCTAGTTTAACACCCAATATAGACATCAAACTTCTGCCCAAGTGCACTCACCCCTTCTTTTGTTGGGTGCAGTCCATCAAATCTGAAAAACTTTATCTCCCAGAGGTCCCCCCAGGCCCCAACAAAATGATACCATTTTTCTTGACGCAATTTTTTTTAACCATTAGTAAAATTCTTGAATCTGTCTTTCTAATTTTGCCATTGGTCCCAAAGGTGGAAACCACTTTCAAAACTAGTTCCAGTCATAAAGTCCCCCCTACAGGCACTGATATGGTGGAAGGAGGAAAGGAACCTCGAAGAGGGGGTTCCCGTCCTCCAGCAATCACCAACAGTCATACTCACAACAGATGCCTCCCTCTTGGGCTGGGGCGCCCATCTGGAGGGCCTCACTAATAAGTGGCACATGGAGTACACAGAAGACTCAGAAACACACTAATCTCCTGGACTTCAGGACAGTGTATCTGGCAATGCAGGTGTTTTCCTCCCACATCAGAGGTCAGTCTGTCCAGGTCAGGACAGACAGTACCACAGCTACTGTATGTATTACACGAACAGACAGGGAGGAATGAGATCTTCAGAGCTGTGCACAGAGGCAATGAAGATCTGGATCTTGGCATGCTCCCTGGCGGTCCAGCTTCTAACAGTATACCTGTCAGGGAAGGACAGTGTGCTAGCAGATTCCCTGAGCAGGATCAGTCAGGGAAATCACGTTTGCACACTGAACCAGCAAGTTGCTGGTGACAGTGTTCAGAAGATGGGGTACACCACAGATGGATCTGTTTGCATCTTGGGAAAACGGGTTCCCACTGTTTTATCACGGACCCCCATCAGTGGGTACAGTCCCAAAGGATGCTGTGGTCCTCAGCTGGTCAGGGAAGTTTCTGTATGCCTTCCTACTGCTGCGGAGTGTACTCCTAAAACTGAGAGGGGAGTCAGCAACTATGATTCTCATAACTCCAGATTGGGCCAAGTAGATTTGGTACTCCCTGCCCCTGTCCCTCTCCAGCAAACATCCTATCAACCTGCCCCTGAAATGCAGCTTGTTGACATTGCCTCAGGACAGGATAACATTCCCAGATCTGAGAACTCTGAATCTCAGAGCATGGTACTTGAAGAGCTAGAGTTACCTGGATTAAATCTTTCTGAAAAGCTGTAGAGGTGCTTAAGGTGTCCTAGGAAACCAGCAACAAGGAAAACCTACACCTCAGAATGGAAAAGATTTTCCCTTTGGTGTTCTTTTAGACAGCTCAGCCCACTGCGGGTGAGTCTAGCTTCAAACCTGGACTACCTAGTCCACCTACAATCCCTGGGTCTCGGGCCCTCAGTCCTTGAAGGTTCATTTGGCAGCAGTGTCAGTGTACGCTTCAGCTGGCAAGAACAGGTCGGTTGGCTCGCAGCCTACTTTCAAAAAGTTTTTCAAAGGCCTTAATCACCTGTAACTTCTGTTAAGGTATCCTTTCCTTCTATGGCACCTGAATCTGTGTATTGTCCAGCTGACGGAGGCTCCTTTCGAGCCAGTGTGTGCAGCTGCTACCTTGTAGTATGTCACCTGGAAAGCAGTTGTCCTGGTGGCACTGACATCTGCCAGAAGGGTGAGCAAGGTGCAAGCCCTCTGCACAGATCCTAACTATATCATATTTCAGAGGGACAAGGTAGTCCAAAGAACTAACAGAAAATTTCTCCCTAAAGTGATGTCTGAAGTTCCTCTGAAACGGTCAGTTACACTTCCAGTTTTCCTTACCGCAAAATCCAGCTTAGGAGAACAAAAGCTCTGCACTCTGGATGGAGCTCTGAGCTACTACTTGGACCAGACAAAGTTTGTAAGGTCCACTAATACTCTGTTTGTCACCTGCGGTGAAGTGCAAAAGGTAAACCAGCATCCAAGAGAACAATATCTTGTTGGATAGTTTCCTGCATACATTTCTGTTATGGGAATCCAGGGCAGTCTGTGTCTCTTCACAGATGACACAAATCTATGTAGGAGGGTGGATAGCGATGAGGGAATAAGATATATGCAGAGGGACCTACATCAACTAGAGGGGTGGTCAAAGGATCAGCCTATGAGATGGATGCAGGTGGTGGCCTGCAGCCAGGGACTAAATATAATCCTAGTAAAACTTAAACTGCATGTGACTGTATTGTGTAATATGGAAACTTGTGCCGGCCCAGTGGCGCTGAGGGTTGAGGCGCTGGACGCCACACCTCTCTCCACGCTGGCGATCCGGGTTCGGGAACGAGCCAGGGCTGTCGGGGGTCGGCAGGGGAGGTGAAGGATCGAGCGTTCGCAGGACTGCTCTCCTTCTCCGGGGAGGGGGGTGGACTGCTGCCGGTGCTCGGGCGGCCTCTGGCGACGGCTGGGGATCACTGAGCATGGGTAGGATGTATAGGGCTCGTACTGTGGCAGGATGCTAGGATCAGGGAGCGTGCGGACGCATGCACGCTCAGGTCCTTGGGCGTCATTGCTCGCCATAGACGATGGGAAGGGAGAACAAAGAAAATGCGGCACCCAGACGCCGCGGCTTGATGGCCTCCCTCATAAGAAGACCGGGTTGGCTCAGTGGACACGCTGCATTGGATCCTGTTCAGGGGGTTGAGCTCAGGGGAGAAGCCCTCCACCCTGCCGTGAGGGGCAAGCCGCGGGACCCACAAGGAGCCCCGGATTCCTGGAGATGGTGGCCAGAGACCTGAAGGAGATGCCAGAAGTGGTAAAGTAGGCAGTGTGGTGGCTCAAGGAGGAAAAATAGACAGCAAAAAAATATGGAAACTTGTACACTGGGTGACTGACAGGCTGCAACGTAATTGTTCATAGGGAGGATTTTCTCTCTTTATTTATTTATTTATTTTCATCTAGTTTTTCCTCCGGGTGCACAGCAGGTGGCTGCTCAGCCCTGTCCCCCTCCTTCGGCAACTGCCTTCCAGGTCCATCAAGCCCCATATTCCCCCCCCCCCCCCGTGGTGGGGGCCGGAAGGGAGGGCTGTCTTCTCGGAGACCCACGCCCTGATTTGTAGGTTCAGAACCAGTGACAGCACGGGATGGGGGCAAGCAAGGCTTCATATAGCCTGCAACTGCCATTTTCCAGTTTTCTCCCCACTGTCCCTGCCACAGTGTAAGCACGTGTACATGGAGGCATACACGTTACAACTGCAGTCCCTCCCTTCATGCCACTTGAGCTGCCAACACTACCTCCAGGCGTCCAACCGGGAGCAGCCAAGTGTTGAGTCAACAAGATCCCCCCTGAAAGGAGAGCTGTCCTCCGGACGCTGAATCCTCTCCTTTCCCGGCTGACTTCCGGTGACTTGAGCTCCTTCCCGAGCCTGGGTTGCTGCATGGTGAGAGGTAAGGCACATAGTGCTTCAGCCCGCTGCGCCACGGGATCACCTAATTTTGTTTTTAAGTGATTGTTGTTGACGTGCTGTTCGGTAAGTGGGGAACGGGGAGAATCATCTTAAAAACCGAAAACATCAGTATTGAGTTGGGGGGGTGGCCATGGTGACATTCGCCCTGAGGATGATGGGGATGGCTGGTTATGTCTGAGGGTGGCGGGCTTGCTGTCGCGTATACCTGGTCTCCTGCTCCGGGGGGGGGGGGGTTGTAGCAAGCAGTGATTTCTGGGTTGAGATCCTTACTGGCTTGCATTCAGTGTGTGGTGGTGTTTTTTTTTTTGGGAGGGGTACAGAGGTTCACTTATAAATATAGTTATTTGTCATCTACTTCATGTTAGTGAAATAAGGGATGGTGCAGGATGTTGAGAATGTTGATGTTGAGAAGATGGTAGGGACAGGAAACCCAGGCTCGGTAGAACAGGAGCTGTTCATTTCCACCTGCTGACGTGGGGAGCCAGTGAGTAGTTGGCAGTAGTGCAGTGGTGAGACAAATATGACTCAAAACAGCAGTTGTGGCCTGAGGTGGGGGAAGGGGGAAGTGTCTAAAATCTTGTCGGGGCACCTTAAGCAGATACTCCCTTAATTGTACACGCAGATCAAACAAGGTTTGTTTCTAGGGTGGCTATCCTGTCACAACATGCGTAGGTTACTCAGTGTTATTCACACTGGGGTTCTTGGAGTCTAGGTACAGCACTTGTGCTGTCGATGGACGCTGATAATGCATTTGATCATACTGAGTGGGAGTGTTCTGTTCAAAGTGGTGGCGAAATTCGGCTTGGAGAGAAATAGAATGTTGTTGAAACTTCAATATGCCGAGCTGAAAGCCTGGATCTTTGTTTATGGAGGACTTTCGGATGAATTCCAGCTCCACAGAGGAATGAGGCAGTGGTACCCCGTCTCCCCACTACTTTTCACCTTGGCGATTTAGCCACTGACAATTTAAAATTAGAGACAATGGTGAGATACTGGGAACACAAAGCCACCAGGGAAAGCAACATCAAATCATATTGTATTGAGACGATCTGCCACGGTATATCACAAACTCACAGCATACAGTGCCCAGGCTGTTTTATTTTTTATTTTATTTTATTTATTCAGTCTTGGATCACAACTACCTTTGAGCGCCAGGCAGCTCATTTACAAAGTCTCCACATCAGTAAGGGAGGGGTTACAATTGGACAGATGAAGTGCAAACATATTATATTACAACATATATATATATATATATATATATATATATATATATATATATATATAATCAAAATTTGTAATATACAGGGACTGAATAAGTTAGGAATTATATAGGAGTGGAAGAGAATTGGAAAGAGGGGAAACGGGAGTAGTGTTTTATTTGGCTAGAAAGGGAAAGTAGCAGCCAGGGGCTTTGTCAGTGTTGTTAAAGAGGGAAGGTGGAAGAAGGGGTTTGTGGAAAGGGCAGGGCTGAAGCAAAGTGGCAACTGCAAGTCCATATAAGCGCAGAGAGGAGTGGTCAGGGGTAGAGGGGACAAGGGAGAGGTGGGAGGAAAAAGGCTGTTGCAAATGATTGAGCAATTTACCCAGTTTCTCAGGGTATTCCCTGAATTTACATAAATCAGAAATGATGAGCTGAGGCACAGATCCCAACTGAATACTATGGGCGAAGTTGGACCTTAAAATAGTTGGGCAGGCCATTATTTACCTGGGAGTGAAGGTGGGCAGAAACACAGGGGGCTGTATGCTGTCAGTTATAAACCCTTATTTAATGCAGTTTTGGCAGAACTGGACAGGTGGGGAGGGCGTTATCCGTTTCTTGGTTGGGTCATATTAACCTGTTGACGATGAATGCCCTGCCAGGAATCCTGTATGTTCTGCAGATGCTACCAGTGGGTCCCACCAAATCAGATCTTTAAAGATTGGAAAAAGGGATCTCTGCATTCAGTGGCTCAAAAGTGGAATGGATTGAGAAGGGCTGGGCTTCTCAGACCAGCAGGGGTATTGGTTTGCTACACAGCACAGATACATCCACAACTTGGTCAACACGAGACAGGAGGCAACTTGGGTAATCCTGGTAGGCTCTCTGTGTATCTGGGCCCTGATGGTAAACTGGCCTACAGTGTGACAGGTGGGCATAATATGTTAGTTACGTGTACCCTGGAGGCTTGGGTGGAGCTGCGCATAGGTGGAAAGTGACAATGGATAACACAACACTGGTGCCAGTTGTGGGGAACCCAGACTTCTTGCCTGGCTTAGTAGACAAAGGGCTTAGGGAGTGGGAGTAACAGGGTATAAGGTGCATGAGGGACCTATTTAGCAATGAGGGTCTCTGCACATTTGCAGATGTCTGGGAGAAACTACATTTATCAGCCATACCTCATTACAGATACTTGCAGGCGATGGCCTGCAGTAGGCTCCTTGATAGGGATCCCTTGGAAGAGTCTCCACTTACTGTGTTGAGCAAACATCTTGGGAACCCATGCCTCACCTCAAGGATTTATTGCAAAAGTGGCTAAGCAGGACAGGGGTAAACTGCCACACCTCTCCGAAGGTAGAGCATATAGGAAAGAGAAATGGGATTCTCTATAACAGATGAGAATTGGGACAAAGTGCTGAGAATACATATGGGACTTCTTATATGCAGCAAGCCTAAGGAATCACAATATAAGTTTATCCATAGATTATACTGCCCTCCAAGTATTGTACATAAATTTAATCCCACAATCTGCCCCATTTGTGGGAGATGCAGTACAGCATTAGATACATATTCACTGTTCTTGCAAGTGCACAGTGCTGAAACCGTATTGGGGGGGCTGTAGCACGAGAACTCCCTACAGTTCTAGGGAGACTGGTGCCATGAACCCCTCTGTCACTTCTGTTTGGAATGGAAGACTTGGGGGAGGAGGGATGGGTGCCACACACCCAATGGATCTGGGTGTTTCTAGCCTTAGCAAGGCAGTGTATTCGGAAAACGTGGGTGTGTCGGCGCAGAGGCAGTGCGTCCGTCTGCGGCGCCCCGATGACCTGGGTTCGGGAACAGACTTGGAACATCAGAAGGCCGGCCAGGGGAGAGAAGGATCAAGTGTCCTGGGACTGCTATCCTTCTCCGGGGGAGGGTAGTCTCGGCAGTTATGGACCCCCAGCTAAGGCTGGGGGGATCCAGTCTACTGGCACCATACTAGTGGGTGGGGGCAGGGCAGACGAGGCCATCATTGCATCTCTTCCTCCCATACAGCACACACAAATACAGCCCAGAGCATGAAGCCCCGCTCTGCCAACTATATCCTCTGTGTGGGGTTCTGCTTCCCTGGCCCCACCCTGGGGGGTAAGCCAGGGCATGTTACCGGTGACCTTGGGAAGGGGGTGTCCACCCGGCAGCTATGCCTGGGGGGGTAAGCCTGGGCATAGGGAGGCAGCAAGCAGAAAGCTGAGATCCTTGCAGGGGATCGGGAGCCAAATTGAAAAAAAAGAAAAGAAAGAAAATGTGGCTGTGCTGCGTGATGCCATCGCTTGGACAATGGCTGACATTAGCTTTACAGGTGCTAGCATTAAAAAGGACCATCTTATGTCCTGAAAGGGAGAGAGGAGCTGTTTATAAGGAGCTGGGACGCATTTATTAGCTCTTTGCCAGCAACCGTGGCACTGATTCTACAGGAAGGGATGATATAAAAATTGAAACCAAGATAACCCCCGGTAAGGTGAATGAAATAACTAGGCAACACCAACTGTTGGAAATATACTTTTTTATCGCAGAGAGAGACTGATGATGCAGTTTGTTCATTTTATTTTTTTTTTAATACTCTTTGGTTGTTAACATTCAAGTTATTTACTACTGCAGTGGACTGACTACACAGGGTCACTAATGAGCTTTCTTAACTAAGGAGATGTACAGTTTTTAATATCTTGGCATTGTGATGCCATATCTAATTTTTATTACCCAGTGTGTTCCAAGTTTGACATCCTATGTAGTGTTATGATTGTCTTGTATTATACATTGAAACCAGTGTTCAGTTTCCATATTGCACTTTGCTTGTACAACAAATTGTACAACAGATTTTGCACTTTATCCTGTTCCACGATTGTAACCAGTCATGTCTCCTTGCTGCTAATTTTGTTTGCACTTTATCTGCATCATGTATAGTACTTTATTATCACACTGTTTTGCTCCTGTAACCCTTTCCTCAGGTTGCAACTAGAAACGAGCCTTGGCACAGTGTGCCTTTCCTGGTTACCAGTTTTCAAATAAAAAATATGAGAAACTTCAATACAAATATTACACACAGAATGAGAGGGTGAGCATGACCACACAGGAGAGTTGGAATTTCATTCTAAGATTCTCTAATTAGTATAAAACTCTAAGCTCCAGGGCAGCTTATTCCAGGAGAATGATTGCAGTTGTTAAGCACATTGAGGGATCTCTTTGGAAGAAATATTACTACAGTGAGTCATTTTTTTTCTGCCACACTGCAACATCCCTGTCTGACATCTGGAGTGCAAAGCTCCCATGCTGTCTTACAGAATGGATGGGGAGCAGTTTGGGACATCTGTAACAGTCATTGAAGAGCACTGGTAATTTCTCTTTTCTCACCTACCCACCCTCCGCGCCCCCACACACACACACACACCTCCTCCTCCACAGTCCTGGCTATTGCTTCCTCCTGCTTCCCTCTCTTAAATCTCTTGCTGGTCAAGCTGCTTTTTCATTCCGTTTTCCTAAACTTTGGAACTTTCTCCCCCTTCCCATTCGCTTTGCTTCCTTCAAACACTCACTAGCCTCACAACTCTGCACCCACACCATCCCCTCCTGTGGCTGTCCCTAGTTACCAGGCTCATTTGTTTCACTCGACTCCTTCCACTTCACTGCCCCTCACTTCTCCTGTCCTCCTCACTCTCTATCCTCATCCCCCTTTTTCTTCACTTTTCTGTCTCCCTCTCTCCCCCTTCATTCCCCCTTATTCCCCCTCCTCCTCCCTCTTCTGCCCCTTCTCTCCTCCCTCCCCATGTCTCCCCTCCCTTACCTGCCCCCAATCCCCCCTCCGCCCCTGACTAAATCCTTATCAGTTGTCCTGCATTGGGCCTCTACTTTAACTACCCATGAGGACTCAGCTGCACTATTACCTTGTATCTCACCTGTATCACTGTAAATGCTGTAAATAACTGTTTATCATAAATAGCGAAACTACTGTTCACTGTATTGTGCTGTGTATATTCACTGTTGTTCTTGTACTGTATCAATCAGGGTCTGCAACAGAAGCCATTCGAAGAGAGACTAAAGGAGCTTAATATGTATACTCTTGAGGAAAGGAGGGGGAGACATGATAGAAACTTTCAAGTACCTCAAAGGAATCAGCAAAGTCCAAGAGCATGGCATCTTTCAGAAAAAGAGATGTGCAAGAACAAGGGGACACAATTTGAAGATAGAGGGGGATGGCTCAGGGGCAAAGTGAGGAAGTATTTTTTCACAGAGAGGGTGGTGGACACATGGAACGGCCTTCCTGAGGAGGTCGTGGGGTCAAAAACAGTGTGGGAATTCAAGAATACATTGGACAGACATAAGGCGATTCTGGTGTGGGGTAGGAAGAAGTAGGCTGTTGGTTAACTAGGATCTGCAGCTTATCCAATGGGTAGAGGAAATGGGCAGACTTAGGTGGGCCAAGCGGTCCTTATCTGCCATCAATGTCTGTTTCTTCCTCTTCCCCTCAGGATGCATCTGGAAACGAGCTAATTCAAAGCTCAGTATGTCTTTCCTAGTGAAACGCTTGAATAAATACATTTCTAATCTTTCCATATGGGACCTCCACGGGCAGTTGTGTTATCTATGTTAGGGCTCATCTGTGGGCCTTCAGAATCCACAGCCCTCAAATGAGAGAGAATTTCTAAATCTGACCATTTTAACAGGGCTCTAATGTTTGTGCTTGGTATAAAGTGGTAGAAATGCAGTGCCAGACCCATTAAAAGACGAGAGGAAGAGTTTATTGTCTGATTCTAACAATTTTGGGGGGTGCAGTGTTTCTGCTAAAGCACTTGCACATGGGGTGCCCTGATCTTTTCACGGCACTCCCATGTTTCCCCCTTCATGTTTCAAGCAGAACCCATGGTCTCCATTATTGTTACAACTGCAGTGCTTGGGATACCACAGTGAGGAAAAACAAAGAAAATGGGAATGGAAAAGAAGGAAAGTACAAAGACTCTGTAAAAGGACAGGACTTCTCGTGCCTGTGATGTGTAACAAATGCCTCCATCATTTTAGTTTTTTTTTCTGGGGGAAACACTGGAATTGCAATTGTTCTAGATAAAGCTGAGGTGTTAAAATGAGCAAAGTTGCGAAGCAGAGTGATGGCAGCTTGTGGTAGACCACGGTTTTATTCTCAGTCCTGACTTCTCTGCTCCAGGTTAGCAGGGTATTTAGGATGCAGTGTGGGCCAGTCCGGTGGCGCTGAGGTGCTGGACGTCACACCTCACAGGATGCCGGTGTCCCGGGTTCGGGAGTGAACTCTGGCTGTTGGGGGTCGGCAGGGGAGAGGGAGTATTGAGCGTCCTGCAACAGCTCTCCTCCCTCTGGGTTGGGTAAGGGGTCTACGTCGCTCTGCAGCAGCAACTGGCGGAAGTCGGGGAGCACTGGAAGTAGCAGCATACAGCTGAGGGTGGGGGGGGCACTGCATGCTGGCCTGCGTGGAGGAGAGCGTGTCACTGACCAGACCAGGTCCAGGGGTGCAGGTGCCGGCAGCTGGACAACAGTCATCCTGCTCTGTAGAAGTAGGAGAGAGAGAAAGAATGTTGTGTTTCAAAAAAAAATAGAATGCAGTGTGGAAGCATCTTGACATGATCTGGGTGGTGGGAGACAATGTAACATTAGCTGTCCTTCTGCCTACAGGAATGACATCACAGGTGGCTCCCAATTACGGGGGGCCTAAAATGACAAAAAATACCTGACTGACTCGCATGTCTTATGACAGATGCTCATGCGACCACCTTCAGGTTTATGAGCACCCCTTGGGAGCCTCATCCCAACCTTTGATAAACTGGATCTGCTTCCCAACAGGCTGGGAGGAGCCGCTTGAGTGGCCCACAGGAGACATTTGATTCTCAATAGCCAGAAGGGCTCTGGTGGGGGGGACAGTGTAGGTTGTATGTCATTCTATATAATAATTGGTTTATTGAAACTTTTGGTTATTAAGCCATCGTATTAGGTCGGGTGCCCTCAGAGGTCAGTAACCGTGCTAGAGAGGGAGACTAGGAGTGTTTTCTGGGTGATTATTCAATTATGACTCTGTGCACATGGTAGAGAGATTTCAAAAACTAAACATGTTGCAATATTTCCTATTTCCAGTGCTGGAGAAAGTGTTACTCCGGAGTGGGTGCTGATGGAACTACAGGGTGAGATAGAGTCTCGAGACGACAAAGCACTAGCTGGAAGCCTCATGGGAGATCTTCATTACACTAAAGAGGTAGGATTGGGGGGGGTTAGAAGTTAGTTTTACCCCTAATTTATTAATTTCCCAGCTGGGGTTCAGCTGCTTACCTTTGACTCATCAGCATGACTTCCATACTCCTAGTAAAGAGTGGTAAACCTGGAGTCCCCAGTTTTTGAATCTGGCAAATGCCAGTTACTCCCGGGCTACCTTATCACATAGGCTATAGCCTCCCAGTACACTCTCTCTCTCTCTCTCTAATCTGCATCTGTGTCCTTTGGCAATCTTTCTGCATTAAAAATGTCACCAGCTTTCTGTTCCCTTCCTCTCCTGGATTGTGCAGTGCTTGAGATACAGTTTGTGTGAAAGTCCCTATATAAAACTAAATTCCTTTACCTTACTTTGTGTAATGCTGTTCCAGCTTTTGCTTTCCAGGATCTGACAAGTGAGAGTGGACAACTGGTGCAGATAGGTGGCACTGAAGCTTGGATGCTTTAGCAGATGCTGTGGCCCCATATTTGTGTGTTTACCCCGTAGACATTCTACCTTCTACTTTTACCTGCTGCTATGTGTTCTGTCCCTACATCGTGTGATCCCCACCCACGGTGTTTCATGCCTCTCCTGATCCAGACATAGGAGACACTCGACCTCCAGTTTTATTTATTTATTTATTTATTTAGACAGCAGTTTGGAAAACCTTTGAGCCATAGGCTCATTTACAAAGGTACCTTGTCACAGTAAGACAAACGAAAATACACAGTATAACACTATAACACAGTATCAGTAACTTAAGACATAGATACAAACAAGCTGGTACAGATAGGATTGATGCAAACAATACCAGTGTTATGTTGTCCTTAGCAGCTTAGTAGTAAGCTTTGTCATAAGTATTGAGTACGGCTTTGACTAGTGGCAATTACAGCTTCGAGTGTTAACAAGGTGGTTCCGTAAGGACGTTTTGAAGCACGATATAGTTGGAGCTTCGGAGATGGAGGGGGGCAGTGTGCTGAACCAGGAGGGGGCCCTAAACTGAAGGCTCTCTGGCCGTGAGAGGTTCTAGCTCTAGGGATAACAAGAGAGGTTTTCCCAGAGGTCCAAATACGAACTAGTGGACAGAGAGGATGGTGGTGTCAATCCTGGTGGGGATAGCCCAAGGAGGGTCTTTTTGTAAGGGTACAGGTCAGATATTTGGGCGCTCGTCAAGATCAAGTACCTGAGTGTGGCACAGGCGTACAGTAAACAGGTGTGTGTTAGCCTAGGTGCCCCAGTAATTAACCTGCAGGCCTTATTCAGAGAAAAGTGCATTTTATGGAGTGCGGTCTGATCAGCAGCACCTATACACCAGCAGTCCATAGTCCACTAGGGACAGCATGGAGGAGGTGACTGTGAGTCAAGAGTCCCGGGAGGCAGTGTTATACCGATGTAAGATGCCCAATCGGATTGATGGCAGTGGCTAGCAGCTATGTGTCCATGGAAGGAGAGGGAGGGGTCAAAATGGATCCCTAGGTATTTATAGGGAGCAAACTTGTTTGAGTGGGAAAGAGGACCCAGAGTGAATGAGGAGTTTGAAGTTGCAGGACTTGTTTTGAGGATGAGTGAAGAACATTTTTTTTTTTAAGCTTTATCACCAATCTATGTTCCTTGAACCAGCCTTCGGCTTTGGCGAAGGACTTCTGCAGCAAGTCCTGGAGGGCAATAGGGTTACGACTTGAGGCAAAGATGACTGCATCATCAGCGTACAATAGAATGTTCCCCGAGCAAGAGCTTGGAAGGGTGTTAAGGTAAAGGGAGAATAGTAAGGGGCCCAGAATGTTGCTTACTGTGCATCTGTGAAGTGTAGTGCTACTTTTGTAGTAAAGATATAACCTCTGTGGTAGGAAAAGTGATGGAATCACTTCTGAAGGAAAGAATTGTTGAGTACCTAGAGGCCAGTGGGACACAGGACCCAAGCCAGCATGGGTTCACAACGGGAAGGTCATGTCAGACGAATCTAATTGATTTCTTTGACTGGGTGACCAAAGTAGTAGACCAGGGAGGGGCTGTGGACATGGCCTACCTAGACTTTAACAAGGCATTTAACACAGTCCCACACAAAAGATTAGTAGTCAAATTAACCAGCCTAGGTGGGTCCCAGGGTGGTAACCTGGGTAAAACATTGGCTGAACAACAGGACACAGAAGGTAATTGTACATGGAGTCCACTCTAAGAAAGAGGGGTTACTAGTGGGGTACCGTGAGGGTTCAGTACTGGGTCCAGTCCTTTTAATGTCTTTATAAGTGACATTGCAGAGGGACTGGAAGGAAAAGTATGCCTCTTTGCAGATGACACAAAGATCTGCGACAGGGTTGATACACAAGGAGGCGTGGAAAGGATGAGAAGGGCCTTGGCAAGGTTGGAGGAATGGTCAGAAGTATGGCAGCTTGGATTCAATGCAAAGAAGTGCAAAAGTAATGCACCTGGGAAACAAAAACCCAGGGGAAGATTACACAATGAGAGGGGAGGTAGTAACAACAACAAAAATGGAAAGGGACCTGGGGGTAATCATATCAGATGACCTTAAGGTTAGCAAGCAATGTGAGAAGGCGGTAGGAAGGGCTGGGGGGATACTGGGATGTATAGGGAGAGGCATCACCAGCAGAAAACAGGAAATTATCCCCCTGTACAGACAGTTGGTGAGACCCCATCTGGAGTACTGTGTCCAGTTCTGGAGACCCCATCTCCACAAGGACATAGACAGGATGGAGGCAGTTCAGAGGAGGGCAACTAAAATGGTGCAGGGTCTGCAAGAGAAGCCATATGAGGAGAGGCTAAAGGAGCTTAATATGTATAGCCTCGAGGAAAGGAGGGAGAGGGGGGGGACATGATAGAAATGTTTAAGTACCTCAGTGGAATCAACAAAGTCCAAGAGGGTAGCATCTTTCAGAAAAAGAGATGTGCAAGAACAAGGGAACACAATTTGAAGATAGAGGGGGGACGGCTCAGGGGCAATGTGAGGAAGTATTTTTTCACAGAGAGGGTGGTGGACGCATGGAACAGCCTTCCCGAGGAGGTTGTGGGGTCTAAAACTGTGGGAGAATTCAAGAATGCATGGAACAGACATAAGGCAATTTTTGTGGGGGGTAGGAAGAAAGAGGCTGTTTGTTAAATAGGATCTGCAGCTTATCCTCTAGGTAGGGAAATGGGCAGACTAGGTGGGCCAAACGGTCCTTATCTGCCATCAAAGTCTATGTTTTTATATAGAGAATAATGTATGGGAAGGGATGTATTTGTTTTTTTGCAAACCCAATGTGTGTGATTTCATGGGTGTGGTTTAAAAAAAAAAAAAAAAATTCACTGAACAACTCTCCCCTTATTTTCTTTTTTGTAATTACTGGTCTGTGACAACACAGGTGAAAATGCTGAACATTTTTACTTTCACTGAATTAATTGACTTTTATTAAGAGTAGATTGAGATGGCAAATATTAAGGGACTCAGAAAAATGAAAGCTTATTAAAGTAAATCTAAATTGTAAAACACTTACTTGTTCGAGGATAATGTTGGTTGATTAGCTGGAAATTGTGAAACAATATGTTTAAGATGTTTTAATGCAAAAAAATGTAATTATCCAGGAGCAAATACACCTGTGTATTATTGCTCATGTATTATTAGCTGTGCATCGTTGCTTGTGTTATAATACATGAGTGATAATACACATATGCAGAGTTCCCCATTCATTACAAATGAGAGGCGGGCCGCCACGCTATCTTAAATGGCCGCCTCTCATTTTAAAGTGCCGCCACTGTTTAAAGACTCGTACTCACGCTGGAGACCATGCGTGAGTACGAGAACCCCATCATGAACATCTGCATCGCTGCGACCATGCGCGAGTACGAGAACCCTGCATTGCACACCTAGAGTGGACTGGCATTCGGTGCTGGCAGTGACGCCGTGACGCTGGGAGGACACTGGGTGCTGGCAGTGACGCTGTGACGCTGGGAGGACACTGGGTGCTGGTAGTGACGTAGTGACGCGGGAGGACACATGAGTTCGGGTGCTGGCAGCGACGCTCAGGTTGCTCCAGTTCGGTGCTTCCGAATCCAGGATCATGTGATGACTGCTCCGATGGTCACCAGGTCGCCGGGAGGAAAGGTGCCAAATCTGCAGGGGTGACAGCTGACTTGCCCTATCAGAGGCTATTTTACTTGGTAAGTCCCAGTTAAGTACAGACTGTCACTTTGGAGCTTCACATTTGGCTTCAGCCTTGCGTGGACAGTGGATCTCTGCAGTTTGTGTTCAGCATTGGTTCATTTGGTTATGCTTTACCAAGCAGCTTGTCAGACAGTAGTTTGTAGCACATTTTCAGCCTGATTGTTTTCAGCCTGATTGCATTTTTAATAGATGCAGTGCACTAGCATTAGTGGAGTGGGGTCGTGGGGGGGGGCGGAGGGAGAGAGTGGTCTCACAGAGACTAGTTCTAGGCAGCTCACTCCATAGTCTGATTTTCTTGCTGCTTTGAAAAAAAATATAAAATAAAAAAATAAAAATTAAAAATATAAAAAAAAAAATAGTGTGTGAGAAAAAAAAAATCTGGTCTCCTTAACTGTGCCACCAGGGGGTCTGTCCCACTAGTCAGGTTGTGCAGTCTTGCTCCGTCAGTGGTCACGTGTTCTGAATCCTAATTCAGGGAATAAAAAAAATATTTGTGTGAGAAAAAATATTTGGGGCTCAACCAGCATTACGTTCTCGTTCTGTATTGACAAATAAACACACGACAACAATTAGGAAAAAAAGCTTTATTGTAATTTGTACACAATGCAGAAACTAACTAACTTTGGTTTCAAATTAACTCAAAACGGAAACATCCTGATCAAGATGACAATTGTGAGTCGATGATTGGGACAGTGCCAGTTGGTCCAGTTGATATCGATGTCATTGTCCAAAACCTCCCTACACTTCCTCCTGTAATACAGAAAAACACTCTAGCAAAGAGCAACAGGATTTTATACTGGCTGGCTTAACAAATACTGTTGGTTACAGTACAAAGAAAATGATGGCATGTTTTGTGCATTTTGCATAAAACATAAACAGATGCCCAAATCAGGAACAGTTTGGGTACTCGGTGGGTGCAAGACATTCAGAGAAGATGCTATAAAAAGGCATCAGAACAGTTCAGTTCACGTTGTTGCTGCTGAACTGGAAGCTAACTGCAGAATTTCAGCTTCAAAAGGTGGAATAGAGCAGGCAATGCAGCAGGACATGACCCTGGAACAAGAAGCTTTTGTGGCATCCCTTCTCTGCATGTACTGGCTAATAAAAAATGAGCTGCCTCACACAACGAAATATGGCTCACTGTTGGATCTCGCCAAATCATTGGGATGCAAATACCTAGACAATATACATATTGCTGATGCTGTTAAATATCGTTCTGATCGAACTGTCAGAGAAATGGTTCTCTCTCTGGGTGAGGTGGTCAGGAGATCAGTTCTTGCAGATTTGAAGGCTGCCAAATTTTTTTCATATTTAGTGGACGAAACAACTGATATTGCTGTTATGAAGCAGCTCATTTTGTATGGTATGTACTGCAAAGAAGGGAAACCCAGAGTTTCTTTCCTGGGACTTGAGGAACTAATTGATGGAAAGGCAGACACAATTGTTAAAAAAAAATGCTGGAGTTCTCTGATAACAATCAAATCTCGGTTGATCATCTTGCAGGGTTAGGCAGTGATGGAGCAGCCGTTATGCTGGGCAGGCAAAACGGGGTGGCTAAAAAGCTGAAAGAAGTCAGCCCAATTCTTGTTGAAAATCACTGTATGGCTCACCGGGAGGCCCTGGCTGTAAAGGCAGTAGCAAATGAAGTGAACGTCATTAAAAAGTTTAATCAAACACTAGATCACTTATACAGATATTATGAAAACTCTGCTGTTCGCATGGCTGCCCTGAAAGAAATTCAGCAGGCAATGGAAAACCCTGTTTTAAAGCCTAAACAGGCAAAGCAGTTAGGTGGTTGTCCCATGATGCAGCATGTGACACACTAAGGAAGATTTTCCTATCTGTTGTTACGTCCTTGCATAGAGAGCCTCTGAAAGGCATGATCCCCAAGCTGTGGGCCTAGTAAAATGGTGGAAAACTGGGAGTTTTCTCTATTTTATGCATGATGTGTGACATACTTCCACACCTTAGCATCTTATCTAAATGCTTTCAAACATCAGCTCTGAATTTTACTGATATAAAGAGGCATTTACATTCCACTTTAGAGATTCTTAGGGCACGCCTACTGGTACCTGGTCAGTACTTCTCCTCGCTTCGCTGAACTAGTACTCCTGAATGATAATGGCCTGAACTTGCCATTTAGCGAACCACAGTTTAATCATTTCACAACCTCTGTGCATGACAAGTTTATTAGGGCCCTAATTGCTCAAATTGAGCAAGGTTTCCAAGCACAGAACTTTTGGATGCGTTCAGTATCTTTGACCCCAGCATGATACAGGAAGTTGATATTGAACAGTTGGAAGGGTATGGTAGTGATAGCCTTGAGATTATTCTTGGTCAGTATGCTACTGTTGTGGATGTAGATGCTTCTGCACTGGAATGGGCTTCCCTGCGTAGTCTCATGTTCACAGAAAAGATGGCCTTTAAAGACTATTTCTGATGTGCTGCATGCTCTAACTACTAAGTATGTAGACCTGTATCCAAACATATCTACTTTGGCAGAACTGGCAATGATAATACCAATGTCAACTGCAGATTGTGAGAGGGGTTTCTGCACTGAATCGAATAAAAGCAGGAACGAAATAGATTAATGCCAGTGTGCTAAATGCACTTATGCTTATCTCAATTGAGGGCCCGGTGTTGGACAGTTTCCCCATTTGAAGTTGCAGCTCATTGGGCAGGACTGCGAAACCAAGATTAGATCTTATTTTGCAGGCACTAGTAAAGAGTTGTAGTATGGCCTCACCAAACTGTTGCTGGCCTGCAACTAGAATGCAGAGGTTCTCCAGTATGTTTTATCACACATTTGCTGCTGCATTACTACAGAGGCCTCAGATCATCATATTACTCTTATTTCTTGTTTCTTATGCATTTATTGCATCCCGAGCGACTGACTCCGCCCACCGATGGCTCCGCCCCTGGTGACCCCGCCCCCTGTGGCTCCTCCCCTTACCACCGCTCTATATTTTCACGCAATGTGGAACACTGCATATGTATTATCATTCATGCATTACAGGTTTGAAAAATGTTAAAAATATGAGTATTAAATATAGCGACCAGTAATTGTACAAAAATAAAATTGTATTGCATTGCCCCGAATGCTAAGGGGGATAGGCAGGGGGAGTATACACAGCTGCTTGAGTTGGTGAGTTACTGCAGAACTAGAGGGCATACACTAGGGGGAAGTGCAGCTGAGGGAAGCCAGGGGCACTAGGCCAGTGGGGTGGGAGGATGGGAACGTCACCGGAGCAAGAGGGCGCATACGCGCCTCCATGTGCATGCACCTCTCTGAGGCCTTGGGGTAATCGGGAGAAAAAACGGGGAAAAAAGTTGGGGGCTGCTGCAGGATGATGCCTCCAGGCCAGCTCCTGGGGGTCTGCCGGGGCACACACAGTGTAACAAGACCCCAAATGACCCCTGGAGATCGGTAGGGTGGTGGATGGCAGCAGTGGCCCGCCGAAGGAGCATAAACACCTCTATGGAGAGAGAAAAAAAGAAAGAAATCAACTTCACATATAGCCTATCCGGTCATGTTGCGGAAGCTAGCACTGTTCCAACTTAAAGAGAAGGACTAGAGAGATTCCTGAAGGAGAATAGCATTAAAGATCAAATGCACACATATTTCATAAAAAGCTTGAATTCACTTGAACTTATGTCCCTGTGTCATGATTAGTGTTTCCTGAAAATATCATGCTGTTCGGTTTTGTGGTTTTCTTTAAATCAGCACCTGTTCATGTGCCCTGCAGTAGCTGAAAACTGTGAAGAAACAGTGAAGATGTTTCTGTCCCTGGCACTGAGCATTGACACCATACTTGTCCAGCCTGCCTCTTCAGTAATTAAATCCCTGAATAAGCTGTTGCAGTTCCTAGTTAGAGCTGTCTGTAGAGCTAATTGTTTTCACTCAGTTTACTAACCCATCTGGCTTGCTTTAGAAAGATATGCTTAAAACCTATCTTTCTAGTCTCATAAAAAGTTGATCATTTGCAGTTCAGTGCTGAACTTGAAGTGATATGAATGGATGTCTATGAGAAATTACCTTGTCTGTATCACAGATGTCAGTTTTCTGTCATCAAATCTCTGCATTCTATTCTGGCTATATAACACAGGGTTGTTTAATGGATATAAAATAAATCTGCATTCTGTTAATTCATAGAAGCAGTGTGTCTTTGATGTGGCCTCAATAAATAGGTTCATGTGAGAACAATTTTGTTTTTATGTCAGATTGACAAATGTGTTTGCCACACTCTATTTCAGGAGCATGTACTGTATGAACTCATAAAATTCAGTTTTGTGGGGTTCTGTGTGAAAATGCATCTAGTATGTGTATAACTAGAAATACTGGTATGGCATCCTGATGCCACTGTCTCCTGCCTCGCCGTTGAGGCTGCTGCACCTTGTTTTCTTTGTCCCCCACAGTTGGGCCAGTGCACACTGTTGCCCCATTCTCCTGTCTCCACAGACAGGACTGCTGTGCTCTGCTAAGCCCTAGAGTCCCAGGGCCTCTACCTTCAGTTTGGGCTGCTGCACCAAGCTACCAAAGGTGGGGCTTTTGCTGCACCCTGCTACCCACTTCCATTGCCCCAAATGTGCAGTGCTGCTGCACCACGTGCAACCCGTCACACAGTCAGGGCTGCTGTACCCTGATTCCCCACTGTGTACTGCACCACAGTCAAGGCTTCTGCACCATGCTGTCCTCTGTCCCCTGACACCACTGTGCCATGCTGCACCATAGAGCCTTTTACCCCCATAGTTAAGAGTTGTTGCACCATGCTGCTCCCTGCCACTAGAGTCCAATCCTTTGGTACACTGCCCAAAACTACCTGATAGAAAATACAAAAAAAATACTGTCATCTTGTGTTGTAGGATGGGGGACAGAGGGTAACGGGGCGCAGCCGCCTAAACTGTTTGTACAGGTGGCACCAGGGTGCAGAAGCCTCATATGAGGGCTTTTGGGACAGTGTAAAGAGGGAAGCAGAGAGCTGCTGCCTCAACTGTCGGGCAGGAGACTGGCATTAGGATGCCATATAGTATTTCTAGATCTTACTTCGAGATACAGCTCTTGCAGCAGGTTACACCATTAGGACTGAAGCCGTCAGGCACCAGGACCCCACGGAAATTTTCTAGCTAGCAGTTTTCAGCGGGGACCACCTCCGACGTCGGTCCGGCCCCCGACATCGGGCATAGTATATAAGGAGGCGGTCCCCCCACAATCCCCAGTTTTTTTCCTGTCGTCGACATTGCAAGCATCGGCCTCTCGGTCACTTTCTAGCGTGCGATGACTAGGAACCACAACGTTCTCTTCTTTTTTTTCCTCATACGAACTTGGATTCATCTGATGTCCTCTTCAAACACCTCTCTGGAAGGTCATCCATCGGAGTATGCCTGCGGCAAACAGATCCCCTTCAAAGATCCTCACTCAGCCTGCGTGCGTTGTCTAGGCCCAGAACACGACACCAAGACCTGCTCCTTCTGCCAGGGCTTCAGTAGTCGCACTAGGATCCGCCGCCAGAAGGCCCTTCAAGCGTTTCTCTTGGAGGAGAAACTCGAGGCCGTGGATAGGGAACCTTCCTCCAGGGGGGAGTCGTCAGGGAAGACCCACAAACACCGGGAGAAGGAAAGGCCCAGGTCCCCGTCAAGGGCCTCGGACTCCCGAAGCTCAGGCTCGCGGTCAGACCGCTCTCCCTCCAGGGCTCAATCTCGGCCTCCCCCGGTTCAGGTCAGATCCTCCAGCGGCTCCTCCTCCCTGCAGCCTATCAAGACTTCCAGACCATCGGCTTCATCCACTCCTTCTAAGGCCTCGTCCAAGTCTGGGGAGCGCCACAAGTCTTCCTTCCGCCGTCGGGACTCCGACACCAGGTCGGTGTCCCAGCCTCCGCGTGGATCGGACCCGGTCCCGCGTAAGACTAAGGACCTGACGTCCCTAAAACTGACACCGGACCTGACGTCGGCCAAGCATCACAAACACTCCCAGGAGCCAGCTACAGCAAGACACCCGTCGCCGGCCAGGCGTTCGCCTCCCAGGGCGTCGGCCAGGGGACAGACGTCGGCTACCCCAGAGGGGAGGACCGCACCACCGTCACCTACTGACGTCGGTCGGAAGGTATCATCGGAGGAGGACACCACTCAGCCCAAGGACCAGGTGGGCGACTCCGGAACCGTCGGGCTCCCACAGGAACCCTCCCCTGAGCGGGAGACCCCTGGGGACACAACACCTGACCCCAGCGACAGGCCACCAGTACCCGGCCCATCATTGGGCCTGAATTTGGCAGAGGTGAAGGAGCTCTTCACCTTCTGGTGGGACACCATCAGGAAGGTTGTGGTCACCACACATCCTCCTCCTACTTCGGCTCCGCCTCCACCTACTCCTTCAACGCCTACGCCCCCTCTTCACCCAAGGGCCTGTAGGACGGTCACCAACCCCCAAGGAGCCAACACCTCCTCCTAGGGGTAGATCCTCAGATAGAAGACCTCCCTCAAGATCCACTTCAGGGTCACCTACCCCTAAGAGACCCAGACGACGCCGGTACACCTCGCCCGCGGAGGACTCTAGAACTGACACCTCAGGGTGCTCCAGCTCTCCTTCTCCCATCTGCATTCCCTCCCCAGACCCACACGACCTTCCCAGGTTTCCTCCAGATGACCTCTCGTTCACTGAGATCATGAGGCACATTCAGGAGAATATGGGGTGGAATGCTGAAGAACTGGACCCTGAGAGACAGCGCCTTGCCCGCTACCTTCGGCAGAAAGACCCAAAGCCTGTGGTAGTGCCACCCTTGGTGGACACCTTCGTGGACATCACCAAGGCTGTGTGGAAGCGTCCGCATTCGACTCCAGCAGTGCCGAAGAAGGCTGACCGCCTATACAAGGCCCCGAGGGAGGACCAGTATCAGGCAAACCATCCTCTGGCTGATTTCCCTGGTCATCACGGCCTCGCATGACCAGTCTGAGACCTCAGCACTTGAGCACACAGCCACCGGACCCGGAATCCAAGCAGTTGGATGTCCAGGGTAGGCGCACGTACACGGCTGCGACTTGCGCCATCAGGTCTCTAAATTACCTCACCCACATGGTGCAATTCCAGAACGCACTGTGGGAACAGGGACAGGACCTGGTTGAAAAGATGCCCGACGGTGGTCAAAAGGAGGAGCTTTTAAATCTCCGTACGGGTTCGGATGTGGGGACCCAGGTGCTCAGAGCCACATACGATTCTGCGGACTCTTCGGCCAGAGCTGCAGCCTCAGGCGTGTGTCTCCGGAGACACTCTTGGCTCCGCGTCTCAGGTTTTACCCCGGACATCCAGAAGAACATCCTGGATGTCCCTTACAATGGGGAAGTCCTTTTTGGTGAAGCCTCTGAGAAGGTGATCACCAAACTTCAGGACGCAGGGAAGGCAGTTAGATCTGTCCAGGCCATGTACAGATCTCGACCTAGTTCCTTTTGTAGGAACCAGAGCCGTTTTCATGGCCGGACACACAGGCAACAACCGCGTTCCGACCAACAATAGAGGGGCTCCTTTGCTCGAAAAGCCCAGGCCAAGTCATTCCCAGGCAGGGGCCACCAAGTTGCAAAGTCGGCACAACCTGCAGGATCTAACGCTGCCACAGCATGACTCCCTCCCGGCCCCCACCCCTCCTCAGGATCAACGGGAAATGAAGGTCGGGGGTCGCATCGCACGTCACCTACCAGGGTGGCGGTCGATCACCACCGACAGGTGGGTACTGCAATTGGTCGAAAGAGGCCACTATATAGAATTCGTAGGCGGCCCACCTACAAGGCCTCCCCTGCTTTCCCGCTACTCGGATCAGCACGCCCTGCTTATACAGCAGGAAGTGCTCGCGCTTCTGGAGAAAGAAGCCTTAGAGCACATTCCAGAGAACCAGAGAGGGTTAGGCTATTATTCCCACTTCTTCCTGGTTCCAAAGAAAACAGGGGACCTCCGTCCAATTCTGGACCTCAGTGACCTCAATCTGTCGGTGTCTACAAAGCCTTCCGCATGGTGACCCTTCTGGGCCTAATCCCCCTGCTGAGCGGGGCGCCTTTAGCGTCGTTAGACATGCAGGCCAGCGTACCTGCATATCCCAATTACTCAAAGCTGCAGGAGGTTACTGTGCTTGAGTTCAGGGCCGCCATTATCAGTTCCGAGCGCTTCCCTTCGGACTGTCATCAGCACCTCGTGTCTTCACGAAGTGCATGGCGGTCATAGCGGCATCTCTGAGGAGACAAGGCCACTATGTGTTCCCGTACCTGGACGACTGGCTTCTCATGGCTCCCTCCAAGGAGGCACTGATGACGGCCATTCATCGTACCCAGGCCCTTTTTCAGTCACTGGGTATTCTCATCAACTCCGAGAAGTCACTCCTGGTACCATCCCAGAAACTGCAGTTTAGAGGGGCAGTTCTGAACACCATCAGAGGGAAGGCTTTTCTTCCCGCGGACAGAGCGGAACACATCAGACTGGATGGGCAGACTGGTTGGGCCTTGCGGTCCTTATCTGCCGTCAACTTCTATGTTTCTACATCAGATCCCTCATCAGGGACCTGTCTGTGAGGAAGACCGCCCCGGCCAGGTTGGTCCTTCACCTGCTCGGACACATGGCTGCGGCCATTGCAACAGTCCCAATTGCAAGGCTCCACATGCGGGTAACTCAGTGGATGCTAAGGGTGCAATGGGACCAAAGGCAAGACCATCTCGCAGCAGCCAATTGAATCACGAATGCCGCGATTCGGGATTGGCAATTGTGGCTAGATCCAGAAACCTCTCTGCGGGGTTCCCTTTGTAGCGCTGCTCAGACTGTGACTCTCCACAGATGCCTCCAGGGCTCGGTGGGAGCACACCTAGATGGGGTGAGGTCTCAGGGCACATGGACAGCCCAGGAATCTCATCTCCACATCAACATTTTGGAGATGAGGGCGGTTCTTTATGCTCTGCAAGCCTTCCAGTCGGAGATTCCACCGGGTACTCTTCTGTTGCAAACAGACAATACTGCGGTGATGTATTACCTCAACAAACAAGGAGGCACTCACTCCTACGTGCTCTGCAGGGAGGCCATGAGAGTGTGGGAGTGGGTAGTGCAGCACAGCGCAAACCTAATTGCAGTACACATCCCCGGAGTGGACGATACCATTGCAGACAGCCTGAGTCGCTCTCAGGCCAGAGTCCACGAGTGGGAACTTCTACAGGAGGTGGCAGAGGATCTGTTTCACAGATGGGGCACTCCAGAATTAGACCTTTTCGCGTCCCCATCCAACGCAAAACTGCCCAATTTTTGCTCTCTAGATCCAGGGCCTGGTGTTTTCTGGCGAGACGTGTTGTCCCTCTCCTGGGTGGGCAGATTCTTCTATGCCTTCCCTCTTTCCCATTGATCCAGAGAGTCCTCTTAAAACTTCGCAGGGAGCAGGCGACGCTCATTTTGATAGTGTCTTTCTGGCCCAGACAAATTTGGTTCCCGCTCCTGCATCAGCTATCCCGGGAACCTCCACTTTCTTTGCCAGTCAGCTCCCATCTGCTGTCTCAGGAGGAGGGTTCACTAGTCCATCCGGACTTGCGTTCTTTGAACCTGCACGCTTGGCTCCTAGAGACATAGCCATGTTGCGATACGGGGTCTCCCAAGAAGTGGCAGATGTGCTCTCTGCCGCCAGAAGACCGGCAACCCACGCAACGTATGCCAAGAAATGGCGTAGATTTTGCTTGTGGGCTCAAGCGCGTGGCTTCTCGCCATTAGAATGTCCCTAAAAGCTGGTTCTGGATTACCTGCTTTCACTCTTTCAGTCCGGACTGGCTTACTCCTCGATTAAGGTGCATCTTTGCGCAATTTCGGCTTACCATGCCCCCATAGGCCATCGGATGGTGGCCCAGTTGGACACTACTCGTGCCTTTTTAAGGGGAGTTCTCCACCTTAGGCCGCCTATCAAGGATCCGATTCCTCCTTGGGACTTGCCCTTCGTCCTGGAGCAGCTTACGCTGCCACCTTTTGAACCAGCTGCGGATTGCGAGCTACATTTTCTGTCGTGGAAAACGTTTTAGTTGCAGTTACTTCGGCAAGAAGGATTTCAGAATTGCATGCACTGATGTGCAAAGAACCTTATTTAGTTTTCCATCAGGATAGGGTATCCCTGAGGACAAACCCAAAGTTTCTGCCTAAAGTGGTTTCAGCCCTCACCCTTAATCAGGATATCGACTTACCAGTGTATTTCCCAAAGTACACCAACCGAGGAGAAGCCCTTCTGCACACCCTTGATGTACACAGGTGCCTCAGATATTATCTGACCAGAACCAAACAGTTTCGAAAGTCGGATTAACTGTTTGTCTCCTTTGCTGTTAGAATGAAGGGGCTCCTGTTTCTAAACAGTCTCTCTTGAGGTGGCTCATCCAGTGTATCTCTTTCTGTTATGATAAGCGCAATAAACCCTTTCCAGGCGTGGTTAAGGTTATTCCATGAGAGAGGAGTGGCCACTTCCTTTGCGGGCGTTAAGGAATGTTTCCACTCAGCTATTTGCGCTGCAGCCACTTGGAGCTCGGTGCATACTTTTATCAGGCATTACAGCCTGGACATTGCATCGAGGTGAAGAGCAGGTTTCGGCCTAGCCGTCCTTCAGGGACTTCTGTCTTAGGCTCAAGTAGGGTTGCGATCCCTACCTTTCCTCCTTCCTGTGGCATAAGATTGCCACTATTGCTTGGGAATCAGTCCTAATGGTGTAACCTGCTGCAAGAGCTGTATCTCGAAGTAAGATAGTACAGTTACGCAAGAACTTACCGTAACAGTAGATCTTCGAGAACAGCTCTTGCAGCAGTACTCTTCCTACCACCATTCTTTGTGGAGGTAGGTAGTAGCCAACATCCATCTTAGGATGGGAAGTTCTTTTAGTCTTAGCCATCTGGTGGCGGATCCTCGGTCTCCTCTTCTGATGTCATCCAGCGGCCGGAGTCTTCAGCGGAGAACTGGGATTGTGGGGACCGCCTCCTTATGTACTATGCCTGACGTCGGGGGCGGGACCGACGTCGGAGGCCATCCTCTGAAGACTGCTGGCTAGAAAATTTCCATGGGGTCCTGCGCTGACAGCTTCAGTCCTAATGGTGTATCCTGCTACAAGAGCTGTTCTGAAGATCTACTGTTACGGTAAGTTCTTACGTAACTGTACTTTATACACATACTTGATGTATTTTCACACAGAAACCCTCAAAGAACTGAATTTTATGACTTCATACAGTAAATAGTGTGGCAGACACAGGTTTGTCAGTCTGACGTGAAAACATTGTTAGCACATGAACATACTTATTGAGGCTACATCAGACACACTGCTTGTATGAATTAATGGAATGTAGATTTATTTTATATCCATTAAACAACCCTGTGTTGTATAACCAGAACAGAATGCATGGTTTAGATGACAGAGAACAGACATCTGTGATACAGACAAGGTAATTTCTCACAGACATTCATTCATTCATACCACTTCAGTTCAGCACTGAACCCCAAATGATCAACTGTTTGAGAACAGAATGATTTTAAGCTACTCTCTCTAAACACAAACCAGATGGGTTAGTAACAAACTTTGAAAACAATTTGCTTTACAGACTGCTCTAACTAGGAACTGCCAATAGCCTATTTGGTCAGTCAAGGGCTTAACTGCTGAAGCAGCAGACGGGACAAGTATGATACTGCTCACTGACAGGGACAGTAACATCTTCACTGTTTTCAGTTACTGCAGAGCACATTAACAGATGGTGATTTAAAGAAAACCACAAAACCAAATGGCTTAATATTTTCAGAAAACACTAATCATGACACAGGGATGTGAGTTCAAGCTTTTTATGAAATATGTGCATTCGATCTTTAAGGGTTACACAAGTAGGAGTGGCAATTTGGATGCGTATCCATACTCAAACCGGGAATGGTTACTGCCGTGCAGCAGCAGGGCTGGACTAGCTGGACCCCTAGTAACTCCTGGTACCAGTGGCTATGTAAGAGATGTAGTCTAGGCCCAAATGCAGTGTTGTGTAGGGGTGTAGTTTGGTGGATGACCATGTTGAGCTACCTGCACTGCTTTATAGTAGGGTCGCACATTACCCCTACCTGTTGGAGGGGTAGGATCTAGAACAATTACAATTATCTGGTAGTCACTCCTACCCCCATGGCCCATCAGGGATTTTGTTCTGGACTAATACATTTTTTTTTTTTTTTAATTTAGGAATCCTGTGTTGATCATCGGACACCACATCTTGTAATGGAAAATTGTCCTGCCTCAGAAGCCCTTGCTGTCCTTGTAAAGCACACCGACTCATGGTGGAGCTGATGAGAGTGCCATGGAAACAGGCGAAGGAGGCCCATCAACTCGGTACCTTGTCACAGCTCTGATCAAGAAAAAAATCATTTTCAAAACACGGCCCAAACCCATCATCACAAATGTCCCCAAGAAGGTGTAAGAAGGACTGAAGATGAAAGAACAGGGATCGGCTGTTCTAACTGCCATTATGAAGCACATCCTGCAGTGTCGAGTTAAAACCTAAACTAAGGAGGACTGGGCAGCAGTTACTTTAGATAGGGTCTTATTCCCAGAAGGCACATTCTGACAGAACCTGGTTTATGTGCTATGTGTATAGGAACTCCAGAGTCTAAAATTAGCACCAGATGCTATTATTGAATCAGTAAAATGTTATCCTTGCTGGATTGCATTGGAGGAGGTAAATGTCAATACGTTCACCAGCTGGGAAAGTAAAATACCTTGGGGACCAGTGAATTTTTCCCAACCACTCACCTTGCAGGCTAGTGGTTGCAAAGCATACTTTTTATGTCTATCCCTTCTGCACACTTCCAGCCTCTACTGGAAATCGAACCAGGGAACTTCAAGTTCCAAAAACAGCAACTCCACCATTCAGGTAAAGGGAAATCCACCCCCCCCCCCCCCACACCAAGCTGGAAAGTTAGAGGGCGGCCATTTATTTTTCAGGTATGCTGTCCCATGGAGCACCACTGGCAGTCACTATTCATGCACAGTTACTCAGCACTGCTTTCAATACTAGGTAGCGCTGCTTTGCACTGACTGCCTTTTGTCATGTACAACACTTGTTATTCCTGAACTTGTAGGAATGTTCTGAGTTTTTAAAAAGTGCTTCAGAGGCTGTAGTTAATGGGATTAGCAGCTAGTAAATTCCACATTTTTTCCCTTCCCTTGTCCAGCATCCTTGCTCGAACCAGGAGGGCAAGCAAGCGGTTTCCTTCACAGTCCATGCCAGACCCACAGTGGACATGAATTTGTCAGCTAGTCAGTGCCCTCTCTCCCTCCCCAGGAGCCAAGCAACTCCTGTCTGTGATACATTCGCCCCTATGCTTCACTGAGGATTTCCTGGGCTCACATTCAAACCGTAGTCTCTCAGCTGTGCGCTCAGGGACCAGTGGGACCACCTCCCCAGTAGCCAGTAAATTGTCTTTGAGCAGTTAGGTGGTGTGGGTTTGTTTTTTGTTTTTTAACCGACATTCGATGGCAGCCTCAGTGCTGGTAGAAATCACCACAGTCGTTAGTAGGGCTGTACCTTTGTCATGGAAGTCATAGAGACCATGATTGTCCCCATTTGTTTGAAAACTCCATGATTTAGGGCATCTTTTGTGACACCACCATGATTTGTAGCATTTTCTATGAAAACACCTTTGTTTAAGGGGGAACTCCAGTTTATCCAACCCCACCCCCAGTTAGGCTTTTTGCAAATGGAACAAAATTATAAGTGCTTGCACTTTATATTATTTTTGTAATCTCTGCTGTCAGGTAACATTTATTTATTTATTTTTATTTATTGAAATTTCGCATAACACCTTTGAGAACAAGCTCATTTTATAGGTTCCACGTCAGACGAACAATACATATTGGGAAAGTATGAGATGGAGAACAAAAAAACAAGGAATTATACAAGACATTACAAGAGTGTATAACTAGAGAAGTTCCAGTTCATGTGGCACTGTACAGTGTATGCCATGGTGCATGTTTGACTAAAACCTGGAATTCAAAGGGTCATATTAGAGGGGGTGGGTTCTTATGAAACAACCCTTTACAGGAAAATGAGAAGAGACTCAGCCTGGTGTCTGATAATCAACAAGGTAAATGATGGCATCAGCCCAGGGCCCTAATCAGAGGTGAGAAGGTATGGGACAAAGCATTTTAAAGTGAGCAAGGGAGCTCGTGAGATATAACAGAGGGAGAGGGATAGGGAGAAAGCCATAGAGGGTGAGGGAAAGAATGGAAGGGATCAAGAGGAAATGTGAAGGAGAATGGTTAGCAACTTAGAGCAGTTATTTACATGCTGAGAACAGTTATGCATAAGGTGAGGATAGCATATGGTTAGAATAAGTGCTGGTCACAAGAAGGAAGGTTATTGCAAGCAGTCACAATTGGCATCAGCAACTAGCTGTTGCTTAAGTTCAACCTTGAAGGAGCCCAAGGTGGATGCTGAAGTGATATCATGGTGCAGCGAGTTCATCCATGTTGGCGTAGTGGCATTGTTTATTAGTAAGGTGCCGCACCGCTCGCTTGTAGTCGCTTGTATTCAGAAACATTCAGATGAGCGGTGCCATGCTCTAACACAAGATGGCACCATGCTGCACCCGCCATGTCAACTGATGGCCGAGATTACGAAAATAATATAAAGTAAGTGCAAGCACTTACAATTTTGCTCCATTTGCGTGAAGCCTAACTGGGGGGGTGGGGAGTTTGGATAAACTGGAGTTCCCCTTTAAGGTGTTTGCTATGATAGACCTGTGATGTTTTGCCTCCCCCCCACAATCTGCCTTGTCCCTAGCCAGCTCCAGTGGGAGATTCTGGGGTCTCCGTGTGAACTTCAGTCTCGTAATTCACAGTACAGTGCGCTGCCCCATGCTGTTGGGTCAGCCCAAAATGTTGGTTATTTGGGGAGGTTGTATTTAATCTTTGATGTGTGTGTGTGTGTATAATATTTTTGTGTATGTGTGTGTGTGTATATGTATGTATATGTATTATGTATATATATATATATATATATATATATATATGTATATGTATGTGTATATATGTATTTTTATGTAATAGTGGTGGACATATAATCAGTGTGATAAATGCGTATATCTGAGTCACTGTATGTATAAATAAATTTATGCAATGAGATGGACATATATTAAGTGTGATAAATGCGTTTATCTGAGTCACTGTATATATAAATAAATTTATATATACAGTGACCATTTATACACACAGTTACTATGTCACAAATCTCTTTAGAATTCATTTAGAATGTTCGGCCTCAGAAGCAGTACTAACCATATTCAAATGGGAATAACTTTAAAACGAAAAAAGATAGCATGGTACTGAGAGTACGAAAATTGTTCAGCAAAAAATTATCTACAAAATGAGTGATGGTTCTTGTATAGATACCGTATAGATTTTTTACAGTTGGCAAAAAAAAAAGAAAATGTAATTTTTTGTTCACTTTTTTGACAAACACGTGAATAACTTTAAAACAAAGAATGATAGTATGGTACTGTAAGCACGAAAAAATGTTGAGCACAAAAATATCTACAAAATGAGTGGTGTTTCATTTATAGATACCTTTTAGTTTTTTTTTTTTTATAATTAGCAAAAAAACAGCATAAAATGTAATTTTCTTCTCTCATTTTTGACAAACAAATGTGAATAACTTTAAAATGAAAAAGGTAGCATAGTACTGTGAGCATGACATTTGTTCAGCAAGAAGTTTTCTACAAAATGAGTGGTGTTTCATTTAATAGCAACCACTATGCTAGGCAGACATACTCTAGAAAACTTAACCAAAACTCCCAGAAATTATCATTCAAACAACATGAAGTCTTGCTGTATTCTGACAAATTGCAGTGAGGTCCAACCTTCGAACTGCCCCAGAGATGAGTTAACTTTCCATGCCAGGCATGGAACGCTGAGCTCGAGCTCGGTTGAGACTCTGTCTGTTGCTGTTTGAACTCAAACCCTCAGATTCTTTACTCCGCCTCACTGAACAGTCGCTCCTGAGATTTCTCCTTTGCTGGGTTCAATTTTTCGGTTAAAGTACCGTTTTTCTTGGTTTTCAACCGAATTTAAACCGCAACCCATCGGTTCAGTCTCTGTCTGTGGTATTCGTGAGTATTAGAAAGATTTGTATTGTTTTCTATTCTGTGTGGAACTTGTAAACGTGTCATCGGTTCGGTTTGCACTGATCAGGTTGTTTAAAAATCTTTACTTGTACTTTTAGAGTGTGGTTACCGGTTCTTATCAGTTCTAAAAAACAGATTTTATTACGTTTTTTTCCACGACCCGTAACATGGTCAGGAACCGATAAGAGTGTCTTGCCTGGTGGATTGCCATAAAAGGGTAAGTTTTGTTTAGGACTGGCCATGTCTGAGAAACCCAAAAGAAAAACTGGGCCCACTGGGTTTCAACACTGTAGTGTGTGGGGAAGTCTTTGCTAAGGCTGACCCCCACACCACCTGTGTTTATTGTCTGGGGTTAGACCACCTCGATTCAGACTGTCAGATTTGTAAAAAATGTTCCTGCAGCTACCCTAGAAAAGAGAGTTGATAGGCTCAGGGAAAGGGAGGCCAAAAAGTCCGCTGACCCGGATGGCCAGCCCGGTTCGGTTCAAACCCGAACCAGAAGAATTCCTCTGACCAGGCGAAACTTCTTCAGGCAAAGAGAACCGATTCCTGGAGTCGGTTCCAGTTAAGAGAACAAGAAGGGATAAATCAGCCGGTGTGGATCCAAAAGTTTCTTCTCCAACCGCTGATGAAATAGCCAAAGCGATAAAAATTGTTCAGTCGCTATCCCCTGTTCCGACCGAACCGGCACCATCAGGAAGGCGCTCGGTTCGGCCGGTTCCACCGGTTCCGGATTATGATTTGGAGGAGTTTTATGAACCGGAGGAGGAGGAAGGAGAATATGAGGAAAGTGAATGATTATGAAAGTCTGGATGTGCCCATTGACCGACATCTCCCCAGACAGACCTTCAGGAGTGTCTCCTCCTAGGCTTTCTGAGTCCCCCTCCCATTTCATGTTTTACAAGAAAGTGGCTGAAACCCTTCAGCTTCCTATGGAAGAAGCTGTGGATGACCAGGAGGAGCCTGACTATGTGGAATTGATGGATATCCCAGAGTCCAGGAGGCTGTATATTCCCCTTCACAAGTCTTTTGGGAAACGGACAATAAAGATTTTAAAGACTCCTATTTCTATACCTCCTGTGGATAAGAGAATGGACAAGAGGTATACTCCGTCAGGCTCAGATACGGAGTTCCTTACCCGGTAGTGCAGGCTGCAGCCTGTGATAAGGCTAATATACCCTTGGCTTCACACCCCCCAGATAAGGACTCCAGGAGGATTGATGCCATGGCAAAGAAACAGTACATGGCAGCATCCTTGGGACTCAGGCAGGCCAATTATATGGCCTATGCAGCTAGATATCAGAAATCTAGATGGGACACTGTAATGGCTTTAGCTAAACAGGTAAACAAATGTCAAATGGTAAAGTCTCTCAGGGTTCCTTTTTAAGTTTTTTGTTTGGTTAGTGTATTATTACAGAAATTGGGAGTCGGACACCAGCGGATAATGAGTAATGATTCAAAATATGTGTCTAACTCAACCCCAAAAAAAACACCAAATTTTAGGATTTGTAATTCTATTTTATCTCATTTTTTCTTGAGAGTTAAAATGCTTATGAATTATGACATTCAATCCTTCAAACAAAATAGCTTGCTTCAATAATATTTCTTCAATTGGTACAAATTGACAGGTATGCTTTCTTCTTGTTTACCTGTATACCTGTAAGGTATACAAGGGTGGTTCTATCTCTGACATTAAACAATGGTGATACTTATTAAACATTTTGGATAAAGATAGAATACCTAATATTAAACTTTTTTCAGAGATATTTGCATGTGGCCATCAGAACCATTTCGTTTATAGGCTTCCCAGCAATATTCAAACATTTTATGAGAAGGGGACTCAGCAGACTTTTATTTCATCTGCCGAGTTTCAATAAAATTGACTGGGCCGCACAGGTGACATCTTTCATGACGTCAACACGCCTACAGGTGTGTGCGTTGCATGGCCCGGCCCTTCTTTTTCACCTTGTGAGGTGTGCTTGGTTAGTTTCACCTTCAGAGTCAGTGTGTAATGGCGTCAGGAACACTTGCCTATTTGAATTTAATCTATGTGGTTCAACTAGAAGGAACGTCCCATGGGTTGAAGAAAAGGTAAAAGAAAGCAGGCATTCATAATATCTTAAAATAGACTTTGAATTGAAGAATTTAAAAATTTTAAAAATCCAAAACCCAGAAGTTTTCATTTTTGCTTTATAGGGTTTCACTGGTTTAAATTCAAAACATGAAATGTACAGCTTCCACAACATTTGGACTTTAAATATCGTTTTTTGTGAGTGAGCATTTTTATACCAACATTTGGTTGAATTTCTTGTTAAAATTAACAAAGAAAGACCTTTTAAAACAAATTTGTTTTCTTTGGATACATAGATAAATTCTATAAGGTGATTGAACCCACAAGCACGCAGTGTTCCCGTTCCATACCACGAACGTTTTTATGCTGAACTATAACAGGTCTAGCTTCAGGTTTGTTCCACCTGTAGTCAAATTTAAACTTAAACAAATATTGAAACTTTAGATAATACATCAATTAGAACCATTCATTTTGAATAATATAGAACTATTCTTTCTTTTATGTTTAATAGCGCAGGAGGTCTTTAACATCAGACAACTGGGTCCTGGAAGTAGTAAACCAGGGACTGGTTCTCAGCTTCAAAAAATTTCCAAAGATGAGAACCAGATCCTTTCTACCTGCAAATCCTTCAGAGGCACTTGCCCTAGAGGCAGAGGTCTCTTCCCTCTTGGCACTCAGAGCTGTAGAAAGGGTTCCACCCCTACACAAAGGGAAAGGATTGTACTCCAGGTACTTCCTCACCCCCAAAAAGACAGGAGAATGGCGACCCATCCTGGATCTCAGATATTTAAACAAGCACCTTTTAAAGCCAAAGTTCAAAATGGTGACTCTGGGAATAATTCTACCCTCTCTAAGGCCAGGGGGCTGGCTAGTCTCCCTGGACCTCAAGGATGCCTATTTCCATATTCTCATCAGAAGCTCCCATTGAAAATAGCTCAGGTTCGAGCTGCCCTCAGGCCATTACCAATTCAGAGCAATGCCCTTCAGCCTAACCTCTGCTCCAAGGGTGTTCACAAAATGCCTGGCAGTAGTAGTTGCTTTCCTAAGAAGGAAAAGGATTTCCATCTTCCCATTACCTGGACAGGCTCATAGTGAGGCCAGTCCCAGACCAAGTCAAGTCATACCTGCAGATAACTCAGCAATTGCTCACTTCTCTAGGTTTCCTTCTGAATCTTTCAAAGTCAGTTCTAGAGCCTGTACAGCTCTTCACCTTCATAGCCGCAGAGCTAGATACAGACAAGGCAAGAGCCTTCCTTCCCCTGGACAGGGCAAGGACCCTTATCACACTGTCCTCTTCATTCACTCTACAGGTGTCTCGACCAGCAAGGCATTTTCTGCAGCTCCTGGGGCACATGGCTGCTTCTACAGCTGTGGTGCAGGGAGCAAGATTTCAGATGAGGGACATTCAGTTCCACTTGAGAGCCTATTGGTCTCAGAAAAAGGATCCTCTGACCAAACTGATCCCAGTGACTCGAACCCTGATCCAGGCTTTGCAGTGGCGGCAGGATCAGGACAATCTAAGACAGGAATTCTCTTTGTCACTCAGTCTCACTCTTTAATCCTTACTACAGATGCCTCCCTGTTTGGGTGGGGGCCTTCTTGGGAGCCTGACCACCCAAGGGTTGTGGTCTCCTCAGGAATCTCTGCTTCTCATCAATCTGTTAGAACTCAGAGCAGTGTTTCTAGCACTTCAAGCTTTTCCAAGTCTGTTCAGAATAAAGTAGTTCAGATCAGGACAGACAATACCACCACAATGTGGTATATGAACAAGCAAGGGGCACTCGGCTCCACGCCTTGTGCACAGAAGCAATGAAGTTGTGGTTTCGGCTATTCCCTGAACACCTCTCTTACAGCAGTACACCTCCCAGGCAAGGACAATGTCCTGGCAGATGCCTCAGCAGGATATCTCGGCCATCACTAATGGTCACTGGATCCCTGGTTTTGGAGGTGATCTTTCCAGATGGGGCACCCACAGATAGATCTTTTGCAGCCCCAGACAATCACCAACTTCCCTCTTTTGCTGCAGGCCCCCAGTGTTGGGCTCAGTCCCCCTGGATGCCCTGGTTCAATTGGGAAGGGAAGTTCCTGTATGCTTTTCCCCCCCTTCCCTCTCTTGTTCAAGGTGCTAGTCAAAATCAGGTCTCAACCCCGCAAGGTGATCCTGATTGCTCCAGACTGGGCCAGACAGCCCTGGTACCCTCTCCTGTTGTCCTTAACAGTCCACCTTCCCTCTTCCCAGGAATTGCAACCTGTTAACCTGTGCTCAGGGGAGGGTTTGGTACCCGAATCTCAAATCTCTCAATCTCAAGGCCTGGCTCTTGAAGAGTTAGAGTTTGCTGATTTACACCTCTCTCAAGGTGTAATGGATATTCTAAAGGCTTCTAGGAAACCTTCCACCAGAACCACTTATAATTCCAAATGGAAAAGATTCTCCATATGGTGCTCTGGGAAGCATATTTCTCCAGAGTCTGCTGGCCTGCCCACAGTCCTTGACTACATGGTTCATCTGAATAGCTTGGGACTCAGACCAGCTACACTAAGAGTGCATCTGGCAGCTGTCTCTGCTTTTCTTTCAGCAGGTAAGCCTTCTTCCCTTTCAGCTCATCCTGCATTCTCCAAGTTTTTCAAGGGATTGCTTCATACCAATCTGCCATTCAGGGACCCTGCCCCTGCTTGGGACCTTAATGTTTGCATTGCTCAGCTTATGCAACCCCCTTTTGAGCCCTTGTCCTCAGCAGAGCTTAAGTACTTGACTTGAAAAACTGTTTTTGGTGGCCATCACTTCTGCCAGGCACATAGTTAGTTACAAGCCCCGTCAGTGGAGCCTGCTTTTATCTCTCTCCATAGAGATAAGGTGGTCCTCAGGACTAACAGGAAGTTTTTACCTAAGGTGGTTTCAGACTTCCACCTTAACCAATCTGTGTCTCTTCCTGTGTTCTTCACTGACTATTCCTCTTCTGGTGAGAGGAGGCTGCACAGTTTGGATGTGAAAAGAGCCCTTAGCTACTACATAGAGCGTACCAAGGGTCACAGGTTTGACTCCCTCCAACTGTTCCTCACTTATGGTGAGGTTGGTTGGTAAGGGAAAACCTGCCACTAAAAGATCCATTGCCAGGTGGATTCTCTTGCATTCAATTTTGCTATGAAAAACTAGGTAGGATTCCACCCTCAGGCCTGAGGGCTCACTCTACCAGAGGTACAGCTGCTTCCCTGGCTGCTGCCAGGGATATTCCTGTCTTAGAGATATATCAAGCAGCTACCTGGAAAACAGTTCACACTTTTACCAAGCATTACTCTCTGGATATCCAGGCTAGGAATGATGCTCGGTTTGGCACAGCAGTGCTTCAGAGCCTATTTCCTAAGTAGGTTCTGTCCCTCCTCCATGGAGGTACTGCTTAGTAGCCATTTGTCAGAATACAGCAAGACTTCATGTTGTTTGAAGAAAAAAATTACTCACCTTAGTAATGTTGTTTCTTCTAATGGAGTCTTGCTGTATTCTGACCTCCTACCTTCCCCTCTCAAAACCTTTGTTTTTGGGATGTGGGTGGGCAGTAGCAGTGTTGAACCCTCAGGAGTTGCCCACCTTTTATTATCACCTTTTCTTTGGGTGAGTGGGTGTTGTGTTTATTTCATTTTTGGTTTCCTGACTTGAGTCTTTGTTTTGGGACCAAAAATCTGTTTATTATATTTAGTAGCAAGTTGGCTAGTGTAGGTTTACAGCTTCCACACAGGACACTCGGTGAGTTTAGCTCGTAAAGATCTGACGGTTTGAGTTAAAACAGCAACAGACAGAGTCTCAACCGAGCTCGAGCTCAGCGTTCCATGCCTGGCATGGAAAGTTAACTCTTTCATCTCCGGGGCAGTTCGAAGGTTGGACCTCACTGCAATTTGTCAGAATACAGCAAGACTCCATTAGAAGAAACAACATTACTAAGGTAAGTAATTTTTTCTTTTGAAATAAAGATAAACAATCAAAACCAAATGTTCCTGCACTGATAGAAAGCATCCCTATTGCATAAATGAAATATACAATGGTGAGCTGTCAGATAAATGATTTATCTACACTTGTGCTGTTTGACCTTGGACACCTCACTCGTGGCTTCAGCCCACTGTGAGGTTACCCAAGGTCAACAGCACTTGTGTAGATAAATCATTTATCTGACAGCTCACCATTGTATATCCTATATATATATATATATATATATATGTGTGTGTGTGTGTGTATGTATGTATATGTATGTATATGTGTATATGTATATATAGTATATGTGTGTATATGTATATATGTAGTATATGTGTGTATATATATATATATATATATATATACACACACACACACACACACACACACACACACACACACACACACACACAATGTATGTTTTGATATAAATCTCAGGATAAAATGTTGTATCTCAGCCAGTCGTGGAGATATCAATGATATCTTCACATGTGAAGATATCATTGATATCTCCATGTTCCTATACGTCATCGTAATGAAAGTGAAAGTGTTTCTGTTTCAATTTGTGCTACAAATGAACGCGCCTGTTTGGTGACTATCACTACACACCTGCAACCTCCCCCACCACCACATGACTGTGACCTTCCATAATTGTGTAAAATCCTGCCATCATTTTCAAACATTTTATCTTAAAATAAAAGTTATCTGATTCATCCTGCTGTTTTCCGCTTGTCTTCCTAAAGCAGTTTCACTTCTGTTGCTGTAAATTTGTAGCGTGACCGAACGGTTTCACTACAGTAAAACAAGTCCCACCAGTGAATTAAAATATGCAGTCTCCCCGTAAAATTCTTAAACTATAATGCTGTTTTCTAAATGTAGCTGAGCTTTTTTGAAAACTCTACTAACAGTAACAAGAAGAGAGACAGAGACTGTCATCTCCACTAAAGGGAATGGAACTTGAGCGAATGTTGCCATACCAACGTTGCTATGGCAACACTCGCTCAACCTTGTGTTCCCTTCAGCTGTAATGTGGGTTCCAGTCACTGAAAAAGAGTTGCCACGGTAAAGAAATAATCCTTTGGCTCCCCACCCTCTCAGCCTTCTCCCACGGATTCCCACGTCGCTGCTGTAAACTGGCCGCCCGCCTGCTTTCCCCGTTGCACCCCCCATGAGAATGTCACGTCAGTATCAGCCTGCTCTGCCATTCGTGCTACCCCCATCATAAGACAGCTCAACACTTCACCAGCTTTCAGCAAAACAATGGCAACTCAAGGAAGGCACCGCGCAGCTTCTGACACTCACTCTGCTGTCTCCCTCAGTGGAATAGATATCATATGCCGTCTTGGGTTCAGGAAAAAAAAATCTGTAAACATTAAGACACTGTGGCAGGACATTGTGCAGCTTGTCCCAGCCTGCACAACACTAGTCTGCTAAACTGTGCATTGAAGATTAGAGCACAATAAAAGTAGCAACCCTGCTTTTCAACTTCATGCCAGCCCCCACCCTCCAAAAGTATAGGAAACAATACAGATAAAGAAAGACAAGTGGCTTTGTTTCTTATTAACTTCACCCCAGCCACCCACCCTTCCTTCAACAGTACAAAGAAGCAACACAGATAATTAGGAACTACTTTACACCATAACACATCTCTGTTAGTTTATACTCATTTTCAGGAAACTGTTTTCCTGCCTGATAAGTAAGATATCTGGGGAATTCTGTTAAGTGGAGACTGTAGCAGGTTCTCTTGCAGAGCCCATGGCCCAGAACATATGTGGGGAAGGGGGGGGTTAGGGCCCAAAACATATATAGCGGTCATGTCGTGGGCCCAAAACATACATTGTATAAACAGAATATGATAGTGAGCCTGACTGAAGATACAGAGTATCACCTCGAGGCCAACGACATCTACAGATCTTCTACCGCGCTTCGCCACCGCAGATATCATGATATCATTGGCCTCTCGTGAAGATAAATATGATATCTTCAGTCAGGCTATGTCATATCCTATATATATATATATATATATATAATATATAAACTGCCACCTGATCATAACCAATGGATGATAAGCTGCCGGTTCTTTCGTTGGTATCCACCCAAAGAACGAGGAAGATTAGTGCCACATGTTTATGATCGGATAGCAAGTATTTGTAATGTATTTAAAAATAAATAAATAAAACAAGTCAAGTGGGCAGCACTGCTGCCACCAGGAGAGCAAAACATCCTTGGTGTTTGCCCCAGTTCATGTACCACTATGATGCACCCAGTAGGGTAGAACAACATAATGACACAACCTGGTAAGCAGAATAGCCTGCTGACGTGTTCAGGAGTGTAAATACTGGGTTAACAAGAACGAAAAGTAGAAGCATACACTACATCACCCAAAAAGTAAGATACAAAAATAGACAAATATAAAGTTTATTATATACTTATGTATAAAAAGATCAGTGTACAACAAAGTGCCTCATTTACAATTTAGTAGTCTCCTCAAGCATTAACACTCCCAACACCATTTCATGCCACCACCATTTGCTTTATCAAGGGTAGTGTTAGATCAAATGACCCTTTTTTTTATGGCCATTATCATTGATGACGTCAAAATCCATTTAATAATGTCACTGTGTAGCGACCCACTTCTGTATTCAAAATATATACAAACAGTATCATCTTAAATATGTAGATAAATACCAAAGTGCCAAAAATGACCATAAAGATGTATGTTTCAAATTGAAATGGAGGGAAAACCATCGTTAACCCCACTCTATCCTCTTCCCTCCTTTTTTCTTTGTTTTCTCCCAAGAGAATAGAATATACCTAAATACTGATACATCCCCTTTTCTCTGTATGCCAAATCTAGACAAGTCCTCCCTGGGAATAACGAGGACATTTTCAATTGAAATAACAAAATAAAAGAAAATGATGGCTGGCATAGTTTTGTTTTTTCATGTTCTGGTTTATTAACATGTTTGTTTTATTTTAATTCTTCTGTTAAAACTCTATTTACTTGTAGAAATATGTCACATGTAATAAGGTACAGCTGTATACAAAATGTATAATTGCAGTACCTGAAATGTTAGGCACTGTAATGCTTTAATATTGACTTTGATTCACTAAACTGTAATGTTAAAACGTCATAGTCACTGCCACTGTAATATTGATTTCTGGAGTGTGTTTCTTTATGTATCTGGGAAAAAAAAGAGAATATTTTGACAAAATGAAGTATTAAAAAAAATTTGAAATGGAGAATATGATCTTAGTCCAACATTTCATAATAATGAATGATGATCATTAATCTCTAATGTACTTGAGTATTCCAGCTGCAGGTCCTTTTGTAATCCAGTCTTTCTTAGTATTCTGGTTACCACTCCAGTAAGGGGTTCCATAATTCATTACCTCCTATTAGTATCTGAATTTAGGCCTTAAGATTTGCTACATGTATAAATATACGAATGAGAGAAATATTAAACATGGCTACTATGAACATATTATGATAAACATACGAAGAATCCAGCAGAAGGCCATTTTTTCTGTCTAGTCGGCTCATATTGCAGGGTCCACGGCTTGAGCTACTGACCCTGCCCCCATCACTTCTCCCATCCTTTCCATTCTCCCCACCCGTGACCCTTACCTTCCCCGTGTCTATCCAAGCCTCTCTTGAAACTGCCCACTGTCTTCAGCGAGACCACCTCTTCTGACAGCACATTCCAACTAGCCACCACCCTCTCCATGAAGAAGTGCCTCCTGACCCCCAGCTTAAGACTGTGTCCCCACATGTTATGGCTGCCACGTAGCTTGAAGACACCCTATTATCCACCTTATTTATCCTTTTTTTTTTTTTATTATATATATATTTTTATATATATATTTTCTCCCCTCGGGGCTCCGGTTGGTGTGGACATCCTGACTGACACCCGACATCAGGCTGACCTCCTCTTTACCCTCACAGATTACCCCCCTGTGGCGGGGTGGTGAGGAGCTACCCAGCTCAACCCACTGGAGCAGGATCCGGATGAGGAGGCGCCATTCGGGTGAGGCAGCGGGGGTTGGAAGCTCATGCCCGACCGGAGCCCCATTTTCCAATTTTCCTCCTTGCAGAGTGCCAGCATGCAATGACGTCTAGGCACGTAGTCAACGTCTGCCGTGACCGCCACCCCTTACACCGCTCTAGTAGTGCACTGGATCCCTCTCCGGGATAGGAGAGCAGTCCTCCAGATGCTCCATCCTATCCCTCCCCTGCCGACCCCTGGTGGCCTGGGCTCGCGTCCGAACCCGGGTCGCCAGCGAGGTGTGGCGTCCAGCGCCTTCACCCTCGGCACCACCGGGACGGTTTATCTCTTTTGAGTACTTGAAAGTCTCAATTATGTTCCCCCCCCCATCCCTCCTGTCCTTCAGGGAGTACATGTTCTGTGCTGTCAACCTCTCCTCATATGCCATTGCCTTACTGTGTTGACCTGCAGTCGACTTAGTAGCCCTCCTCTGGACCATCTCCAGCAGTTTAATGTTCTTTTTGAGGTGTGGACACCAGTACGATACTCCTAGATGTAACCTCACCAGTGACCTGTACTAGGGCAGTATAACCTCCTCTCTCCTACTGCTGATCCTCTAGCTATACATCCTATCATCTTGTTTGCCTTGCTGCTGCTTTCTTATACTGCATGGAGTGCTTCAGGTCGCTAGTGATCATTACTCCCAGGTCCATCTCCTCCACCACTGGTGCTACTCTGGACCCCTCACAGGTAGTACTCTGTCCTGGGATTCTTGGCTCCTCTGTGCATAACTTTGCATTTCTTGGCATTGAAGCCAAGCTGCAGATCATCATGTAGGTCCTGTATCCCTTGGGCTGTGTCCACCCTCCCGCAGAGCTTCATGTAATCCATGCATGGGCACATTTTGCCCTTAATGCCATCCTGTCCCACCACCGAGCCCTGCGGGACCCCACTGGTGACCTCTCTCTCATTCTAGATAACTCTTCCCCCACTACGACCCTCTGGGTTGTATCCCTCAGCCAGTTTCCCACCCATCTGATCATCTTTTCCCCAACCTCAAGAACCACCAGCTTCCTGATCGCCTTCTTGTGGGGTGCAGAGTCAAAGGCCTTGTTGAAATCCAGATAGAGAATGTCTGCCGCTTGGCCTTTATCTACTGTCTTAGTGACCCAGTAAAGAAATCTATCAGATTCACTTGACATGATCTCCCTTATAAACTTGTGGTACCTTGCATCCTGGAGACCATGCACCTCTAGATATTCTACCAACCTTTCATTAGAATGGTCTCCATGAGCTTGCACACAGTTGGGTCAGACTAACTGGTCTGTAATTCCTCGGTCATTCTTGAGGCCACACTTTGAGAGGGGTCACCACTTGTGCCATTCTGCAGTCCTGTGGCACCACGTCAGGCTCAGTGAATTATTGAACAGTCCCACCAGTGGCCTGCAAGCTCCTCTGGTCAGGCACAGACTATATACAGATTTAGTAGTCTGATCATATTTCATCGTTATTACAAAATGCTCTAACCAAGTACAAATAAGCGACTGCTGTTTCATAGTAAGGTTGGCCTCTACCATCGCTTTCCCAGCCATCATGTCTGACTCTGCAGCAGCCATAGCCAGTCCATCAACTTTCATTTCCATAGTCAGTAACCTTCCATTGTGTCTAATTTTTTTTTCTTTATACATTGAACTGATTGTGTCAGAGCAGTAACCGCTCTAAAGTGTCACCGATTGCGTGCCTCCTGCAGCCTGTAGTGCATTTTGGCCCTGATGATTTACTCTGGCCTGCATCAGGTTTTGTTGAAGTCCCTCTTCTGCCCATTTCAACCAAAACTCAAATGTCCAGTGAAGTATTCAAGTCACTATTCTGGTTAGTCTTCTTTTAAAATGCAAAAAATTCCATTTAAAGTGAGGAATGAGGATTAAGTTAGATCATGACAGTCTACTAGGCTCTCTGACAAAAGTGTGTTGTCAGCTGGGCTGCTGGTTCGCTGCCCCCACCCAAAAAAACAACAACCTTGATGTATCATGTTTTTAAGGCAGTGTAGTGTGTGCTCCTGCTTTTTGTTTCTTGGGTGCTTTTATGTTGCAAGTGAACCCCCACAGTTTTGTTTTTTTTCAGGGCTACGCTCTTTCATTGCAGTAAACACTGGATTAGAATCCTAGCAGTTGCATCCTGCATTAACATTCTAAATGCATCATAAAAATATATCAAACTAGAGGTAATTTGGTTAACAAAAAAATAATCTGTGATTTTTATTATTAATTTCATGATGTCTGTTATTTTGACCATGACAGTACTGTTATTTTCTCCAATATTCCAAGACAAAGTACAACCCTAATCATAAGCTCCTCTGTCTGAGATTAGGGGTTCTGTGGGGTGAGGATTAACTAGCCTAGGTCAGTCTGGCATATCGCATTTACTGGACCAGTTGTGTAAACTATAGCTGACCATCCAACTTGCATTGAGCCGAATTCATTAACTTCCTGAACACTTGTTTCACGATGCTCCTTGGCCATTTTAACTGTTCTTTTTTCACCCTCTTTACATTCTGCCCCACCCCAACATCTGGCATTACTACAGCTGCACCCTTCGTCCAGCCAGGAGGACATGCGTGCTGACTGCTTCCAGAGCTGTCATCAGTGCAGCTGTGTGTGTGAATGCCGAGCTGCCAGTACCATCCTGGGCTGAGCACTCACCTCTGTGATATGCCCAAACTCCTGTTGGACTTGGAGTGGAACCATAGCTGCTGTCATATCATGGGTCTAGTTCAACACTTTCTGTTTGAGGTTCAGGCCCCCACCTCCAAAAAGAATGTAAAACTTGTGCAGAATTCTTAGTTATTACTTTTATTTTAATGCTATTTGGCCTTAACTTTGGCAAAACATTGTGGTGTCAGTTGGTGATAAGTCAGAAAAGCTATTGGAAGCTCCAGGATCTGTACATTTGTGGTGTTCAATGGTTTGTTTTTAATTTGTTCTGTATTAAAGCATTGCTGTACCTTGTCTCAAAGTGATCATCACTGCATGCTGTTTTATTTTGCTTCACATTCCAGCTTTTGCAGTTTTCAAATAATGTTCCTTCATGAAGCCTAGCTAACACTGTTACATTGCCACGGGGAGTTAGTATGGTGGCAGGCCATGCCATTTTGCTGATGGACTAAGTTGTTGTGGTTTCTAGATAACAGGAACTCCTTTGTAACAGGGGTTAAAGTGACAGTTGAATACTGCGGGTACTCTGACCCAAGACGCTGGTACTCGTCCACAGGGCTTTAGTACCTCCCCAAGGCTCACCGCTGTTAGATGTGGTGGTTCAGCACGTGGCAGAGGATGAGCTGTTGTCAGCGCACAACATGGGCGTCACAAAAGAAAGAGCCTGCAAAACCAACCCGATTGCCTTCTATGCCCAGCAGGGTAGAGAAAGATCTTACTTCGAGAGGGCTCTTGCAGTAGGTAATTACATATAGGAATGATGTCAGCAGGCGGCAGGACCTCACAGAAAAATTTCTAGCTAGCAGTCTCTGGCGAGGGACCACCCACGTCAGGTAACGGCGTCAGAAGGCGTTGTTATAAATGGGGTCCCTCACGCCCTTCTTCCAATTCTTTCCGCCGTTAGCTTATGCCAGCGCCTCAGCAGAAAAGTTCCCCTCGTCAGGCTCATTCGTCTGTACTTTTACTGAGTATTTTTGATTTTTTTTTTTTTTTTTTTCTCAGCCATCGGCCAGGTACCCGCCGGTGTATGTCGCTCCCCTATAGCCTCTGAACACAAAAAGTGCGGTGCCTAACTCCTCCGCAAAGGATGGCTATTCCCTGCCTTTTTTGCCTAGGCCCCGACCATCCAGTGGAGAAGTACCAGCACTGCTCTCGGCTTAACGCAGCCACCAAGAAGGCGGCAGCAGTCCCGGGAAGCCTATATTTTGAAAAAGAAAATAAGTTCCATGGAGAAAGAACTGAAAAAGCTTCGGCAGGCGTCGACTTCCCCTGAAGGCCATCGCAAAAAGAAGGATAAGGAAAGGCACCGGGACAAGGGCTCCTCTCCCACCGCATCTTCCTCGGGAGTCGCCATGAAACAGGTAACGTTCCCCGGGACCACTCCAGCAGGCCGCCTTAGAGGCTTCTATGGCGCGGTGGCCCGCCTGTCTGGCTTGCACTCGGGCCCTTCGGGCGCCCAGGCTTGTGGAGGCCTCCACTCCCAGTAAAGCCGTGGTTTGCGGCCTACTGGTATAGCGGCTCCGATAAGCCAGACGCCGGTTTCTCCGGCGCCCGCACAGAGAAGGTCGGTAAGTTGCCCGACCCTGCCGGGCGGCACGCCGCCCTGCTCCGCCCAACCAGGCCGCCCCTCCATCGCGGCCTGCCTCCGCGAGGTCCATTAAGTCGGACGCCAGCCCTCCGGCATCTGCCCAGATCCCGCTGCTAAAGCCGAATGTCAGTTCGTCCGTCGCACAGCGGATGAGCGACTGGACCCCCCCCGTCCACTGTTCGGCTCGCCGCAGCCCGGCTGCTCTCCGGGGACCCTGAGTCTCCTCAGCCCGACCCCATGGATTCCCCCATCCCGGGCGATGTGGAGGCTTTTGGTCCCACCTCCATCAGACCGTCCACCTTCTGGTCTGACTGATCTGATGTCTGTTCCCCAGATGCCAGCTCTTGGACGCCTGTATTGCTGGCGCAGGCGCCATCCCACCCCTCAATGTCACCCCGACGCCGGGCCCTCTGCCCCCCATGTCTTCTGCTCCAGAACCGCCCATGGGGCCTCTGGCCAGACCGTCTGCTCAAGCAGCTCCTCCTGCTCCCGGGTGCCAGGCCCCGTCTTATCCGACGCCGCCATACCTGGGACCTCAGTATCCGACGCCTCCGTACCCGGCGCCGACGGCGCCACAGTATTCGGCTCCTCAATACCCAACGCCGGGCTTCCCACCGTCTGGTTATGGGTACGTGCCCTTTGGGTATAGTCCATACCTGTATCCCCCTCTCCACCACCCTCTCAGCTGCCAGTGGACTTGCAGGAGACTCTGGCCTCCTGGTGGGCTGAGGCAAAACTGCTCACCCAGAGAGGTGGAGAGTCATCTTCAGACGATGGTTCCGGTTCCCGTATGTCCACAACAACACACTTCCTCCCCACCTCCGGACGACAGGGCTCATCCCTCTGGGTCCAGAGGGGGCAGAACACGCTTTCCTGAGGGATTCCCAAGGGGTACGTTCCTCCCCCTCGTCGGGAGAGGGAGTCTTCCTCTCTTCCACATCCTCTTCTTCCTCTGACACCTCTGATCCTTCAGACTGTTGTTCCGAGCAAGACGACGAGCCACGCTCTCCGTCTAAGCCCCGGCCAAGGACTCCTCCGAAGTCCCCTCCGGAGGATCCTTCCTTTACAGAGTTGCTACGGAAGATCCAGGAAGTACATAAGTGGCAATCCTTTGAGCCAGACCCCCAGCGTAAAAAACTCGCTGAGCATCTGGATCTGCCCGTGACAGCTCCCACTCAGGTGCCACCCTGGATCGAGCCTCATGCCAACCTTATTACCCCCATATGGAAACAGCCGTCAGCCCTAGCCCCACTTCCCAGGAAGTCAAACAGGCTATACCAGGCTCCAGAGGGTGTTGACTTTAGACTCCACCCTCGTGCTGACTCGGTTGTGATAGCTATTCGCTCATGGCCGGTCAGCTCAACTAAACATCTTAGCTCGTCTCCACCTGACAAGGAATCCGCCTTCTGGACCAGTATGGCAGAAGACTTTTGCTTCTTCCACTCTGGGTGTAGGGCCTGAACTACGTCTGCCACATGGGGATTACCAGAAGGCGATTCTTAGGAGGTGGAATCGAATGGACTCTCTTCCTGACTCTCCAGGTCAAGCAGGAAGTGGCTGACCTCGTCCGCTCTGCTTGTTCAGCTAGTCGGCACATTCTTGGTGCGACCTACAATGCAGTGGACATTGCTGGGAGGAGCTCAGCTTTCGCCGTAGGTTTACGGCGTCACTCTTGGCTCAGAGTGTCAGGGTTGGTCCCGGAAGTGCAGTCCGCTATCCAGGAAGCGCCCTTCCGGGGTTTGGTGCTTTCGGGGGTGATGTCAAGGACATCATCACCGACCTGCAGGAGAAGGGGACGGCACTAAAGTCTGTTGACTCTATATACCATCCCCATTAATCGCAGCGCCGTCCCTTTCGCAGACGGTATCTGCCCAAAGTGAGACCACAGGAAGAGGGCCACTAAGCGTCAGGCCCCTGCCCAAAAAAGCAGCGGAGCTTCAGCTGCGGTGCTGCCCACCACCTGACTCCTTCCTCTCCCACTACCTCTGGGCTTCCGGAGGAACTGGTAGGAGGAGGTTTTCCCTCCACCTTGCGGGCTGGAGAGGATAACGCCAGTTCATGGGTGCTCCAGCTAATCGCAGGACACTGGTAGAGTTTCAGCAGAAACCCCTCGTCTCCCTCCCCAAGGTCGTCGTACTCTCTGGGAACATCATCTTCTGGTCCAGGAAGAAATTTCAGCACTTTTGCTGAAAGAGGCGATGGAACCTGTCCCCCTTCCCTTGCAAGGAACGGGTTACTATTCCCACTTCTTCCTGGTCCCGAAGAAGACAGGCGATGTAAGACCTTTTCTAGATCTCAGTTCCCTAAGCCTTTTTGTGGAGTACAAGAGGTTCAGGATGCTCTCACTGCAGAGCCTTCTGCCCCACCCCCGCTCGGGCCAGTGGCTGCGCGCTCTAGATATGCAGGACGCTTACCTGCACATAGCTATTCACCCTTCCCACCGCAGATATCTTTGTTTTGCTTTCCAGGGGGACCACTACCAGTTCATGGCACTTCCATTTGGCCTCTCCTCGGCCCCTCGAGTTTTACCAAATGCCTTGCGGTGGTGGCGGCCTACCTGCTTACCCGGGGGGGTACAGGTTTTCCCGTACCTGGACGATTGGCTCCTGGCGGCCTCGTCCAGGGAGAAACTCCTGCACTGCCTCTCCCTCACCCAGCAGGTCTTTGCCTGTCTGGGTATTACCATTAACCATTCCAAGTCTCACTTGATCCCATCCCAGAGGCTTCAGTTTATTGGGGCGATACTGGACACAACCCTCGGCAGGGACTTTCTGCCTCCGGACAGGGCGGCCACACTCCAGACTCAGTTAAGCCTGTTGTCTGGCCGCAGACAGGTCCGTGCAAGGTCAGTTCTTCGCCTCATCAGGCTTATGGCGGCTGCTATCCCGACAGTCCCTCGCACTCTTCTCCACATGAGGGTCTCTCAGTGGATGCTTCGCTTTCAATGGGATCAGTTGGTAGATGACTTGGACCACTGGTCCTAGTCTCCTCTCCCATGATTCGAGACTTACAATGATGGATGGTTCGAGAGAACCTTCTTGGGAGTTCCATTTTCCTTCCTCCTCCTCCCAGACTCTGACCACAGACACCTCAGATGAAGGTTGGGAGCCCATCTCGGTCCACATCAGACCCAGGGCTCTTGGTCCAAGCTCGAGCAATCACTGCACATCAATGTGCTCAAGCTTGAGCGGGTGCTACGCTCTCCAGGACCTCCACTTGCATCTTCTTCCAGGCCACCTAGCCATCCAGACGGACAGTATGTGTGTGGTATGGTACATCAACAAACAAGGGCTGGACTCGGTCCTACCCTCTCTGCAGGAAGCGATGAGAGTCTGGGATTGGACAGCACAGCACGACCTTCACCTCACGGCAATTCATGTTCGGGGTCGAGAACTCCTTAGCAGACAAACTTAAATCGCTCATCTACTCAAGATCACAAGTGGGAGCTGGATCAGGAGGTCTATCGATATCTTCCTACATTGGGAACACCTCAGGTGGACCTCTTCACTGATCTGTAAGCATAAAGCTTCCCGACTTCTGCTCGCTCGTTCAAGAGCAAGGCATTTTCTGGAGAGGCGCTCTGTCTCTAGATTGGAAGGACAGATTCGTCTATGCCTTCCCCACCCCGATTCCTCTGATCCCGCTGTCTTGCGGAAACTAGGTTCAGAAGGAGCACGAATGATTCTGATCACCCTTTTGGCCCAGGCAAGTTTGGTTCTCTACTGCAAAATACTCAGAGGAGCCTCCTCTTCCACTGATTCTGTTGACCCAGGATCAGGGACTATAGTTCATCCAGGTCTCGAGTCCCTTCAACTCCATGCATGGCTCCTGCAGACATAGCTCAAGCCCGCTTTGGGGTTTCTCCCAGGTGGCTGAGATCTTGGTGGAGGCTAGGAAGCCCTCCACTAGGTCTACTTATGCCATGAAGTGGAAGCGGTTCTCAATCTGGGCGCTTCAAAGGCCAGAGCCTTTCTCCTGCTCAGTTGGGCGACTGCTGGAGTACCTCGTCACCTCTTCGACCTGGGTCTTAGTCACTTTCGTCTCTGAAGGTACACATGGCGCCATTCGGACCTCCATATTCCTTCACAGATAAGACGTTGCTCAACTGGAAGTCTAAGACTTTCCTCAGAGGGTTCTTCACCTGGGACCCCTATCCAGTTCCGCCCTCCTTGGGATTTGAACTAGTTCTTGAGAACCTTACTTTTGCCTCCTTTTGAACCAGCGGCCTCAGCAGACATGAAGTTCCTTTCATGGAAGACGCTCTTCCTAGTGGCCATTACCTCTGCTCGGAGAATTTCCGAGCTCCAGGCCCTGATGTGTAAAATCCTGTACTTGTTCTTTCACAAGGAACGCGTGGCTCTGCGCACCAATCCTAAGTTTCTCCCCAAGGTGGTAGCGGAATCTACATTGAACCAGTCCATAGAATTACCCGCCTTCTTTACGCAGTACTCCAATCGGGGAGTATCTACTTCACACTATGGACGTTCACCGTATTCTGAGATACTACACTAACAGAATAAAGGATCTCAGAAAGACTGATCAACTTTTTGTCTCTCTTGCCCCCAAAAGAGAAGGCAGTGCTGTTTCCAAGCAATGCCTGTCTAAATGGTTGGCTCATAGCATCACCTTCTGTTATGACAAGTACAAGAAGTCCCTTCTGGGCCAAATAAGAGGTCACTCCACCAGAGGGGTTGCTGCCTCTGCGGCATGTTTCAAGAATGTGTCAGCGGCAGACATTTGTGCTGCCGCCACTTGGACTTCTGTCCATACATTTACAAAACATTACAGTTTGGATATTGCCTCTCGCCGTAGAGCAGGCTTCGGGCTCGCTGTTCTGCAAGGCCTTCTCTCTTAAGACCTTCACAGCTAGAGGATCTGCTTTGAGTAGCTTTCCTCCTCCCGTGTGCTTCTTCTTGTTCCAGACTACTTGGGACTCAGTCCTATATGTAATTACCTACTGCAAGAGCCCTCTTGAAGTAAGATAGTACAGTTACGTAAGAACTGCCGTAACAGTAGATCTTGAGAGAGGCTCTTACAATGAGTAATATCTCCTGCCCTCCATCCCCTAAGCTTTTTCCAGCTCCTTTTCCAGTGAGAAATATTCCTTCTCGTCCGGTCTCCCATGGCCTGTGGCGGGAAAGAACTGGAAGGCAGGTGTGAGGGACCGCCCCTTTATACCGACGTCACCTGACGTGGGGTTCGGTCCCTCGCCAGAGACTGCTAGCTAGAAATATTTCCGTGGGGTCCTGCCGACATCAGTCCTATATGTAATTACCTACTGCAAGAGCCTCTCTCGGAGATCTACTGTTACGGTAAGTTCTTATGTAACTGTACTTTATGCTCACTACTCAAGGCCCTCATCAGACCCCACTTGGAGTACGGTGTGTAATTCTTGGCTCCACAATACAAAAATGACTTTAAGGCAGTAGTGTGTGTGTATATATATGTATATGTATATGTATGTGTACATATATATAGAGATATATATATATATATATACAATATAACACAGGGCCACCAGGAAGATTGAACAGACAGTGACTTTTCATCTGGTGTACTCTAGCAGCACACAAGGGCATGCCCTGAAGCCCAAAGGTGGTAAATTCAGGGTTAACGTTAAGAAGCACTTCTGCAAGAGTATGGTGAACCTATGGTACTGCCTACCAGCGAATACAGTAGGCATGAAGGCAGTAAATCCTTTCTGTTAACAGCGGTATTATAGGACTATAGTGAGTCTAGTGTGAACAGTGGGAATACAGCACAACATTGTGTCTAGTGGAACCTGTAATATTTTGGCACTATAGTAAATCTAGTGAGATCAATTGTACAGTAAGATGACACTTTTCTGCTTACCAAGGGAATCCCTGGATATCCTGAGTACTGGAGAGCGTAGGAGACTCCTTTAAATTAGTTCGTTTTCATAGCGTACTTATTCATACTGGCTTATAAAGCAGGGGGAAGATATCAATCAATCAAACTTTATTTAACAAGGCAAATCCTCATTGAGCAAGCTCATTTGCAAGATGGTCCTGGACAGGATAGTAGATCTACAGTGAATAATACAATTAGTACACTTGGTGCAGGGCTGATACATACAGAGAAGTAACATAACATCATCAGCTAATACAGTGTGAGCAGAGATAAAATAAAGGCAACACCTAATCAGAGGAGGGACAAGTACACAAGCAAGAATAACAAGATGAGGCATCAAAAGGGTGACCCTGCATAAGGGTAGGATGGAGGGAAGGGAGAATTTAAAAGAGGAGATAATTAACAGAAGGGGAAGGTTAATATGACCAGAGGGTTAAAAAAAAAAAAGAGTGAAATGCTAGGGCTGTACATATAAGTGCTGGGTAAATGATAAGCCGGGCAGGGAGGCCAGTAAGATAATCACCTGCGGCGGGCACATATACCCTTCAGTATTGCGAGCAATCGACAGCTTAAAAGTATGGGGACCTGGAAGGGATGAAATCTTTAGTGTCTTTGCATGTTGTTCCAGAGGAGAAGTTGATAGCAGCAGGACATACTTTGTCCTTATTCTGGAGCACCTTTGAAGGAGAAAGAGATGAGCTCCTTAGGCCATACATTCCCTGGCTACACAAATAGAGTAGAGATATAAGCTGGCAGCTAATCGGTTAACGCCTTGTAGAACCACAGGAGGGGATTTTTTTGCCTCCTCAATGTAAGATGTCCAAGCAGGCTTTTGATAGAGCAAGCAGTGATGGGTATGAATGGGCATGTCCAGAATAAACCGCAGGGCATGATGATAAAGGGTGCTGAGTTTACATAATGCCTGATTCGAACAATGGCTGTAGAGAAGGTCTGCATAGTCGAGCAGTGGAATAAAAGTTGTTTGGGCTTCCGGCTTCTAGTGTGAGAAAGTGTCTTATGCGATAGAATATATCTAGTCATTGTCTTAGCTTTTACTTGGCTCACTCAGATGGACCATGAACTTAAGCTGGTTATCAACCAGACACCCAGGTACTTGAACTTATCCACTACTTCCAGTTGTTATAAAGAAAGGTATAATTCTGGTGGTCGCTGGTGTCCTAAGGTATATGAGGCATGTGGTGATATAATCATTACTTTAGTCTTTTTAGCGTTAAGCAGGAGCTTGAGCTTTAGTAAATTGTGCTGAAGGATGACGAAGTCATGTTGAAGCGCCTCATAAGCGAGATCCAGGGATGAGTTAATAGTGTAGAGAACCATATCATTAGCAAATAGATGTACATTACCTGTGCATATGTGAGTCAAAGTGGCAGCAGCTAAGTGGGATGGCAAAGTGAAGAGAGGAGTCTGACCGGGGAGTGTGGCAGGCTCTGTGACTGGCTATTTCCTCTTATCTTTTGCTGATAACACTCTATCTGTCAGTGTTGCCATCTGTGAGTTACCAACGACTGCTGTGAATTACAATTTCACAGCCTGCAAGCCTGTGAGTGAAACCTGAATTGCTGTGTTTGACCTGTTTTACCCCCCTCCCCCTTAACTCGTAGACTGATTTTAACTTTAATCACATTGAAGCTGCTACAGGACCTGAAGTGTGCTGCATAGACTGCTGTTTGAGTCTGCACATGAGTCGTCTGTTGTTGAGAACTGTATATGCTAAAGTTCTGTGGAGCTGTGACTGATTTGGGTTGCTAGGTAATAGCACAGTACCTGACCTGCTTGCAGCATTATTGCCATCACCTGCTTTCATTGAATTCTGTACTGGTCTCCACATTTTTCCAGATGGTGGCAGCTCTGGGAAGTGGAGGGGGGGCGATTTCAATATAAAGGCTGCCTTCTACACAGCGGCAGCAGCTAAGTGGGACGGCAAAGTGAAGAGAGGAGTCTGACCGGAGTCAGACCGGGGACGGACTGGGCTACTAGAGTTTGTAATATCTTGCTTAGAGTTAATCATTTCTTTTGGGTTTGTACCTATAGATTAGTTATGATTAACAGAGGGATATTGTTGTGTGTAGCCTATACACTTTGTGTTTTGTGTACTGATGGGTTATTTTGTTCTGTGTGTGTTAATGATTTTAGAACGTATGAAAATAATCAGATTCTGGAGTTCTAGACTCAACTGTTTATTCTAATTATAGTCATTTATTTGGTGTAAAGGTTAAATACATGTGTTATAATTTGGGTTACAGTGTTAGGAAATATAAGACACGGAAATGTGTTCTGCCTGTTTGCATAAGAACCTGGTTACATTGCTTTCTCTTGCTAATTCGATCTGGCAATGTTGAAAGCAACCTGGTCCTGTAGCAAACAATATGGCGAATAGTGATTTTTGCAGCATTCATATGGCCTCAAAATTATGCATTTTAATGTATTAAGCTTAACATCTAAATTTCATGAGGTGGAGTCATGGATTAGTTTATATAATCCGGATGTTCTGGCACTGACTGAAACCTGGTTAACCTTACCTGTTCTTGATACTGAACTTTGTATACCTGCTTATAAACTTTTTAGAAAGGATCGTGTCACTGGTAGAGGGGTAGGGTTTTGTTTATGTTAAGGAATATTTAATGGTAAATGAGACCACTATATTTAACAGTAATTTGGAATATTGTGAACATATTACTATTCAGTTATTGTTGGGATTTGTCAAAAAATTAACTATTTGTTGTGTATATCTTCCACCTAATGGTAGCAAATCAGGCTTACAAGAACTTGTAAATGCTTTGAATACTGGGGTTTCTACAGAGTTAATACTACTGGGGGATTTTAATTTAAATTGGATGGGTTCAGATATAACAAAGTTAAATACGGTCTTGTCTCAGTCTGGTTTACAACAAATTATTACTTTGCCCACTCGACACAATAATAGATCAGGAAATCACACATTGCTGGACTGGATATTAACAAATAGACCTATTAATATGATAAAATGTGGTTTGACCTCTGATTAGTTAAGTGATCATCATCAGTCTTCTGTATTTGGAAACATGGGGACTGAAGAAGTCTAAGCCAATTATAAGGATTTCGAGATCTTTTTCTAAATTTGATGTACATATTTTTGTACAGAGTTGGGTAAAATAGATTGGTCTTTTTATATTCTATCCCTGATGTGGATTCTGCATTGCATTTTTTCATTACTGAGTTTACATGTTTTGGACCAGTTAGCTCCCCTTGTTAAAAGAAGGGTCCGAGGGAAAACTTATGGGTGGTTAACATCTCCTTTGATTAAACTCATGAGACAACGAGACAAGGCCTGGAAAACGTATAAAATGAACCATTCTGCTTCTGGTTATCATGCGTATAGGACTTTAAGGAACCAACGTAAGGCTAAGATAAGGAAGGCTAAAACAGACTATATTCGTCATAAACAATGTGAAGGGTTATCTAACGCTACTACTTTTTGGAAAACAATTAATAATTTTATAAGACCTAATGTTTGTCAACCAGGTTCAATGAGGTTGAGCGGTGACTTGTTGTCTTGTCTATTGAAGATAGCTACTTGAGTTTAATTTGAAATTTACTGCATTGCCTGCTTCCTTTAGTGACCAGTCCAAGGTGAACTACTTGGGATTGACTGAAGATTTTACAGTTAATCCTAAACTGTACTAAGGACTACTACTCGAAGGTAGAGAAATTGTTGCGTTGTATTAAGAGGGACAGCTCAGCTGGTTCTGATGGCTTATGTCCTAGTTTATTGGCGGATGCTGCCTCAGTTATAGCACTTCCAGTTAGTATTATTTTCAACTTGTCTTTTGTTACAGGTACTATACCTAATATATGGAAACATACTTTGGTCACTCCTATATTTAAATCTGGTTCACAACATGAGTTTGTAACTACAGACCTATTTCTATCTTGTCTGCTTTAGCTAAAGTTCAGGAAAGAATAGTTTATAATCAGTTGATTGGGTATGTGGATCGCTTTGGATTATTGTCTCAGAACCAACATGGTTTTAGAAAGGAAGGAGTACTGAGACTGCCTTTGTCAAGTTCACTGAAGCGTACTAATGGCATGGATAAAGGGTGTCTGGCCGGTGCCGTGTTCGTGGACTTGACCAAGGCATTCACTCAGTTGGTCACCAATTGTTGATTTCTAGACTTGAGTCATTGGGAGTTGGTGAGTCTTTCTTGGACTGGACGAGGGATTATTAACAAATAGGTTTCAAAGGGTTAAATATAGGGGTGCTGTATCAGACTCTGTAATGGTTAAGTGTGGGGTTCCACAAGGTTCTATTTTAGGGCCACTTTTGTTTTCTTTGTTTTTGATCAACTAGTAAGTGTGATTAATAATGCTTCTCTAACACTTTATGCTGACGATGCAGTAATTTATCCTTGGGGTTTGTCAGTTGGAGATCTAGGTGTTTCTTTAACAGAGGAAATGTGCAATTTTCAGTCTTCACTTATGGCCTGTAAATTACTCTTAAACAAATCTAAGACAAAGGTGATGGTTTTGGTACCCCACCTAGACTGAGATCTGAGGTTGGTACTTTGGAAGTTAAATCTCTTGATGGATTACTGTTTGACTATGTTGATACATTTCAATTTCTTGGGGTATTACTAGATTCTCATCTAAGTTATGAATCTCATTTTTTGAGGGTTACCTCAAGAATACATTGTAGATTAGGTTCTTTGTATAGAATCCGTTCATTTCTTATTCGTGAGTCTAGGCTGGTTATTTCAAATTGCTGCTTACTTCCTATTGTGAACTATGCAGCTATGATTACTGACACTGCTTCTGCGACAGTGATTTCAAAGAAATCCACTTTACTTCACTTGATAGCTAAGTTTGCTTTAAATTGTTCTAAGTCATCTCATCATTGTGTGATTTTGAAAGAAATGGGCTGGTTACGGTTTCATTAAATTTCCAATACTGTGTGTAAGTTCATATATAAAGTTATGGACTCTGGAATTCCACATAGTATTTCAAAGTTTTGAGACCTATATTGATGGTCATTATTCTAGACATAGGTCAGACAGTAGGTTTCTCGAGATTCCTTTTATGAAATCTAAAAGTGGACAAAGATCCTTCTTATATTGCTCCATTTATTTGGAATGAAATTCTCAAGATATTAGGTGGTTGTGTTCTGTCAAAAGTTTGCCGATGCATTAAGGATGTATTTCAAATCTCAATTTAATTGTAACTGTTTTTTATGAATTTTATACGTAACAGACATTTTTGTCTGCAATTTGCTGCATTGTATATGTATGTTTGATTATGTACTGTCTGTATGTAATATATGTGGGTCGCACCTGTAAAAGGAACTTGTTTCCAGTGTGCTTACCCGTTAATCGAATAAACAAACAAACAAACAAATATGATTTATGTATATTGCGAACAGAATGGGGCCCAGGATCGAGCCTTGCAGCACACCCCGAGGAAGGATTTTTTTAGCAGGGACAGTTCCCCTTGAGCTTTAATTTGCTGCATTCTGTTGGTGAGATAACATTCAAACCACTACAGGGCAGTATTGTCTAGGCCAAAACTATTCAAGACATTAAGCAGAAGGCTATGATCCACTGTATCAAAGACCTTACTAAGGTCCAGAAAGAGGGCATAGACATTTTGTTTCTAGAGCGGCTTGCCAATCATTAGACATTTTGGCAAGGGCAGTTGTAATGCTGTGCTTGGGTCTAAAACCCTATTGGACCAGGTTTAGGAGGTTTTCAGTTTCAAGGTATTCTCTATGTTGGGAATTCACAATTTTGTCCAGGATTTTTGAGAGGGTAGGAAGGAGAGAAATTGGTCGGTAATGTTCAGGTCAGTTGGATCGCCAGACTTGAAAAGGGGAATGATGTGTGCAATTTTCCAAAGAGGAGGTAACTTGCCTTGAGTCAGGGAACTATTAAACAGGTGTGTGATTTGAGCTGTCTGACAATAGAAGCCTATTTTCAAGAAAAAACAGTTCTAGAAGATCAGCACCACCACACTTTTTTGTGTCCAGGGTCATTAGGAGGTCCTCCACCTGTTTGAAAGTAACTGGTTGAAAGCGGAAGAGGAATGTCTCGGGTTAGGGGCAGTGTCGGGCTTAAGCCATCATGAGCATCGCTGTGGGCATTGAGTTTGCCGAGGGGCGAATCATCGAATGCAAGGCCTGCTGTGGCAAAATGATGATAGAGCTGTTCGAAAATGTCCACTGTGTTAGTGTAAAAAACATTTCCTGCCACTATCTTAGTGGGCGGGGAATCTGGCGAGTAACCTTCAACCTCTCTAGGAATATTCCAAAATTTGGCAGAGCAATTTTTATTTTCTTCAAGGGCAGTCTGGAAATAGCATGATTTTTCTGCCCTAATTAACTTGGTGCAGTCATTCCTAGATACCCGAAAAGCAAGTCAGTCTGCTTCTAGTTTTGATTTCCTGGTCCTTTTTCACAGTACATCCCTGTCCCTGAGAGCTTTCTTCAAGGTAGGAGTGAACCAGCTGGGGGACCTTTTCCTTGTTTTGATCTTCCTAAGTGGAATATGTTAATTTATCAGCCCCACTAGTAGGTTTTGGAAGATATTATAAGCCTCTGTGACAGAGGGGACCAAATAGAAATCCTGCCAGTTGATGTTTCCAAGGTCTGTCAGAAAGGTGGTTCGGCAGAAGTTTTTTAGACTTCTTTTTAGCTTGAAGGTAGAAGTAGACAGCCAGTTGTGGGAGCGCCGAATACAGGTGGCGGCACAGTGATCAGTTATGTCACTATGAAAAAACCCTGTATGGGAGATGTTATGTGGCTTACTGACGAGCATAAGATCCAGAAGAGTACTATGGCTGGGATTTTTCTTGTTAGGATGGATGTTCTCGGGAGTAATCTGGGTTAACTAGTGTACATCTCAGAACTCCTTAAGCTTGTTAGAGCAGTCATCGTTCAGTTCTGATTAAAGTCCCCATTATTATGAATTCTAGGCTCACCTTATCCAGTAGGGAGTGGAGGTGTGCTAGTAGGCCAAACCCAGCAAAGGGTGGCCTATAACAGGCGGATATTAAGAGGGCTACTTCTGGCGATAGGGTTAACTTTAGGGCAAGGCAATCTAATTCCTTAGGTAAGCAGGTCCGAACAATGTCTGAGACGTGGTATTTGATCTTTGTGTAGATGGCGACTCCAACTCCCCTTGTAGGTCTGTCGCATTTAAACGGGTTATACCCATATATATTGACAGTTTTGTCAGGGATATGGCTCACCGTCTCTGACATCATAATTGTCAGGTGCTGTGTGTAGTACCCAAGCTTGAATCAAGTCAAATTTTTTTGGTAAATGCATACATTTATGTGCCCGAAACTAAGGCCGTTTACTTGCAAGAGGTCCGATGGGACATCTAATGCGATGGGCGGGCCAGGGTTAAGTTCATCATTCCCTGAACAGAGTAGAAGTACTAACAGTTTCCTAAGACAGCTTATAATAGTTTTCAAATTGGATTTATTTTGACATTTGGTACATGGAGATTTGTTGGGGCAGTGAGACAGTGGAAGAGACAGGGCATGAGAGTGCCACTCTAACTGGAAGGAGAGTGGTATTCAATTAGATAGTGGGTCTGAGCTGGAGAAAGGGGCAGTGAGCATGAAGGAGTAGGTACCCCTTGTGTGGGTCGAAAATAGTGCGACCACAGTCTTGGGCAGATCTTGTTGGCTCGTAGGTCCTGTTGTAGCGGATCATCCACTTTTCCAGTAATACGGTTGGTTAGAAGCAGGATCCATCTGTAGATGAAGATGGTTGTCTGAGCAGCCATTAGACTGGGGGGACTGCACAGTGCAAGGGGGCTGGCTTTAAGTGAGCCGCCAAGACAGAGGAGCAGTATCCCTTTAAGGAATAATCTACCAAGGCAGGGGAGTAGTGTCCCTTTAAGGAAGGCTGTTGCCAAAGATATAGCCCAGTAGGCAGGGGAGAAGGAGTGGCTGGCTCCCAGGAAGAGTATTTAATTAAGGTTGGGGGCGAGGGGCCGAAAATCAGCAGCTAACGAAAGCATAGTCATCAAGCAGCAGGTTTTTAAAAGTATAAATACAGCCAACTAGTGTAACCGCCAAGCAGTAGGTTTAAAATCAGCCCCGAACGCCCAGTAAGGCAGTGGGAATTAGCTGTGGCAGTCAGTAAGGTCTGGAATGCAGCCAGGAAGTGCCCAATTGCAATTGCGGCTTTCAAGCTATGGAAGGTCCAGGGCTAATATGGGATTTTCTCATCCCTGTTGATCCGAGCAGGTCGGCCGTGTGTGGAGCCGTGACCACGGTGCTGGGGATCCCTCTGAGGGCTGGTCTTGCAATAAATAGAGAAAGGGAGTCTGATTAATATAACGGCAGGCCACACCGGAGTATTAACATGGGCAGTCACAGAAAAGAGACAAGAAACGGGGAGGGGGGTGAGAGAAGGAGGTAGTTACAGGCTGCACCAAGAGGCTAGATGGGGCTGGTGGAAATGGCGCCAACCAAATCCAGTAAAGAGGGCAGAGAGACCCTCCCAAGCTTTAATTATGTTACCAACCCAGTTGCTGTCTTTGAGGTGGTAACCGTGGAGGTGAATAGGACAGTACAGTGAATGTAATTTAGTTGGACTTCAGCAGGGCCTTTGGCACTCTATTTCATGGAAAACGTATGGAGAAGGTAGCACAGTGTAAAGCACACATAGTGTACTGGAGATGGATAGAAAATTAGCTGACAAGTAGAAAGCAGAGAGCAGTGGTGGGTGATCACCATTCAGTGGAGGTATGGGCTGAGTGTGGAGTACCTTGAGTTGGTACTGGGGCTGTTGTATAGTTATTAATGACCTGGAGGAGGGGTCAACAGCAGCCTGCTAAGGTTTTGCTGACACCAAATTGGCATAGAGTGGGCACAGTGGGAAATGGCTTGGGGAATGTGTACACGTTAAGAGTATGGGTTCAAGAAATAGGTGCTTACAGTTAACATGCAGAAGTGCAGGTACTACACCTAGGGGTGAGGGATCTGGGTTTGTCTCAACACAATGCTATGTTACTATGAAACGATCACTGACCTGGTACTTTAAAATTAGACAGGGCAGTTGTGGTTGTGTGCTGCATGGCAACTCTTCCGGCTGGAAAGGGTTGGGGCCAAGCTTTGTAGCCACAGCAACCTTTGGTGCATCAGGGTGCTTGCTTCCTCTACAGAGGGATGCTGTGGCTCACAAGGCCTATTGGGGCATTGCCTAGTGCCAAATGGGTGGGACTGGGGAGGGAAATAATATGCACCACAAGTCATCTGAACTAGTGGCATCGGGAGAGGGGCAGTGGCAGAAGGTGTCTGGGAGGTCACCAGCATACAACCCCAACAGTAGGAGCAGGTAACTGCTAAGGAGTCAAATAGCTATATGAAAAGTAAATGACACTCACTAGTAAGTATTGGCAGCCCACTTTGAACACCGCCACCACAGCTGTGCACTATGGTATCGTTGCCCATGCATGTGCGGACTGTCTGGACCATTAAAGTGCTAGCTCATTCCCCTGATCCTGCACCTATCATTCTTTTGTTATTGTAGTTTATCATAATGTCTCAACAGTTCAATTCCAGCATCCCATTAAAAGATTTTAAATACTTTATTTTTTTTTTTTTTATTTTAAATCAGGTACACTATGCTACTCAGTGATTGACCCCATTTGGAATCATAGTGGGCGGCCTGCATCCAGATGACCAGGGCAGGTTTGGAACCCAGCTGGAAGGGACCTACATCCAGGTGGGCAGGGCAGGTTTGAAACTGGAGTTGGGGTCGTTGTATCCAGGTGACCAGGGCAGGTTTGGAACCAGAGTGGGGGTGCCTGCATCCAGGTGATCAGGGGTGGGTTTGCAACCCGGGGGCTGCATCCAGGTGGCCAGGGTGGGTTTGGAACCAGAGGTGGGGGTGAGCCTGCATCCAGTTGGCCATGGCGGGTTTGGATCTGGAGTGAGGGGAACCTGTGGCCAGGGCAGATGAGAGTGATTCTGTGTGCAGCACATCCCAGCCTGGAGTTGGGTGTCTGGCTGGGGAGTTACCCCCTTTTACAGTGTGGGTGCACTGCTCATGATGAACATGGGGAGGTGGGAGGGCAAGGACAACATGTTTCTGAGACTACAAGAGATGGTCCACAAACTCTGTCACAAGGATAACAGATTCTGACATTATTGGGACCCTGTTTAATGAACCCTCTGGCACCAACCCTGCCACAGGAGACAAGCTGTGAAGGCTGCAGAGGGAGAGGAGTGGTGTTGGGGTGTAGAGGTCACCAGCAGCAGACTAAAGGCCAAACAGCGGCCATCCCCAAAATAGAAGTTTAAAAAAAATGCTTTTTTTTTTTTTAAATCCACTGCCCTATTTTTCTTTTCTTGGGTCAGATGCCCAATTTTTGTAGGTGCTCTTCCTATCGCTCACCTCAATGCTAAAATTACCTTGGGTCGCCTGACCTCAGCTGGACAGGGTACAGACCATTGCTTTTACAACACCACCAAGTTTTTCTAATGAACTAGGGGTGACACAACCAATTTTCATAGTAATATTCAATGGAGATATTGTTGCTGTGTCAGTATTGCCGATGTGCCAATATTGCATTAACCAAATTGTGAGAGAGTATTTCAGTCTTCAGCGTACCATCTCATCCCCTTCCCCCCCCCAATTTAGGACACTGAAGGCCTCTCCCACAAACTCCAACTAGATTATGGCAACAGGGTTTTATATCGTGACACCTCTACTTGTAACAGCCAGCGCACACTGTAGAATGATGATAGTCTTGTCTGTCACCAGAGTGGGTGAGTGCATCACTTCAGTAACACATCTGCTATCTGCTGGCCTATGAGCAAGACCTGACGTTCCTATCGAATCCTGGTATCCGTAGTGATAACATTCTGCCCCCAAGTCAGTGGACCTACCACAGATTTAAATGAATGCAGAACATGAATACAGGGAAGAGCTGTCTGTGTTGTTTTGACACTTGGTGCATCAAACGATATCCAGATGTTGCTTGCAAGAGTTCCTGAGGTGAGCTTTGCTCCAGTTCTTCTTGGCTCTGGGCCTCTGAGTGTTAGGTGATCTCTATCCAAGTTTGTGAAACCGAATCCGCCTGGGACTAGTGCGCCATCCTCTGTAATTCTGATGTGACCTCAGGACTTGTTTTTAAGTCAGTTTGTGGGAATGGTGGGTGAAAAGCACACAGGGCCAGATTTTCAGTGATGGATGCAACACCTGCATCTTTATGTAAATTTTTTTTTTTTTACTTTTTATTTACTGAATTATGCAAATAACATATTCAACATACATTCCAGGGTTCCAAGGCATATAAATTGCCATAGACAGTAAACATCTTCATAGGATAATATTCTTATTTATTTTATTCAACTTTGTTGACTGGGTAAGTGCACTGGCAGTAGAAGTCTTTTCAGGCATGACCCAGGTGTAAATTCACTGACAAAATATACAGAGACATCATAATACACGAGCAGCAGGCTAAAGTATATACAGAAAAAATATTTGCATAATTAGTCATCGTGTACAACAGGGAAGGATAACATATACAGGGCAATATTCACATGAGTTCGATTTCAGAAAGTGCAGAAGAGTGGGACAATAAGTTTGAAAACAGTAATGTAATTGAGAGGGAACAGAAGAGGGGGAGCAGGTAGTTCTAGGGTAATGAGGATGGAATGGGGTTAGTAGAAACATTGACACGCAACAGAGGAAGAGTAATGGGATTTCAGGAGATATGTGAAGGTGAGGATAGAGGTAGTTTTTCTTATGGGTGGGATATAGTGTTCCAAATGGAGGCAGCATTGTAGGAAAAGGACCTTTGGCCCATGCTGGTGCGGAATAGCAGAACGACAATATTGTGGGAGGAGGATCAGGGGGTAGGAAGATTAACAAGAGGAATCTGCCTAGCTAGGTAAAGCGGGTTGCCAGTGTGCAATGTTTTGTGGATAAGGGAGGCAAGGTCAAGACTGACTCTGGGTTCAGGAGGTAGCCATTTGAGATTGTTGAACACTGTGCAATGGTGGGTATTGCAGCTGCAACCAGAGGCAAATTTGGCTATGTTATAATAGAGTGTGTATGCTTTTTTTGTAGAGCAGATTTACCGGCAGCATTAATAAGTGCTAAACTGTATTCGAGCATGGGTAGAAGGTTAGCCTGAGCGATTCTAACCTTGGTATAGTGGTGTCAAGAAGTGGTGGACCCTGTAGAGATATCCATTTTTGTGAACTTTGGAAATAGTATACTGTAGATGATTTTTCAAAAGAGGAGGGTCAAGGTGTATGCAAAAGATACTTAAGAGGAGGATCTTTTCAAGGGAGCCGTTTCCAGTGTTGACACTAGTAACTCCAGCTACTTGTCTGCCGGTCTGGCGAGAAAATAAATGGGAAACTTTCCAGCACCTGCCCTATCCGCTCCGGAGTCCCTCAGGGCTCCATTCTTGGGCCCTTGCTCTTTTCCCTTTTTCTCAACTCCCTGCCCAGTGTATGTACTGGTAAAATCCTTCTTTACGCAGATGATGCTGTACTCTTGCCTCCGACCGTAATCCCATCTCACTTCAGGATTCTCTGCAGGAATCCTACAATGACGCAGAAGCCTGGTTTACTGAGCACAGGCTCGTAATTAATCTAAAGAAAACCAAAACCATGCTCTTTGCCCACGCCCAAAATAAATCCAGTAACTATCCTCTGCAGATCCACTCCACCTCTAAACTCCCTATTGAGCTAGTTCAAGCTTATAAATACCTAGGTATAACCTTTGACCCTGCCCTCTCTTTTCATGCCCACATCTCTGCCCTTGCCTCAGCCTCTAACGCTGGCTGGGTATCCTCTATCGCTCACAAAACTGCCTCCCCACGGATGCCCTCCGACTTGCAGTCACATCCTCTGTTCTATCTCTGGTAGACTATGGCCTACCTGTGTATGGTGCAGCAGACCAGACTGCCCTGCACAAGATCCGCCTACCTTAAACAAGGCCTGCAGGCTCATAACTGGGGCTCCTAGTCTAACCCACACTTGCCTTCTTTACACCATGGCTAATCTACTCAACCTAGATGGCGCCTCAAATACCAAACCTGCCTCTAAAAAAAATCACTCCTTGGGCTATCCCCACCAGGTCTGTCAACCACTATCCACCGTGCAAACCCTACAGTGCATACCGCATATCCCGAAAACTGCACTGGTTATACCGAGGGAGGAAACTTGCAAGGTCAAAGGGCTTACCTCAGAGCCCCTGTTGGTATAACGCCTCCCACCGGAGTCTGATGCCGCCTCGTTATCTTATTTTAAAACTAGTCTTAGAAATCACCTGCTCTCAACACGCATCTGTACCTGCCTCTAAGCCTCCTCCTATCCTCCCAGACAAGGCTCACTGAGCCGCTCTCTGACCTTCTGTCCAGCTCTACCTTTACTTGCTACTATCTTCCCACACTCCTCTTCTGATGTCTTCCACCAGCCTTACCTTTATTCTGCCCACTGAATCAATCTCCATGTAACTACTGTATATTGTCTACTCTGTAAAGCCATATGTAAGCCTGTTGTATACTGTGTTTGACATATGCCTGTATTTTTGGCTGATTCTAAATGTACTCTGATTTTTTGTCTGCCTTGATGTTTGTTTCTTGCACTGTTTTGTCCTCACTGTGACGAGGTACCTTTGTAAATGAGCCTCTGGCTCAAAGGTTGTTAAACTGATGTTCTAATAAATAAATAAAATAAATAAACCGAGAGGATAATTTGGAAAGTCTCTGCTTGGATCCAAACAGCATGGATTGTGTTTTAGGCAAGTTTAGAACCATTTTTTCTTTGGAGAGCCAGGTTTGCAGCCTGGCGAATGAACTGTCGAGAGAGTTGTTGATGGAGGTAGTGTTATCGCTAGGAGTATAGACTGTGACTGCATAGAGAAGTGTTCATACTGGTTCGCAGATGGTGGGGAAATCATTAATGAAAATTGAGAACAAGAGGGGCCCTAGAATGGAACCCTGGGGTAATGCTGGAGACAGGGCTTACGCCAAAAATGCTGTTTACAATTCTGACAGCGTGCTGGTGGAGGTGGAGACAATCTGTAAACCATGCTATGGCGGGGGCCCAAGGCTGAGTGCCTGGGGTTTTGAAATGAGTAAATTGTGGTCAACAAGATTGAAGGCTTTTGTCTGGTCAGTGAACACAGCACCTGTAACACGAACTGTATAAATAGCCTGGTAGATGGCATCGGTAAGAGTAATAAGGGCAGTGTCTGTACCTGGACCTTTTCGGAAACCATGCTGTTCCGAGCAGGTGAGGACATGTAGCTGCAGGTATTTGGTGAGCTGATGGTGGACGATTTTCTCTTGTAGTTTGGCTAGGGCTGAGAGGATTGAAACTGGGCTGTAGTTTTTGAGGGAGGAAGATTTTCTTGTGTACGGGGACAACTGTGGATGTTTTCCAAAGGGATGGCACAGAGCAGGAGGAGAAGGATACATTGAAGATTTTCAATATAGGGAGTGCGATTTGTGGAGCAGCACGTTAAGAAATCTAGGGCTAAGATCATTGGGTCCAGCTGATTTATTACTTTTGAGAGCGAGTAGTTTGTGCACTTTGCGAATCGTAACCCTTTTGATGTAAAAGGAAGGTCACCTGTTTTCGAGTTGGGTCTTAGCTGGGGCAGGATCAATTTATCTTCTAGATCTGTATTGGGAGAGTTCGCAGAAAAAGTGATTGAAAAGGGTAGCAATTTTTAAGGTGTTGGTGAAGGTGGTATTCTGTTTAATGGAGAAAGTGTGGGAGTGGCATTGGCCAATGAGGAGTGAGTTAGACTGCCAGAACTTTTGGGTTATGCAGGTTTTGCGTTTTGAGATTTGAGTTACTGACTTTTGGTGTTGCGGTTAGATGTTTACACTTATTGCGAAGATGTCTATAAGTATTCCAGCCAGAGATACAATTTGTGGCCTTATATTTAGCAGGATGCATCTTCTCTGTGCATGTGAGGTAAATATGTCCTTTCTAAGCCACAGTGATTTTTTGGCTTAGACTCTGTGGGTACGCAGGGGGGCCTGCTTATCAAGCACTGACAGAAAGGCGTGAATGGAGAATTTGAGGGCTCTGTTTACATCTGATATGCTGTCAAGGTGGGACCAGTTAATGTGGTGCAGGTTGATCAAAAAGGAGTCTGTGTCAAGGTTGGAGAAATTTCTATAGGAAAAGATTCTGGGGGGAGTGTTGTGCCATAGGCAGGAGATGGCATGGTGATCAGTGATTGAATCACTTGAGACTCCTGAAGTAAGGATTCTTTTGATATTGTTAACCAGGATCCAGTCCAGTAGGGCGTGTTTACCTGTTCTAAGAATTGATCTAGTGGCGGATTGTAAAATTTGCTGAAACTGTCCTAAATTTAGTGCGTCCATATATCTAGGTGCCTTATCTAGCCAGTCCAGATTTTATAGCTGAGTATGATATGCTTGAAACGGGTAGTGTATTGAGCATGTAGGTTAGACCATAAAGGCCATTGAGCCCTGCTTTGGGTAGGTTGTATGAGCAGGTGATGCATAGGGTTTTAGGGCCTAGTGTGTTATTGATGAAGAGCCATTCGCATAGGTGCTGGGGTGGAGGGAGATGCAGATTTTTGCTTTGAGGTTGACATCTGTGTAAATCAGGATGCCACTGCCTCTTTTGGGGCATCTGTCCTTGCAGAAGATATTAAAGTTTGGGAGGGTGTGACAAATCACCTCTCTCTCTGGCTGTAACAGCTTTCAGAAAGGTGTCTGTCTCTGTTTTTGCTGCCACCATCTGGTTCCACCAGCAAAATCACTTTTCCCCCTGCACAGAGCTAGGAGGTCAAACATGCAATTGCACAGATTAAAGTCTGGTAGTGTCTCTCGGTGGCAGATGCTAACAGAGCTTGCCCCAGCCAGTGTAAATCATGAATTACCTTAGTAATAATTTAAATCACAGCCACGACTGTTGAGTAAATAAGTAGATTTTTGCTTAAAGCAGGTCAGAGGTTGCATTGCAGGAAATATGTCTAACACAAGAGAAGAACACTGTTACAGGAAGCGTAAACAAATGGTTTTAAACATGACAAAAGAAAGGGCTATTAACTAAGGTATGCTATTCTGTCTTACCCTCTGCTACGCTTGGAGAGACTGAATTCCTATGTTATCAGTTCCCATGGACCTCCATAGCTAGATAAGTAGGCTCAAAGTTTCTCCTCTCTGATGATAACCCCAGCAGAACGCTGCCCTGTAACTACCTTTCAGCATGTTATATTCTCCCTTGAGAGTAGGTATTTCTTGTTCCCCTTTGAATGCACCAAACATTTACCATGTATCTGTTTGGAACAATTAATCAGTTTAAACAGCCCTGTAGATATCCAATTAGATCAATTTAACATCCAGTTTATATTTAAGTGGTCCAGTATTTTCAAACTCCGTGTGTATGTCCACTCCCCCCTTTTGGCCATTCTGTCTGAGATTTATTACTCAGACCATCACCTTATCTAGATGCTGCTAGGCAGTGGAATCCCAGTGTGTTTTTTTTTTTTTCAGAAGGCCAGAAAATCCAAACTATTAACTCCTTCCTTCCCATTTCTGTTGCGCACACACACACACACACACACACACCCTGTGATGAAGGCATGTCCATTGGGCCACCCCAAGTGACACTGCCATTCATGCAGCTGCCGGGAACTGCCCAGAATATCCAGACATGCTGCTAGACCTGCCTAGATAGCCCGTCCGCATTGCCATTTTGTTTACCACTGCGGTGCTGGATGGTCATGTTGTATGCCTGAAGTACCAAGCTCCAGTGTAGTAGTTTTCCATTTTGCCTGTTTGACCTATGAAGCCAGATTAGGGGATTATGAGCTGTGACCACAGTAAATTCTCTCCCATATAAGACTGCAGCTTCTGAAGGGCCCACACTATTCCCAAGCACTCCTTCTCAATTGTGGCATAAACCTCCTCCGTGGGCAGAAGCCTCTGGCTGAGGTACACAACAGGGTGCTCCTCTCCCTGCTGGGTAACCTGGCTCAGCACAGCACCCAGACCATGGTCTGTGGTGTCTACATGGACAATAAACTTTATGCTGTAATTGGGGCTGGTTAATACAGCTGGCCCGCTTGAGGCCTTCTTTAGCTCCTGAAAAGCAGTCTCATAGCCCTCTATCCATGGCATCTTATCTGGCTTTCCCTTCTTGGTTAGGTCTGCCAGTGGCTTGGCCAGATCACTATAGTGAGGGACAAACCTCTGGTAGTACCCTGCTGTCCCCAGAAATGCCCTTACCTGTTTCTTGGTGGTAGGAGTGGGCCAGGCCAGGATGGCATTGACCTTGACAGACTCTGAGGAGATTCGTCTGCTGCCCACCTGGTGCCCAGGGTAGGGCACTTCTGCCATACCTATCTGGCACTTTACTGCCTTGACTGTCAGACCTGCATCCTTCAGCCTGTGGAACGCCTCCTGCACATTCTTGATGTGCTTCTTCCAGATCTGGCTGTTTATGGTTGTCATCCACATATGCCAATGCAAACTCACCTGCCCCAGACAGAATGCTATCCACCTGCCATTGATAAGTCACGGTGCATTTTCTTTCAAAGGGCATTACCTTGAATTCATATAAACCAAATAGTGACAGCTGATCTCTGGTCAGATATTTGGCTCCCCCCACCCCCAGTCGCTCCAGGGTCTCATCTGTGCTGGGCTTGGGATGAGCATCTGACTCCATGCAGCTAATGAGCCTCCAGTAGTCAATGCAGAATTGGGTGGTACTGTCCTTCTTGGGGATCAATACCACGGTCGAGGCCCAGGGGCTGCCAGATTACTCAAGTTCCAGCATCTTCTTGAGCTTCTCTTTCACAGTCTGCTTAACTTGCTGGGGTACCCTGTAGGGAAACTGTTTCAGGAGCACCTGGTTCCCGGTATCCACATGGTGCTCCGTCAGCGTGGTGTGCCCCAGTTTCTCTGTGAACATGTCCTCAAATTCTTTCAACACACCCCGAATCTTCTGCATCTGGGCTGGTGTCAGTTGGTCGGAGAGGGTGAGGTTGTCCATGGAGGATCCAACCCGGGCCTCCCCAAGGAGATCCACCAGTGGATCAGCCTCAGTCTCCACTTCTGGGGTGCTGCATATAGCGAGGACCAATTCCTCCTGGTCATAGTAGGGCTTTATCATGTTAATATGATGCACCTTTCGCCTGCATCTCCTGCCAGGTAGCTCTGTCATGTAACTGACATCACTAACCTTTTGGACAATGGAGAATAGCCCCTCCCATGCTGCCCGTAGTTTGGACATCTTCCACAACAGAATTCCCTTGGGAGGCACAGTCGCTCTCCCATTCATCCTGAACCAAATCTAGGGGCCCTCACACCCCATGGCCAAACAGGAGCTCGAAAGGTGAGAATCCTGTGGACTTCTGTGGGACTTCCCTGTATGCAAATAGATGAGGCAAATATTTGTCCCAATCCCTCTTGTGCTGGTCAGCAAAAGTCCTTAACATGGTTGAATTAAATCGCTACACCAGACCATTAGTCGAGATGGTATGGGGAGGTTTTGAGCTGCTTTACCCCACACGTCTCCCACAAACTACTCATTAACCCAGACATGAAATTAGTGCCCTGATCTGTCGGTATCTCGTGAGGAAAGCTCACCCAGCTAAATATTCCCAACAGTGTGTCAGCCACCTGTTCCACGTCAATAGATGATAGGGCCACTGCCTCTGGGTGTCTTGTGGCATAATTGACTATCACCAGGATATACTGCTTGCCAGTGCGACTTGGGGTGCTTAATGGCCCCACTATGTCCACAGCTACTCTCTTGAAGGGTTCATCAATAATGGACAGGGGCACCAAAGCTGCCTTGGCCTTTTCCCCCATTTTCCCCACCCTCTGGCACTGTGGACAAGTCCTACCATAATTTGCCACATCCTTGCCAATACCAGGCCAGAAGAAATTGTTGGTCAGTCGCTTTTTTGTGTGCCTCACCCCTAAGTGGCCTGAAAGAGGGATATCATGGGCAAGGGCCAAAAGCTGCCTGCGGTGAACCTTAGGGACTACCAGCTGCTGGAGCACCTTTCCATCTAGCCCTTCCCCTGCTGTACATTCTCTGTACAACAGCCCATTGTCCCAGTAGACTGAATCTTTACCCCCCTGAGGACCTTCAGCCCTGTAGCTACTTCCCCCAGTTTTTGCAAGGTAGGATCAACCAGCTGTGCAGTACCCAGCTCCTCTCATCTGACCCTTCCCCATTCCCTTTCAGAAGGAAGTCCTGTATGCTGCTCTGTTTGACTGGTGCTCAGGACTGCTGCTTCTAGCCAGCCCTCTCCCATGCTAGCCACTTCCTCAGCTGCTGAGGGAGGTCTGGATCCGTTGTCACCCCTCTTCACCCTCAGAAGCTTTCCCTTTTGCCTGGCTGTGGGTTGTAACACACACACCAGAGATTCCTGTGGTCAAAATCATTTCCCCTTAATGATCACATTTACAGGAGATCCTCTACAACACCCACCTCCTTTTCTCCGTGGCCACCCTCCCAGCTCAGGAAAACTCGAGCCACTGATATTTGGACTGCTGGCCCTGTGATTCCCCGGACCTTGGAGTATTGCCCTTGCAGCATCTGCTCCGCCTGGATTAGATCCTACCTCACCAGGGAGATGTAAGTGCATGGGTTACTGTCCCATTAACTAGATGAGGGTGCATATGCTTGGAGGAAGCATGTGATTCTTCAGGCTGCACACACCCTACCATCAGACCAGTGCTATTTTAATCACCTCCTCCCCTAGGGCTTTTGGCCCTTAACCATTTTCTGAGGGCAATTATAACTCAAGTGCCCCACTTGATTGCAAATATGACATTTCTTGGACCTTGGCTCTTGGTTCCCTTTATTTATTTAGTTTTTATTGACCGGGTAAATGCACTAGACAAATTCTGCCTATTTTCAGGCACGACCTGGGGGAGGGGGATACAGATGAATTCCATCTGACCTTTAATCAGATTGTTGTTGGTGGTATTTTTAGTGAATGGGGGGGGAATTTGGCCAGGGCAGCGGGGAAATTCCCCATCTCTGCCTTATGCGGACGATGTCTGCATTTTTGTAGCAGTCCAAGCCTCAGGAGCATGGGTTATAGAGCAGGTAAAAAGATTCTCTGTTGTTGCAGGAGCACGAGTAAACAAAGAGAAAAGTATTGTATACCCTTTAAATGACTCTGCCACGTGTGGATTCTATTCAGGAGTGGTAGTCTCCACTGATCCTTCTTAGTACTAGCGGTTACATTTGGGAGGTGGGATAATGGCCTGCTGAATTGGTCTGACAAGATTGAGATGGCTAAGATGAAAGTGGCCCTTTGGAAGGATGGCAGCAGATGAAAGAAGAAAGCAGCTGTGGTGAAATTATTTCTTTTCCCACTCCTTTTACATGTCAGTGTGGTCTACCTCATCCCTATGGCACTGGAACTGACTCTCTTGAGTCTGTTTTTTCAGGTGATATGGGGGTGTAGATTAAACCCTATAAAGACAGAAGTTTTGTATTTGCCTCTTGCCCAGGGTGGGTTAAATTTATTGATCTCAGTAGCTTTTTATTTTAGTATTTTTCTTTTCATAAAAATCTAATTGATTTTTCTAAGCCCACTTTGGCTATCTTGTCCCTTTTTGCCCGTCACTGGATACTGCCCCTATATCATGTATGGAACTTGAAGGGTGTGTTGCCATCTAGTGCTAGGATAAGTCTGGCTTCTTTTAGGCCTGTGCTGGTTAAATTAAAAAAATGGAAATTGACTCCTCCTATCTGTAGTATGCAAACCAGTAGGCAGGTGAATGCAGTTATACAGGACTCGGGCTTTGCCATTGCTGTAGATTTTAAGGGTATACTGCAGCAGTATTATGCTAAGGTGCTGACCACCCTGAAGGATTCATTTATCCCTCCACGTGTGTGGGATGTAACTTGGCTGGCATGTCATGGGAGGCTACAAGTAAAAGGAAACACAAAACAGAAGAGTACAATAGAAAGGATGTGTCCCAGAGCATGTTGTGTTGCACAAGAGGAGACAATGTCGTATTTTTTGTTTTAGTATAATTTTTTATTGGTTTTAAAATAATCAACAAAGACATTACACAGTGACATACAAACATACAGACAAGTGCATCTCACAATTCATTATTAGTTACATTCTGAGGTTCCTCTTCATTATTTTCCCTTCTCATTTAATTCCTCTTATTTATAATTACCTTTACCATATCCTTTAACTATTATATCCCTCAGTAGAGCAATGGTGGAGCAATGAGGCATGGGGAAGCCCGAAACTCCCTCTGTGTGATTCTACTCCAGGCCACAGTGTAGAATAACCATCTCCTCATTACTTAATGTTGTCAAGAAGGGGGCCCATTCTCTATAAAAAGCATCCTGCCTATTACTAAGCATCAATGACAGTCTTTCTAATGCCAAGTTCTGTAACACCAATTGACGCCATTGCAGCATGGTGGGGACTACATGGTTGACCCAAGTGTTCAGGATACAGTGTCTGGCCATCATCAACATTATTCTAATCCACCATGGCAATGGCTCCCATTCACCTGCCTCCCCTGGAGACATACCAAACAATCCCACAATAGGATCCATTTGAATAGGGAACCCCACCATCTGTGTTATTTCTTTACAAATTTTACTCCAAAAGGCCCTTAAAAACCTACAATTCCAAAAAGAGTGCATATACAGTATATTCCTCTGTCCTCTCCGCACCTGCCACAGAGAGGAGAAACAGAGGGGCATGCCCTATGCACCACCATCGGTGGGTAATACGCTATGTGCAGGAACATATAAAAGGCCTCCTTAAACTTATTACATATTGAGAGGCCCATGTGGCCTACCAGCACTTGTCGCCAGCTATCCTCTGGAATTTGGGTTCCGAGGTCTTTCTCCCACAGCTGTTTAACTCTCTGCATATAATCTGGATATATTTCTCTCCCTACCTTTACTGCCTTACCAATAAACCCCTTGAGGTCACATTGAATCCTATGTATCACCACCTCCACTGGCCCCCACCCATGCGACTCTCTCCCACCCCTCTCTACATTCGATAAGAATGCCCGAAGTTGCAAATACCATAATGTTTGCTGTCCTTGTAGGCCCGACCCCGGTATAATATCTTCCAATGTACACAATGTATCTTTACTAACCAAGTTTCCCACACATTTAACTCCTCTTCTTTCCCAATTCCTGAACCCTCCATCCTCTAATCCCGGTAAGAAAAAAGGATTTCCCTCTATCGGTAATAGTAGTGTTTCCCCTTTATTAATCCCTCTAGATTTCCTAGATTGCCTGTAATACTGATTTTACTAAGGGTTATGACCCCAGGCAGTATAGACCTGTCGCGCCTTTACTATGTAAATAGGCGAGGTAAACATCCTGGGCATCCCATTGTTCCATCGTAACCCAACTTGCCACTGCAGGGCGATAAACCCAGTCAGCAATATATCGTTGCTGAATGGCTAAGTAATAATTTGTTATGTCGGGGAAGTTTAGGCCTCCTCTAGTTGTCTCTGCCTTAAGTCTCTGTAAGCGGATTCTCGGTTTTTGCCCCCTCCATATGAACTGAGTAGCTAACTTCTCTATCTTTACAACGTCCCTCTAACAAGGTGCATCGGGATCATTTGCATAGGGTATAAGATCCTTGGTAGGATATTCATTTTTAAGAAGTTAATTCGCCCTAACCAAGATATGGGTAACTGCATCCACCTCCTCAGATCTGCTTCTATCACCTTAATAAGTGGCATATAATTCAATCCATATAAGGACCCAATTGTTCTACCCACTTTGATACCCAAATAAGTAATGCAAATCTCCCTACCCTGTATTCCCCATTGCATATCTATAGCCTCCAGCTTAGGGAAACAAAACATTTCAGATTTATTTAAATTAATTTTATATCCAGAAAATGCAGCAGATTTCTCTATTAACTCTAGTAGTAGTGGCATAGATCTCTGAGGGTCTCTAACAAATAAGAGCATATCATCTGCGTATAGGGTGACCTTGTGCATAACCTCCCCCTTCCCCCCAACACCCTGAATCCCCCGACACTGCCTTATTGCTGTAGCTAAGGGCTCCAGTGCCAGAGCAAACAGCAGCGGTGACAGCAGGCACCGCTGCCGAGTACCCCTCTCCAAGGTAAATGGTATGGTAGGTATCCCATTCACCAAGATGCATGCTCTAGGAGCCTGGTACATAGCTTTAATCCACCCAATGTATGACCCACCCAGACCAAACCAGGCCAGCACCTCAAAGAGGTATTCCCACTCCACCCTATCAAACACTTTTTCCGCGTCCATAGATATAACATATGTTTTTTCTCTCTCTTGCCCCACCCTCCAGACCACATTAAGTAATCTACACATATTGTGATAGGATAGCCTTCCCCTTATAAACCCGGTCTGGTCTGGATGTATCAACGTAGGCAGATAATCCTCAAGCCTCATCACCAGGATCTTGGCCAATATTTTAAGATTGCAATTTAATAGCAAAATCGGTCTGTATGAAGCACATTCCGATGGCTCCTTAGGCTTAGGTACCAGGCATATCATGGCATCATAACAGGTGTCCGGTATCCATATATGTTCTTCCCCCTTATCCCCCTGGAATACTTCACACAGTGTGTCTGCTAACTGACCCCTAGTGCCCTGTAAAATTCCAATGGGAATTCGTCTGGTCCACCTGCCTTCCCTTTTTGCATTTTGCCGATTAGCTTTCATAACCTGTTCTTTTGTTATAGGTTGATTTAAACAGTCCCTCTGACTCGATGTTAGCTTGGGTAGCTCTATCTTATCCAAGAATTCCTGCATCCACTGCCCCTACCCGTACATTCTGCTTTGTAGAGCTGGGTGTAGAACGTCTGAGAACAGTCCCTCACTTCCCCAGCCTCCCTATGCACCTTACCCTCCTTAATCCCCACTATCCTAGTGGGGCATTTACCCCCCCCATAAGTCTAACCATAAGTGGGCCCGGTTTATTAAACCACTCATACATCTGGCGTGTAGCATAGAACCATGACTTTCTAGCTTCCCCGTGCACCAAGGAATTCAATGCTTCCCTTGTAGCTATTAGCAACCGACTTATTGCACCTCCCTCTCCCTGGACCACCCGTCTTTCCAGATCTTTGAGCTGCTTCTCTAATCTCTGTCTCTTTACTTGCTTCTCTTTTTTTAACCCTGGCCATATAGGCTATTATGGAACATCGCAGGAAGGCCTTCCCAGCGTCCCAAAAGACAGCGCGGGGCACCTCCAGTCCTTGATTAGTTTCTTTGTAAAAGCACCACTGTTTTGATAGGTATTCCCTAAATTCTTTATTAGGAAGCATATATGTAGGGAATTTCCACTGCGGTGGTGTCCCTTATCCCTAGCATCCTAATCTTCCTTATCACCATAGCGTGGTCCGAAATGTGAATCGGACTATGTGATACATCTATCAACCTATCATTCCAGTCACGCGGGACCAAGATATAGTCAATTCTTGTCCATGTCCCATGAGGACTCGAGAAAGACGTATATTCCCTGGCCCCTGGGTTTACCGTTCTCCAGCCATCTTCTAATTCAAGGTCTAACATACCCATCCACCATTTAGTGCCTCTGACCATCTCCTCCCCCAGAGTGATCCATGACTGAGTCCAACACACTATTCAGGTCTCCCCTAATATAAGTCCAGGAACTGCTCCTAATTAATAAATCCAGGAGTTCGGGAAGAATTTGTTCATATGTAGCAGGTGCGTAAACATTGCCAAATGTGATTTGTTCCCATACAACTGCCCCACCACAAAGAAATATCTACCTTCCTATGATCTTTCACAACCCTTTTAACTTCAAATGGTAGACTCTTATGCAATAGAACAGCCACCCCTTCGCGAAAAAGGTAGGAAATGGCAAGCACTACACCCTCGAGCAAGTTTGGCTTGCTCAGCGTCCGACAGGTGGGTCTCCTGAAGTAATGCTACTTGTGTACCCGCTTTCTGGCTGTTAAGAGCATTGTGTGCTTGATCAGATTTGTAACCCCACATTCCAGGAGACCACCGTTAAGTCTTGTTTACCTCCCATATTCCTCCCTCCTTTTCCCTGCATAAGAGCCAACCATTGGGCCTCCCCATGCCGAAGTATAATGCCTCCACGCTCCACTTTGAGTTCAACATGAGATGCATATGACAACATACAACAGAAATAACAAGATAACAGGATAACATGTACGGTGTACCCCCAACTGACTGAATGTTAACATCTACCCTAAGTTCCTACTACCCCCATCTGATCTCCATGATGAAGTATATCCCTGCTATATCCTTTATTACTTTGAGTTTTCCCTGCACAAACCCCTCACCCCCTTGATGACACCAGTTGCGACCTCCGCGTGAGTGTCAGATACCCCATTCAATGATATCGATGCCCTGCTGCTCCAGTCACAGCTGATACCTATTTGCATTTACTAGCCTGTATATAAAACAGGATTAACGGTTTACCAAACTATATGGGCAGAAAAAGTTTGACCCCAGCTAACAACTTTAATGTCCCCTTGTGCAGCCCCGCCCTCCAGTGCTATCCCAAAAGTATGTGATAGGAGCACTCCCCATACTGGATTTTACATCACACTGAGCCCCCGATAAGGACATACCAGATTATCTCCTGGCTTAGCTCCCCTTTCCTAACACAGCCGCCAACCCTGTCAAGCCCCCACATCGTTCATCAGCAGCATTCCTCTCTCCCAGTGTGCTTCATATGCAGAAAGTCTGTGAGAAAGGGGTAGGTCGCGCTACGAATATACGCGCTAAGCCCTCCCTCTCCCATGATTTCACAAACAATTTTTTCTCCACGACCTTCCAGTCTTTTTACACCTTTATGTCCAAAGGGAACTGTCCTGTCCTGGGTATTTGTCATCTGCATACTCGCATCCTCTCTGAGAAGCAGCAGCCAGGGTAACCATCACTCTGCAGTTCCAGGTATACTATCCAATCAGGGAAGGCCCCAGGTCAGGTCTTCCAAGTACTGGGTGTGCAAAAAACTCTTCTCACTCCCATCCCAGATGACTAGGCCACAAAAAACAGGGAACATTCAAAACATTAATCTTGCAATGGTATTCAACTCACAATCCAGCATCCAATTGGCCTACCCCATACCATCATTTGCCAGCTTCTTTGCAAATCGAACCACAAAAATTTCCACCTTGCTGAGCTCCCAAAAGTCGTCACCCCTCAAACTTGATCTTTAGCACTGCAGGGTAGATCATAAAATGCTCGACCTTAAGGTTTCTCAGTTGGGCCATGAGCGGGTTGAACACCTTTCTCTTCTGAAAGAGTCATAGGGAATGATCTTGTGAGATAAATATTTGCGCTCTTCATATTCCAGCACCCTTTCCTCTATAGGCTCCGAGGACCACTTCTCTATCCTGAAATGAGTGGAATCAAATGATTATCTGCCGTGGGAGCTGGTCTCGATAGTCGTGGCATTACAGCTCGATGGGCGGTTCCAGTTTGAAGCGGTCATTCTTTGGCTGAATTCCCAGTAGCTCCGGAGGGTCTGGGCACAGAAACTCATTACATCTCCTTTCTCGGCACCTTCCGGTAAGCCTCTAAGGTGTAAATTAAGTCGCCAATAGTAATTTTCCTGGTAGTCCATGGCGTCTTTTAACTCCTCCAATTCCTTCTGTAATTATATGATTTGCCTTGGGGCCTCCGCACTTTCGTCCTCCAGTCGTGATATACGCTCCTCCGCCTCCTCTGTTCTGTTGGAGTGCGCAGTCTGTTCTTCAAGCACTTCTTGAAGTTTCAGGTCTATTTTCTCTTCCAGTTTCAACAATCTGTGCTCCAGCGCAGCAATCACTTGGCCTGTGACCTCTCAGCCTAATGCACCGATTTCGGCTACCGACAGGGATATTTTACCCCGGTTTCACCCGATGTAGAGGTCATAGGGCCATCACCTTTTGCCAGATTTCCCAGCGATTCGTTGACTTTTTCCGTATTAGGCACCAGATTCTCCTCCATCATACCTTCCTGAGCCGGTTGGTACTGCTGCACTATTTCGGTCGGCCTTTTCCACCCTAATTTTAACTTTTATTCGGCCGTTAGCAGGGAGCAGCTTAGTGGCACATCTATCTTGCTAGCTGCTCATCAGCGCCCCCAACCAGTTTTCTGAGATGTGCCGTCATATTTTTTCAATATTCTGTCCACATGTGAAAGAAGTATGGTCCCAGTTGGCCTCGAAGTGGGGAAACCCTCAGTGGGGGAATGTGACTTACTCAGAGGGGGTTGGGGGCTTTTTTTTTTTTTTTTACAAGATTTGGGTTTAGAAACAGGATTAATTAGACTTATTTTGCCTTTATTCATTTTCATACTATGGCAGTCAAGGTTGTAAATGGGTGCTGCAACAAAAGTACCAGGCTTCTGGTACTATTATTGAACAGGAATTGTATAAACAAAGTCTATTTGAGAAACTTCATATGTTAAATACTGCTTGGACTATTAGATGGCAGGATGTACCTTTTATGAAAGACAAAATTGGGTAATTTTGATATATAGTTTCATTATATCTGTGTTTTGTTTTTTATTGGGGGGATCTATTTAAAACTTAGATTTTGTATTCTGTGGTGACTTACTAATATGCCTTGTTTTTTTTTTATGCTGAATATTTTTTTTGTATTGTCTGTTATACATACTGTTATTCTTTGTGATGTTCTACTGAATAAAATTTTCCCCTACTCTGCTGGCAGGTGGCACTGTTCTGCAGCGGTGCAAGGACCCTCAGTAGCGTGGAGGAGCGTGCTGTGAAGCCAGCAAATCTTTCAAGGCGGGGAACAATATGGCTGGGAGGCACCAGTTTGGTGACCAGCACATAGTACCTCATCCCTTGCCTTCTGTGGCAATGACTAATATAGACACTGGAATGGGGGGATCCCCTGAGACCAAAAACAGCACCTGCATGGATGACAGCAACAGTAAAAAGGTGTATCAAACAAAAAAAATAAGGCATAAATAAAGACCAAAAAAAGTAGTCATGCATCTTGCTGGGATACATACCATGAATCCCTTAAACAAATGAAAAAAACAATTGCACAGGCCAGATAAAAGCATGAGCTACATTTAGCTAATAAAGTCAAGAATAACCACAAATCATTTTATTGCTATATAAATAATAAAAGGGGAGGTGTCAAGAGCATCGGCCCACTAAAGAGTGATGATGGCTCAACTGTTACTGAAAATGGGCACATGTTTTAATAAGTATTTCATATCAGTTTACAGTGATAACTCCAGTAATACTAAAAAATCTATTTTTTCAGGAAAGGGTCAACCCTGTCCATTTATTGACCGTAGCAACGTCAGGGAGAGATTACTCAAACTAGATCTTAAAAAACCCCAAGGACTGGATGGGTTGCACCCCAGATTTATTAGGGAGGGTGGTGAATGAGTTGACTGGCCCAATTACAGCTTATTTGTTTGTTGAATTTTGTTGACCCGGTAAGCCCACTGGGCCTAGAAGTCCCTTTTTCAGGGGCGACCGGGGGGAGGGGGGATACAGATGGTGAGCAACTGAATTTGAACCAGATTAAGCTGTTATAAGCTAATTATTTCAGACTTTCTTGGCACTGGGTGAGGTGCTAGATGTATGGAGACTGGCAGATGGAGTCCCCATACACAAAAGGGATCAAAACATGAAGTGAGTAACTATAGGCCTATCAGCTGTTTTGGGAAGGTTATGGAGGGATTATAAAGGACTTCATGGTCCAATAGGATAGGGGGACATCGACCACACTCAGCACGGCTTTGTCAAAGGACGCTCTTGTCAGACAAACCTTTTAGAGTTTTATGGGAAGACCAGTAAAACTACTGGATGAGGGAGGGTCAGTGGATGTCATCTTCTTGGATCTCTAAAGGTGTTTGATAAAGTCTCACATGGGCAACTAACTGACTCTGTAACAGAGCCGATGTCCCAGCAATATTACTAAATGGACTGCTTCTTGGCTGAATGATAGGAAGCAGAGTCTGTATTAGGGGCATTTACTCAGACTGGTCCCGAGTCACCAGCGGGTGCCCCAGGGTTCTGTCCTGGGGCCAGCCTTGTTTAATATTTACATATCCTGAATGCAACCTAAGGAGGAGATTTGGGTGTCCAAATTTGCTGATGACACCAGGCTAGGACTACCAGTAAACAACAAGGATGCCGATGCGCTACAAAAGGCTTTGGGTGATCTGGAGGAGCGGGCAATAATGCATAAACTCACTTTTAATGCTGACAAGTGTACTGTCATGCACCTGGATTCCAAAAATCTTAAGTATAGACTAAATGGAATTACACTAAAGGAAGTCACAGATTAAAGAGACCTGGGAGTCAGAATATCCAACGATCTTAGTAGTAAGATACATTACAACCAAGTGGTTAAAAAGGCAAGTGGAATTTTAAACTGCATTAGACAACACATAAAGAGCAGGGATAAAGAGGTTCTTGTACCTCTCTATTCTTCCCTGGTTAGACCACACATGGAGTACTGTGCGCAGATGTGGGCACCAGGAGGTAAAACTTCTGAAATAAGAGCACTGGAGAGGGTACAGAGAAGGGCAACTAAATTTATTAGAGGGGTATAAAGTCTGGAATATGAGGATAGACTGGAGAAATTGGGAATGTGCAGTCTGTAGTATCGTAGGCTCAGAGGGGATATGTGTTTTTTGTATAAAGCCTTCTCAAACCCCGATCTGTGAGGGCACACCTCCTACAAATCACAGGCAAAAAATACCATTACAATAGAAGGAAATACTGGTTCTCGGTAAGAATACAAAAGGTTTGGAATAGTTTTCCTATAGAGGTGGAGGCCAGTAAAACCTGTGACGAATTTAAACATAAGCTGGATAAATACTTAAACAGTAAAAAAATAAGGGGGTACTGATAAGTGGTGAGCACTATGGACTATATGTCTTCTTTGCTCTGAACTACCTATGAAACCCCCATCACGCCTGCAAGCAACCTGGTTTCTATACTGGAAGATGTTCCTACTACAGGAATGGACGAGAAGATGGAGACACTACTACAGAAAATGAAAACAATTTATTAAAGCAGAAGCAGAATACCAGGTGGCAAAACTTCATGCCGACAAAGAAAAAAAAAAGGAAATGAACCAAGAGGTGTTCACCAGAAGTTACTCCTGAGCTGCCACCAAAAGTCTTTATTTTTGCTGCCCAACCTGATGTTGTTTCTTGACCCACCTTACCAGAACTGGAGCAATGCCAATTCACAGATACTGAGCTGCAATGGTCCCCGGAGCGAGCCCTAGAGCATGCTAGATGGATTCAACTTGATTCAGATCAGTGGAGAGCAGATCCTATGATACCTCTTCCTGGCTCAGTGGGTTCAGAGACAGTTACTGGTACAAATCCTGCAGAATCCTCAGGGATGGCAGTTCAGCAGGGGTTCTCGCCAGAGTGGACGATTCCATACTATTAAATGTGGAGACTCCAGGAGCCCTGTCTCCCTCAGGGCAGCCTCATTTGGTCTTGATGGAGCAAATGGAACAGCATGAGCTTGTCACGATCAGGTTCAATTTCTTTTCACCCTTGAGGTACACTCACAGGAGAAGTTTAATGATGCTCCAACGACCAGACTCCTGTGTAGAGCTAGACATAGCTCCTGTTCTCCCACAGAGGAAGCCCCTACACCCTTGAAAGAGAACAGCAACTACATTTGCAAGCCTCTTTCATAAACCTGTCTCTTGGCTAAACACTGAAATGCAGTCAGGTTGTGTGTTTTGGGACACACTGACAATATGCCTGATCATTGTTATGTAGAGAAAGTGCTTTTGAAACAAATGCTGTTTTTTCCCCAGCCAAAGTATACGCTTTGAAACATAACCCAAGGGAGAATACCTAAGACATCAGATTTAGAACCCCTGGTATTCTAAATACATTCTGGATGAAATATGCACTCCTGAAAGCGAACACTGCATGTCTCATTTTCAGGCCATACCTCTAACAACAGTGGCGGAGGAATGAGCTGCAAGTAGTGGCACAGGGCCCGACACATAGGGGCCTATAGTAAGAATGAACCAGCAATCTGGATCGCGACTCTCATTTATTCACATTGTCTTTTTTTTACAGGTCTGTCTGTGTGACTGACTCACTCAGCTTACTGCCACCACCACCCCCCCGACTGCAGATGGCAGCACTGACCACAGCGGGAGTTAACTGGAGGGACGCGTTGCCGTCACGCACTGTGCACGCAGCAGCAGCAGCGCCCCCTGCCCCCCCCACAAACAATAAGAAAAAAGAAAAGTATGTTTAAAAAAAAAAAAAAAAAGGTGGACCAACCATGTTGGCAGCTGGCAGCCAGCGATCGCGAATCAATGCTGTTAGACAGTGAGTGTTAGTGTTGCTGTATAGAGGCTGGGACTGTCCGGAACTATTCTGGGAGCTGGCTGGAGCCTGGAGGCAATGAGGAGGTAGGATAATGGATCAGGTTCACTGCTTAGCCTGCCGCAAGTTTAAATTGCTAAGGCTTGTTGTTCTTTTCTTGCCCTGCCCTGGTGCCTCCATTGCCCTAATATAATGCCTGGCCTTAGTGGCTGTTGTGTTTACTGTTTTTAACTTTAGTCCGGTGATGGTCTCCGTCTCTCCGGAGACTGAGTGAGTGAGTCACTGCTAGCTTCAGTAAAGTTCTTCTGGCTGCCTGGCTGAGTTGACCTGGTCCCTCCCGATTCCCCTCAGCAGCACTTGTGAGTGACTTGAGATGAGTGACTTGTCTGTACTCCTAGCACGCAGGCTAGCTGCACTGCTGCAGGCTTGCAGCATTAGTTGATGAATGGAATTGGGATTGGGACCTCACCCTTAGGGATTATTTTTTAATTTGTTTATTCATGTTCCGCTTCTGCTTCCTGGCTGTGGGGAAGGGTTAAAATCGAGAAGGAAGGATTCAGGAAATAAGATCACCACTGTGACCAATATTTGAGGAGGTGGGTGAAGGAGTACGTAAGTAAGTAAGCGGGTAAAAAAAAAAAATCGAGAGGCAGCGGTGGGGCCCAAAATTGCAACCTACATTGGGGCCCATCTTTCTTCCTCTGCCACTGTCTTACAAAACAGTCTTTTAAAGTAATAACAATCCTCTTTAGGAACGAAGGGTAAATGTGGTGGACATTACTTACTGGCTTGAAAAAGGTATGATTCAGGCAACTCTGAACCTATTTTAGACTGGGAAGGCTTCTGGAATGGAGGATGGTGTTATAAGATCAATTTGACCCAAAATGAGGATGGTCTCTAACATCTCCCCAGTTGTTTTTATTTTGGGCAGGGACAAAGGTTTTATTTTCTACCTGGGGCAGCCATGCCACTGCTATAAATGTGGCTCCAGTAGACATTTGAGTAGAACTTGTGACATACTAAAATGTGCACAATGTAGAGCATTGGGCCATATCATGTCAAATTGCCATCACCCAGCTAAATGCAGCTTATGTGAAGGTCTCTCCTTTTCGGACTGTCCGTGGGTGGCACACAACACAACGAATGGATATTTCTGTATCCAGGACTTTTATATAAATACTGCTATGAAAGCAGCACAGAGACAGTGGTGCGCCCCCCCCCCCCAATTGGGAGAGAACACCCGGTGGTTCCATCAGTTCTCACTGTTGTAACCCCTAATGAACTGGAACACCTCAGCCTGAGAGGGGTCCGCCTCACATCCCCCTCCCTCCCCCCGTGGTGGAGGAGACTACAGTTCCAGATCCTGCCACTGATACAACTATGCCTCCTCCTCCTCTTCCGCCTTAAGATGCTTTTACCAATGTTAACAATAGGAGATGTAGTTTATGAGAAAGGAGTACCACCCTTTTGACCACAGGTACATATCAACTCCCCATGCAAAATACATATTCAGCTCTCCAGGAGGATGATCTGGACAGGGACAGAATCAGACTCTACTTCTGCACAATCCTCCCAAGCAGAAGGGGGCTCAGATACAGAACAAACGATGGAGGGCTTAAATAAAATCTCGAAAAAATCTAGAATGGGATCCCAAAAATGGGTTAAGAAAAAATAGTATGTATGGTTGTACTTGTTGATTTTTTTTCCCCCATAGGTAACTTCCGGCTTTCAATCCTTGATGAGTGGTCTATATGATATTAAGGTAGCGTCTCTGAAGACAAACAGTATTCCGTCAGAGGAAAAGGTTTCTGATCCATGCTTTGTTTGAGTCTGCCTTTCAGGACATTGTCTTCCTTCAAGACTCTAGGCTCCACACTTGCCAAGATATGGAACAAGCCACTCGAGGTTGGAAATGGGGGACGACTTATTGGTCTGTTGGGGAGGATTTGTGTAGCGGGGTGGGCATTTGTGTTAATAATCCTACTGCCAAACTTGTACAGACACTGAATATATTTCCAGGGCATATTCTCATGCTAGCTCTAACCCTTAATCGCTTACAGTGTAGGTTTATTAATATTTATGCCTCACAAACTAAAACAGAGAGAATAAACCTTTTTCATGCCATACAACCATATCTCTTTACAGCTAAATAGGTTTTTCTGGGGGGAGATTTCAATTGTAGTCATTACCTTAAATATAGGGGACTAAAGACAAACAAAATGTATTGTGATACAAACTGTTTGAATGCTCTTATTTTACAAAAAGGTTTGATAATGTCTTCGCTCATTCCAGGATGCCTGAAAACACCTTTTTTTGAGGCACTTTGGCCACCAGAATATACTTTTGGTTTGTCTCTTCTTCACTAGGGATTAAACATACCAGAACTCAACCAGTTGCTCCCTCAGACCATGCCATGATAGAATTTACAGTTTCTAATTATGACGGTATGGAGATTGAATTTAGAACTGCTATCCCTACCATTAATATAAGAAGGTTTTCTATCCCTGCTCAAAGCTAGGAAATCAGTACAAATTGTATGATACCTCCCAAGACTGGTGGGAAAATACAAAATGAGACATTGAGAGTTATTTCCAACATATTGGCAGGCTTAATGGGAAATATAAATATGATACATACCAGGCCAACAGGAATAAATTTCAGGATCTCTTTTCTCAGGCTTCCCAAGGTAATAAGCTCCTTACAGAATTGACAGAGGTTAGAAAAAAACTGAATGATGTACAATATAATAGACTCAAATCTTTAGACCAGGAACGTAGATTTGGGACCCAAGGGAAACAAGATTTCATGACCCCCTACCAATTTTGTGCACAGCGACAGCAACAAAAACGTATGTCACAGTTAAAGGATTCACATGATAATATTTTTAACTACTAAAACAGATATTTTAAATGAAGTGGATAGCCATGTAAAAGCTCTCTTTTATACAGAAGCACCACCAAATACTGCATACAGTTCATGGCTAGCTGGTTGCAACTTGCCACAGGCTTCTCCGCTGGACACTGTGAAGCTCATTTCCCCAATTACACAGCAAGAATTGTATGCCGCCCTTTCTCAAGTTAAAGACGGCTTGGCTCCTGGGAAGGATGGAATTCCCTATGAGCTATATAGAACTATTTTTTCAGTGCTAAAGCAAGAATTTTTAGAATTACTGTACTACAGGATATTTTGACTTCTGGGAATATACCAGAAAGCATGGGAGTGGGACTGGTAATTTTTATGTTCAAAACAGGAAATAAAACTCACATAATTGGCATCCTATTACATTATTAAATACTGATTTTGAACTTCTTACTAAGATCTTAAACAACAGATTAATGTATTGTCCATTACCCTCATTCATCTGTGTCAAACATGCACAATTCCTAAACAAAAATAACAGACAGTCTCCTCTTACTGAGGGAAATAAAGCATACAAGTCATATGGGAGAGCTAACAGGTTTTGTCCTGAGTTTGGACCGGGCCAAGGCCTCTGATAAAATTAATCACGAACACCTCTGGGAATGTTTATGAAGGTATGGGATGCCACCCACCTTCATTCTTTGGATACAGACTTGTTACGCTACTGCAACAGCCCAAGCATATTGCAATGGGTGGATAGGTCAGAAATGTACTATTAAGAGAGGAGTAAGACGATGCTGTCTGCTTAGCCCTCTACTTTATATTTTTACATTAGACCCATTGATAAGATGGGTAAATGACACAGCCACCATACATGGGGTGTCCTTCTCTAGTACAGACGTGGAAATTAATAGCATTGCATATGCAGATGACAAATGCTTTATCATTTGAGACTTGGATTCTGTAAGACAAGTAGAATAGGTCTTGTGTGACTTTACTAGTATGACAGGAGCTCTGCTAAACTTTGGTAAAAGTAAATGTCTCCCTATAGGAACTATAGACTATGCAGAGTCTAAAATTATTGACATCCCGATAATCTATGAATCCTGCATTATTTTAGGCTTACAGTTTGGTGCAGGTGACCTTACCTTCCAAAACTGGAATTGCAAACTCTAGTTAGCACAAGAAAAAGTGACCTTATGGAATAAATGGAGACTGTCTAAACTAAAATGGGTTCTTATGGTTAAAACATTTCTATTGCCTATGTTCCTCTATTTAAGTACAGTCTTTAGCTTGCCCCCGCAATTGAAACTAAAATCTGTAGTTTTTTTTTTTCTTGTGTATGGAGCAGTAGGTTAAATCCTATTAAGAGGAGCCTATTATTCATCGAAAAAAACATGGAGGGATAAAGATGGTGAATCCCATTGTGTTTTTCTTTTCTATGTTTGTCAATACAAATATTAGACCAATTTTGTTCCACCAAAAAAAGACTGGATACTGTGGGTAGTTGACTCTCTAGCAGAGATTTTACCGCTGTGGCCTATGCACACCTATATCCCAAGACAACGATCCCTACAACACCTCCCACATACCTTTAAGGTATGTTTTGGGGAAAATCAAATTTGGGGCTTAGCAAAAGAGCACATTTCTAGACTCAGTAAGAAAGATCTATACAGTTACATTATGCATAAATTCATCCAGGATGTATCACACACTGATTCAAAAACAACACTGGAAAGAAACTCAACAGGTAAAATGATGGTATCCTCACGTACACCAGCATACATGTAGGATGCTATGTGGCTTTCCCTTTATGGGAAATTGAACGTAAAAGGGAATTTAGAACATAAGAGTACGGAGGACAGATATTGCCCTAGAAATACATGCCACGGCATAATTGAAACTATTAAACATTTATGTCTGGACTGCCCCTTTGTACAGAATTTCTGGCATATTTTGCAAAATAAATGGCATACGTCACCTTTTTATAATTTAACTTTAGACATTCTATGTCTTGGAATTTTGCCCTTTCGCTGGACTAAACATGATAGGACAACGCTTTGGTTGTTTCTGGTTTAAGTTAAGTTGGAGGCAGTATAGCGTGCAGTGGTTTAAGGCTCTGAGCTGCAAATCTGGTGACATCCAGCAGACCAGACCTGGTTTGAATCCCACAGCTTCCACTTGCATACTGTGTAACCCTGAGCAAGTCACTTAACTTCCCTGTGCTCCCAGGTCACACCTGTAAAAAAAACTTTCAGCTTAGTGTGCTACTCCTGGTTAAACAACTAAAAAAAAAAAAAAAAGTTTCACATATGGTTTATGCGATGTAGGCTTACAATCCAACAACTACACTTTACAGAAGACCAACTGTTTTATATGATTGAGAACACTGTTAGAAAACAGATCTCATGAATATACTTTGGTTCCTCCTAGAGTGTTTCATGACTGGTGGAATAGTATAGACTGGATAACATGACCCTACGAGATATATTAGGAGAAAAGTATGTTTTTTACTGCTGTTTGTGCCTTGAACACAGTGTAAAATACTAGTGAGACTGTTACGTAAGGATTCTGTTTCCAGTACTAATGTCCCTGTTTATTTCTAAGGGTATTTCACTGTTATTTAGGCCTCAAGGTCAGCCCTTTGTGGCACTTTTTCTTTGTATATGGAACTTTTCCCTTGAGTGGTAACACTTATTCATCCACCTTTTGGGGTTGGGGGTACAATATGATCTGCATAACATGATGTCTCCATGTTGAACAGATAGGTTCATCTTTGTCAGATAGTCTTTCTCTTAGGAACCACCCCTTTTGGTGGATGTTATTTTGAACATTCAACTGTAATTCCTATATTACACTTCAATCCCAGAAAGATTAGTATTTTATTTCCCTTTCCTTGGGGGGACGACTGCATTATGGTTTCCAATTCAGAACATATGGTTTTTGAATATAAGTGATTAATTTTATGTTGGCGAGATATTTGATTCTTCTATTTACATTTACTTACATACTGTACTTCTTGGTGGACCAAACTTTGAGATATGTACAGGACAGCAGGTTGTGATGTATGATGTAATACTTTTCTTTTCCTTTTTTTTGCTTTTGTGTGAAGAAACAATATTTTGTATATACTGTGCTTTTACATTATGGAATTTTCCCCTACTTCCATAGTGAGGGAGAATTGTTTTTTCTCGTGAAGTTTCCAGATCTCCTTTGTTCTATTCCAAGTATTTGTTTACACACTAAAGACATGCAAGAATGTAATATCATTTTGATTTCTTTTTGTTTGTGATTTTGTATCATTGTGTGGGAATTAACACCATATGTAAGACTGTATTTGTTGATATTATAATAAAAATTTCCCTACTCTTTGGGGTGGGGAGTTATATATGGGTAATAAGTATTAATATATAATTTGTGTTCAGTACGAATAATTGGGCTTTCTTTTAATTTTTATGAATTTGCTGTATTATTTACAGGAAGGGATGTATGAATTAATACCTATTTATCTTTTGAAATTTGCTTTCTGTTATTCCTATCAAGTATTACGATTTTCTTAAAGTTTGCATAAAAATTCCCCTACTCTCTTAGTGGGGGGAGGGGGAGGGGTTTTGTTTTCAGCACTTACTAATAAGTTTTGGGGCTATACAAACGCAGTTTAGTATTAATGTATGATAGAATACTTATTGATGTTTACCTTCCTTTTATTATGATTTTGTGTGAAGCAACACTATTATGTATGTATTTTGCCTTTAAGTTATAGTAAAAATTCCCCTACTCTTTTCGAGAAGTGCCATGGGATCTTTAACATCCACTTGAACTACCACCAGAACAGGCAGATGGGACCTTGGTTTAACATCTCACCTGAAAGACGGCACCTCAGGAGTGCAGCACCCCCCTCATGCTGCACTACAGTGTCAGTATTGGGATTCAACCCAAGTGCATGGTGGGGGGATAGAAACCACAGCCTTCTGATCTCCCGGCCTCAGAGGTGAGTGTGCTACCTGCTGAGCCACTGACACTGACAACTTTAGAACTGGAGAGTTCTGCTTTGGGCTCAGGTGCAGGCGGGTTTCCTTTGGACTGCCCTCTATGGGACCCCTTAGAACCATGTACTGCCCCCACCACCACCATGATACTTACGCTGTGTGTATGGCCTACTGGCCATGTACAGGTCAGAGCTTGTTGCTACCTCCTTCAAGGAGCCACTTGCTCTGTCTAGCAGCCATACATGCAGGACCTCGGGTACAATTTTAAGAAATTGTTCCCTCACAAGCAAATCTTTGATTAGCTCCACAGTGTCTGCTTTTGCCCCATTCACCCACCTGTTAAGGCAAGTACACAATTGAACCTGCAATTTCACATAACTGTCTTCTGGGCTTTTCTTTAACTCTCTAAATTTCCTTCTGTAAGCCTCAGGAGTTAATTCAAAATGTTTTAACAACACTGTTTTAACCTTATCATAACCAATATAGTCTTTATCACTCAGTTTAGTAAATGTCTGCAAAGCCCGCCCCGTAAGTAAGGGTGTGAGATGAATTGACCATGAAGCCTTAGCCAATTGAAATTACTCACATACTCTCTCAAACTACCTTAAAAATAGATCAAGATTGTTCTCTCTCTCTCTCTAAACTGAGGAAACAAGTTAGAATTAATTTTGGTTTCATGGGGGGAACCCCATCCACCATTACTCACGGTTTGCTGGTTGTGCAGGGTCATGATTTCCTTCTCATGTTGTTGTTTCTGGATTTCATGCTGACATTCTTTTTCTCTGTCCTCCAGTCTTTTCACCTCAGTTTTTTCTCTACTTCCAGTCTTTTGGCTTCAAGTTCCAGTTTCTTTGTCTCTGCTTCCAGTCTTTTTAAAAAGCTTCCATTTCTAGCTTTCTCGCCTTGGGGTCCAGTTCCTGCTGACGCATCTGTATTTTTTCTAGCTCAAGCTGATGTGGAGAGTCTGCTACCCCAGCTCCCTGACTCATTAAGGGTGCTCTGCCTCTGGTCATGTGCCACCAGGGCAGCTATGAGGTCTGCCATTTTCTTATGTTTTAGACCCTCAAGCTGGACCCCCTTTTCTTGGCACTTGTCAGAAAGCTGTTGCACAGTAAGCAAGTCATAGTCTGAGGAGCTCATTCTCTCAAGCTACACTAAACTGTGCTGACTAGAAATGAAAAAGAAACAATTGTACAAGTGTACTCTCTTGTATATCCCGTTTCGTGACTGCTAAGATAAAATAGTTCCACTGGCAAACTATATTTCAGTGTGCTAGAAGGTCTGCAATCATACCACCACTGTCTACCAATTTGTGACAAATCACCTCTCTCTGGGCTGTAACAGCTTTCAGAAAGTTGACTGTCTCTGTTTTTCGCTGCCACCAGCTGGTTCCACCAGCAAAATCACCTTTTCTCTTGCACAGAGCTAGGAGGTCAAACATGCAGTTGCAAGGTTAAAGTCTAGTAGTGTGTCTCTCAGGTGGCAGATTCTAACAAAGTTTTGCCCCAGCCAGTGTAAATCATGAATTACCTTAGTTAGGACTAGACCATATCAGGGGTGTGGCGGGGGTGGTTTCCATGGGGCCAGAGTTGGATTCTATGTCCCCAGCTAGTAGAAGGAGGGAGATTTATAAGTGAGGCTGCAGGGAAGCAGCATAGGTGGGACAGATGAAGTGTAGAAAAATAATATAATATCCTAGGGCTCAATTGTGTCTCTTAGGGAGGAGACTGAGAACTGGAATGTTAAGTTGCTGTGTGGATATATGGAAGTGAGTGGCAGAAGTAGGGGCAGTTACAGGAGGAGTGGTTATGTGACTGAGACTGTGTTTGAAAAATAGAAGCAGCACCCAGGAGATAATGCTAGCACAGAACCCTTTCAAGGCAATGTGAGCGGTCCACCAATACTAGGTGGGGGACAGAAGAAAGTTGAGATGGGGGAGGTTACGGGTTCCAAGATGGGTATGGTAGGAGAGAGGAAAAAGGTATAAGAGGAGTTCACAAATATGGGGATGGCTCACAAATGTGCATGGGTGACTTGAGATTGGGACTTGTGTGGACGTGCTTGATGTTATATTGTGTGATTAAGTTTTAGAGCTTAATAAGCAGGTACATATCTGAGGGTGTTGAGTTGGAGGTTGATAGGTTAGGCTGTCTGATTAGAAGTGAGACTGGGTGCATAGAGAAGTAATCCTGGCCCAAGTTGCAGATGCACTGGTATGATACGGTCTCAGGGGCATAATAAAAGTTGGCTGTATAGGGTTAGGGACACCTTTTACAGTAATTTTGTGAAGGTAATATTGAGCAAAGTTAGTATCAGAGTAGGGTGAGACCAGTGGTGATGGGACTGGTGGTGGGGGACTGGACAAAACCAAAAGCAAGGGAAGTGTAGGGGTGGGAAAGTGGGCTGATTGTGTTTTGAGCTGAGCAGGTGTGCATATAAAACTAAGGCCACCTCGGGGGAGTTGGCTGAGGAGGGAGGGCGGCAGTGCCTTGTGCAGCTGCATGTGCTGCAAACCAAAGATGGCACTGAATGCCAACTTGAAAGTTTCTTTGTGTCCCACCTGTTGGTTGCTTGTGGCGTCTAATGTCAGATGGCGCTGTGGGGAGGGGTAACATCCTCTGACCACACTGCCTGACTGCTGGTGCTGGGCACGGGGTCTACAGGCTATTGGTTGCTTGCAGTCAGTCTAATGGGGCTGTGGGGAGGTAACGTCCTCCGACCACACTGCTGGGGATGGGGTCTACAGGTTGTTTGGTTGCTTGCGGCCTGTCCGATGGTGCTGTGGGGGAGGGTAACATCACATCCCACCACACTGCCTGAATGCTGGTGCTGCAGGGCAGGGGTCTGCAGGCTGTTGGTTGTTTGGACGGTTCAGTGGGTCTGTGGGGAGGGTAACATAATATTTTTCATCCAACATTACACATTCGCGGGTGTACAAATGATTAAGATATTATGACATCAGCATAACACCTATAGAGTCCCAAAAGTATGATAACATTGGCTATGTTCAACAAGATCATGGACTACTAGCAAAATATATATGTCCATTAAGTCCCTGAGTCAAATACTTATCTTATGATCCATAAGGGATCATACTGTAGGCCATGGTAAAATCCAAACAGTTTCTAAAATTAAAAAACATGCTTCATTGAAATGCTACAGCAAAGCTAGAAATAACCACGTAGCTGGTAGATGGGAAAACAACAGTTAAATATTATTAAATTATATTGAAGTACATACAAACTGCATAGAGGGCCCCGCTATCTTTTCCATTCCTCCTCAATCCCCCAAACTAGGACATATGAGTGAGGTTCTGTAAACAAAACAGAAATAAAAAGGAGTAGCACTGGAGGTGAAATGGGCTTGTTCTGAAGCTCTATGCAGGAGGAGGGATAAAATAGTGTCTGTGGCACCAAACAAAGTAACTAGATAGCCACGGCCATTATACTCCCCTCAACCCCTTATTAAATCAAAACCAGAATCTCCAACCTGCATCAGTACAGCCACTATGTACATTAAAAGTTATATAAAGTGGGGGGGGGTGCTGTGGAGCACACTTACAGACAAGACTCATTTTGACTTGGCTCTGTGTTTCTGGAGCTTTTAAGTCAAAGTTTTTCTCATAAACAACTGCCAATTGTGAATCCAACTAATTTGGAAAGAGGGCTTCCTTTTGAACAGTTTGATACCAAATAGTGCAATGGGGCGCTTGCAAAAAGCAGGCGGGAGCTGTAACAAAAACTCCCTGATGGTAGATGTACAGGCCACATCTACATCCACGCTACCGACAGCTGGGGTTGAACCTCCCTGGAGAGCCTTACAAGCACCAATGCAGGCGATTGACTTGAAAGTAGAGTCGATCCTACAGCATTTTGCTGAACGGATGCCAAGCTAGAGCGGCTTCACTAACTGCTGCTTCAGCAGAAAAGGTCACCACACAAGCTCTAACTCCACATCTAAGATGGTGCAGGAGAACACAGTAGCATAGCAAATTCCCAGGGCCTGGGTGCAAGCATGTTACAGGCCCCTCCCAGCTTTGAATAAACATCAAAATTATGATTTGGGCCCTTCAAACCTCGTGGGCCTGGGTACCCTGCACACCCCCTGCACCCTTGTAGCTACATGCGCTAGGAGAACACACAGTTAAGATACTCGCTTGGGGCACTGGAAAACACAAACCGAGCATCCCACGTTCAGCTTGTTGGGCTCCCGGAGGGGAGTGAAGAGGATAATTTGTTGGGATTTCTCAATCTTGGCTCTCTGAGGCTTTGAACATTAATCAAGATACAATTTCTGCTCAACTGCAGAATGTCTACCAGATTTCTGCACGTGCAGCAGGGCCTCAAGCAGAGAGAGGCTCCTCATCCAGTCCTCTTAGTGATGGGCAGTGAGGTGACTGGGACTTCTTCAGGCTGCTAGATCTATGGATTTCTTAATTACAATTGGGCCACCTTACATTTATTCCCCGATCTTTTCCTACACAACAGGGCATGCAGGAAAAAGTTTGATGTGACCTGTGCTAGACTCCGGACTCTCGGGGGTAACGCATTCTTTATTGATGCCAGCTAGGCTCTGCATTCACTATGGAGGAAGACATTTCAATGTACAGATCCCTTAGATGCAGGGAAAAAAGCCGAAGCGATCACCAGGGAGTTTGATTCCACAGTGGCCAGGCACGAAGGTGAGACATGGAATTTGGACTGTAGCAAATAAACTGTACCATCTTAATTGTACTTCCTTATGTGGCCTGTTACTACTTTTTCAAACTGTATACTTAAAGTGCGGGACTGCACTAAGACTTTCAGTTTAGTTGTGGATTTATTAAAAAAAACGATAAAATGTATAAAATCTTGCCCACATTGTTATGGGGTATTACTAATTTGTGGTTTCATTAGTAGTTTATCTGCTTCTCCTGAAGTATTACTGAGGGCTTTGGGACATATGGGTTGTAGCCATTAAGTGCTTTAGTTATGCTGAAATATTAATGCTTGGGTTTGGGGTCATAGCAACACCCTGTGTTGTGCTATTTTCAGAGGCTACATTCTAGGACTGACCACCAAAAGTCTTTTGTGGGGTACAGCTGATAGTGGATTAAAGTTAATTTTCTTATATGGGTATACCCCCAATTTCGTAAGCCAGATTGTATAGGCTGAAGTAGAATGTTGCATTGGATATATCTAAGATGAGCTTATTTCTACGTCCCACAAGAGCTGTACTGTATGCTATTGAAGGCCATATGGCTGCTCCCTCCCTTCCCACCAAGATTCTGGCCAAGGATGGGATAGTCGAAAATAAACTGCAAATCATGGAAGAACTTAATCCTCACTTAGCCACAGCTGGGTTAGCATTTGACTCCTCCCCATACGCTAGCCGAGCAAACAGCCACACTAAACCAGATTCTACTCATGCTACTCCGATTCATCCCTTCCAGCTGTGTCAGATTAGCTATAAAGAAGTTGAAGACATAATTCTTAGCCTAGACACCAAGAAAAGTGCAGGGACGATGGCCTGGAATAATTTTTCTTACAATTAGGCTATGCCCAGCTCACAGCTCCCATCCTTCACATTTTCAACCTCTCTATTACTGCAGCCACTGTTCCATCCTGCTGGAAATCTGCCCATGTTCTTCCTTTCTTTAAATCAGGAGATCTCTGTGACCTGAACAATTACCGACCTATCTCTATCTTGCCTGTACTATCCAAAGTGTTGTAAAAACTTATATACAATCAACTAATCACCTCGAAGTACACTCGCTACTAAACACGGCACAGTCTGGTTTCAGGTCGAAGCACAGTACCATCACAGCCTTGGCTAAAGTCTCTAATGACTGGATCCATGCAATGGACACCAAGAAGGTCACTGGTGCAGTCTTTCTAGACCTCAGCAAGGCCTTCGACGCTGTAGACCATCACCTCCTAATCACCTGTCTTACCCACATAGGTGCCACTCCAACCACCTTGCAGTGGTTTACCAGTTATCTCATGGAAAGGATACAAAAAGTCAAGGCCGATGGCCTACTATCTGCCCCGCCTCCAATCACCAGAGGAGTCCCTCAAGGCTCCATCCTGGGACCAATCCTTTCTCCCTCTACATTAACAACCTTGACTCCCACATAAAGACCTCCAGCATACATTTCTTTGCAGATGATACGGTTTTGTACACATCAAGCTTGTCCTTATCTGAAGTCAGAGAAACGCTCCAAGCTGACTTCATTCAGCTAGAAAGCAACTTTATCAATGCCAAGTTGCTCCTAAATGCCAAACAAACTAAAACTATGATTTTCTCGAGACTTGCCGTGACTGATGCCCTACCTATCACAACTAAAAACTTTGTGGTAACCTCTCTAGGTGAACCCTTGGAAGTCATAGACAAATTCAAATACCTAGGTATGTGGATAAACAATAAGCTCTCCTTCCATGACCACATCGAGGATCTTTTAAAGAGGCTTAAAACACACCTGGGTTTCTTCTACAGAAATAGGACCCTCTTTTCTCTCGCAATCCACAAGAGACTGATCCAAGCAACTTTCCTTCCCCTGCTGGATTACAGAGACATTATCTTTATATCCTCCCCAACCTCGAGCCTATCAAAACTGGACATACTCTACCACCGTGCTCTTCGCTTCATTACCAACTCGGCATGCAGGAGTCACCACTGTGATCTTTATGCAGCAGTAGATTGGTCCTCCCTGACCACCAGACATCTCCTCCATTCTGGCATGTGGACCCTCACACTACTACTTCACAAATTGGCAGCATATCTGACAACACTTATAAATATCTCGCGCAGCGCCTACTCCTTAAGGAAATCCGACCTTGTCTTACTAGATATTCCCAGGACACATACCACAGCCGGACAAAGGGCTGTCTCATACACTCTACCAAATATTTGGAATCAACTGCAAACCATGCTGAAGCTAACCAGCACTGTATCAACCAACTCCTTCAAATCATTAGCAATCTCTAAAATAAGACATACGTAGGTGCAACTAGGCCCCAACGCCTAAATAGCTTCACATGTACCCACTGGCCCTCTATTGTATAATCTGAAATGTGATGCATAATATAGGACTAGGCTAACTCTGAAATGTACAGCATTCATAGTATAAGAATGTCCATTGTACATACCTCTTAAATGTATATAATTGTCGTCCTACATTGTATATCTCCCATCTATGCAATTATGTATTGTATATGCATATGACTCAGGACTTCCTTGTGAATGAGCTTGCTCAACGGAGTCTTTCCTGCAATAAACTTGAAACTTGAACTATTGCTTATGTTATATGCAATAAACATAAAGTTAAAAAAAAAAAGTTATATAAAGTATATCCCAGAGGAAGCCAAACCTTTTTATGGTAAGCCCCACATGTACACATATGAAAAAAACAGCAGTACAAAGTTGCTGGGGAAAAAAAAGGACCTGCATCCGTATTTCAGGCATGTGCTGTGTCCACACAAATGCATCAGGATGTGTGCATCCTGACTCATCTGCTACATTTTCCAGTTTACGGCACTTTTGACCACAACTGTGGACTTAAGGCACAAAAGTTAGACCAACTTTTCTTGGCCTAATTTGTGAGATTAGGCGTACCTTTGCTTCTGGAAAATGGATGAAAGTCTTTAAAATCCCCCAAATCTCTTCTGATCAGATTGGATCAAAACTCTAGTTGTCCTGTGATCCTTGGGCCTTTAGTCATGAACCTTAGCGCAAGAGGCCTCATATTTGAAAAGTACGTAAAATGATGCACAAAGGGCTATGTAGCTGCACAACTTTGCATGCGAGACAAAACAGTGTATATTGGAAACTGCACTAAAACTGTCCAGTGCTCAAGTTCCCAGTATAGCCCCTGTGAGAGCAGCACAAAGCACTTGATGTGAAAGTGCAAACCACAGGTGTACCTGCATGAGCAGAGCATCTTGTCTCCCCGAATAAGCTCTCAGTTTGTGAGGCACAACCCCATTACCCCTACAGCACAGAACTGCAGTAGTGGTGCAAAACCCACTCAACATGCATGGTGCTAGCACCTCCTCACCCTATCATTACCAGTCATTGTTATCAAGATACAGTGCTCCACACAGTAGATGGAAGCTATGAAGTAAAACGGAGCAATGCAGTGCCACAGGTTAGTCATGAAGATGCAGCACACTTTTGATATTAAAATGTGTTACTATAGCTGGCCTGGTGGCGCTGAGGGTTGAGACGTTGGATGCCACACCTCGCGCCATGCTGGTGACCGGGGTTTGGGATCGGTCTCGGGCCACCAGGGTTCGGCGGGGGGGACGTGGACTTGGACTGGCAGCTCTCCTTTGCCAGGGAGGGTCTACCAGAAATGGGCAGCTTTGTCGACCCCTAATGGAGATTGGGGGCTCGGCTGCGCGGTGCACATCTCAGTGGGATATGATGGCAGCAGCGGACATCCTGCAGGCATGCACACCTGCACTGTGCTGGATGTCACTAAACGTCTACGCCACTGGTGACACCTAAGGAACCCTTCCCCCTCCACTGATAGGCATACCTCTCAACTGTACCACAATATGAGGAACGTTCCTAATTTTGCTTCACAAAAGCTCCCTGTTCCACATTGTGAGGACTTGTTCCACATTCAAAGTCAACATTTTAAAGCAAAAATCCATAGTAAATGATGCAAAAAATATATTATTCAATTAATAACAGACTTTCTGAACATAAATGTAACATTTTAACAGTGTTTTGAGCTTCTTGGGTAAAGATTTGATTAAGTGTTCCACATTTTGCCCATTTGTTCCACATTTTGATAGGCCATGTTCCACATTTGGGGTACAAAAGGTTGAGAGGTATGCTGATAGGCGAAGGCGGGCCCAGTGGTTGCAGCCCCACACCCAATGCTAGGTGTCAGGACCTTCACTCTGGTTCCTCCTCCAGCACACAGGGAGCCCACTAGCACTGTAAACAGAGTGCCAGTAGGAGTGGGCGGTCCTTCCTCTGGGGATTCAGAGCTGAAGGGTTAGGGCAAGCTGTGCTGGGTTAGGGTACCCCCCCTAACCAGGAGATGGATGGTTGGAGCTTCAGGGGGACGGGCAGTCAGCAGTTGAGCAACCACGCTGGAGAGAGATCAGTGGTAGGGGGTGTAAAAATAGAATTCGAAAAAAAAAAATGTATTACTATGTTTAGGGAGGCCAGCATGACATTTGTGACTGGCTAGTTCATGGTCTGCAACATCAGAATGTTATTTTTTATTTAGGTCCACTGTCCCTGTTGGTTTCAAATCGAAGTACACCGTCCTCATCAACTATTCTGAGTTGCATTGCAAATGTTTGTGTATCTCCTTGGTTCATTGTAACTGTTTTTTGCATGACTCAAGGACAGTGTTTGGTATGGCTTGCAGTATTTGTACACTGTTAAAGAGAACTATGGGCAGAAGTGAAGCCCTGACCACTGCACAGATCGGGGCTTCACCTATGCCCATAGAACTCCTTCAAAGCATGTTTTTCCTAAGCATGAACTAGAGCGCGCAGTCAGTTAGCATGGCTACCAGGATTCAAACACACCACTGTACCACATACTCACAGCTCCGGGATCAGAGAGTTTGAGGACTCTTGCTTCCTCCATGAGATCTAGTTGTGGAGCCAGTCCTGTAGCTGGTTCTTAGGCCAATCCAACTAGGACTAAATAACCTACCTCTGAAGGTTTTTGAGTAGCTTTTCCTGAAGATCTGAAGGACCACCCTCTCTGCCTTTCTCTGTTCACTTAATCCACAGAACTGCACACCCATATTATTGGGTTCTGCCTGATTACACATGCACAGGCATTAGTTCTTCATTTGCTAAAGATGGTCATGGTGCTGGTTTGCTCTTGGGCCACACCTGCCCAAGTTATCGAGTTGCATCCCTCCATGCAGTCATGAACAAAAGAACCCAGGCATTTCTGACCTGAAAGGTTCTGTTGACACCATGAATGCAGAAACAGACTGTCAACAGAAAAAGACCCAGAGGTCCATCCAGTCTTTTCTCGTTCCTGCCAAGCTCCATACTCTACCTAACACCGTGCTGGATTTAAAGATTCAGTAGCCCAAGTGGCTAATCATTGCCCCATTTTCTAGACATCCACTCCCCTTTTCTACCTGGAGGCCCCAGTTTTCCCTTATGTGGCCCACCACGTCACAGTCTTTGCTTCAACCACCTCTTTGGGCAGTTTATGCCATTTGTCCACCGCCCACTCTGTGAAACAGAACTTTCACATGTCATAGAAACATAGAATTTGATGGCAGATAAGGACCGCTTGGCCCACCTAGCCTGCCCATTTTCCCTTCCTACTGTAACACCGCAGACCCTACTTTATCTGCCCCCCCCTTCCCTATCACTAAGGTTTCTTTATACCTATCCCAAACATTCTTGAATCCCATTAACCTTTTGTGCCCCCACCACCTCTGCTGGGAGGCTGATCCAGGCATCCACCACGCTTTGTGTGAAGAAGTACTTCCTCACATCGCCCCTGAGTCTACCCCACCTCCAGCTTCAATAGCCTGACTCCTTGTTCTAGAGCATTTTTTTTTCTGAAAAATGCTACCCTCTTGAACCTTATTTATACCTGTGAGGTATTTGAATATCTTCTTAATGGGGTGTCTCAGTCATCAGGTCACACTGTAGGAACTTCACCACCAATGTTGCAGGATCCACATGGAAGATTTTCAGCAGTACAACTGGGGCCACCTACACCGACATCATCTGCCGACATCACCAACCATTATATAGGCGTGAGCAGCCCGCTCCCTCCTCAGTTCCTTCCGCCATCAACTCTGTCTACACGGGTCTCCATGAAGTTCTGATGCAGTTTGGCCTTTTTACATCACGATTTAAATATTTTCTTAGTTTCAGAATCTCTTTTTATTAGAGATTCCTCTTCTGAAGTATCTTTTTTCTCTCCTCACCATCACTGCCACATTGGGCGGGTTTTCGCCTCTTCAGTGTTATTTTTATTCATCATTCTTTGTGTCTGCTGTCTTCGGCCTGACCTCATCGTCTGGGACTGCGAGCCTTGGTGGAATTTTATTCTACTTGCCCTCCGGTGCAGAAGAAGGCTCTTCAACACTTCTGCATGGAGCAGTTCTGAGCAGGGACCCTCTGGGATTCCTCGAGCTCACAGAATGGCAAGACCCAGGACCAGTCCTCTGGGATCTGTCACTCAGCTGACCATGACTGGGACCGCTTCCCCCAGTGTTCCCAGCCTCAAGAGCTCCTTTTTTCTGGGGTTCCTCGTCAATGGCTCTGGTCTCATACCATACCAACAGCGCTGTCACCTGCTTCACTGGGCATCAGGTTTCAGTCTCTCAGGATCACTCCCTATGCCATTCTCAGCCCTGATGGCTCTTTCTTCTTCAGGGGGTTCCTTGTTGATGGCTCTGGCCTCATCGAGGGTTGCTGTCCAGGGCCAGGCATCAGGTTTCAGCCTCTTGGGATCACTCCACTCGATGTTCATGGCCTTGATAACACCTTCTTCCTCAGGGGGTTTCCTCGTCGATGGCTCCAGCCTCTTCAAGGGTCACTGTCCAGGTCTTTGCCCTTACCAGACCCTTACCGACAGCTTTGTCACCCACTTTGCTGGGTGACCAGTCACAGTCTTTTGGGTCGGTGACCCTTGTTCTGTTGACAACTGGCTCATTGGCAGCTGCCTTTCTACTGCAGCCTGATGTCTTTCCAGGCCCTGGCTTTGGCCCTTCAGGCCCTCCAGCCCATCAATGGGGTCATTGTGCTCTGTGCCATTGCCCCTCTGCTGTCCGTGATGCCTTCTTTCATCGTCAACTCTATAGGCTCCTGCTCCATTGATGATTGCCTTGTCAGTGACAGCCCCCCCCACTCCTGCTGTGCCCTGTCATTGTTCCAGACCCAGAGCTTCAGACCTTTCGGGCTTCCTAGGCCAATCAATGGGGTCATTGTGCTTGCGCCGCTGATCCCATTGCCGTTGACGATGCTTTCTACCATCGCCAACCTTAAGCATACCTATTCCATCGACGCCTGGCTCATTGATGACGACCCTCCCATTGCGACCTAATATCTTTCTAGGCCCCGGGCTTTGGGCTTTTTGAGCCCTTAGGACCCATCGATGGGTCATAGTGCCGTGTGCCTTTGGCACCTCTGTCGTCGGTGATGCCTTTCGACCATCGCCAATCTTCTCTGTTTCTGCCCCCTCGATAACTGGCTCTTTGAGGAAAGCTCTCACGTCACTGCCTGATGATTTTCCAGCCCTCGGGCTTCAGGTTTATCTAACTCTCAAATCCCAGTGATGGGGGTTGTCTTCTGTGCCCTTCCAGTGTCAATGTTGTAATGTTGCCGACCTTGTTGATAAACTTGGTTAAGTTTTCTGGGATTCTGGGCTGTCACCTGGCACGTTGTATCCTGGTTAACTCATGCTGTTGACTTTTACTCCTAGTGGGCTGCCATCAACACCTTGCTCTTGGATGATCCTGAGCATGGTGGACTATCTTCTGGACCTCTTGGTACCAGCAGCAGAAGATAAAATGTTCACCCCCTCTTCTGCCAGGTGCACTGCATTCTCAGTAAGAGAGGACTCAGTTGAGCATACTCTCGAATCTCCTTCTGAGGACTTTGCCTTCTTTCTTATGTGGCCCAGTCAGTGCCCAAGACTGTGGCCATTTAGGCAACTCATGAGTGGTTTAAGGTGCCCAGACACCTTTCATCTCCCCACACCCTGACAAGGCATCCTGCAGATGTGACTTTGGGGTCTTCTGCTTTTTCCACCTTTGGGATGAGAATTACCCATTATCTCTCCCACTGGGTGATATATCAGGGGATTGTTTGTCAGAAGGGTGAAGTGGCTGCCCAGCCCTTCCTGTTTGCCCTCAAAACAAAGGGGTACCTAGGTGCTTGCCATGGCAGAGAATAGTAGCACATACCCCCTCGGGGCACTTTGCGATGTCTCTGATACACATGCCAAGGCGACTGCCTCGGGCCTTTGCCTTCAGAGGCACCCCTGGTTGTAGTCTTCGGTATCCCGGCTGATGCCCAATAGAGGGTGTCTTACAGCCTTTTAACAATTTCAACCTTTTAAACCGGCTGTTAAGGAGTTTTACCTGCTGCAGGCATTAGACAGAGGGCTCTTAAGGCTGTCTTTTTGCTCTATCATGCTCAGCCTCAGAGCAGACAGTGCCCCTCATTTTGTCTGGTACCCCAACATCTGGAGCATCCTGTAGGCTCCTAATGCACCCACAGAGCCTCTGCCACAGCCCTTGCAGCTGATCCCTTCTCTGCTTGGTTCTTGGCAGGACCATCCCTGTTCTAATCCTTGACCAGGAGGTGGTGGCTACAAGTCAGTTCTCCCTCATTCTCTAACTTCAGGAGACCCAACTCTTCAAATGTTGGATTATAGAAAGGGTTTTTTGACTGGGTGATGAAGGAGGTGGATTGGGGGGAGCAGTGGATATCACCTACCTCGTTTTCAGCAAGGCCTTCAACATCATTCCACACAGAAGACTGGTTAACTAGTTAGGTAGCCTAGGGGTGGGCCATAAAGTGGAGAACTGGGTTAGAAACTGGTTGAGGCGGCTCGTCGGCATGGCCGGTTAGATTTCAGCTTGCGCGCGCCCGGCAGCCGGTTCGAGGCGGACTCGGGTCGGCTGGAGGCGGCGGGGTGGAAATGAGTTAGAGCGTCCCGACTGCTCACCTACTCCAGGGGAAGGCGGGTAACCAGGGCAGCTGTATGGTACCCCTGGCGGAGGCCAGGGTCAATCTGTGAGCCTGGATGTTGGGGAGGCGCGGTGAACGTCGGCTATGCCTTGACGTTCGTGGCACACCACGCCCCCAGAAAAGCGGAAATACCAGCCTCCGGGTTCGCCGGATGATGGCTGCCCGCTCTCGCTGGCCCGAGGGTCCTGTGCCCTCCAATCCCACCTCAGCAGCACCCAGGGTGTGACGCCTAGCACGCTGGGGCCCGCCTCCCACCCCAGTGTCTTTCCCCTCAGAGGAGGGGGACCCACCCGGCAAAGGGATATGCCGGGCCACCCCTGGGTCGGCTGCAATGTGAGGTGAGGGGAGGGGGGACAGGGACGAGGGCCACAGTGGCAATGTGCAGCCAGAAGGAGTGGCAAACCCGGAGGCACGACCGGGGGGGGGGGGAGAAACTGGTTGAGGGACAGAAAGCAGAGGGTGGTAGTAAATGGGATCAAATCCGAGGAAAGGAGGGTGACCAATGGGGTGCCTCAAGGATCAGTCCTGGGGCCAGTCCTTTTTAATGTCTTTACCAGGGACAATGCTGAAAGACTGGAGGGGAAGGTTTGCCTATTTGCAGATGACACCAAGATCAGTGACAGAGTAAACACTTCAGAGGGCGTCAATAGAATGAGGAGGGACCTAGGAAAGCTGAAAGAATGGCCCAAAGTGTGGCAATTAAAATTTAATGCAAAGAAGTGCAAATCATGCACCTGGGGTACAGAAACTCTGAGGAGAGTTACACGATGAGGTGGGGGGGGGGGGGAGTTGCTGACAGTTACCAAGGAAGAAAGGGATTTAGGGATAATCATCTCAGATGACCTAAAGATGGCCAAACAGTGTAACAAGGCTATGGGGAGGGCCAGTGGGATGTTAGGGTGCATAGGAAGGGGTATCACTAGCAAAAGAAAGGGAGGTGGTGATGCCACTATACAAAATGCTGGTGAGGCCTCATCTGAAATACAATGTACAATTCTGGAGGCTGCATCTTCGCAAGGACATAGGGTGGAGGTGGTCCAGAGAAGGGCGACTAAGATGGTGCAGGGCTTGCACCAGAAGACATATGAGGAGAGATTAAAAGACCTCAATGTGTATACACTGGAAGAGAGGTGGGAACAGGGAGATATGATTGAAACCTTTAGGTATCTTAAGGACTTGAACAAAGTGCAAGTGGGTGACATCTTTCAGTACAGGACTCGTACAAGGACGAGGGGGCATGATATGAGATTGGGGGGGCAGGAAAAAGGGGAATGTGATGGAGTTTTTTTTTTTCACAGAAAGGGTAGTGGATGCTTGGAATAGCCTACCCCAAGTAGTAGTGGGAGCTAGCACAGTGGGGGGATTCAGACATGCATGGGATAGGCATGAGGGAATGCTAGAAGTGGGAAAGAAAGGTGAAAGCCAATCACCAAGTAGGGTCAGTGGCCACTGATGCAGGCAGGGAATATGGGCAGACTAGGTGGGCCTAGCAGTCCTTATCTGCAGTCAATCACTAAGTCATACCCTGGAGCTTGCTAAGGCACCTCAGGGGCCCCTCCCAGAACTTTCCACTTGCCCCCTGATGGGGATCTATGGCCCTCACTGAGTCTCAAAGTTCTCAGTGGATACCTCTGGTACAACAAGCTCTGTATGGTCACCATGCCGGGCTCGCTGCCCTTTCTCAAGCCAGAGTCTTTACACAGTGCACAGCAGCAGTTGCTGCAGCTGTCAGCAGGGAGGGACTCTATGTTCTCCTCCCCCCCCATCCATGGGTCTTGAACGCAGATGATATGGAGAGTCTGGGGCTGGTTTCTCATCAGTCTGAAAGGTGTTCCTAGGGTAGGGGGACCCTCTCATTCTTCTTAAGAGAGGTCCTCTTTTGGATCATCTCTCCTCAGTAGATCCTCACAGCAGTCGCTTCAGGCTCAGACTGGGACAGCCCATCTGGGTTTCACCCAAACTGAGTTCTTGTACCTGATGGCACCCTCTCTTCATATCAATGTCCTGGAGATGCAGACCGTTCCATGCACCATGCAGGCCCATTGGACCCAACTCCTCCAGGGGCAGCTGACAATCCAGGCAGTCCACTGTAATGTTGTCATTTATACCAGCCAGAACAGAGGGACTTACTCGTATCTCCCTCTGCAGTGCATTCATGAGAGTATGGTATAGGACCGTTGTACTCAGTCTCATTCCCCCCCAGTGGACCGCATCCCCAGTATGCAATGCTCTCTGGCATGCCTCCATTTTAGTGAGTGCTGATTAAGTTCCACATGGCAAGGGCCAGCTTGTTCCTGGTACTCCTACTGTGGCCATGGCAGATTTGGTTTCTGCTGCTGCAACAGCAGGTGTACATTTCTTTGGTGCCTCCACTTCTCTGCAGGGACTTGTTCGCACAGGCTTTGGAGACCCTGGTTTATCCTATTTTCAAGTCCTGCATCTGCATGCATGGCTCTTGAAGACAGCCCTCTCCCAGCTGGGCATGTCATGGAGGGTAGCAAGCCTTCTCGATGCAGCTCAAAGCCCTTCACTAGGACTAGTTTTGAATGCAATGGCAAAGGTTTGCCCTCTGGGTGGCCAAGTATCAAACAGACCACTTTTTTCTGTCCAGTGAACCAGTTTCTGGACTATCTAGTGGTCCTTCTGAGCTCTGGTCTTCATTACTCCCCCCGTCAGGGTGTACCTCTTGGCTATCAGCCTTTCATGAGCCAGTGGGTGACCTCACTTTTTGGCTCGGTTGGAGGTGTCCTATACTCTTCTCAGGGACATTCTGCTCATTAAGTCCCAACTTGTTTCCCCTTCTGGCTTGGGATGTGAGTCTCACCTAGGGCAAGTTTAACCTTGTCTCTGTCCGAGCCAGCCGAGACTTGCGGGCTCTGCTTTCTTTCTTGGAAAGCATTCATTTCGGGGGCTATTACTTCTGTTTGGAGATTCTCTGAGCTTCCAGCTCTTTGGTGTGAAGAGCCCTCCTTGATTCTCCACGAAGGTCTTTGTGCACAAGCTTTAAATCTCTTCTTGTGGTATTTGGCCTAATCTTACCCAACCCAACCACCAGCCAGTCTATTCCCGAGCATGCAAATGCCAGGGAAGCACTACTCTATATGCTGGGCGTGTGCAGATTTTTTACATATTATCTGCTTCGGACTCAAATTCACTGAAAGTCAAGCAGCTTTTCACTTCTTTTGCACCAGGTAGCATGGGCGCTCAGATTTCAGCAATGTTTATCCCAAAGAAGCGCTTAACCTTGTATTGTTTTACTTCTAGCAGTATAGCAAAGTTGCGAGAGATGGTGTCAGTCCATGCCTTCAGAGGCCTGGCTGTCTTTGTGGCCTGTTTTATAGGGGTCTCAGTTGCTGACATTTGTGCTGCTGCCGTCTTGAGTGCCGTCCATACTTTCCTAAGCACTACAGTCTGGACATTCACTTTAAGGCCAGAATGGTTTCGGCAGAGCCGTGTTGCAGGTCCTAGTACCCTGAGTTTCAATTGGCCTCCCCCCCGGACTGTTTCCTTGCACTAGTAACTGCTTGGGATTCATTCCTATGGTGTGACCTGATGACTGACATACTCCTGAAGAAGACAGAACAGTTACGTAAGAACATACCGTAACAGTAGATCTCACTTCGAGGGGACTCTTGCAGCAGGTTACACCATAAGGACTGAAACTGGCAGGCTCCAGGACCCCACAGAAAATGTTTACATAGATACATAGACAGTGTCAGAAGATAAGGGCCTACGGTCCACCCAGTCTGTCCATTTGAGCTTGTAAGTTTACTTTGGTTTCCTAGAAGTCTGTTGCCTCTTAACCCTGAGCTCCAGAATTCCTTTGTCTATCCCATGCATTTTTAAATCCTGTGATTGTTTCAGCCCCCACCACTTACTCTGGCAGGGTGTTCCACTTGTCCACCACCCGTTCTGTGAAGAAATTCTTCCTCACATTTCCTCTGAGTCGTCCTCCCTCCAACTTCATCCCATGCCCTGGAACATCTTTTTCGCTTAAAAATAGTGTATTCCTGCACCCTGTTCCTCCCTGTAAGATACTGGTATGTCTATCATATCCCCTCTCTCCCTCCTCTCCTCTCCTCCAGGGAGTACATATTCAGTTCCTTCAACCTGTCCTCATAGGACTAGTGATGCAATCCATGTACCATCTTTGTTGCCCTCCTCTGAACCTTCTCTACCCTGTCTATGTCCTTACGTAGGTAAGGTCTCCAGAGCTGTACACTGTACTCCAGGTGGGGCCTCACTAGTGTCTTGTATAGTGGAATTATGACCTCCCTTTTCCTGCTGGTAATGCCCCTGCTTATGCATCCGAGCATCCTATTTGCTTTACCTGCTGCCTTGTCACACCTTTTCCCTACCTTGAGGTCATCAGAGGTGATAACCCCAAGATCCCTTTCCTGCTTGGTGCATGCTATATCCTCACCCCCAACTGATATATTGTGCCAGGGTTTTGTGCTCTATATGCATTATCTAGCACTTCCTTGCATTGAATTTCAACTGCCAAACCCCTGACCATTCTTCAAGTTTCTGCAGGTCCCTTCTCATTCTGTCTACACCCTCTGGTGTGTCTACTCTGTTACAGAGCTTTGTGTCATCAACAAACGGGGAAATTCTGCCTTCTAGGTCCTGCTCAATGTCACTGATGAAAATGTTGAATAGGACCGGTCCCAGCACTGATCCCTGTGGTACCCCACTGGTCACTCTTCCCTCTGTGGAGTGACAGCCATTTACCACCACCCTCTGTGTCCTGCCGCCCAGCCAGTTACCTACCCACTGCACTACTGTCCTGCCCACATCCATATTCCCCAGTTTGTGTAATAGTCTTCTATGTGGCACAGTGTCAAAGGCCTTGCTGAAGTCCAGATACGCCATGTCCACTGCCCTCCCCTGATCCACCTCCCTAGTGACCCAGTCAAAAAATTCAATGAGGTTGGTCTGACATGACGACCTCCTGGTGAAACCATGCTGCCTTGGGTCCTGTAGTCCACTGACAACCAGATGTTCCAATCTCTCCTACAGTAGTGCTTCCATAATCTTCCCCACTACCGAGGTGAGGCTGACTGGTCTGTAGTTCCCCACTTCCTCTTTATTTCCACTTTTGTATAAGGGGACTACATTTGCTATCCTCCAGTCTTTGGGTACCTCCCCTATTTCCAGTGATCGGCTAAACAGGATTGCCAGAGGTTCAGCCACCACTTTTCTTAGTTCTTTAAGGACCCTGGGGTGCACCCCATCTAGCCCTTTTACTTTATCAACTCTTATTACTTCCAGTTCTTTCAGGACCCTTTCTCGTGTAAAGGGACTTGTGTCCATTTCTGCACCATTCCCACCCCTTGTACTCCCTTCAGACCCATTACCCTCCTCGTCCTCAGTAAAGACTGAGCAGAAATACCTGTTCAATATGTCAGCTTTACTGTTGTCATCCTCCATGTGGCCCCCATCCTCCCCATTCAGTCTCACTATCCCTCCCTTTGCCTTTCTTTTTTCACTTATGTACCTGTAAAAGGTTTTGTCCCCTCTACCCACTGATTTTGCAATGTGCTCTTCTGTCTAAACTTTGGCTTCCCTTACTGACTTCCCTGCCTCCCTTTGCTTCTCCTGGTACTTCTCCCTGTCCCCTTCTGCCAGTGTCTTTTTGTATTGCCTGAATGCAATCTTTATGGCTTTCACTTTCTCTGCTACCTCCTTGGAAAACCATAATGGCCGCCTCTTCCTTTTCCCCTTGCTAACCTGCTTGATGCATAACTCTGTTGTTCTTGTAATCCCCATTTTAAATACTGCCCACTGTTCCTCAACCCCTGATTCCTGCCCCATTCCCCTTAATGCCTCTTTCAAGCATCTCCCCATTTTCCCAAAGTCTGTCCCCCTCAAATTCAGGATATGTGTTTTTATGTGGTTTGGTTCTGCTCCTTCTGTGATTTCATACCACCATGACTGGTGGTCGCTGTTCCCCAGGTGCTCCCCCACTGTTACCCCATCACACTGTCCCTGTTTGTGAGCACAAGGTCCAGTATTGCCTTCTGCCGAGTTGGTTCCATGACCAGTTGCTTGAAGAAGGCACCCAGAAGGGTGTCCAGGATAAATCTGCTCCTAGTTGATGCTGCTGCTGAGATGCTCCAGGCCACGTCTGCAATATTGAGGTCTCCAACCAGCACTACCTCACCCTAGTCTGCCATCCTTTGGATGGCTAGCATCAGCTCCCTATCTGTTTCTTCCTCCTGGGCTGGTGGTCTATAGACCACACCTGTGCGGATGGCTGGCTCCATTTTCCTTTCCAGCTTAACCCACAGTATCTCTCCCCCCATTTTGTTCCTCCTGGATCTCTGTGGCCTTTGTCATTTTTCACATACAGTGCCACTCCTCCTCCCTTCCTGCCTGCCCTGTCTCTTCAGAAATTTTAGCTTTTAGTTTAGCTAGCAGTCTATAGTGGGAGACCGCCCACTGATGTCGGCCCGCCCCGATGTCCCTTATGGCATAAAAGGGGCGGTCCCCCAGCACCACCTCAGTTCTTTTCCCGCTGTCAACCCTTGCAAGTGGGAGCTCCACATTCACCTTCTGCTCAAGTCGACTGCCATTTTGTCGCATTTCCCACACCTTTTTATTTTTAGTATTTTTTTATGCATGTTTTCTTCTCATCCTTTGTCTGTCGGAACAGCGGTGAACAAAGTGCGCTTGTGTCAAGCAGCTGCCTCACAAGGACGGCCATTCGACATTCTTGTTTTGCCTGGCCTCGAATCACGATGTTGAAGTCTGCCAGCACTGCCAAGTCTTCAATCGACGCACTCAGCTTCACCACCAGAAGACTTTGGAATTCTTCCTGCTGTGGCAGAAACTTCTTTCAGTGGAGAAGGAGCTTCACCAGAGTACCTCCTCTTCCTTGGTCTCTGAGGCCTCCTCTTCATTGGCACTGGAGCCAAAGAAATCTTCAGGAAAGCTCAAACACCAGGAGAAGCACAGAGAGAACCCTCAGTCTTCTTCCTGCTCCAGGTCCCCGAGCAAGTCAGGCACCGACCATGATTCTTCCTCCTGCGGGAGGTCAGCCCCCTCCACTCTGTTAGCACTCTCTCCCTCTGGGCTGCCAGTGGTCAAACCACCCACTCTGGTTTCTGTCGCAAGCAGTGGTTCCTTGGGACTCAGGTCTCTGACCTCAGTCTCTCAACCCCTGAAGCTCAGGCCCATTCTGAACACGGGAACTCAGCAAGGTGGCTCAACTGGGTTTTCTGTTTCAGGTAGCGGGTCCTTGCCTATCGCCCTCCCAGTCAAGGTGTCTGCTAAGTCAGTTCTGAAGCCAGGGACCGACGTCACCTCATGACACCCGGGGCATGCAGTGATGCCGGCTGCCTCCCCAGACCGGCATCAACCGATGCCTGTCCCATCGACACCAGCTTCACCGGTGCTGACTCTGGCAATGCCGCAACTGTCGTCCCCTGACCTCTCCCAGCCAACGCCAGTGGGACCAACCCCTGACCTTTCGACCCCAGTCACATTGACGCCAGGGGGTTCTTGACCTCAGGACCAGACACCGGTTAACCCGATGCCAGTGGAGCTGACACTACGGTTACCGCAGCTGGATGAACTGACGCCGGAGCCTTCTAACCCTGCCCCATAGACGCTGGTTACACCAACCTCCCCACAGTTACCGCCCGCAGAGATTAATGCTCTTTTTGCAGCCTGGTGGGCATGTTTTAAAGACAAGAAAGCCCTGAAGGAGCCCTCGACTCCTCAGGCCCCTCATAAGAAAACTCCGACGCCGACCCCTAGGGAGCCTACACTGCAGCCGGGTACTGGTCATTCTAGATCTCATAAGTCTAAGCCTCAGCACTCACCCTCTCCCTCACCAGATTCGAGTGAGTCAGAGGGATATTCTTCCTCCTCTTCGCACTATGACTCCGGAGATTCGGGCATTCCTTCAGAGCTGGAGGAGCCCAAGGACATCCCATGGTCTCCCCCAGACGACCCAACGTTCATGGATGTGATGAGGCACATCCAGACTCTCATGGTCTGGGACACTGAGGAAGTGGACACCGAGCGACGTTGGTTAGCCACTTTCCTTCATAAGATCTAGTGGTTCTCCCTCTCATAGACTTCTTCAAGTATGTCAACAGGGCGGCTTGGAAATGCCCATCCTCTACCCCGGCGATATCCAAAAAGGCAGATCGCTTGTATGATGCCCAAGAGATGAAGCCTTTTATGGGGAGCACCCGGAGGCTGATTCAGTAGTTATTAATGTGGCCCATGACTGTTCAAAATGACCCTGACTCCTCAGTACTCAGCCTCCCAATAAAGACTCTAGGCAGATAGACTATTTTAGCAGAAAGGTCTACTCCTCTGCCACCTGTGCTATCCATTCCATAAACTTTCTTGCCCACATGGTTTGATATCAGAATGCCCTGTAGAAGCAGGCCTTTGAGGTGGCTCAGGCTCAGCCGGATCTCCCCGGGAAAGCTGAGCTACTGCAGTTGCTTAAATCAGGCTCTGACATGGGGACCCACATCCTCCGTGCCTCATACGATTCTGCAGATTCCGCAGGAAGAGCTGCGGCTACAGGAATCTGCCTACGCCACCATTCATGGCTTAGGTTTGCCCCAGACATCCAGTCTGAGATCCTGGATGCCCCCTTCAGAGGCGCCATCTTGTTCGGCGAGGATTCCCAGAAAATAATCACTTGCCTCCAGGAGTCAGGAAAGGCTATCCGATCAATTAATTCCCTATAGTAAGATGTATAGCCTCGAGGAAAGGAGGGAGAGGGGGACATAATAGAAACTTACAAATACCTCAAGGGAATCAACCCTGTCCAAGAGGGTAGCATCTTTCAGAAAAAGAGATGTGCAAGAACAAGGGGGCACAAGTTGAAGATAGAGGGGGGCCTCTCAAAGGTAATGTGAGGAAGTATTTCTTCACAGAGAGCATTGTAGATGCATCGAACGGCCTTCCTGAAGAGGTCGTAGAGTCAAAAACAGTGGGAGAATTCAAGAATGCATGGGACAAACATAAGGCAATTCTAGTGGGGGGTAGGAGGAAGTAGGCTGTTGGTTAACTAGGATCTGCAGGTTTATCCGTCAGGTAGGGAAATGGGCAGACTAGGTGGGCCAAGCGGTCCTTATATGCCATCAAATTCTATGTTCTGTGTTTTATATCGGTCTCAGCCTAACTCCTCCCAGTGGTAGCCTTTTTGTCGCAACTCCAAGCTATAACCTAGAAGTCAGCAGCCCAGGGGTGCCTTTAAGAGAAAGGCTACTTCCCAAGCCACTGGAGGCTTTGCGCCCAGAGCTCCCAGAATCTCACAGGCTGCTCTGCCTGACTCCTCGCCTGACCCCCTTCTCTAGTGGAATCCCTGAGGGAGGTGCTTCTTTCTTGACAGGGAAGGTTGGGGTAGGATAACCACAGACCAATGGGTCATCCAATTAGTGGAATAGGGACATACACTAGAAATGTTGGAGATTCCTCCGGGCAATTCTCCAGCTCCCTTCCATTACCCCTAGGCCCATCTCCATTTGATCCAAGAAGAGATACAGGCACTTCTGCAAAAGCGGGCCATCTGAACAAATTCATAGAGTACAAAAGGTTCAGGATGGACACTCTTCCCAGCCTTCGCCCCTTACTTCATCAAGGGGATTGGCTCTGCTCCCTGGATATGCAAGATGCTTACCTCTACATTTTGGTGTTTCCACCCCACAGGAGGTCCCTGTGATTCTGCTTCCAAGGAAACCATTACCAGTTTTGGGCCCTGCCCTTTAGCCTGTCCTCAACCCCATGAGTCTTTACAAAATGCCTAGCAGTTGTGGCAGCAGTCTTAAGGAGGGAAGACCATTACGTCTTCCCTTACCTGGACGACTGACGTCTGACAGCTCCTACCAAGGGAAGTTGCTCAGAATCATGGAGGCCATCTTTTCCTGTTTTGGGACCTGGAGATAACCCTCAGCCTTCAAAATCATCCCCTTGGCCAAGTCAAAGACTTCAGTACATAGGGCAATTCTGAACACTGAGCAAGGCAAGGCCTTTCTTCTGCCAGACAGAGCAGAACACCTTCAGACTCAGGCTGAACTGGTCTCGGCAAGTCCCAGCCAGAACAGTTCTCAGACTGCTGGGACATATGGCAGAGACCATTGCTACAATACCTTTGACCCGTCCGCATATGAAAGTGACCCAGTGGAACCTCTGGGTTCAGTGGGACCAACGTTCAGATGACTTGGACTTCTCAGTGTCAGTATTCATCTTGGTCCATTAGACCATGAAGTGGTGGCTGAACCACTCCAACCTTTCCAAGGGAGTTCCCTTCTGGTCAGAGTCACCTCCACAGACCCATCTGGCCAGGGCTGGAGTGCCCATCTAGCAGATGGTCAGACTCGGGGGACCTGGTCTCCTTGGAGCAGCATCTCCATATCAATGTTTTGGAGATGCAAGCAATACTGTATGCTCTCCAAGGCTTTCAGACGCATCTGCTCCCAGGTCACCTCCTGATCCAGACAGACAACATGTCAGTGGTCTTTTACGTAAACAAGAAAGGGGGAACGCATTCTTAACCTCTCTGCAGAAAAGCCAGAAGAGTGTGGTATTGGGCCATAGAGCATCACGTGAGCCTGACGGCTGTGCATATTCCAGGCATTCAAAACACCTTGGCCAACAGTCTAAGCCATTTTTGGTCCAAGGTTCATTAATGGGAACTTTTGCCAGCTGTGGCAGAAGATCTCTTTGACTGGTGGGCTGCCCAGAGCTGGACCTATTCGCGTCCCCATCCAACACAAAACTGCCCAATTTCTGCTCACTAGATTCAGGGCCTGGTGTTTTCTGGCGAGATATGTTGTCCCTCTCCCAGGCAAGGAGGTTTCTGTATGCCTTCCTTCCCTTTCCAGTGCTGCAGAAAGTCCTGCTGAAATTGCAGTCAGAAGGGGTGGAGATGATTCTAATAGCCCCCTTCTGGCCTTGGACGATTTGGTTTCTACTTCTACAGCAGCTCGTAGTGGAACCCCCAATCCCCCTTTCTCTGTGCTCCAACCTGCTCTCACGGGAGCAGGGAACCCTAGTCCATCCGGATCTAAAGTCTCTCCACCTTCATGCTTGGCTCTTGCAGACTTAGCTATTGCTTGTTTCGGGATGTCCTCCCAGGTGGCAGAGGTTCTAGTGGCTACCAGAAAACCCTCCACTAGCTCTACGTATGCCATGAAGTGGAAGCAGTTCTGCATACCACAGATTCTCTCACGGCTATGGACAGGGGTCTCCTAACAGGGGCTGTCTTCATTGATATGATGAAAGCTTTTGACCTACTGAACCACTCCCTTCTCCTTGTGACCCTGCAATCTATGGGCTTTGCTCCAAACGTAGTTAGCTGGTTCAACAGCTGCCTATCAAACAAAGTCCAACTTGTTAAATTCAAATCATCCTATTCAGAGAAGGCTACAGTTAATGTTGGAGTACCTCAAGGCTCTATCCTGGGACCACTTCTATTTTCTATTTTCGTTAATGACATTACCTCCAAACTTTCCGCCTCCTCCTTACTATATGCGGATGATGTCGTCCTCTATATCAGTGCAAAAAATGTATCTGACATCAATCTACGGCTTTCTGCTGATTTCCAACGCATCCAAGGCTCTCGGATCATCACCTTGTACTAAATGAGACCAAAACTCAGTCCATGCTATTTGGAACCCCCTTGAAACTCAAATCACACCCAAACAATTTTAGGGTCTTTTGCTTGAATGGCTCATTTATTGGCTCAGTTACCACATTTAAATACCTGGGAGTCACTTTGGATCAGTCCTTAAGCTTTGAACATCACATTTCAAACACATGTAAGTCTGTGAACTCCAAGCTAGGTGTAGTCTATCACACTAGCTATGCTTTAACCCCCTCAGCGAGACTAGCTATTGCCCGGGGCATACTCCTACCTACACCAACCTATGGAGTATCTTCTTATGCTGCCATATCTAAAACGAATCTCCATAGGTGGGACATTGCCTATTATAATATATGTCGGTATGCCACCTTGTCCCACAGGCGGAAACACCACTGCACCCTCTACTCCGCCCTAAACTGTCGATCTCCAAATGCCACCAGACTCTACTCCTTTGGCTCTACCATTGATAGCATTATGAGGTCTCAAACCCCTAAATCACTGGCTGAATTGCCTCCACAGACCTCAAGCTATGTACTGCGCTCAGCTGACAAATCCATTTTGTGTGTGCCAAAATACACAACCATCAAAGTTCCAGTGCTTTTGCCCATCACGCTGCTCGACTGTGGAACTCCTTCCCCCTAGATGTCCGCCAAACTCCCACTCATGACACTTTTAAAAAGCACTCCATCTCTACCTCATCTCAGCTGACCAATGCTCCTGTTTTAAACCTCCTTAGCTCCCTACCCTCCTCCCTGGCTTCAGGTCTCAATCCTATCTCTGCTAAACTCTATTTCTCAGTTGTTCCTTTCTCTTATGCCTCTCCCCAGGTGCACCCCCTACTCTGTTTGGCCTGAATCTCCTATACCAACCCAGCTCCTAACCTTATCTATCTCAGCTTGCATACCCCCTGCATTTCACTCCCCCCTGCACTTATATGGCTCTGTTATCTTATTCCTATTAACTATACACACTCTCCTACCTACCCCTGTGTAGTCTATCTAACCTGCCCTCCAACCACTTGTATCTTGCCTTAGCTGATATATCTCTGAAGCTTGCCCTTCCACAAACTAATTTAATCCCGTTTTTCCCATCCCCTGCATCAAACCCCCTTTGCACTTATCAATAATTATTTCTAGTATCTTCCTTGTTTGTTTTATAATTTTGTCTTCCTGTAGGGTTATATCTGCTGTTTGGCTATTTTCTTATTTTGCGTTATATCCATGTATCTCTTATCTACACCCTGTACTCTGTGATAACACTGTTTTTGCCTACTGCCAAAATTGTATCATCCAATTGCCAAAATTGTTTTACCACCTTGTATCCGACCCACTAAAAACCTGTTTATAATTTGTACTGTATAAACTTGACGTGGACCACCATTGTATATACCTTGCTGTAACTTTCTATTGTTGTATCTCTGTACTGTTGTATCCTGTAACCTCCCGGGTCATGCCTGAAAATAGTTACCTCTATGGCTAGTGCACCTACCCGGTAAACAAAAGCTAAATAAATAAATAAATATGGGCCTTCGTTTGCCATCTGGATCCTTTTACCTATCTGAAGAATCTCGTTCTAGAGTATCTCCTTTCTTTATCTAACTCGGGCTTGAGTTACGCATCCATCAAGGTGCATCTTTCAGCCATCTCTGTGTACCATGCACCTATAGATGGCAAAACCCTTGCCCAGCTTGACTTATCCCGCACTTTTTTGCAGGGTATCATGCATCTAAAACCTCCCATCTGGAACCCTTTCCCCCTTGGGATCTGTTATTCATCTTAGAAAAATTTACATTGCCTCCCTTTGAGCCTGCTGCAAGTTGTGAGCTTCGCTTTTTCTCGTGCAAAGTGTTATTTTTAGTTGCCATTACTTCTGCTCAAAGAATTTCTGAGCTCCAGGCTCTGATGTGTAAAGAGCCTAATTTAGTTTTCCACAAAGAGAGGGTGTCCTTTAGAACCAATCCTAAATTCCTTCCTAAGGTGCTGTCCAAGTTTACTCTGAATTAGGACATCCATGTTCCTGTGTATTACCCGGAGTGTTCTAACTCAGGGGGCCTTACTACATACTCTGGATGTTCATTGGGTGCTTTGTTATTGTTTGGACTCCACCCGGGCCATCAGAAAAACTGATCAGTTGTTTGTTGTTTTTGCCCTGAGAAAAGAAGGGGCTTCAGTTTCAAAACAGTGTTTGTCCAAGTGGTTGGTTATTTTATTTTTATTTAACAATCGGAATTACAAACCTTTGAGTCGTAGACTCCTTTGCAAAACCTCCACGTCAGGATACAATAGTAAACATTACAATGAAGTTAAGAGAATCAAACAACATTGTAAGGTAGAAGTTGACCTTAGTGTTCTGCTACCTCAATCGACAAACCTCTACGGGCTCGGTTAAAGGCCATTCTACCGAAGTAGTTGCCCGTTTGCATATTTTTAAAATGTGTCCATTGTTGACATCTGTGCAGTGGCCGCGGAGTTCTATCTACACTTTCATCCGACATTACAGTATGGACATTGCTTCTAGGCTTAGGGCAAGTTTTGGACTGGCTGTCCTTCAGGACCTGCTCTCTTAAGATCTTTACTCTGACCTCTACCTGCTCCCAGCTGACTGGGGTCAGCCCTCTCACTGCTTGAAACTAAGTCCTTATGGTGTAACCTGCTGCAAGAGCCTTCTCAAAATGAGATAGTACAGTTATGTAAGAACTTACCGTAACAGTAGATCTTCAAGAGGAGCTCTTGCAGCAGGTGCTGCTTTTCCTCCCTCCATCCCCCTGGTTACTGCTTTTCCATCTTTTTTCCTCGATTCTAGAGGTGTGCCTCAGTTCTCCACTTTTCTATGCTTGCCGGGGTCTCCGTCGGGAGAACTGAGGTGGTGCTGGGGGACCGCCCCTTTTATATCACAAGGGATGTTGGGGGCAGTCCCCCACTATAAACTGCTAGCTAGAAGTTTTCTCTGGGGTCCTGGTGCCTGTTGCTTCAGTCCTTATAATGTAACCTGCTGCAAGAGCTCCTCTCGAAGGGCTACAGTTACGGTAAGTTCTTACGTAACTGTACTATCTTTGAGGGGGATCTGTCATTAGGTCTATTTTCCCTCCTTCCACCCCCCTTTTTATGGGTTTCTACTCTCAGAATTGTTTATCCAGTGTATCCAGCCTTTTACTTTGGCCTGGGCACCTCTCTTTCTCTCCTCGGTTCCTCATGGCATAGGTGTCAACCCTTAGCCTCCAGAGGAAAGAACTGAGGAGGGCGCGGGGCCATTGACGCCTATATAGGGTCGGATACGTTGATAGATGATGTCGGCATGGTCGGCCCCAGTTGTGCTGCTGAAAATTTTCCATGTGGACCCTGCTTCACCGACGGTTAAGTTCTTACAGTGTGACCTGATGACTGAAATCCCCTTGAAGAGCTACTGTTATGGTAAGTTCTTATGTAACTGTTTTGTCTCTATCATAGCCCTCCTTTCCTTCAGGGTGTACATATTGAGATCCTTTAGTCCCTTCTCATAGGGCTTGTGAAGTAGACTCTGCACCATTTTAGTTGCCCTCCTCTGGACAGCCTCTATTCAATGTCCTTCCAAAGATGAAGTTTCCAGAACTGGATATAGTACTCTGGGTAAGGTCTCACCAGTGATCTATACAGTGGTAACACCACCTCTCTCTGTGCTGGTGATACCCCTCCCTATGCCCCCTGTCATCTCACTAGCTCTCCCCACTGCCTTGTCACGCTGTCTGACCACCTTTAGGTTATCAGATTTGATTACCCCCCCAGGTCTCGTTCCTCTTTGGTGGTCATTATTTATTTATTTAGTTTTTGTTGACCGGGTAAGTGCACTAGACAGATACATTGCCTTTTTTCAGGCACGACCTAGGAGGTTACAGAACTGTAGGACAACATTAGAACAAGTCAGCAGAAAACAATACAGTCTACAGGAAGGATGGAATACAAAGCATAACTAACATACTGTGCATTGTCAGATTCAGGGAGTACAAATAACACTGGTGAAACAATCAAGAGAGAACTAGCAAATATAATTGTTCAGCCAGGAGGTTTGCAGGCAGGGGACACATATTACAATGCAAATAATAAAGGAGTTCAAAGCCAGTGTAAATAAAAGACAATGGAGAAAAAATAAGACAAAGAGCAATGGGAGTTAGTTGCAAGAGCAGATGTTAGAGTTGTAAAGTACTTTTTTGAAACAGTAGTGCAACTGAATGACTCAGAAGTGAGGTGGAAGGGCATTCCAAACTTTAGGGGTGAAGGTGGCACAGGCTTGCTCACCCATTTTGGTGGAGCATCTAGCTATAGCAGGGAGTGATTGGCCGCAGGAACGCAAAGGATAGGACTGGTCCTGGGGAGTTAACAAGGCAGCGAGAGCAACTGGTTTGGAGGACCTGATAACCTTATCGATCATTCAACCAAGCACAAATAGGCGACAAGAGGGAGGGGATAGCCAGCCTAGTTTAGTGTACAGGGAGCAGTGGTATGTTAGCGTGGAAGTGGAAGGGGCAAACCAACATATGTTATTGTAGGAGACATTCCATTTGTCTAGATTGGAAGCAGTGGTCAAATAGCAAGGGGTGAGGATGTATAGAAGGCTGGGTAGCAGGATTCCCCCGGAAATTGCAAGCCTGGCAGCAGGGGTTAGGGTATATTTTATTTTATAGGCCAGCCCGAGTTTGGTATTCATAGTTAGACAGTTGAGATGTGCTGGTTGAAATCAAGGGCAGGGTCCAGGGCAAGACCTAGATATTTGAACGTGCTGGTAGTGTAGAGGAGGGAACCATCGGAGCAGTGAATATCCAGGCCATTTGGACAGGACCTTAGCTTAGGTGAGGACACGAAGAGCATGGACTGGGTCTTGCTGACATTTAGAATAAGGTGATTTTGAGTTAGCCAGGTCTGTAATTTCGCAAAGCCAGTATTCAACTGAGAATTAATCTTGGTTAGACTTTTGGAGCTAGTATAAAGTACCATGGGGTTACTAGTGGGGTACTGCAGGGTTCAGTATTGGGTCCAGTCCTTTTTAATGTCTTCATAAGTGACATTGCAGAGGAACTGGAAGAAAAAGTATGCCTCTTTGCAGATGACACAAAGATCTGCAACAGGGTTGGTACACAAGGAGGCGTGGAAAGGATGAGAAGGGATTAGCAGGTTGGAGGAATGGTCAAAGTATGGCAGCTAGGATTCAACGCAAAGAAGTGCAAAATAATGCACCTGGGAAACAAGAACCCAGGGGAAGAATACACAATGGGAGGGGGAGGTAGTAACAACAACAAAAAAGAAAAGGGACCTGGGGTAATCATATCAGATGACCTGAAGGTTAGCAATCAATGTGAGAAAGCAGTAGGGAGGGCTGGGGGTATACTGGGATGCACAGGGAGAGGCATCAGCAGCAGAAAGTTGTTATCCCTCTGTACAGACAGTTGGTGAGACCCCATCTGGAGTACTGTGTCCAGTTCTGGAGACCCCATCTCTGCAAGGACATAGACAGGATAGAGGCAGTCCAGAGGAGGGCAACTAAAATGGTGCAGGGTCTGCAAGAGAAGCCGTATGTGGAGAGACTAAAGGAGCTTAATATGTATACCCTTGAGGAAAGAAGGGAGAGGGGGGACATGATAGAAACTTTTAAGTACCTCAGTGGAATCAACAAAGTCCAAGAGGGTAGCATCTTTCAGAAAAAGAGACGTGCAAGAACAAGGGGACACAATTTAAAGATAGAGGGGGGCGGTTCAGGGGCAATGTGAGGAAGTATTATTTCACAGAGAGCGTAGTGAATGCATGGAACAGCCTTCCTGAGGAGGTTGTGGGGTCTAAAACTGTGGGAGAATTCAAGAATGCATGGAACAGACATAAGGCAATTCTTGTGGGGGGTAGGAAGAAATAGGCTGTTGGTTACCTAGGATCTGCGGCCTATCTGGTGGAACATCTGGTTGTCAATGGACTACAGGACCCAAGGCAGCATGGTTTCACCGGGGAAGTCATGTCAGACCAACCTCATTGGAATTTTGACTGGGTGACTAGGGAGGTGGATCGGGGAGGGCAGTGGACATGGCCTATCTGGACTTCAGCAAGGCCTTTGACACTGTGCCACATAGAAGACTATTGCACAAACTGGGAATATGGGTGTGGGTAGGACAGTAGTGTGGTGGGTAGGTAACTGGCTGGGCGGCAGGACACAGGGGTGGTGGTAAATGGCTGTCACTCCACAGAGGAAGAGTGACCAGTGGGGTACCACAGGGATCAGTGCTGGGATCGGTCCTATTCAATATCTTCATCAGTGACATTCTTGGGACCTAGAAGGCAGAATTTCACTGTTCGCTGATGACACAAAGCTCTGTAACAGAGTAGACACACCAGAGGGTGTAGACAGAATGAGAGGGACCTGCAGAAACTTAAAGAATGGTCAGGGGTTTGGCAGTTGAAATTCAATGCAAGGAGTGCAAGATAATGCATATGGGGCACAAACCCTGGCACAATATATCAGTTGGGGGTGAGGATATAGCATGCACCAAGCAGGAAAGGGATCTTGGGGTTATCATCTCTGATGACCTCAAGGCAGGAAACAGTGTGACAAGGCAGCAGGTAAAGCAAATAGGATGCTGGGATGCATAAGCAGAGGCATCACCAGCAGGAAAAGGGAGGTCATAATTCCACTATACAAGACACTAGTGAGGCCCCACCTGGAGTACACTGTATGAGTTCTGGAGACCTTACCTATGTAAGGACATAGACAGGGTAGAGAAGGTTCAGAGGAGGGCAACAAAGATGGTGCATGGATTGCATCACAAGTCCTATGAGGACAGGTTGAAGGAACTGAACATGTACTCCCTGGAGGAGAGGAGGAGGGGATATGATAGAGACATACAAGTATCTTACAGGGAGGAACAGGGTGCAGGAATACACTATTTTAAGCGAAAAGATGTTCCAGGACTAGGGGCATGGGATGAAGTTGGAGGGAGGGCGATTCAGAGGAAACGTGAGGAAGAATTTCTTCACAGAACGGGTGGTGGAGAAGTGGAACACCCTGCCAGAGGAAGTGGTGGGGGCTGAAACAATCATGGGATTTTAAGAATGCATGGGATAGACATAAAGGAATTCTGAAGGTCAGGGGTAAGGGGCAACAGACTTCTTGGAAAACACAAACTGAACTTACAAGCTGAAATGGGCAGACTGGGTGGGCCATAGGCCCTTGTCTGCCGACACTGTCTATGTATCTATGTATCCTGTAGGTAGGGAAATGGGCAGACTAGATGGGCCAAGTGGTCCTTATCTGCTGTCAAAGTCTATGTTTCTATATCGTCAGGGTACAGGAGGGTGCTACAGTAGGATGGAACTTTGGGTGCATCATTAATGAAGAAAGAGAAAAGGCAGCGGGCCAAGAATGGAGCCTTGGGGCACTTCTGTGGTGACTGTGATTAGTGCAGATGTTGCCTGATTGACTTTAACAAATTGTTGTCTGTTACTTAGATAACTGGAGAACCATCTGATTGCTGTGGGGGAAATGCCTAGAGCAGATGTTTTGATTCAAGGAGTGAGTGGTTTACAAGATCGAAAGGCAGGAGGCAGCATAACGCAGTGGTTTAAGGCTCTGAGCTGCAAACCTGGAGACCTGGGTTTGAATCCCACAGCACCCACTTGCAAACTGTGTGACTCTGAGCAAGTCACTTAACTTCCTTGTGCTCCCAGGTCGCACCTGCAAACAAGCTTTCGGCTTAGTCTCTATCTCCTGGTAAAAAAAAAAAAAGAAAGCTTTGGTTGGGTCGATAAAGATAGAACCAGTATACATTCCCTTGTCCATGCCCAGTTTGACATCATTAGTGAATTGGGTGAGCACTGTGGAGGTGCTGTGGGCCTGTGTGAACCTATGCTGTGCGTGGTCGTGTCAGACGAATCTAATAGATTTCTTTGGCTGGGTGACCAAAGTAGTAGACCAGGGAGGGGCTGTGGATATGGCCTACCTAGATTTTAGCAAGGCATTTGATACAGTCCCACACAAAAGATTAATATACAAGTTAGCCAACCTTGGAGTGGGTCCCAAGGTGGTAGCCTGGATAAAAAATTGGCTAGACAACAGGACGCAAAGGGTAGTAGTAAACTGAGTCCACAGTGAAGAAAGGAAGGTTAATAGTGGGGTACCGCAGGGTTCAGTAGTGGGACTGGTCCTTTTTAATGCCTTTACAAGTGACATTGCAGAGGAACTGGAAGGAAAAGTATGTCTCTTTGCAGACGACACAAAGATCTGCAACAGGGTTGATACACAAGATGGAGTGGAAAGGATGAGAAGGGACTTGGAAAGGTTGAAGGAATGGTCAGATGTATGGCAGCTCAGATTCAATGCAAAGAACTGCAAGGTAATGCACCTGGGAAACAAAAACTTGGGGAAGAGTACACAATGGGGGTGAGATACTGACAGTAAAAATGGAAAGGGACGGGGGGTCATTATATCAGATGACCTAAAGGTGGGCAAGCAATGTGAGAAGGCAGTAAGGAAGGCTGGGAGGATACTGGGATGCATAGGGAGATGCATCAATAGTAGAAAACAGGAAGTTGTTATCCCTCTGTACAGACAGTTGGTGAGACGCCATCTGGAGTACTGTGTGCAGTTTTGGAGACCCCATCTCCACAAAGACATAGACAGAGTGGAGGCTGTCTAGAAGAGGGCAACCAAAATGGTGCAGGGTCTACACCAGAAGACATATGAAGAAAGACTAAAGGAGCTTAATATGTATGCCCTTGAGGAAAGAAGGGAGAGAGGGGACATGATAGAAATGTTCAAGTACCTCAGGGGAATCAACAAAGTCCAAGAGGGTAGCATCTTTCAGAAAAAGAGATGTGCAAGAACAAGGGGGCACAGTTTGAAGATAGAGGGGGGATGGCTCAGAGGTAATGTGAGAAAGTACACAGTGTCAGTGGCTCAGTAGGTAGCACACTTGCCTCTGAGGCCGGGACATCAGAGGGTTGTGGGTTCAGTTCCCACATCTGGCACATGGGTTAATATCCCAGTACTGACACTGCAGTGCAGCATGAGAGGGGTGCTGCACTTCTGAGGTGCTGTCTTTCGGATAAGACGTTAAACCGAGGTCCCATCTGCCTGGATTGGTGGTAGTTCAGGTGAATGTTAAAGATCCCATGGCACGTATTGAAAAAAGAGTAGGGGAGTTTACCCTGTGTCCTGGCCAGATTTCCCTCATTCACTAACAATACCACCAACAGCTTAATCTGGTTCAAGGTCAGTTGGCATTCATCTGTATCCCCCTCCCCCAGGTCGTGCCTGAAAACAGGCAGGATTTGTCTAGTGCACTTAACGCGTAAAAAAAAAAAAACTAAATAAATAAAAGTATTTTTTCACAGAGAGGGTTGTGGATATATGAAACAGCCTCCCTGAGGAGGTCGTGGAGTCAAGAACAGTGGGGAAATTCAAGAATGCATGGGACAGACATAAGGCAGTCCTAGTGGGGGGTAGAAGGAAGTAAGCTGTTGGTTAACTAGGATCTGCAGCTTATCTGTTAGGTAGGAAAATGGGCAGACTAGGTGGGCCAAGTGGTCCTTATCTGCCATCAAATTCTATGTTTCTATAGCAGGTCATATTTATTAAGGTGATCCGTGACCTGGGGTACCACAAGTTTCTCTAACAGTTTGCTGTGGACTAGCAGGATAGTTATAGGGTGGTAATTTGCAAGGTTCTTTGGATCACCTTTTTTATAGACTGGAACTATTTTGGCCATTTTTCAGTTCTTAGGGACAGCACCTGTGGTTAGTGACATATTATATAGTTTGGTTAGTGGGGCGGCAAGGAGTGGGGCAATGATTTTGAGTCATCTCAGCTCAAGCCCATCAGATTCAGTGCCAGTACTCCCGCAGGCAGTGATGGAGTTTAGGAGCCTTAGGATTTCACCTCGTGTGACAGTGTGGAGGTAGAAAGAGGGGGCGGGAGGGTGGTCTTGTGGAGGACTATTCTCATGTGAAGGCGAGGTTTGATCTCCAAACTGGGTAAATTAGCAAAGTGGCTGTTGAAGGCGTTGGCAATGGTAACCATATTGTTACAATTGACACCATTAATTGTCATGTCAGCCAACATTTGTTTTTTTTATTAGTTCCCATGAGACCTTTGATATGACTCCAGAAACTTTTGGAGTCCCTGGCAGAGGCCTGTAATAGTTTCCTATAGTAGGCATCTTTAGCTAAGTGGATTTCTTTTTTGTAAGTGTTCCTCAGGGCCCGGTAATCAAGCTAGTTGCTATGCTGAGATAAGGCTTTAAATTTGTTCCAGCATGCATCTCTGGTTTTTAGAAGGGCCAGTAGACTATTGTGTAGCCACCTGGTGGCTTTCCCCTTTACACTGCGCTTGATAATAAGGATGTGTTTGTCTTGAAGGGAAAGAAAAATGGTAAAATAGGCAAGGGTGCATCAACATCAATGGTATAGTAGAGTGTTTATACCACTCCCCCACTTTGTACTCTACCCCTGAGTTTCTGTGTCTCACGTGCATGATTTTGCACTTCCTCACATTGAGACTTAGCTATCACACCCTTAACCACTCCTCTAGCTTTCTTAGATCTCTGTTCATTTTCTTTCCACCACCACCCTGGAGAGTCAACCCTGTTGCAGATTTTAGTGTCATCTGCAGAGAGGCATACCTTCCCTTCTAGCCCCTCTGCAATGACGCTAACAAAGACATTAAAAAGGACCAGCCCCAGTACTGACCCCTGTGGCACCCCACTAGGCACCCTCCCTTCCTTGGAGTGAACTCCATTTACCACCACACTCATGTCCTTCTTGAATCCCCTGCACTAGCTTCCACCCATGTCCTCTAGTCACTGTACCCTCTTTCTTCATGAACAAGTTCTTAAAGTTTACCTTTTATTCCTCATAACAACCTGTACTTCTCAATTATATCCCTCAGGGAGCTGTTACTCCATTACCCCAGTGGCCCCTAGGGGTCCTCTGTACTGGAAGGACTGTAGTTGGAAGGCAGGTTGGTTCGGGCAGGATACTGTTCCCAGGAGTGCACATTTGGAGCTGCTTTGCTAGTTTAGCAGCAGAGACACGAGACAACAGACCCAACCTCATGGGGTATAGTTGATACTCCCAGGGAGGAGGCGTCCTCCAGGAGAGATGATCCACGTGGGAAGATGAAGATCAAGGGAGGTAAGAAGGCAGTAATGGTTGGGGACTACATATTTAGAGGGATGGGGAGGTTCGTCAGAGGCTCATCACCAGGGGAAACATCTGTTCTATACCTCATTGGATGACATTTGAGAAGGTAATTCCATGGCTGCAGAGTTTGATGGGGGGGGGCAGCAAGCCAGACATTGTGGTTTATCTAGAAACCAACAGTATGATGCACTGCAGTGTAGATCAGGTTAAAGAAAGTTTCAGAGAGCTAGGTAGTAAGTTGAGAGAAGTTGCAGATGTGTAGTCATCTGAGGTACTACTGGCTACATTCACAGAAAAGAGTAGGAAAGATAGTATTCTTAATTTTAACATGAGCTCAAGGGTGGGTTGGTTGGTTGGTGAGGAGGGGTTCAGGTTTATAGGGGACTGGCACATTCTCGGTCAAAGGCAGGTTCTGCATGAGGGACCATCTATATGTGACAGGACAGGGAACCAATGCACTGGGGCACAAGTAATATCATCTTTTAGAATATCTCCATATTAGAGCATTAATACATTGGACTATAAGCCATCAGCATCATGAACTTGTGGGATGCTTTTTGCAATGACTGGTCCGCCCACATTGACATGCCTACATGCACATCAATAGAGCAGTGCATCATCTGTATACTGTAGGCAGGCCCAATCCATTTCTGTTTCCCACTGTCAGTAAACAGAGTTCTTAAAACATCCACCAACAACAGGACTGGTGGGCTGGCCCAGTGGCATGAAGGGCCGAGGCGCCATCAACGCCTTACCTCCAGTCATACTGGTGACCCACATTCGGGTACGAGTAGGGGTTGTTGGAGGTCGGTCAGGAAGGGAAAGGATCGAGCACTTGATGGCTGTTCTCCTTTGCTGGAGTGGAGGACCTGCACTCTCCACCTAATGACTTCCACCCGGTGGAGGCCACGTGGTAGTGCGGGTCGAGGAGGGCAGTGGAAGGGAGGGCTATGGGACTCTGTAGCATGCACATGCCTCCACATACACGTGCTTACATGCATGCCCCAGCATGGGGAAATGGGCAGAAAACAGAAAAATCAAGATTGCGGGCTAAATGAAGCCATGCCCCCCTGCCTGCGCTGTCAACTGACCACCCTGCCCCATCTGGATGTATGTCACTGGGTGGTTGGAGGACAGCCCTCCCCTTCTCAGCCCCACCACAGGGAGAAATCCATGGTGGGGGTCTTGGGCATGGTGGTTCAGTGCAGCAGATGCTGGGTGAAAGGAGGCAGGGACAGGGCGGAGAGCTCACCCACATTGCCTTGGGGCAAAAATGAATATGAAAGAAAACAAATCAGAATTGGAACATCCCCACCAATTATGCACAATGAGGCAGAGAAAGCAAATAAAACAGCAAACACTGCCCACCACAGAGTCAGTTGAGGCACTGACCAAAGTATGTAGCCTACACAGTGTCTGAAAACTCAACAGAAACGGAGACCTTCATACCAGGAGGACTGAAGAGTAGGAACAGGTAAAACTTTGTTGGAGATCCAAATGAAGATCTACTGTAACTGGTGAGTAATTACCCTTTTTCATTGGAAGGAGTTTAAACTAGGTCGGGGGGGGGGACTGCAGTAAGGTACAGGTATTAGAACAGAATTATGGTGGGAGTCTAGTTGACCCCAAACAAGCAGGATAGAAGGGACCACTAGATAAAGGAGAAAGGCAAGGAATAAAGCAGAGGGGACAAAAGGAAGGAAGGAATCCTAGAAGGGAGGTGAAGGATAAATAAAGTTGATAAGGAGAGTCTCTTTACACTGAGTGGCAACCATAACACGAGGGGGCACCATCTTAAGCTGGAGGGTGGGAGGTTTAGGAGGGAGGTCAGGAAGCACTTCTTCACAGAGAGGGTGGCGGACACTTGGAATGCGCTGCCGGAAGAGGTCATCTCATTGAAGACAGTGGACAGCTTTAAGAGAGGCTGGGATAGGAATAGTGGGAAGATAAGGATCATTGGTAGGGAGAATGGGAGGAGTGGGGAGGGAGGGTTTGGGACATTAGCTCAAGTTTTTGACCCTGCAATACGAGCAGACTTGATAGACCAAACGGCCTTAAGGTGTTGAATGCATACTCCAGAAATCTGGGCGACAAGATGGATGAAGCGCAGGTGGTGAAAAAAGAAACATGGTCTAATCCAAACAACTGTTGGGACCCAAATGTTCCAGGGTACAAGCTCTTCAGGAAGAACAGGGAAAACAGGAGGTGGGAGGGGTGGTAGTGCACATGAGGTAAGATATTAGGGTGTAAGAAGATGGTGGCAATTAAGATGGGGAACGGAGTAGATTCCCTGTGGGTGGGAAGGTGGCTTCAGGTGATGGAAGGGGGGGGGGAGAAGTACTGGTAGAGGTAGTGTACAGGCCATCAGATCAAATAGTGGAGATGAAGCACGGGAGACAGAGAGAGAGAGAGAAAGAGAAAGAGAGACAGGGAAAGTGACAGGATTGGAAGAAGTTTTGTTAATGGGAGATTTCAACCTTCCAGACACACTGAGACACAGGTGACTGGGAGCCAGAAGAGGAAAAGATTTGTAGATGTCCCTCAGAGTTTCTTCCTCACACAGTGGGTGGGTGAATGAGGCTACAAGTGGGTGTTGGTACTAGTCCTGCTGATGTCCAATCAGAAAATTAAGAACATTAAAGTGGAGGCGCCCCAATAGGCCAGAGAGACTTACACAGTGACATTTAATGTGACACTGGGGACAGAACCACTGACCTCTGACACACGGGTGCTGGATTTTAGGAAGGCAGACTGTAAGAAGATGCAGAGCAAGCTCGAGATCTTCCATAATACCAAGGAAGTTGATCGGGGGAACAGTATAAAAGGAGGCTATGACAGAGGCTACACAAGACTTTGTCAGGACCATAAAAAGGTGAAAAATACAGGAATCTCATATGGTTAGATGGGTAGATAAGGCAGACTATTAGGGACAAGAAGAGGTATTTAGGGCTTTTAAGAACATAAGCAATAGCCAGCAGAATGAGACTTCCAGGCCTGTCTTGTCTGCCCTGCTTGTGTTGGGATCTTGTATTTTATCCTGTCGCTAATGTTTATCTCTTCTTCTCCCTCCTCCCTTCCATTTCCTTGTCCTCACCTTCTCCCTCTGTGTATGTCCCAGACTCATTTAAAAGATCCCACTGTCTTGGATGCCATGACTGCCTTGGGCAGTACGTTCCAAGGTGTCACCACCCTTTTTGTAAAGAAGTGTTTCCTTACATCCCTCATAAATTTTCCTCCTACTAGCTTTAGGCTGTGTCCTCTGATGGAGGTATTTTCTCTTATATTGAAGAGCCTCCCAAGCTACCTTGTTTCTACCCTTAGGTACTTGAAGTTCTCCATCATATCCCCCCTCTGCTTTCTCTCCTCCAGAGTACATCTGCAGGGACTCCAGCCTCTCTTCGTATGACTTGTCATGCTTTCCCCAGATCATCTTAGTTGCCCTCCTCTGCGCCCCCTCCAACAGTTAACTGTCTTTCTTTAGGTACGGGTGCCAATACCTCACTCCATACTCTAAGTGAGGACTCACCAGTGACCTACACAGTGGCAGAATAACCTCACTGTTTCTGCTACTGAATCCCCTCACGATGCATCCCAGCATCTTGTTGGCCTTTGCTATCACTTTTTTGCATTGTGTGGATGGCTTCATGTCACTAGTGATTGCTACCCCTAGGTCTTTTTCTTCCTCAGATATGGTTACCTGTACTTTTCCTATATAGTACTCAGCTCTTGGATTTTTTTGCCCGTATGTGCATCACCCTGCACTTCTTGGCATTGAAGCCCAGCTGCCAAATCCCTGACCACTTCTCCAGTCTGGCAATGTCCTCCCTTAGTTCCTGTAGCCCTCCCTGAGTGTCCACCCTCCCACAGATTTTGGTATCATCAGTGAAGAGGCACATCATGCCTTGAATACCCTCCCCGATGTCATTTATAAACACATTAAACAATACTGGGCCCAAAACCGATCCTTGTGGTACCCTGCTAGTGACCGCCATTGTACAGAAAGCAGCCCCCACTACCACCCTCTGCGTTCTGCCCCCAACCAGTTCTTCACCCATCTGACCAATCTTTCCCCCACCCCAGTGCCTTCAATTTTATCAGCCTTCTGTGTGGCACCGAGTCGAAGGTTTTGCTAATGTCCAAGTATATGATGTCTTTTGTCTGACCCTTGTCTACTGCCTTCATGACATAGTCAAAGAAGTCAATTAAATTCGTTTGACAAGATCTCCCAGCCACAAACCCATGTTGCTTACTGTCATGCAGACCATTCTGCTCCAAGTATTTCACTAGTCCCTCCTTTAGTATAAACTCCGTAAGTTTACACACTATAGTGGTCACGCTTACAGGCCTGTAGTTGCCTGGGTCCTCTCTGGGGCCGCTTCTGTGGCATGGTTCTGTATTAGCTGTTCTTCATTCCACCGGCACTACCCCCGAGTTCAGGGAACTGTTGAATAGAACTGCCAACGGACCCACCAGTTCACTTGCCAATTCCTTGCGTACCCTGGGGTGTATCCCATCCAGCCCTGGAGATTTATCCTCTTTTAGCGCCCTCAGCCCCTCTCTCACCCAGTCTGTCTCAATAACCCCTATTGGGTCTACCCTGTTCCCTCATTCCTGACCCCCGCCTGTGGCATCGGCCCATCTTTTTCTTTTGTAAAGACTGAGCAGAAGTATTCATTTGAAACCTCTGCTTTTGCCCTGTCCTCCGTTACCCATTCTGTCCCTTGTTTGAATCTGACGATGCCTTCTTTTTTGTCCCTTTTCTCTCTTATATAGTTAAAGAAGATCTTTTCCCCCTTTTTTATCCCCTGTGCTGTTTGTAGCTCTTATTTTGCCTTTGCCTTCTGGACCTCCTTTTTGGCTATTTTGTCCAGTCTGCAGAATTCCTCTTCATCCTCATCTCTAGCAGTTCGCTTGCTCTTCCTATAAGCTGCACTCTTTTCCCTTATTGACCTAGCTACTTCCATGCTGAACCAGCTGGGGCATCTTGCCTTTGCCTTCTTCCCCTTCATCTTTATGCAACTCTTCATGGCCATTTGAATGGCTCTCTTGATATGTCCCCACAGTGTTTCTACCCCAACCCCTCCTCTAACGTTCCTAGTTTCTCCCTGATCATTTCCCTCATCCTAGTAAAGTTGGCTGTCCTAAAGTCCAGTGCCCTAGTCCTTGTTTTGATATCCTCTTTGCCCATATATATCTTGAACCATACTGAACTATGGTCACTCGCACCTAGGGGTTCTGTGATATCAATTTCCTGGACATACTCCCCATTTGTAAGCACAAGGTCCAGGATTACTCCCCCCCCCCCCAGTTGGTCCTGCCACCAGCTGTGTAATGAAGCCATCCTGTATAGCGTCGAGGATCACCTAGCTTCTGGCGTAGTTTGTGGCAGGAATTACCCAGTCTATTCTGGGCAGGTTAAAGTCCCCCATTACTATCGCCTTGCCTCTCCCTGCTATGTCTCTCAGCTGTTTGCCCAGCACCCTCTCTATTTCTTCCATGTGGTTATGCGGTCTATAAACCACCCCTACCCTATTCATTTGCAGCTGTAGCCACAGTGCCTCACTGCCCCTTCCCTTTCCACCTCTTCTTTCCTCACGCACACTATCCCCTCCCAGATGTAGGCCGCAACTCCTCCTCCTTTTCCTTTCTCCCTGTCTTGTCTGTACTGCCTGTACCCTGGGATCAAGAGGTCCCAGGTTTCAGTAATGGTTGCAATGTCCACATTGCCCTTGCTCAAGAGGGCCTGTAGTTCTTCCATCATGTTCCCTATGCTGCGTGCATTGAGGGACACCACCATCCACCTTGTCCTTTCTGCCCTGCTTTTAATTGCTTCCCAGGCTTGAACCTGTCCGTCCTACCCCCTTCCCCCACCCCTTGTTCACCCTGTTATCACATTCTTTCCCCTCCCTTTCCTGCCTGTGTGGGGGGGAGGTATTTCTTAACACTGTCTCCACTCCCCATAGCAGTTTAAACCAAGTACCCTCTGTCATGTACACCCCATCATGTTCTTTAGCATTCTTTTCCTGCCCAGTTAAGATGTAGCCTGTCCTGGCTATACAGTACTTTGTTGTACCATGCATCTCCCCATTCCCTATAATGCCGTGCTCTTCCTCCCTGCACCATTCAGCTAACCACCTGTTAAACATGGCTATTCTCTTTTTCCTTGTCGTGCTGGCCCAGGGGACTGGGATTATTTCCAAGACTACCACTGAGCGTACCAAATCCCCACATGCCTCCACTATGTCTCTGAACCTTTCCTGTATTACTTCCACCTCTTTTCCAGCTAAATAATTGGTTCCAAAGTGCAGTCTATCAGTTCCTGGATGCTGGGTAGTGCTTTCTCTGCTTCCATCCCAAGTCTACAGGCTACCGCAGTTCTGTTATGCAGGTCCTCTTTACATCCCCATGTTATACCTTTGATAATTGAGTCTCTGAATATCACTATTTTTCAGTTCCTTATTTGCCCTGTTGCCACCACTGGGTCCTCCATGTTGGTTTTATTACCTATTACTGTTGCTCCAGTACCCCTGTCATTGTGCCAGTGTCCCTCCCCTTCCCTGCTGCATCCCCCCTTGTCCTCTCCTCTCCTCCCCATTGAGACTCGGTCTCCAATTACGCCCACCACCCCCTCACTGGTATGGCAACCTTTGCATGCTGTTGCTTCCTCCTGGTCCCTCCCCTACTTTTCCTTGTGCACCCCCTTCTTCTTGCCCCTTCCACTGAGGTTCCACCCTTCCAGTCAGCCCTATTTGCCATCTGGCCATCATTTTCCCCTACTCATTCTCTCTCCTTCGTTTCCCCATATGTTTCCCTTGCCCTTTGTCCCCCTGATTCCAGCACCTTATATCTGTTTGATGTAGGTAACTGGAATTTTGGGCCATTTCTTGTCCTCTCTATACCTTTTGAGTCTGCTTTTCTTTTACCCCTCCGTCTTGCCATTTCCCACTCCCTTATCAAGCTGCTATAGTCATTTGCAATAATGTCCTGCCAGCCTATGCTTTGCCCCTCTGCAACTTGCTGCCCTTCTCTCCTGAGCATCAATATGTTATTCTGTTGTCCCTCAACTTCCCCCTTCTCGAATCTAAGGTGTTTGTATGCATTTGCACCGAGCATCCCTTGTAAGATCCCATATAGCCGTTCAATTTTGTTCTGCAGAGTTCTATACTTTCTGCACACCGGACTCTCCATTTTCCATAGTGTGTCCATGAACACTGCAACTCCACATATATTACATCCTACTATCCTCCCAGTTCCACCCTTCCCAGCTAGCCATTTCCCTCCTCTTCCTCCCCCAGCCATTGCCCTGTTTTTGCTCACAAGCCCCCACATTTTTCCTTGCTCCTGTTTTAATTTTGCATAAGTATACCTGCTTCAATACATTTCACATACCATTCCTTTCTATATCACACAATTTGACTACCCCAAGGCACCTTATTTCCTGCAGCAGAAGCCATAATATTGGCTTCTAATTCTGTGCCCACACCAGCCCCTTCAGAATTATGTCAATACAATTCCACTATTAGTCTACCAGATCAGATATGCCCCTAATTCAGCAACTGCCCTCCTCTGAACTAAGCTAATAAAATGGTCCCATTAGAATTCACTTCTGTAATGTCACAAATGGGCTTCCAGTTCCGATTTGTCCCTCCGGCGGTCCCTTGCCTGTAGGATGTCCCCTCTGAACTGAGCTAATATGATGCTCCCCCAGAATCAAGTTACTGTACTGTCTCAAATGGACTACCAGTTCAGATTTGCCCCTCCGGTGGTCACTTGCCTGTAGGGTGCTGCTGCCTCTCTGAAGTGATCAGCCCCTGTGTGAAAAGGTCCTTCTATTACCCTCGGTGCTCTCTCCTTGCAGTGACCAGCTCCTTCATGATGATTTTCACCATCCATTCTATCTGCTCTTCCTCCAGTGCTTAGTCTCTGCACCTGTGCTGCCTCTTGATTGTTTGTTCCCTCGAGGTTCCACCTTCTTCCTGGTCCCCCTGAGCATTTAATAGAGTGTGTGGGTGGGAAGGCCAAAATTCACTCCGAGCAGAGATGCTGAACTGCTGTTTGCAGCTGGGCCCTGGATTTTAAGCCAGCCACTACTCAAAATTCACACTGCAAAATCTGATTGGCTCCCTTGGCTTGGAGGTCTCCTCCCTGGTGTTTCACTGTGGGCTTCTCTGCCGCCGATGCACCAATTGCCTGGGCGCTTTTCTCCAGCCGATGCGGCACCCTCCAGTGGCTCCCGCCTCCCACGGACCCGAGTGGAGACACCAAACTGCTGTTTGCGGCTGGGCCCTGGCTTGGAGCAGAGTGAGGCAAAAAGAGAGGTATAAGGAAAAACGATATAAGTAAACAGCTTGTCATGGAGGCAAAGGCAGAATTAAGGCTAGCAGAATGGGTCAATGAGAACAACAAATCATTTAGATACATTAGTGAAAGAAAAATGACAAGGGTTTGAATACACCTTGCACTCTATTTAAAAATTCAATAAAGCTTGCTTTAAAAAAGGAGAGGAGAACAAAAAGGATATGGAAGGACAGGGTGAGCACAAGGTATGACACAAGAGTGAGTTGGGAAGAATTACAAGAGAACAGGTACTAAAGGGACTGGAGAACTTAAAAGCCAATAAATCACCTGGAGAAGAAAGCAAGACAGGTGCTAGTAGAGATGCTGATAGTCTATGGAGAATCTGTGGGAACAGATGTAGTGTCGGTGGACTGACATGTGGCAAATGTGGTTCCCTTACACAAGAGGCAATAGGGAAAATCTGGGAAACTACAGGCTGAGAAGCTTGCCATTGATAGTGGAAAAACATCTAGAGATAATTGTTATAAATTTGGTGACCAGGATAGGCACACTGAGCTGGAGCTTGTTTCCAGGTGTGACCCTGGGAAGGGTGACAGGAAGCAGTGATACAGCACAGAGACAACAGCAGGTGCATATACAGGAACAGTAAAACGCTAGGTACAAATAATAAACTCCCGGGAGAAAAAAAACAATGCAGAAAGTGTGCAAAACACATTTTACAGTGGTAGCAAGGATGAGAGCTAGTGGAATGTGTATGCAAGATGCCTGTAACAAAACCATGGTGGCATAAAAATGCAAAATGACAAAGTTATTGAGAAACAAATTGTTTAGTTGTCATATTGGTCCTTGTAAGAACAGATCCAGAAGCAAATGGTTTGATACCTTTTATTGGACCAGCAAAGATGTTACAAAAAGAACAAAGTACTTTAGCTTAAACTTCTGAGGAAGGACTTGGTTGGTCCGAAAGCTTATTTATTTATTTAAAAGTTTTACCAGGAAGGCACACTGAGCAGAGTACTGCTCGATTCCAGGTGTATCCTGGGGATAGGATAGTGGGGATAAGATATATACAAAATTCAAAATGGACAGGAGTACAAGGAATATAACAATTAAGTAAAAGTTTGATAAAGCAGAATACAAGGATATTGTAACAACAATAGACATAATAAATCAAAATCATGCAACAGGAATGCAGACTAGGCACTTAGACATATCAGGAGCTTATCAATGACAGCCTACATAGAGCCTAGACAGTTAGCCACAAGCACAGGTGGAGGAGAAATGAGCTTTGAAAAGGAATGAAATGGATGAACTCCACCTTAATTATAAACTCATGACATTTTTATTCGAATCACATTGCACAAAAAAAGAAGGCAACAGTTTCGTGGTGATCCCACTTCATCAGGCCACTGTGTTACTGGAATTAAAAAAGAATAGAAAACATAATAAATATGCAGTTCATATAATGACATTATTAGTCAAACAAAACCACCTGCACCAATTGTGGGTTCACAATGTGTAGAAAATTCCATAATAGTCATTATATCATGTCACTCAATAAACACCACTATCATGCATTAATCAGAATACAAATAATATTAATAATAACAAATCATGATTAGGCCATTCTGAGAGACACCCCCAGAACTGATAACAACTAGGTCCCCATGAACCCTTATACTAAATACTTATAATTGTATTATTACCTTATCTGGGTACTGCTGATTATTCAATAAAGTGATCAGGTCCTATTTGGATAATCAATCTTTCTCTAATTTGAAGTTCTCTAAAGTTCTGTAATGAGACTTCTGAAACAAAAATATATATATAAACGAAATGAAATATATACATAAATAGGTTTATCAATTGATCTCAAATAAGAATTCTTACCACTAATTATATAGGGCATGTTTAATATTTCAACCTTAAGCGCATAGCTCGGTGCTGAAAAATAAACACAAAATTAAATTAAGTAATTGAAAAACTTTAAGCCATCTGAAGCGTGTCGACTCTGTGAAACATATTAAAACTAATATCATTGACTTTACCTAAAGCTTGTCACACAGGCAAAACATCACTGGCATTAAAATTGTGAATGAATATCCTTTCAAGTAATCGCGTGTCAGCTAAAAGCCTCTCAGTGCTGATTTCAGAAAGAAGTCTCTCAATATTAGGTCTGTAACTGGCGTATCATATGCTTCACTAATATAGGAAAAAATACAAAGTTTCAAAAATCTACCGTCTTCTCCTCATAAAAAGCAAACATGTAAAACAAAGTGACTGAGTAAAAACTTACTTAGGGCTGAAACTGGCGTGCCGCGCACCTTGCTACTGCCTTCATCCAAAGCTCAGACATACTGAAAACTTCTGCATTTAAATATCGTGGGCAAAGGGGGCGGGGGGGTATATGTCATACTGACGTAAGTTACCTGACCAGGTACAGAATAACCTCTGAAAGAGGATGTAGAGTGTTAAAGCAGCTATGTGGTTTAGTGGAGAACGCAGCCACCTAAAGTGCAACCTTCATGCTAACTTACAAGTCAGGAGTTCACTCCCCACTATAGGATTAGAATCCTAAAAGGTCAAAAAGTCCAAATTTTTATTTAAGTTGAAATACCATTTCAGGAGGACCATGTCGTCAGTCAGCTAAGCGTAATGTCTCACAAAATACGCCACTTCATGAATAAACACAGTTATCTACTGCAAGTATAATAATAATATTTGACTGTCATAACTAAAATTCCTGAACATATCAAAATACATACAGCTATGATACTGTTATAAAATGTATATTATAATATCATAAATCATAAAAATAAAAGTACTGTAAGTTGGGTATTCAACAAATGATATAAAACACATATTTAAATGTACTGTTGGTCTGGGGAGAGAATACAATAGATGAAAAAACGCTGAGGACAGGTATGTCAGTCGGCCTCTGACGAAAAGGATGTAAAATATAGGAACAGAGAGAACAGGAAAGATGGATCAAAACCTGACTTAAAATGCCTGCTCACGCTGTCCTTAGGTCAGGAATTCTCTTTCCAGAACAATCTCTGACTCATTGGTCTTATACAAGTAACATAATATAATAAATAATCTATAAACTTGTGGCCGTGAGACTTGCACAGTGGGACTGTCTACGGTCCTAGAGCAAGGGCGTGTTGAGAGTCTGGTAGAGAGTGTAGTGGTATAAAGAGGGAGAACAGTCAAGAGCAAAATGGCAGAAAGAGTGAAAGAGGGTGTCCAGTCTGGCTAAAGTAAACTTGGGAGCGGCACTGTAGACTACATTCCCATAGTCAAAGGTAGGGAGAATCATTTTCTGTACAAAGGTGCAACAGGCTGGCAGTGGGATGCAACCACAGTTGCGAAATAGGGCACCCAACTTGGGGTGGAGCTTTTTGTGGATGGCATCAACATGTACAGAAAAGTCGAGGTGCTGGTCAAGCCAGACCCAAAGGTATCTAAAGGAGGAGCAAGCCTCCAGAGTAGTCCTGTCCAGGGTGTGGAAGGAGGGGATGATGGAAGGCCGCGAGAGTCTCTGCCTTGTGACGAGGAAGGTCATTAAGACTGTCTTCTTGCCATTGAGAAACATATGATTTGCGCAAAACCAGAGCTGAACATCACTGAAGTCCTGCTGTAGCCTGGTCGACACATCAGCAATCGAGGGGCCTGATGTATACAGTACCGTGTCGTCTGCATACATGTAGATGGATGTGTGTGGGCAGGCAGAGAGCAGGTCATTTAGGAAGATGGAGAAAAGGAGCTGTCATTCCCACAGCAGCAGACTGTGATGTCACAAGCAGGGGGATTAAGGCTTCAGTTCCTGACTCCATCTCAGCTGTAAGGGGCAGAGATCCCATTTTCGACAGCTAAACCTGATTCAGTATCAGTTTGTGTATGCCCTTCCCCTTGGGCTGGGCCAAGGTGAAAACAAGAACTGTTTTCTAACCTTCCTTTCCCTGTCAACAAAAACATAGAAAACTGATGGCAGATAAGGACCACCAGGCCCATCCAGTCTGCCCATAAATTGCTCTCTCGCTCTATTATGTCTTTATACCAGGACCTATTGTTAGCGTTTATCCCCATTATGTACCCGCACTTGTATTATTCTTGTCATTCAACTGTGTCTATGTCTCCTGAGACGCATCTGAATCGAGCAGTAGCCTGCTCAGCATGCCTTTCTGGTAAAATACTTAAATAAATAAATATACCTACCTTTAACAGTGCCCTCTGACCCTACTTGGTCAGCAGTTTGCACTCTCCCTTCCCCTTTAGGGTATCCTTACGCCTATACCATGCATGCTTGAATCCCCACTGTGCACATGTCCACCACCCCGGGTAGGCTTGTTCCATGCATCCACCACCCTTTCTGTGAAAAAGTCCTCACATTGCCCTTCAGCCTGCCCTCCAATCTCATTTCATGCCCCCTTGTTCTTGTATCCTTCTTATACTGAAAGAGGTCACCCACCTGCACCTTGTTCATATTTTTAAGATACTTGAAAGTTTCTAACGTCTCCTGACTCTCTCTTCCAATGTATACATATTGAGGTCCTTCAATTTCTCCCCATATGTCTTCTGTTGCAATCCCTGCACCATCTTGTTGCCCTCCTTGAACCGCCTCTACTCTATGTCTTTTAAGATGTGGCCTCCAGAACTATACACAGTATTCCTGATGGGCTCACCAGCGCTTTGTATCGTGGCATCATCACCTCGCCTCCTACTAGTGACATCCCTGCCTATGCACCCCAACATGCCACTGGCCCTCCCTACAGCCTTTGTACACTGCTTGGCCACCTTTAGATCCTCTCGATAATGATCCCCAAATCCTTTTCCTCCTGGTGACCGCCAGCAGTCTCTCCCCCCATCCTGTAGCTCTTCGTCGGGTTTCTGCCCTAGGTGCATTATTTTGCACTTCTTGGCATTGAACCCCAGTTGCCACCTTCTGACCATTCTTTCAGCCTTCACAGGTCCCTCCTCATTCTGTCACCCCATCCGGAGTGTCCACCCTGTTGCAGATCTTGGTGTCATCTGCAATCAGGCACACCTTCCCTTCCAGCCCTTCCGCGATGTAATTGATGTAGACATTAAAAAGTACTGGTCACAGGACCGACCCCTGAGGCACCCTGCTGGTCACCACCTTTCCTTGGACTGGACTCCATTAACCACCACCCTCTGCTTCCTGTCCCTCAGCCAATTACCAACCCAGTTCACCACATTGTGGCCTACAGCCAGGCTGCCCAGATTATTTACCAATCTCCTATGTGGAACGGTGTCAAAGGCTTTGCTGAAGTCGAGGTATGCTACATCTGCTTTACTCCCCCATCCACCTCCCTTGTCACTCAGTCAAAACAATCTGTCAGACTAATTTGACATGACCTTCCTGCTGTGAATCCATGCTGTCTAGGGTCTTGTGCTCTGATGGATTCCGTGTTACACCATCCTTTCCTTGAGCATTGTCTCCATAATCTTTCCCACTACTGATGTTAGGCTGACTGGCCTATAGTTACCTGCCACCTCCCTGCTTCCACTGTTGTGAAGAGGGACCACATGTCCTTCCTTCAGTCCTCTGGAACCACCCTGTTCTCAGCGACTCACTGAACAGAGCTGCCAGTAGTGCTGCTAACTCCTCCCTTAGTTCCCTTAATATCCTGGGATGTATGCCATCAGGGCCCATTGCCTTGTCCACCGACAGTTTTGTGAGCTCCTCTAGGACTATCTCTACTGTAAATGGACTGGAGTCCACCTCCCTCCCCTCTTTGTGTCTAATGCGTAGTGGTGGTCCCTGTCACTCCCCTTCCTCGGTAAAAACTGGACAGAAGTATTTATTTAGTACTTCCGCCTTTTCCAAATCTCTCCTCAACACACCCCTTCATCCTCTCTGAGCCTTAAAATCCTCCCCGTCCTTCAATCACTGATGTACCTATAGAATCTGTTATCCCCTTTCTTCACCATCTGTGCTAGTCTTATCTCCGTTTGCACCTTTGCACTCCTAACAGCTTTTCCTGTTTCCTTCAACAATAAATTAATGTAGGTTTCTTCAATGATGAAGAGAACAGCTTGAAATTCAAATTAAAAAAAAAAAAACATTTTGTGAATTCTGCTACTCCTAGTTGTCATCTGTTTGACTAGTGACTGGAGCCCTCCTGAAAAGACTCTGTGTCTTGCCTTCTCTACGAGATGCTTGCAACTAATTCCATAATCTCACTTCTGTCAAGAGTTAAAATTTCCCAGGACCAGGCTGTGGCGTTGGTGGTAGTGCAACCTGCTGCCAAGTTGGATACCCAAGTTAGTGTCCCAAGTCAGGGACTTCAATGGAAGGTCAGTGGGGGCAATGAAGTGTCTCACCTGAAGTGCCTCCAGTCTAGGGAGGGAGGGCTGTGTCGACATGTCACTGTCCCTGGTGACAGAAGGGAGCTATGAGTTGATGCACACACTCTAAGCTGTGACCAGCTGATTTGCAGGTGTGTGTGTGTGTCTTGGGTAGAGTACATAGGGGTTTCAGAGCAATACAAAGTTCAGTAATTTAACAATCAAAAACAACACAATGGCACAAGAAGTTATGACGAGAAACCTAAGTGCCAAATAAGTCTTGAGCAGTGTCACAGACAAACCGGAAATTAACATATTATCACCAGATGTGTGCTTGTCTCCCATTTTAAAACTCAAATCTCCACTTCAAATTATTTTCCTTTTTAACCCTGCCCCCAACTGGATGATTGAGGTGCTCCAGCAGTGCTTTTCTCTGTGTGGGAGGGCAGGCGAGTAGATGCCTTAAATGCCGATGCCATGCTTTGCTCAGCTGGTAAGTGGTGTGAAATGCTGGGTGGCCTGTGCCTTCCTCCACAGGAGCTGAACGCTCCACCTCAGCAACCTAGTCTGCTGCTGTGTGGTATTCCAGGGCTTGTATGCAAACTCTTGTCTCACATTTAGCTGTGGAATTCCTTGCGTCCATGCCACTTGTGACAGTCTGTACTTCAAATTCGTAATGATCTGGACTGGAAAACCTTTGTACATTTTTAGAACTAACCTATAAATGGTTATGACGTAGATTTACTTCCCTAGAACCAATTCACGAGTGGTTCTGGTCTGGTGCCACTTCCCTAAAAGCAGCCAGAGAGCAGTTCTCACCTGGTGCTGCTTCCCTAGGGCCAACCTGTGAATGATTCCTGTCTTGTGCCAACTACGAAGACCCAGCCCATGAGCAGTTCCAGTCTGGTGCCACTTCCCCAGAACCAACCCGTAAGTGATTCCAGTCTGATGCCACTTACATAGAACCAGCCCGTGAGTGGTTGCAATCTGGTACCACATCTGTAGAACCAACCCGTCAGTGTTTCCAATATGGTGCCACTTCTCATGTTGTTCAAGTCTGGTACCACTTCTGTAGAACTAACCCATGAGTGATTGTGACCTACGTTCAAGTTCCTACAACCAACCTGTGAGCAGTTCCAATCTGCTGCCACTTCCCTAGAACCAGCCCCTCAGCAGTTTCACCCTGGTGCCACTTCTCTAGAACCAACCATTGAGCAATTCCAGTATGATGAAAATGTGCTCAAAAACAAGGCAGCATGATATGAAGCTGGAGGGGGGTAAACTGGGCAAACTGGGAGGACCAAGTGGTCCTTATCTGCCGGCCCATTCCATGTTTCTATGGTGCTACTTTCCTAGAACCAACCTGTGAGCAGTTCCAGTCTGGTGCCACTTCCCTGGAACCAGCCCATGAGTGGTTCCAATTTGGTGCCATTTACCTAGAACCAGCCCATGAGTAGTTCCAGTTTGATGCCATTTCTCTAGAACCAGCTCATGAGTGGTTCCAGTTTGGTGCCATTTCCCTACAACAAACCCATGAGCTGTTCCAGTTTGGTGCCACTTCCCTAAAACCAACTAGACAGCGGTTCTTACCTGGTGCTGCTTCCCTAAAACTGATGTGTGAAGATTCCAGTCTGGTGACACTTCCAATACTCTCCTCATCAATAATTCACAAACTTGTAGCATCATAAAACTTAATTCTGTTTCGCTCCATGTTGTCAATGGGGAAGTCGATGCATTTGGGCTAATGTGCACCCCTACCAAGGGATAAGTGGTCTAGTCTAATTCTTTATTCTGCCATAGCAGCACTAGAACCCCAGTAACATGAACATTCCAATTGTATCAGTTAGCCAGTCTTAAGAACCACTTTGAAGAAGAAGCAACACTTTGAAGAGCACTCTGATTATTTTGCACATGATGTATTCACAAATAGCACCAAAGCGGCTTGCTTCATTCAGAGGCATTATAACTTAATGATTAAGAGCACTGAACTGCAAACCTGGAGACCTTGGTTTGAATCCCATCAGCTCCCACTTGCATACAGTGTGACCCTGAACAAGTCATTTAACTTCTTGTGCTCCTAGGTCACACCTGGAAACACGCTCTGGCTTAGTGTGCCTTTCCTGGTGAAACAATTCCCCCCTTCACTCAGAATGGTATAAAAACACTTAAAGACATAATGGCTTATATTTATTTAAAATGTTAAAAGTTAAACTTTTTTTTAATTTAGCACTTTTTTTTTTTTTTAAAAGAACATTCTTTGGTACCTACTATAAGATTTTTTCATTTTATAGAGAAACCCTTAACAGCATTACATTTCTTATAAAATAAAAGCAGAACAATAACTTAACATGTTGAAGGCACATCTGGCTGGTCTGGAAATCTCAATTCAAGTTTTCAAAGATAGAGGCATAAAGACTGAGGTATCTGTGTACTGCCCCTCATGCTATTTACACAGTTCAATAAATTACAACAAAATATATATAATATATATAGAACCAAAACACACATGTGGTAAACATTTAATTTTTTTTCTTTGTTTTCTTGCAAAGTACTATTCTATTATAAAACGTCCCAAACTGAGAATGCTGCAGTCTCATACTGGTGTGTGAGATGAGCTTGTGTAATAAAATAACCTTTGCGGGGCTGTTAAATATTGTCCCACAGAGTCCTATTCACACCAAAGGGGCTCACTGTCGAGGAAGATGCATTAAAAACCCTTATGATGTAGCAGGCGTATATATACATTCAGAATCTAAATACATTCCAAACATATTCCGCACTCAAAGGATTAAAGAGATTTTCTAACTTAACTTGCAAAAAAAAAAAACTGCCATTGGCAGGATTCAAATCTCATACTTTTTTTTTAAATTGGATTTCAGGACATTACATTCTTTATTATTACTAAAGATAATGCCCTGTATAATTCATCCATTCTTACTGCTTTTCCTCCCCTAGGTCATAATCCCCTGCTGGTGACAACAGAATCACTTCCATGGCAACTGGTTGTGATGTCATAAGCAGAGGATTATGACTTCATGATAGGATAAGTAATGGGAAACAGATAAAGTCTAAGGGGAAAAAGTCAGATTTTAATAAAAAATGTAGTCACTAACAAAAAATGGATTGCTCTGACATTTGAGTTGGGGGGAGATTGGGGTAACAGTCTGCTGATGTCAATTGTGTGGTGTCCCCCCACACACACACACACACACACTCCTGATTGGAAACCAAAACTCTTCAACAACAAAGATGTTTAGCTGCATAATCCTTTTGGAATAAAAAGTATTGCTTTAACACAGTGGTTAAAGTGAAAAGTTTAAAAGTGCCAGTATAGGGACCCCCCCCCCCCATGGCTCAGCGGCAGCATATCGCAATACTCTGCAAGAGACCTGGGTTTCAGAATGAGCCGAGGACTTTCTGGTCATGCGGTCTCAAGCCAGAGGAGCAGGCAACAACAGCGATTCCTGTCCAGGGAGGGAGGTGCCCCTGCTTCCATTTATACAGTGACCCCTGTGGTGGGCCAGGGATGTAGTTCTCAACCTGCTCTGTAGGGGGCCACTGCAGTACTGGTGTCCACAGAGGAACCCCAAGGCTGGAAAGTAGAGAACAAAATGGGATAAAATTCCCACTAATTCTGACCACATGCATCTTTCCAACACTTAATGTAAAATACAGTTCAGGCCAGAGCCAGGGGAAGAAAGATGGAGCATCCTGAGGACTGCTCTCCTTCTCAGGGAAGGGTGGGGAGTGCATCTGGCACTCGACAGACCCCTGGTGGAGGCTAGGGATTGTGCAGCTACCGGCACCAGCTCTTAGAGGGGCGGGGTGGACACTGGACATCATTGCACGTCCCCACCCCTGGGACAAAAACCTAGAAAAATGCCTCGCTGCTGGCTGCATTGGTGAAGCCTGCCCCGGCTTCAATCAGCCTCCAGGGCTGAACCTTCTGAGTAGATACTTATAATGTGGCACCAATACCTGGTGCCGGGACCCCACCCCCAGAAGTGATAAGCCAGGGTGCGGGAGAGAGGCGCTGAATGCCTGGAGGTGGAAGCATGGGGGTCCTTGACCAGGGTGGCCAGTTGCAGCAAAAGATAGAAAATAAAAAATTAAAATACAGTTCAGATAGATCCAGAAACAAATCATTTGATACCTTTATTGGACCAACATGGATGTTACAGAAAGAACAAAGTGCTCTAGCTTTAGAACCTACCGGTCCTTCTTCAGAAGCTTTATGGCAGTTATTTTGAAAATCCCATACTATTAACACCAGATTATGTTGAATAAACAGAAATAATTCTCATTGGTTTAACATATACATTTAAACACAACCAAGATTATGTCAGAGAAGCTGATTAACACCAGTCTGCTTTAACTGAGAAGCCTCAGAAGGGCAAAGGTTATCAAGAATTCTCAACAACCAGAGTTCTTCTCACATAAATTTTAAAATGTCTCAGTATGCTAAGAAAGCATTCTAGTGATAAAAAATCCTTGGGCTAGCATTCTTTCTAATACATATAAGATGAGGTTACAACTTACATTCCAAGTGTCCTGGTGTATTAAAGAAGATAATGAGAGACAAAATCCTGAAATTAGGTATAACTGCAAGTTGAAAAAGAGCCCCAAAGTAAACATAATATATATATATATATATATATATATACATGATGCACGATAGTATCACTTGTAAGTGGCAATTAAAAATACTTGTCAAGGACCCCCAAGAAAATGAGACCATGAGCCTGATAAGTGTTGTGACGTGGAACCTTTGTAAAAGAGCCCTGGCTCAAAGGTATTAATTCCTAGACTAATAAACTAAACTAAAGTGCAGATTTCAACACAGAATCAGTGTATAACAAAAATGCACAGAATCAGTCTAAGGAATCTAAATGAAAACTTCCAAGGATGAAATCCTCCAGGCTTTCCACCTTTTTTCCTCCCCCTTCTCTCTCTCTCTCTCTCTCTCTCTCTCTCTCCTTGGGAAAGGTACTGTAACTAGTAGGAATGAAATATACTGTATGTGCAAGAGTCATAATACAGCATCATTCACACAAATATTAATCATTACCCAAAGGAATTACACCTTTACGAACCCCAAGTAAATGAGATATGCATCTTAATATGAGCAGATTTAAAATGTGACAGTGTGTAATCCAACCACTGACAACTAGTAGAAGGAAGTAAATGTACACTATATGTGAAAACTCAGTGTCCTAGCCACATAACAATTATCCCATGCCACGCTCCCCCCACACAGACGTGTGTACATACACCACACCACACAACAAATATAACAAACACAACCCACACATACCACACCACACAGCGCACACACACACCATACCCACAACACACAAAAACACAACACATGCAATACACACACTCACCACAGTATTAAGGTGAGAAGTCAACACGTAGATAACTATAAACTTACAAAATCAAAGACCTGCTGAAGAACTAAAGTGTTTATGTCCATCTTTTAAAGTAAAGGTCTGTGTAGGTTTAAGTGGAATAATGTGTCATATAACCAACATCAATGTTCAGTCCATCCACCACCATACTGAGAAGTAAAATAAGTCTAATTTCAGAAGCCCATCTCTGTTGTGTACTGTCAAATGTCCTTTTAAGACCATCACAGACATATCTGAGATTGAGTGGCCATCCTGGGAGAAGTGCTAGGCTACTGGTTTCTCAGTCTTCTTGTGATTAATAGAATGTCTGTGTGAATTCATTCTAGTCGGAGTTGTTGGCTTGTCTCCCCAACATAACTCGTAGTGAGGACATTTCTTGCACTGGATAAAATAGGCCACATATACTGATGTAAGTGTATAAGTCCCCTGTATCATGAATAGTCTGTTTTGTGATGTAACCACACAGTCTGAAGTGGAAATGAGGTTACATGGTTTACGTGTGCGTTGATGACAGGGTCATGTACCATATGATGTCATGTATTCTGTTCCGGTTCAAGTTGACTCCTAATAATCAGGTTGGCTAAATTAGGTGGTTGTTTAAAAGATAGTAGTGGTAGTTCTTGAAAAATACAATTATGGGTTTCATCCTCACTAATTATTGGATGGAGATCCTTAATAATCTTACTGAGAAGTTCAAGGTCAGGATGGTATGTAACTACTAAGGGTATTCTGTTGGTAGTCATCTGTTCCTTATATTGCAGTAATTTTTCTCTTGGGACCTGTGTTGCACGTTCCACTGGTCTGTCAGTTTCCCTGGACGAGTGTCCCTGCTCAATAAAGGTGTTTTTCAACATCGCCAGATGTGTGTCTCTGTCTTCCTCATTTGAACAGAGGTGGTGATACCGAAGTGCTTGACTATATATGACAGATTTCTTTGTGTGGCTCGGGTGATTACTTTTCTTGTGTAAGTATCTGTCTGTCTGTTGGTTTCCTGTAAAGACAGGTATTAAGGTTCCATCCTTAATAGTGACAGTGGTATCCAGAAAATGTACACTGGTGGCAGAATATTCAAGGGAAAGCGTTATAGTTGGGTGGAGGTTATTAAGTTCCCTATGAAAATCTTTGAGTGTGTCAGTGCCCTCTGTCCAAATTACAAACAAATCATCAATGTAACGGAAATAAGCAAGTGGTTTATGTGTACATAATCTGTCTCATTATTTGTTCTTTAATACACCAGGACACTTGGAATGTAAGTTGTAACCTCATCTTACGTGTATTAGAGAGAATGCTAGCCCAAGGTTTTTTATCACTAGAATGCTTTCTTAGCATACTGAGACATTTTAAAATTTATGTGAGAAGAACTCTCTGGTTGTTGAGAATTCTTGATAACCTTTGCTCTTCTGAGGCTCCTCAGTTAAAAGCAGACTGGTGTTAATTAGCTTCTCTGACGTAATCTTCTGTTGTGTTTTAAATGTATATGTTAAACCAATGAGAATTATTTCTGTTTTTTTCAACATAATCTGGTGTTAATAGTATGGATTTTCAAAATAACTGCCATAAAGCTTCTGAAGAAGGACTGGGTAGGTTCGAAAGCTACAGCGCCTTGTTCTTTTCTGTAACATCCATGTTGGTCCAATAAAAGGTATCAAATCTTTTGTTTCTGGATCTGTTCTTAAAGGACCAATACGGCACCCACAACATTTTTTTGCAGTTCAGATAGAGACATACTGTAAACCCTATCTTAGATGGCTGCTGGTACACTCGGGACCCTGCCTGATCAGGGCTGTGCCATGGTAGCTGGGATTGGCAGGGTGCCAGTACTGTTCTAAAGGGGGGAATACCAGTATGCCATTACATAGACTTATTGTGTCCCCCAGGCTTATGCTGTACCACACAATTGTATGATTTAAAAAGGGAAGTGGATCTTATTATTGCAAAGCCTTGTCTGCTACCCTGGTGCTTTAGTTGAAAGGCACACAGTGTAATCTATTATAGCTCCCTTCCCAGCTGCTGCTCAGCACACAGATCCTCTGGCCACAAAGCGGAGAAATGGGTCTCCTAGTGCAGCCAACATATACCCTCCTCCTCCGACCCCAGACTGAGTAATTCACCTTCAGAACTAGAAATAGGCAGGTAATCCAGATTCTTATCCTGTCTGGGTTATGCTGTCCACCAGTAGTGCCTTTGTTGGCCCCGACAGCACGGCTAATGACATTCTGATCTGAGCTGTACATATCTGGTCTGTAATTTCTTGATACGGAGCAGATACAGATATCTATAGGTTAAGGGCACTATCCTGTGTATAGGAAATGGAGTGAATAATCCCTCACCTATCTATAGTGCACCCAGCACCACAAGGGACCTCCCATGCTGCCGCTGCACCACTGGAATATTCCTCTTCACTATTATTTTAAACAGAAAAGTGCTCAAACTGTTCTCTGTTCTGCATTTGTGTTCCCACAAACCTTGCTCTTAACATACAAGGGCAAACATGGCAGCTTGCGTTATTTGCACAACCTGTGGGTCACCTTGCAGGGACAAAATTGTTTTATGTATTCAAACAAAATAAAACATAAAATGATCATTTTGGATTCCTGTTCCTTCTCAAAATGGTGAACGATGATTTGTTTCTGGACGTGAAAGTCACACATTTTTTTTTTTTTCAAAATAGTAATTTTTATGGATTCTTAAAAGCTTGGGACCAGGCAATAAATGCCCTTTCCCCCAATTTAAAAAAAAGAGAGATCTGAATCAAAACAGCAAATCTCATTTTCAAATTTTGTCTGTCATTTTGGTTTCTGTCACAAACTGCATTTGTACATAGGGTTATGGTACAGATGTACAAGTTCACTAGCAGTTTTGAGGAGGCCCTTTCTTAAGTTGCGCAGTATAAGGTGCAGGCCCCAAGTCACTGTATTATTGCTAGTCTACATAAGAAATTTGCTGGTGAAGTCGTGAGTGAGCACCTGGTAGTCTTTATAGGAAACAACAGAACTTGAGTTTTTCCTTTTTTTTCATTAAGCTTTATGGCCCCTGGCACTGCCATGAGCCTTCGTCAAGTATCACTCAATTCCCCTAGTCACATCCGCCACTCCCCCTGTTGTCATGTCAGTGGGGGACCACATGGAGTGGGGTCCAAAGGTACTGGTGCTGTCTTACAAGGCAAACAGTGCACATTAGACTCTGTCCACATTTTCTTCTTCATCCCCTTCCCTGACACCTGGTACATGATGTTCATTCCCGCATATGCCTTTACTGCACGTAACGATGCCCTGTGGGGGAGACAAGCTCCCTTAGCCCACTACAGGGGTCACTGTAGCACCGGAACCTGGGCACCTCCCTTTCCTGGCTGGGAGTGTTGCCATGCAACAGTGATTCCCCAGCCCACTGGTTGCCCAACCTGACTCCCCAAGTCCGCTCCCCAACCCGGTTTACTGGTGCAGAAGCGCATAGCACTTCTGCTGGCCAATCTGGCAGTCCCTCAATGTACTTGAGTACATATCATGACCTAGGCTTCCTTTCAGGGACCCCTCCCCATGGCATAATTATTGTAAGCTTCTCATTTTCCCTCTGACTTGTTACAGTAGCAGACAGGTGTCAGTGTTACCTTGCAGTATGCCTGAGTCTGAATGACACACACATGTGATTGTTGCTCTGTCTTTAAATGGAACATAAACTTTGTCTTTTTTGATACTTTTGCTATAATTAGAAATGTGTGAAGTCTGTTTAATATATTCATTGCATTGTTTTGTGTGTCTGTATAAAGAGCACCAGTTTCGGTGCAATTCTCAAGCCCCCTATTAACTTACCAGCTAAAGAGTTCAACCGTGCACATTACATAATTTTTATATTCATACAGTGTGTAGGGGAAGGGATCATAAGTCCTCGCATAGAGTGGCTGGCTGCTAGATCCCTTTCTCTTCCTGGTACCCTCCATGCTCATACATTTTTTGATATATCAGCTTGTAGAACGTGGGGGTGCATGCTATTGATTACAGTGGGGGATGGATTTTAAACTGCATTTTTATATATTTTAGAGGTCCATAGAGTTGAAATCAATGCCGCCGCTCTACTAACAAAGCTCTTGTTAGTTGAGCATTGGCGGCATTGAATTAAACCTAGTGGACCTCTAAAATATATTTAAAAAAATGTAAATTGTGTTCAACATTGAAATCAACAGAGCACACCCACATGCTCTACAGACTCATACATCACACAGCATATGAACGCGGGAGCAGAGCTTTCTCTGCAGGATACCTAGAAGGGCAAGGGGTCTGGCGGGTGGCTCCTTGATATGAGGATTTCCAATCCCTTCCCCTACAAACTGCATGAATAAAAGGGGGCGGGGGCTTGGGGATTGTTGTTACATTTAAGTCAGTTGCTCTTTAAAACTAGTCTGCTTTCCTTATTTAGGGTCTTGTGTTAACATTGCCTTTTTTCCCACCTAATATTCCGTTTTTTAATTGCTTATCAGATTTGGAATCTGGCGACATCAGTTGAGCTGACACCTAAAGTGAAGCTTTTGCTTTAGGCTTCCACTGACATCACTGGGTTCTGGATGGATAAGTACAAAACTAATGAATATTGGGTGTGAAAAAGGCACCATTAGCAAGGAACCCTAAATAAGGAAAAAATCAGACGATTTCAAAACAAGCACACAAAACAGTACACAGGATATTAAACTTCAGACATGCCCAGATTTCCAATTATATTAAAACATGTAAAAATCCCCACGGGGAAGCAGGCATATGTGGCCTTCAGCATCTTGAGCAAGGTTATGTTCCCTTGTTACAGTGACAGGAGGCAGCAAGTTTCACTGCAGCATCATTGCAGCAGTGCAGGCACAAACAATGTGATGCTAATTGGGCCAAAGCCACCCACAAACATTAATAAAAATCCATCTCTAACTCGGGCTTCCTGCAACATATCTAAGAACTTTTAAGTCATACACAGTAATCTCTCACTACATTGGCCATTTATATTTTGGCTCTCCAAACACTAAAATCCCATCTGCGTCTGTGACTAACATGCAAAACAGTGGGCTCCTAGGAGCGGCATTATAGCGGCAGTCCACAATATATTCAAACGTCTATGCATACAAAATTTGTTTGTCAGGCATGATAGAAAAATTAGTCCTTATACGAGTCTCAGTTTCTTTTGTCTCCTGTCACTGACCAGTGCTCCAAACCAGTGGTCTTAATAGTTCCTCCATCTGTTTTCACCACACAGAAGACACACACCATTCACCCAGGTCCTCAATCATGCCTCAGCAAAAGCCAGGCTGTACTGCTCTTGTCTCTTCCCGCAGCGCCTGGCTATTATTGCAAGGTAGAGGGCAAGGAGTATGACCCAGTAACAGCCATAAAGGATAGCACCAGTGACCAGAAAGGCTGTTTCGGTCTCTGTGAATGGGTCCTGGGTCTGGCAGTATATGGTGTACACCATCCCGCCCAGGAGAATGGTGAACCAGACAGAGACCGGGATGAGGCCAATGAAGTTCACCACAATTTTTTTACGACCAGATGTTCCCCAACCAGCCTTGTTGATGGTAACAAGGGCAAATATCTTCGCGGGCAGGAGACTGGACATGTAGAGGAGAGAGTACAGTGACATGAAGAGCATGACAATGTTCCCACGGAGGAAGCAGGCATATGTGGCCTTGAGCATTGCAACAAGCTGCACTGTCAGCAGGAAGAGCAGGATGTTCCAGACCCGTCCTCGGTAGAACAGCTGAATGACAGTGGCGATCAGGAAAAAGGGGAAGAAGCCAGTCACCACAGATTCGTAGGTCATCCAGAGATGGTGCTTGTGAAACCACAGAGCATTGTACAGCCACTCTCGGAAGTATGATTTGCTCCAGCGTGTCTGCTGGTTCAGCCAGCGGAGGTACTTGGTGGGTGTCTCTGTCATGCACTTGGATCGGGCGGTGTACTTGGTCCGGTAGCCCAGGCTTAGGACACGGTTGGTGAGGTGGCGGTCATCACCAAAGCTGCACTTACTGCCCAGAAATGTCTGGTGGTACCAGTCTTCCAGGAACTGCTGCAGAAGGGTGTTGCGGTACATCCCCAATGGGCCGCTGATGCACTGGACACAGCCGAAGTAGGACTGGCAGGCACGCTCTACGTTGAAGGCCATCCAGTAGCGGACACTGCTCAGGAAGGAGATCCATGAGTCATACTTGTTCAGGATCTGTATGACAGAAAGGAGAGAAAGAAGTTTGATTAGAATTTGTAACTGAGAATGTGGCATGATAGATCAGGAACAGGTGCAATGTGCAAGAAAACATTATAGCTCTTCGTGACCAGGGTCAAGTTGTCAAAAGTCAGCTTCATACTTTCTGAGCAAGTGGCCACTACAAATGATGTGGCAGCTGCAACTGGCAGTACTGTGGATATAATAAGACACTGACATACAAAAAAAAAAAAAAATCGAATATTGGAGGCCTGTGTTTATCTGGCCTTGTAGACATTTTTTACACTCTGCCTGGAGCATCACCTATTCTTCAGTCATTAGTCCCTGCCCCCTTTCATTTTCCCCATCCCACATATCGGGGTCACCACAGCAACACTCTTTCTCAAGTCACAACGGTAGATGAGCAGTAGCTTTCACAGCCGACAACAAGGCAGCTTGGGGAGCAGGCAAGATGTGGGTGAGTACAATGTCGCCTGCACCAACCCTTCATGGGGAAACCAAGCCCTGCACCTGTGCAATCCTCCTGGCCCTCAGTAGGCCCCATTGTAGTATTTTAGGGCCCACACACAAATGGCTGTATTGTAAATTCTCTCTCCAGCTCTCCCTCTGTTTGCATTACTCTGTCATTCTGGGCTGCCACAGCAGAAACTATTGCAGTCATGTGTTGGGGTAATCTTCTGCCACCACAACCAACATCAGTGCCACAAAATATAAGTGTCTGTGCCATCACTGAAACATGGGTCAAAGATGGTGACTGGGATATAGAAGTGAACGGATATACCAAAATTGCAAAAAATTGCAAAAATAAAAGAGGTGGCGGAATAGCATTATATATTGCAGGAGAATATAATGCCACTGAAATCAATCACCCTAGCCAGGTTGTAAACGATACAGAAATTGTTTGGGCTCAATTAACCAAGAATCGGAGAACCATAACAATAGGACTAGGCTATCGTTCTCCAAACCTCACATCTGTAGAAAATGAACACTTCTCAAATACACTTAAAGGTATGGAAATAACTGGGGACTATAGACTCCTAGGAGATTTTAATTTCCCTAAAATAGATTGGGTGAACTTACAAGGAAATGGTTATATTGAAAATAAGATCTTACTTTGAGAGGGCTCTTGCAGTAGGTATTCACAGATAGGACTAAGCCGCCAAAGCGTCAGGATCCCATGGAAAAACTTCTAGCTAGCAGTCTCTGGCAGGGGACCACCCCCATGTCAGGTGACCGGCATCAGCCGATGTCTGTATAAAGGGCCGGTCCCCCACACCCGCCTTGCAGTTCTTTCTCGCCGTCGGCTTGTGAAAGTTCCTCACGGTAGAACAGCGCTTGTCAGCACCTTGTATCAGCCTAAAGTTTCGACTTTTCAGCGAATTATTTTGATTTTGTAAATTTTTTTTCAAAACCATCTGCTGTGTATGTCGTCCCCAATGCCCTCCAAATCACATACAAAACAAGTGTGACTCATGTGGTTCACAGCTTCCACACAAGGATGGGCACTCCTTGTGCCTTTTCTGCCTAGGCCCAGACCACTACGTGGAGGACTGTCAGCACTGTCAAAAATTCAACTCAGCTACCCGCAAACGAAGGCAGCAGTCCCTGGAAGCCCATCTCCTGAAAAAGAAAATGGCATCCATGGAGAAGGAGTTGAAGAAACTTTGGCAGGCGGCAAACTCCCCAGAAGGCCGTAAAAAGAAACATGAGAAGGAGAAGCATCAGGACTGGGATTCTTCATCCACAGCAACCGCAACTTTGGCTGGAGTCACAGCCCTCCAGATATCTGCCCCTCCAGGGGATCACTCCTCAACGGCCATCTTGGTGGCTACCAACAAGGTGTCACCCCTCCCATCGGGCTCGCACCCCTCAGGAACCTCTGGGGTAAAGGAAGCTTCCACTCCCACCAAGGCTGCTCCTCCATTGTGGCCTTCCAGTCCAAGCGGGTCCGGTAAGTTGGACTCTGGTTCCACTAACGTCTGCACGGACAGGGCTGATAAGCCACTCACCGCCTCAGGTGAACATCCAGTCCACCACCCTTCTGCCAAGGCTGCCCCTCCTTCATGGACTTCCACAGACAGGGAGTCCGATAAGTCGGAAACCGGTTCGCCTGACGTCCACCCAGACGCTGTTGATAAGTTGGCTGTCAGCCCCTCCGATGGCCACCCAGCAGATCTGCCTGTGTCAGACCCATTCATCACACCTGATTCCCCAGGCTCCCCACAATGGATAGACCCGTTGCCCTCCGAGGTCCCCGCATCCCCTCTGGCCCCCTCTGGGGATTCTGATCCTTTTTCCCCTGGCCGGAACCGAGGACCTAAGAACGCTACCGTCAGGGGTGCCCCCACCCGACGCCAGACCCTCTGATGCTGGACCTTACGCCGGCCGACCCGACACCACCCTTCGGCATACCTCTGCCTGACGGAGGACCTGCTCTTCTGCCAGAACTGTCAGACCCTCCTGGAGGTCTCTCCACACCAGGCCCGACACAGTCTGGACCAACGATCCCACACCATCTGGTCCACCAGCAGGGCCTACGCCAGGACCTTCTACTCCGTCAGAGCCCCTGGCGCCAGGGTACCTGACACTGAAGTACCCAGCTCCACAGTATCTGGTGCCACATTATCCAGCACTGCAGTACCCGACGCCAGGTTTCCCGCCACTGGGTTATGGATACTCCTATTATGGGTACCCCAACTACCCGTACTCAAGCCCCCCCCCTCCTCCATAGCCGCTGGCGGACCTGAAGGAGGTCTTGGCCTCCTGGTGGGTTGAGGCCAAGGCTCAGCTCACCAGGGAGGTCAAGAGTCCTCTTCCGATGCTAGCCCCTATGCCAGACCCCCCTATGTCAGAGACTGGAGACCCCTTCCCCTTTACCCAATGCCAGAGGAGATCCATCTGGCTCCCGGGGCAGAGAGGACATGCACCCCTGGGTGGTCCCCAGAGGGGTCGCTCCTCCCCCTCCTAGGGAGGAGTTTTCTTCTTCTGTTTCAGGGCTATCAGACTCAGATTCCAACTCCGATCACTCTGAAGAACCTGAAGACAAGCCTTATACTCCAGAAAACCCAGGGCTGAGGGACCCGCCGAAGTCCCCTCCAGAGGATCCTTCTTTTCTGGAGCTCTTGAGAAAGATCCAGGAGACATGTCAATGGCAATCAGTGGAGCCAAACCCACAGTGCAAGAAGCTCGCTGCACATTTGGATCTGCCCGAGACCGCTCCCACACTGATTCCACCCTGGATAGAGCCTCATGCAGATCTTGTCTCCACTATTTGGAAGCAACCATCCACACTAGCCCCCCTTCCGAGGAAGGCAGATAGGTTATATCAAGCTCTGGAGGGTAAAGACATTCTCAGTCTCTATCGAAAGGTGGACTCTGTTGTGATCAGCGCTGCCCATGGCCACTCCGCCAATCCAAAACACCTGAGCTCGTCCCCACCTGACAAAGGATCCTGACTTTCGGATCAGTATGGGAAGAAGATTTACTCATCTTCGACCCTAGACATCAGGGCCCTCAACTACATCCGCCACATGGGGGACTTCCAGAAGTCCGTTCTTAGCCAGGTAGAATCCAAACTGAACTCCTTTCCTGATTCACATACAAAACAGGAACTGGGAGACCTGGTCTGATCTGCTCATTTGGCCTGTAGGCACATGCTGCGTGCCACCTACGATGCGGTGGACACAGCTGGCATAATCTTGGCTTTCGCTTTAGGCTTACGGTGTAATGCCTGGCTCCTGAAGTGCAGACTCCCATACAGGATGCTCCCTTCAGGGTTTCGGTGCTGTTCGGGGGTGATGTCAAGGACTTCATAACCGAACTGCACTTAAGTCAGTCCAGACTTTATACAGGCCCCCTCAAGGGCAGCGACATCCTTTTCGTCACCAAAACCTAACCAAGGAAAGCACGCCAACAAACACTGGGCCCCTCCAGCAACCAAGACTCCCCCCAGCAAAAATCCCACGGGAACCTCGGCTGCTGCGCTGCCCTCCACCTCCTGACTCCCCACCTCCCCCTCTGCCTCCGGCCATTCCAGAGGAGCCGTTGGAGGGGAGAGTCTCCTCCCATCTACCGGGTTGGGAGAGGATAACATCAGACGCTTGGGTGCTCCAGCTAATATCTACTGGACACTCGATAGAGTTTCTACAAACACCTCCTCCTGAATCGTCTTACTCCCTGCAACATCTTCCTCTCATTCTAGAAGAAATCCTATCCCTTCTATCGAAAATGGCGATTTAGTCCATCCTCACTCGTCTTTGGGGGACAGGCTACTATTCCCATTTCTGTCTAGTTCCAAAATAGATGGGAGGCTTGAGGCCTATCCTAGACTGCAGCTCCCTGAACATGTTCGTGGAGTAAAAATGCTTCAGAATGCTCTCCTTGTAGAGTCTTCTTCCCTTACTTCGGCTGGGACAGCGGTTATGCACTCTGGATATGCAAGATGCATACCTGCATATCCCCATATGCCCTTCCCACCCCAAATACCTCCGATTTTGCTTTCAGGGGGACCACTACCAGTTCAAGGCCCTCCCATTTGGTTTTTCCTTGGCCCCCCAAGTATTTATTTATTTAGTTTTTGTTGACCGGGTAAGTGCACTAGACAAATCCTGCCTATTTTCAGGCACGACCCGGGGGAGGGGGATACAGATGAATGCCAACTGACCTTGAACCAGATTAAGCTGTTGTTGGTATTTATAGTGAATTTGCCAAATGCCTGTCAATGGTGGCAGACCACCTATGTACTCAGGGTGTGCAGGTCTTCCCATACCTGGACGATTGGCCCCTGGTGGCCCCTTCCGGGGAGGAACTCCTGCACTCCCTTTCCTTTACCCTGCAGGTTTTTACCAGCCTGGGTATTACCATCAACCAGGCCAAGTCCCACCTGATCCCTTGCCAATGCCTCCAATTTATAGGGGCAATACTGGACATGACCCTAGGCAAAGCCTTTTTGCCTCTGGTCAGGGTCAAGACCCTTCAAATTCAGGCTTGTCTCCTGTCCGGTCGCAGATGGGTCGGAGCCAGGTCAGTCCTCCGTCTTCTCGGGCTTATGGCGGCTGCCATTCTGACAGTTCCATTCACTCGGCTCCATATAAGGATCTCTCAGTGGATGCTTCAGTTGCAATGGGACCAAACTATGGATGAACTAGACCACGAGGCGCTAGTGTCAGATCCCATGATCAGGGACTTGCAATGGTGGATGGTTCAGGAGAACCTGTGTCTGGGAGTTCCATTTTGCATTGCCCCTTCATCCCAAATGCTGATGACAGATGCATCAGGGGAGGGCTGGGGTGCTCATCTAGGGTCTCACAGGACTCAATGCAGCTGGTCCCTTTTCGAGCAGAAACTGCACATAAATGTGCTCGAACTGAGTGCAGTACTATATGCCTACAGGCTCTTCCTCCCTTCATTCTTCCCGGTCATCTTCTGATCCAATCAGACAACATGTGTGTAGTCTGGTACCTCAATAAACAGGGAGGAACACATTCCTATCCCCTTTTTCCTGGGAGGCGTCGAGAGTCTGGTATTGGGCAGCTCAGCACAATCTTCACCTGACTGCAATTCACGTTCTGGGGGTGGAAAATACCCTGGCAGACGAGCTCAGTCACTCCTCAGCCAGGGCTCATGAATGGGAGTTAGACCAACAAGTCGTAAACAACATTTTTCAGCAGTGGGGAGCACCTCAGGTGGATCTTTTCGCCTCCCCCCAGAACACCAAACTTCCCGCCTTTTGCTTGCTCGCTCCAGGGCGAGATGTTTTCTGACGGGACACTCTGTCTCTCTGCTGGAGGGACAGATTTGTTTATGCCTTCCCTCCCATTCCTTTGATTCTGAGAGTCTTGAACAAACTCGGAACAGAAGGGGCTCAAATGCTTCTCATCGCCCCTTCTGGCCCAGGCAAGTTTGGTTCTCTCTTCTGCAACAGTTTTCTGAGGAACCTCCTCTTCCTCTTCCTTCGTCGCAGTAATTGTTGACCCAGGATCACGGGATCCTAGTTCACCCAGGCCTCAAATCCCTTCATCTCCATGCATGGCTCCTTCAGACATAGCTAAGGCATGCTTCGGAGTTTCTCCATTAGTAGTGGACATTTTGGTGGAGGCGAGAAGGTTTTCCATCTGGGCGAGCTATTAAGACTTGGAGCCTTTCTCCTGCCCAGCTAACAAAGTCCTGGATTACATGCGTCACCTCTTCGACCTGGGTCTCAGCCATTCTTCTTTGAAAGTCCATATGGCAGCTATCTCAGCCTACCACATTCCCTTCGGAGACCAGTCTTTTGCCCAACTGGATGTCTCTAAGACCTTCCTTAAAGGGGTTCTCCACCTGAGACCCCCATCCACAATCCCGCCCCTTCATGGGACTTGAATTTTATCCTGGAAAAGCTCACACTGCCCCCAATCGAACTGGCAGCGAAAGCAGACTTAAAGTTCCTTTCCTGGAAGACTCTCCTCGTAGTGGCCATTACCTCTGCTCAACGTATTTCTCAGCTCCAAGCCTTGATGTGTAAAATCTCGCATTTGATTTTCCACAAGGAATGAGTGGCCATGAGCACCACTCCTAAGTTTCTTCCTAAGGTGGTGGCTGAGTCTATGCTGAATCAATCCATTTAGTTATCAGCTTTCTTTACGCAACACTCCAATCATGGGGAGTACCTCTTACATACTCTGGATGTTCACAGAATCCTGAGATACTACACCAATCGGACTAAGGATCTCAGGAAAACTGATCAGCTTTTCGTTTTTTTTGCTCACAAATGGGAAGGCAATGCTGTTTCCAAGCAATAGCTGTCTAAGTGGTTGGTGAATTGTATCACTTTCTGTTACGACAAGTACAACAAGACCCTCCCGGGTCAGGTCAGAGGTCACTCCACTAGAGGAGTAGCTGCCTCTGCGGCTAGTTTCAAGAATGTGTCAGCGGCAGATATCTGCACAGCTGCCTGCCCTTGAACAGGACTGCTTCAGCTCCCCCACGGTCGGCCGGCACCCAGCCAGCCACCGACCGAGACCAGGACGCTCACCTGCAGCTCCTTGGAAGCTGCCTGCCCTTGAACAGGGCTGCTTCAGCTCCCCCACGGTTGGCCGGCACGCAGCCAGCCACTGACCGAGACCAGGACGCCCGCCTGCAGCTCCTTGGAAGCTGCCTGCCCTTGAACAGGGCTGCTTCAGCTCCCCCACGGTCGTCCGGCACCCAGCCAGCCACCGACCGAGACCAGGACGCCCGCCTGCAGCTCCTTGGAAGCTGCCTACCCTTGAACAGGGCTGCTTCAGCTCCCCCACGGTCGGCCGGCACCCAGCCAGCCACTGACCGAGACCAGGACGCCTGCCTGCAGCTCCTTGGAAGGTACGGGACAGCGCAGCCAACCGGAGCACGGGTGCTTCCAGCAAACCCGCTCTGATTGGCCAGGACTTTTCCTCTGCTTCAGACACCTGGCACTTTTTACAAATAGATTTTCGATAGCACTAAGCACATTTCAACTGTGTAATAGAAGTTTTTCAACTGTATTAGCTGGATTGTAATTTCTACTAGTGTTTTAAAGTGCTTACACCTCTTCTGTCTCAGTGCTCCTCCTGCACCCCCCCCCCATCCAAGCACTCTGCCTTGGCGCCAAAAAGTCTAACTGGCTAAGTGGCTAGTTTTCCACTAGCAGGTTATACAGACCTGCAACTAGAAGGATTCTTGGTCTTTCTACACAAATCACTGTACTCAATCGTGGGCAATATGGCCTGCATTATCATTCTACTTCTTCCCCGGTGCTGCTACAAGGGGAGGTTGTAGTTTGAGGTTCCCCTAAGCGTCACTGAACAGGCTGACAACTTCTTTAAAACTGCCTGTGCGACAGCTCTGCAGCTGAAAACAGGAAGCCCTCAGTGTCTGCCATCCACCCTTCAGACTCAAGTCAGATAGACTCTGAGCACCTTATTCTCACTACGCTACGCTGACATCATCCAATAATAATGCCTTACTTAGTATATGCTTCCTTCCGCCTCCTTGGTGTGTAGAAACCCAAGTGTCCTCCCCAATAGGGGTGTACTATTGCCAAAATCTACTAGTGACCCTACTCTGGGTGGACAGGCTCTAGACCCATTCCCCCAGAACCAGTGAGCAATTCATAGTATCCCCCACATGACTTCCTTAGCAGCTACCCTATCTTAAGTATATCTAGTCTCTAACAGAGCATGAGATCATAAAAAGGGTGTATGCTATGACCTGCTTTACTATATGAGCAGGACGCATCAAAGACACCTCATCTCAATACTTAGCACTAAACTGCTCAGGTTACTAGTCTTGCTACTTCTCCTATCAGGTGATATCCAACCTAACCCTGGCCCATACGTACCCAATACCTTGGTAGCATCCCCCCAGGACCATCAATGGGCAGCCACCAAGGATCTGAAGATAGCACATATGAACATACAGTATGTAGTCTTAGACCAAAAATACACGAAGTCCAGGCCTGGTTGGACCTCTACAAACTGGACTTACTAGCCATCTCTGAAACCTGGCTAAAAGCCCACATCCATGACCACGAGACTCAGGTCGTGAGATACAATAGCTACCGCAATGACAGAGAAATCAAAAAAGGGGGTGGGGTCCTAATCCATGCTAAGGATGACCTCTCCATGTCACCTCTACCCCTGCAGACTAATCCTACTGCTGAGGGAGAGAGCATATATATCCGGATAACCCTAGGGCACGCCAAACAACAAACAATTAGCTGCGTCTACCACCCACCAAAATCAGCCCTCAAATCCCTTGAAGCCATCACAAACGATACGGCTATCAAGGTAACAATGGAGCAACTAATCCTGGGCGACTTCAACATTAACTGGGCCCAGGACCCTGGTCATGCCTCGAAGTCACTTACCCATGAAGCAGGTCTGACGCAGGTCATCTCTGAACTGACCAGACTTAATTACAAAACTGGGAACCACACCACCCTTGACTGGGCTCTGGTGTCTAACCCCACTAATGTACAGAGTGCGGGCACAATGGCAGACTCCTGAGTGATCATTCCCAATCTTCCGTGATATGGAAAACAAACCACCCAAGGTCCAACCTAGAATTCTCTCCTGCCAGACTTCTCCAAGTTCTCTGAACTACAATACAATTGCTACCTAGGTAGTCTGGACTGGAACCCCATAAATCTTCTCCCTACTCTTACTGAGGCTGTGCAATACTTCAGGATGAACTAACCACAGCCAACCTCTTTGCTCCAATGAAGAGAATGAGGACAAGGCAGCTGCTACAAGTGGATCTCCCTCCTCAAAGCCCTAATGGCTACTCAGGAAAAGCCTGTAAAAAGTTTAGGCTCTCCTCCCTCCCAGCAGATCTCGCTGAATAAAAAGCCCTGAGGAACAAAGCCAAGAGAGCCATAAAACTCGCTAAGAGAGATTACTTAACACACCTCCAGAAAACCAGCCTGGGCAATCCCAAGCAATTCTGGAATCATATCAATGACCTGATCAAGGGCAGCAAAAAGCCTGAGTCCTGTCCAATGGAGATTAACGGTCAGTTCACAACTGACCCTTCTCAAATATTGGCTGTCCTTAACAGGCACTTCTCAGACCTCGAGGCCTACAAGACCTGCCTGTCTCCCAAGACTCTCCCCCCCTACCTCAGATGAACCACCTCACATGGAAAGACCCCCATTTCACCTAAGACTGGCTAAACGCACTGAAGTACTAAACCTCCTAAGGAACTTGAAACCGAAAGGGTCAGGGGGACCCGATGAGTAGCCGAGGGTTGATACCAAGGCAGGAGCTACCTCCTTAGCCTGGCCTATGACCATGCTCCTCAATCGATCACTGAGGGAAGGAGCAGTTCCTGACCCATGGAAACATGCCAATGTTGTCCCTATTCACAAAGGGGGGCTCAGGGAAAAACTCAACAACTACAGGCCCATCTCTCTCCTCTGCTCACTTGCTAAGGTGCAAGAAAGAGTCATCTACAATCAACTCAGGACTACCTGGAAGCTCATCAGCCCTTGCCCCTCCCAACATGGATTTAGAACAAACCATGTATTGACACTGCCCTCATTAACTTCACAGATGAAGTTCTCGGGCAATGGACAAAGGGATACCACTGGTGCAGTCTTTATAGACTTTATCCAAGGCGCTCACTGCCGACTACAACTTGCTGCTACAGAAGCTGCAAAATATAGGCCTAGGACAATCATGCCCTGAAGTGGTTTGGGAGCTACTTATCAGGTAGGGTACAGAGGGTCTCATGGAAAGGGACCATGTCTGACCCACTACCCCTAAACCAGGGTGTACCTCAGGGCTTAATTCTAGGCCCCCTCCTGTTTTTCTTGTTTACCAATGACATGCGTACCCACTGCGGGGAGAGCTCAGTTGTGCAGTACGCTGATGATATTGTCATCTTCCGACCCCTGTGTGACGTGGTTGCCCTAGGCCTTCTACTCCAAAAGGATCTCACTTTACTAGAGACTTGGCTATATAAGAACAGAATAGTACTAAATGCCGACAAGACCAAGGCAATGCTATTCGGGCCAAGATCCCTGGGATTTGACAGGTCCTCTTCCCTCTCCTTAACCTCACTCTCTGGTAAAGCCATTAATGTAGTCCCCTCCCTTAAATACTTAGGCCTCACGCTGGATCAGAATATCACATACAAGGAACACGGGACCAGGTCACCAGGACCCTACATCGGAAACTTGGCACCCTGTACCGACTCAGGGACCAACTCATCCCTGAAGCCAGGCTCTCCATAGCTACCAGCGTCCTTCTACCCAACCTGACCTTTTCGGCCCCTATTATACAGGGCATGGCTAAACAAGAGATTACCAGGATGCAAACCCTATATAATAAAATAGCTCATTTCACAACCTTAGACCACCTGAGACGTCACCACTGTGACACTTTGGCCAATCTTCGTTGGCCCACACTGGTCGCCCACCTCCAACATCCCTTGCTTGTCCAGGTCTACAAGCTTCTCAAACCCCATGCTCTGCCAAGCACTGCCGGGACCATAACCCTCAAACACAATCCAAGGAACCTAAGGACCTCAGATAGAACGCTATTAGAAGTCCCTAGAGTAAGGAAAAACACTGGCGGAAGATCCTTTTCCTCCCAAGCAGCCTGCCAATGGAACAAGCTCCCTCCCCAGGTCTAGACCTCCTCCTCACTCATGAACTTCCGCACCAGGCTTAAGTCCCATCTACTGACCTCAAGCGCATGCCACTGTCATGGCACTTAAAGCTCCTAAGGTACTCCCCTCCTCTCCAACTCCAGTCTCCTAGCTTAACCTTCTTACTACCTGCCTTATACAGACTGCTTGCCAGAGGCCATGTGTAACCCCTGAATAAACTATACGCAAAGTACTACCAATTGCTTACATGTCATAATGATAACTATGCCTGTACCCATGCCTGCATCCACTGCTTTTCTTTTACCATGCCTATAAGCCATGCCTGTATCCACTGCTTTTCTTTTACCATGCCTGTAACCATGCCTGTATCCACTATTTTTCTTTACTGTAATCACCTCATGATGTAACTCACAGTGCCTCAAATGTTCCTTATGTCCTTGTTCATTCTTATAACTTGTATTGTTATCCCAGGTCGCCCCTAAAAAAAGGGACCTTCGGGGCTCAGTGGGCCTACCCGGTCACCAAAATTTAATAAATAAATAAATAATAAACTTGAACATCTGTCCATACCATCACGAAACACTACAGTTTGGACATTGCCTCTTGCCATAGAGCAGGCTTTGGGTTGGCTGTTCTGCAGGGTCTCCTTTCATGAGACCTGTCCAGCCTTGAGGTTTTATGTTATGGATGACAATCCTCCTCCCGAGTGTTTTTTCCTTGTTCTAGACTGCTTGGGACTCAGTCCTATTTGTGAATACCTACTGCAAGAGCCCTCTCGAAGTAAGATAGTACAGTTACATAAGAACTTACTGTAACAGTAGATCTTCAAGAGAGGCTCTTGCAGTAGGTATTACCTTCCCGTCCACCGTCCCCCTAGGTTTCTTCTCTTTTTCCTCCATGGGGTCACATCTCCTCTTGCCTCTTTTAGATCTTTTGGTGGGAAAGAACTGGAAGGCGGGTGTGGGGAACCGCCCCTTTATATGGACGTCGTCTTGACACCGGTCATCTGACGTGGAGGCAGTCCCCTGCCAGAGACTGCTAGCTAGAAGTTTTTCCATGGGGTCCTGATGCCTGGCAGCTTAGTCCTATCTATGAATACCTACTGCAAGAACCTCTCTCTCAAAGATCCACTGTTACGGTAAGTTCTTACATAACTACTTTCCTAGAATTTACATTACAGCATAACTTAGAACAACTGGTAAAGCTGGGAACCAGAAATGAGAATATTCTAGATATAGCATCCGGAATTATCAGAACCTGACGTCTCTGAACCATTAAGTGACAGTGATCACAAGACTGTATGGATAAAAGTTGAAATCATTAAACCATGCATAAATGGGAAAACAATAATGAAAGAGTTCCATAATGTTGATTATGAAAAGATCAGAGCATACCTCAACAAATGGGACTGGAAAAAGGAACTAAATAATATAGGAGTAATATAATGTAATATCAAAATAACAAACAAACTACAATACTGTATCACCAAATGGGTGCCTACATGGAAAAAATATAAAAAAAGGGTAGAGTACAAATCTCGTGGAAAAGAGGTATTGAAATGCAGATAAAGAAAAAAAAGGAATTCAAACAATAAATACAAAAAAAATCCAACAATAGAGAACTGGAACACATTTAAGAAAATTGCTAATAAAACTAAAAAGGAGATAAAAAAAGCAAAAAGGGAATCAGAAATAAAATTAGCAATCAGTACAAAAGGCAACAAAAAAGTTATACAATTATATTGGTTCTTTAAAAAATTGTCAAGAAGGTATTGGGACAATAGAAACAACACAGGGCATAATTAGTAATGACGACAAATCAGAAGCCTTCAACCAATATTTTCTCAGTACATTCTCAAACCAGGTAATCAAAAAGGACTTAAATATAAATCTGGATTACAGTTGCCCACAATTTAATGTCAAAACAGTTTTTTTCTTGTAATTGTTTAACCAGGAAAGACACACTAAACTGAAAGCTTGCTTACAGGTGTGACCTGGGAGCACAGGGAAGTTAAGTGACTTGCTCAGGATCACACAGTATGCAAGTAGGGGCTGTGGCATGGGTGTAGCCAGAAATTTCTGTTTTGTACACAATCTCCAACAGTTACCCCCCCCATTAAAAAAATGTACACATCCTTTCCAAATGGCACCCCCTTCCCAACAAGTCAGACTGTTGTCAGATGATTCCTCTAATCACTAAAGAGGTTATACATGTATCTGTCTCCTGAACAACAGAAGTTTAAACAGAGACACTCCTCAGTGGTCTACACCAACCCAAATACTACAGATTAGAATGAAAATGTAACAGAAAGGCATGTGATTTGTGACAGGCACTCAACAAAACTATACACAAATGTGTACAGTGAGTATGCCTGTCTATACCCTTGGGCTGTGGGATTCAAACCCAGGTCTCCAGAGTTGCAGGTCAGAGCCTTAAACCACTGCGCTATACTGCCTCACAAGTTCATAAAGCAATAAGTGCGTTGAAACAAAATAGCTCCCAGGCCCAGATGGTATACACCCAAAATTTTGAAAGAAATAATAAATGAAATTATGTGACCACTTACAACACTCTTCAACTATTCTTTAAAAGAGGGGACAGTACCATCAGAATGGACCACAGCGCATGTTACTCCCATTTATAAAACAAGAAATAAGTAATAAACAATTATAGACCAATAAGTTTGACCTCTGTTATCTGTAAACTTCTGGAGAAATTACTACAACAACATACAATAAGATATACTCAACAAAACGGCTTTAGTGACATAAATCAGCATGGATTTGTTACTGGGAGATCATGCCTCTCAAACCTCTTAAATTTCTTTGAACCGGTGAGTGCAGTGTTGGACAGAGGCTGTTCTGTGGATATCATATTTCTGGATTTCTCCAAGGCTTTTGATAGCGTTTGTCATAATACTTTAATTGAGCAGCTAATTACAATGGGATTTCATAACAATATTATAAACTAGATCAGCTCATGGCTGTCACACAGGAAATAGAGGGTAGTAATAAGGGGCAACTATTCATCATGGGGCAGTGTGACAAGTGGGGTCCCGCAGGGGTCAGTTCTGGGACCTACTCTCTATAATATTCTCATCTCTACGATGCAGGAAGATAATGCAAGAGCAGCCAAGTATGTGGATGACTGTAAAATCGGTAGTATAATAAATAATATACAGGATGCATACAGTCTCCAGGACAACTTAAATAGACTAGGGCAGTGGGTATAAGAAAACAAACTGTACTTTAATGAAAATAAATGCAAGGTGATGCATCTAGGGAGCAATAATCAGAAATTTTCATGCAAAATAAATAATCAGGATCTAATAGTAACAAAAACAGAAAAAGATCTTGGAATAATCATTAACAAATTAAAATTCAATTCACATACCAATGTTACAGTTAAAAAATGCCACAAAATAATTGGTTTCATCCTTAAAAACATCAAAAGTAGGGCACCGGAAGTAATAATCCCACTAATATACCAGCCTGAGAAGACCACATATGGACTACCGTGCACCATCCACAGTTAGAGGGAATACACTAATAGAGGGCATCTAAAGGAAAATAACTAACAAAGGTCAAAATATGGAAAACTGCAATTATGAAAATAAGTTGGACCATCTTCATTTGTACTCTGTGCAGTATAGAAGGCTTAGAGGGGATCTTTGTTTTACTTACAACGCAGTCAAAGGCAATTATGTTATGGAGATTATTGGCCTTGTTAGCAATTTTGGAACTAATACTACAAGAATGCGCCATCTAAAATTAAAAGGAGAAAATCACATACACAAAAGACAAAACATTTTCACACAGAGACTAGTACGGTCCTAGAATTCCTTACCGAAATATGTGGTAGAAAGTGAGAACATGACATTCAAAACAAGACTGGATGAACATATGGGGAGAAAAAAATATATGTTCCACCTATGACAGATGGCGAGTTCATAATAGGCATTCTACCTTCTGCACTCGTAATTCCACTATGAAACTTCTGCATCCTATCTCTCCAGCAGGTGGTGCTTGTGCACTGGGCGTCCTCTACCCTCTTCCCTCATAGCCCCATTACCTGTCAAATGCAGTTAGCTCCCAAGCCCTGAGACAGACTGAATCTCTTCTGAAGTGTGGGCACCACAACTGGTAGCAGAAAGCTACTGGCATGGCGTCTGCTTCCATTTTTCATTCGGTGGGTTTATTAGCCTGAAAAATCTGCTGGCCCAGATGGCAACTATGAGCCTAGTGTCATTGTTGGCTGACCATGTGCCATGTGAGAACAAAGCATGGCACGTGAATCTAGTTATTCCAAATACATTTTAATAAAGATAAAAATGTTATCTCCCCCACTCGAAAAATGCCCTGAATTACAAGGTGCGGTAGGTCACAATTCAGTTAGCTATAATTTCTAATGATATTCCTCAATTGTATAAAACTTTTAACCATCTAGCCACACAAATCTAAGTGACAGATGTAAGCAGTTGGCCAGGATGGCTTACCCAATAAGGGCAGTGCCCACAGCAGTGTCTGTGCTGAGGTAGTGCCTATAGGTTTCATTGTTGATGCTGGTGCAAACTAGCTACATCTTGGGGAGGGAGGGAGGGAGGGTTCAGGATACAGGAGCCCTAGCCTTAGCCTACACTGGCAGGGCAATGCTCCGGGGAAAAGCTCTTGGCAGTGCTGCAGCTCTGACAGTGTTGGTGGGTGTCACTATGAGTGGTGGTACAACAAACCTAGACATAGAGAAAGATGAACTCCAAGGAGATGGAATCTATGAAAACATTGTCAAAAGCAGCACATGATGGCCAAGCAGAAATACAATGGCAGTCAGGGTTCAGAAGCAGACTTGAGTCACTGAAATTTGGCAACACGCCTGGGAGAATGGCTGCCTATGGCAGCCCATTTCAGCTGGGGTGGGGTGGTGCTTTCACTGTCACCGCAGCAGGGGCCCCTTGCAGCATGCTAGGGAGTCTGCTCACTCATGGGGGGGGGGTGCATGGACCAAGTTGCTGCTGAGTGTGAGGGCACCAGAGGTTACTTGCTGTATTGGGAAGGAGTCATGTCAAGGGCCATGGGATCGCATGCCTGATCGAGCACAATATGAGGATAAAAAGGGATATAATCTGGTCTTTCAGATAATGGCTAACACTGGCACTTCTGAGCCCTGCACATGTATATCTACACACCAGATGTGCATGTTTCTGAAGGGTGAAGCCCCTAGTCTGAAAGTCCCACCATGGTTAGAAAACCGTGGACGACATGGGAGGTGAGTCACGGCAGAGTTAAGAGACTGGTGGGGGGGCAGCTTGAGTCTTAGTGTCTGAAGGGACCATAAAGTAAGAAAAAGAATGCAGCATGGCAGTAATAACCGTGAGGCAGTAACCAGGCTGGTTCACTAGTGCAGCAGTGCCTTCTTCTGACACCTGGGAGATGAGGGTTCGAATGCAGTGAGCCCTGAAATCCACACTGCAGTTAGTTGGAAGTAGAGTATGCCGAGGAGTTGAGGCACTCAACTTCCAGGGAGGGAGGGAAGGCAACGGCCACTCGGCATTTTTGCACCCCATTCCAACCAAGCACGGTGCAGCATTGCTGACAGCTGGGGAAGCAACCACTTTCTGAGAGGATGGGGGTTAACTATGGTTACCAAAAACATTGCGATGGGAGAGAGAGGTCTAGGGAATTATAAGAAAAAAACCAGGGATAACACAAGAATATAAAAAAGACAAACTAACAGTGTCATCTATGGAGACTAGATCTACATTACTATGTCAAACTATGCAGTTATTGTAGGAAACATGGATCAGCTGATAAAAACATGTTTTCACTGACTGACTACCAGTTTGTTTACATATTCTCTTGAAACTTGTATAAAATCATTTTTAGTCATTGACATGAAATGGGGTTTCGCAAGCTTTGCTCTGCCTCATATCCTTTCTATGAATTTATTCCTGTTTTATCTTTTCAGTTTGCATGGGGTGAACCCAACTGAAGTAAACCTGTCTGTTCCGTTGTGCCTGGGGAGGGTGGGGGTGGGGGTATTAATAGAAAGGAATATGCTTATTCTTAGAACAACTAGTATCTTCAGACCAATTCCAAGACTAATATTTCATGATATTTCTCCTTGGAACAAAGGAGAGAGATGGGAGACATGACTGAAACCTTCAAGTACATGAAGGGAATAAACAGGGTACAGGTTCAAGACCTGTTTCAGTTCAAGAGATATACAAGAACAAGAGGTCATGATATAAGGATCCACGACAGGAGCTCGACAAAATATTTGTCAAAACGCTTTGGAAATCGCTTGACACAGGCAGGTCGACTGCATCCTGCAGTCTGCCAGTTGCTGCTGTCGTCTGTGTTTTCCCTAACCCCTTCACACGGGTTGGTGCCACCTGCACCACCCCAACTTAAGGATTATCAACCCAAGTCGGAGCTGATTGAGGGAGGGTGCAGGACTCCTACAGACAGCGCCAGGTTCCAGTCAGTTTCCTAAGCAGCATGGCGCTGTAATCGCTGTGGGGACCCCGCTGACAAAATGTCGCTGTCGGGTCCACAATATAAAAACTGGGGGGGCAAGTTCAGGAGCAACACATGTAAGGTTTTTTTCACGGAGAGAGTGGTTGATGCATGGAACAGCCTGCCACAGGGAGTGGAGTGGACGAAAACAGTTGGGGCTTTTAAGAATGCTTGGGATAATTACAAAGGCATCATAACACTGAGTAGCAGTTAAGGAAGGGGGTAGGGACATGGGCAGACTAGATGGATCTTATGGTCCCCTTCTGCCATCACTTTCTATGTATCTTTGTATTTATGATATATGAAATTATATTTTGAAAGCTGTAGCATTTAAATTGACAGGTAATGCCTGGGATTTGGTGGAGCAGCAGGCAGCAGCCCCTCCCCTACCCTTATGTTTGTTCCATGCCCATCGTCTCCTCTGGTACTAGTCCTAGTCCTAGTCCTAGTCAAGACTGAAACCTCTTAGCTTGCAAAATGTAACCTGCAGCTAAAACTACTTGATTTCCCTACCTGCTCCTCTACACTTTTCCACCTTTGGCTTCCTATCTATATATAACTCTCTCTTACTCTTTCTAACTATCCCCTTTCCCTCAACCCTGCCCTCCATATTTATTCAATCTTTCCTGTCATTGTTCAATACATTAGTCTTATTTATTGTGTCTAACCAGTGTTAAGTTTTTAAACCCTACCTTGTATTACTTGTACACTATGAACCAAATGTTCCTTAACTGTACATTTCTTTACAATGATGCATCTTTCTATGTAATACCCTTCTTGAACTATGTGCACACTTTGAATACTTGTAATTAATGATGCTTTATTAAGTAATGTTCCTTTGTCTGTGTACATGCTTCAGGACCTCCTTGTGAATAAGCTTGCACAACGTAGACTTCCTGCAATAAACTTGAAAATTGAACATGAGCCAATGCGCCCACTGAGCCATTTGTTAAGCAAGCATGCCCCAAGCATCCTATGGATGCCCATTCACTTGCAGCGGCCATGTGGCTACTGGCTTCCTGTCCACCCTCAAAGTACTCCTTACCTTGCCCCATGGCCACCACCTGGGGCACCCCTTCTCCACCTGCCTTGCTGCTGCTTGCCGGGCCCCTGGCACTAGGGAGCCATTGTTTCCCTGGTGGCCGCTTCAGCTGCTTCAATGCCCCGTTGCCTTCTGTTTTTCTCCCTGCTGCTCCTTCCTTTGCCACCCAGCAGCTGCTGTTCTCTGGTGACTGCTCGGGCCCACAACAGGCTTGCTCCCACCTCTCCTTGGCTGGCTCCTTGCCCCTACCCTTGCTGCTCCAGCCTCGTGGCTCTTGCTGGCAAAGGGACATTCTTCCTGGTGCTGCTGCATGCCCTGGCTGCTTCTGCTTTCCTCCTGTGCTGCCTGCCTTGAGCCCTCTGGCTGTAGCTGTGGCCCTGCTTTGCCTCCTGTTTTTTTGTTTTGGGCTTTTGCTGTCGGGTGGCACGTGTATTTACCCTGCCTTGCTCCTCATGTGCTCAGTACATTGTCAGTGGACCATCTTGCTCTAGACATTCCTCGAGCCTGCGCTCCATTGCTCTGCAGCTCCACTAGGCTGCCCAAGCGGATGCCCTGTCCTCTCCTTAGGGCTCAGTTTTACCTTACCATCTACCATTCCTCATTTATTAGCTGCATTCAACCAAACGTCTCACCAACCATCAATGTGCACACACATCCTCCTACAACTGGGCATATGTCCTCTCTCAACTCTCCTCATACCTTGACTCCTCTTCCTTCTTCATACCCTACCAGTCTGGTTTTAGGAAGTCCCACTCCACCACCACCTCTCTCCTAAGGCTCGATGATTACCTCCTCAAAGGCATGGACAGTGGCCGCATCACTTCAGCCATTTTTGTCGACCTGGTTAAAGCCTTCAACACTGTATCTTACTCACTTCTCCTAACTAAGCTCTCTCTCATAGGGCTCTCTAGCACGGCCACCAGATGGTTCCACTCCTATCTGGTAGGTAGATCCCAATCGGTCAGAATTGGCAACACCATCTCTGCCTCTCTCCCAGTTACCACTGGTGTACCACAAGGCTCAGTCCTTGGCCAGCTTTTGTTTTTCATCTTCCTCAACGATTTACCCACTGCCTGCCCACAAACATCCATTCACATGTATGCAGATGACACAGTGCTGTATACATCCAGCCCCTCATCCTCTGATGTGGCAACCAGACTACAGCAGAACTTTGATGATGTTCAGCACTGGTTTCACTCAAATCAACTCTTTCTCAATGCCAAGAAAACGGTCCCTGTGACCATCGGCACTAGGCAGAGACTTTCACAGCTCCCCTCCACCCCCACCTTCCACACCCTGAATGGGACTTCCCTTGAGACTTGCACCTTCTTCAGATATCTCAGAGTCAGGCTGGACCAGAACCTGGACTTCTCTGCACATACTGATGTCATTCACAAAAAGCTGCACCCCAAACTGGGTGCTTTTTACTGCACTCGTGGCTGCATCCCACTACTGGCTCACCATACTATTGTACAGAAGACGATTCTCCCTATTTTGGACTACAGTGACATAGTCTACAGCGCCACCACAAGTCTACCCTAGCCAGTCTGGACTCCCTTTTCCACTCTTTCTGTCGCTTTGCCCTTGACTGTCCTCCCGCCACCCATCACTGTGTTCTATACCTGTCCCTTGACCTCTCCTCACTTCAGGACTGGTGGTTCTCCCACTGTGCCGGCATCACAGCTAAATTCTGGGCACAGTCCCTCCCTCCATATCTGGCCTCTGCCCTCTCAGCCCCCCCATACTCACTCCAGAAAAATGACTCACGCCTCCTGACTATTCCATGTCCACCACGTCAGGCCAGGCAGCGTTTTCATATCATATGCCTAAATTATGGAACTCCCTCCCTGCGGATATTTGGCACACCTCCACTAGACAGCACCTCAATGTCCACTTTTCCTCCACCTGCACTTGTGTGATTTAGCCCTAACTCCTTGGACTGCCTACTCCTCCTTGAGACTGCTTTTCGTCATGTTTTGACTTGTTATAGTCCTTTAGCCAGTGGGCCAACCCACTCCGGTTATGTGACTGAAGATAGTCATTGTATGTTATGCAATATACCTATTCTTGTAAATTGAAACTGTATGTATATGCTATATATCTATTTTTGCAGCTGTTCATTATATTGTATTGTCATATGCCTTGCTTCATTGCCTGCTGTACACTGTGTACCATATGCTACTCTGTTTGATTTGTGCATTGTACAATTATGTTTTATAATCATTGTTTGTATTTTACTAATATACATACTAATATACTAAAATGCCAGCAGAATATAGCTCAACGGGTCTTTCTCGTGGTTCGTTTCGCTTGGTCAGCCCCCACCCTGGGTGCTGATCTTGCTGCCCCTCGGCTCATGGCTTCTCCTTCCCAGTTCGGATATTCTTGTTGCATTGGATTTTGCTTCTCCAGAACCCTTTCCTGTACCTGTCCCACCCCTCTGAACCCCTCCACTGTCTCTGCTCCACCAGCCCCTAGGCAGCGCATTCCATGGCTCCACCACCCTCCTCAGTGAAGTAGCACCCTCCTTTCTCCCTGAATCTCCCCCTCCAGCTTCACCCATGCCCTAGTGGCCCTCCTTCCTTCTTCGAAGCACCCTGACTGTTCCTCCCTATTTACCCTCTTCATGTACCTGAAGACCTCTATCATGTCCCCCTCCAATGTGTACATATTTAGCTCTTCGGTTCTCCTCATAGGTCCTGTCCCCAAGCCCCCAAATCATTTTGGTTTGCCCTCCTCTGGACCCTCTCCAGAGGTTAATGTCCCTCCTGAAGGCTGTGGCCTCTCCAAAACTGCACTTGTGAGAGTACTCAAGAGTCTTGACCTCACCAAGCAGTTATGCAGAGGGAGTATCACTTCCCTCCCTTCTGGAGGTGATCCCCTAATGATGCATCCCAGCATCCTGTTGGCCTTGGCTGCTGCCTCCCACAAATCTCAGAGTTGTTCATCTTGACATCCACCACCACCCCCAGGCTCCTCTCAGCCATCGAGACTTCAGCATTCCCCCAGGGTGTACGACTCTGGCCTGGTTTCTGGGCCCCAGGTGGAGTACTTGCATTTCCTGCATTGAACCTCAGCTTCCACTTTCTAGACCATCTTCCAGAGCCTCCAGGTTCCCCTGTAGGGCCACCCTCCCTCCTCCCCATCCACCACCTCCAGCCTCAGTTTCGAGTCATCCAGAAGAGACTCATTCTCACTCCTGATTCCTGTCCTATGTCAGAGAGCAGGCGTTGAAACAGAAGGGGTCCAAGGACTGATCCCTGTGGGGACCCCACCAATGACCCTCCTTGAGACCTAGACTATCCCGCCAACTATCCGGTCCTGGGAGCCAATTGCCTCATCCATCTGATCATCTGGTTCCCCACCCCCATTTCTCCCAGCTTATCCAACAGGCCCACGTGAGGAACAGAGTCAAATGCCTTGCTGAAGTCTAGAAAGAGGACGCCCACTGGTCTACCCAGGTCCAAGGCACTCGTCACCCAGTCATAGAACTCCACCAGGTTTGTCTGACATGATTTCCGGGATGAATCCATGCTTGTCCATCGTCCAGGCACCCTGACTTATCCAGGTCCCCCAGCCTCTCTTGACAATGCCCTCCATCACCTTGCCCACCACCGATGTCAGGCTGACAGGCCTGTAGTTCCTGCCACCTCCCTTGATCCCCTTGTGATAGGCACTATATGCACCACCTTCCAGTCCTGGAGCACCCACCCTGTCCCTGAGAGATGGTGAAAGTTCACCAGGGTTTTCGCCAGGACATCCGCGTTCCTTCCAGCACTCTGGGATGTAATTTATCTGGCCCTCGTGCTTTCTCCGTCTTAAGGGAGCTGAGGGCTTCCTCACTCTCTGCTGTGATTTCCACTTCCGTACCTCTCTTCTCCTGCTTAGCCCTTCCCCTCCTGCCAGTGATGCCTCCCCCTCCCCAGGACCCGCCTGATCGTAAGGGTCCCCACCTCAGTTTCTCTGTCTCCTCCCATGTATGATGCAGCACCCCATTTTCCTTGGTGAAAACTGAGAAGTACTCATTAGTACCTCAGCCTGCTCCCGGTCTTGTGCCCATCTCCCCTGATTTAATCCTGCTAATCTTCCCTTCACCCTTCGCTTTTTCCCAATGTATCTAAAGAACCCTTGTTCCTCTCCAATTTCCCTGGCCAGGTTCTGCTCCTTCCTTGCCTTAGCCGCCCTCACCACCCTAGTGGCCCTTCTAGCCATCAGTTCATACTCCCTCGTCCCTTTCACCCTTGAGCACTTGAATTGCTTATAGGCTGCCTTCTTTCCCAGACCACCTCCTGGACCTCTGGTCCACCAGCAGGGTTTTTGGCCCCACCGCATTTTTGTCTTACTCTTGCACAGGTGCTGGTAGCATCCTGCACCCCTCTCCTGATGATTTCCCACCTACTATCAGCGTCCATGTCTGACCCAATCCCATCCAAATGCTCCTTAAGGATCCTTCCCATTTCCTTAAAATCCGCCCCCCTGAAGTCGGTTACTTCCGTCTTTGTGCAGCCTTCTACCCCTCCTAGGTCCAGACAGAACCAGACCGTGGCATGGTCACTCCCCGCCAATGGGTCCCTTACCTCCAGGCCCCCAATCTGGTCACTGTCACCAGGACCACATCCAGTACCAGCGCCTCCCTGGTCGGTTCCCTCACCTGCTGAGTTAGGAACGCATCTTGAAAGACATCCAACAACCTCTGTTCCCTGGTTACAGAGGATGTCATGGTCTCCTAGTCTGTTCCTGGCATGTTTAAGTCCCCAACACCACCACGTTCCTCTGCCCAGTCTGCAGTGTCTCCCAACATCTGCCACCAGACTGTCCTCCAGCTCCTCCGCCAGGGCAGGGGTCTATACACCACTCCTATTTTTCTCTCTTGCCCCCTTGTTATCAAGGTGACCCAAATCGCCTCCAAGGTTCCTCCGCCTCCTCTCTGCTCTCTATGCCAATGCAGTTTTGATCATCATTACACTCCCTCCCCTTCCCTCCCCCTGTCCTTCCTGAACATAGTGTAACCTCCAGGTTCAGGTCCCAGTCGTGTCCTGCAGTGGCCCAAGTCTCAGTGACCGCTGCCACATCCACTGCTCCCTCAGTTAGCATCGCCTGGAGCTCAGGCATTTTATTGCCCAAGCACCTGGCATTTAGCAGGACTACCTTCCACCCTTTCCCTATAGTTCCATTTCCCCTGCTTGTGTTCCCATGGGGATTCTGTTTTCCCCTGGTCTGCATTTTGCCAGTCGGCCTTTTCCCGCAATCCTCCAGCTCCTCGGGGGGGGTGGAGACAGAGTCCCTCCTTTATCGGCACCCCCTTGACAGCCTTTTCTCCCATCCTTCCCCCCTTCACAAGTTTAAACCCCACTTTTCACCAATGAACCCCTCTATTTTCAACTTAAGGATTCCCCTCCCCTCCAAATTGAGATGGAGTCTATCTCTAGCATACAGCTCCTTATCCTGCCAGGTCTCCCCCCAATCCCCCATCAACCCATACCCTCTGGCCTCACACCACTCCCTGAGCCACTGGTTTATCTCCCTAATCTTCCTTTTGTGTTCCCCACTCAGCCCTTGGCACCGCAGATTCTGAGGCGGAAACTGTGCATCCTATGTCATGACAGACCCTGGCAAGCTCCTGAATCTTGCCTGTATCTCTAGCTCGCTATTTCCCTCAATGTCATTTGTACCCAGGTGGACCAGTATGTCCGGGGAACTCCACAATCCTTTGCCAGCTGATATACCTTGTGCTTAGCCCTGTGCACCGTTAGTCCAGGAAGCATCTTGTTCCAACTGGCCAGGCTTCTCCTCCCTATCCCATTTGATACCCCTGATCATAGAATCCCCAACAGAAGCACTCTGACCACTCCTTTCCTCCATTCCCCTTCCATGTCCCTCATCCTTTCTACCGGCCCTCCACCCAGCCGGCTCTTGTTCCTCCCCACCTGGGTGCCACATGCCACCCTCCTTATTTACCATGCCACCCCCTACTCTCCAATTCTATGCCTCTCCTCCTCCTGAGTAACTCCTTCCTGTGCCTTGCTATAATTTCCCCCTACTCACTCTGCGACTGGTCCTTCTCCCCATCTGCTAAACTAGCCGGCCCGTCCTCCCTTAATTCCTGTCTCCATTTAGTTTCCTCCTTGCTGTCAGTGCTCCCTGGCCTAAACCCTCAGCTCCCTTTACTGAATCCTCCTTGTACTTCTGGTCCTTCTCCTTTACCTTCCTCCCAACTGGTCCTTCTCCTTGCGCTTCCTCCCTCTTCCCCCTGCCCCTCTGCTCTGATTCACTGTCCCCATTTTCCTGCATTCCAGGTCCCCTGTTCTTCCTGCTATCTGGCCCCTGCCCCACTCCCTTCCGTCTCTAACCACCCTGTCGTGGCTACATCACCCCCTCATCCTCAAGCAGAAGAAGAGATTTGAAGCAGTTACTGAGTGTAAGGTCTGATCCACCTCCCGCCTTGCTTCCTTCTGTCCAGCCCCTGGCCATCTGCCTACTTCCCTGAGAATGTTGTCCCTCTGTCCCTCCTTTGTGAGGTCCCCAGTTACCTGCCTGCTTCCTTGGTAGTGTCCTTTGGACCTCCTCTGCCAGGGTCCCTATGTGACCCCTGAGTATTCTCCTGCACTCCTTTCCCTATGCCCCCACCCCCAGTGCTTGGTGAACCTGTGAGATCCCCAGCCCCTTCCCCAACCATACCTGCCCCTTCCCCAGCTGTCTCTTAATCCCCGAACCTCCTCCATGCTGTGCCAGCTGGTAGCACACTGGGCAACCACCGAACTTCCAAGCCCAGTCCAGTATCATGGCTGCTCCACACCCTGTGCACCCCACCACCCTCCCAAAGATGCCGGCCCTAATGACGTGTGGTTCCATCCCCTTCCAAATAGGTTTCCTTGGGTGAGCCACCAGGTTCCCCCCTAGTCCAAGATACACTCTACTGCCTAATCAGGTCACCCACTAATCTTAGAGACAGTCCCACTGTACACCAGTAACCCTGTTACTAGGTGCAGTACAACACATTAAACTTATAAGGAAATGAACAACCCCTAGCTCCTCTCTCCCAGCCTTTAAATCCAACCCCAGTGGCTAGAACTACATGAGCTGCACCTGCAGCCTTTTCCTCAATTGTAGGGCAGGTGTTCCTATAATTAGTGAATTCTGGGGAGGGGGGGTGGGGAGGTGGGTCTTGGGCAGACACCTGACTCAGAGAGTGTATCAGACCTGTGTCTCCTCCAAGCCCAGCAGCCAAAGAACCAGGCCCAAGCAAATCCCACCAAATAGGTTTTAAATCAGAAGAAATAGGCTCCACCAGCACAGCCTGTTACACAGTGAAACATCCACAAATTAGCCCACTTACAGCCACCAAACTAGTTTTCAAACTTCCAGCAGCCCCCAAACAATACCCTGCTAGCCCCTTAGAAGTAAGAAAGAAAAGAACTAACCTTCTACCAAGTAAAATCCATAAGAACCCTGTGAAAACAACAAGCAGCAGCTACTGTCCTGGAACACAACTGATCCTGTCCCCTTCCAGTTCTTTCTGAGAAGACAAAGCAGCTAACACCTCAAACCTGATTCAGCTCTGCCTCCATTCAATTGGCTGAGTGAGACCTGGCCAGACCATTAACACCCTTCCCCCACTATGCACTAACCTTTGCAGCTAATGGAGTCAGCAAAAAGGAATCAAAATTCAACTCAAAGCCCCCAAAATATGTTTGCTGCCAAAGGAAACAGGTCTCCAATTTAATCAGCTTCACTAACAACACATCAAAATAGGCTTGAAATTAACAGATATAGGTCTCCAATTCAAATAACCATCTCCAAGCAAATCCCACCAAATAGGTTTTAAATCAGAAGAAATAGGCCTCCACCAGCGCAGCCTGTTACACAGTGAAACATCCACAAAATGAGCCCACTTACAGCCACCAAACAAGTTTTCAAACTTCCAGCAGCCCCCAAAACAATACCCTGCTAGCCCCTTAGAAGTAAGAAAGAAAAGAACTAACCTTCTACCAAGTAAAATCTACAAGAACCCTGTGAAAACAACAAGCAGCAGCTACTGTCCTGGACACAACTGATCCTGTCCCCTTCCAGTTCTTTCCAGTTCATTTTCCCCCTTCCCTTCTACCCCAGGACGCATCCGAAATTGAGCAGTAGTCTGCTCAGCATGCCTTCCTGATAAAGCCTTTAACTAATTAAATAAATATATATGTCCACTCTCAGCCCCTCAAGAGCCAAGTAGGCCATTGCTTCTCTGGCTTCATACTGCACCATTCAGTACGCTTTCACTCTCGTGGCTTCATGCTGCACCATTCAGTACGCTTTCACTCTTGCGGCTTCATGCTGCACCATTCAGTATGCTTTCACTTTCATGGCTTCATGCTGCACCATTCAGTACGCTTTCACTCTCGTGGCTTCATGCTGCACCATTCAGTACGCTTTCACTCTTGTGGCTTCATGCTGCACCATTCAGTATGCTTTCACTTTCATGGCTTCATGCTGCACCATTCAGTATGCTTTCACTCTTGCTGCTTCATGCTGCACCATTCAGTATGTTTTCACTTTCATGGCTTCATGCTGCACCATTTAGTATGCTTTCACTCTTGTGGCTTCATGCTGCACTATTCAGTATGTTTTCACTTTCGTGGCTTCATGCTGCCATTCAGTATGCTTTCACTCTTGTGGCTTCATGCTGCACCACCCGACACCCTCAAGGGATCACAGCCTCGCCAGAAAGGGTTTGGGGCTGCCAGGCCTAAAGCAGCTGTTTCTGAACTTCTCCTTTTCCTTGAGGCATTCAAAGCCACAAGTTCCTTGACATGGCTATGCCATGCTCCCAGACAGCAAGCCTTTAGCTCCTCTGTGGTGGAAGCCTTTCTGTCAGAAGGAGAAGCTTACATCTTCCTTAGTATGCAGAGGTATTGCAGGCCCAACCGATACCTGCGATAATAGTTCATACAACGCCTGGAAGGACGGCAACTGGAAGCCTTGGTTTACCAGAGGTTTTCGCACAGGTTTTTTCCTCTACTCTGTGCTGATGGTCTTAAAAACTGTTAAAGAGTCCTAGAGTGTAGTTAAGTTTCTTCCACTGGGCAGATTGTGATCTGGATGGTGGCTCTACCCTTTCATTGGCCACCTTGCTTCATGGCTTTCCCTCTTTCCTTGCTGGAAATAGATTTTTTGACACTTCTGTTACATGCCTTAGGCTATACTTTTCTGGCTTCTTCGCTGAGGTATCTTCAGCCAAAAGACTGCATCCTGTAGAACCTCTAGGGGTGGAATCCTCCACAACAGGGTACCTGTGCCTCCAGTACCCCAAAAGGGTGGTAGTTCACCAGGAGCAGAGGGCACAAAAGGCTACGTACATCGCAAGCTTCTCAGGCTAGCAGTTCATATGTTGCACAAGCAGAACACTGCATGCAACCAACTGCAGTACCTACACTATACATAGTTGCCCGCTGGACCAGTGAATTGGCAGGCAATGCCTGAGGTTCAGTGGAGCAGTGGGTGACACGTTGCAGCATCCCAACCAAGCGTGCATGCCACAAGCGTCCTTCAGATGCCTGCTCCCTTGCCCCAACATCCTTCTCCTCTGCTCCAGTGGCTCGCCTCTCTCCTTCTGGGCTTCTTCCTTGAGGCACCATTAGCAAAAGAACTGTGTCCTGCGGCACTTCTAGGGGTGGAGCCCTCCTCAAGAGGATTCCTGTACCTCTGGTACCCCAAAAGGGTGGTAGTTCACCAGGAACAGAGAGTGTGAAAGGCCAAGTACACTGCAAGCAGCTCAGGCTTGCAATCTATTTGTTGCACAAGCACAATACCCCAAGCAACCAACTGAACTACCTACTCCTTGCATAGCTGCCACTGGATCAGTGAACTATTAATCATAAAAAACTTCAGGTCTTTTAAATAAAAATTTGGAGTCCGATCAGTGTATATACTTCCTAGCAATACAGTTCTCCTGTGTCGCTACATGTCTGTGTACAGTATGTCGTTATATGCTGTTAAAAATTACAGGACTTTAAAAGTTTAGTGAACTACATTGATGTTTTTTACAGCAATATGAAACATTTTTTTTTTTTTATATCAATATATGGTCGCTGCAGTAATAGCTCATCACTATATATACTTAGCTGACTACAAACTTTCATTTATTTATTTTTAGTAGGAATTGCAATGAATCTAGTTGCTCGTTTCTTTAGTGTTAAGCTTACCTCGATCTAGTTTTTTAGTTAGAAGTGCTTATAGTTATTTTATTTTATTTTTGCTTCCTAAAGTTCTCTAAACCGGGAATAGGGTGGATGTTGGGGGGTTTTATTTCCTCTGTAGTTGCACAATGACACCACTCACTTCAGTACATTTTATATTGAAGCAAGCGTGGCATCGCGACCTTTACAGTAAATGGAGTCCCTCAAGCATCTGCCATATTCTCCAGTTTGTGGACTTCTGAATAAAAATAAAGTAAGTGGCAGCGCGAGAAAATGCACTTTTCTAAATAAAAAGTTGAATGGGGGTAAGCCTTTCGAGGGGGGTGGAGGGCCGTGGATTTAGACAGTTTTCCTTTAAGTCTCTAGTCCTAACCGTTCCCAAGTTATCACAGTATAAAGAAATCATCTTTTGAAAGGTCTAACTTTGGAACTGTTGGGGCTAGAAACTTTATTTCTTTTCACGAAAGCTTGGAGTCCAGTCATTAAGAATCACCTTGGATGATACCGGTTTTATACGTTGATACTGTTCTGTATCGATACTATTTGGGCCTATTTTTTCAGTATATTATCTCTACGTTTAGTTAGTTGTGACACAGCCAAAAAACAGGATATACATAGTGTCAACACTATTTTTTGTAATAATAGACTGTATTGAGACTATGCTTTGTATCATTATATAAAATAACATGATTGTTTAAAAAAAAATGTAATAAAACAGATTTTTCAACTTTTTCTGAAATTGGGTATTACTACGCATTATTTAATTAGTAACTATGTAGTTTTCAACTTAATTTTCATTCATCTTATGACCTTAATCGCACCGCAGAGATTTCTGTCTCTCCCCAGCAGTACCAACTCTTCCCCCGCTTGTCTTGCGAAAGCACTGGAGGATAATAACTCTAAGCCAGGCCACTGGCGCAGCAGTGGGGTTACCACTGGTGACGCTGGTGACCCAGGACTGGGAACGAGCTAGTGACCCTGTTGTCCAGCCATGAGGAGGAGGCTTAAGCATCACAGCGGACCCTTTCCTCTGGGAAGGGAGGCAAGTGACACCTTGCTCTGCTAGCAGCACCTGGGGGGTGCACAAGTGGTGGTGCGCTAGCCGTGGTGTGGGAAGGGGAGGACATCATTAGTTGCTTGGCAGAGCATGCTTATGCACGCAGCAGCCTGGAGTTTGTTCCTTGTGCTGATGGCCTGACTGGGTAGACAGGGGACGTTAAGGGGTAAAGCCTCTTGACTGTAACAGCATGATGGCTGAAAATGGATAGAAGGTGGTCAGATACGAACATACAAAATGCCAGCAGACACAGGTCCCACGGTCTATGGAGTCTGCTCGTTTGTGCAGCTAGCCCCTCAACTTACAGCTGTCCCACCTTCCCCTACTCACAACAACCCCTTCCCCCCTCAGATCTGCCCTGCTCATGGAGAAGCAAAAACAGATTTAAAAAACAAACAAATAAATATAAAAACAACAAGTCTCAAGGAAAACCGCAAAGAAAGGAAAGCATCAACCAACCAAACTAGCTGCACTGAGGCCAATAGGACACAAAATACCTCTATGTGTAGCACGTGGTGTGGAGTTTGTTGACTCTCAGTTGTTTGTCTGTGGGGTGTAGATGGCAGCTAATTACTCTACCATGTGGAACACCTGGGTTTGCGGTGCAGATTGGACTCCCAGCCCTGGGCCAGTGAAGTCTCGTAAGCAATGCAAAGGCAGTGTGCCCAGACTAGGGTGGTGGGGATTGCCTGCCCTGTTGCAGCAGCGCCTACTCTGCCTGGTGATGGGACAATCTTACACTTATCTTTTTTTTTTGTTCCCATGTTGCTTTCTTCCCTGACTGACTTGGGTAGGGGCTGCTCCCATCCATCGTGCCACACCCTGGACTAGCTACTACTCCCCCAGCATTCACCTGAATGTAGTAACCCCTACAGCTTGCCCCCTATGGTGGACCAGGAAGACGCAGGTCCCGCCGCCCCGACCTGGATCTTCATTACCCAGTGTAGATCGGTGGTCCGGGTGGTAGTATGTGTCGGGGCAGGCTGGAGGATCTTCATGGAGCCCAAGTCCACCATTCTTTTCAATGTTCTTCCTGGGTCTCCCTGCAGTGGCACGAGCATACATGCATGGAGGGACGTGCATGCCAGAAGACCTCGGCCCCTGCCTTCTTGGCACTCAGACACTGGCACTACCCTGAGGCCTCCACCTGGGGGTAACCAAGGGGCCGAGAGAGCAAACCTCCCCATGCCGGGAGAGGAGAATAATACTCTGGACACGAGATCCTCTCCCCCTCGGCCGACCCCTGACAGCCCGAGCTTGTCTCCAAACACGGGTCACCAGCATGGCAGAAAGTAAAGTGCATAGCACTTCAACCTTCCATGCCCTGCACTTTTGCTCCCTAGGCCAGATTTGGCCCCCTAAACAATCCAGGAAAGTGTGACTATTCTAGCCTGCCTGCCTATTGTGGCTGGGCACCTGATGTTAACCTGAATATGACTCATGTAATAATGTGTAGCTGCTCTTCCTGTTACTGCCTTGTTTTTATTCACATGCACTTCCACTTTGTTATAATCACATGTACTTACTGTTATATACACACACATACATACATATACACACACTTATCTTTGCTGTTATGTTGCTGTAACCAACTACCAAAGTATGCTTTCTTCATCACCTATTGTGGGGTGTGTTTATCCCCTGCTCCTGAATGTATCGTTTTCTGTCACATGTTATTTGCCACCCTGTGGCCTGGGTCATGACTGAAAACGGTCCTCTGGATCAGTTCACTTACCCAGTTACCAAAGACATAAATAAATAAATAAATGCCACTGTCCCGGCTGTCTTATGGCCCTTCCTTTGTGGCACAGGGGATAGGAGAGGAGAGGAAAACATGGTTGGGCAGTAGAAAGTTGGCCTGCACTTCTGGGACACTGAACAGGCTGCTTTTTCTGGTGTCAATGCTGAGAGGTTGCCAGGGGGGAACACAGATGGGTCAGGCTAACTGGAGTAGTATAAATACCTAACATAAAACAAGCATTTGTCGATGCTGAATGTTGGCTTACTGGCATTGGCATTGGTAGTGCAGGAGTTAGAGAGATGCATAATAGGAATGGCAGTGAAGTATGGAACTGACGCCAACCCAACCCCAACCTGCAGAGACTGACAGGCATTGAGGTGTGCCTTTGGGTCGTCGGCCATAACGCACATGCCATTTCATCTCACCTTACCCTGCAGACTCCAACAAGTGTTGCATTGTGCCTTGGGGTCATCGGGCCTTATGCTCACCCCATTCCATAAGGAAATGCTTTGAGATGGGTGCAGTATAGGAGAATGGGGTGAACTTTGGGGCAGAAGAGTCCAAGGTACACTATGATGCCCGTCACTGGCTGCAGGGTGGGGGTGGAATGGCATGAGCATTATAGCTGACAATCCAAAGTCACACCCCGACACCTGTCAGTCTCTACAGGGTGGGAAGTTACGGTTAGAAACACTAACGCCCTGGGCCTTTGTTGGTATTTGCACTCCAAATTTTCAACATGGGCTTTTTGTGACCCCACTTCATGAAATCATTTGGGACCTCCGCTCAGGAACAGTGGCACTGCGATTTTGTTAATCTGTCCCAAATGTTGATTTCCCACAGCTACCGTGCCATTCTGCGCCAGATGTACGAAAACATATTTCGGGCAGGATGTGAAAAATGACAGCTATACCGTTTATAAGGAGGTGTGAAGAAATGGCAATGTTGAAAATCTGGAGTGAAAATATTTAAAAATTCTCAAAGTTACGAGTGTGCATGGAAACTGCGCAATGCACACTCGTAACACAGTCATGTTTTGGAATTTTTTCACCAAATTTTCAACATAGGCATTCTGGGACCTCCGCTCATGAACAGTGTCCCTGTGATTTTCTTAATTTGTCCCGAACGCTGATTTCCCATAGTGACCCACACCATTGTGTGCCAGATGTGCAAAAACACATTTTGGGCAGGATTTGAAAAATTACAGCTGTACTGTTCATAAGGAGGTGTGAAAAAATTGCAATGTTGAAAATCTGGAGTGAAAATATTAAAAATTCTCGAAGTTACGAGCGTGCATGGTAACTGCACAACGCACGCTCATAACACAGTCATTTTTTTGGAATTTTTTCACCTAATTTGTAACATAGGCTTTTGGGAGCCCACCTCATGAACAGTGACACTGTCATTTTATTAATCGGTCCCGAAAGGTGATTCCGCACAGTGACTTCAAAAATCACCTTTCAGGACCGAATAACAAAATTACAGTGACTGGTTTCAAGAGGTGGGGTCCCAAGAACCCCATGTTGAATATTTGGAGCCAGCATTTCTTCAGTTTGCTGTTGGCTTTGAAAAGTGCAGACGTGTTCCTGCTCCAGCGAAGATTGTGGCACCGGACCTCCTGAGGTAAGTATGGGGTGAGGGGGGCGTGGGAAGTTGGGGTGCACAGAGGGTGGGTGCAGGTTGGGGAAGGGGGCACTCTGGACTCAATGACGGACTGTTTTTTTTTCAGGAACGGACATTGCAGGAAGGTTTTCTTTATTTACAGGTGAAATAAAACAACTGTTGAGCACACTCGGGTGGGCTCCCAGTGTGCCCCATGACTTTGGGGGTTATGCTGGTCACACTGGAGTGGGCCCCAGTGTGGCATACAGTGGGGTGGGGCAGGGCAGGAACATGTCCACGTGGTCAGCTTCAGAACACAGGAAGCTCACTGGGGTGGGCTTCCAGTGTGCCTCATGACTTTGGGGGGGGGGTTATGCTGGCCACACTGGAGTGGGCTCCCAGTGTGGCACACAGTGGGGGTGGGGCAGGGGGTAGGAACATGCCGATGTGGTTGGCTTCGGAACACAGGAAGCTCACTGGGGTGGACTCTCAGTGTGCCACACAATCTTGAGGAGGGTTATAAACATGCCGACAGGGGGATTGGGCACCCCCGTAGTTGACTTTCTAAGGACTGTGAGAGGCAGACGGCGACAGCTGCCACCATGTTAATTGAAATGTTTCAGCAGGCAAGGCATGCCCTGCAATGATGGGGTGCTCCCTCAGTGTGGCGGCGAATTTCTTTCTAGTTGGTGGCACGCTTTTCAACTGCTGTCATAGACAGCATGCTCATTCATTGCTGCCACAGAGACAAGCCCAAAAAAGCAGTGGCAGCATTGGCCACGACATGGCCACACCTTCACAACTTATTACTCCAGCAAGCTACCACAAAATGCTGCTTGCGCTACTCGCGTAAGACAACATAAAAAAAGGGGGGGGGTGGTACTTGGCATTTTGAGTAACTGAACATTTTGAGCCCTAAAAGCGATTTCCATTTCTGTCTCTATGATTTCCACACCTTTGGGATACATTTGTCTAACCAGAAGTATACTGGACTGAGATTCAGAACCAGTTTCCACCCCTATGTACCCCTACCCCAAGTAAGCATCCCAGATCCCAATTTCTGCCTACTGCCTATTGCCTGCAGTGATGTGCCACTGCAATGTTCTCTTTGGCCAGCAGGTGTTGCTACTCAACCATTTGTTGACTTAAAATACTGGGGGATAGTTTGTATTAGTCCTTGGATACACAGACAAAGTAGGTGGAGTAGTACAGTTTGCTAGCCCCACATGTAAGTTTCACTACACAGATTTTTATGTCTACATAAGATCCTTCTTCAGGTCTGAGAAGGTCCCTGTTAGACCAGAAAGACTGTGTACTGAAACTTTTATCTTAGTCTAATAAAATATACAACACTACCTACTTTGCATACAAACACAAGGGAGGTGGATACTAATACAACTTAGTGGAGATAAACCTATTAAGGTAAAAAGTATTGGGGGCCTCCTAATGATGTGTCAGCGACCCAGGTTCGGGCATGAGTAGGGGGTGCCACAAGGCTCAGTCCTGGGTCCAGTCCTTTTCAGTATGTTCATTAGTGACATGGGAGAACGAATCCAGGGCAAGATGCAGACAGTACTTGCTCTGTGGCAGGGTAAGTAGCAAGGAGGGGGTTAAGGAGATGCAGAGAGACTTGCAAAAGCTAGAGAGGTGGTCAAAGGTTTGGGAGTTAAAATTCAGTATCAGAAAGTGCAAGGTGATGCACATAGGCATACCTCTCAACCTTCTGTACCCCAGATGTGGAACACTGCCTCTCAAAATGTGGAACACAATCAAATCTTTACCCAAGAGGCTCAGAACACAGTTAAAATGTTTGCCTTCAGAAAGTCTGTTATTAATTGGATAATATATTTTTTGCATCATTTACTATGGATTTTTGCTTTAAAATCATAACATGGTGTAACCCCTCTACAAATGGGGGTTCCTGAAAAGTCTTCCTTGAGCTTGCCTAACTGCTCACTGCCAGGCTGGTGTCCTGCGTTCTAGCCATTTAAATGTTACTGCTACAGAGTGACTGTAAAGCCTCTGTGTACTGTTTCCTCAAGAGCTGCCTGGTTTGCAGTTATAATTGGTCTGGGAGGGAGCTGAGTGTTTCCATGCCTGAGTCCCGCCTGGGCAGCCTGATCATCGCCCGTTTCTGCCATCGCTAATTGTGCAGCGGGAGCTCTGTTAGAAGATGTGACTGTTTGCCGAAAATCTATTAGAGTGATAATGATAATGTAGTGTGTCTAACCTGCCTTCTTTGCAGCAAGGACTTTTCTGTTCATCTCCACCATCTTGGTCCTGAACTGCCAAACTGGACCAATCAGTACTGTTGGGACTCTAAAATGGAGCCTGCCTACAGGGGCTGTGTGGGGTCAGAACTTGTAGGAATTGTAGTTTTGGGGTTTTGGTGCCTAAACAGCCCTAGAGGGGGAGCCTTTGTTGTGACTGACAGGAGAATCAGCTAACCAAACCTTTTGGATCTTGGGGAAATTCCCAAGCTGCCTGCTGTCTGGGTCAGATCTAAGTTGGAAGCTGAGGAAGCAACAGCTCGACATAGTCGAGCAGCGGCCTACGTAGTTCGCGTGGGAGAACTGTGGAAAGGCCTGAGTTGTGGCCTACATGCCTGCCTGCTTCCCCTGAGGGGGAGAAGAGAATTATATCAGACTGAATCAGAGTTTGTGAGGGCACAGCAAGTCATTGAATTGAGACAAGGCTCAACCTGAAGAAGACTGAAGATTTGCTGAATGCGATTGGCCCGTCAGGACTTCCAGCTACCCCTAAACTACCAGTGTGTGCAGAGACTTTGCAATTGTGACCGGAGAGCGGTTTTCCTGGTATAGTAGAACCCCTTACATGTAAATGTGCTCTGTGACAATAGTGGGTCGTGATTTGGTTCCCCACTGTGTGAATTGTGTTCTGCGTGCTGGAAGCTGTATCCAGCCCAAATGGACTAAATCCATGTTCATCTCCATTCGGCCTGGGCCTTGCTACGCTGACCCTGCCAGACTACCCCACTGCACAGAGAAAGCCATAGACAAGAGACCTGCCTGGGGATCAGCCCCCTGCTCCACGCTTGAACAGGAATGATGCCTCGGCGAATCGTGTGGGCCCTGCTTCTCCTGGCACTCCAGATCAGCCACCTGCAGTCTTGATTTTTGTCCAGCCTGTGTTCAGTCCTGGGTATCGTGAGTAATTATCAGGGTAGCTCCCTGCAACAACAGCTTAATCTAAGTGTGTCATCTGATTGTCTTGTTGTTTCTTTTCTTTCATGAACTGAGCCCTCTGGCTCCAGATTACAAATAGTGTGTATTGTGCACATTGTTTCTTCCATCACAGGGCCCCAACCAGCTGCAATGCCAGCCTACCATGGGCAACGATTCTGGCTAGCCCACCTCTTCTCCACCTGAGTACCCAGAGTACATGACTGTTTAGGGACTCTGGGGTGCATGCATAACTATTTGATTGATAGAGCCTTTAGGCAAATCAACCTGATTATGCCCCTCCCTTGTTCAAGTCCCCTCAATAAATCAGATCTAACTTTTTTTGCATTTAACCTGACTGTGGTTCCAGTTTGTGCTCAAAGTACTGTACTGTTGCTATTTGCTCTGCATAACCTTGTTTTACAGGGGTCCCCAGGGTTGAGCCAGAGTAACCAGCCCTGGTGGTAAGTGCAAACAGTGTGGGTACTTATATGGTGTACCAGGCGTATTGTGAAAGTGATTATTGTGTATTGCTCTGGCCACTATAAGGGAAAGAGAGGGGTTGCAGTGTCCAGGAGGGCTGTGCCCAGGTTGGTTTGGCCACTACCAACCCTGACCTCCGGGTGGAGGCACCCGTTTCAAAACTCAGGCTCCTTAACCTACTACTAGCTAAGCAGGCTGGGGTAGTAGCCCTTGGGATAGCACCACCTAGGGGTTACAACTGAATGTGGGACAAGTCCTCGAAATGTGGAACAGGGAGCTTTTGTTAAGTAAAATGAGGAACTGTTCTTGCAATGTGGGACAGTTGAGAGGTATGCACATAGGAAACAAGAACCCCAAGACATAGTGCTGGATGGGGGGGTGGGGTCAAAGCTGTGCATGACCTCTAAGGAAAGAGATGTATGGTTCATCATCAGTGACTCCCAAAAACAAACCAGTGCAACAAGGCCTAAATTAAGGCAAACAAGATGCTGGGGTATATAGAAAGGGGTACTGACAGCAGAATGAAGGAGGTATTGCTACCTCTCTATAGATCACTGGTGAGGTTCCACCTGGAGTACTGTGCCCAGTTCTGGAGTCTTCACCTGGGGAAAGATTGGAAGAGGCTAGAGACAGTGCAATGTAGGGTGACCAGAATAATTCAGGGCCAGCAAGGCAAATCTTATTAGGATCGGCTCAAAGCACTGAACATGTACTCGCTGGAAGCCAGACAAGAGAAGGGAGATATGACAGACGTTCAAATTCCTGAAAGGAATGAACAAGGTAAACTGCGAGGAACTATTTACATAAGTAGTGGATCAAGAACACGGGGGTTACAAGTGAAACTGATGGGGAGATTCAAAAGAAGTAAGATTATTTTACAAAAGGTGGTGGAGCTGTGGAACAGTCTGCCAGCTGATGGGGGGGGCACCAAAACTATCAATGGTGTCAAACACGGCTGGGACAGAGTGAAGGGCTTAGTGGGTGCTCAGGGTGACAGCAGTACTACTGAAGTAGAGACTACAGTGGGAGTGGAAAGCTGTAGGACATCTTAGGTGCCTCCTGTGCCATTGTACAGTGGCTCTAGCTGCACTTCATACTGGCACTTGCAACAACTGGAAAGATCCCCTGAACTGCCACTACGTCTGACTGAACACTAGCTCAGACCACTAAGGACGTGTTCAGGGGAGGCAGATGTTTAAGGGCAGAAGCCCTTTTGAAAATAATGACTGAAGGCCTGTGCCCCTGGATTACAGAAAGGGCAACCATCTTGCCAACATCTGACACCTTTCAACATGGCATTGGGGTCAGAGGACATGGCATTAGTCAATCAGGCTGCAGCCAAAGAGGGGCCCATGGGCACAGAAGGACTAATTAATTTACCCAGGAGATCTGAAGGCCAGTCAGTCAGATTACAGCCAAACAGACCCTCCAAGCAGATCAATAGAAGAACTAGGGCTAACCCAAGCAGGAGGCTGGGTTCTTCACTGAGGAATCTTCCAGCACATCTCAGTCTGCGGGAGACAGAAAAGGAGGGTGGATCCGTCACCTGCAAGGGGAGCAGAATTGTCGCAGACACTTAAGGGGAGAGATGTGCTTTGCAGCCACCATGAAGGAGGCTGTTACTCACAGGACAGAGGTGAGACAGACTGTTATCTCTAGCTGAGGGCATCAGACTGCTAAGGTAAATCACCCTGCAACTGAGCCTCTGTGCACAGTTAAGAAACCTTCTTGATCAGACCTGAGGGGTCTGCATCTCCAACAATCAGTGGGGGTGTCTAAAGCCACCATAGTGATAGCCACCACCGGGAGACACCCAGCAAATGGTGTTGCCTTGGATCTTTGTAGACGTGAGTGGCAGAGGCCTGGGATCCTCAAGACAACCCTGAAAGACCTAAGAAGTGAGAGTCAAACTGCACCTGCTTCAGACAGCAGTGAAAGCAATGGGCAGAGGTGAGTTGAGGGAGCTGTTGGGAGATATGACATAACATAGTATGTTAGCCAATGCCCCTGTATACCCGCCTATGAAAGTCATCTCACATCACAAGCTCAGTCATGCAGAAATATCCTGTGACCTACTATATTGGTATAACTGCAAAGGTAATGCATATACCTGAGGTTATATGTCCAGATTTCTGGTTGACAAAGTGAATAAATATATAGAAAACAAGGTCACAATAACCACAAATGAAGTCAACATGAGCACAGGAAGAAATGATGCAAAACTGAATGTATGTTCACTGTTCTGTTGTAGTATTGTTTAGTTTTTAATGCAGAAGACTTGTAGTCCATCATGTCTGCACATTACCCTACCTAAAATGTTTCAACCGATCCTTGAACATACCTTGTGTAATGCCCTGGTGGCTATTCAGCCCCTCCCTGCCCCATTCCCCTTCCCTTCGTTTTGTTCACCAACCCCCACTGTATCTGCATTTATCACCTCTCTGGGCATGCTGTTTCATCTTTTTAATAAAGAAATGTTTCTCATGAGCTTGTTTTTTTGTTTTGTGTTTTTTGTTGTTGTTATGATTGTGCCCCCTGGATGTTGATCCCATGCAATGCTGGAACAACCGTGACACTCTACCCTTTTTATTCCCCTCAGGTATTTAAAGGTTTCTGTTGTGTCCCTTCCTTCCCTCCTGGCCACCAAGTGTATATTCAGACTGACTAGGTACTCATCATAGTTCCACTGCTGACCCTGTACCATCTTTGTAGCTTGCTATTGGACAGACTCTGTATGGTCCTTATTGGTTTTCAGGTGGACTCCAGAACTGATCACAATAATGCAGGTGCAGCCACACCAAGGACCCATAGAAGGGCAGCAGTATAGCCTAGAAGTTAAAGTAACAAGCTGTGAAGGGGCTTAGTACATCCAGAAGACCTGGGTTTGATTCCCAGAACCTCTACTTGCATACTGTGTGACTCTGAGCAAGTCACTTAACCTCCCCAGCGCTCATGGGTCATCCCTGAAAACAGGCATTTGTGCCTAGTGGGCCTCACCTGGTTAAGGAAAGAATACAATCCCCCCCCCCCAAAAAAAAAAAAAAAACAGGAGAGTACCTCTTTTTTTCTTACTAGAGAATCCCCTCCCTATACATCGAAGCATTCTGTTGGCCTTCCAGAATGCGCTGATGCACTGGGCTGATGGCTTCAGACTAGGATGACCCCTCAGTGGTCACACTTATTTTTCACTCCCCCTCTCAATAAGCCATTCTTTGTTTTTTCCTTCCTATGTGCATAGCTTTGCAGGTTTTAGCATTGAACCTCAGTTGCCACACCTCGGACTATCCTTCCAGTATTTCTTGGTCCCACTTCATATTCCTAATGCCTTCTTCAGTGTCTACCCTTCCACAGACTTTAGTATGTATCTTCAGAGAGGCAGATTTTACCTTTGATACCTTCATCTATCTCACAGATAAACACACTAAACAGTACTGGGCCCAGAGCCGATCCCTATGGCATCCCACTTGTGACATCCCTGACCCCTGAGTGTTCACCATTTACTACCACCCCTGGGTCCTTTCTCCCAGCCTGTTTACTACCCACATGGTTAGCTGTGTGCCTGTCTCTAGGTCCCCAGCTGTTAGACAAGTCTTCAGCGAGGCATCAAGTTGAATGCCTTACTAAAGTCTAGATACAATACACTGACCACCTGTCGGTCCACAAGGAGGTGATGTTGGTAACAAATTATCACAACGTGAATCCTTTTGGATTTTTACATTGGATACACTGAGTCCAGCAGGTCTAAATGAAGAATTACCATTATCCTGTTGAAGTTACTTATGAAATAGGCGGATAGTGACAGGACTTCAAACCCATGGTTTCTCCTGACAATCCATTACAGTATTCACTTGTATTGCTTATTTCTATTTTATGCTATATGTTGCTCCTTTGCTTATATTTTGCACATTTCCTTACCATGCAGTCTTTGTCATACTGTTGCATGTGTTTTTATCTGCTTGTATGTATTGCACTTGTGGTGATCTGACAATGAATTGATTGTATGAGAATAGCTCCATGGTAGCTGGCATCGCATGTGATCATGAATTTGCATTTTTATGATATTTAAATGACACATCAGTGATAAGCCAATCAGCTGTGAGGAAGGCGATTAGCCGAAATTTCAGCACATTGTGCATGATCCAGCCAGTACTCACACTATCTGTAGGCTGCCTAGTCCACATCGGGAACACTAGTGGGTGTCGGTGATGAATTTGTTTTCATGGTTTCACCCGTACAGTTCATTCTGCATGCACCTGCACTTTGCGTACAACTGTTTAATTTGCCCAACACTTTTATGCTGCTACAAAAAAGTTTGACAAGTGTAAGGTATGTCACAAACACACTCAGCAGGTCAGGCTCTCTGCTCCCACAGTGCCAACCTCTGAGCACAGTATTATGAACAGGAAACAGACAGGGTAACCCTCCTGTCTGCTTGTGGGTCCAAATCACCTTTAATCTCAAATTCTGGGGGGATTCAAACTGTGAACCTTATGCTAGCATACCCAAATATACAGGCTCAGACAATCTGCTCTTCAGGGGGATGCCAGATATATTTTGCCTAAGGGCACCTAACCAGGTAACTAAAATGAATCCTTAAAACTCTATAAAAGACCTTAGGTATATTCTTACCTTTTCCCAGTTTGGTAACACCATTAAGCTTATGAACAGCTGTCAAATTAACCACGTATACATCACATGCAAAAAGAAAGAACTTGAAAGACACACCAAGGCAGTCTCTTTAAATAAGAGGTTTACTTAAAAAAAAAAATGGATAAAAATATGATAAATGTAAAACACAGAACAATATATCACAAAGCATACAATCACTTACAAGAACAAGGTTAAAGTACAGAACAAACTCCTACCACAATACAATTAGACTTTTTCTATCTACTGTATTACCTCAGTACAGTGTTTAAGTTAGTTCTTGTTTCTTAAGAGCCCACAAAGAAAATGTGTCATTTAGTTGAAACAAAGAATACAGTTTAAACTCTGTGTTTCTGCCCCTTCTATGATGTCATCTAGCTCCTCCTGTTGAATACAAAAATTATACAAACAGTGATCTCCTTGTCAGGAGATATTTTAAATACTGTGACTTCAGCAAAAATTAATTTCCCAAATTATAAGTCTGTGATTTCCCAGTTCCTTCTCTTTGATCTTTGAGCAGTTCCTGTTCCCGTGGCATATCAAAGATTTTTACAGCTCTGCAGTTTCTCACCTAGATACAAATATAGCCATAAGGAATCAGCTTATCTGAAGTCATAAAATGTATATTTTAGTTTCCCAGCTTCAGAGAAGTACACAGGTCATAAACAAGGCCATAAAATGCAACTTCTCAAGGAAGTTAATTTCCTTACAGAAATCTCCTGGTTAGTTACATATATCCTGTTATTCTCACTAAAACGTGGTGGTGGTGGTGGTGGTGGGGGGCATGGCACAGCTGCCTGATGGAGACCATCACATACCACATTCTATATTACAAATATCATAGAACAATCATAACCAGCTGGCCAAGCGTCACAATCCTCCCCACCGAGACTGAATTTGGGGGCTCTATCCCCTGCATGGGATGAGCTTCCCAAATCAGTTCACTCCTCATAAACACATGATAAGCCATCAGTGTTCTGATTGCTCGTTCCACCCCTATGTAAGATTGTCATGTCATACCCTTGCAAGGCAAGACTCCATCTTAATAGTTTTTCCCATTTGCGTCAGCCAAACCAGGGGGTTGTGGTCAGTGCGTATCTCAAAATGCTGCTCATATAAGTATGGCTCTAACTTCTTTAGGGCCCACACTATGGCAAGAATCTTTTTACACAGTAGAGTAAGCCTGCTCCCTGGGAAGTAACTTTTTACTCAGGTACACTACAGGGTGATCTTTCCCTGGTTGGATGTCTGACTCAGTACTGCCCCAATACCCATGTCTGAGGCGTCACTCTGAACTTATCAACACAAGAGCACTGCACAGTATCTCCTTCAGTCGGGTAAATGCTTTTTCACAGGCTAGTTCCCAGGTCATTTTCTTAGGCATCCTTTTCTTTACCAGGTCAGACAGGGGAGCAGCCAGGGCACTGTAATTGGGTGCAAATTTCCTGTAGTACACTGCTGTCCCTAGAAAACTCCTGACCTGCTTCTGCATTTCTGGTCTGGGCCATGCCTTGATCACCTCTATTTTTACTTGGTTAGGATGGAGCTGTCCCTGGCCTACAACATGCCCAAGGTATGCCACTTCAGCCATAGCCACCTGGCACTTCTCAGCTTTGACAGTGAGCCTGGCCCTCTGTATCCTGCTCAGCACTTCCCTAAGGTGGGATAGGTGGTCCTCCCAGCTGGCACTAAAGATGGCAGTGTCATCCAGGTATACCACAGCATACTCCTCAGCACCATTTAACACCTGGTTCACCAACCTTTGGAAAGTGGCTGGGGCATTCTTCATTCCGAAAGGCATTACTTTAAATTCAAATAAGCCTATCGGAGTGATGAAGGCCGACCTCTCCCTAGCTCTGTCCGTTAACTCTACCTGCCAATACTCCTTGGTCAGGTCAGTAGTCGTAAGGTAGGTCACCCCCTCCCAACTTGTCCAGGAGTTTGTCCGTCCGGGGCATTGGGTGGGCATCTGACTTCGTGACTGCATTCCGTCCACGATAGTCCACACAGAAACAAGTAGAGCCATCTGGCTTGGGCACAAGGAATATGGGTGAGGCCCAGGAACTGTGGGATCTCTGGAGTACCCCTAAATCCAGCATTTCCTCCACCTCCCTCCTAATATCCTTTTGGATAGCCTCTGACACCTGATATGCTGTCTGCCGTATGGGCGTCTGTGTCCCTGTCTCCACATTGTGTGTCGCTAAGGTTGTTAGTCCAAGCTTGGCGCTAAACAGTGGGGCAAAGTCTGCTAGAACTTCCCTTACTTCCTGGATCTTGTCTGGGGCCAGCTGGGGAGACAATTTAACTGCCTCCACAGAGGACTCCCACTTGCTTTCTTCCAGCAAGTCCAGAAGGGAGTCTCCTTAGTGTGTCCCCTCCCCAGGACTACATACTGTGAACACCATGTCAGCCCTAGTATGATATGGCTTCATCATGTTGACATGATACGTCCTTTCTGTCTGTCTTCTGTCAGGTAACTCTATGATTTAGTTCATGTCATTTACGTTCCTAACTACAGGACCACTCAGCCTGCAGCTTGTCATTCCAGACCGGAATAAGGACCATGACTTCCTAACTCACCATGTATGAACGAGCTCTGGCTCTGCGGTCGTACCTCACTTTTTGTTTTTGTTGGGCAGCTGCCAGGTTGCTCTGGGCTGTCCCCATAAGCTCCTTCAGCCTTTCCCTAAACCTAAGGATGAAATGCACTATGGGAATTCCCTGAGTGGCATGCTTGCCTTCCCAGTCCTCCCGGATCAAGTCTAGGGGCCCATGTACCCGGCGTCCATATAAGAGTTCGAAGAGGGAAAATCCTGTCAACTCTTGGGGCACTTCACTGTATGCAAACAACAGGTGGGGAAGATATTTCTCCCAGTCCCTCCCATGCTGTTCAACAAATGCTTGGAACATTGACTTCAGGGTACCATTAAATCTTTCCACAAGCCCTTTGGCTTGCGGGTGATAAGGTGTCGTGCGTCTCTGCACCACCCCACACTTCTCCCACAAACATTTCATCAGGTAAAACATGAAGGAACCCCCTCAATTGGTGATAACCTCCTGTAGAAACTCAGCATGGGAGAAAATCCCAAGTAAGGCATCTGCTACTATGTTTGTCCTCAGTGAGGATAGGGCAACTGCCTCTGGGTACCGGGTGGCATAATCCACCACAGTCAGGATGAATCTCTTCCCGGAGGAGCTGGGGATATTTAAAGGCCCCACAATATCCATTCCCACCCTCTGGAATGGCTCCTCCACTATGGGCAATGGAATTAGGGCGGCTTGTGTTTTCTCACCTGCCTTCCCTATTTCTTGGCACTGGTGGCAAGACCTGCAATACTCCTTCACCTGCTGGGTGAAGTTGGGCCAATAGAAATTCAGGGCCAAACGCTGCATAGTGTGCGTGATTCCCAGATGACCAGACAAGGGAATATCATGGCCAATCTTGAGCAACTGCTCACAATACCCCTGGGGAACGACAAGCTGCCCGCCTATCATCCTTTCCTCTGTCTTCACAGCCTGAGTATACATCAGTGCATTTTCCCAATAAACTTTATGTTTTTCATCACCTCCTTGTGCTTCGTCAGAGTCTGCCCAAGCCCTCAGCTTTCCTAGACTAGGGTCACTTTTCTGAGCAGCTGCAAACTACTTACACATTCCCAAGGCATGGGACAGGTCCCCTTCAGTCTCTAAACTAGGGTCCCTAGCACTAGTGTCAGGGAACTCAGGATCACTGTCATCCCTAACCCTCTGACAATGGATCACCCCTCCTTCTTCAGAGTAACCCTCCGTAGCTGTGTGGTTAACTGTTACTGAGGAAATATCTACCCCCTTTTCATTAGTCTCCATATCAGGAGACACAGGCTGGGGAATCAGCCTCCCAGTGATTTTCACACTGGCTTCTGTGGGGCCCAGGGAACTACAATTTCCCCTTCCCACTTGGCTACGGGTAACTGCACACACTATCCCCTGTTTGAGGTTGTTGCCAAGGATGACGTCAACTGTTAACATTTTGGTTACAGCCACCTGTTGCACAGTTCCCCCTGTTTCACCCCAGTCTAGGAGAACACTAGCAAGTGGCAATGTGGTCTCCTCACCAGTGAACCCTTGTACAGTTACAAATTCATTGGGAATAAGCTGACCAGGCTCTATCAGATCCCCTTTTACCAATGTCAGGGATGCTCCTGTGTCTCTTAACCCTTACGTCTGTACACCATTCACCGTGACTGGGTGCATGTGTTTGCTCATGTTCACAGGCATGCTTCCAGGGACACACAAACAACCCACTTCTTTCCTAGCCCCATGTTGTGTATTGCTCACCCGTTTGGGACACTGTCTGGCAATATGCCCAGTTTCTTTACAAACACATTTATTTCTTTTCTCAGAGAAATCTATTCTCTGAAACCTGGGACTAACTGGTTTTGGTGGAGGCAGTGAGGATTTTAGCTGCCCCAAAGGTGCACTTTTCCCTTTCTGCACCGCCACACCCACCCCATTCACTCTCAGAGCAGGTCTGCTCTTGGCATAGCGGTCCGAGAGTTCAGCAGCCTCTTGCACTGTTTTGGGATCTCGGTCCTCCAGCCAGGTTTTCAGCTCTGCTGGGCATGCCCAAAAAAACAGTTCTAACAAAATAGCGTTTTCAATTTTATCTACAGAGTTTGCTTCAATTCCTTCTCACCATTTTAAAAACTGACGTTGTTTTATGGCTAGCTCCTCATAGCTCATGTCAGGGCTTCTCCTGAGCTTACGGAATTTAGCTCTGTATGCTTCAGCAGTTAAATCAAACTTTTTTAAAAGTGCAGCTTTAAGTTTGCTGTAATCATTACTGTCCTCATTATCCTTTTGACCCAATGCATCTCGAGCTTTCCCGGTAAGTAGCGGGGATAGCTGGAAGCTCCAGGACCATCTAGGAATTTTAGCCTGAATACAAACTTTTTCAAAGGAATTTAAAAAGGCATCCATATCCTCCCCCTCTTTAAATTCAGCTATCAATTTGGAATTCAATTTGTAACCCAGTCCTGTAGTTCCAGTTAACCCCAGGCCACTTACCTGCTCTGGTGCTGGTGGTTGGAGTCGTAGCTTCTCCAGTTCATGTCACCTCTGGCGCTCATGCTCCTCATGGTCCACCTCTCTCTGTTCACGCTCCCTCTTCTCCTCTGCAGCTCACTGGCGCTCACGCTCTTCACGATCAGCCTCCCCCTGTTCTCGCTCCCACTTCTGGAACTCCAGCTCCATTCTGCACAACTCAATCTGCAGCCTCATTGCTTCTGGCTCCAAAATGCTGGTGACCTTCCCCTGCTGCTGTGGCCCTTCACTGGCACTGGCCCTGCTGTCATCCTCACTGGCCGCTGGCCCCTCCATGCTCAATGTTTGGTCTTTTGCAGTCACAGTCTGTGACTTGATGCTCTGGGCATCTGCTGCCATCAGGGCATCCATGAGGTTCTGCTTGGTGGCTCTTCCCTCATACAGGACTCCTCTGTAATGGCTCAACTGCCTCAAGTAGTCTACAGTGTGCCCACTGTAGTTGGAAGCCATCTTCTTCCTTAACTACGGCTACTCTAACTTGCATTTTAGCGGGGAAAAAAAAAAAGGTAGGAACTTGACTGTAAGCAAAATGATATAGTTCTGTTTCCTTTTTTAAAAATTAATCATTGCCTTATTTTGCAAGTGCTGTACAGTATCAAGCTGACACACTGAACAATTATGTGTTACCAAATGTATCTGCACCACTGCCAACCAATCTGTCACAAACACACTCAGCAGGTCAGGCTCTCTGCTCCCACAGTGCCAACCTCCGAGCACAGTATTTTGAACAGGTAACAGAATAACCCTCCTGTCTACTTGTGGGTCCAAATCACCTTTAATCTCAAATTCTGGGGGGATTTGAACTGTGAACCTTATGCTAGCATACCCAAATATACAGGCTCATATAATTTGCTCTTCGGGGGATGCCAGATATCTTAAGGGCACCTAACCAGGTATCCAAAATGAACCCTTAAAACTCTATAAAAGACCTTAGGTATATTCTTACCTTTTCCCAGTTTGGTAACACCATCAAGCTTATGAACAACTGTCAAATTAACCACATATACATCACATGCAAAAAGAAAGAACTTGGAAGACACACCCAGGCAGTCTTTTTAAAATACGAGATTTACTTAAAAAAATTGATAAAAATATGATAAATATAAAACACAGAACAATACATCACAAAACATACAATCACTTGCAAGAACAAGGTTAAAGTACAAAACAAACTCCTACTACAATGCAATTAAACTTTTTCTATCTACTGTATTACCTCAGTACAGTGCTTAAGTTAGTTCTTGTTTCTTAAGAGCCAACAACGAAAATGTGTCACTTACTTGAAACACAGAACACAGTTTAAACTGTGTTTCCACCCCATCTATGATGTCATCTAGCTTCCCCTGTTGAATATAAAAATTATATAAACAATGAAACGAGGAGGGGGTAAAAGATTAAAAATAGGGGTGGTCTATAGACCCCTGCAATGGAAGCGGAACTGGAGGATGATCTGGCTGAGAACATCAGGGGTCACTGTGGCCTCGGAAAGGGCAGGGTGGTGATCATGGGTGACCTGAACATTCCGGGGGCAGATTGGGGCACTATGACATCCTTAGTGGCCAGGGAGCAGAGGTTGATGGATGTCTTCCAGGATGTCTTCCTAGTCCAGCATGTGGGGAAACCTACTAGGCAGAATCGGATCCTGGACATTGTTCTAGCAGATAGTGACCAGATAAGGGGCCTGGAGGTGAGCAGCCCACTGGCAGGCAGTGATCATGCCACGGTCTGGTTTCTTATGTTCCTAGGGGGAGAGGAAATTTGCATTAACACAGAAGTAATATATTTCAGGGGGGGCAGACTTTGAGGGGCATGGGAAGGATTCTTAAAGGGTGCTTGAATGAGAAGGCCAGACATGGATGCTGGTAGCTTGTGAGAAACCATTAAGAAGAGGGTGCAGGAAGCTTCGAAGGCCTGTGCAAAGGTAAGGCACAAGCAATGTATGGCTAGTAAGCCATGTTGGTGGACCCAGAAGGTGCAGGAGGCAGTAAGGGAGAAAAAGGCTGCCTATGCATGCTTAAAGCACTCAAGGGGGGCTAGGGAGAGGGAGAGTATGATTTCCTGGCTAAGAGGGTCACCAGGGTGGTAAGGGGGATCAAGACTAAGAAGGAGCTTAACCTGGCCAGGGATATCCGAAGGGGGGAAAGGGGTTATAGATACATAGGGCAGAAAAGAAAAGTGAGGGCACAGATCAGCAGGATTAGAACTGGGGGGGATGGGCGCAGGAAGCGGGGAAACAAGCAGAGGTGCTAAATGAGTACTTTGCCTCTGTCTTTACTGGGGGAGGTGGGGGATCTTTCCAACCCGATGGGAGGGTAGAGGAGCCCACTGAACCAGGAGGTCAGTTGGAGACTGAAGGACTGGATGAGACTAAGGCAGGGGGTGGGTTGTAACTGGAAGGGGAGGGGAGGATGCATGAGGAGGGGGGATGGGAGGATGAAATCACAGCAGATAGGGTGAGAGAGAGACCCTCCGATCGCTAAAGGCTGAGAAGGCGCCGGGGCCAGATGGGCTGTATCCAAGGGTGTTGAAGAACTGGCGGATGTGTTGGCAGCTCCACTGGCCTCACTCTTCAACATCTCCCTGATGACAGGGTGCGTGCCTCAAGATTGGAAGGTGGCTCATTTGACACCTATGCACAAGGGGGGGAGTCCAGAGAGGAGATGGGAAATTATAGGCCCGTTAGCCTAACATCTGTGGTAGGCAAGGTTATAGAGGACATTATCAAGGAGAGGCTGGGGGGGGCAGCTGGAAAGGTTGGGGCACCTGGATGACAGGCAGTATGGTTTTGTTCTGGAGAGGTCATGCCAGATTAATCTGGTGGAGTTTTATGACGGGGTGATGGGTGCCCTGGACCGACATAGGCCGGTGGACGTCCTCTATCTGGATTTCAGTAAGGCATTCGATTCGGTACCCCACAATGGCCTAAGAACAAAGCTGGGGGGATGGGGGGGCAGTTGCTCAGGTGGGTGGAAAACTGGCTTACGGGGTGAATACAGCGAGTGGTGATTGGAGGGATAGTCTCCTCTCCCAGGAGGATCATCAGTGGGGTCCCCCAGGGTTTGGTCCTGGGGCCACTCCTGTTCAATTCCTATATCTCGGACATAGGGTGGGGTGTTAGGAGTAGGTTGAGTCTCTTTGTGGATGACTCAAAATTGGGAACACGGGCAGGAGGGAAGGGGAGAGAGGCCCTGCAGGGAGATCTGGATTCCCAGCTTCAGAGCAGCACAGGTCATAAACAAGGCCATAAAATGCAACTTCTCAAGGAAGTTAATTTCCTTACATAAATCTCCTGGTTAGTTACATATATCCTGTTATTCTCACTAAAACGTGGTGGTGGTGGTGGGGGGGCATGGCACAGCTCCCTGATGGAGACCATCACATACCACATCCTATATTACAAATATCATAGAATAATCATAACCAGCTGGCCAAGCGTCACAAAGTACACTGTCTTTTGTTTCATTCTGACAAGCAGTTTATGGTGTGGCTTTTGCAACGGTGTGCCACATACCTAGAATAGCATTGGTTTTCCCCAACAGTCCACCTCCCTTATGCCTGACACTCTGAATGTGAGCACCTACTAGTCGATGGGCTAGTGAAGCTCTGAGCCCTTTCACCTTTTCTGTTCTCACGATTTTTCCTTCACACAGCCATGCTGTCTCCCTGCTCTGAGCCCAGTCACTCTAGAAAGCCCACCAGTTGCTCCGCAGTGATAGTCTCTGGAAGTTTCTTTTACAGTATTTAGTTTAGTTAGTTAGTTAACAATTTGATAACCAGGTAGGCAGGCTAGGCCAAGGGCCTATGTTCAGGTGCGACTCAGGATTTAGAAGATACAAAAACTCAAGATAAACATACAACATGTGTCATTTCATGAATCGTTATTGTACAAAATATATAAACACAATACTGAAAATAAACTATAAAAGAAAAATAATGTACATATATGTACATGACTCAATAAAATAGCATGTATATAATCGCAGTATGCCTAATAACAGTTACAACACACTTGAGTTAAGTATTCTTTCAACCTTTTCTTAAACTGGTGCTTTGTTCTGGACCTTCTAACTTTAGTAGGTCCGAAATATGCGAAAGCCTTCTGATCTTCTTGAGTTTTCTTTTGCTCCTCCCTGTCACTCCTTCTGGCTGCTCATCATCCTGTTATGTCTGCCAAGCTTATTATTCACTGCCGCTTCCTGCCTCCTGACTCCCGAGGCTATCCCTGTGTCCTCAGAGGATATGGCTTATCTGTGCTGGGGAGCCCCCCCTCCTTCCGTTGGGAGAGTAGGGGAGTAGCATTCCAGGGGGATCCTCCGAGGTGTGCAGGGCTGGGGGGCAGGTGTGGTGCACTAGGGGGACTGTGGCATGGGGGGGACTAGGCAGCCATCACCCAGCGGGCCAAGATGGGTGCTGTTTCCATTTTCTGGGCCCCTACCCATACCCCCAATGGCATGAACCATGGTGACGCTGTGGAGGCAGAGCCAGCCAACATGTGGTCACCAGTGCCGATAAGGCTCCACAACCACCAGGTGTCACTCTCTAAGGAGTGCTTCACAGCACCCGCCCCCCCAGGAAGACAGCATCCACACAGATGCTCTGCCCCCCCTTCCTGCCAGCCTCCACTTCTTGATGTCCTGGGCGGCTCAGGGTTCAAATCTGGGTTGCCAGTGTGTCAAGTGGGTGCCCCACCACTCAGCACCATGGAGTTGGCACCGGTTGAGTTTTAGTGAATGGTGCCACTAATTTATTCTTCAGTTAGAAATTAAGCTAACTGATCTATAGTTTCCTGGGTCTTCTTTGCTCCCACTCATGTGCAGGGGGACCCCACCTACCCTCCTTCAGTCTGCTGGGACTACCCCAATCTCCAGCGACTAGTTGAACAAATCTGCTAGCCTTATGCTCATGGGAAGTGCCCTTTTGTACTTTCTGGTGTCCGTACATCTGGAAGAACTACCCCTTACTTCCTATTCTTGTGTTCTTTTAAAAAACCTTCCTCTTCCTAAGACTCCTTTGAACCCCTCCTCCATGATAGAAGTATTGTTTAAAAAGACTTTGAAAAGAATCCATTACCACTTAGATCAAATTAGACCCCTTTCTACCTCTGAATGAATATACAGTACTTAATCTAAGCTCCCAAGGACTATTCTCTCCTACACTCCCCCTTTGCTGGTGTAACCCCCAGGGGGCGCTACCCTTAGGGCTACTACCCCTGTCTGCCCCCACAGAGGCAGGTTTAGGGGCCCAGATCCGTTGACGGGTGCCTCCACCCAGAGGTCGGGGTTAGCACAGTTAAGACTACCATGGTTACAGCCCTCTGAGCTACTGCAACCCCCCTTTCGTCCCACTAGTGACTCACACTGGGCACCAACAATTCTGTTCACCAGTACACTTACCCCATGGAAAATATAATCCAGCCCCCTTTGGGGACCCCCTGTAAAGTAAGGCACAGTTATGTTAAAATCACCAAGCAGCAGTTCACCATTAATGTACACAATAGCCAGGATGTAGCTGTACAAAAACAATCTGATTTATTCAGGGGGAAAACAACAAGGACAGGGGGGAATCAAGTTAATTAGCTTATCACTAGATTTATCTACCTAGGGCTCTGTGCACAGGCCTATCCCTACAAGTTACTGTCCCTGGGTACCCAAGCCCTAGTGGCTAGTCCAAACCGTGGCAGCTGGTAGGGGCCCTTTCACACAGAAAAAAAGAAAAAGTTAGTTAAACAGTCAGCAGTACAGTAATTCCATTTGGATCTAATGTGGCAATTCAACAGGGAGCTACCCCGAATTAGTACTCTCGACCTCCAGCCAAGATAGGGTCCTTCAAAGTCAGCAGGGCTACTCCTGAGCTCCTCGAGCCTCCTCACACATTTATATGGTAAACAGCAACAGACAAAGTCCTGTAATGGCAGCAGGATTTAACTTGAGCTCCTCGAGCCTCCTCACACATTTATATGGTAAACAGCGACAGGCAAAGTCCTTTAATGGCAGCAGGATTTAACTTGAGCTCCTCGAGCCTCCCTACACATTTATATGGTAAACGTTACAGCAAAGTCCTTTAATGGCAGCAGGATTTAACTTGAGCTCCTCGAGCCTCCTCACACATTTATATGGTAAACAGCAACAGGCAAAGTCCTTTAATGGCAGCAGGATTTAACTTGAGCTCCTTGAGCCTCCACTCACATTTATATGGTAAACCGCAACAGAGGGGTACCACACCAGGCAGCTGCTTCCAATGCTCCCACAAACTCACAGTCACTGAGATACTGCAACGGCAGCTTCCACTTGTCTTGGACCGGCGCGATTCAGCAATTTTCCCAGTCCTCCTTTAGGTCGAGCCTGGTGGGTAGCTGTACAGGCACAGCCTCCTCTGACCGCCCGGCGAGGTTTAGTCGCTGGGCCGAAAACACAAAACAGCCGCTTCAGGCCTTCGCAGCGCTTCCACGAACACTCTTCAGCCACAGCACAGCTCCTCCTCTCACCAACCCCAACGCATCTGGCTCTCCACAGCTTGGGGGCTCCTTCCACTCGGCCGACCATCCAATTGGCTGGTTGAGCCTGCCAATCACTTCCTCTGCCTCTCACTGGGGCGAAAAAAAGCGTCATGGCCCATAATACCTTTCCCAAAAACAAACAGCTCTTCTATTGGTCAGTCAACTCTGTGGGGTTCCAAGGTACTGATTGGCCCAATTCCACAGTTCGGGAACAAAATGGAGGAAGCAATCGAAACTCTGTGCTGCAAAGCAAGGCAGGTTAGAACAACTATATTATCATCATCTCTACATGTTATTTCAGGCAACCATTTACATCCCCTATCAGGGCTCCCCCTGCACCACTAGCGGTGGCAGAAAGGAGCGCCTACTCTGCAGTCCGGCGGGAGTCGAGCATGACAACACTCAAACCCCCTCCCAATTTAACTAATCCCGACTGCAACAGGCAGCCCTTAAAGAGACAGTATACGGAGGCCTTAAAAAGCACTCCACGGACCCCCATTCCGGCGGCTTTATGCCGATTACCAACCAGGCATAGGGCACATTAAGAACCCCAATTTGCAAGGGGGTTACACCCTCCCTGGCCTGGAAAAGCTTGGCATCCGCGCCAAGTAATTACCCTTAAGGCAAAGTAGGTAAATACCCCAAGTAACACTATATCACATTTCACCTTACATACATAAATATTAGATCTACAGTGCGCTATAGTATATACACATTATACATATAAAATCTTACACTTTTTAACTCAGATCATAGGGTCCTACCCATGACCCCGGGACTGAGGGGCTCCCTCTTCTGTTAGCTACTAACTGGTCCCCCGGGGCAGGAAACCACACTCAAAGGCTTGACTAACAGTCTGGAGTTTATCCCCAAGACTAACTAGGCAAAGAACTTGGGGACACATTTACCCTTTGTGAACCACATTTAGAGGGCAGGTCCACTGGCTGACCCAGGATTCATAACTCAACCTGATTACTGGTCGTATCTGTTGGCCAGATCGTCCTAGTGGTCTCGGGGACTCTGATCCTGGCCCTGACTCCATTCTCATGTCAGGGACATTGTCAAGGAATCCCTTCAAGAGGATCAGGCTCGATACTCATAATACTATCAGGGGCTTGACCTTCTATCCCTGAACCCACCCCACTGGGCTCATCTAGGGGCTGTCTAGTTACTAAAGGGGAACCATCAGGGCATTCAAAATATTCTTCCGGTTCTGGCATATCACTGGCTTCCTCCCCCACCTCACTCTCTTCTTCTGAAAAGTCAGATAACTCAGCCAGGCCATACAGTTCAACCAAGCCTCAGGACCCAGCCCCTTGAGTTTGTCTGCTACCCCATTCATCTTCTGGAGGCATTTCCTCCGGGGACAAAGTAGAGGGCTCAACCAACACAGATGGGCCAGCTTCAGTTCCCGAGTTAATGAGGGGATTGCCCCGAAACAATTGGCTTAGTTCATAAGAGGGATAGTATTCAACATCATCTTCGCTGTCTTCTGACACTGAGTGTTGACCATCTCCTGCTGCAGGGGGGGTTGGACAAGGCTCCCTTGGTGGGCTTGTTGAAGGCTCCACGGGCTTGGTTCCTCTCTTAGTAACGGATCTAGTCACGGGCCTGGAAGGAGGGGTAGAGGAAGGTTCAACTTCAATCAAGATCTGCCCAATTGGCAGCAGATGATTTCTGTGTATGGTTTTCACATCTCTTCGACTGTTTTCAGGCCACACTTTATACATAGGTAGGTCTGCCAGCTGTCCCACAACAATATGAGGGAGGTGATGCCATCGGTCAGCAATTTTATGTTTGCCATGCAGTCCCAGATTTCTCAACAACACTCTATCCCCTTTTCTCAACTCTACTGTTTTCACTTTTTTGTCATATCTCTCCTTGTTAGCCAGATTTCGTTTAGCAGCCATAGTCTGGGCCAGTTGGTAGGCATGATTTAATTGGGCCTTTAATTTCTGTCACGTACTGTAGATGGTTTCTGCTACTAGCACCCCATCAGGAAACCCCAAAACACACATCCACTGGCAATCTAGCCTCTCTTCCAAACATCAGTCGATAGGGGGAGAACCCTGTGGCATCACTTTTTGTACAATTGTAGGCGTGAACTAGAGTGCTAATCTGTTGGCTCCATCTCGATTTATCTTTGGATTGTAAAGTGCCCAGCATGTCAAGCAATGTACAATTGAACCTTTCAGGCTGAGGGTCTCCCTGCGGATGGTAGGGGGTGGTTCGTGATTTGCGTACCCCCCACAAAGATAGCATCTCTTTAATCAAGCGACTCTCAAAGTCCCTTCCCTGATCAGAATGAATCCACTGCGGAGCCCCATAGTGGATCGAAAAACTTCTCAACAAGTATCTTAGCCACTGTAGTTGCTTTCTGATCCTTGGTCAGGAAAGCCTGTGCATACCGGGTAAAATGATCAGTGACCACCAATATGTTGCTAACACTTTTCAGATCAGGCTCTAAACTCAGGAAATCAATACAGACCAGTTCCATAGGAGCACTAGTAGTAATGTTGACCAAGGGAGCAGCTCTCTGGGGTAACGCTTTCCTTTGCAAACAATGACCACAGGTCTTGACATACTGTTCCACGTCCGCACTCATCTTCGGACAATAGAATCGAGCCCGTACCAAATCAAGTGTTCGATCTATGCCCAAGTGCCCCATCTGATTATGCAATGACCTTAGAACTAGTTCTCTGAAAGCTGAGGGCAGCACCAGTTGTTGTCGTTGCACCCGGCCCTCCTTACTCACAGTCTCTCTATATAGTAGTTGGTTGATCAGCTTTAATTTGGGCCCTTCTTTGTACAACAAGGTAGTCCGCAAGTCAGTGGAACGCAGTTTGGATACATCCCTTCCAGCCCGCAAAACCTCTACGGCCGTTCTTATCATAGGGTCACAGGATTGAGCCTGTTGGAGATCATCATTGTTGAGTTGCGCCAGAGAGCTGGTGTCCAAGGCAGAGAAATGGCAGTAGGCGGCAGGTATACAGTTCTCCGGTGGCCCAAACAATCTACCAAACAGTCCACCGTGTCAGGAGACACCTGTTCTTCCTTATCAAATTTCTGGCACAGGGCTCTTATGTCAGGCTCAGACAACCGGACTCATTCAGTCTGGGACACAGGCCTCGAGAGAGCATCCGCATCTATATGGTTTAAGCCGCCCTATATTCTACAAGCGTATCGTGAGTGGCCAAGGCAGGAGAGCCACCTATGCCCAGTGGCATCCAATTTGGCTGAGGTTTGTACATAGGTCAGAGGATTGTTATCAGTCTTTACTAATATCTTGGCACCATACAAATAGTCATGGAACTGATCAACAATGGCCCACTTCAAAGCCAAAAACTCTAATTTGTGCAGCGGGTAATTCTTCTCTGACGCATCCAGACTTCTACTGGCAAACGCAGAGGTCTCAGCCCATTCGAAGTGCTCCTGGTACAATACAGCCCCCAATCCTTGCAGACTGGCATCGGGTATGAAGAGTGTAAGGCTTGGCTGGGTCAGCATAGGCCAACACGGGTGCGTGGGTGAGTTGATATATGATGTCATGGAAAGCTTCCTCATACTCAGCAGTCCATCGATCCCCAAACATATCGTTTGGCCGAAAATACTTCTTTTCTATGTCAGTGTGCACACCCTTCTTATACTTTTGTGAGTGGCGGATACCCTGGGTGAGATTAAGGAGGGCGAATCACTCGTGAATAGTCTCTGACAAACCGGCTATAGTAACCACAAAACCCCAGGAATTGTTGCAGCTCTTTTAAATTCCTAGGTTGAGGCCAAGTGGTCAACGCCTCCACCTTGCTAGGGTCAGTCTCTATGCCTTCAGTGGACACTATGTGGCCCACATATTTCACGGAAGTCTGGAAGAATTGACACTTGTCGATAGACAACTTAAGGCCGAAATCCTCCAATCGATCCAAGACTTTGAATAATCGTTGCTCATGTTCTTCCAATGATCGGCCAAACACTATAACGTCATCTAAATAGACCAAACACTCGAGTAGGTTCATGTCCCCCACAGCTCGTTCCATCAAGTGCTGAAAAGTGGCTGGGGCACCCGAAATTCCTTGAGGCATCCGGACAAACTCATAAAAACCCAATGGGCAAATGAAAGCAGTCTTCTCCCGGTCGTCTGGGGCCATCGGGATCTGATAGTATCCGCTCCAAAGATCCAACACAGACAACCATTTACTACCATTCAAACAATCCAAGGCGTCTTGTATGCGGGGCATGGTATATTGATCCGGAATAGTCCGCCTATTCAAAGTGTGATAGTCTGCACACATCCAAACTGCCCCATTCTTTTTCCTTACTACTACAATGGGGGAGGCATAGGGGCTCCTAGACTCTTGAATTACACCAGCAGCCAACATTTCTTGCAGATGCCGCCGTACATCATCTATGTCAGCAGGAGCCAGACGTCGGGATCTCTCTCGGAAGGGTCTTTCGTCGTGCAATCGAATGTGATGCTCAGCCCCTTGTACACATCCTACATCCCACTCCTTCAGGGAAAAAACCTGGTTCCTCTTGGCAAGCCTCTCACTGACCCTTCGCTTCCACTCAGTCGGCAGCGGAGCGTCACCAAAGTCAAACAGATCAGGAGCAACTCTATCACCCGTCCGAGAGCTCTTTCTGTTTGGTAGTACAGCAGTATCCGCACAATGAGCGCTAGCCAGGGTGCACCCTCTTCTTATCCGAATCTCTTTATCTGACACATTGTGCACTTGAACCATCACCCTCTTAACGTAAGCATGGGCTCTAGCCGGCAGAATGCTGGGTCTGAGCAACAACCCCTCAGGTAATCCTCCCTCACAGGCGCATCCAACATCAACAACTTGTTCTTGACATCTGTTTTAGTCGTATCTCTCCATGCAGAACACATTGCTCATTTGGGGCAAGTACCACGGGGCCAGATCCTTTTCCATACCACTCCCACAGGGCCTTCAGGTTCCTCCAGACTACCTTCTCCTGAGTGGCCCTGACCTTTTGAATCCTGCAGGTATGTCAAAGCTTCGCCCAGTTTGAAATGCTCGCTTCTCTGAGCACAACTGGGCCAATCGATCCAAACATGTGGGCATTTGTTCCAATCAACAAGGGCACCCCATCGTATAGTCCAGAGGGCGGGCAAACTAACACTAAGGTTTCCACTTGCTCATCTATTCCATTTACAGTTGCAGGGAACAATAACCAGACACGGATGTACCCCAAATACGGATAAGCCTTGTCGCTCAACCCCCATACATGTAGACCAGTTAGAGGCTGCAGGGGCACTTCAGATAAGTGTGCTTGGTACCAGTTCTGAAATATGATGGTCACCTGGGAGCCACTGTCCAATACAGCTCTAGTGGGAATTCCGTTCACCTGCACCTGGGTCTCCATAGATGACCCGACCACATCAGACCAGTTGGGGGTAGCAACATTGTTAGCCCGGCGGGCATGGGCCTGAGTCACACAACTTTTCTTGGGGGCCCGAGACTGGGTCTGGCGGTATCGAGCGATCAGTCTGCTGTTAACTTTTCTTAAATTCTCCAGCCTCTGGCAGTCAGGCTGGAAATGCCCATCTTCCCCACAGTGATAACAAAACTTAGGGTCCCGGGGATCACTGTTCTGAGGGGGGGCCCTGAGGGAGGAGGAGGCTCTCTAGGGCTGAGGTTGAGGGCTCTACATGACTCAGGGGCCCCGGCCGGTAGGGCACAGTAAACTGCTTTAAGTCCCTCACCACCCCGTAATTCCTGATCTCAGCCTCAACTCACCCTCCACGAGGGGGGCCAGAGGAAACAACCCGCATCCCCACAGTACCTGGGAAATCTGGGGACCCTCGGACCCTCCAGGCGAGCCAGTCTCCTCAGGGGTATTAGTCTCGGGAGTCCCACTAGGGTTCACAGCCCCACACAGGGTTCCTACCTCTTCATCAGTCTCCACTTCCGAATTTCCTCGTCAATTGACAATGTTCAGGGGGGTGGCCGCCCGATCATGCAACAGAGTTTCAGCAGCATTACACTAGAGAATCTGGCAGACTTTAAAACATGTTCTAACCGAGCCTGATTTAGGGCTGTAGCAGTGATTCCCCCTTTTCTATAAGCCTTCTGCAAGGCCCTCTCCACTCTAGTAACAAAAGCGGACAGTTTTTCATTTCTCCACTGCTTAGCAGACCTGAATTTCCATAATACATCTTCACCAGTCTCTGTACTCCCAAAAACCCCTTCCAAAGCAGAGAGATACTCTGCAGTGGTGGCTTCCGGACGGGTGGCCTGGAAGAATCTAATGGCTTCTAAGGCAGGACCCCGCAGACTCTCCATCAGCCTCTTCCGTTTTTTCCCCCCCTCGGAGCATTGCCACTCCTGGACCAAAGGGGTGGCACAGTCCATCCAGGCCTCCAGGTCATCTTCCCCGGAAGGCACTGGTACCGTGCCAGAGAAAAGTTTTAATTCACGGTAGGAATCTAGCTGTATGGAGGGGACTGCCAAGGGCAGAGAAGCCAACACTGAACTCTTGGGTGGGCAAGGGGATGTGCCCGGGGAACCCCGAGGGGTAGTATCACTGGACAGATCCAAGGCTTGTAGCAACTCCTGGGTAGTCCTCCCCTCCACAGCTAACAATTTAAGCAGTTTATTCTTAAAACTGTTCATTTGAGGAGACCCCCCAGGAGTGACTGACCCACTTCGGATATGGATTAGCCTCCACCCCTGGGACGCACCCTCCGGGTAAAGTACAGGAGGTATCTTCTCAGGGTCGATGGCCACACTGCATAGGAGTAGCACCTGCAATGTCTGGTCAAGCAAATCAGCCATACGCCCTTTCACTTCAACCTTACCCAAACACTTTACCCGTTCTGCAACAGAGACAATATCAGCAGCTGAGGTACCCAAGGGCACATCTAACAATAATGCAATCTTCTGGGAATCTAGCTCTTCGGCTTCACCCCAGCCCATCAGTTTGTGGACCATGGTTTTGATGGGTCCCAGCTTAATTTTTTCCAACATTTCCCCTTCCATTTTTTCCATCTTTGGGGTATCTCCTCACTGAGCCACTAGGGGACGCTAATCCCAGCGGTGCCTCCAATTTGTAACCCCCAGGGGGCACTACCCTTAGGGCTACTACCCCTGTCTGCCCCCACAGAGGCAGGTTTAGGGGCCCAGATTCGTTGACGGGTGCCTCCACCCAGAGGTCGGGGTTAGCACAGTTAAGACTACCACGGTTACAGCCCTCTGAGCTACTGCAACCCCACTTTCGTCCCACTAGTGACTCACACTGGGTACCAACAATTCTGTTCACCAGTACACTTACCCCACGGAAAATATTATCCAGCCCCCTTTGGGGACCCCCTGTAAAGTAAGGCACAGTTATGTTAAAATCACCAAGCAGCAGTTCACCATTACTGTACACAATAGCCAGGATGTAGCTGTACAAAAACAATCTGATTTATTCAGGGGGAAAACAACAAGGACAGGGGGGAATCAAGTTAATTAGCTTATCACTAGATTTATCTACCTAGGGCTCTGTGCACAGGCCTATCCCTACAAGTTACTGTCCCTGGGTACCCAAGCCCTAGTGGCTAGCCCAAACCGTGGCAGCTGGTAGGGGCCCTTTCACACAGAAAAAAAAAAGTTAGTTAAACAGTCAGCAGTACAGTAATTCCATTTGGATCCAATGTGGCAATTCAACAGGGAGCTACCCCGAATTAGTACTCACGACCTCCAGACAAGATAGGGTCCTTCAACATCAGCAGGGCTACTCCTGAGCTCCTCGAGCCTCCTCACACATTTATATGGTAAACAGCAACAGACAAAGTCCTTTAATGGCAGCAGGATTTAACTTGAGCTCCTCGAGCCTCCTCACACATTTATATGGTAAACAGCAACAGGCAAAGTCCTTTAATGGCAGCAGGATTTAACTTGAGCTCCTCGAGCCTCCTCACACATTTATATGGTAAACAGCAACAGAGGGGTACCACACCAGGCAGCTGCTTCCAATGCTCCCACAAACTCACAGTCACTGAGATACTGCAACGGCAGCTTCCACTTGTCTTCGGACCGAGCGAGATTCAGCAATTTTCTCCAGTCCTCCTTCAGGTCGAGCCTGGTGGGTAGCTGTACAGAGCACAGCCTCCTCTGACCGCCCGCCGGCGGGTTTTGTCCGCTGGAGCCGAAAACACAAAAATGGCCGCTTCAGGCCTTCATGCGCTTCCCGCGCCGAAGCACACAGCTCCTCTCCCTTCACCAACCCCAACGCATCTGGCTCTCCACAGCTTGGGGCACTCCTCTCCACTCGGGCGCGACCCGATCCAATTGGCTGGTTGAGCCTGCCAGTCACTTCCTCTGCCTCTCACTGGGGCGAAAAAAAGCGCCATGGCCCATAATACCTTTCCCAAAAACAAACAGCTCTTCTATTGGTCAGTCAACTCTGTGGGGTTCCAAGGTACTGATTGGCCCAGTTCCACAGTTTGGGACCAAAATGGAGGAAGCAGTCGAAACTCTCTGTGCTGCAACGCAAGGCAGGTTAGAACAACTATATTATCATCATCTCTACATGTTATTTCAGGCAACCATTTACATCCCTATCAGGGCTCCCCTGCACTACTAGCGGTGGCAGAAGGGCGGCTTACTCTGCAGCCGAGCGGAGTCGAGGCATGACAACACTCAAACCCCTCCCAATTTAACTAATCCCGAGTGCAACAGGCAGCCCTTAAAGAGACAGTATATGGAGCCTTAAAAAAGCACTCCACGGACCCCCATTCCGGCTGCTTTATGCTGATTACCAACCAGGCATAGGGCACATTAAGAACCCCCATTTGCAAGGGGGTTACACTGGCCAAAGTTAATTTGCACCTCCACAAATTAGAAGATTGTCCTGCCACAAATGACACACCACTCACTTCTGTTGCAGTAGGGCGTGTTACTTACAAGTTTTTTCTTCCAGAAAGTCCTACAGCATGCACCAAGTTGTTTGGTTTATTTAATTTATATTAGGCACCCCTCCAGAGCTAGGAACGCCAGTTCAGATGAAACTTTAAATAATACAAACCATAGGTAAAACAATCATGAAAAAAAACATAAAATTCCATTCCTAAATATAGACAATGAAACCTTACAACAATTACTACAACATGATGTGGCTGGCACAAGTCAGTACTACGTTAATCTGGGTCTTATTCTACCTCAGATTGTTTATAATTAGATAGATAGGGCCTCAGAGTTCAACTGAGAACCTGTAAACTAGACCACCCAGCCTGGTACATAAATTGTTATTTTTATGTTTGCTTGCATGCATGTGCAAGAAACATAGTGCCACCATACGAGTTTTCGTAGGTGTGCCACCCACGCTTCCAATGCCCTGCTCCATTTTGCAGGTGTGGCCGCACCGTACCAATAAATGTCCAAGCTGTCTATCACAGCAGTTCAGATGCAGTGGTGTACAGTTCTAAGTAAAAGACCACTACAATCAGCGGTGGTAACGTGTAGGCAATTTGCATACTGCCGTCAGCAGGCAATTTACATACTGCCATCGGCAGTATGCAAACTGCCTACACGTCAGCACTGCATCTGAACAGCTGTCATAGACAGCTCTGTTTTGGGGGATACCCCCAAACAAACACCCAAGTAGCTACGCTGAGGCCCACCCCAGTGTGCTCAGTACCTCCACCCACACACACTATATGGCCGATGAAGTGCCCAATCCCCATCGGCTCCACTGCCCAAACAAACTTCCAGGTGCCATGCTGGAGCCCACCCCAGCATGGCAAAAGATCTCATATGGCCGATGGGGTGCCCAATCCTCGCCTACTCCACCGCACCCCACAAACAAATCTTCCAGGTGCCACACTGGGAGTCCACCCCAGTGTGGCAAAAGCCCATATGGCCGAGGAGGGTGCCCAATCCCACATCAGCTCCACTGCCCCCCCCCAAACTTCCAGCTGCCATGCTGGGAGCCCACCCCAGTGTGGCAAAAGTCCCATGTTGTCTTTAAAAAAATAACAAAAAACACCTATAAGAAAAAACGGTCCCTCATTGACTCTCTTACCCCCCCAACCTGCGCCCACCCTCTGCATACCCCACCTCCCTGATTCACCCATACTTACCTCCAGAGGCCGGCGCGACAATCTTTGGTGGATCGGGAACACGTCTGCACTCTTCAAAGCTGACCATGAACTGAAGAAATGCTGGTAAGCTATATAATGGCATAAATGTTTTTTTTTTTTTTAACTTTGGTGCGTATCTCCGACATTTTGGGGAATTTTTTCATCAAATTTTCAACATGGAGTTCTTGGGACCTCACCTCATGAACTCAGCCACTGTCATTTTGTTATTCGTCCCAAAGGTGATTTTATGTCACTGTGCGGAACAACCTTCGGACTGATTAATGAAAGACAGTGTCATAGTTCATGAGGTGGCCTCAAAAAACCCTACGCTGAAAATTTGGTGAAAAAATTCTCAAATGATCATGTTTTACTAGCGCATGCTATGAGTTTCTACACACACGCTCATAACTGAGAATTTTTAATATTTTTACTCCAGATTTTAGCATTGCCATTTTACCACACCTCCTTATAAACAGTACAGCTAGCATTTTCATACCCCAAATGTGTTTTTCAAGACATGTAGCGACAATAGCGCAGCGTCGGTGCTTAAATCAATGTTTGGGACAGATTAAGAAAATCACAGTAACACTGTTCATGAGCAGAGGTGTTAAAATGACTATGTTGAAAATTTGGTGGCAAAAGTCCATAAAATGACTGTGTTACGAGCATGCATTGCGCAATTTCCACGCAGTCTCGTAAATTCAGGAATTTATAATATTTTCAGTCCAGATTTTCAACACTGACATTTTTCCACACCTCCTTATAAACAGTACAGCTGTCATTTTTCACACCCTGGCCGAAAAGTGTTTTCGCACTCCCGGAGCAGAACAGCGTGGTCGTTATGGGAAATCAGTGTTCGGGACAGATTAAGAAAATCACAGTGACACTGTTCATGAGTGGAGGTCCCAAAATGCATATGTTGAAAATCTGCTGTAAAATCTCCAAAATAATTACATTACGAGTGTCGTTGTACAGTTTCTGCGCTACGTGACCTCCAGTTTTATATATTTCCTCCATTTTTAAAACCTCCTCATGAACAGTACAGCTGTCATTTTCACATCCTGTTCGAAATGTGTTTTCACACCTGTGGCGCTAAATTGGTGACAGGCTGTGCAAAATCACCTTACGCCTAACGAACTGATAGTGTCACTGTTCATGTGGTGGGGTCACAAAAAGCCTATATTGAAAACTTGGAGTAAAAATACCAAGAAACTCCCAGGGCGTTAGGGTTTTTGACCACAACACCCTAATCTGTGGGGACTGACAGGTGTCAGGGGTGTGACTTGGGATTGTCGACAGTAATGCTCATGCCATTCCATCCCCACTCCCACCCTGCAGCCAGTGACAGGTATCGAGGTGTGCCTTGGACCCTTTGGCCCCAGAGTTCACCCCATTCTCCTATACTGCACCCATTTTAGCATATTTCTTTATGGAATGAGGTGAATGTAAAGCCCAAACACCCCAAGGCACACCTCGACACTTGTCAGTGTCTGAAGGGTAGGGTGAGGTGAAATGTCGTGACCGTCATGGGTGACAACCCAAAGGCACACCTCAATGCCTGTCCATCTCTGCAGGGTGAGGGTGGAGTTGGCGTCAGTTCAGTACTTCAATGCCATTCCTATACTGCATCTGTCTAACTCCTGCACTTCCACTGCTAATGCCAGCAAGCAAACATTCGGCATTGACAAATGCTTGTCGGTTTATTCGAGTGTGCCATCACCTACCAGAACACACAGAACGTGACTGTCAGTGGTCCTGCATTGTATAGCTGCGTACCCAGTGAAGCGTGGTTTATGGTCAAAATAGCAGACACAATCGCGCAGCACAAAACCGCGTAAGCAACACAGCATAGTGCAATATAGCTCAATGGAAAAACAGCCCAGAGCACTGCGGGGGCCTTAGCTCTATACACACCCCATAATATATAAACATCCTCTGAACCACAGCAAACACCAAAGAAGAAAAACAAAATTACAGGAGGGAGGTAGAAATGAACCCCAGTCTGCTGGCTGTTCCACACATCATAGCCTCTCATGCTACCTGCTGAGCCACAGGGCCAGCTTGCTCAGTCATCACGCAATGGAAGTCTTAGTTGACTCAGTTCAAGTGAAACACCTACACCTGGAGCTGTTTTCACTCAAGCTATTTTAACTGCACTGTTCTGTCTACGCGATCCTGACCAGATACCTGAAGCACCAGCGGCTCCATATGAAACGAGATATAATTGCTGCTGGTACCCATGTGGTAGTGGGGCTCACACTGCACAGTCTGGCAGTGTTAAGAAGTAGTTAAAGGTGGCAATGTCCTTCAGAATGAAGCATTAACATAGCCAGGGATATTATTTGAATATTGTTGCTAAAGTATTATTTGCATTGCCTTAGCCTTTTCTTTCCTCCAGCTCCTTTGTAAATAAACCCCTTTTGCAGCTGTGTATTCTATATGTGACTCACTGCTAGTTTATTTGCACAGAGTGAGAAGATTGATTTAAACTGTTAATAATTATATTGCAGTATGTGGGAAGGGGTGGGTTGAACACTTGGGTCCGCAGTGGATTAGTATTGTTCCAGGGGGGCAATACTAGCTTGGTAGCTTATTTAACTTTCTCTTGGTGGCGGCACCAGGCAAAGTATTATTTCAGCATAGATCACGAACACAACAGGAGTTTAGCAACCCGGCCCCTTAAACTTATGTGAGAACATAATGCAGGGCAGGTGTCCGAAGGGAGGCCATACAGCAGAAGGATTCTCCAGGGATACACCACTTGTGTATTGTGTTGTTTCTTATGTGCACATGTATGCCATATTAGAAAATGGGCTTTTTATTCCCCTGGTCTCTGTTTGGCTGGTACCCCTGCCAGAGGGGTACATTAACTTTCAATAGATGACCAGAAAATAAAAAGTTCCAACCTGCCATGCCTCACTTTTAAACTGGTATCTCTGTGCCAGTTCAAATTTCAAAACTAAGTAGCTGCCATTTTTTCTAGCTTGCTAAGGGGGAGGAAAGACTGAGTCAGCCCCACCACACACACACAGACCCAGAGGCACAACCCTGCCCACAACTCCACTGCCATTCTTAAAAAAAAAAAAAAAAAAAAGTAAAGTACTTGATTAAAACCGCCATTGGACAGCTACAGTATTTTAAACACATTCCAAAGTACAGACAGTGCTTTGTCGTACATCTCGGCCCCCATAAATGGCAGTTACATATATCTCTATCCTTGCTACTGACTGCCAACTGACGGGGGGGGGCACACAAACAACAAACTGCCATTTTTTTTCCTAATTATGCTCCCGTCACAACAACCAACAAAATACGAGATAATTGTCCTTAAGTCTACACCTTTAGCGATGGACACTTATGGTCTCTGCGGTGTGCTTTGAAAGCACGCAGCAAAGCCTAGTTTTCAAACTTCTGGTTGTGATCACACTCAAAGCTGTGTGCAGGCCATCCTGGGGAAAAGGACCACTAACAGCAACCAAACCCAGTTCCTCTCTTAAAAGGCACAGAGCCACAATTCAGCATTTATGTAAGACATACTCATTTCAGTCACGCAATTCTCACAGAGCCATTTGTGCTCTTGCACCCCCTCCAGCTAGCCAACCGCTCACCGTCAACCCGCAGTTTGCGTAAAATGAAAAGAAATAAAATGAATTAAAAAGAAGCAGTTCTACTGGGGGGGGGCGAAACAGTAGAACGAATGGCTCGGGAACAAATACAGACCTGTGTCTCGGAACAGAAGAGGAGAAGAAAAGCAGCAGGAAGGGAAACGGAACACAGTATACATGCAGCACCATCTAGTGGGCAAAACAGAAATTGCAGACTTGTTTTTGTAAACACACAGCAAAAATTAAAGAAAAAACATTTTTAACTTTTTTTTTTTTTTAATCTTTTTCTTTTCTTTAGTAGCTTATTTTCTAAGTGCAATAATACCCTCCAGCGTAGGTGGTATTGGGCAATACTGGACCTTTCAGGCATCGGCCTCATTACGCCCCTGGGCAGTCCAGTATCGCCCACCCTGACAGTATTATTGCTTGCATAGCATTCTTTTTCTGTTCAAGTCCCCCCCCTTCTCCAGTGCATGTCCTTGCCCTTCTCGGGCTGGGCAAATCACCCAACCCTGTCAGTCGCAAACCCGGCAAGAGTTCAGGTAAATGTCACGCTCAGAGACTAGAGGCGGTGCTGAGCAAGGCGGCCAGCCTGCTAGAAACATCAAAGGAAAAGATCTCTGTCTGTGGACCCAAAATGACAGAATGTCCAGGCGAAACAATAAGTTAGATTCTATTGATTGGTGGGGCATCAAGTGGAAGAACAGTCCAACTAAGACCTTGAGTCCTAGCACCCGGCGGCAGCATGTCGGTGGCAGGCTCCATGACACGTGGCCTAAGTGTGCCTCGGCTGGCATTCAGATGCCCAGAGAGTGTTTTTCCCCTGATTTTTCCAGCCCGCCCTTCATCACTTGATGACACTGCAGTGCCCATGGTGACCTCCAACACTGCAGCACAGACAGGGGTAGGGGAGAACTCTCTTGCCTGCCATTGGGCTGCTGCAGTGCTGGACTCAGTACCATCTCCTCCCAGTCTGAGAAGTGCAGGAGGGGAATCATGCTGAACAGAGCACCATCCCTTCCCAGGCTGAGAAATGGTCCCAGGTTGGCCATCCACTTTGTGTGATTACAGTCCACTCCTGAACCTGGGTTTCCACTGCGTTAATGTACCACTGGGCAGACCTCATAAATAACACTCTTAACCAATGGAAGAGCAGCTTCAACAGTGCTTAATGACATCACAAAGGCATGCAGCTATCCAAGGCTTCAGCAGCCAAGCTGAGGCTGAAACAGTTAACTCTTCATCGAAGAATTCATTTAAGAACTGTACCTTTTAAAATTACATTGAAGAGGCAGCCCCATGCCAGCATCCCTGGTCAGGAAGAGGATTCAGGAGCTAAAATTGGGCAGTCAGAGGCTGAGCAAAGTGCTGCCAAGCACAGCAGAGCTGACCCAATGGAGGATGTCATAGTCCACCGGCATAGTTTCCTCTGACAGTGATCCAGGATCCATCCCATGTGGTAGAGAGGCACACATGTGGAAACTGAGGCTACACTAGGCAAGGGCACAGAGGCATGTCTGACATTGGGAGTCGGAAGGGCTTGAGGCAGAGGAGAAAACAGAGAAGAAATGGTGGCTGCCTGCATGACAGCTCTGGGCACTCCCAGACCCTGCACCTGTGCTGCCACTCCCTTGCTTGATTGTGTTTTGACAAGGAGGAGCACCTCCTTGAAGATCTCACTACAGGAAGGAACACCATGAGGAACTTTGGAGCAATGACTGCTGGGTGACAGGGCCAGGAGGTCTCCTAAGGGGAGGAATTGGGATGTCTTCGATAAGCAGTCTGGTTTATGGACTATGGCATCGGGTCATCTGGTGCCTAGGGTCCATCCCTAAACAAGCTCACCTCCAGAAGGGTTTCTACGTCAGACACCAGAGTCTGCTTTTCACAGGCTTTGTTGGTGCTGTCCCTCAACATATCTGGTGGTGAGCATCAACAGAGAAACCTGTCTTCTCCTAGTTTTTCTCCAGTGAGGATTTCCGATGGAGCTCCTCAGTGCTGTGCTGCTGTCAGTTCCAATCTCTGTGCACATGTCACTGTAATTCTCAGTCAAAAGGTCACTGCCAGCCTCGGTGCCAATACTATGTTCTTCCTTGGTGCCTACATCCCATTTTGCCACATTAATAATATTGCCGACAGCCAGGGTGCATCTGTAACATTTGCCTCAATAGGGTATCTTCACTACACCTATCTCAGCTAGATGTAGTCAGCCAACATAAAGCCCTGAAGGCCTCTTTCCAGGAAGGGGGGGCCCTTTTTTCCACCACAGTGGTGGTAAGGGGGACAATTATTGGGGGCTTAAAGAGGTAGCTGCTCCAATTTCAGATTTCTACTTATATACTGAGAGGTCTGTAGAACCCATTACAGCTTCCTCCCCTTTTCAGGTTGGTTGTTTTCAGCCTCCAGAGGTCAGTCTCACTTGGGGGGGGGTGGAGAATACCTTATTTGGAATATTGGTTGAATATTCAGGGCCCCAAATACTTGTGTATTTGGTATTTTTGTTGTTACTTGAGACCCTGTGGGAACAAAAAAAAAAAGAAAGCAAAACAGCCCACTACCCTCCTCTCCATCCCAGTCTCCTTTAAAACACAGTCCCATCCCTCACCCTCTGCTACAATCCCAACCCACCATCCTCCCAGCCAAAACCCACAATTTCATGTTTAAAAAAAATACTCCACAATGGATGACTGGCACAACCCACCTGCCTCCACAGCAGGCTGACGTTTTTTGCACTGTTTCTTACAAAATCAATATTCCCCCCGCAGCACCCAACTCCCCTCCTCCCCAACACTCAAATGTTCTTTTAAATGTAGGCTCCAGGCATGACAACAAAGGTGACCAACACAGCCTGCCCTCCTCCACAGCAGATGCCTTCTTTTTTTTTTTCATTATTTGATTATCCCCTCCATGCTCCTGGTGACCCCCACTCCTTCAGGCCCCTTTCCAAGTCCTCGCCGACCCCACCAGCCTTACCCGAGCTCCCTTGTCTCACAACGCAGCCGGTCCCTGGGATATCCCGGACGTAACCCCTCGCCGGGTGGGTCCCCTTCCTCGGGGGGGGGGAAGGCACCAGGGGGGAGTCCAGCGCACTCCTCTTTAGTAGGGCCCAGGGATGCTGCTGAGGGAAGGAGGTCCATCAAAGACACAAGAGGAATCGGGGGATGGAGAGCCGTCATCCGGCGGCCACCAGCGAACGGTATTTCTGGTTTTCTGGGTTCCCTCATCGCGCCACTCCTGCAGTGCCTCCAGTCTCCACTGGGGGCCACTGCTTGAGCAAGGCAGTCCCCAGTCCTTCGGATGCTCAACCCTATCCTCCCCCTGCTGACCCCTGGCGTCCCAAGTCCGTTCCCGAACCCGGGTCGCCAGCATGGTTTGAGGTAAGGCACCAGCGCCTCAGCCCTCTGCGCCACCAGGCCGGCGCCAGGCTGCCTTCTAGTGAATGAAAGTGCACTCACATTTCCTCGCATAGAAAAACAGCTGATCATGTGATCCACTGTTTTACTATGGAGGCAAGCATTGGAGTGCTTTCATTCACTAGAAATCAGATGGCCATGGAGGAGGATGGATTGTGTCAGTCGCCTTCATTGTTGCACTTGGAGGCCTGTATTTAAAAGAAAATTTGGGTGGTGGGGTAGAGGGGGAGTTGGGTGCTGTGGGGGTTGAGGGGGAAGAAATACTCATTTTTTTTTTTTTTAAGAAAAAGAAAAGCACCGAAGACAGTGATGAGCTATAGAGGTGGACGGGTTGTACCAGTTGCCCATTGTAGGGGTGTTTTTTTTTTTTTGCTTAAAACATGAAGTTGTGGGTGCGGGAAGGAGAAGGATGATGAGGGGCGAGAAGGATGGAATTGGGATTGTAGCAGAGGGTGGGGGGGACAGGGTTTGTATTTTGAAGGACTGGGCTGGGGGAGGGTGGGACTATTTCTTTTCTGTCTCCCTCTTTTTTCTTTAGTATTTCTGGAATGAATAATCATGAATCGTCCCACTACCTAAGCTAAATGGCCTTTTGTCTGTTTAGTCCCCTGATCGCACTTGCAGGAACATTCTACCAACTCTGGGTGTCCCCTGCTCAATGCTGTACGCCCAAGGCAACAGACAGAGCCTCTACTCAGTGGCGGAGCTAGAGGGGGTGCTGGGGGGCGGTTGCCCCTCCTGGCTGCCCCACTGTGAGTAGTGGTGCCCCACCATGATCTTTATGCACTGTTTAGTGCCCATTATGGAGCCCACAATTGACTAAATGCCCCCCAGCTCCCAAATGCTCCCAAACCTGGCTCTGCCACTGCCTCTACTCTTTGTGGCTACTACCTGTCCTCTACCACCAACTCTGGTAGAGCTACAATGGTTGCTCTACAACATATCTGATAGAGCTACAATACTGTGTGTGTTCATGATCTGAGTGTTTATAATCTATTACTGTCTCACCTGTAAATGAACTGTCTATTTCCCTCTGTCGATGCTCCCCACTGTGTTTTACGCATGATGCTGTCCTGTAATTATGTACTGTGATGTGCTGTAATGATGTACTGAAATAATGATGAACTGTGATGTGTGTAATGATGTACTGTGCCCTGTACCCCATTTGTTGTAACCTCCCGGGTCATTCCTGAAAATAGGCATACCACTTGTCTAGTGTACTTACCCGGTTACCAAAAGCTAAATAAATATAAATAAATAAATGTGTTATTCAGATTCAAATAATGAACAATGCATTAGTTGTGGTATTTGAGAAATACTATTCGTTACTTGCACACCCCTAGTCTCCCTCTGTCTTACTGGTTGAAGTCCCCAGTCACCTGTTGGCAAATAGCTTTTTGCCTCCAGCCTCTGTACAGTTCCCTTTGATACAACTCTGTTTCAGATTTCTCCTTTTGTTATGCGAGGTGCTGTAGAACCCCTCACAACTTGCTCACTTTTTTAGGATTGGTTGTTTTCCCTTTTGGGAATCCTTTCTAGGTTATGCTAATCTTGGTTTTAGTTCTACTTGTTATATGTCCCAGGACACGTTTGTGGAGACATTCCATTCCTTATGCTCGTCATTTTTTCTTTTCTGATTATTTTTATGTAAAAAAAAAAAAAAAAAAATTTTTTTTCTTTGATAGTTTTTTCTTTCTCACTCCTAGGAAAAACAAAACTGAGATGGTTGGGTCCGTCACCATTATTTATGCTGCTGGCATCCGTAGCACAGTACTTAGTACCACAGACACAGTGTGCACTGACTCCCAAAACTTCTAGCTCATCTGGGGTCCTAGTGTTTCTGGTCCTAAGACCAAACAGTGTAGCTCTATGGAACAGGTATTTTTGAATCTCTACATGTTCGGTAAGTATTTTTCCTTTCGGCAGTTTAAATCCTGTTCTATATTACAGTACAAAACGTAATAAATAGAGCGTACTGGATGAGCAACCGTGCACAACCAGTCTGTGCTGCCACAGAGGGGTTCAGATTACATCAGACCTTGAGAATAAAGATCGAGAGGTCTTATATAATCAGAACCTTGATTTGGCAGCTCAGATTGCTTGGACATGCAGTTGCCCATCCAACATTTTTTATTTTGTACAGTTTATTATTTTATAGCTTATGGTGGAATGTTGTTCTACCCTGATTTTCATCACAGCTAAAATGCTGTTGTACCACAGTTCAAAGGTCATAGAACACTGTTCAGCCCTTCTGTGGTACAACAGCATTCCAGCTGATTTCAACAGCGCACGAGCCACACCAACAGAAATGGCAGGGTCAACTAGATAGTAACTGAAGGTGGCGGCAATGGCAGGATCTCTAGAACCGATGGCGACTCAAATCCCACACAAGCAGGATCAACCAGATATTAACACTTGTATGAAAAAAAACGCAGGATCAACCAGATATTTTAATTTACTTACAGCAGCAAACATGATTCAGCGCAGATGGTGGCCATGTTTTCTTTTCTGAAAATCACTCCCATATGCAAGCAACAGCCAATAGAAACCTGCCATATATATGTAGGGATGTCTGGTCCCTAATGATCACACCACTGACCATAGCAACCAGCCTTAAATCACAGATTAACATGCAGCAGCAAAAATGTCTTTGTTAAAAAAAAAAAAAAAAATCAAACTTTTTTTATAGCTTTTAGGGGCACCATACACTATAAAAAATAGTGGATGGGCAACTCTGTGCAGAACCAGTGAGTTCTGCTACCTCAAGGTTCTGATTCCCATGGAACTCTCGAGCTTCGCTCAAGGTCACAGAGAATCAGAACCCCTCTGTGGCAGAACACACTGATTCTGCATAGTTGCCCATCCAGTATTCTCTATTTTTTCTTTAGTTTTTATAGATTCAGGGTAAATTACTGCAGTTGTGCACATCAGTGTAATTCTTCTGGCTCCCTACTACATAACTTGCCTTATTCTTCCCTTTTCCCTCCTTATACAGTATGTCATGCATCATTTTCAGTGGTTTGCCATTTTTATGGGTGGTTGGGTAGTTCTTGGAGTTTAATAAATTCTGGACAGTTGTCCGAAATGTGACAAAACTGCCACAGACACCACAGCAGTTAACTGTCAGTTTCAGCTGCTTGATGTGTGCGTGACAGTTCTTTCCATTTGAAAATGAAACTGACTTGTGCAGTCTCTAGAGGGTTAAGAATGCTGTTGTACCATAGAGGGGTACACTTACATTCCATGACCTTTGAACTGTGGTACAACAGCATTTTGAAAGGGATGGAAATCCATACAGAGCAATCTCTACTATACACTGTCATCCTTTAATTTGTCTGGTCAGGCAGATTATACTGACTTCTCGAGTGGTTGAAAGCATTCAGCTTTGCCTTATTTCTCATAACATATCAAAGACATCCATCCATATAAGCTGCATGGCAGGACACCATGCTCAGAGTTACTGCTTACAGAGATAATTTTACAGTTTGTTTTTCCAGGATTGCCCAGCTGAGCTACAACATCTCATTTTCAGTGGAGTCCTGCTGTGACCCAGTTTTACTTTTGGAAGGGTTGAAGCACAGGGAGGTTAAGTGACTTGCTCAAAGTCGCATAGTGTGTAAGCAGCTCTGGTGGGATTCAAACCTGAGTCTGCAGGTTCACAGTTTGTTCTTACTTTTGGGAGGCACAGTCTCATTGCAGCACACCATTGTTTGTTTCAACATTCTAGTGACAGACTAGCAGGCAATAGACACTGCTGCTCCCTGATCTCATGGGAAGGGGGGGGCACTGGGTTTGATTCCAGCCCACAGTATTTAAAGACCCAACATGGCAGAACTGTAAGAGAAACTACAATGATATGCGAAACCACAGAAAGTTAAAGTGAGAAGTTACAGCAATGGGTGGAGCTCAACACTGGGGTGTTTGGGTGTACTAGGAACACACCGTTAACATTCTGTTTAAAATTCACTGCTTCTTTAGAAAACAAAAAAGTTACAAAAAAGATAACTACAATATCAGGATTAGCAGAATCTGCATACCTGTACGTCCCCCCCGACGGCGCCCACTTTGGGATCTTCCTCCAGAATTTTTAGCATCTCTATGGTACAGGCTGGGTCCAAGACCGTGTCTGAGTCACATACCTGCCACAAAACATATTTAAAATAATTAGTCATTCAAGCTTTTTTTTCCCATGGTCCTTCACCTCACCTCTTGATAACCCCATCATTCTTCTCTGGAACTGTGCTCAGTCCTCCTTGCTGGAGCAGGCAGGTACTGTTGAAGGCTCAGGCTTGATGAAGCCTGGCAGGTTTTCTAGATTTCCTCCCCTTCCAGGTCAGGTATTTACCTGCCTAATTGCCCCAGAACATTTATTTTACCTCTTCTACGTAGCTGACAATTTCAGTGATTACCACTGAGGCAATGACTTTAGTTCATTAGTTAAGTTACTGAGATAGAAAAAAGAGATAGACAGACAGACAGATAGATAGTTATATAGTTTTTGTAGACTGGGAAAGGTGGACTAGGATATACTTCATGTGTCCAGCTTGGCCCAGGAGGAGGGGAATACAGATGAAAAATGACTGATATTGAATCAGGTTAATCTGTTGGTGGTTAATGAATTTGCAAAATTTTACCAGAGGCCCAGGGAAATTCCTTGCCTCTTTTCAAGAAGTGCTATGGGATCCTTAAAGAGCAGCTGTTGTCTTCAGGATAACTTAAGCAAAACATAATATTTAGACACAGTTCAGTTTATATTTCACATTAGTTCCATGTTTTTCCTCACCATTATTTATTACTGGGTCCATTTGCATTAAACAGGATCTGTGCTCCTGAAAAGTTCATCTATTCCTGTTGCTTTCTCCCCACCTGAGGTCATAATGCACTGCTTGTGACATCACAGTTACTCCCATGGCAAGAGATTGTGATGTCACAACAGAGGATTATGACTTGAAGCAGCGAGTAAGCTATAGAGGCAGATGAACTCTAAAAGATAAAGATCATGTGTTTGTGCAGATTTATTCTGTAATAAAAGATGGGGAGGAGAAATCTACAGAATATGTTAGGAATGCAAGCTGAATTGTACCCAATTATTATGCTTTTCAAAATTTTCTTTGAGGCGTCAGCAGCTCTTTAAGAAGAAGAAGAATCAGCACTAATATAGCACTTTTCATACATGTTGTATCCCAAAGCGCTTTACAAGCAATGCTAGACTGGTAGTAAAGCGACTGAACCTGTAGTGGCAGCCATTTCACACATCAGCACCCACACACAGCCTTCGGCAGTTGCATGACCCGGTTTTATGGGAATGGGAATGTTGGCCAAGATACTGGGGAAACTCCTCTACTCTTCCTGCCGGGGGCTTTGTTGATTCCTGAGAGGGAAAGGATGAGGTTGGTGAGGGAGGAGACTGCAGGGGAGTCCCAGGTGGTGCAGCTTGCTTCCCTCCCCACCTGGAGTAATGAGGAAGCCCATATTATACCACCAATGTCAAGGGACAGCCCTGACCTGAGTACTGTTAGCAGACCAGAAGTCCCAGTTATACCAGACTAAGTAAATGAAGATTCATGTCAAACAATGGAAACTGTTAAGGAGACTTGCCACAGTGAGACACAAGAGACGGTTACTGAGGCGATCCTGCTTGAAGAAGCATACTGAAAGGACCGGGAGCATTTATGGAAATTATTGGCTAAGGAGGATGAGAATTCCACAGCAAGAAACAATAAACGCAAATCGACTCTGAGGGTCGTGGCGTAGGGGAACTGGAGAGGTCAGGAAAGCAGGCTGCTGTGCAAGTAGGAATTCCTGACATGGCAAGTGCAATGTATATCGAGAGGGCAAAGAATTTACCTGATGGAGAACAGATCGAAGGAAATGACAGCTCCAGGTAGAACCAGGAAAGAAGAGCTGGAATGGAAGCAGCGGCCAGCAGAATGCCTGCTGCTGATGATGTGGCAGGCTCTGACAGTAGTCAGTCTTCTCAGCTGACGAGCGGTGAAACGAGCAGCATGGCAGGAATTAAAGGCTTGTCATTCTCCCCAGCAGGCAGCATGAGCAACAATATAGGGAGTAGGAACACTACATCTAAAAACAAAACAGGAAGAAAGTATATAGCACTGAAGGCAAGGAACAACTTGAAGAGGACTGGTCCATGGAAACTGCCCTTTGGAAGGGAGATTGGTCAGACACTCACCAGGAGCTCCATGGAAATTGCCAGGACCAGCCAGTGCTCCCGAAAGAGGTAAAGACTTTCCTGAAAATATAAGTTACAACAAGAATCCTACAGACACTGGGGGTGGGGAGGAAAGGCAGCTTATAATAAGGAAAGTAAAATGGATACTGTCTCACATACAAACACTGAGGAAAACCCAGGCACGAGCTTTCAAATGGAACTTACTGATAGTTTCTCATTTTCTTCAAACACCGAATATGTGTTATTTTGAAGAGTTCAACAAAAGTGTTAGTAGTACCTCCTAAGACATTAAGAAGTAAAAACATGGAAAAAGAAATTATTAGGAACCCCCCACCCCCAATGTAACTAATGAAACAAGCACAATAGAAGAAATAGTTACAAATCCTGAGGATAACAGCTACAATACGGAAGGTGGAAATTCCAACCTTTATCTGGTTGGGAATTGTGATGGCACATGATGGGAATAACCCCAGCAGAATAAACCAGGAATGCATAATGATGGAAAGGGAAGAGCAGAAACTTTTCAGCAAAGTGAAACCACAGCGAGGCCACAAGCTGGCCACTCCAGAATACAACCAGCTCATAACAACACTGACTGCTTTTGACCCAATATTGAACCAGTTAAACGAAGGAATGCAGTTAGGATATGTTACAGAAGTGGGTTGAAAGAACCCCCAGATCGCAGCTACGTGGCCAGGTCACTACTGAAAGACGGTCTACAATTCATAGCAACAGAAATCTATGCCTTGATACATACTCCAGGAGAGCTGTAGTTTGATGTCAACTTCAAAACTACTGGCAGCCTAGAGAGGTTCTGGGCAAAAGTACCACCAGGTAAAACATACCCCAGCATGGATACTTTTCACAGTAATACCGCTAACCAAACAATGAAATCAGAATGGTTACTATTTTATTTAACAATGGGGGGGTTAGCATCATGTACATTCTGAGACGGCTGAAACAAAAATGCACAGTGATAGGTAATCCAGACCCACTCATGGACTCCATAAATATACGGACAGGTGGCTGGAGGATACGGGTGAAACTAATGCACATGGAAAAAATACAACATCTCCCTAATTGTTTTTATCTAGGAAGGGACTGAGGGATCCTATTTTACGTAGGGCAGCCTAAGGTGTGTTATAGGTGTGGGGCTCACACACACTCATCAGCAGAGCCTGTGATGCCATTCGATGTGGTATGTGCACAGAACTGGGACACTCAAATAGGCGGTGTAAGAACAAAATGAGGTGCAACTTTTGTGATGAAGGATACCCTTTCAGAACATGCCCCTAGGCCTCGCATAACAGGGGATGAAATGGATCAAGTGTGTAACAAGATCACTATGTGAACTATGCACAAAGGGCACAGGGTAAACAAAGCAAGAACCTTGCATCTGGAACTGCCACTTCTGGGAAGAGACAAGAGGGTGCACATCAGGAAGATCGAGTGGTGGACTCCTCAAGTACCATCCACATCAGCTATTGCACCTCCTGTTATGGACAAAGAACAAAGACAGGCTAGACTGGATGCACCAGTAGAAATCTCTGAAACACCTATCAATGTAGAGGACTTGGAAGAGATGGAACTGAAAAAGAAGGATTATAAAAACGAGTCTCAGAAATGCTCCATTCTGATTGGCTGTCAACATTCTGACAGCCTTACATTAATTAAGCAACAGAGCACGATGGGGCGTTGGTGGTACTAGGTTCCCCCCCAGTTAGGGGTGTAGTGAGGCATGAGGTGAAGCCGAGTGCCTTTAGCCCCCTGACTGTGGGGGGAACCTACTATCACCACGTCCCTGGAGTGCCTTATTGCTTACATAAAATGAGTCCAGAGGCAACTGTTAAAAAATGAACACTCTAAACGTTTTCAGAGTCACAAAAAATATAATAAAATGTTGCTAAATAATGTTAAATAGTCCCTCCACAGATGTTTTTCACCTGTCAGTCATCTGTCTTTCTTCACATTCTGCCTTGTGTTAGTGTTTACTGTGGAATAGGATAATTCAAAGCTCTGCATTATTCCAATAGTAAAATACTTCCCCACCCCCCCACACACACATACACTGAATGGTAACATGGTATACATGAATTCAAAATTCTTCAGAGTTCCACTAACATACACACACACACACACAGCACTCCTCAAATGGAGCCAGAACCTCAGTTGTATCTGTTACCAGGTAAGGAGCAAAATGGAAGGGACAGGATGGGGATTTTTCACGGTCATCAAAGAGACACCAGCAATGGAAACTCTGAATAGTACTTGTTTTTTTAAATTTGTGTATATGTGCAAGGAGGGGCTCTTGAGTTAAAATAACATTAAATAATTTACTTACTTTAGTAAATGTAATGGACTTTCATTTTTAGGGCCCAGTAGAAGTTTTTGCATGTATGAGTAAAGGCTGCAGTCATGTTTGTGATGGAAATTAGGAAGTAAGCGGCTTATGAATTCTGTGGGTTGCCCTGGTTGACAGGGACTTGTTTTTAGCCATTGATGGTGTTCTCTTACTGTCATGACTAGAACCAAGTCTCAGCCAATCAGGACACAGGGATTCCATTGCCCAGTTTATAGCATCTGTTACACTGTCATCTACAGCCTGATCACCACGGTGCATGAATTCTTCCTGTCAGCATTCCATTCTTTAGCACTGCTGAATGACTGGAATGATGAATTCTGATTCTAAAACAGCATTCTTAAACAGTTGGTAGATGAACTATTTTATTAAAAAGCTTTCTCTCAATATGAAAAACATTCAAAAGGTTCACTTCTAAGACTTTTCTTCTTTTGAAATAAGTTTTTATATAGCAATAAAGTACTCCCAGGAGTTAGATTAGCAGTCAAGTTAATCACCCCCAAGGGAAAATATGGCCCTCGACTGCACCTTGTACCACATTACACCCCTAGGGGGTGACTAACAGATTGTTAATCTAGCCCCTGGTCACGCCTTATTGCTTAATAGTGAGGAAGACGCTGTACAGGATAATGTTACATCCAAAGAGATGCCTCCTCTAAACACTCCGACAACTGATACAACAGATGAAACAGAAAACTCAGATAGAACACAAGATCCCCAGGAAAGCATCTGTGAATCTATAAAATAGAATTGAAATGCTGGCAGCAAATAAGGACTAGGGAGATATGAAGGAAGATTCAGATGTGGCATCTCTTCATTCCTCCCAACAAGATCCGTCCTCAAGTGCAGAAGATCCAGAGCCGGAACCAGGAACCTCAAAAAAAAAGGAAGAACACTAGAACCCTGAAAAGCAGCATGAAAGGGGGCAAACAAACGTAACATATAACTATGTGAAATGTTTTTTCTTATTCTTACTTATGGGTACTGACTTATTACAGGATTTCTTAGTCACCACACTTAATATAAAAACATGCTCACAATTTTCTCTGTATTACAGAATCTAGAATCAGACATCATCTTCCTCCAGGACACTTGAATCCACATGCCAGAAGGAGTAAAAGCAGCAAAAAAGTCATGGATGAGGGGCTCGTCCTTCTGGTTACTGGGCCAGGACCAATGTTCTGGGGTCAGTATCTTTTTTTCCTTCATACTCTGTACAGGTACAGAAAATAGATCTATTACCAGTGAGGGTATTGATTCTAGATGTCTTACACAATGGACTGAAGCTCAGATTGATTAATGTATATTGCCCACAGATGAAAACAAGCTCGTATAGAGTTATTTAAAGAAATTAGATCTTTTTTTATATACAACAAAGGGGATCATTTTTGATGGAGATTTCACTTGTGTTTTTTTTTTTTTTGCTAACACAAGAAGATGCAGTGACAAGAAAACTTACTGTGAGTCAGTATGCTTAGCTAATATGATCACCTTTGTGCTCCTGATGAATGCATCTGGGTCCCCTTTAGAAAATATTTTTCTAAAGTGGCATCATTCACAATAAGAATACATGTCATATTTTATCTCCCTAGCTGACAGTGCCAGTAATGGTGGCGATACCAATTGAAACATCAGATCACAGAGCAGCAAGGATCAAAACAAGCTCCAGTCCTGTTCCTACAGCCTAGCCCTCAGGTTGGAGATTGAACTATCCTGTCTTTGAAGATGAAAAAATAAAAGAATGGAAAAGGGGGGATTTCTTTAACACTAGATTGACAGTTGGAGATCTCTTTGACAGTTTTATAGAGTGGTGGAATTGGTATAATGAGAATTAGAGGGATTATGTATAACTCTTACAAAAAAGAAAACAATGGGAGAGTATTTTAAGTACATGTCTCTGAGACACCAGCTACAAAAACTATTATCTTTGGCTGAGGAAACAAAACACAACATCTCTGAACAGATTAGACAAATAAAAAACAAAATATGGAACTATCAATATAACAGAATGGCATCTTTAACTGCAGAACAAAAGTTTGGAGCACAGGGAAAAAAAGACACAAACAATCCTGTTTGATGACTGTACTGCCATGGTTGCAAAAAGAACCATGACTCATTTGAAAGGTGAGTCAGGAAGAATAAGAAGCAAACAGGAAGACTTCATAGAAATCGTGGACACGTTTACTAAAGGTGATCTGCAAAGTATCTATACAGCCTGCTCCCATCCCCACATACCTTCTAATGCTGTTTCGGGAGTCTGGGGCAGCATAGATGATCATTTTTAATCCAGCGGTGACTTTTTATAAACTGCTGAAATTTTCGACCGAACCCGGAAGTGCTGTGCGAGTCCCGATTGAGCGGGCACAATTGCACATGGGTATTCCACCCATTTAGTGACGTTGCTACCACCACTGCTCTTATTATAGTAGCAGTGGCGGTACTTTATTATACTTATTTTATGGCTTCCACGGAGGTACTGATAGCTGTATAGTTACCTACAGCAACAGCCCGCCCAGGTAGTGATGGCATTCCGGCAGAGATTTATAAATTATGTAGAGAAGAACTTGTCAACCCCTTACAACAGGTTTATAATGAAATGTTGTTGGAACAAATAATTGGACATACCATATAACAAGAGGCTTTAATTATGCTGCCTAAAAAAGGGGGAAAAGAAAATAATTGGAGGACTCAACTTATTAAATGTAGATAGTAAAATACTATTGAAAATTTTGCGGAAGAGATTAACAGCTGCAGCATCCACCATTATTTTATCAACACAAACCTGTGCCATTTCTGAAATGAAAATTCAAGAGAACTTGGTTTTATGATGGGAAATAGTAGAACAAGGCAAATGGGCCAAGATGCAAGGAGTTGTTTATGCTGGCTCTGGACCAGGAAAAAGCCTTTGCTAGGGTAAACCATAATTATCTATGGAGGGTGTTAGAAACATATGGTATTCCAGTAAAATTCATCACATGGATTAAGTTTTTATATGCAGGAGACCATGTGTTTCCAGTGATGACTGGAGTACATGGAAAAGAGCACACATTAAATTTTAGGGTTAGGCAAGGGTGTCCTACGAGCTTGATATTATATTTATTTGTATTGGATCCAATTTTAAGGGACACTGATCAGTATTATAATATACAGGGAGCTGACACCTTACTTGGGAGGTCACAATATAAGTCCACAGCATATGCAGATGATGTGGTTTTATTGGTAAGGGATATTGAAGCAATGGTCAGGGCAATCCAACACTTTGAACAAGTTGGGAAAAAAATCACGATCCAAAGTAAATGTGCAAAAAAGCGTAGGTATACTCATAAGTACAACAACAACTACAGGAAACGAATCTGTAGGGGGAATACGAATCATGACAGACCCAATAAAAAAAACTTGGTATCTGGTTTGGAAATAATAGACATGGATAGCTATAACTGGGATTTATAGAGAAAAGAGGCAGACTCAAAAGTAGCCAAATGGTATCGATGGTTCATGTCCAAGAAAGAAAGAATATTTATGATGAAAACATTTCTGGCTCCTATATTTTTATATGTTAATTTTACTGTCCCACCACCGCAGGAGATGGAGGCAGTCCTGGAAGGCATGTTTTTCAGATTACTGTGAGGTAGTTGATAAAACCCGGTCAAGAGAGGGTGCACATATAGAGTAGGTAAGGAAGGGGAGTGGGCATGGTTACACCCATAGTCTTTTTTTTCTGTTTGTCCTTTTGTTTTAATATCAAGCCATTGTTTGTTTCTTCTCTAACCACAGGCCTAGGATTATTTAGGACAATTTTTGAACCATAGCTACAAGTATGGAAATGGCAGAAGCTCAGGCAAGTTAAAGAATATGCTTTTTCTAATGTTTTATATATCCAAAACTGTTTTAGGAGAATAAAAATGTGGAAGTGGACAGTAATTAACATATCAGATTATAGTGGTAAATTATTACAAAAAAATCCTGGGAGAATACTTCTTTTTTTTTTTTTAAACAGGGCTATCCTAGATCTAGTACTGACTAACGGGGAAAGGATCACAGATCTCCAGGTAGAAGGTTACCTGGGGGCCAGTGACCATCACATGGTATGGTTCAATTTGGCCACTAGAACTAAATCATCCCATTCCAAGGCAAAAATATGGGACTTCAGATGAGCTCAATTTGATAAGATGGCCAACAGAGTTAAGCTAGCTCTGGCAAAAAGAAATACAGGTGAGTGGGTATAGGCAAAGTGGGCAAGCATTAAGGATGCAATACTTGAAGCAACATCCCATTGTGTTAGAGAGAAAAGGAAGTGCAAAAGAAGAAGGAAACCACTTTGGTTCTCAAAAACAGTAGCAGAAAAGGTCAGAGCCAAAAGGCTGGCCTTCAGGAGATAAAAGGGAATGCAGCAGGATGAAGATAGACAGGCATACCAAACTTCCCTAAGGGAAACAAGGAAGGCAGTAAGGCAGGCAAAGGCCCAAACCAAGGAAACACTAGCACAAACAGTAAAAGAAGGTGACAAGACTTTCTATAGATATATTAGTGAAAAGAGAAAATCCAGTGGGGGTATTGCTAAAATCAAAGGGAATAAGGGGGCATGTGAGGAGGAGGAGGACCATGTAAAAGCATCTATCCTAAATAGATACTTCTGCTCAGTATTTACTGAAGCATACTTGCATACTGTGTGACCCTGAGCAAGTCACTTAACTTCCCCGTGCTCCCAGGTCATTCCTGTAAAAAAATCTTTCAGCTTAGTGTGCTACTCCTGGTTAAACAACTAAATAAAAAACAAAAGAGAGAAGGTAGGGCAGGGCCCACAGCTCAGCACCATGGACACGGGGGGAGGGAGGTGTACACTAGTCCCTTCACAAAATAAAGGGTCCTACAAGAGCTCGATTAGCTCAGATTAGCTCAGGGTGGACAAGGCAATGGAACCTGATGGTATACATCCCAGTGTACTAAAGGAGCTAAGGGTGGAACTAGCAGAGTCATTATCAGAACTGTTTAGTGAGTCTCTGAGCACAGGAGAGGTCCCAGAAGACTGGAGAAGGGCTCATGTGATCCCACTCCACAAGAGTGGTAGCATGGAGGAGGCAGGGAACTACAGACCAGTCAGTCTTACCTCAGTAGTGTGCAAGTTTATGGAGGAACTCCTTAAGAAAAAGGATAGTGCAACACCTGGAATCCATAGGAGCACAGGATCCAGGACAGCATGGATTTACAAAAGGAAGGTCCTGTCAAACTAATCTCATAGATTTCTTTAACTGGGTAACCAGAGTGGTGGACCAAGGGGGAGCAGTGGATATCACATACCTTGACTTCAGCAAAGCTTTCGATACTGTTCCATTGTTGATTAATAAGCTGCGTAGGCTTGGGGTGGGTCAGAAGTTGGTCAACTGGGTGGCAAACTGGTTGACGGGCAGAAAAGAGAGTGGTGGTAAATGGTATACAGCCAGAAGAGATGCAAGTCACAAGTGGGGTACCTCAGGGATCAGTCCTGGGGCCAGTCCTCTTCAATATCTTCATCAGAGACATTACAGATGGACTAGAGGGGTAAGGTTTGTCTGTTTGCAGATGACACCAAGATCTGCAACAGAGTAGATGATCCAGATGGGGTGGACAGAATGAGAAGAGATCTAGATAAACTAGCAAAATGGTCAGAAGAGTGGCAACTGGGGTTTAACGCAAAGAAGTGCAAGATCATGCACATAGGGAAGAGAAACCCTGAAGCAACCTATAGGCTGGGAGGGGAATTCCTGGCAGTCACAAGGGAAGAAAGAGACTTGGGCAACATCATCACCGATGACCTGAAATCATCCAAGCAGACCACTAAAGCAGTAGGTAAAGTTTGGGGGACATTGGGGTGTATTAGTAGGGGTATCACAAGTCGGAGGAGGGAGGTAATAATTCCTCTTTACAAGACACTGGTTAGGCCCCATCTGGAGTACTGCATGCAGTACTGGAGGCCACACCTTCACGAGGACATTAACCAGACTGAGGCAGTCCAGAGAAAGGCAACCAAAATGGTGCAGGGACTGCATCAGAAAACATAGGAGGACAGATTAATGGAGCTCAATATGTATACCCTAAAGTAAAGGAGGGAGAGAGGTGATATGATTAAAACATTCAAACACCTTAAGGGCATTAACAAGGTGAAAGAGTCTAACATGTTTCAATATAAGAAAAATATCAGGACTAGAGGACACAGCATGAGATTAGAGGGAGGCCAATTAAGAGGTAATGTGAGGAAGTTTTTTTTCACGGAAAGGGTGGTGGATGCATGGGACGGCCTACCTCAGGAAGTGGTGGATATGAATACAGTGCAGGGCTTCAAACAGGCATGGGATAGGCATAAGGGAGCAATACAGATGAGTATAAATAGATAGACCATTGACGGAGCAAAGGCCAATGGCACATTCATAAGGTAGAAAAAGAAATGGGCAGACTGGAGGGGCCTTGCAGTCCTTATCTACCGTCAACTTCTCTGTTTCTATTTGTCCTCCTTTGGCAGGCCACCGTCTTTGTCTGCCAACCTTACCGGTCTTGGGGTATTTCAGGATCTTATGGCACCATGTGCGCCCTGGTAGATCCCCAGAGCCAGTCTGGAGGCTTTATCCTAGGCACCTCCGATGTTTTCCTCTGTTTTCACCCCAGTGAGTTGGTCCTACTCCCGAGACCCCAAAAGTGGTGACGCATGCATGTGGAGGCGCACATGTGCACCACAGCTCCAGTGTCAGTCTCTTCAACTCTCCCTCAGCCTAGCGCCAGCAGTCCTCGGAGTGACGCAGCCACCCCAGCCTCCACCAGGGGGCAGCCAAGCTCTGAGGAAACCTTTTCCTCCCTTTCAAGGTAGAGGGCCGCCAGTCGGCAGCTGCTCGCATCCTCTCCCTTCCCCCCTCCGATGACCTAGGCTCGTTCCCGAACTGGGTCACTGGCGTGTCATGTGGTGTGGCGTCCAGCACCTCAACCCGCTGTGCCACTGGGCCAGCTCGGGAGAATACTTCTTTATCACTCCAGTTTTTGATCCATCATTTGGGATGGAGGAGAAGATTATAATAGAACAACTGACTGACAGTAGAATCCCACAAAAAAATGTGGAATATAGTATGGCTGAGTGCACATGGGAAGCTAAACGTAAAATGAAATGCAAAACATAAAAGTGTAGAAGAATGAAGCTGCCTGAAGCCAGAATGTGGTCAAGAAATGGAAATAATGGAGCATTTGTTTTTCAGATGTTCGTACATTTGCAGTGTCAGTGGCTCAGTAGGTAGCACACTTGCCTCTGAGGCTAGGAGATCAGAGGGCTGTGGGTTCAGTTCCCACATCTGGCACTTGGGTTAATATCCCAGTACTGACACTATAGTGCAGCATGAGAGGGGTGCTGTACTTCTGAGGTGCCGTCTTTCAGATGAGATGTTAAACCGAGGTCCCATCTGCCTGGATTGGTGTAGTTCAGGTGGATGTTAAAGATCCCATGGCACTTATCGAAAAGAGTAGGGGAAATTTCCCCGGTGTCCTGGCCAAATTTCCCTCATTCACCAAAAAATACCACCAACAGCTTAATCTGGTTCAAGGTCAGTTGCCATTTATCTGTATCCCCCTTCCCCAGGTCGCACCTGAAAATAGGCAGGATTTGTCTAGTGCACTTACCCGGGCAACAAAAATTAAATAAATAAAATAAAAACATTGCCCCTTGTGGCCATATTTATATCAATATCAATATCAACTTTATTTTTAAAAGGCGCTTTTCTTAAATCAAAGCGTCTGTACAAATAAATATAACAATAAATATAATTAATCAAATTAACAAAAATCCTTAAAAGCTATATTAAAAAGGTGGGTCTTCAGCGCTCTTTTAAAACTAAGGACGGTCCGGCAGTCTCGCACCTGACGAGGTAGAGAGTTCCACAGGGTAGGTGCCATAAAACTAAACGATCTAGCACCAGATGTTTTCAAACAGTGCCTTGGGAATCTCTAGCAATCCCTCGTCAGTGGATCGAAGGGGGCGAGAAGGACTATAGGGGCACAGGAGCTCTTTCAGGTAGGCAGGTCCCAGATCATGTAGGGCTTTATAGGTCAGCAAACCGACCTTGAAGGTAATTCGCCACAACACTGGCAGCCAGTGCAGTCCGCGGAGCACAGGCATTATGTGACTGGATCTAGAAACTCCAGTCAACAGCCTGGCTGCCGCATTCTGCATCAGCTGCGACGGCGGATTCAACCCCGATAGCCCTAGGTATGAGGAGTTACAGTAGTCAAGCAGGGAGGTAACAAAGGCGTGGATCAATGTTGGAAGGTCCTCTGGAGGAACCAAGTGCTTCACCCTGGCAATATTCCCAGATGAAAAAGGAAGTCTATAACCGCTGACACCTGGGATTTAAGTGTCAAACGGTCATCAAGTACTACGCCAAGATTTCGCACCTGGTCTGAGGTCGTCAGCTGGACACCTCCAAGCCATAGGCCTGAGGGTGATCCCTCTGGCAGACCCGCCTCACAGCGACCTATATCCACAACCAACACCTCAGTTTTCTCCGGGTTTAACCTCAGCCAACTCCCATTCATCTATTTGGCATTAACAAGAGACTAAGTTTTTGAACGTTACATATCAAAGTTTGATTTTTGGGCATTTAGAAGACTCTTGGAAAGAATGGTATCCGAACACAGTACTAGTGTTATTTGTCTCTTTGAAATAGTTGTATTTGGCAATGTGGATGTCATTGTGTGTTACAAAAATGGACATGGACATATCAGTGATGGCAATGATGGCCAAGAAAGAAATGCTAAATGTCAGAGAAAAAGATTACTCTATAGCACCAAATGAACTGTTTAAATCACTATGGAGAAGGGTCACATGGTTAGATTAAATGTAGGGAGCTGGAGGTTTTAGGTTTTTATTGTGCTTGGTGATGGTATGTAACTGACTTATAGACACACAGCAGGGGTGTGGATGTATAGCTTTGAAAATGGCAATATGTTGATGTCTCTGTTTTTTTAGTTATATGTAATGTCTTTGTTGTTGATCTTTTGTTTTAATAAAAAAATACCCCATCTCTTGTGAAAAGTACCTCGGGTTCTTTTACTTCCACCTGGACACGCACCAGAACAACACCAGAGATGGGCAGAAGGGACCTCAGTTTGTCATTGCATCCAAAGAACAGCACACCCCTTCAGTACCACAACCCCAGCTTTCTTTTTAAGGTATGAGCCTAATCCCAGTGTGGGACTAGAACCCACAGCCTTCTGGCCCAGAGGCAGATGCGCTACCAACTGACCAACGTTGATGCCAGCCTGGGGGAGGTGGTTTTATCTTAACATCCACCTGACCAACCGTGAGAAAAGGTACATGGGATCTTGTTTTAACATCTCTTGTGAAAGATGAATGGAAGTTACTGAGTATCTTGGGTAATAACAGCACATTCCTGTTTGGTACAGGACATTGCACTGTTGCCTGGGTGACAGGGGGGCCTTGTGCAAGCCCCAGAATCCCACCGTGAGTCTGGCTGGGACCAAGTCTGTTGTGGACTTGTGAGGCAGGCTTCCACCAGGACACTTCTCTACTCGCTGCTGACCAGTCACAGTGGATCATCCATGTCGGCTGTAACTCACCAGGCTGAAGGAAGAATGTCACCGTGGTGACCTGGACTGTCTGGCGGAGAAGGAAAAAGTATAATTAATTCTGTCTGTAGCCTGCATGCTTGCCGCAGAGCTTCCTTTTCTTGTACAGACTTACCAGCCACCATAACAGTGGCCCTGCCATGCCAAAGCACTGAGCAGGGACACATCCATAAACTGCCTTTCTCTCTTGCTCCCTGGCTAGCAAAAGGAAATCTTCAGGAAGGTGTTTTCTGGCTCCTTGCCCCGGTCTGTGGGCTCAGCACTAGCACCAACAACTGAAGTTAAGAGAATGCAGCAAGGGCCACCATTTAAAAATCATTTTTATTCCCCCTCTCAGAAGCATGCCGACACTATGTCAAGACTGCGAAGTGAATAACTGTGCTGCATGGTGCGTGTAAAACTGCGCAGTCAAAAACTGCGCTAGAATTAATATACTAACTCCAAAACCATGCAACACTGTTTTGACCACACGTATTTGCTGTCTCAGTTTTGACCAGACACCAAGCATGCTCTCTACAAGTGTTGGAATTATGGGGGGCTTGCCAGGATCGGCCCCATAGCTCTGCAGTTAGTCCCTACAGCTTTCACATCACTACCATTGACTTATAATGAGTAGAGGGGAGCACTTTAAAGACATGGACTGAAGTTAAAAGAATAATTTTTATAGCTTCCAGAGCTGATGAAGTGTAATGCCAACACTGTCCCCTAGTTGAAGAGCAATGAGCTCGAAATGCCATAGAGAATTTCTTCAGAGCTCCCATAGGTGATGCACTGGCTCTCTCACCCCGCACCTTACTTAAGTAGTTAATAACTTATTCATTGTATTTATCGTATTTTTGTGCTTTGTACACAGTGTTTGATGTATTGACCTCACTTGATTTGTTGATCTTTAGATATTGGTTTTTAAATATAGTAAAACAGTACCTTTCACAGATTGTGGGCCTAGTGCGTCTATTTGGTACAAGAGACACTCATTTAGACAGGCGCTATAAGCGTTTTTACCTTTCTAGTGTGTGCAATAAATGAAGAATATGATCTGTAAATCCAACACTGCACTGGACCCCCACACACACACACACACACACACAGCACGCACTCATCCACCAAACAGGATCCTGAGCTTTTTATCCCTGAAACAGAAACAAACTGAATAATGATAAAGAGTTTTTCAGAAAACAACAAAAATGAGTTGCATGAAGCGGAAATTTTTTCCCCCAATTGTTTAACCAAGAAATAAAACAAACACTGCACGTTCATGTTTTGACTTTGCCTTTTGTTTTCTGTTACTCCCATGTATCCATCCCATCATGTTCTCCTTGTCTGACATGAATTTCTAATCTTCAAAAGGTGTGTGTGTGTTTGTGTGTGTGTGTGTGTGTGTGTGTGTGTGTGTGTGTGTGTGTGTAGAGGGGTTGTGTTGACAGATACTGAAGTACAGAAGCCTGCGTTACTGTGGTGTCTGTGGGAAAGCTGCCCCAGACAAGATGGCCTAGAGGTGTAACCAAGGCTTCAAGGCTCCCTTGTCTGGATTCGCCTCGCTCAACCTTCACTGTTATCAGGAACCTGTGAGTCCAGCTGTGCTCAGCAGTAACAATGCTGAGAAAATTTTTCCAAGACTCAGGCAGATACTATTCTTTTCTAAAACTGTTTCCCTGGTTTTTCTCTCATTGACGCCCCTGTCCCCGCTAGGGTAGCTCATATAACCTTTTTAAAAAAACAGCTAGTTAGGATAATAGGTATTTTTTAGGATATTAGGATTTTAGAATATTGGTCTTCAAAATCCGATGTCCCAAAAACCTAGCATATTAACTCAGATTTTATGATATCCTAAAATCTAAAATCCTAATATCCTAATTTTAAGATAATCCTGTTATTTGACGGTCTCCAACACTAAACGCAGCAGGTAGGAAAATCTTTAGGGCAGACTAGGTGGGCTTAGGGGTCCTTATCTGCCACCAATGTCTATGTTTCTATGTAGATGGTCAGCTTCGAGATGGATTTGGATTCCGATTATCCCAATGTCAGAGATCCTAATTCAGACTGGAGTTTGAGATATCCAGGCAACACTAGTCCCCACCTCAATGATGTGATCATCATGGCCATGCCCTTCCAGCACTAGGTATGTGGCTGCATTTGCTGCCGATGCCTGTGCCACTCTATTGTCAGCAGGTGGGTGGGGGGGTGCATGAATGCTGGGTGACCCTGTCCCTCCTAGGGAGCTGAGTGCATTACCTCCACCATGCACCTGGCCCGTAGCTACTTCACTGATGAGACCCTTACATGCTCAGCCCTCAGTCAACCCCGCAGCTGAACAACTGTGTGGGACGCTTGTGTTCAGGACTGACCCAAGATCTCAAACCTCTGTCCAGAGGCAGAGTGACGTGTCAAGCAGGAGACACAGAAATGTGGATCTCCCACCAGGCTGGCGTGAGATAATGATAACAATTGTAAAGCAGTGTCCCACAAGAATGTTTGGTATAAGAGGCCCCACTTAACAGTATTAGTATACAATTAATATAGCATAATATACAATTAATATAACATATATGTCACAGGAAAGGTGTGCCTCTAAGTGTATATGTGGCGATCTAGCTAGGACATTTTGTAAGTCAGCAATGCAATAGAGGTCATCCTCTCAAATGGGGGGGCACAAAGGATAAGGGGAAACATTAGAAATAATTATTTCACACATATGGTGGTTAAATGTGGAATAGCCTATCTAGTGAGGTTGTGAAAGCAAGCACTTCTCAGGCTTCCAAAACAGAACTAGACAGATTTCTGTGGGAGAATAACAGTGAAAGCTATACAGCATGAGAAGGAGTAACACTCTGACTGTTAAGCTTGTATGTGTGTCCATTCTCTATTTTTACGGCAGCATGGTGATGTCACCATGCTGACGAATTACTGTGAGTAGGGAACTGAGAACTATTTAACAGGATAGTGAGAGTGTGGTCTTCCATTTAGTAATTTGGATGGCTGCATGACTTGTATTACTCCGCTATTCTCTCCATTTACCACAGTGGAGTGTGTCTGTGTATGTGTCTGCAACCCTGCCTGCAGTGTATAGCACCATTTCTAGAGACTCTTTAATAATTGTGCCTGTTAAAAGATCTTAAGGCAGTAATGGCTGTAATTTCTATTGAAACAGTGGTTCACTGGACTTAAGGGGCGAGCTTGCCGCTATGTCAGCCCACGAAGAGTCTGCTGAGGCACAGTCCGTCTCGGGAGCTGCAGAAGCATTTTCTTCTATTAGAATACAGTCGCTGGGATTTTGGGAAGCTGGAAGGTCTTGAAGCAGGGCATATTTGTTGTGAAGAGGGATGGGTGCAGTTATTGATTCTGTATCGCTCTGCTTCAGGATATTTCTTAGTGGTTTTTCTGGGCTACAGCAACAAGGTTTTAAGTGACTAGAAGTAGAGAATGACCTTTCTTAGATCTGACTAGATGGCCATCTCGGTGGCACAGTCAGGTTCTCAGAAACAGTGGGTTCAAATGCATCAGAGGCAGAGGTGGTGTAATGCGCATTAGTCACTTTGGCGACTGTGGTCGCGGAGGATAATATTGGGTGTTCCACAGAGGTAGCAGGATCATTAAGGTAAGTTGAATTGTAGTGATGCAGGAAGCTCATTAGGGACTCTGGGCTATTAAAGTCTTTGTAGGCGCTTCCAGTGAATACCTGCATAATCGCAGGGTATCTGAGTGAGAAGCGGAGGCTCTTTTGATGCATTAACTGTCTGGCTGGGGTAAAAATTTTCCTTTTTAGCAATAGCTCTTTAGAGAAGTCATGATAAATGTAAATCCTGTGTTCTTGCCATGTAAGCTGGCCAATTTCTCTAGATTTTTGTAGTATAAGTTCTGTATCAGCAAAATTGAGAAATCTGTCAATAATTGGCCTGGGTCTTTGTCCAGGAGGTGGTTTGGGGCCTAATGAGCGATGGGAGTGCTCTATAATTCGGCTTTTGTATGTTGGGAGTTTTAGAATCTGTGGTAGAGCATGAAGAAGAAAATCAGTAGTAATTTTAAGCTCTACTTCTTCTGGGAAACCAATATACAAACATTATTGTTCCGACTTCTGTTTTCTATACCGTCAATTTTGTTTTGAAGGTCCTTAATGATATGGTCTTGTTGACTTATCGTGGCTTTTAGGTCCTGTACTGTTGCCTCATTTATACAAATTATATTTTCTGTAGAGGCAAGACGAGAGTCAGTGGTTTTCAGAGCTGAAGGATTTTGTTGAGAGGCAATCTTCAAGTCATTCATGTCTGTCGTGAGCTTATCAAACATGGCTTCTGTTCTGTTCAGAGGGCTTGAATGGTTATCAGATACAGCCATTGTGCAGGGCCTGTAGATAGTAATCCAGGAGGCTTTTGAAACAGCCTGCAAACTGTAAAAAGTTGCTTTTAACCAGAGAAAACCTTATAACGTTGCTGTAGATCATCTCATAAGTTTGGATTCATCCTTAGATTTCCCTTATCAGCTTTAGATGGCTGCAGATGATATTAGATTGTATTACGTGTAGAAGAACTGTAAGATCAGACGTCAGTGCTGTTCAGTGCCAGGCCATGCCCCCTGCATTAATCTAGTGTAGCACTGCTCCCTGCTATTCATTGTACTATTGCACATTTGTGTACTTGCCACTTGTACATCAAATAAAAAGCAGTGTTATTCCATAGTCAGCAGTAAAACTTTAACCCGCTCAATGGAAAAGCATATGAGAATTCAAAGGATGAATACTAAAAACAACAAAAGTACAGTAGTGCAAAAGTACAGTATCAGTGAATATCAGGGAGCAATGCTACGCCATATTGGGGCAAAAACAACTAACGTTTCACTCCAGAAGCAGAGTTTTATCAGAGTTAGTAACTTAATGCAGAAATGCCCTTATATTATCTGGCACTAAGTCTGAATAGCACATGTATGAACAGCGCTGTCAATAGCAGCACCTTCCATACAGCACTCTGCAGAACAGTGGCAGGAACAAATGCCGGCAAGTAATGGCAGTGCCACTGGTAGCAGTCACAAAGCACACTGTCGACTGCTACCAGTCCAAACATTTGTTTTAGTGGGGGCTCTTCCCCCACACCCCCCCCTTAACTAAAATAATCAACTCCGAGTTGGAGTTGGATTACGGGAGAAAAACAAAAAGTTGAATGCCAGGATTAGAACCCTGATCTCCACCATCATTGTGGCCAAGCAGCTGCATGTCTTAGTCCTCTCTGCCATGGGAGCAGCTCATCCACCATTTTCAATTTCCCAGCCCTTGTCTTCTTTCTAGTACTATGAACAGCGATCTGGGAAGCGCTTTCTGCACAGCACTGTTTAATCCCTGTCGCTGTCTTGTCGTACACCATTCGGACATTGTTGTTTTTTCCTTATGCTATATTTGTAGCACTATTGTAACTGGTTATTATATTATCCACCACCAGTGATGTGTACAAACAAAAAAATGTAAAACAACGAATATGATGCATCCTCAGGATACGAGGAGGCACCTATAAAATTACAACCGGCAATTAAGGTACTGTATTGGAAAGCATAATATCAAACAAACAATCAACCAAAATCAAATTTGGGCTGGCAGTATAGCCTAGAGGTTAGAGGAATGAGGTATGAACAAGCTTGATACATCCAGCAGACCAGACCTGAGTTTGATTCTCACAACCTCCACTTGCATACTGCGTGACTCTGAGCAAGTCACTTAACCGCCCAGTGCTTCCAGGTCACCCCTGAAAACAGGCACTTGTGCCTAGTGGGCCTTACCCGGTTACCAAAGACTAAAATAAAATAAAAAAAATAAACCTGGTATAAACTACCCAAAAGGCATATTTTCACAGTTGATTAGTGCATGTAATTATAAAAAAAGCTTAACATATAAACTACAATATCAGGAAATATAAACCGTATAGAAATTCATTTTGTGGATGTTGGAGTGAAACAACGAGGATATAAAACTGACAGGTATTCATTTACATATCACTTCTCTTGAGAGACATTTTCTTTAGGATTGTGGAACCAATGAACTCTGCAGTACAATGATTCCAAATATCAGGAATCTATTCTAAACATTAGATAAAAAGTAGGGCATTATTATATCAGCTGCTCAGCCATAATGGATCTATAGCTTGGGGGCTTGCTATAGCACAGGTGTGAATGATTGCTTTGAACTTGTGCACTTTCTATAAGATTTCTATAGGCAATCTTTATTTCCTGTATATAAAGATGGCAGGCATACTTTGCAATAGAAGTGTTTTTATTTCTATTGTATTACAGTGGTAGTTATCTAAAAGTTGCCTACCTCGAGGTACCACTGTGGTACCACTGAGACACTCAAGTTACACTTTACATTGATTGTAATGTGATTCTGCCTCAGTATACCTAGGTATACTGTACCTCAGTACTTAGAAACTTCTAGGTATACCTCGGTACTGAAAAACTTTTCCATGGCTACCGCTGTATGATTATGACTAAATGAGCATCTGATATAATAATGTTCTGCTTTTTAGAACACATGCCTGACATTTCTATTTTATATCGCAGAGTTCATTGGCTCCACAGTGCTAGAGAAAATGTCTCTCAAGAGAAGCAATATATGTGGATGAACACCTGAACATTTTATATCCTCAGTGCTTCACTCCAACATGTACAAAATGCCCTTTGATATAAATTTATATTTACTGATACTGTGGTTTATATGTAAAGCTTTTTTTAATACTTTCATCTACTAACCAACTGTTGGAAATATGCCTTGTGGGTAGTTAATACCAGGTCTGATGTTATACCTTAGACATATCCAAGAAAAGAATCTGTCAAACCCTGAAAAATTCTGGTCTCAGATTAATGCCCTTATCAAGGGGCACAACAAACCCAAAGGGGGGGGACATTATAGCAAACAGTACCCAATCCTCAACCCCAGCCAAGGCGGCCAAAGTGTTCAATAAGTTCTTTACTGAACTACATACCCTCAAGTCCCCCTGCCCTGGCCCAACCACACCACAAGTCCCCAATAAAATCTGCCACGACATTCCAGACTTCCACTTTAAATTAGTTTCCAGTTTAGAAGTCCGGAAACTATTACAGGGTATTAAAACCCATGGAACAGCAGGCTATGACGGGCTGGAACCCAAACTAATCAATATTGTGGCCCCAGTTATTGCAACCCCAATCTCGTGGCTAATCAACCAATCGCTCATGGATGGAAAAGTCCCTTCCCTCTGGAAAGTGGCCCTGGTTACCCCATCCACAAAGGTGGTGCCAGAGAGTCAGTGGAAAACTACCGTCCAATATCCTTACTCTCGACACTAAGTAAAGTGCTGGAGAGAGTGATGTATTCCCAGGTCATGGATTATGTGGAGAGACATAATATCTTCTCTGTGGCCCAACGCGGCTTCAGAAAGAACCATGGTACTGACACTGCCCTGCTTAACCTTACCACCGATATATTCTCTGCCCTTGATAAGGGACTGCTCACCAGTGCAATCTTTATTGATCTCACCAAAGCATTCGAACTGGTAAATTACCAGCTACTCCTAACCAAGCTGACACAGATCGGTCTGGATTCTCTAGTAGTACAATGGTTTAGTGGCTATCTCCTGGACAGGTCCCAGTTAGTTAAATGGCAGGGTGCTATATCTGACAAGATTGAAATAAGAGATGGTGTCCCTCAGGGATCTATCCTGGGACCACTGCTATTCTCCCTATTTATTAATAATCTGCCAACCTTCTGCAAAGGCACAGAGGTCATCCTCTATGCAGATGACATTGTTATCTATAGATCAATGGAGAATCCTGACGAATTCAGCAGAATGTTATCCAAAGACCTAAAGTTCCTGGAAAAATGGCTGTCCACAAATAAACTTCTACTGAACTGCAAAAAAAACAAAGGGATGCTGTTCAGGCCCAAAAACCTTGGACCTAATAGATCAGATACACTAAACCTCCCTCTATTGTCTGGGGAAAGGGTGGTGGTAGCTGGTTCGCTAACATACCTAGGTCTCACCATAGACCAGGAACTCAACTTCAAGGCCCACATAGATCAACTATCTAAAACACTGAACCAAAGGATAGGTCTCCTGTATCGACTCAGCCCCTACCTTACCCTGGGGTCACATGCCAAGATTGCCCTAGGTACCCTGCTACCCAAACTACTGTATGGCTCCCCTGGGCTCCTCTCTGTTAAAAGCAAAGAGATGAGTAAACTTAGGACCCTGTACAACAGGATCAGCAAATTTGCTGTAGGAGCACCCCAAAGAGAACACCACTGTCAGATCCTGCAAGCCCTAAAATGGCCCACCCTGGAAGGTAGACTACATTATCCATCTTTATGCCTTGCCTATAAACTCAGATTGACTACTGCTCCACCTAGCCTGGCAGAGTTACTTCAACCTAAAATAAATAGCAGGACTTTAAGGTCATCAAACAGACAGCTTCTCAAGGTTCCCTGGACACAGTCCTCTCAAGGGTCCAGGGCCTTCTCATCCCTAATTCCTCCCTTATGGAACACGATTCCACCTAAACTCCAAGAATTTGAGTCACTCGGGGGCTTCAAAAAGGGAATTCAAACACACTTGCTGGAATTAAACCAATGCACTTGTACTCGTTGAATTTCACCCTAGATTCCTGTTGCTTGCACGATCTCGGAGTATGATTGTTGACCTTACCTAATGTGTACGACAAGAACTGATAATAGTCCCCTTTATAAAATCTGTCCATCTAAATGATTGTCTCCTCTCATGAACTATAATTTAACTGTATGTTGTTGAATCTAATGTAAAACTTATATCCTGTTATACTATTGTGTAATTAACCCTGGGTCGCCCCTCAAAAAGGGACTATTATTGATCTCAGCGGGCCTACCCGGTTACCAAAATTTAAATAAATAAAATAAAATAAAACTTTTCATTACCTTTATTGCCAGCTGTAACTTTACGAACCTCCTCGTATCCTGAGGATGTGTCACATTTGTATCATACTGCTAATGTCTGTTTCATATATGATACTGTATGCCATTTTACATGTAATATGACACATTTTTAATAGAATCTTTAACAACAAAACAATTTGCTAATTCCTGATATCATGAACATTTACTCAAATCAATTTGCTGCCGTATTGGCTCTGACTAGAGTTTGTACAGTGGAAAGAGGAGCAGACAAGATGGACCCTATATCCCTTTCATCACAATACTGTGTTACTATGTTACTCTAAAGTGGCAGAGAGATTTATGAGTTGTAGGTGGCTGGGATGCTTCCATGTACATCCTTCCAGTCTCTCGTATACCCTTCCTCCACTTCAGAGGCCACTCTTGCAATGCCTAGCCTTTGTGGGGTACAGATGATACTGTGTTGTCATCCAGAAGGTCGACACCCTGACAACCCCCTGAAGTAGGTACTGTGGTGGTGGTTACACCCAGCCCTGGAGTCTGAGACAGCACGTACCAGACGACTGCAACCCCAGTGTGGGAGTCAGTTGCAGAAGGTACACAATAATCTTGTTTGGTAGTGCAATGCACTATCCCCCAGCACCATCAGGTTGGGCATCCAGTCCCTGCCTCCAGATTACTGCTCAGATTTGTTTGCTGCTAGTCGGAGAAGGGATTTGAACCTTTCTTACTCACATAAGCAAGGGTGGTTGGAGGAAGCAAGGTAAACAATCTTTGTAACAGTTTAGCAACCAGCTATCTTTCCAGGAGCAAGTGCTGGCAGGCAACAGCCATAGGTGGGGGAGGGGTTGCTGTTGTTCCAGTTCCAGTCACTCCCAGCAGGTGTCGCTGTATAGCAGCAATGTTGGAGGCCACTAGTGCTATGCGGAACTGTCAGACTCTGACGGGACTAGGATCATACAGTCCAGAGAGTGGAGACTTCTGTCCTTAGGGCCAGTGATATGACCATTTAGATTTTAAAAGAAAACGTTTTGCTATGTCAGCATTTGGAGATGGTTGAGAACCAGGCCCGAGAGCGTAATATCCATGTGTTGGCGCTGCCAGAGTCAGCTTAGGGGGATAATTACCTCACCTTTGTTCATTCCTTCCTATCGCCTTTATTGGGTTTATCCGAGGAAGATCCTCGGATTTCTTTTGAGAAGGTGTACTGCATTACACCAAGGCAGACTTTGGGGGGTCTGGCAACTCCTAGAACTTTGCTTGTTGTATGCACGGGAGTTGGTGATTGAGACAGGATACTGACCCTGGTCAGAAGATGTCGGGTACTCAAATATGGAGAGAATGCTTTACAAATTTTTCCTCGATTTATCCTACAGTACCAGACAGAAGTGGAGGGCTTTTGATGGTGTCCGGGGCCGCCTCTGGTGTCTGAAACTTCAGCATCAGCTCCTGTTCCCAGCACGGCTGAGATTAACATGGCTGGGGAAGGTATATCAATTCAATGAACCACAGGATGCACAGAACATCCTCCAGCATATTCAGTAGGAAATGGAGGGGAACAGAGAAGGAGATGCCTCCTTGGATAAGGACTGCAGCTATCCTGGGACTTTCATAGTACTGTAAGTCTTACTACGGACTGGGGTTGGGCACAAGAGGTGACTGCATTAAGGGTATGCTTCTCTAATTTTATTGTTATTGTTTTTCCTGTTATAATGCCACACTTGTTACAGTGATGGATTCGGCAGGAGTTTCCATGTATGGTTGGTGCCCCTTCCAGCTTTCACCAGTCTGCGTGTTTGTACATTTCTAGGGACGTGGATATGTTGTTCAATCCACACTTTGTGGCAGGTTCCTTGCCGCTTTAAATCTTGCCAGAAGGTCTTCAAACTGGCTCCTCCCACCCACCTGGGTGGTAAAACCCTCGGCTCCGCCCTATGATGCCAGATCTTCCTTACCGCTTGGAAGCTCAGGTTCCCTCCTTAGCACTCTGCAGTTTAGGCCTGGATCCACACTATTTGGATTTCCCAAAACAAATTTTAAAATTTACAAGACTAAGGTCTTTGTCTTCCCTTGTGGCAGTGATGGATAAATCGACTCCCAGCTTCCGTTGGTGGTCTTGTGGGCAGAAAATGTCCTGGACTGATCCGCACTCCACGTGCGTGTGCTGCCTGGGGCTTGGCCACGATTCGCAGGCCTTTCTTGGCTTCGGTCTTTGAGGACCACGCTGCCAGACTATTTCTTGGACACCCCGAAAAACGGTACCTGCTAGTCAAGTCTAAGGAGGCCCATTGGGCGGTGTCCGTGACAGTGGGCTCCACGGAGCAGTTGCAGCAGATGATTGCCCTTGAGGAGGAGGCAGCCCAGGCCGCTTTTCTTCCTCCTCAACTGCGGCATTTATCCTGCTCTCCTTGGGCGCCTCATACACTGCTTCTTTTAAGGAGCTTTGTCAATCCCTCTCCATTAAGGGAGAAGGGCCATTGGGACATTCCAGTTGGTCCAGAAAGAAGGACTCTAAAGGTAAGTCCCACTGTTGACGTTCATGGGAGCAGAAGAGATCCCCTTCACCGGACCGTCGACTCTCAACTTCGGTCGAAGGGTTGTGGCTGTGGCCGCTGGCTTCACGGTGTCCCTGTCAGGTTAGCCAGCCGAGACATCCGTCGACACGGTCAAGATTTTTCTCAACCCGTTGGATGGTTTGTCGACTGGAGAAGCCGATAGCCCTTCTTCACTGGTTCCCCCGTTGGTTACCAAGGACTTGCCTGTGCCCCCTGTGCCAAAGTCCCCGGTTAAGGTCCCTGCACTGAAGGAGGGGCGGGTTTCCCCCATTCCCTCTCTGACCCACCCTCGGAATCCCCGAAGGTCTCGGTCTCGGTCCTCATCCAGGTCCAGCCGGTCCCACCAACATCGGCGGTCCCGGTCTCGGCACCATGGAAAGTGGCATCGCCACTCATCCTCTTCAGAGGATAGGCTCCGGCGCAAACTGTGTCAGTGCTACGAGGACTTGATGTGGCAGCAATTTTTACTGACCGGTAACAAGCCAACTCTGTCACCTTCTCCAGCCATTAAGTGGCTGTCACCAGAGTGGCCGAAACAACCCCGCATGGTAATCGAGGAGCTGCCACCAGCGCCGGTTGTTTGGCTGAAACTGACTGCTCCATCCATTGTGTGGAACCTCCACCTCCACAACCTTAGACTGGGGCCCTGACCAAAATTCTCAGTCTGGTCAGGGCTTGCCCCATAGGTTGTCAGTCACCCTCACTCCCGATCAACCTCGGCAGGTGAAAGGTGGCTCAGGCGCTCAGCAGCTGTTTGCAGACTCCTCGGAGTCTGACAATGACTCCTCCCTGTTCTCCAGGCCAAATGACCTGGAGTCTGCAGGGGGCCAGTCGGTGGACGAGAGCCTATCCACGTTTTTGGGTATGCTTTGACTGATCTCAGGGTCTACTGGGATGCAGCTTGAACCCGTTCAAAAATGGGCCAAGTATCCCCTTACAGAGATACTGGACTGAGGGGATTCCCCTATAGAGGCCTTTCCAGTGGCCGAAGCCATTGTTGGCCCTGGAGTTGTGGCAGCGGCCAGCATCTTTTCCCGTGCATTCAGCCAGGATGGCTCAAAAGTACGCGGTCCCCACTGGTTCACTCTCTGGTTTCTTGGAGCACCCTTCTGCGGAGGGGTTAGTGACCGATAGCATTTTCCGCCGTTCCGGGAATGCTCGGGACGTGGACAAACCGCTCGATAAGGAATCCAAAAAGTTGGATTACTCAGGGTGGAAGGTTTACGCTGCTTCCTCCCTAGGACTTCATCAGGCTAGCTCGGCCATTCTGATGGCACATTTCTCACATGCCCTTATGGGCTCCCTGGATGAGGTGATTCCTCATCTCCCGGCTGACCTTCAGACAATGGTCAAGCAGGTGCAGGATCAGGGAAGGGTGGTATCTAAACAACAGCTCCAAACTTCATTGGACATTGGTGACTCTTGTGCCCGTTCAGTAGTGGCCGCAGTGGCCATGCGCCGCAGAGCCTGGCTGCAGATCTCCACCTTCACGGCGGACACCCAGCACAAGCTGGCAGACGTTCTCTGTTCGGGCCCAGAGTGGAAGGCCATCTTCAGAGGATCGAGAAGTCCAATGCCACCTTGGACTTGGTCACATCTGCCCAGAAGGACAAAGGCTGCCCGCAGCAGCGTAAGCCCTTTTGCCCTTCCACTCCTGCGGCTTGTCCGGCCCAGCAACACCAGCATCAGGGCCAGCATGCTCACACTTGGTGCCATAAGGCCAAGTCTGCCACTTCCTCTAGTAGGAAGCCTGGAGGCAAGAAACCAGAAGGTCCATCAGCAGGTCCTTCCTCCAAGCCTGCCCAGTGACAGGTTGAGGGGTGTCACCCCCAACCTCATCACTCCTCCACGGGTTCCCCACATGGGGGGACAGCTCTGCCATTTCTTTTCCACCTGGTCCGCTATCACCATGGTCCACTGGGTGTTAGAAGTGGTTGGCAGGGGTCTGCCTCTGGAATTCAAGCAGTTCCCTCCCTATCGAGCCGTCGCCCAACGGGGGCATTGCCTTGCTCCTCCAGAAGGAGGTGATCAGCGAGGTGGCGGACCCTCCTCCATACCCAGGGTTTGTTTCCCGGTACTTCCTGGTCCCAAAACGGATGCAGGGCTGGTGCACCATTCTCAACCTGCACGACCTGAACAAATTCCTAAGGCCTCACACCTTCAGGATGGTCACTCTGGCTCAGATCATTCCATCCTTGGAACCAGGCGTGTGGTTCTGTTCTCTGGACCTTCAGGACGTGTTCTTTCATGTCCCAATCCATCCTTCTCATCAGCAATTTCTCCACTTCAGAGCAGAGGGATCTCTTTATGAGTTCTGGGCCATGCCCTTCGGCCTCCCTCCAGCTCCCAGGGTCTTCACCAAATGCATGGCAGTGGTGACAGCATTTCTGCAGCACCGAGGGGTCCAGGTGTACCCTTACCTGGATGACTGGCTGATTGCATCCCCCTCTAGGTTGGAGGTGGAGCGGTCTAGTGATCTGGCCCTCCAGGTCAGCTCTTAGATTGGCCTCCTCATTGACGAGGCCAAATTGGAACTCATGCCATCTAGGTGATTCAGTTCATTGGGGCAGAACTCGAGTCTCTTCGAGCCAGTGCCTGGCTCCCGGCGGACAGGGCTGAGGTCCTTTCCTCCTTTGCCCAGTCATTTCTGGTTGGGCAACTGCGCCCTGCCAGGGACTTCCTGCACCTCTTGGGCCTCATGGCAGCCTGCACCAGCGTGGTCCATTGGGCATGCTGGCATATGCATCCTCTGCAATGGGGGCTGGCCATCCAGTGGTCAGAGCGCTCCAGTCCTCTGGACCAGCCAGTGGCAGTGACCCAGGAGATGTGGGACGGCCTGCAGTGGTGGTTCATCCCAGCTCATCTGCAGGAGAGTATCCAGTTCGTCCGCCTCGAGCCAACGGTCACTCTCATGACCAATGCCTCTATGATGGGTTGGGGTGCCCGTCTGGGGGAGCTCAGAGCCCATAGCCTCTGGTCCCCTCAGGAGTCTCGATGCCAAATCAACCTGCTGGAGCTTCGAGCAGTTCGACTAGCCCTCACTGCCTTCATTCTGTTTGTACGGGGTCAGGTGGTTCAGGTCCAGACGGACACCACGACCATGTACTACTTTAACCATCAGGGTGGGATACACTCCTTGCCTCTGTGTAAGGAGGCTCTCTGCATCTGGTCTCTCGTGATCAGCCTGGTGGCGGATCTCCTAGCCATCCATGTGGCAGGAGCCTCCAACAGTCTGGCCGATGCCCTCAGCTGGATAGGCACTGCTTCTCACGAGTGGTCTCTCCTGCTGGAGGTAGTACAAGATCTGTTCGCCCATTGGGGCTACCTTCAGGTGGACCTGTTTGCCTCAAGGGAGAATGCGAAGCTGAGGCTGTTTCACGCCCACCCCCCTCAGCAGGGCTCGCTGCAGCGGGATGCCTTCTCGAGGCCGTGGATCCCGGGCCTCTTCTACGCCTTCCCTCCATTTCCCTTGATCCACAGGGTGCTTCTCAAGGTGAAGAGGGACACAGTGCAGGTGATTCTGGTAGCCCCAGACTGGCCCCGCCAGTTCTGGTACCCAGATCTCTTCACCCTGAGCTCCAGGCTCCCGAGTCGGCTTCCAGCCCGCCCAGACCTACTCTCAGTCGACAAGGGGAAGGTTCTCCATCTGGACCTTCAATCCCTGCACCTGACAGCCTGGTTCCTGAATGGCTGAAGTTCCAGGCCTTGGGTTTTTCCAACGAGGTCCTCATCGTTGTTGAGGCGTCCCATAAGGAGTCTACCAGGAAATGCTATGCCTTCAAATGGAAGAGATTCTCCATTTGGTATGAGGACAAGGGGTTGGACCAATCTTCTTGTTCCTTGTCTAGCATTTTGGACTACCTGTGGTCCCTTTCTCAGCTAGGGCTTTGGTTGTCGACCATTAAGGCGCACCTGGCAGCCATCTCTGCTTGCCGGGCATGGGCCGGCAAGAAGTCGGTGGCGCAGGAGAAGGTGATCAGGTGTTTTTTCAAAGACCTTGATCACATATCCCCATCTGGTGCAAGAACCTCCACCTTCATGGGATCTACTGCTGGTATTGGCTAAGCTCATGGGCAAGCCATTCAAACCAATGCACAGGTGTGATATCTCTCACCTGTCGTGAAAGACCACCTTCTTGGTGGCTATCACGTCAGCCAGAAGGATGGGAGAGCTCCAGGAGCTTTCCTTTGAGTTTCCTTATCTGATCTTCCACAGGGACAAGGTTGTCCTTCGTCCACACCCGAAATTCCTTCCGAAGGTGGTGTCGGAGTTTCACCTTAACCAGGTGTTGACTCTGCCTGTGTTCTACCCCAATCACACCTTGGAGGCCAAATATAGGCTCCATACTTTGGACCCTAGAAGAGTGCTTTCTTATTATAAGGAGCAAATGGCTAAAGTTCGAGGAGAAGTTCGCCAGCTGTTTGTCACCTACGCTGAAGCCGCACCTGGCAGACCTGCAGCCAAGCAGACAATAGGCAGGTGGGTCACCTCCTGCATAGATCTCTGCTATAGGTTGGCGGGTGGGCATGGAGCCTCCCAAAGGGATAAGAGCTCATTCTACAAGCCATACTGCTGCTTCGGTGGCTGCTTCTAGGGACGTCCCTATCCAGGAAATCTGCAGGGCTGCTACCTGGAAGTCAGCACACACCTTTATTTCCCACTACCACATCGACCTTGAGTTACGCCGGGATGCTGGTTTTGGGACCTTGGTTCTCCAGTCCTTATTCCCTAAGTAAGGGGTGCGCGCCTTGCCTCCTTCCTCCCGGAGAACTGCTAGGAGTCTGCCAGATAGTGTGGATGAACAACACATCCATGTCCCTAGAAATACAGGTTACTCACCTGTAACAGGAGTTCTAGAAGTGGTATGTGTTGTTCATCCCATGATTCCCGACCTCCCTGGCTAGCAGCAAGCCTGGCTTCGGCGATGTGCTAGATCTGGTGTCATGGGGTGGGCGAGTTTTACCACCGGGTGGGTGGGAGGAGCAACAGAAGACCTTCCGGCAAGATTTAAAGTGGCAAGGAACCTGCCACAAAGTGTGGATGAACAACATATACCACTCCTAGAACTCCCGTTACAGGTGAGTAACCTGTATATTCTGTGCTATTGGCTGACACCTTGATGCCTTATAAGTTCGGCGGGGTGCAGTGTGTGATCCTAATGGACTGTTTATGTATATGTACTTCCCCAATAGAGACATTTTATATGTTATTGCCACAGCATTTGCTATTTTGGAAGGTGGAAATTTCTTGTTTAATGCTTCTTCTTATATTTCCTGGGGGATCACACGTTATTCCTATGCTCTGGATGGGGGAATCGTATTGACCTAGTTGTTACATAGGTCTAATGGAATTATGTTTATATCTGTTATATTGGGAAATATAGTTTCTCTGTTAATCTCCCTTAGTTGTATGCTCTGGAGATATCTTTTTTTTGTTCACCAGTGGGTTCTTCCCTCATGGTGTGCCTAATGGGAAGGTGTTTTACAACTAGTTGTGTAGAAATGATTATTGTATGTTATGTCTCTTTTGCTGTCCTCCTGTGGATATATAAATTTGTAAGTTCTGGCTTGCAAAAACCAATAAAGATATGGTACAAAAAAAAAAATCTCTGACGAAACAAAATTCAGCAGAATTTCAGAAAATTCCATCTAATTCTCCAGAATTTTGTCAGTAGCTGAATTCCAAAAATTTTGAACGCGTAATAGATTTCACAGATGAGTGATCCACAGTTTACATAAAACGCAGATTCTTTTTTCCCGCAATCTTCGGAAAATGATTCCATAGTTTACGTGATCCACAGAAAGTTATTCCATGGTGTACATAGAAATGCATTTTGGAATTCTGAGGAATTCAAAAAAGAAAATTTCAAACAGCATTTCATATATGAAACTGCCATCCTGTATGAATTCTGCTAAAAAACTTTGTATTCTGTGCAGCTCTAGACGACACAAAGGATGGGAGGGATAAACACATAGGATAGTGTATGGTAGCCCATACACAACAATGCTGTTCTTACACTGAGTGGTTACCATGACATTAAGGACCTCAAGAGTGAAGCTTGAGAGGTCTCTTTGACGTCATGGTAACCACGAGGTGTAAGAAGAGCATGGTGGTGTATCGGGGCTACCATACAATTTTTTGTATAGTATATGGTGAAAAACAAGCCAAAATCACTTACTTTTTTTGCCCCAAAGCAGTCCTTGCTTTCTGCAGCCTGCACTTCACCGCCAACCGCCCGCAGGCCAGTTATCTCATGCAACCCTTCAACCGCCGCTAGCCCTATCAGTAATACTGATGGGGACACTTGCATTGTGACATAGCTACTAACACAGAACGAAAAGTTGTTCTGCGTTAGTAGCTATGTCACTACTGTAGCAGAACAACTTCTTATGGTGTATGGATTTCCATACACAACACCATTCCAACGTACACTATATTGCAATGGGCCTGGCTGAGAATTACCCAGACTTCTACCCTACTAGCTGCTCCTCTGGTCTACTGCTAGACTTCTGGGGCCGCATTTTCCAACTGGCAGATACAAATGTGATGTATCTGTCTGCGAAGACTGTCCAGATGCATCAGAGCTCTTCTCAAAGGCTATGTCCGTTTGCAGTATTTTGAGGCAATTAACTATGAAAGGTATCTAAAGCCAAAAGCAAATGTTATTTGCTTTACATTTCAGTAGCTAATTTCTTTTGTTGTATGATACAGAACATGTAAAACCTGGCCTAGCATGGCAGTGAATAGACACAGACAGCATTCCTCACATTAGGATACCATTGCAACAATGCATACATCTATGCAACTATGTATGCACTGTGGTTTGAAACTCTGTGTTTGCCCTAAACATCAATGTAACTATGTAAGGACTGTGTCTTGAAACTCTGTGTTTGCCCTGAACTTGTACTTGTTGATGTCCCTGCTGTATCTTGCAATGTTATTTTGTCATTAGAACTTGTGACTCTAGATGTCTCTGTCTCTGCCTGGTGAGGTGCCTTTGGAAACGAATCTTTGACCCAAAGGATTGTAATTCCGATTTTGTTAAATAAAAAAATAAATAAAATAAATTAAAAATACCAGCTGACATAGCCCTGATATGAGGACTTGAACATCCAGCTCCGACTGATCATGTCATTCATTTTAGCGCCGCAGGCCAGTACAGAATCTTGTCAAGGGTAAGTGTATCATTTGTAGTGCATTTCATATGTGATACTGTGCCTAACCAAGAGATTAGCTGAATTTCCATGCTATGGAATGCATTTTATTTATATATTTATTTAGCAATTTGTTTATCTAGGCTTGCAATATCTTGTTTTCTGAGGGGTCTGGCCTTACCCAGTGTTAAAGCTGGATGGACCAAATCACAGGAAAGCCTCATGATTTTTTCTTAAGGTCAGACAATTAGTGTCTGTGGAGGGACTTGAACCTGGGCCTCCTTGTTCCTAAAATGTGTTCTAACCACTAGACCGCACTGCCACTACATGTACAGCAACCGAAATTTCTAGTGTGAAGAAAACCTTTTGAAATGCCTACAGTGGCACTCTGGCTCAGGTGGTTGCTTTCCACCATGGGGCCACCAGTTTTTCATTTATTTATTTGTTTGTTTTTTGATCCAAGTAAGGCACACTGACGAGTGACAACTAAATTTCAGGTGTGTCTGGGGGGTGCATGGACCTCTATTATTTATAGGGGGAATGTTGGCCAGGACACTGGGGAAAATCCCCTGCTTCTACGATAAGTGCCATGGACTCTTTTTTTTGTTAATTGTATTAAGATTTTCAGTGGTCTACACTAATGAACATAAATGCAGTTCTGTAACAACAGCACTGTTTGGTTCTACAACTATGTAGCTCACTAGTAATATGGGGTCCATTCAGCAGACCCAGTAAGTTGCAAAGTCAGGAGCCACCCTCTTTGGCACAGATTGAGGGGGTCCATTAGGTACAGTGTATATCCACTCTTTGAATTAGAGTCCACCAGCATGTACCTGCAGCAAGAGGAATAATGTGGTTTGGGGGGGTGAGATGAGGGAAGGCACACTAGAATGGGGCAAGAGCATTACACCCAGCTCCGTAGGTGTAAATGTCCCAGTAGTAAGCTGAAAAGGGAGGGGAGGGTGTCACCGGTCCAGCTACACAGTCAAACAAGCTATTCAAGGAACCAAGGTTGGTAACGTACTGGAGCCAGGAATTCCTCCTGGAGGAAAAGTTCTTCTTACGTTTGTTAAGGGAAAAGTAATTTTTTTTTCCCATGGTGTAAATTTCTCTGACAAGTTTGGGCCAGGCAGGGATGTCTTGGATTTAGAACATTAGCCAGAGACGTGTAGTCAGTTTTGGTGGCTGTGAACAAGATGCTTAGCAAATATCAGAAAGCCATGGGATCATTAATTTTTACCTGGACAGCCATCAGAGATGGACAGAGGGGAACATGGTTTGGTGACTCATCCAAAGAGCAGCACCTCAGCAGTGTTAGCATTGGGTACTAGCCCAAGTTCCTTGTGTGGGACATCAAACTGTGACGTTTCGATCATCTGATCCCAGAAATGAGTGAGCAATCTACAGAGCCATTGATACTGCTAACAAGGTCATGGGTTCAAGGCTCACACTCGGAGACCTGTGCTGATACCCGCTGCTAATCATGCAGTGCAGTACTAGTGACTGCTGCCTGTTTCTCTTGATTGCCCACATGGAAGATAACATGATGCTTTTGGAGAGGGTAAGGGAGCATTTCAGTGTTCTGGCTAAACAATCCCTCATTTTACAAAACAGGTTCTAAAGCCACTGGAAACAGGGATTTTAAAGCCTGATGCCATAAGAAACTGTTTTACTTTTGGTACATTGGTGTGTGTTGTTTTAACCAAGTTATTTGTCTCTTTCAAGCCTTAAACAGTAGCACCCCTCAATGCTAGGACACGGGTTAGTGCTCTGTAGTTTCTAAAGGCACTGTCTATAGCTGTGTGTGGATGGTGTGTAGCTACACTACTTGATGGGTAGTGTTTATCTGTATACAGGCTCTGCATCTGTACCTGAGTCATGGGTTTGTAAAGTGCTTTGAGAAAGTTTGTGAAAGGTGCTTGATAAGTAACAGTGACAATGGAGCTGTATACTCTAGCAGTTAGAGCAGTGGTCTGGAGCCAGAAGATCAGAGGTTCAAATCCTGCCAGAGCCACAATGCATACTGTATGACCTTGGGCAAGTAGAAATGGCTGTGGAAATGGGTAAAAGCAGGATCCCACTGAGAATGAGATGTTTTAGCTTAGCTAAGATACCCTGGGTATTTAAATTGTTAAAAAAAAAAAAAAAAAAGGTTGTGTTCTACACAAAACTGACATACACATCCCTCAGCAACAACTGCCAAATAAATGCTATTGATTGGACAGTGTACAAACCCAGCCCATCACTCAGTGCCAAGGAAGCCCAGCTGTATCTGGAGCTGAGCCAGGGGCTGCTTTGTCTACCAAAAGGGCTTCCCTAGCTGCCTTGGGCAAGCATATTCACCCACCTCCATGCTCTGCCTCACTGTGGACTACACCCAGCACCTATCAGCCACTCCCACAGCTCTGTCATCTCTGAGGAATTACTCCCGAGTCCCAGCTCAGTTCTGACTCAGCCATTTGCTCTAGACTGCATAGCCCAGCTCTGTAGCCAGCTGCCTCTATGGCACTGTGTGGTGGGGGAACAATCTTGCACATTGAGCCCCCTGAGCCCAGGATTTTAGGAGTGGAGGATGTCAGGGAGGACAAGAAGCATCCACTCTCAGGAGTGGAATGGGCTAAATGGAGCAACTCAGATAGTGCCACCTAGAAAAGCAGTGGCGGTGCGCTAGTGGCATTGCAGGAGACCGTGCAGCACTAGCCCCAACCCCCTGGCAATCATGAGCATATTCATCACAAAGCAAGGAAGGTGGATGGCAACAAAAGCAGGAAACATCCCCTTGTATTGGCTGAATGATGGCATAATGGTGTATGGCCACCCACATCCAGCAGACATGCCAACTCCTCCTTACAAAAGTGTGCCACCACTGAATATATGTGCCTACCAAAAAGGCTGGTGCCAAAATGGCTGTTTTGGGCTGTTTTTTATGTCATATTTCTTAATCTTTGTGGCTTTTCTGTTATTTCTTTCAGTATTGTATATACATATCTTAGTATGGCAGTTATCATGTCATCTTTATAATTTTATTTATTTAAAGACCACATCCTCAGCTTTACAGTTTTACTGTATACAGGTATACAGTGACGATGTGGGAGGGCGTTGATACAGCAGCACTGCTTTGCACTAACTCTCCCTAACCCTCTCCTCTCCGCTCCTTCTTTTATTGGTAGCAGTCAAGTGAGTTGCGATATCTCATTTTCAGTGGGATCCTGCTTTTACCCATGTTTACAGTGGGCCAGATATTCAGACTGCACCAGGCAGTGGCGCAAGCCTGGGCACAGTGCAACTGTGATGCGCTGGGGCCAGGTCCAGGTGATATTAAATAAAAATAAATAAAATAAATATTCAATGGGGATGTGCCATGGTGCAGTACCATTGAATATGGCAGTGCCAGCGCTCATATTGTGCATGGCGCAGTGGCACTGCTCCGGCGCAAGCCACTGCTAGGGAACACAGGGATGTGCCAGCGCAAGTGCAGTTGTGCTAGGCGCATCACCCGCGATATTAAGCAGGGGGAATGCAAATGAGGCCATAATATGTAAGGCGCAAATGGGGCCATTTGAATGTCATTATGGCCCCATTTGCATGCCTTGCGCAGGGCAGCTTGGTGACTTGCGCCTGGTGCCCTGCACAGCATGTCATGTGCTGTGAGGATCCTGGGGCATCCCCAACCCCATAGCCGCCATCACATGGCAGAAGTGTAAAAAGACATCCCTGGTAGTCTAGTGGCCCCCCCCAGTCCCCGATTCCCCGATGAAGATAACATATGACCATCCCTGGTGGTCTAGTGGTCCCTCCCTCCCACCCGAGTCCCGATGCCCGTAACATGTAATGATGCCTGTCCCTGATGGACTAGTGAACCCCCACCCATTGCCACAGTTCTGCGTAATGTTACTACACATTCCCTGGTAGTTTAGTGGACCCTCTCCTGAGTCCCCGATCGCGGTAAAATGCACACATCAATACCTGGTGATCCAGTGGCACCCCCCCACCCACAGGACCTTGCCCCCCATAATTGGCAGGTGGCTGCATCCCACCCGCATACCGCCCGGCCGCCCACTGAATGACAGATACAGCATGGGCTGTAATTGTTCTCAGGTGGACTCAATGGGTTTGTAGGGCATATTGTTGAAGATAGTTCCAAATATGAATTATTCATTCACATATTTGGGACTGTCTAGTACAGTATGTCCTGCAAGCCCATTGGTCCCCTGTGTGGACCAATTTGCTTACAGCTCATATGTATCTGTCATTCGACGGGTGACCGGGCGGTATGCGGACGGAATGCAGCCACCCGCCGATGATGGGGAAGGGGAGCAGGGTGGGCAAGGGGTATGGGGTGCCACTGGATCACCAGGGAATGACGTGTGTGCATTTTACCGCGATTGGGGACTCAGGAGGGAGGGGGTCCACTAGACTACCAGGGAATGCAGTAATACGCATTTACTGTGATCGTGGCAATGGGTGGGTTCCACTAGTCCAGGGACAGGCATCATTGCATGTTACGGGGACTCGGGTGGGAGGGGGGACCACTAGACCACCAGGGATGGTCATATGTTATATTCATCAGGGAATCCGGAGGCCACAAGACTACCAGGGTTACGTTTTATATATATACCGCGCAATCACGGCTACGGGGGGCCAGGTATAGTGAGTGCTTGTAGATGGTGTTCTGGGTGGGCGGGTGGCCACCCAAGGCTGGGCTGCTGTGTTGTGCCTGCAGTACTGCAGCCCACCTTTGGGTGGCTGGGAGTTGCTCCTACTCTGCAGAGGCTCAACTTTGGGCCCCTCTATGTGGTGCACTGCAAGGTTGTGCCAGCATATGTGCCGCACATCCAGGGCTGAATATCGGGATGTGCTGCATATGCATGGGCACGCCCCCTGCATCTGGGCTGCATACCATTACATTGCAACATTGGCGCATTGGGAGTTGCGCTGCGATGGGCAGCCTTTTCAATATCCACCGGGGCGCAATGTAGGGTTGTGCCAGCGTATCTCTGTTGTGCCAGGCACAACCCCTTTGAATATCTGGGCCACTGTATTTACCCAGGATAACTCAGCAGAGATATAATATCTTGTTTGTGATGGGGCCCTGCTTTTACCCATTTTTATTACGTATTCAGCTAGGATAGTCCAGCTGAGAGGCAATTTCTCATTTTCAGTGGCGTCCAGCTTTACACCGTAGTTTTCCCATGACAGAGCAGCAAAGATACACATTTTAGAGGGGCTTCTGCTGCACTGGGGACCTGCCGTTACACATTTTTACTATATATTTACCCAGGATGAACCAGATGAGATGCAATTTTTCATTTTTCATGGGATCCTGCTTTCACACAATTTTGCAGTTTACAGTATTTACTCAGGATAGCACAGTGGAGATGCAGTATCTCATTTTAAATGGTCTCCTCTTTCACTCCTTTTTAGTCTGTATTTACCCAGGATAGTACAGTGGAGATGCAGTATCTCATTTTCAGTGGGAGTCCTGCCTTTTTTTTAAACTTTATTATGTTGCACCAAATCATACATAATGGTGACCAAATGACATACAAAAACGGACATAAGTACCTGATACAGGGTGTGTTCAACAGTACAAAGCATTACACTGTAGTTTTTTTTTTATTTTTATGTAACGAGTATCCTAACTGCTCCAACGTGGGGGAAATGACAGTTCACTATCTGTCAAAGCACTTGGTCTTCTCCCCCCAAAGGGAAAGGGGTACAAAACAGGAGCAACAGACTGTGTTTGGGGGGGGGGGGGAGTAGGCGGTTACTCAGGAGCTCTCGGGTTGGAGAAATGAGGGGGGTAGGGGGAAGGGATGGAGGGTGGTCCTGATTAATTTCAGGAGCTTAGGAAACAAGATGCCTGAGCTCCAGGCAATGCTAGTGGAGGGGGAAGTGGATGTGGCAGCTGTCACTGAAACTTGGGCCACTCCTGGGCATGATTGGGACCTAAACCTGGGTGGGTACACTATGTTCAGAAAGGACAGGGTGGTGGTGGGGGTGGGGTGGGGTAGCACTGATCATTAAGCATTGCATAGGGATAAGTAGGGTGCAGGGTAATGTGGAGGCATTATGGGCCACCTTGCATACGCCGGGGGGGGCAAGAGGGTAAAAATGGGGCGGTTTACAGGCTCCCTATGCTGGTGGAAGATCTAGAAGAGGGTCTGGTGGCAAATATTAAGGACCACTGTGGTCAGAATGAGGGCAGGGTGGTGGTACTGGGGGACCTAAACATGCCAGGGACTAACTGAGGAACTATGACATCCCCATTGGCCAAGAAGCACAGGCTGCTGGACGTCTTCCAGGACGCATTCCTAAACCAGCAGGTGGCTGACCCAATGAGAGAGGGTCATATTCTGGATGTGGTCCTGATGGACTGCGACCTGGTTATGGACCTAGAGGTGGGGGACCCACTGGCTGGGAGTGATCAAGACATGGTCTGGTTTTCCCTGGACCTGGGGGGGAGAAGAGACTCACACAAAGACTGTGGTAATTGACTTTAGGGGTGCAGATTTCAAGGGTATGGAGAGGATCCTTAAGGATCATTTGGAGGAGATAAAGTCGGGCATGGACGCTGAAAGCAGGTGGACAATTATTAAGAGGGGGATACAGGAGGCTACCAAGTCCTGCGCAAAGGTGAGACGCAAGTTTGGTAGGGCCAGAAAGCCGAGCTGGTGGATTTGGGAGGTCCAAAAAGCAGTGCAAGAAAAGAAGGCTGCATACAGTTGGTACAAACGTCCGCATGGGGTTATGGACAAGGGAGAGTATGAACTGATGGCCAGGAGGGTCACCAGGGTGGTGAGATCGGCCAAGGCAGGGACAGAGCAGAGGTTGGTGCAGGGGATCGGGGGGGAAGGGTTCTTTAGGTATATCAGGGAAAGAAGAAAAGTGAAGGGGCAGATTAGTAGGATGAGGTCAGGGAGGGGGTGGGTGGAGTGGCGAGGGAGCAGGCGGAGGTACTCAATGAGTACTTTGCATCGGTCTTCATTAGGGAGGATGGTGGGGCTTCATCGTATGGGTGGAGACAGGGTGGACCTGCAGAAGAGACAGGAGTCACAAATGTTGAAATCCCTGATGGTACTGGGGGGGGGGGATGGTGAGGCTGCATTGTACAGGGAGAGGCAGGCAGGGCATGCAGAAGAGACAGGGGTCACGGATGTTGACATCCCTGTTGGCAGGGTGTAGGAAGCCCTCAAGTCCCTAAAAACAGAAAAAGCTCCGGGTCCGGATGGAATTCATCCCAGGGTACTAAGGGAATTGGCTGATGTACTGGCTGCACCCCTGGCAGCACTATTTAACATTTCCCTCCAGAAGAGAAGGGTGCTTTAGGATTGGAGGGTGGATCACATTGTACCTATCCAGAAAGGTGGCTCAAGAGAGGAGCCGGGGAACTACAGGCCTGTTAGCCTGACATCGGTGGTGGGCAAACTGATGGAGGCCATCCTAAAGGAGAGGCTGGGGGGGTTTCTGGAGGTACAGGGATACCCGGATGATCGGCAGCATGGCTTTGTCCCAGGCAGATCGTGTCAGACAAACCTTGTGGAGTTCTATGATTGGGTGACGAAGGCGCTGGACCAGGGTAGGCCGGTGAATGTCCTCTTTCTGAACTTCAGCAATGCGTTTGATTTGGTATCCCATACTGGGCTGCTGGGTAAGCTAGGAAAATGGGGGTGGGGAAACTGATGGTCAGGTGGATTGGGAACTGGCTATCTGGGCGTACTCAGAATGCGGTGGTTGGGGGAGATGTCTCATCCCCTAGGAGGGTCATTAGTGGGGTCCAGCAGGGATCGGTTCTGGGCCCACTCCTGTTTAACACCTGCATCTCAGACATCAACAGCTTTGCAGATGACTCGAAGGTGGGGGTGGGGGTGGTGGTGGATGAGAAAGAGGGTAGAGTAGCTCTACAGGAGGACCTGGAGACACTGGAGAGGTGGTCACGTACCTGGAAGCTGAAATTTAATGCGGGGAAATGCAGGGTTCTTCACTCGGGGTCTAGGAACCCAGTGCATGTGCACACCCTAAAGGGGATACACTGCAGGCTTTGACTGGAGAGAGAGACCTGGGTGGTGGTGGATGCTAAATTGAACAACGTTGAACACTGTAGGAGGGCTGCGGCCAAGGCAAACAAAATGCTGGGGTGCATTGCCAGGAGGATAACCTCAAGAAGCCGGCATGTGATTCTCCCACTGCATAACTGCCTGATTAGATCACACCTTGAATACTGCGTGCAGTTTTGGCATCCACACTTAAAAAGGGACATTGTACTCCTGGAGAGGGTCCAGAGGTGGGCAACTAGAATGATCTGGGGCCTGGAGAATAGGTCCTATGAGGAGAGACTTGAGGAACTCAACCTGTACTCTCTGGAAGAGAGGAGAGGAGAGATAGGGGGGACATGATAGAGGTCTTCAAGTATCTAAAAGGGGTAAATAGGGTAAGCCTAGATGGGGTGTCCAGCAGAAGGAGGGAGGGGCCACCAGGGGGCACGGTTGGAGGCTGGTGGGAGGGAGACTCAGGGGTGAGAGAAGGAGGCGTTACTTCACTGAGAGGGTGGTGGAACCACGGAATGAACTGCCTGAGGAGCTGGTGTAAGTGGATTCTGTGGAGGGGTTCAAGAGAGGCTGGGACAGGTATAGGAGCAGAGTGAATCTGAGTAATGCCGTCACTAGGGGGCTACCTCAGATGGGCGGTGGGGGAACCGAGGGGGGTGCGGGGAGGACAGCAACGGTGCCCGACATGGGTACTGACTCTCGAGCAGACTCGACAGACCACGAGGCCTACTCTGCTGGCATTTTAGTATGTTAGTATGTTAAGTACCAGTTGCGTGTCCATCTTGTGCTATTCTTTTGCCAAAGCTAACAGCCTATCCTGTAAAGCTCCACCCCTCTCTGTTTTTAAATATTTGGCCTCTCACCTGTCCAGCCATTAGTTGCTGATAAGGGAAGATTATTTTGGATTGTCATAGGGAGTCCTGCTTTTACCCATTTTTACAGTGTATTTACCCAAGATAGGCCAGCTGAGAGGCAATATCTCATTTTCAGTAGGCTTCAACATTCTGACCCCAAATTTCCATCATAGTCTTTTTATGATCACACGTTATGATCAAGGCAGGTGGAATGTTTTTAATCTCATCCAAAAGGAGATTCATGTGGAGCAACAGCAAAAACATGTTTCGGAGGGGATCTGAAAAGTTTCACCTACCTGGTTCATGAGGTGGGGTAAAAAAAAGGCCATGTTGAAAATCTGGGGTAAAAATAAAAAAAAAAATGACGGTTATAAGTAAAAGTTGAAAACGCATTGAAAAGTTATTAACTGGACTTACGGTGACATTAGTATAGAAATGACTGCTTAGTCTCGAGATCCTGGGCCGCCTCTGAATTAAATCTAATTAAATCGGCTAAACCAGAGATGCACTCACCAGCTAAAGCTACACGTTCCAAAGTGAACTTGAACAAGCAACAGGAAACGCCAGCATTTAAGCTACAAGGGCTCCTTCAGAGAGAAAAAACAGCAGCAATGGCTACTGAGGGAGAGACCGAGGCCTCAGAGTGCTTGTTGGAGATGGAGGAGACAGATCTAATATCCACAATTCTCCAGATGGCCCGAACAGTCGATAAAATAAATAAATCCATTTCCGATCTCCATTCGGAGCTCAGTGGAATCGAGCACCGAACGGACCAGGTAGACCTGGGCCTGTCAGCAGCGGTAGCACAGGCTGATTGGCAGGAACGCCTCCTCCTTTATTTGCTTGCCAGGGAGAGAGAGCTCAGCGCAAAGCAGGATGACCTAGAAGGTCGCAACAGAAGGCAGAACATCCGAGTATACGGAGTACCAGAGGATGCGGAGAGCAATGCCCCAAGCACAGTAGCCTTCCTACAATCCCTCTTGAAAGACGTACTAGACCTCTCGCCAGAACTCGATCTCAGCATGGACCAGGCCCATAGATCACTAGGCCCGAAGCCTCCCGATGCTGGAGCCAGACCAAGATTGTTTATTGCCAAGCTTACTTTGTCTCCAGGTTCTAGTAATCAGCTCTTCTTTTGTTGAGTATAAACAGACCTCAAATATCAAGGGAATAAAATAACGATAGATAACGATTATACCACACAAGTACAGGAGCAGAGGAAGCGTCTATGGCCAGTAATTAAGCAACTTAGGAGTAAAAACATCCGAGCACAGATCCTGTTTCCCGCCTGTATCAGAGTGAACACAGACCGAAGCCCAAGAACCTTTGCGGATTTGCTTATGGCAAAACCATTTCTCGATGAGTTAGGTATATCCACCCCACAACTGACGAAAGAGCAGCTGTAGAGAGAGGTTGTGAGAGCAGCATGGGACGTGGCCAGAAGGGGTTTAAAAGAAAAGGCATGCAGCAACCCGTCCCACAAACCAACCTGAGAGCAGACGTGGCAGCATTGCTTAAGAGGTACGCCTCTGGAAGGAGAATCCGGTCACCGATGGAGAAGGAGGGAGAAGAACAACAGGCAAATGACGTGCTTCCCCAGAAGATGAAACCCATTCAACGTGAACGGAGCACCCGATATGCAAGTATATCTTGACTTAAATATTATTCTGACAAGATGGATCTCTTTTTTGCCCCACCCGCCTGATCGACCGCATTAGTCCGAGAAGGATTTCCCCCGCGGTTTCATCCCTGGCCCTACTGACTCCACTCGGGTACAGAGCTGTTCAGAGGAAAAGAGCCCCTGGCATAGTTTAAAATGTTAGAATGTTATTAAAGCTAAGGCAGTTCTTGCTAAGGGGCTCCCTTGCTGAAGCAGTAATGCAAACCGTGAAGATATGAGACCGAAAGGGGGGGATCCTGGCCTCAGAAGTGGATCGTAGGTTGAGGGCCCCATCCTCCGAGGCGCCTCTGAAAACAAGACATTTTCTGCTTCTCTCTTCTTCCCTATGCTGATGAGGGAAGACGAATTCCCCAAGCTCTAAGGACCACTCTCTACAGGCCAGAAGGATCTCACCACATAGTAAAACACTTACAACCTAGTGAAGACTGGCTTCAAAAGATAAGAATTTTAGACACAAATTAAATGTATAAGTATGTAAATGTGATCTTTGTGACTGGCTCTTTGTTTATGGGCCAGAAATTTTTGAAAAGTCTAAACAGTTTTTAAGTGGTTTTGCTAAAGGGGACCGTCTGTGGTTAAAATAATGTGTCCGGGACCAGGAAGGGTTCCCGGGGGGGGGGGACTTGAAACTTACTTTGAGACATGGGGCGCATGAAGCATCACTGCTGATCACGACCGGTGAAGGGAGGAAACTGACTTTATTTTATGGGCCCTTTTTTGCAGCAGCGGGCATGGGTGGATCTCTCAGATACTGGATCATTGCCCATTGGAGACAAGATTTACCTCCTAAAGAAGAGGAGGAATTAAAAATTGAACACTCTAAAGGACAGAGAAACAGGATGGGAGGAAGAAGGTGGAGAGGGGGGACTCCGACAAGAGCAAAGGTAGGGGATAAATATACAAGCAATTTAAAGGGGCAGTGGGCCAGACAGATGGAGACGCAGAAGGAGGAACACCCCAGATAAAGGAAAACAGGTGGACTCCTGGGGAGAAAGCACCCAGTTTAACATAAGAAGGGAGAGGCCCCAGAATTGCTTTGATTACCAAAACAAGTAAAGGGAAGAAACTGGAACACTGTAATTAAATGGGAAGGACGGGCATCCCTGAAAATAGCCCAAACTAAGGCCACGGAGTTGTAGATGGCAGTGGGAGGGTAAACACCTTGTTAAACAATGAACTGCTGGTTTAAAAAAAAAAAAAAAAAACTGCAGCAACACGAAGTTATAGATAGAGAAATCAGGGCAGAATAGGGAATTCTACAATTGTAGGATCTGGAGAGTGTAGTTGGCCATTAATTATAGAATATAGGGAGCATATAGAACCCGGAGGCCGACCACACATGTGAGATACCCACTACTATGTTAGGAGGTTGGCCTGGCCCATATGGCGGAGACAACAGCTCAACCTTAAATATATAGCAATACCTGAAGTCGGTACATCCTCGGGGAATACTAACTTACCTTAGAGGGGAAAGAAAAACCCAGCAAAGAGCCTGGGTTAGCGGTGCCAAGGAAAGGCACAACCCAGGCTGAATAAGTAGGTCTGACCTTGGAAGTGCACCACGACAGGAAATTGATAATTGAATAAGCTTGGGATAGTTTATGGCTTATGGGTTATACCCAAAATTAAAGGTTAGAATAAGTTGTGTTATTAAAGTTTGTGATATTATTGTTGTTATGATAATTGTGTAATTTTTGAAATTAGAATTAGATTGAAACTGTGTACCGGTAAAGTGAAATAGAAAGGTTACAGTACAAGCACACTCCAACTCCAAGATGTAAGTACCATATTCAGTATACCTGAAAAGTTATTAACTGAACTTACCTTGTTTTCAGTCAGTTTGCAGTTCACGCTGGAAGCTGCAGGATGTCCGAGAAGCAGTGCTAGACCCCTTGGATAGGTAAGTGAGGTGTGGGTGCTGGACGGGCGGGGGGCCTGGGTTGGGGCCAGAGGGTGGTGATATAGAACATTTCAAGAGATCTTTTTTGGACAGGTTTAAAAAAAAAAAAAAAGACTGTGAGGTCAGTTTCCTGTACTTCAGGTGTCCAACACCAGGGATTGGGCACCCCAGTGTTGGTTTGTTGCTTGGCGGCGCAGGGGGTAGGCCCTGGTGCCGCATCCTGTTTGGGAGGGAGGGTGGTGGGAGTAGTGATTTTTTTTTTAAAATGTGAATTGGGTGGGGGGGAGACAGCAGGTTGTTTGATGGTACTGGGGTGGGCACCCCAGTGTCATCCTCCTTGGGGGTGGGAGGGGACTTACCAGTTATTATGGTTGTTGCACACACTTAGGTCAACAGGCTCAGAGAGAGAGAGGGAATGGATTAATGAGCCCTGATGTGCATTCACAAGCCAGTTTCCGCTAGTTCATCAGGCTCCTGTGCACAGATAACACAGGCAGTCCTGCGCTCAAACTAAAATCTATCCGTGCTGGTTGAAAACATCAGCATTAAATGATGACAGAGGGTCATGCTACAGACCTGAAGTGCCAGGGCTAATGGTGCTACGCTCTTGTACTTCAGCTTTCTAAGAAACTGTGAGCTGCAATTCCCGGTTTGTCTAATTTGCTACTTGGTGTGTTTTGAGCGTGGTTGGCTGTGCTTTTCTCTTGTACACAGATCCCTGCACCCACAACAGCAGCATACAATCAAGGCTTTGCAAGTTTTAGAGGCAGCATCAACAAGCAACAGCAAGCACAGTCACTCACACATTGAAGGCTATAAAAGCAATCAGGCTCCACGTCCCAATGCATTGCTGTGGCAGAGCTCTTTCCTGCTTCCTATGCAGACCAGCCCTAAGATGCTCTGTCTCCAGAGAAGCAGCATAATGTGCTGTTGCACTACTGGATCAGTGTACTGCCGTATTTTTCTGCCCATCCAATTTTGATAGTTCCATCACCATTCATGGGGGTTTAGACTTTTAAATATTGCTAAGGGAGGCAGTATAGCACAGTGGTTTAAGGCTCTGAGCTGTAAACCTGTAGAACCTGGGTTTGAATCCCACAGCCCCACTTGCATGCTGTGTGACCCTGAGCAAGTCACTTAACTTCCTTGTGCTCCCAGGTCGCACCTGTAAACAAGCTTTCAGCTTAGTGTGTCTCTCCTGGTTAAAAAAAAAAAAAAACATGGTACAAGGGTTCCAAAAAGGCAATAGATTTAGCATAATGTGATAGGTAGAGTGCAAAATGTAAATAATTACTGAGCAACAGTTAAACATGGCAATGTAATGAGGCGGGCAGCAGAATACAGTGTGTCTTGGATCAGTACAGTGGGGCTGGGTAATGTCTTCCCCACAGTATAACACACTGTTCCGGAACTTCCGGGAGGTGGTGGATGGTCGGTTTGGATGGGCCCAAGAGTGCCCCTTCACTGTGCAGTCTCCGGGGGCTTTCCTTCCTGTTTCTTTCTGGCCCACAGGACTCACTGATGATGGTGCAGAAGCATGCGTGTAATGCAGTGCGTGCCCAGTGCACACAAGAGCTAATCAGCGTCCCTTCCCCCACTGATAGCTCCAACTGTGCCGACACCTACGGTCACTCTGGTGGCAGTAGCACAGTGGAGTCTGCAACCCTCCCACCCTGGAGGAGGAGAAGAGACTCCTCTGGATACTCAGTCCTCCTCCCCCCGCTGGCCCTCTGACATCCTGGCCTCATTCACGAGCCTGGGTCATTGGCATCGTAACCGATGATGCTGTCATCATGCCGATGGGCTAGCTACAGGCTTTGTTCTTGTAAAACATGCCAAGCTTCAGAAGGAGCTTTTGTGGATGCCATCAATACAACATGAGCTATCAAGATGATTTTCCAACCCAGCTGACCCATCGGCACAGTGGTAGGGCTGCCACTCACAACACTGGCAACCCATGTTCAGGAATGTGCTAGGGTCACTGGAGGGCTGGCAGAGGGGAGAGTGGCTGTCTGAGCCACTGCACAAGCACCTCCTGTGGTAGCATGGGAGACACTGTATGCGTGGTTGGCAGGTGAGTGGGGGAGTGATCTGGCTCTGCGCATGCACACACTCACTGCATGACTGTATGCATGCATTCATGCTGCCAGCTCTGGGGAGTGAATAAAACACATTGGGAAAATGCCATCCAGGGATGCAGGATGAGTCCAGCATCCTACAGGCCCTACACACACTGACCAGGCTCTGCTTCAAGTGTAGATTTGGTCACCCCCATAGGGAACTGGTCCCCCTACTGATCTCACCATGGGGGACATGCCACGAGCAACTGGAGCAGGTAAGGCCTGACTATGATGGGGTGATGGGGCTGAGGATTCAGACTGATGGGAGTATGAGTCCAAGTTGGAAGCACGAATAATAAATAGAAAAATAGCTGTCTAACTAGACACCACGGTATTTAGAAGGAAAACCACCTCCTTTTGGGAGCCATCCAAGATTGTGAAGACAGAGGGCATCTGAATAGTAACAAGAAGCTGCCAGCTGCCAAAGATCATGTCATGGAAATGTTCTTGGCATTCAGGGTGAGTTGGTTGGAGCAGAGCCATTTCTAGACTCTTTTGAAGTCACTTTGGAGATGCACCGTTAGATCTGTGGAAGGGCGAATCACAAGTAAAAGACACAGTGTCATCCTCATACATGTGGATGTACGAGGAAACACAGGCCTTGGGAAGGTCATTCAGGAAAATGGAAAACAGAACTGGGCCAAAGAAAAAGAACCTTGAGGAACTTCTGACTCAGTGGAGGAGGGGAGGGGAAGCCTCCTACCAGGACAGTCTGGGACCTGTCCACCAGGTAGGAGATGAACCACTTGACTGTGAGGTCAGACAGTCCAGTCCCAAAAAGCTTGTCCAATAGGAGGTGATAGGAAGTGCTGTCAAAAAAAAGGCCTTGGCCAGGCTGACAAAATGGCAGAGATACTAAGAGATGACTTTGGTGTCAGTAAGTCGTTGTGGAGTGGGTCTTCATGACACCAGACTGGTAAGGGCAGAGACAGCGGCTGTGGCGGGACTCAAACATAAGTGGCTCGATTTTCAAAGGCTGACACAAGGCTTTTGTCAAACCCTGCATCTAAACCATTTTTTGGCACAGCTGTGGCAAACTCCTTTGCCGCAACTGAACCCGATTTTCTACTGTCGGGCGCACTTTTGGCAATTTCCTCAGTTTATGGCAGATTGCATCAAATATTTGGCACAAACCCTGTAAAAAGGGTCCCCCGAATGCCACAAGTTAGACCAGGGAAAGGTGGTCTAACTTGCGGCATTTGGCACCCAGGATTAAAAATACCAATCGCTGGCCACAATGACGCAAGTCCTGTATGCCAACAAATCAGTGCACCAGGGGCTTGCAGTACTCTCGGGGCTTTGAAAATTGAACCCAAGATCTCTTGTTTCATGGTTCAGTGCTCTAACCATGGAGCCCACTTTGCCCCTATGTCTGTGCTACCCTTGCAAACTGATCTAGCCCCATGGAGCACACTGGGGAGAGCCTGCCCACAATCTGTGCATTTCCTTCCTCAATGCATTCAGTATCTGTGGGGGAGCTCAGCTGTCACCAGTTCACCTTTCATTTAATTCCTTGCTTCTATTATTGCTTGCTATCACCTCCCCTGATATCATGAAGTGAACTGACCTTCTATGCAGAGACTCCCTTAACGTGGAAAGTCCCAGGCAGTACTAGTGGATTCAGCCAGACAGGAAATGGATGACTACGATTAATGTTCACTATAGCTCCCAGTCTCAGTGGTTCAGAGAAGTCCAGAAAAAAAATAAAAAAGTGGGGGCATTTATCAACAACACAGACATGATTCATATAGTCCACTTCTCTACACTTTGATATTTCTCTCCACCTCTTTCTGTGAGTCTTCACACCTCTGTCTCTATCTGCACATTTTTTTCTCGGTCTTCTTTTCTGAATTGTTTTTCCTCTCAGTTTTCCCCCAGAAATGCAGTAACAGTAATAATGCTGCAGACCTGGGCTTCTCTGCTGTAATGGTAAAGAAATGCTGTCCCAAAGCAATTAGCAAAGACTAGCGAGTCCTAAGAAATTCACACATAAATATTTTTTCCTTTACTTTTGTTCCCCCCCCAAAAAAAGTAGGCATAACCTTTATTTGATTTCATCAATTCTCTAACCATTGGGGACGTGTGGGACCATTTCCACATCTGTATAGTGGGAAGGAGGAGGGAGTTACAAGACTAAACAGGTGAAAAAAACTTTTAGAAGGAAAAAAAAATATATTTTATTTTCAAACATTATATATAACAACCAGTAAGTGTGCTGTCAGAATGGTTAGAGTAATTTCCGGTGTAACCCCCCTGCAAATGGGGGTTCCCAAAAGACTTCCAGGAGCTTGCTTGAATGTTCCAAGCCTGAATGGTGTTTGTCGTTTAAGCCATTTATCTGTGAGTGTTTTTAGAGCCTCTGGTACTGTCTCTTTAAGAGCTGTCTGCTTATAGACATAATTAGTTTGTATGGGGGGGACTGTGTGTTTCTCTGCTTGAGTACCACTCGAGCTGCTGCCAATTCACTCCATTTCTGCAGTCACTAGGAGTGCAAAGGGAACCTATCTGAAAGATGTAACTGTTTGCCAGAAATCATTTAGAGTAATAATGAAAATACAGTTTGTCTAACCTGCTTTCTTTGCAGTCAGAACTGTGTTTGCCTAGTTCCCCATTCTAGTTTTGAACTGCTGAACTGGACCGATCAGTGTGGGTTAAGGTAGCTCTAAAATGGTGCCTTGGGCGAATCAGAACTTGGACTCGTAATCTGAGCCAGCCACAAGAGATTGTATGGGCAGTGACTCTGGGAGATGTAGTTTGGACTTGCGCTTTTTGGACCAACAGGGGCAGTCTATTGTGAGTGACAGCCAATCCAGCCAAGAACTGGGAGGAACTCAAAGGAAGTGCCTAGTTTTGTCTGCTGGAGTTTCAGTTGAGCTCTGGCAGTGAAGAGGAAGAGCCCTGTGCTTTTTCGATTGTGCAGTTTTAGTCGGAAGCGTGTGTAAGGCCCGAGTTCGGTCTGCAGCTTGTGTAACTGCTTGTTAGGACTGAATCCGTCCCTGTGAAGAGAATCAAAGGATATCTGAAGAGTAGAAACCAGGCTCACCCTGTAGAAGACTGGAGAAATTGCTGAATTGCGCTCGGTCTGTCAGGAACTGAATCTGCTGTGTGTTCTCCCGGTATTGTGCAGTAATTGCGATCGGGATAGAAAGCAGCCTGCCTGGTATAGTACTTTCTTTTTACCATATAAATGTGTGAGGAGGCTTGTGTAGCTCAAGTGAATCCTGCTGCCATTAAAGGACTTTTGCCTGTTGCAGTTTGTCATATAAATGTGTGAGGAGTCTCATGGAGCTCAAGAGTAGCCCTGCTGACGTTGGAGGACCCTATCTTGTTTGGAGGTCGTGAGTACTAATTCAGGGTCGCTCCCTGTTGAATTGCCACATTGAATCCAAATGGAATTACTGTACTGCTGACTGTTTAACTAATTTTTCTTTTCTCTGTGTGAAAGGGCCCCTACCAGCTGCCAGTTTGGACTAGCCACTAGAGCTTGGGTACCCAGGGACAGTAACTGGTGAGATAGCCTGCACCAGAGCCATAGGTAGAATGAGTAAAGTGATAAGCTAATTAACCTGATTTCCCCTGTCCTTGTTATATCCCCCTAAATAAATCAGAGCTGCTTGTTTCAGCAAAGTTATACTGCCTGAGGTATTTGTCTATGTTAAAGTATTGTACTGTGATTGTTGCACTGTATCTTCTTATTTTACAGGGGGTCCCAGTGCCTGAACCAGTCCTGGGGGTAAGTGTATACTGTGAAGGTAATTCTGATTTACTGTGTGGGCCACTAGTGGGAAGAAAGGGGGGTTGCAGTGTCCCAGAGGGCTGTGACCAAGTTAGTTTAACTATTGCAAACCCTGACCTCTGGGTGGAGGCAACCGCCATCGGATCCAGGCCCCTCAACCTGTTAGTGGCAAATCAGGCAGGGGTAGTAGCCCTTGGGATAGCGCCATCTAGGGGTTACACCAGCATTTGCTCGAGAAAGACATCAGCACAGAAGTTCAAACAAATTGTAGGTGGGTTCTGCTGGCTCACCTAGCAGTTATCATCTAGTCCACCCAAACAGAAGAGAACAAAGCTGGGACTGGAGTGTCAGGTCTCTTCTAGGGCTGCTCCGTGGTGTAGTGTGCTGACGTACAAGCAACCCAAGTTCAGACATGGACCCAGGACACTAGAATTGGGCAGCCAGGGCTGGGGAACACATCCAATCCTGGTGTGAGTGGTCACATGGTCCTCCACCACAGCTCCAGTTGTGGGCCAGGGAGCTTATTCTTCAGTTGAAGAAAGGACATGTGGGGTCTCTCACCACTTTTTTTTCTAAAAAGTCCTGTTTTGTTTACTTTGTAGAAGAAAACATGGTGTGGGGCTCCACACTTCCTGTCCTGATCAGTTTGTATCAGAACAAGGGCACACCCCCTTCCATGATCACCAGAGATAACACGTTTAAGTGCAGTTTCCTGCAGCACCCCCGACTGTATACAGTTTATTTTCTGAGCACAGTGTGTGCATGTGAGTCCGTTTGGCTATGTGCCATCAGCTGGATGGCAGGAGGAGATAGTAAGGGAAGTAAAAACAGGAGGGAAAAAGACTGGTGGGGCACCAGAATAAAGGAACCTCTACTCTTGGGCCCCCCACTCCCAGAGATGGCCGGCTAGGCCATCTTGGGGTGGAGTCAGGAGTACAAACATCCCTGCTCTTCTCAGCCCCTTCCCTCCCTCCCTCCACCCCTTGCCTTGCCACCCCATCCCTTCCCACCCCTCACCCTTCCCTAATTCTCCCCTTGAGCCCCTCTCCACTCCTACCCTCTCACCCCCTTACCCCTTCCCCGACTCCGCTCCTCCCCTTCACCTGCTATCCTCATACCCTCCTGCCCACCTGCCAGTTTAACTAATCGCAGTAACGCTTGCTCGTTTTGGCACTTGGGGCTCCTCCTTTCCTCTTCATGCACTTATCTACTGCTAACCCTATTTCCCCGCAGACAATTGATTGGTTTTTCATTTCAGGCATCTTATACCTGTAAGAGTTTTATTCCATATCCTAACTTCCTCTGTAACATATACTACCCTGTTGTATCTGCTGAATCCACTACCTTCGTAATTTGTACCACTCCATTTGTACTGTTATCATGATGTGGAACCTATGTAAAGAGCTCTGAGCTCCAGTGGTGTTATCCTAGACTTCAATAAATGAAAAAAAAAAAAATAGGACTGGAAAAAAAGGTCTTTTCTGCATAATAAGTTTGACAAAACTAAGGTGTCTGTTACAATGCAGGACTTGAGTTTTCCACACACTAAGGAGCTGGCAGAGGGTCAGGGAGAAGCTGCACACTCAGAATTACTCTCAGTGTAGCAGCATGTGATTTAAAAGTTGTTAGTGTGTTATTAAAGTCTTTTCATATAAATGACAATAATAAAACAGGTCTTTCAGGTTTGCATTAATGACCTTATTTCAGGTTTGCATTAATGACCTCCTGTTCTGAATAACTTGGAACATCTCCAATCGAAAAAAGGTTTTCCCATTTTAGGCAGTCATCCCAAGATTGAAAATTAGGTTGCCTACAGTTTCAACTAATAAAGTGGATCGAGAAAGACTTGCGAGGATGTGTTAACTCCTGCAGTGCCAGTATGTGGCTCATGCTGCAAACACACTAGGACACATGAAATCCTGAGGTGGGTGTCTGCATTGCCCTGCCCACCTTAACTGCTGTGGTACCTCTTTGTCCATGGCTTTGAGCTGAAACACGTATAAGAAGGGCTGCACCTTTGTCATGGAAGTCATGGATTCCAGAATGCTTCCCTTTTTATGAAAATGCTATGATTTTCGGCATTTTCCATGACAACCCTGTGATTTTTGACATTTTCCATGACACCATGATTTTTAATGTTTTTCCGGAGACGCCATGTTTTTTGGTGACTGCAAATGACAAACCCACAATTTTGTGCCTCACCACCACACTAGTTTTGTCCACACTTTGCTCAGTGGGGAATTCTAGGACTGCATGCATGCCCCAGTCTCCAAGATGGCAGCAAAATGTGGCGCCTCCTGCCAGTGGACCAGCAAAACAGTGAAGTTTTTAAAACATGTAAATCTTAGCAGATGTGTTTGTATAAAACATGTGCCTCAATAGAGTTAATTTGTTCAAAATACAATGTATCTGTGACTTTTGTGGTGCAATGCAGTGGCTGTGGGGCAGCCATATTCAGGCAGACCTTCTGGACACTGAGGTGCTGCCCTATCTGCATGCATCTCTCTGGACTGCGGGATGAGGTAGCCAGACTCAGAGCGGAAGTAAACTGGGTCAGGAGTACCATCACCCCTATCCAGAGACCACCCAGTCCAGTGCAACTGCCTCAAAGGATGCCGAGAACGAGGAGCACTTGGATGACAGTGGGCTCAGGGAGGTTAGAGCGGTCAGGCAGAGGCACATCCCAGATCCTATTCCACTCAAGAACTCATATGCCTCACTGGCAAACGAGGACAACCAAATAGAGGTACCCAGAGAAGTGGAAGGAAAGGATGTGGAGGTTAGCCAAGGAGGTGACCTCAGCGGGGAAATCAGTGGAGCCCAGAGGAGGAGGAAGCGAATTCTGGTGGGGGACTCCATCATAAGAGGGATCCAGCTAGGAACACAGGAGGGGGGACAGGGAGGTGAGGTGCCTACCAGGTGCCACGGCATGGAGGGATGGAAGTAAGATCCTGGAGATCACTGGGAAGGCAAGACGGGAGGGTGAGCTGGATGTCATTATCCACCTAGGTACTAATGACCTGGCAAATGGGTAGCCAAAGGAAGTTCAGGAAGAGTTTAGGAAATTGGGGAGGGTCTCAAGCAAGTAGCTACCTCTGTCACTTTCTCAGAAGTACTACTCTGAGAGGCAAGGAGCACATAGGAGTGCATGCACCAGGAACTTTAACTCATGGTTGAAGAACTGGTGCTGTGAGGAAGGGTTTGGATTCATTGGTGACTGGGGACCCATCTGGAGGGATGGAGTTTGTTCAAGCCTGGCCGCCTGCATCCTCCTGGAGGAATCAAGCACTCAATGATAAGTTTAAATGCTACATTGACAAGCATTTAAACTAGCAAAGGGGTGGAAGGCCAGCAAGGAAGGTATCTACTGCTCACCCCACAGCTAGCAGTGGAACCAGTGAACCAGAGGTGGCTATCTCTGCAAAGCAGTGTGCAAAAGATGGAGATTAGTGCCCAAGAGGTGGATAGGCAGAAAAGGGGCAAAATTCAGCAGAAGGGCAGACAGCAAGGAGAACCAGGGATAAAGGACAACCAAGGAAGGGGCTGAGTAGTACAGTGAAACAGTCTAGGAGGTCAAATCATGGAAAGCCATGTGTGCAAATGCCAGGAGCCTTAGCAACAAGATGGAAGATCTGGAGGCTGTCATGGTGCAGTCAGACCTGGACATTGTGGCCATCACTGAAACCTGGTGTAATGATAACCATGACTGGGAGATGGCCATACCTGGCTACAACATATTCAGAAGAGAGAGCAGGCAGGAAGGGAGGAGGAGTGGCACTGTATGTGAAAAATGACATAAGGGCCACAGAGATCCAGGAGGAACAAAATGGGGGAGAGATACTGTGGGTTAAGCTGGAAAGGAAAATGGGGACAGCCATCCACTCAGGTGTGGTCTATAGACCACCAGCCCAGGAGGAAGAAACAGATAGGGAGCTGATGCTAGCCATCCAAAGGATGGCAGACAAGGGTGAGGTAGTACTGGTTGGAGACTTCAATATTCCAGACGTGGACTGGAGCATCCCAGCAGCAGCATCAACTAGGAGCAGATTTATCCTGGACTCCCTTCAGGGTGCCTTCCTCAAGCAACTGGTCATGGAACCAACTCGGCAGAAGGCAGTACTGGACCTTGTGCTCACAAACAGGGACAGTGTGATGGGGGTAACAGTGGGGGAGCACCTGGGGAACAGTGACCACCAGTCATTGTGGTTTGAAATCACAGAAAGAGCAGAACCAAACCACACAAAAACACGTATCCTGGATTTTAGGGGGGCAGACTTTGGGAAAATGGGGAGATACTTGAAAGAGGCATTAAGGGGAATGGGACAGGAATCAGGGGTTGAAGAACAGTGGGCAGTATTTAAAATGGGGATTACAAGAACAACAGAATTATGCATTAAGCAGGTTAGGAAAAGGAAGAGGAGACCATTATGGTTTTCCAAAGAGGTAGCAAAGAAAGTGAAAGCCAAAAGATTGCATTCAGGCAATACAAAAGACACAGGAAGAAGGGATAGGAGAAGTACCAGGAGAAGCAAAGGGAGGCAGGAGGTCAGTAAAGGAAGCAAAAGCTCAGACAGAAGAACACATTGCAAAATCAGTGGGTAGAGGACAAAACCTTTACAGGTACATAAGTGAAAAAAGAAAGACAAAGGGAGGATAGTGAGACTGAAGGGGAGGATGGGGCCACATGGAGGATGACAACAGTAAAGCTGACATATTAAACAGGTATTTCTGCTCAGTCTTTACTGAGGAAGAGGAGGGTAATGGGTCTGAAGGAGTACAAGGGGTGAAAATGGTGCAGAAATGACACAAGTCCCTTTACACGAGAAAGGGTCCTGAAGGAACTGGAAGTAATAAGAGTTGATAAAGCAATGGGGCCAGATGGGGTGCACCCAGGTCCTTAAAGAACTAAGAGAGGTGGTGGCTGAACCTCTGGCTATCCTGTTTAGCCGATCACTGGAAACAGGGATGTACCCAAAGACTGGAGGACAGCAGATGTAGTCCCCTTATACAAAAGTGGGAACAAAGAGGAAGCAGGAACTACAGACCAGTCAGCCTCACCTCGGTAGTGGGGAAGATCATGGAAGCACTACTGAAGGAGAGATTGGTGGAACATCTGGTTGTCAATGGACTACAGGACCCAAGGCAGCATGATTTCACCAGGGGGAGGTCATGTCAGACCAACCTCGTTGAATTTTTTGATTGGGTGACTAGGGATGTGGATCAGGGGAGGGCAGTGGACATGGCCTATCTGGACTTCGGCAAGGCCTTTGACACTGTGCCACATAGAAGACTATTACACAAACTGGGGAATATGGGTGTGGGCAGGACAGTAGTGTGGTGGGTAGGTAACTGGCTGGGTGGCAGGACACAGAGGGTGGTGGTAAATGGCTGTGACTCCACAGAGGGAAGAGTGAGCAGTGGGGTACCACAGGGATCAGTGCTGGGACCGGTCCTATTCAACATCTTCATCAGTGACATTGCACAGGACCTAGAAGGCAGAATTTCACTGTTCGCAGATGACACAAAGCTCTGTAACAAGTAGACACACCAGAGGTGTAGACAGAATGAGAAGGACCTGCAGAAACTTGAAGAATGGTCAGGATTTGGCAGTTGAAATTCAATGCAAAGAAGTGCAAGATAATGCATATGGGGCACAAAACCCTGGCACAATGTATCAGTTGGGGGTGAGGATATAGCATGCACCAAGCAGGAAAGGGATCTTGGGGTTATCATCTCTGATGACCTCAAGGTAGGGAAACAGTGTGACAAGGCAGCAGGTAAAGCAAATAGGATGCTGGGATGTATAGGCAGGGGCATCACCAGCAGGAAAAGGAGGTCATAATCCGCTATACAAGACACTAGTGAGGCCCCACCTGGAGTACAATGTACAGTTCTGGAGACCATACCTACGTAAGGACATAGACAGGGTAGAGAAGGTTCAGAGGAGGGCAACAAAGATGGTGCATGGATTGTATCACAAGTCCTATGAAGACAGGTTGAAGGAACTGAACATGTACTCCCTGGAGGAGGCGGGATATGATAGAGACATACAAGTATCTCACAGGGAGGAACAGGGTGCAGGAATACACTATTTATAAGCGAAAAAGATGTTCCAGGACTAGAGGGCATGGGATGAAGTTAGAGGGAGGACGATTCAGAGGAAACATGAGGAAGAATTTCTTCACAGAACGGGTGGTGGACAAGTGGAACACCCTGCCAGAGGAAGTGGTGGGGGCTGAAACAATCACGGGATTTAAGAATGCATGGGATAGACATAAAGGAATTCTGGAGGTCAGGGGTAAGGGGCAACAGACTTCTAGGAAAACATAAACTGAACTTACAAGCTCAAATGGGCAGACTGGGTGGGCCATAAGCCCTTATCTGCCGACACTGTCTATGTATCTATGTAACTATGATTTATGTCACTTTAACCATGACAATGCCATGATTTTCTATTAAATACAGTATTCCAATTCAAAAGTACAGCCCTAGGAATAAGGTATGAAGAGGCAAACCTACTATGCCCCTTGCGAGAGATCTATTCCAATCTGTTGTGCCTGCTTGATTTTCTGCTGTGCACAGGCACACTCAGCTGCTGACAGGTATGCACACACAACTTTACACACCACCGCTCCACTCCTGTTAATCATTTCACTCTTTATGTTCCACACACCTCTCATACCGGACCATTTCCGCTTCTGCCTGTCAGCAACCTGCAATCAAGTCCGTCAGATGGCTGAGAGTTCCTGCTGCACCACAATAAAGCCCCTGAAGTTGGAGGCCTATAATTTGGGAGCAGCGGGCCTGTCATTTCTCGTAATTGGTGTTGCTTCAAAGCTCCAAGGCTGCTTGGTTGCAGGGTCCTTCCCACAGCTGCACCACACAGATGGACAGGGCCCGCTTTGTGTGACACCCCTGGAATTTAATCAGCTTGAAGAGAATGCCTCCCTATGTGGAAACCTGACCCTCAAGAAATGACAGAGGAGCTCATTTATCCTATGCTGCTTTGACAGCATTAGAACCCTCAATTGTCCTCAGCTGCCGCAGGGAACACATTACCTGGTATAGTGTAGGAAAAGGCTACACAACAGTAGACTGCTACACAAATGATACATAGCAGTCCCTTGCTTGCACCTTATTCTGCCCAAACATTTTGATGGAACCACTTCACAAAAGGTTACCTGCAAAATGCTGTACATCTGTTTCATATTGCTACTCAAATCAAGTTTTATATTACAGCAACTGCTACAAACACTGGCTTTGCCCTAATTTTGTAACACTTTACATGGGGGGTCCACCATTAGGTGGTTATATGTTCATCAATGATACTGCAAAATAAATGGATGGGAGGAATGCCTTTTTGCAGGTAATACTAAACTCAGTAATAGGGTGGACATTCAGAAGGGGGTAGAGAGAATAAACAGGTTTCTTGGGAAACTTTAGTAGTAGTCAAAAGAGCATGGCAGTTGAGGGCAATACTAAAAAGTGCAAAATGATGCACCTAGGGCACAGGAACCCAGAAGCGGAGTACATGATGGGGGTGGGATGGTATTGATAGTCACTAAGCAGGAAAGGGAGCATGGTGTTATCATAACTGACTAAGTGAAGCGGCACAGCAGTGTGAAAGAGTTAGCTGGATGTTGGGGTGCATAGGGAGGGGTATTTATCAGGAGGAGAGAGGCGGTGCTGCAAGTGTATTGCTCACTGGCTAAACCCCACCTAGAGCACCGTGCCCAGTTTTGGAGGGCCGCACCTCAGAAAGAACATAGATAGGAAGAAGGAGGTAGTCCAGAGGAGGGCAACTAAAATGGGAAAATGGACACTGGAGAATAATCCGGGGCAGGTTGTGTCTCTTCGCAGATGACACTAAGCTCTGTGTGAGGGTGGATAGGGACAAGGGAATCACGGAAATGCAGAGTGATGTGCAAAGACTAGAGAGGTGGGCTAAGGTTTGGCTCTTGAAATTCAGTGCCAGAAAGTGCAAGCCGGTGATGCACCTAGTGAACAAGAACCCCAGAACAACAGAGTACTGGATGGGTGGGGTATGATCTAGCACTACGGCTGAGGAACAGGGCCTAGGAGTTATCATTAGTGACTCCCTCCAACAAGCCAGTGCAACAAAGCCTATAATAAGGCAAATAGGATGCTGAGATGCATCAGGAGGGGTACTGACAGCAGAGATAAAGAGGTAATGCTACCTCTTTACAGATCTTTGGTGAGGCCACAGCTTGAGTACTGTGCCCTGTTGCAGAGTCCTCACCTCAGGAAAGATAAGGACAGGCTGGAGGCGGGGCAGTGAAGGTTATGAACACGGTTCAGGGCCAGCCAGGCAAGTCCTATGAGGATCGCCGCAAGGCACTGAACAAGCATATGCTGGAGACCAGACAGGAGAAGGGAGATATGATAGAGACCTTCAAGTTCCTGAGAGAAATAAACAAGGGGAACTGCAGAGAATTATTTAGCATCAGTAACGGTTCAAGGTCATGAGGGCGTGAGAGGAAACTGACAAAAGGGAGGTTCAAGAGGGACATGAGAAAGTTTTATGTTACAAACAGTGTGGTGAAACTGTGGAACAGTGTACCAGCCGAGGTGGTGGGTGTCAAAATCATTAACTGCTTCAAGCACAGCTGGGACAGAGTGAAAGATACAGTGGTTACTTGGGGCGACAGTAACAGAGAGGGGAAGAAGGGGATGGATTGGGAGGGCTAGAACCCTGCATGGACAATAGGCCATGGGGTTAGATAAGGAACCATGGGCAGACTGGATGGACCATCAGTCTTTTTCTGCCTTCATTATCTTTTTCTATGGTGCAAGGGCTCACAAGAAGCCCTACATGGAAAGACTGAGGGATTTCAACATGTATACTCCGGAGGAGAGGAGAGGAGAGCAAGAGGGGACATAATAAAAACCTAGAAGTACCTCATGGGGTGAATAGGGTACAGAAGGAGAGTATTTTTCAAATGAGAAGAGTGAATGAATGATATATAGGCTATCCACCTCCTTCAATCTGAAATAGATAAAGTGGGAAACTGGGTCTCATAAAACCAACTAACCCTTAATTTGGAAAAATGCAAGCATATGCATATGAGTAGTAAAAACTTAGGGGCTAATTAATGTCTGTATGGTAAAAGCATCCCAGTCTCTGAGATGGAAACGGATCTGGGGGTACTGGTTTCAAGCAATTGATCCCCCACGGAACAATGTAAGGCTGTAATTGGAAAAGCAAATAGGAAACTGGGTTTTTATGGAAATGTCAAGAGCAGGGACAGGAGAGTTGTGGTTCCACTGTATTCATCTCTTGTGCAACCACATTTGGAGTATTGTGTCCAGTTCTGGGCACTGCACAAGATTGGGGACATCAAGTTGCCTGAGTGAGTGCAGAGAAGGGCAACCAAAAGCAATGAACAACTGAGGGATGTTCAGTATAGTGATAGGATGAGATATCTTGGTTTGTATAGCATGGAATACAAGAGGCTTAGAGGTGATCTATGTTTAATATATGGAGCTCTACATAATAATGATTTATGGGAGTCAATAGGACTTGTCAGGAGTACAGCTAGAAAAAGTAGATTCCACCAACATCAATTGAAAGGTGAATTCTACAGGACAAGTTTACGGTGGACGTGGTTTAGCCAGAGAGTGATTCTCTCATGGAACAGGCTTCCGTCAAATGTGATGAATAGCTCTACAATTGACAGCTTCATGGCACCCTGGATGACTATATGGGTGATAGCAAATATGCCTTTTTAGGGTAAAATTGTTCGAGTCCAAATGGCCCTTGGCTTCGGACTCATATCCTACTATGAAACTATGAAGAAACAGCACCAGAATGAGTGGGCATGTGATAAAGCTGAAGGAGGGATGTTTAAGAGTGGTGTAAGGAAGTGCTAGTACACTGAAAGGGTGGTGGATGCCTGGAACAAACTGCCAGCAGAAATGGTGGAGGTGAAAATATTTGGGGTCAAGCACACATGGGATAGACATAGGGGAATATTAGTTAATAGGCAAGGAGCAGCGAGGGTCGCCATTGCCGGAGACCACTTAGGATTTGCAGTGACAGGTTAGGCAGGAACATATGGGCAGACTGGGTGGGCCAAGCAGTCCTTTTCTTTTCTTTTTTTTTTGACTTAGTATGCTTTATTTATTTATTTAAACTTTGGTGACCGGTTAGGTACGCTGCCATGGAGTGCCTTTTTCAGGCATGACCCGGGTGCAGTAGCACAGGCGAGAGCAGAGATACATAATACTATAGATATAACAATATTTATAGTATTCATTTACATTGCATTGTATTTACAAAGGTAAGACAGAAGTTAACTGTAAGGAAATTTTGTACAGATGTACAACTACCACCAACCTAATTGGTGGTGGTGGGGGGGTAGTAAGCAAAGGTACAGAGAAAGAGGAGGAGTGCACAGTACAGGGAGGGGTAGTTAGGAGATGACACTAAGTTAAGGATAGGGGGTGCAGGTGCACACAGATAGGTAGGGCAAATTAGGAGACTACACTAGGGCAAGGATGGGGCAGGTATGTACAGCAGGGAGAGCAAATGGGAGTAGATTGGGGTAGGTGACGGGAGTAAGATTAACGAAAGCACTGACATACGAAAGATAAGGAGTAATGAGATTTCAGTTGCTTCATGAAGGTAGATGGAGTGGAGGTTTTCCTGATGGGAGGGGGTATTGAATTCCATATAGAGGCAGCACGGAAACAAAAGGACCATTGTGTCACGTTGATGTGAAACAGCGGGACAGCAATGTTGTTGTTAGAGGCAAAGCGAGACCTGAGGAGATTGATGAGAGTGATCTGCCTTGCTAGGTAAGGAGGAGTGCCTGTACGCAGGGTTTTATTAATGAGGGAAGCAAGGGTTAAATTGGCCGAGTTCTGGGGGTAGCTAATTTAGTGTATTTAGCACTATACAGTGATAAGTACTATGGCTGCAGCCAGAAGCAAATTTAGCTATATTATAATATAAGGTGTGCTTTTTTGTAGAACAGTTATACTGGCTGCGTCAGTGATGATCAAATCATAGTCAAGTGAGGGGAGATTTGTCTGGGCGACTTTGGCCTTAGTGTCAGCCATCAGGAAATGGTGGACTCTGTAGAGTGAACCAAGCTTCTGGTGAAGAAGGGTGGTAGTGTGCTGGAGATGAGTTTCAAAAGAGAGAGAGGGGTTGAGGTGTTTCCCGAGGTACTTAAAGAAGAGGGTCTTTTCCAGGCAGGAGCTGTTTCCAGCACTGACGCCAAACAATGGAGATAGCTTACTGAGGTTTTGCCTACTCCCAAATAGCGTAGATTGTGTTTTCAGGAGGTTTAGCTAAATTTTTTCTTGAGTAAGCCATGCTTGGAGCCTATCGAAGCAGTTGCTCAGAGATTGGTTTATGCTCCCATGTCACCCAGCCTGCCCCCTTCTGTCCCTTCTCCCTCAGCCCCATCACCTTGCCGTCCCTGGGACCTACCAGCCTGATCCCTGCAGTGCTCCACAGCTTACCCCCTGTGGTGGGGCCCCCAGGGTGCTCCCCCATTACCCAGCGCCTCAGCTCTCTGCACCATTGGGCTGGCGTCTCTCTATAGACAAATTCTGTTTCTGTTGTTACCATCATAGAGTTACTCCCTTCATTTTCATGAAGTAGGGTCCAGACTGGCACAAGAGGCTAACATGGCTGCTCAGCTGTCCCCACTCTGCTTTGTTGATGTTTAGGAGAACATAATACAAAAAACAAGAAGCAACGAAGGAGATTAAATGCAAAAGCAGCAGACCATGTCGCCCTGGAAATGTGGTGCCTGAGACTTTTCTATGCCATTGTAGATTGGCCTTTTTGCCTCTTAAAAGGCCCCTTTTTCCATTTCATTCTCCTTTACATTTTTTTTTTTTAATTTAGGCAACAACACTGGAACAAATGGGCATTTTCAGTAGTTTAACCCCCCAGCTGTGTTGATGGCACAAGGTATAACCCCAGTCAAGGTGTTAATCTCTGGAAGTGCCTGCTTGTAAGGGCATTATTGCACTTATTTATTTAGTTTTGTTGACCAGTTAAGTGCACTAGGCAGATTCTGCCTATTTTCACGCATGACCCGGGAGAGGGGATACAGATGAATGCCAACTGACCTTGAACCAAATTAAGCTGTTGGTGGTATTTTTAGTGAATTACAAGTCTAATCACAGCTTTAACAGAGAAACTCCAGCATTTAAACAAAATGAAAAATGCATTACACCATTGTGCAACATGCTGCTTGGAGTGGTACTGGGCATTCCTAGTCAATTAACTCCGGTATTGCAGACAATCAGAACGTGTGCTGGCCTGACCGCCCCAGCTCCATGGCAGCTCCAGTTTGGAAGCGGGCTCGGGTTGCTGTGTCAGGAGACCGGTGAGGCTGATGTAGCTGCGTGTGACAGTGTGCCTCAGTCAGTGGGACTTGGTGGCAGGTTCTGATGCCACAGCAACCCCTGTGACTGGGCCAGGGACCTTGCTCTCATCACAGGGGTGCTGTGTGCGTGTGAGGTCATCAGAGGCTCTGCCCATGTCATAGGCAGGGCTAAAGGAGACTACCAGGGAAGTAACCCCCCCCCACCGCCATCTGAATGTTGGCTTAAATGCCTGAACAGGATATATCTCTAAATACAGGGTATACCCCCAGGTGACAGCAGGAGGAGGGCGGGAAAAAGCTATGTGAAAAAGAATAAGACACCAATGGAGCTAATATACTCTGAAAACTGGAGAGATTGGTACGAGGGTGCGCATATAGTCAGCCAGGAATCCAGGGCAGACCCTGATACCCATTCCAGCATTGAAAGTCTCACTGGATGACTCGTGCGGAAGCAGTGCACTGCCAGGCCAGGGTTTGTGCACAGTTCTGGAATCCATTGCTGAGGCTAGCTGGTGGGATGGCAATGACCTTTCTGGCATTTTTGCACTCTCTGGCAGACTAAAGAGTGGCACTGACATGGATTTTGAAAGCAGCTGTTCACTTGTTATCCCGGCTGGAGGAAGTGTGCAACCATGGGAATCCCACTGTTGGGGTGGGGGATGGGACAATGGGGCAAAACAAACAGGATAAATGAAACAAAAATTAAAAACCAAAAGCATCACTGTGGCAATGAAGGAAAAAAAAACACCCTGTGGGGCATCACTGAAAAACCTTCCCTGCTGATGCAGTGCATTAGAGAGGTGCCGCAGATATTAGGAGAAACCCCGTTCATGCACTGGGCCACCATTCTCGAATGTCATCCTGGAATCTAGAGTCCAGTTTTTAACTTTCAGCACAACAGATGTCAGGGCTGTCAGCAGATATTCTAACACAGATGTTAAGCAGCTGCTTATTACCAGCTGTATGTTCCAAGTTGCTGCTCGTGGGAACAAACAAGAAAGGCCCCAGTCCCTTCCTGACTTTCCTAATGGGTGCACTACAGTTTGGGTCTGAATCAGAAGGTAGTTATTACAGACTGTAGCTGAATTGCGGCAGTACCCCCTGAGGGAAGAGGAGCTTTAGCCTCAGAGCTGGGGGAGGGTGGAGACATTCCTTTCTGCTCACCTGCCCTACAAGTAGGAAGGTGAATTTCTTAATTGATTTTTTTTTCATCCATTTCACAATATCCCACTATCTCACACTTTCACTACAACAGTTAAGCCACACGAACACACTTCAGTTGTAAGGGAACTGGATGGGGAGTTCTCTGCAACCGCTAGTAGGTGCTGCTTTGCAGGGTTTGCTAGGACCTCCTCCTCCTTCCAACATTAAATGTATTACTTCAGAGATGCCTCTTTCTCCAGCCACCTGGAAAACGAGACCTGTGGTCACTGGTAAAAATGTGCTGACTCTGGGTCACTAGGCCAAAAAAGAAGGTGCCAGGGTTGCTACATTGGGATAAGGCAAAATTGGGGTAATAAACCCACACCCCAAACTCCCCCCTGACCCACCCTCTTTTCCTGACTAACACATTGCTCAGTGCTTTTTCTTATGTCTGAGAAGACACTCGTGGAAAGCACTTAAAATGTAGACTGGAACCGAGTTCATTTATCATAACGTAGAAACATAGAAGTTGTCGGCAGATGGGGACCGTATGATCTATCAAGTCTGCCCTTGGTTTCCAACCCCCCCTTACTTATCTGCCTGCTTGAGTATCCCACATTGTCTGTCCCATGCCTGCTTGAATTCACCCACCATCTTGGCTCCGACCACCCCCTCCGGCAGGCTATTCCATGGTTCCTCAACGCACTCTGTGAAGAATTTCTTCATATTGCTCCTGAACTTTCCTCCCTTAAGTCTAAGGTGATGCCCTCTAGTCCTTCTGTAGTCTTTTAACTGAAAGAGGTTCTGCATGTGCACCCTGTTGTTGCCTTTGAGATATTTAAATGTTTTGATCATGTTCCCATGATTCCTGCGTTGCTCTAGGGACTATAATTTGAGGTCATCTAGTTTTGCTTTGTATGGTTTCTGATGCAATCCCTGCACCATCTTTGTTGCTCTTCTTTGTACCGTCTCCAGCCTATGTCCTTCCTGAGTCCTAACTGTCTTAACAACTATACCAGTCATATGCCTGATTGCCTGGTTTGCCAGTACATACTCTGCATGACTCCAGATGTTTGTATGAAACCCAGATATGCAGCTAAGACAATGAATGATTTAACAGCATTTGTTTTAACAGTATGTTACTGGCATGTTGCCACTCTCTACAACCAGAATACCTCTGTGGAAGACTGGAGAACAGGTTAAGGACCCAACACACCTGATGATCCTTGTCCAAAACCAGATGGGTGGCAACCCTGTGGGGTGTGTGTGTGTGTGTGCGTGCGTGCGTGCATGTGAGTGTTTTTTACTAGGGCAGGGGTTGGGGAGAGTGCAGAGCTGAAAGAAAAAGTGACCTCTTACACAGACTATAGCTGAGTCTTGTGCCAGCCAGGCAAATGAAGGTTTCCGGCGGAGGTAGGTGTGGAAGTCAGTTCAGAGAGTGTGGGAACACATCAGAGCCATCACCTGCACTAATTCACTTTTGGCACCAACCAGAGAGGGAGCAAATACACAAACAAACATATAAGTTTTGCATTCCAAGAGATACTCGTTGCCACTGGTCCTTTGATATTCTTTGTAATAATTGTAAAGTATGGAAGGGGGGAATCACTGCTTAAAGCTATCATTAAAAATCCCAGCCAGGATCAAACTCATTCTTTCTCTTAATGTGCCATTTCCCCAGTGGCACTGAAAATCCAGTGTCCTGGCCAGTGTGTTGAACAGCACAAACAGGAGAACGCATAACTGTCAAGTGCTGGTGCAGTCGCTTTCTTGGATAAGTGGGTTCTTGTTACAGACACATACAAAAGCAGAGCACACAGGGCTCATCAAACCTGCTTAAGCTGTAATTTCAGAAGTGGCCCAGCTACCAGGACACTTAAATACTGCAACTCTTGGCCCCTGACAAAGCCTCATTGTGAGGGGAAGCACTGGGGTATTTTGGCGTCCTGGTGACTGTACCACTTTTGAAATTAAAATTATATCTTAGTAAGTTTGACTAAGTCCTGTGTGTGCTTTTCTTGTGTTTGAGTCCTGGCCCATTTGGAAATGAAGATCTGGTTGGAGTACTATACTGGAGAATGGGTTCTCAGTTCTGCACACTTTCCCACCATCATGCAATTCAAACAAAACCACCTATTGTACTGGATGGATGGAACCTTTTTGCTCCTATTACTGGAATACCACTCACTGGTGGGTTTGATGGATGTGAGGGTCCGGGTCTCCTTCTGACTCTCTCAGCTACAAGCTCAATTTATGCGCAGGTTCTCACAGACCAGCACCGTACTCTTGTTTTCTTAGTTTTCATTGGAAACTGTTGTGCTCATGAAAGCAATATAATGACTGCAGTGAAGACAGACGTCCTGTGTTTCTTCACACGACCAGCACAGGACGGGAGGCTGCAACAAGCCCCCGCTGCCCACCAATGTGCCTCAAACCTAACATGGAAGGAGCAACTGTATGAAGTGAGAGTACAGTTTAGACACCGAGCCCTTGCAGTCATTGGTCTCTTGAGCTAGACTGACAGCTAGGGTGCCACATGGCACCAGATGTTATACTGGTTTCTGTGATGACCTGACCACAAAGAAATTATGTCTGTACAGGTGTGGTGCCAGAGGACTGGAAAGTGGCCAGTGCTGTCACCGTCTTCAAGAACTGGGCAATGCTGGACCTTAGCTGCTGCAGGCTGGTCATTCTAACTACAGTACTGGGCCAGGTCCTGGAATCTGTTAACAAAGACACAATAAAGGGGCACTTGACTGATGCCAGGGTTCTTGCCCTCTCTTAGCAAGAGACAGATCATGACAAATCAATCTGAATACCTGGGGGGGGACAGGGAGGTGGATGGGATGGAGGGGCAGAGCCACTTCTGTGGTGCATGACAAGTTTTTTGATTAAAGTATACAGTGTGGAGCTGGCTAGGTGGTGTGGTGGGTTGAGGCTCTGGTTGCCACACCACTTGCCCCAGCGTGCACGGGTTCAGAAACAGACCAGGGTCACTTGGAGGCCAGCTGGGGAAGGAGGACTGAGCATTCAGAAATAGCTCTCCTCCCTCAGGAAGGGGGACCAGTGTGTGCTGCTGCTTGTCTACCAACTAGCAGAAGCTAGGTGGTACTACAGCGGCTGCCTTTCAGAGGGCTGGGCACAAGGACTAAGTGCATGTGGCACCTTCACACCACACATCTATGCCATGGCACATGTGCCAACCTTGGGAACAAGGCACAAGAACTGCACCGGCTAGGATAACACCTACCGCACAACTACCAGGTGCTGGCTTGAACCACCTAAGTCCTGGAGATGATGAGTGACAGGGCTGGGTGGGCAGGGGTACAAAAGAGGGCCAGTGGTGACAAAAGGGCACAAACAAAAGATGAAAAAATAAGCATACCGGTGTGGTGGTGCACATGAGGTATGCACATGGTGGGTCTCTGACTGGTTTGGGGCATGGACATGCACTATGAGAAGTACTCAGCAGTGTCGCCAGGGATCTGTGCGGTGGTCACTGGCTGCTCTAATATCTTCAGCAGCCAGCTGGAAGCTGGGATCTCCTGCAGGTTGCTCACCTTCGCCAACGACACTAAGCGACCCAGGTAGTGGACTCCTTTGATGCTGGTGATGAGCATCAGGAGGACATGAACAAGCTGAGCAACCGGTCAGACTCTTGAGATATCAAATTTCATGTTACCAAACACAAGGTGCTGCACTTAGTGAGAAGGACAGGGGCAGGATCAACACACTGCGTGGAGCTCCCCTTGCTGCAGTGCAGGGGGAGGAGGACTGTTAGGGGCTGAACCATGGCAAGCAGTGTGTGTTCACTACCAAAGAGCCAGCAGAATGCTGAGGTGTATCATAATGGGAATGACCAACAGAACAAGTGCAGTAATCCTACCACTTTGCAAGGTCCTAGTCAGGACATAGTTTGAGTTCTGGGTGCTACAAAAAGGAAATCGAAACAGTTCAAAGGATGCAGTGCATGGCCACCAAAATGATCAGGGGTGTGGGGACAAAAGGTATGGGGCAAGCTTGACCCATCATTTGCTGACCGGAAGGCTTTCGCTTGCGGCGCCAGCGACCGGGTTGAGGAACAGATCCAGTCATTGAGGGTCGGCCGGGGGAGAAGGATCGAGCGTCCTTGGACTGCTCTTCTTCTCCTCCGGGGGGAGGGGGGACTGAGTGTTCAGTGCAGTGGCGACACCCAGTGGAGGCTGGGTGTTCCACTACGCACCAATGCCAAGTAGGACCTTCAGAGGCGGAGCGGACGCTGGCGTCATTGCATGTCCCTGCCCCTGCCTACAGGGGGAAAAATGTTCCATGTCCCTGGCCATCTCCATGAAGACCTGCCCCCAGTCCTCAAACTGCCTCTGCCGCTGGCTCCCTGACTAGTTATTAGTGTCTCGGCGTTGGAAGGCCCACAGCACCGAAACCTCCACCCTCTGGGGGGTAAGCCAGGGGTGACTGGGGAGTGCAAGCAATTGGTGGAGGTGGAAGCGAGGGGGGTCCATGACCAGGTTGGACAACAACGGCTTGGGGGCACACAAAAAGTACTAAATAAAAAAAAAAAAGTATGAGGAAAGCCTGAAGGCCCTTAAAGTTCACCCATCATCAGAAACGGAGGCTGAGAGGGGACATAATTCCAGTTTTCTGCGTACTCAGTAGTATTAACGAGATCAAAGAGTCACAGATGTTTGATCTGGAGCTCTGCAGCAGGACACAGTGACATGCCCTGAAGCCCAGGGTTGGTAAATTCAGGGATAACATTGGGAGACACTTTTTCTCCCAGAGGGTGGTGAACTAATGGAACAGCCTACTTTAATTCTTAGTCAGGTCCAGGGCATGTGCTGGGCTGGGTTATCAAAATGCCTCTGGTGCACTGTGAGGCACGAGTCCACATGCCAAGTGCCTTCAACCACCCTAGATGTGATGTTACGCCAGCGACACATGCCTTGAAAAGCCTTACTGTGATTATAAAAGGGATCCTTTCATGTGTTTATGGTCATAAATAGGCTGTTTTGTAGGCACTAGTTTCAACCTTGAGGCTGTGCTGGGATAACATCATGGATGAAACTAGATCTCCACCAATCAGCTTTCAGCAATTTTTTCTATCCATTTTATAATACTCATTTTGACTTTTAATATCAAATATATTTAGTTTACTCCAGCCCTACCACTCGTGTTGCTAGAAACCCGAGTTCAGGAACAAGCTTGAGTCATTGGGGCCAGCTGGGGAGGAAGAACAAGCTTCTCTGAGAACGATCTCTTCCTCTAGGGAGGGAGGGAGGGCTGTGTTACCACTGCAAGACTGCCACCTGGGAAACTACATGTGGCAGTGCAGTTGAGTGGTGGACATGGGAGGGAGGACGCTGGCCAAAGCCTGGGGATGCATGTGCTGTGTGCACGTGCTTGGGCCTCCTAGCATGCCAATATCCTGAGTACAGGGCTTAAGAGGGAAAATGGCCCAAACACGGATGATCATTCAGTGTACTCAGGTGCTGACCCCAGCCACTGCCCACCTCGTGGACACCGAGGGAACCTCCACCTCAACAGCACTGGAGAAGGTGGAGGGTTGATACCATCCTGGATAGTCCCCACCACAAGGGGGCATGCTTGTGGGATTAAAAAGGTAAGAGCCGGGGGTTGGCAGGGGCAGGAGAGGATCGAGCGTCTGTAGGACTGCTCTCCTCTCCTCTCCTGGGGTGGGTAGTGGGATGGTGTCGCACTGCAGTGGCCTCTGGTGGAGACCAGGAGCACTGCAGACGCATGAAGGAGGGAACAACACTAGAAAAGCAGAAATACCGCTCCACATTCAGCCGGATGACGGCTGCCCGTCTCTCTGATGCCATCCATGTCCTGCCGAGCCTTCCGCCTCAGCAGCACCCCGGGACCAAGTGTTGCGCTGGTCTGTCCCCCCCCCCTTGGCTGGCGCCTTCCCCCTCAGAGGAGAGGGACCCATCCGGTGAAGGGTTACATCGGGTTACCCTAGGGTTGGCTGCCATCTGAGAAGGAGGCTCAGAGGGCAGATGGATCAGAGGAAGCCTTGGCAAGCCCGAAGGAGTGGCTGACGTGGAGCACGTAAGGGGAAAAAGAAATAAAAAAAAAAAAAGGTAAGAGGCCAGGAGGCTAAGGGATGGGGCTGGGTTTACCTGGAAGGGGCAGCAAGCCAGGCTGCAAAAAGTATTGTAAGCCCCCCCCATTTGGGCTTACTTATTGGGCTCCAGGTCCCCGCTCCTCTGCTGGTGTCCTGCAGTGGCCCTGGTGGGATCCGGGCCAGCTGGCCCCATTGTGCTCTGCGACCACAGTCACCAACCTCCTGCTGTCTCAGCCCTATGCTCAGATGGGGCCATGCTCTGGACTTGTTCCTGCACCTCCAGGCATAAAAAATAACAGTTAACAGTCCCTGGAGCTACCTCAGATCGGGACTGACTGAAAGTAAACAAATAAGGTGGCCCACGCTTTACTGGGCATGTGCGGCCGCCGGGAGGAAGATTTTAAGGAGCCACAGCTCCAAAAGGTGTTTCTGGATATGGACAGTATTTGAATAGTTCCCCGGCTTCAGGGCAGGCAGCGGAGTCAGGGATCGTTACGGGAAAGTCTCTAGTTTTGGTGGGAAATGTTTTCTGCCTTTCTAATGGCTAAGTAATAAAGTTATGGGGCAGAGTGTGTTGGACTGCACTGTTGGGGAAAATGTAAATAAAGATGGCAGCCCCCATAAAGACTCTGCAATAGAGGGCTGCTGGGAAGAGGCCTAAGGTCACTGAATTTGCCCAGGACTGGGACTGCCAATCAACGGAGGGCTGTGGGAAAAGTTTAAATAAGCCAGCCTGCCAAAACAAGGGATCAGCCAGAGTTGGAGTGCAGGAAAGACTGCTGTGGGCTACCAGCCCTAAAACTGCACTTTTACCCCAATAGCCTGGTAGGCCACAGCTTGGTCCAAGTAGGCAGAGTGCTTAATGAAGCCTCTTGCTGCTGCAGAAAGGAAAAGGGTTTGGAGTTGCTGAATTTTGGAGCTGAGCAAAGTAATAGTGGAAAGAGCAGGAGTTGCAGTGTGCCAGTATAGTCTGTAAGGTGCTGCTTGTTTGAAAAGCGTTGCAGCCTTGAACCAAGTCTGAGTCCTTGTGTTCCGCCACAGAGGGGTAAGTGTGGAGAGAGCAAACTGTGTCAAGGGGAGAGCTCAGTGTACTGAGAGTAGAGACTGTGCAAGAACCCAGCCACTGCTGAGTAAAGAGAAGCTGTAGTGAGAGTGCTGGGAATAGAGACTGAGCAGAAGCCCAGCTGTTAATTGTGTGTCCAGGTTGAATAACAGAGGGGTCTAGGGGGATGACACCTACCCTGTCCCCAGGCTGAAGAAGATGACAGCATGTGAGGAAGATGGCAAGAGGCCTACCTGGTGAAAACAGTCTACAAAGGCCTCTAAGGTGAAGTTGGTAAGGCTAGGCAGGTGAAGACTAGTGTTCTTCATTTCTCCAGTCATCCAGCTTTGCAGCCTTGTGGTGCACCACCAACAGGATACTTTTATGGTACCATACTAGATCCAGTCTGCTGAAACCCCCTGTAAACTGCCAAACTGTAAGTACCATGAGCTGTGGCTTTGGGGAGTAGTTAATTAGCTAACTAGCTAGGTAGGTAAAAATCAGGGGGTTAGGTCCCGGATGGGACTCAGAAACTTGAACCCGAACCCGAACCCGAAGTTCAAACCAAGTTCTCTGTTTAAAAGTACTGGCCCCAACACAAACATCCCAGTTCGAGCACCATCACCACTTCGGTGAGGTACCCACCTCATCTGAAGGGACACTGGCTAGGTTGCACCCAAAGGTGGGAGGCGGGGAGTTGTGTGGGGGACACTGCTTTACAGTTTTTGTTGTTGGTGCTTTATTCTCCCCTTCCCCACAATAAACACTGCTATTGGTTGCATATTATATCTTGTTATTGTACTTCATTGTAAATGGGGGGAAGATTGCTGTTGTGACAGGAGTGTCTGGGGGCAGCTCATATATTTTCCTGGGTAATCTATTATCTGTAAACAGGTATCCCCTCCCACTTCCCAGGTGGAGGCACTATGCCAAATTCCTTGTCCACTGTGGAACCCAGGCCAGGCCCCTCGGAGGTGCGTACAGTATGGACTCGAGAGCTCGGAGCAGCCAAGGTGAGTCAGAGAGCTGTTACAGTATAAGTTCACATTTCAAGTTCAAGTTTATTGCAGGAAAACTCCATTGAGCATACTCATTTACAAAGAGGTCCTGGTAGGACAGTGTAGGATGTACCTACATCAGAATACACTATACAGTAATTTGGCATAACATCAGCGGTACTTCAGAATACGGTATACAAAGAATATGGCATACACAGTTCTGACAGGCAACATCATAATACAATAACTTTGCATACATTGGAATAACAATAGTTTAGACAATAAGGGGATAGGAAATTTCAGTACACAGTACAGTAAAATGCAAGACACAAAGACAGCAGATAAGTAGACATAATTAAGAACATTTGTTGCAGGAGAATAGCTAGATCTAAGTATATGGGGGGATACAAAGGAGCAAGAGGCCAGCGAAGGAAGAAGGAGTGGGAGGAAGGTTGGGTGCGGGGTGCTTATCAGTTGGTAGAACCAAGGAGTTCCATGGTAGGGCCAAAGAGGGAAGTGCTAGCCATTATGGCATTGACAAGTTTACTTAAATGTCTTGCTGAACAGGAATTTAAAAATGTTTATAGAGACTAATTCTGTAAGCTTAAGAATGGATTGTATTTTATTCCAGGTGGCTGAGATAACGTAACAGATTGTAGCTCTGCCGTGAAGTGTATGCAATTTGGGCACATCTAGTAAAATGTAGGAGTTTTTCCTTAGGGAATTGCAACTGTGTGACCTATGGAAAAAGTGCCTAATGAATGATTTTATTATATATATATATATATATATAAGTATATGCATACACACGTATATATATATATTTAGTTCTAGACTGTAAAACTGGCTGATTTTTCCCAGTTGGGGAAATCAGCGTGAAGAGGGGATTTAAGAGGAAAAAGGGAGATAGGAATTACACAAGGCCAAACTCATGCAGAAGTAACTGATTTTGTTTTTACCCCTTTTTTCCACAACATGGATCCAGGATGGACAGAAGCATTCTCTGTTGCTTATAATGGGAACTTTGCTCAGATTCACAGATAAATGCCCAGGTTTTACAGTGTTTTACAGTGTAATCAATATCTAAGCCAAGTTCTGAGCATCAGTGCCAAGTCTTACTGCTTGTTGCAGTTTTAGTTTAATAATGCTGTTCTTTGGTGCTGTATATATAGTAAACATTACTTATTATGTAAGGAATAATCTGCAGTCAGTTGTGCGGCAATATTGTAATTACCGAATGACCTGGGTGGATTTTGAGGTCTGATGTGCAGCCGAGGGCCTTCAACTACCCAGAAAGTGAAGTTATTACCACACAGATGCACACCCGGAGTGGATTATTACACTTATAACATTCATAAAATGGTCAAAAGTGTTATAATACCCAGTAAGACCGAGCAGGCGGTGATGTCTTATGGTGATTTGAGCGCTAGTTAAAAAGAGTCTAGCCCATTGGATTCAATGGCTCTTTGATATAAAATAGCTGTTATTATATGATTCCAAGAGAGGCCCAGGATACCCTCATATGACTTATCAAAAGAGCGCTGACCCATAATACTATAATTTGAATACAAACCTATGTATTGTGATTTTGCTCTCACTTCTATGCGCATGTACAAAATTTATAAATAAAAAGTTTAAAAAGTGAAATAAGGGAACTCATTACAGCTGAATATTGATGCACTTGTTAAAATTAGTAAACTTGAACTATTTTGTACTGCTTGCCACACTTAATGTCTACCTTGTGGGACATGGTCAAACATGAGACCATTTCTCCCAGTTTAATGGGCGTACACAACCTAAGTGAGGAATTCTGTTTCTGCAGCACCTTTTTTTTCAGTCTTGTGTTTTCTCCCTGTCTGGGTCTGCCTGACGGTACCTCCCCCCCAACCAGTGACCTTCTAATGGACTTACTGGCTATCCACAGCTTATACAGAATCCATTGGGTGGTTGGCCTGCCATGTCTGTTGTGCAAAAGCCTGTGTGTGTGGGGGGGTGCCAGCTAGGAGCAGCCGGGATCTTTTTCTTCCAGGTTTTCTCTCCGGGCAGGAGAAGAATCAGGATGTGTGCACCAGCACATCCTGCTGCAGCCAACCCCTTGTGTTCAACCTGGACTTCTGCTGTGCTGCCACCCGGCCTGTGGCGGTCCCTGCAACAGTGACTTTTGTCCCCCTTCCCTGAGGAAGGAGAGCTGTCATTGGGTGCTTGATCCTCTCTCACCCTGCTGGACCACCGAGCGACCCTCGTCTGTTCCTGAACCTGGATCGCCAGCATTGGGGGGGGGCTGCTCCTCCAGTGGGCCAGCCTTTCTTGTGCAACACTGTTGATAGTCTGGAGGTAGTTGAACGAGTGAGTTGTCTGTTATACATGGATACTTTGGCCGTTTGAACTGTCTGTCCCCTAAGGAACAACCACATGTGGGTACCATAAAGGCAAATAAACCCTCTTGAGAAGGGCTGCACCCTTACAACTATCGTGGGCACATAACTCCTTTAGGCTAAAGGTACCTTAGTAAGAAGCCCCAAAGAGAGAGGAACGCTGCTGAGGGGGACAGGAGGCAAAAAAACTGTCTTCCAAACGAGGCTGGAGGAAGATGGCTCAAATAGCTCATGGAAGGGGTTGTGGCTGGTAGCTCCCACCCACTGAACTGCAAGCATAGCCTTTTATCAATGAAAAAAGGGAATAAAAGAAACTCCCAATATGACATGTGAAATGTGAGGGGTTCTCAGGGTGCATCATGGAGTCACCATCAAGGAGAGACTGGTTTCAAGGATGTTTATGGCCCCCTGATGAAGAGGTTTGAGACCTTGCAGCATCAGGGGTTTTTGTCCTGGCTACTCTGCTACATTTTATGTTGTGATTTAATATAAAGCATTATGTATGAGCCTCTATGAAACATTAAAAATGCATGTAGCAAATTAAGCTGCCTTTGCTTGTGCGTGCTCATTTAGCTGCTGCCTGTCAATGTGGATCTTTTTCGGGTGAGCACCCGTTGATGCTGTCTGGGTGCCCCCGTCCTGTCCAGTGCATAAAGTCTGTGACTGATTTTCCCCCGTGCAACCCTGGGATGTAAGAGTGCCTTATTCGTTTAGCATTCATTCTCTGGTGTAGCTCATACAATATACACCAGGAGTTGTAATTCTTGGCAGTTCAGCAGTCTCTAACTACAGAGACCTTTGTGGCCATCAAAATATTATAGCCAGTAGCCCAGCTTCTCTGTCCCTACTAAGTAAGCCTTTTTTGTTAAAATCAATATTTAGTTTTTACACACAGTTCAAGATCCCTTCCATCTCCGACACCCTCCCTCTTCAGACTTCCAAGGCATAGGCTGACTCAGCCACATCTCAACAGCTGACACTGCCCCTCCATGGAATCTGGAATTGTGGTTTGTCCTTCAGGTGCAGTCAGAGTCAGAGGTTGATACACTCAAAACATTCCAGGGCCTCATCAGTCATCAGCAGCTTGATGGACATAAGGGGCCCGGATATACCAGGGTCCTTCAGCAGGAGTGCCAGGGCCATTTTGCTGCTGCTTTTTCCCACGGGTGGCCAGGGTTCAAAGGGCACCAGCAGGGATACACATGACTGCATGTCCTATTCGTACCCAGCCAATGTCCTCCCTTCCCCTGCCTGCCTATCGCTGCGCTGCCAACCATGGCCACCTAAGTGGCAGCAAGGCAGCAGAGACAGCAACCCTCCCATACTGGAAATAATCCTATACTGGGACTGGAAGTATAGCCTAGAGGTTAGAGTAATGAGCTGTGAATGAGCTTGGTACATCCAGTAGACCTGAGTTTGTGTCCCACAGCATCCACTTGCATGCATACTATATGACTCTGAGCAAGTCACTTAACCTCCCCAGTGCTGCCAGACCAGCCCAGAAAACAGGCACTTGTGCTTAGCGGGCCTTACCCAGTTACCAAAGGAATGTTTAAAAAAGAGCGCATCCTCTAGGATGCTCAGTCATCCTTCTTCCGGGACAGAAAAACATTATTAATCATAAAATGCAAGATTCTGTATCCAACTGGATAGGCCCATCCATTAGAAGGCTGTGTACAACCATACAGCCTGCCATACTGGAAGGTCATTAACTTTGATGTTTCTAAAACACACAGTCACCTACAGCCCGAACAATCCTTAACCAAAATAAATGTTACAAGGCCTTTTGATACCAAGTTTGTTTGTGTTTCATTTAATGTACCCAAGACAATCTAACTTGAGATGGGAAAGAGCAGTTTACAGGAGGAAGGCTGAAATACATTTGTAAGTGCAGGATGATTGTGTTGACCCTGGGCAAAACTCTTGACCTCCCAGTACTTTAGTCCTCCCAGCTGTAACACAGTGTAGAAGCAGCCCCCAATGAAATATACAACACTGCATGTCAGCTGCACTGTCCTGGGTAGATAAATTGTAGAAAGAATGGACACTGACCTGTATAAAATCCACGGAGTCTGCCAGTGCCTTAAAGGCTGTGTACATCACTTCTCGCTTCCCACCCCACTTCTGCATGATGCAGGAGAACTTGTTGTTGGTGATGATATGGCGGACACACCTTTCCCCATCCTTCTGTGACTGTTCTGTCTCCCCTTCCCCTATCGTATGGTAGTTATTCTTCCAAATGTACGAGCCGGTGTGCTCCGAACCCATGATCTCATTAAATATCTCCAGCATGTATGTGTCTTCCTGGCTGTTGCCATCAATCACCATGACCACGCTCAAGTACGGGTATGACAGCCGCTTCACTGAGTACAGGCATTTTTTCAGGTAATCAGGGTCTTCTTGGTAGGCAGCAATGCACAGGGCAACAGATTTGTTCATTTTAACAGAAGCACCATTCTTCCGCATGTGCCGGTGCTCCAGGAAGGCAAAGAGGCTCTGGATGAAAAGGTGCAGACCCAGGATGGCGCCGTAGAGTCCAAATGAGAGGTAATGCTTCTCGGTGTGGATGAACTGGTAGCCAGTTACGTACGCCGCTAGAATGCTGCCCAGCACCACGAGAGCAAAGAGGGTGGTACCAACAACATGGAAAGCTGTGGTAACACTCCCTGGCATCTGGAAGAAACACACAAATTTGGGAAGATTAATGACAGGAGAGAGAGTAACAATATGCACAATTTTCAATGAACCAGGGGTGCCCCAAGGTCGATTTGTAGGGAAAACAAGAAGAACCAAGTTGTCAGCACAGGACTGTCATCAGAGTGGAAAAATGGGTCTAGGACTAGATTTATATTATTCTCTGGTGAAGGGTTAGTTCAAAAAGGTCACTTGCACTTTTTTCTAGCATGGGGTGGTCTCCTTAAAAATTGACCTTGGATCACCCCTAGGTCATTCTGAACCATGCCTCACCTTGCATGCCTACACAGCCTTCCCTACCTGGAGCCACCCCTAGCTCAGTCTGAGTTATGCGTGGTACTGCACTGCCTATGCAACTTACCCTGCCTTGGGTCACCCCTGAGCCCTTTTCAGTTGTGTCTGGTACTGCAGTGCCTTCGCAGCTTACGCTGCCTTGAGTCACCCCAGGATTGTTTCAAGCTGTGTCTGCTGTCTGGTGGTGTGCTGCATACATAGCCTTTCTTAGCTGGTACCACCCTGGGCCATTTTAAGTTGTGTCTGGTACCAGTGGTACCACCCCAGGTCATGTCTGGCACCAGTGGTACCACCCCAGGTCATTTTAAGTTGTGTCTGGTACCACATTGCATGCACAGCCTACCTTACCTGGGGCCACCCAAGTCATTTTGAATTGTCTAGTATCACACTGCCTGTGCATTCTGCCCTACACTGGGTCACTCTGGGGTGGTTTCAAGTTGTATCTGGTACTGCACTGCCTCTGTAGCCTAACTTACTCAACCTTGGGTCACCCCAGGTCATTTTGTGTTGGATCTGATACGCCACTGCCTGTATAGCCTACCCCTACCCTAGGTCACCCCTGGGCCATTTCAAGTTGTGTCTGACACTGCTTTACTGCACCCTACCCTAGCTTGGGTCACTTTTGGGTTGGGCTGTCTGATACCACACTTCCTATGCAGCCTGCCCTACCTTGGGTCCACTCTGGGTCATTTCCAGTTGTATCTGGTACCACAATGCCTAGCCAACCTTGGGTCACTCCAGGATTGTTTTGAATTCTGTCTGGAACTGTACTGCTTATGCAGCTTAATCTTCTTTGGGTCACTGTGGGGCCATTTTGAGTGGGGTACGCTGCTTACTCAGCCTACTGTACATTGCACAGTAAGAATGTTCTAGCAAAAATTTAGCAGCTAGATTAAAGTCCAGAAATTCCAGGACCTATCTCTAAAGATCACCTGCCCTGGTCTATACTCCCTAGTTTTGAGACAATCAGTATCCATGACAGCTTTCTTGGACTTTGTACCAAGACATGTAATGTTATGTACCCTTGCACAGTTTTTGAGGCATTTTGTATTTAAGGAATACCTTTTTACATCAAACGTGTTCTCTGAACAAGCCAGACTTCACATGCATACATGCAGCTGGATTCCTAGCTCAGCTTTGGTAAGGCCATTGTGGATGCTACATCCTGAAATGTTCATGTCATGACACCAGAAAACAGCACATCCATGATCATTTTACAGGGGTAATGGTGCAGCTATTGTCTGGGGTGAAAATGTGATTGGGTATGCGGGGCAGGGAGGTAGGGAGACAACTCTCTGAGGATATGTATGTGGTGACTGGGGGGGGGGACTTATGAGGGTCAGGACAGAAACACACAGTTTACCATGAAACACTGTATTATACCATTATAGACTGAAGGAGCACTCCTGACCAATCTGAGCACTCCTTTGCTCTGTGCGAGACATTCTTTTTCTGTGAACAGTGCCTCACACGCAGCTGCCTGGGAAACGGGCATGTTCATGAACAGTTTTTTTTAAATCATACTAGAGTATTGATTCATCTTGATCAATAATATATTAATACCACTGCTGAGTCCACTCTTTCAGTTAAGAAAAGTCTCACTTACATCCTTAGGCTATCCAGAGCGCTCACCTTCTGATTGCAGTTTCCATATTCTAAGAATGCGTGTGAGACTACTATTACAACCATAAGATTGCTCTTGGCAGTGGTATTAACATACATGAGAAAGCTGTGAGGACTGAAGTGACTTGCTTGAGGCCAGACAATAACCGATGACTTTGGCCACCCTGACAGCACAGCAGGAATGTGTCCTGTTGCTGTGCAGATGACTGGAATTTGGGAGAAACCTCCAGTTGTTGCATCGGGAGGCAGGCCAGGCAGGCAGGTGCTGGAAGGCAGAGTGTCTCAGTCAGGGAGGCCAGGCGGAAGGTTCTGGCAGTGCAGCGACCCCTGCAGGTGGGCCAGGGAGACTGCTCCTTCAGCAGAGGCACATTGTACAGTTGAGGGTGTAAAGGCATGGCTCACACCATAAAAAGGAGGGGTAAGAGGGGAGAAAATCCAGGGAGAAAAATCCCCCTGGCCATCTGCATGATGGTGACAAGCCTGACCACGGCATATCCCTAATGATCTAAATATATCCCTGGCAGATAGTGGCAGGTTGCAGGAAAAAACACGTATATGAAAAAAATAATAATCCAACTTCCATGCTGGAATTCGAACCTGGGATCTCGTGGCTCACTGTCATGCACAATGACCTTTTATGCCCATATGCTTCTCGTCACCCTCACTGCTCCATCTGGGAGTGTTTGTTGGAGGCTCCTTATACCTGTCTAAACTCTTCAGCAGACAGGGCCTTTGCTGTGGTGGCGCCTCAGCTATGGAACTTGCTAACATCAGATAGTCTCGATAGCTCTTTGGTGGAGGTTTCTAAGAAGGTCCTGAAAACATATTTATTTAACTTGGCTTTTTTGTAATATATAGATATTTCTCCCCTCGCTGGTAGCACATCTTTGCAGGGATATACCACATTTACAGGGATATGCCCTGATCAGGCCATACCCAGATGTCATTTAGATGGCTACTGGGTTTTCTCCTAACCCCCCCCCCAGGCATGGGCAATGCCTCTGCCGGCCTCACACACAAATGTCCTACATGGCAGGAGGCCCTGGCAGCTGTCTTGACTTGGTCTGCCCCCTGAGCTAACTCCCCTGGCTCCCTTCTGAACCCGGGTTGTCTGCATGGCACTGCCATACCACTGGGCCAATGGGGTGGCTAACCTAGCTTTTAATATGGATTTTTTATTATTTTAATTCAGTTGTTTAACCATTGTTTTGTTTCATCTGAGCACTGTATTTGAATGTTTGCATTGTCTCTTTCATATATCAACGTAAAGAGCCCTGAACCTCTGGGATGGGGTACAATACCAAATAAAAATCACAGTACAATTACATTACAATAACCACTGGGTTAAGTTGTCTTCCTAAATATTAGGCGTGTAAATGTTTCGCCTCAGGCATCAGTAGCTCTTCAATAATAAAGTCACTGTATACAGATGATATTAAAACAGTCACACCCACACCCACGTGGGTACGCTGTATCCTAATCATGGGAACACAACTAAAATGCAAAAGTCGCTGCTTAGATACAGGAAAAAAATCACAGCCAAGCAGTGAAAGAAAAATGTGGCAGGGTGTACCAAGTGCAAACGGTAATTACTGCTAATAGTGCGCACACCAGAGAACAGCCTGAGAGACACAGCAAGGCAAAAGGCACAGAGCGGATACAAATCAGCTCTCTGAATTTCATCAGACAGATCAGATCATGTAAAGACATGAACCCTCCTGGCAGCTGGCCAGGTCACATGCACACAGACATAAATGAAAGAAAAAAAATTTAAATTGGAGAGAGTGATGAACACTTATGAAGATTTGCACCTGTAGAATGCATCTTTAATTACTGTTATTATAAGCTTATTAAAGGGACACTATCAACCCCCTTAGGTCTCAAAGTGTCCCTAGTTTATAAAGCACATTTTATGATTGCCAGCATTCTGTAAAGACTGCTGATGTAGCTGGTAGTTTGAGTCTGATTGTTTTTTTTTTTCTTTAATAAAGTGAAAAACAGACTGCCCAGCATGCTGGAGTTACCACACAAACACAGGTTTGTTTACATTCTTTGATCAGTTCCAACTGCATCTTTCCTGGACTTGGGAACACCCCCAACACAGTCTAGCCGCTCGTGAGGCAGTGGGAGTTTAGGAGGCTATTGCATCATGAGTGACTGCACTGTTTGGGTGTGTTTCTAATGCTCAGGAAGTTTGCAGTAAGAACAGATCCAGGATTGTAAACAAACAAGGTTGTTTATAAATATACATTAGCATGCATTTCAGTCCTACTAAACAAAGAGACACAAAACAAACCGCAACATCAATGAATTTTAGAGAAAGTAGGCAATACTAAAATGTAAGATTTTAGCAAGAAATAATATGATGAAAAACAGGTTGACGGTGTCCCTTTAAGTACTGAAATACCTGCAGAAGACCACAAGCACTCAAAATCAAAAAAACATATTTTCTGAAAGATGAACAACAGACTGTAAGAGTGTGTGTGTGTGTGTGTGTGTGTGTGTATGTGTAGTGTTGGGTAGTAATGTGTTACAAGGGATGCATTACTGTAATGTAATTAAACAGTGTCGTTGCTGTATTGGTCCTAGTAAGAACAGATCCAGACGCAAATGGCAAATACCTTTTATTGGACCAACATAGATGTTACAACAAAAGAACAAAGTGCTCTAGCTTTCGGACCAACTAAGTCCTTCTTAAAGCTTCTGAAGAAGGACTTGGTTGGTCCAAAAGCTAGAGCACTTTGTTCTTTTGTTGTAACATCTATGTTGGTCCAATAAAATAGATCAAATCATTTGCTTCTGAATCTGTAATGTAATTACAATTTCATGTAACTAGTAATGGTAACTGATTACTGTAAACAAAAGTAATACTGGTCACTTACAATATTACATTTTTTGGCAAGTAATGAGTGTCTATAACGTTTTTACCCTATTACTTCCCCTCAGAACCCCCACCCACCTGACCCACTGACAGACCACCCAAAATCAACCCACTAACTGCAAATCCACTCCTAACAGTGTATCCCACCCACATTATTACAAATTTTGTAAACCACACACGTGTCCATCTGAGCCCTACTACCCTATCTACATGCTACCCAGTAGAAACATTTTCCTTGTGGTATCCAAAGCACAGTTAAAATGATTTCAAATGTTCAGTGAAAGGTGACAATCCTTTCTCCCAGTCTCACTGCAAGACCTGGCTGCCAGAGCCACATCCCCGGAGCACTTTCTAGGATCGGACACAGCCCCACTGGCATGAGATAATGGCAGTCAGAGCTAGCAGTGCGACCAGGAGGATGAGGGTCTACCTTCTGCATTGGACTTTTAAAAGAATGAATTGCCAGGTACTCTGGGTGCCACAAGAGGTGTGTTTATACTAGATGCTGACTGGGGAAGGAGGTAATGGTTTAAATGGGCAGGCGTGGGGTTTTATTAGATTTAAGGTGGTTAAAGCCAGAAGTACTGCCTGAGGTGTGGAGATGGGGCAAGTTGAATGCCTGGTGGTAGGTACTATACTTTTTCATGTCATGGAAGAAAAGGGAAAAGATGGCTTATCATGCAGCTGTAGCACTATTGGTCATGACCCAAGTTTGGAAAATATTGGAGGAAATACTGACCTGGAGCAGCATGTTGGTCTGACCTCTCCACAGGACTGGATCCTGATTGTGGCAGTTGGGGCCCTGCTGCCTCCACCATGAGGGGTATGCCATAGAAGAAGATATGGGATTGATGCAAAAGTTCACAAGAAGCCAGGTGATCAGGCTGGGGTGGTCAGACCAGAAGGGGGCCATGGTCAGAGCACAGGAGGAATAAACAGAATAACAAAAAAACAGGGGACAGTATGCTGGTGGCCTGCTGCTATGGGGGACTGAAAGAAAAGATGTCTCCTTCGAGCACTGTCCAGCTGAGGAGAGGAAGAGAAGAAAGTCCTTCTGCTAAAATGTGTGTGTGTGTGTGTGTGTGTGTGTGTGTGTGTGGAGGGGTTCAAAAATTCTTCCCACATAATTTATAAAAAGTGAGTTAAACAGGTGACATGCAATGGTCTGACTCAGACGTGTACAATTTACCTTCAAGTTTGAGGGGGCAGGAACATAATTCCTGTGTGGTGGAGCTACAAGTGGGTTATGAATGTACTGTCCCCTTGTAAATGATGATCGTAATTTGAGTCAGACCACTGCATGTTTGATTTTTACAAAATCAGTTTACTAGTTTATGTTTCTAAAGCTGCTGTTTGTTTGAAGATTTAAAGATTTCTCTTTGATTTCTAAAGCTACCTTCAGTGCTGCACTAGGCATTGTGATATCATCAGCATCGTGAAGGCTGCTCTCTGATTATTGGTTCAGTATTGAATTATGTAGAGAATACTACATGGGTGAGAGTGTGTAACCAGCCTTCTACACACACCTGAGGTCTTTGATGCTACATGAACCTTGAGAGTGAAGCTCAAGGGTTTATAAAAGCATCCCACACCAAGGGTGTGTGTAAAATTCTGAGATAAACACCCACCCATGTTTTTTTCTTTTAAATAATTACTGGTGGAGCATTTTTAATCAGGTGGGATTTTTTTTTACTGGCTGCTGTGGTGTGCTTGTTCATGCAAATCTAAAAACGAACAAGGCTGACAGGCACTGACTACAACCACCTGGTTGTAACATACAATTAGAACTGGGCGGTTGTAACGCAATTGTAAGAACCTGTTATCCAGCTATTAAAAATGCTCTCTCATAATTATAATGATGGTAAACTTCAAGATAGCCATTATGACAACAGTAACAGCGACATATTTTTGATCTTGCTGTTACTTTTGTCATCAGTCAAACTATCACTTTTATCTTGTGATTTTTAACCCCTGTATAAAAAGTAATGTGTTAGTCACAGGTAGTTATTTTTATACAAGAGTAATAAATAAAGGTAATGGATTACTGTTTGTTAGTAACTATTATACAATGGGATCTAAAATATAAGGTTTCTGATTGGTCAGATGACACTTTATGCCGTGGGGTAATTTTTGAATAACCATGGTATAAAGTGCCAGACGACTGCACATCACAGAACGTGCCAAAATCCATCCACTGAGCCACCGTAATAATAAAACCAGAGCTGTAAAACCTGATGCATAGGTAAAAATTCAGTCAGCGAGAGTGTACATTTCTAAAATCATACATGAAATGAGCTGCAGTTTCGGTTTGGCTGACAGCCAGGAACTACAATCTTCCATCTATTATACAAAATCTGTTCCTTCATATATTTACAGGTAGCTAGTTCCTCAGTTCGGTTTCTTGTCTCTTTACAGTTTCTATCCCGATGTCATTTCAGTCAGAGCTATTTAATGAAGCACATTGACAATTCTGTACTCAAAGCTTTAAAACATTAATAAAAGACTTAACTGCTTAACTCCCCAACCCCCGACTCTTCTTTTTAGCCATTGTATAATTGGAATAATCACCGATCAGGTGTGGGTTGGGCTGGTATTTACCCACGGCTGGCATTGGTTGATCTCTCGGGCTGCACCCTCGTGACCGAACCACTTCAGCCATGGGTAAATCCTGGCCCAAACCACACCCGATCGGTGATTATTCCTTAAGTAACAGATTATTTAACCCAATACTGTGTGTGTGTGTGTGTGTGTGTGTGTGTGTGTGTGTGTGTTACATGTAAAGCTAGATATCTAGCTAAATAGTGGGATAAAGAGCGAGAGATGGATAGATGGACAAATGGATAGCCAGCCAGCCAGATGGATGGATGTAAGGGTTAACACTTGAAAGTGTGTGCAGTTGTAAGGAAATAATGCACACCTCAGGTGGTCTTTTGGCATAAGGCATTGCCGAGTGCCACAACCACCTGAGAAGGGCATTATAGTGCGTTGCTCTGTATAGAATTTCATTCCTGTCAAATTGCTGTTGTAACACAGTTCAAAAGTCATGGAATGTGGTTGTACCCTCCTGTGGTATAACAGCATCTGGAACCTTTAGAGACTGAACAAGTCAGTTTCATTCTGAAAGCCGAAGAGCTGCTGTGTGCACATTTCACACAATACTATACACTATTTATTTAGATGTTAACCCGGTAAGCCCACTGGGCCTAGAAGTCCCTTTTTCAGGGGTGACCGGAAGTGGTGGTGGTGGATACAGATGGTAAGCAACTGAGATTGAACCTTGAACCAGATTAAGCTGTTGATGGTATTTTTTAGTGAATGAGGGAAATTTGGCCAGGACACTGGGGAAATTCCCCTACTTTTTTCGATAAGTGCCATGGGATCTTTAACAGCCACCTGAACTACCACCAATCCAGGTAGATGGATCTCGGTTTAACGTCTCATCCGAAAGACGGCACCTCAGAAGTGCAGCACCCCCCTCCTCATGCTGCACTACAGTGTCAGTACTGGGATATTAACCCAAGTGCCAGATGTGGGAACTGAACCCACAAGCCCTCTGATCTTCCGGCCTCAGAGGCGAGTGTGCTATCTACTGAGCCACTGACACTATAAAAATACAGGATGAGCAACTTTATGCATAACCAGTGTGTTCTGCCACCTTAGGGTTCTGAATCCCACAGATCTCTCAAGCTTCATTCTTGAGGTCCGAGGGAATCAGAACCCCTCTGTGGCAGAATACAGTGGTTGTGCATAGCTGCCCATTCAGTATTCCCTATATACTCTTAGGACCATATGCCCTGGAGTGTGTTATCCTACAAACAAAATGGGCTTTTATCTATTTAAAAAAATATAGTTCAGATAAAGTGTGTGTTTGTTAGAAAATAATCAACAGTCAAGTGACTTTTTGAACCAGTTAGGTTACAAGATTTTCATGGCCCGTTTTATAAAGCTAGAGAGACAGACTACAGATGGGTAAATAGACAGACAGATGTTTTGGGTTGTTAGTGAAGTGTTCTGAATTTGTATATGTAGCTGGGAGTTGGCAAGTTACTGAGACCAGATTAGTGTGCCTTTAGCATAATTTCCGGTGCCGAGGACAACCTTGTCTTCATAACAAATTTTCCCTATATGCGGTCGGCCAGCCAAATAGTGTACACCCAGTCTGTGGAGGTATTTTGGGGCTGCAGGCAAGGGAGGGCGATGAAAGTGACCAAGTAACCGTAACCTTCTGTGGCAAGCACAAAAGCAGCAAGGAAATGCAGGTTGAAGAAAATGTGCGCGAAGTGAAGAATGAGCAGGACGGCGTGCCTACTGTTAAAGGGTAGGTGAGCGCCCTCTCCACTTTACTCCGGAACACTGCGGCTGTACTTCAAAGCCAGAGCCGGCTGCTGCTGGCACTTCAGTGTCGTTGTTTGGTTAGTGGAGGGGATAGGAACTGGCCGGCTGTGCTCACGGTGTCCCAACCCCACCACACAGATGCCGCAGGGAGCTGGGGCAAGGCCCCTTTCCCCAGCTCCCTACACAGCCTTGAAGGAGAGTTCCGGGCTGCTGTACTCACCTTGGCGCTGCTGAGTGTACCCGGGTTAGGCTGCTGGCTTCGACTCCCGCCACTTTGGGGTGATGAGTCCGGCAGAGTTCTGATTCCGGTCAGGACAGGCTGGTATGCCATAATTTTAAGTTGGGTCTGGTGCGTTTTGTCCCGTTGCTCTGGGTGGGTTACTGGCTCCAGCAGGATGCAGAGTCCGGTTGGGTCAAGCTGATTTAAGTCCCTCTGTGGCCGGGGTGCTGGATCTGGTTACTGTAGGGTGCTGAATTTCGGACGCGTCTAGCTGGGTTTTTACTGGTACCGGGTTTAACCGTGCTGTTGCGGAGTCCTGTTGGGGCTGGATGCTGAGGAGTCCGGCTGAGTTGGTTGCTGTATCCCGATAGTCTAGGGTGCTGCTGGTCCGGCCAGGTTTGGGAGCTGGTTCCTGGTAGTCAGGGGGTATTACTAGGTCAGTCCGGGATGCAATGCTACTGGACTGCAGTACCTGAGATTCTATGATTAGCCGGACCGTACCCTACCTTATCCACCGTGATATTCCATAAATTCAGTGCTGTACCAGGTTGTGAACGAGTATCTCACGGTTTTCACCCTTTCCACTGCCGCCGCTATGCTCCTCGGCTCTGCTTTCCAATCCTATAGCGGGAAGAGAAGTGTTGCCCGTGAAGGCGCTTATAAATACAGACCAACTCACTCCCCCTCCTTAACCATCTCTACGCCGGCACGGATCAGGACTGTGGAATCTTGGCACCAGGGAGCAGAGGTCTGGGTGCTGGTGTAGGTAGGTGCCGAGCCGGAGTCAGGGTGTCGGCTCTTTCAGTGGGAGGTGGGCGTACGCTGCTTTTGGGGAAAGTGAGTGCAGAGCTGCGGTTGGGGTGCTGGTTCTTTCATGTAGGTGGATGCTAAATTGGGGTTATGGTGTTTGCTCTTTCAATGGGAGAAATGTGCTGGCTGTCTCAGGGAAAGGTGGTGTTCAGCTGTGGTGCTGGTTGTTTAAGAGGTATTTATTTATTTAGCTTTTGTTGACCAGGTAGGTACACTAGACACATTATATGCCTATTTTCAGGTACGACCCGGGAGAGTACAATGAAAATACAGATTCAAAACAGGAAACATAACAAAGTAGGGCAATGTGCAGAGTCACAAAGGAACCAGGTGAGCATAGCTAGTCTACAGTAAGCAGTGATAGGTAAATATATATATATATATATATATATATATATATATATATACACACACAACACACACACACACACACACACACACACACACATACATACAGAATAAATAGACTCAAGATGAATGCTGAGGTGAGGGTGCTGGCTGTTTTAGGGTAGGTGGATGCTGTGCTGGGGTTGGATGCAGAATGTCTATAGAGGAGGTGGGTGCTGAGTTGGGGTTGGGGTGCAGGCTGTTTCACTGGGAGGTGGGTGCTGAGCTGGGGCTGAGATAAAGACTCTGTCAGGGGAATTGGCTGCTTGGCGGGGGAGGTGGGCACTGACCTGGGGTCAGGTTGCAGGCTGTCTCAGTCGGAGGTGAGTGCTGAGTTGGTCCTGGGGTCCAGACTGTATCAGAGATTGGTGGGTGCCGATCTGGGGTCAGGTTGCAGGATGTCCCGGGGGAGGAGGGTGCTGAGCTGGGGGTCTGGATGCAGACTATCTCAGGGGGAGGTGGGTGCTCCACTAGGATCTGGGTGCAGATTATTGGGGGAAGTGGGTGCTGAACTGGGGTCAGTAGCAGGCTGTCTGTGGGAACATGAGTGCAGAGCTGGGATTGGGGTGTAGGCTGTTTCAGGGGAATGTGGGTACTGAGCTGGATCCAAGGTTCAGACGATATGAGGAGGTGGGTGCTGAGCTGGGGCCAGGGTGCAGAGTATATCAGAGGGATGTGGATGCTGACCAGGGGCCAGGGTGCAGACTACATCATGGTGAGGTGGTTGCTGAGCTGGGGCCAGGGTGCAGAGTATATCAGAGGGATGTGGATGCTGACCAGGGGCCAGAGTGCAGACTACATCATGGTGAGGTGGGTGCTGAGCTGGGGCCAGATTGCAGACTATATCAGGGGGAATTGGGTGCTGAGCTGGGGCCAGGGTGCAGACTATATTGGGAGAGGTGGGTGCTGAGCTGGGGTGTAGACTATAATCAGTGGGAGGTGGCTGCTTAACAAGGACCAGGGTACAGACTATATCAGAGGGATGTGGGTGCTGAGTGGGCTTGGGAGACAATACAAGGGGGAGGTGGGTGCTCAGCTGGGGTGCACACTATATCAGAGGGAGTTGGGTGCTGAGCTGCAGCCAGGGTGCAGACTATATTGGGGGAGGTGGGTGCTGAGCTGGGGTGTAGACTATAATCAGGGGGAGGTGGGTGCTGAGCAGGGACCAGGGTACAGACTATATCAGGGGGATGTGGATGCTGAGTGAGCCTGGGGTGCAGACAATACAAAGGGAGGTGGGTGCTGAGATGGGGTGCAGACTAAATCAGGGGGAGTTGAGTGCTGAGATGGGATCAAGATGGAGATGATATAAGGGGAAGCTAGGTGCTTAGCTGGGGCCAGGTTGCAGGTGATATAAGGAGGAGGTTGGTTCTGAGCTGCAGTGCAGACTGTATCAGGGGAGTTGGGTGCTGAGCTGGGACTGGAATGCAGGCAGTCTCAGCTGGGTCACTCATCTGTGCTCTTTGTCAGTTGTACTGATCTGGATTTAATTTGCTGTTCTGATTTAGACTGCATAAACTATGTATGCATTTTTCCACTAAAATAGCACCTTGACAATATGTTGGATTCAGTATCCTGCCTGATGTGCCCCAGTTTTTGGGATGTATCTCAGAAGCGAGCATCTTGGAGGGTCCTCTCAGCTATGTGTATTACTGCTGCTCTCTAAATTAGTGAAAAACTGGGCTCACCCCGTATCCTCTCCCATTCTTGTCTTTGTACTTCTTGGGTGATGGGGGGGCTTGTTCTGGGAGAAGGGGTCTCACTCCCCTCACCTCGAGCAGCTAAAAACATGTATGGAAAGGGAAAGAAAGCAGGAGAGAGGTACATGACCAATACCTCTCAACCGTTTGTTGCCCAAAGGTGAGAGGCAAACTATCAAAATGTGGGAAGAAGTGGCAAATGTGGGATGCATTTTCAAATGAGGAAGAGAAAAGTTTCAAATAGAAGAAACCACTTCTCTGGTTGCAGTGCACTGGACAATGTTAGACTGCTATTTCTAAACATCTCAGTTTAATGTGAGATAATTTCTTCTCATGTAGGACAGAGGGCTTCATAGTGGTAAAATGAGTGATGTCCCTTCCTAACATGAATCAGTTGAGAGGTATACAGAGGGTTCTGAGTGGTAAAATGAGGCCCCCCACATAATGAAGAACTGAAAGGTAAGCAGCAGGATTCTGAGTGATAAAACGAGGATGCCCCCCATGATGAACAGTTGAAAAATATTGTTTGTAGTGGACTTCTGAGTGATAAAATAAGGGTCTTTCCCAATGATGGACAGTTGAGAGGGATGACATTGGGGCAATGTGGGTTCAGATTGTGAACCATTAGGTAGGTTTGTTGGTAGACAGAATGGTAGGTAGGTTTATAGGCAGATAGGTAGATTTTTTTATGTATAAGGTCACCCTTCCAAGTCTCGGAGTACCAGATATACAATTCACTGGACTAGCATATGACTGAGTGTGATATGCTTGTGTAACATACAAAGGATGATTAAAAAAAATATGGTACTTGGCACAATATAAGTAACTTTAAATGCTTATGCAATGTAAACGTGGTGTATACTTTCGCCAGCCTTGTTACAAGGACTACCACCATTTCAGGGTATGGTCAAGTCACAGGAACTCTCTCAAGGAGGGTTCCATCTCTAGAGGTGCTGCAGGGATGAGATTCCCTGTGACTAAAGGTACTCTAGGGAAGATAACCAATGAGGAAAGACAGCAAGTCATTGGATGGGGGGATAGTGGGGCAAAGAAAATGAGCATCTGAAGGACATTTGGGACGTGTGCTTTATATCGCTCAGTGGGGGCATGGTGCAAGTCACTGGCTACCCCACTGAACCTCAAGCTAGCCTTACAGTTCACTAGGTCAATAAGTGACTGAGCATGGCCTTTATTGCAGGTTTTGTAGGTAGGATGATTGATAGACAGATAACTTTAAGTGAAGCAACTTAATGTGTCATTCACTCTCCCTGTCTCCATTACAGAAACTACCACACTCTTGAGGATGGCTTCACCTGTACATATGCCACAGGGACAAGGGCCCCTTAGGCTAAACATACCATAGCAAAGATGCCCAAAATGTCAGTACTGAAGTCAACATGGGCAGAAGACAACTTCCTGAAGCAGAGATCAATTGGTAAGTACATAAGGCGCATATAAAGACAAGATGAACCACCATCTAGGATCAATTCATGGCAGAATTTATACACTTTTATTTTATGACCTTTAGCCTGGAGTAGACCCCCCCCCACCATGGAGGAAACTGCTAGGAAATCAAACCCTTAGTTCACCATCTTTCCAGGCTTAATATATTTATGGCTCTGCTCTGCAACCAAAGGATTCCATGCACAAGAGGACTTCTCCCTTGCAGAGGTGCATGCAGGGCTAGGCTTGAACATTAAAAAGAATGTCAGGTTTTCAGAATGGGCCCCAAGGAGACAAAGAAGACTTACGAAACAGCTGCTTCAGGCCTGACTGCCAAGTTACTCTAGTCTGATATACAAGACCCATGAATGGAACGGTTGGAGCCAAACCTTTGATAGGCAAAACCAAAGGCAATATGAAGCACTTGAGGGACAGCAAGTATTTGGGCAAGAGTCTGATGGTCATTAGGCAAGTGTCCAGTTGATATTGAGGCAAATGCCTGATAGTTGCTGGGGTGACTGTCCAGTTGTCATTGGGGGTGAATGCCTGAATGTACAGTATGAAAGCATGGCAGCATGGTGGTTGCAGGCATGGCAATCTAGGCATAGGATGGTATGAGTGCTAAGCCCTGAGGAGAAGAGCTGGACAACCACCTGGGCAGGCCTATGGGCATTGTTAGAATAGCAGGAGATGTAGCAGATCAATGGCCCATAAATCCCTGTGGGAAAAACATGGCCTCAGCAGCACATGGCCAATGCAGCATGGATATCCAAGGCAAGGCAGAAAGAGCAACCACCAGCTTGAAGGCAGAGGGATGCCAAGAGATGACAGAACAACAAGGTGGGACACTGAGGGAGAATGCAGCAGCCACAACCAGTAGGGTATCAACAGAATCAAAGACAAAGAGATCCATGTGTAGCAAAGGACAGCAACGCAGCCCCAATACAGGCAGCAGCAGAGGCAGCCAGGCATTATGGGTGACAAGAGGGTGTCCAGACAAGTCAAACAGCAGCAGGAACAGAATTGGGAGCCCAGCAGTGTGGTGGCTACCCAAGGGCAGCAGCACAGAAGTAGGCAGAGGGAGACAGCTCAGTAAAGGCATCCACATAAAAGGGAGTCTTGAGAACCAGAACAACCTTTAGTAAGGTGCAGGAGAGTAGTCAACCACCTGCACAAAAGGCTGGGGAGAGAGATATGCTGAGGAGAGGACCACCAAGGCAGACCAGCAACAGAAAATAACACCAGCCACTGCAAACCTGGAAGACCAAGTTGTGTCAACCAGTGGTATAGAGCAGTGGAATGCAGGCACCACCACGGGAGAATCAAGGGTGCCAATGAAACATAGGCATGAACAGGAGAAAGGAAGATGAAGATCACTGGACTGGGATGGCAAGACAAAAAGGAAAATAAGGCAGGTAAGAAGGGGAAGGAGGCAGCAGTAATGGCTACCACAAAGAAAATGAGCATCTGAAGGACGCTTGGGGCATGCACATTTTTTTGTGTTCAGTAAGGTGCATAGCACAAGTTGCTAGCTGCCCCACTGAACCCTCAACAAGCTTTACAACAATAAATTAAAAGGCAAGCAAGAATTTGGAGGACAAAACAAAAAGTAACATTTTTAAACTATAATCTCTGTGGGACAGGTGGATATATTTGTGCAAAGTGTTCTAGAGACCATGGGCAGTGACTGCAAATGATCGGTCAATGGCTGATTTTAAACAAGGGGGTTTAGTACTTAAGCCCCCTGACCTGTCCAAACTAGATAGGTGCAGTCAGTCAGGTTATGGTTGATGAAATGGGCCCCAGCTGGGAGAGCAGCAACATTTGGGGTATTTAAGCTAGAAAGGGGACAGTCATCAGGTCATAGTCTAAGGGCCTGGGTTTTCATTGGTATTTCAAATGTTTGAGCAACTCTGCTTTTACAAAGCAGGCTGTGAATCTACCATCCAAGCTTGGGACTTTAATTTCAAAACCCTGCTAACTCTCCTGGCTGAAAAACAGGGACTATCTGTTATGCTTAGGTTGGGAAAAGATCTAGTTTTTATGTCTGGGAATGGCTAGGTGCAGATCGCCATGGAGAGAACGGGGTAGAGGAGAGCAGTTGGAGAAAAGATATTTGTTTAAGTTGGTTGAAACTGGAAATGAATAGGAACAGGCCAGCATGTGGAAAGGTGGCAGTGGGGAGCAGAGGAAAAGGTTCCATGGAAATAGAAGAGCTAGGCAGTAGGTGGGAAGAAGATTAGAAAGCAGACATTGTGTGAGTGTGGGGTGCCAGGATCTGAGAGAGAGAGAGAGAGAGACAGGATTGCAAGACACAACATGAGGGGTGGGAGGTAAGCATGAGTTGGAGGAGGACAGGTCCTAACAGTGTGAAGATGTTTTGCAACACATTTAGGAGATTAAGTAAGTCTCTATGCAAAGTTTCCCCTCTGACTCAGGTGGGGACTAGTAATCAAAAGATGTAGGAATGTTTTTTGTTCTAAAGCAAACTTTCAAAGTTCAGTTTAAAAAAGGCATCCATCTGTATGTCTACCTATCTTTCTGTCTGTCTCTCTCTGCCTGTTTATCCATCTGTCACCTACAGTGGTAGCCAGTGACAAGATGTACTATTTATGCCATACCTGTGAGTATATTAAAGGGCAAATATTGCTGATATTTTTCCTTCCTTGGGACCTAGAGTGAGAATATCAAAATATTCTCACTCTAGGTACAAACATACCTATGGTAGGTCCTGATTGGCTCATTCGGAACTCATTTAGAATATTCTGCCTCAGTAGCAGTATTAACCATATTCAAATGCGAATAACTTTAAAATGAAAAATGATAGCATGGTACTGTGAGCACGGAATTGGTTCAGCACAAACATATCTACAAAATGATTGGTATTTCATTTATAGATACCTTTCAGTTTTTTTATAATAAGCAAAAAAAAAAGTGGAAAATTCAATTTTCTTCACTTTTTTGACAAACGAATACGAATAACTTTAAAATGAAAAGTGACAGCATGGTACTATGAGCACATTTGTTCAGCACAAAAATATTTGCAAAATGAGTGATGTTTTATTTATAGATACTTTTTTTTATAATTAGTGTAACCCCTAGATGGCGCTATCCCAGGGGCTACTACCCCTGCCTGATTTGCCACTAACAGGTTGAGGGGCCTGGATCCAATGGCGGGTGCCTCCACCCAGAGGTCAGGGTTTGCAATAGTTAAACTAACTTGGTCACAGCCCTCTGGGACACTGCAACCCCTTTCTTCCCACTAGTGGCCCACACAATATATCAGAATTACCTTCACAGTATACACTTACCCCAGGTCTGGTTCCGGCACTGGGACCTCCTGTGAAATGAGATACAGTGCAATAATCACAGTACAGTCCTTTAACATAGACAAATACCTCAGGCAGTATAACTTTGCTGAAACAAGCAGCTCTGATTTATTTAGGGGTATAACAAGGACAGGGAAATCAGGTTAATTAGCTTATCACTTTAATAATCTACCTATGGCTCTGTGCACAGGCCTATCCCTATCAGTTACTGTCCCTGGGTACCCAAGCCTAGTGGCTAGTCCAAACCGTGGCAGCTGGTAGGGGCCCTTTCACACAGAAAAGGAGAATTAAACAGTCAGCAGTACAGTAATTCCATTTGGATTTATGTAGCAATTCAACAGGGAAGCGACCTGAATTAGTACTCACGACCTCCAAATAAGATAGGGTCCTTCAATGTCAGCAGGGGCTCACTTGAGGTGCACAAACCTCTTCACACATCCATATAAAAGAAAGCACTATACCAGGCAGGCTGCATCTGTCCCGATCCAATTACTGCACAATACCGGGAGAACACACAGCAGATTCAGTTCCTGACAGACCGAGTGTAATTTTCAGCAATTCCTCCAGTCTTCTAAGGGTGAGCCTGGTTTCTACTCTTCAGAGATCCTTTGATTCTTTTCACAGGATGGATTCAGTCCTAACAAGCTGCAGACCGGAACTCTGGGCCTTACACGTTTTTGACTAAAACTGCACACTGAAAAAGCACAGGGCTCCTTCCTTCTTCACTGCCAAAGCTCAACTGAAACTCCAACCCGACAAAACCGGGCACTTCCTTTGAGTTCCTCCAGTTCTTGACTGGATTGGCTGTCACTCACAATAGACTGCTGCTGTTGGTCCAAAAGGCACTGAAGTCTAAACTACATCTCCCAGAGTCACTGCCCATACAATCCTCTTGTGGCTGGCTCAGATTATGAGTCCAAGTTCTGATTCGTCCAAGGCACCATTTTAGAGCTAGCTTACCCCACACTGATTGGTCCAGTTCAGCAGTTCAAAACCAGAATGGGAACTAGACAGACACAGTTCTGACTGCAAAGAAAGCAGGTTAGACAAACTGTAATTTCATTATTACTGTAAATGATTTCTGGCAAACAGTTACATCTTTCAGATAGGTTCCCTTTGCACTCTAGTGACTGCAAAATGGAGTGAATTGGCAGCAGCTCGAGTGGTACTCAGAGAAGCACACAGTCCCCCATACAAACTAATTATGTCTGCAAGCAGACAGCTCTTAAAGAGACAGTACCAGAGGCTCTAAAACACTCACTGATAAATGGCTTAAATGCCAAACACCATTCAGGCTTGGAGCATTCAAGCAAGCTCCTGGAAGTCTTTTGGGAACCCCATTTGCAGGGGTTACACCCTTCCTGGCCTGGGAAAGCTTAGCGTCAGCGTCAAGCAAGTACCCATAAGTTTCAACTGCAACCATATACATTTGCATTAGGCTCGCACATGTAATCATCAGTCAATATATCATTTTACCAAGAACACATTTCTGAAACATTGCAGACGTCACTCTTTACACAGTATTACATACACATTGTACCATAACTCAAGTTATTACCTCTTGTACATGAAACCTGAAGAGAGGGCCCTTCCTATCAGTTACCTTGGGGCTGGATGGGGCAAGGCACCATATAGAAGGGCACACAAGTAACTTGAGTTAGCACTGATGCTCAGTTTGGGCAATGAGCTCGGGACACATACACTCCTTTATGGACAACATTGAGGCAAATCCACAGGCCTCCCAAGGGAATCATAACTGAGGTGCACCACAGGCTTTACAGCTCGACCAGTCTTTCTAGGGGGAACTGTTACAGTTTCTGCACTCTGAGCCTCATTTTCAGCATTGTCCTCACTTGTCAGGGGAGTCTCCATGGGGGTAGAGAGGCTAGAACTTGGGGCACTTTCAGCTCCAGGAGTTACAGTTTCTGAGTCCACAACATTTGGTTCGCATGGAGAGCTTTCGGACACTGGCAGTGGACTGTCAGGGCACTCAAAATACTCTTCTTGTTCGGGTGTATCACCAGTCTGCCCCAATCTATCATTTTCCTCCCCTGAAAGCTCAAACAGTTCAACCATGCACAATGATTCCATTTCATCTGATCTGATGCTTTGCACTTCACTTTCTGGGAGCATTGGCTCCAGGGATGAAGCTGGGGGCTTAGACAGTCAGAAGGCCCAGCTTCATCTCCAGTATTGACTAGGGATTGCCCCAAAACAATTGACTCAGTTCGTAAGAAGGATAGTATTCAAAGTCACTCTCACTTTCTTCCGATATGGACTGACAGTCATGCTCAACTGGGACTTGTGGAGGAACACTTTAACTTTGCTTCTGTAGGTGCAGACTTTCTTGATCTTTTCTTAGCAGCAGCTCTAGTCACTGGTCCAGAGGGGCATCTTCTAGGGGCTCAGACTCAATTAAGATTTGTCCAATGGGCAGTAAATGATTTCTATGCATTGTTTTTACATCTTTTGAATTATTCTCAGGCCTTACTTTGTACACTGGCAGATCATCTAGTTTGCCCACTACAATGTGAGGAGATGGTGCCATCTGTCAGCAATCTTGTGCTTGCCATGCAGTCCCAGATTTCTTAGCAATACCGATCTCCCTCCTGGAGTTCCTGTGCTTTCACCTTTTTATCATACCTTTCTTTGTTGGCCAGATTTCTTTTGGCAGCCATGGTTTGAGCCAGTTGGTACGCATGAGTTAGCTGGGCCTTTAACTTTTGCACATACTGTAAATAGTTGTCAGCTTGAACCCCATCAGGAGAGACCCCAAAACACACATCTACTGGTAGTCGAGCTTCTCTTCCAAACATCAGGCGGTAGGGGGAGAATCCAGTGGCATCACTTTTGGTGCAGTTATAAGCATGTACCAGGGTGCTAATTTGTTGGCTCCATCTAGGCTTGTCCTTTGGGTGCAGGGTGCCTAGCATATCTAGCAAAGTGCGGTTGAAACGTTCAGGCTGTGGGTCCCCCTGGGGGTGGTAAGGAGTGGTTCTGGACTTTCGCACTCCCCACAGAGAAAGCATCTCTTTGATCAGACGACTCTCAAAGTCTCTCCCTTGATCAGAATGGATTCTTTGTGGAGCCCCATAGTGAACAAAAAAGTTTTCTACAAGTACTTTGGCCACAGTGGATGCTTTCTGGTCTTTGGTGGGAAAGCTTGGGCATATCTCGTGAAATGGTCAGTGACCGCAGCACATTACTGATATTTCTTTGATCTGACTCCAAACTCAGAAAATCAATACAGACCAGCTCCATGGGTGCACTGGTGGTGATGTTAACTGGGGGCAGCCCTCTGAGCAAAGCTTTCCTCTGTGGCTTAGCGACTACAAGTTCGAATGTGTTGCTCCACATCAGCCCCCATCTTAGGCCAATAGAATCTGGATCTCACCAAGTCAAGTGTTCTGTCTATACCAAGGTGCCCCATGTGGTTGTGCAAGGACCTCAGTACTGAGTCTCGAAAGGCAGTGGGCAGCACTAGTTGTTGTTTGTCTACTTGTCCCCTCTGTCTACTGTTTCTCTGTATAACAGTTTATTGATCAGTTTCAACTTAGGACCTTCTTTGTATAACAATGCAGTTCTCAAATCAGTGGAGCGTAATTTGGACACATCTTTTCCTGCATAGAGGGCTTCTAAAGCTGCTTTGATCATGGGATCGGGGATTGAGCCACGCGAATACTGTCATTGTCAGCTGAGGCAGTGCACCAATGTCTATTGCAGAAAAGTGGCAATAAGCAGCAGGTATGCAATTCTCAAGAGCTCCCAAGCAATCCACCATGCAGTCCACTGCGTCCGTGGACATTGTTCCTCCTGTCAAACTTCCGGCAGAGTGCCCGAATGTCAGGTTCTGCCAATCGGACCCAATCATTCTGGGGAACAGGCCTCCGGGAGAGAGCATCAGCATCTATGTGGTTCAGACCTGCTGGGTATTCGAGAGCATAGTCATATGTAGATAATGCAGAAAGCCACCTATGGCCAGTGGCATCCAACTTAGCTGAGGTCTGCACATAGGTCAAAGGATTATTGTCAGTTTTACTAGTATTTTAGCCCCATACAAGTACTCATGGAATTGGTCAACAATAGCCACTTCAAAGCTAGGAACTCTAACTTATGTACAGGATAGTTCTTTTCGGATGGGGTCAGGCTTCTACTGGCAAAGGCCACTGGTCTCAGGCCATTCTCGTGCTCTTGGTACAACACAGCCCCAACCCTTGCAAGCTAGCATCAGTGTGCAGGATGTAAGGTTTTCTTGGATCGGCATAGGCCAGCACTGGAGCATGGGTAAGTTGATATATGATCTCATGAAAAGCAGTCTCACAATCAGGAGTCCAGCGGGCCCCAAATACTTCACTCGGATGAAAATACACTCTTTCAGTCTTGAGGACGCTGACTTTGGTATTTTTGTGGGTTGGGGATACCCTTGAGTAAGGTTAAGTAAAGGCGGATCACTCTTGAATAGTCCTTGATGAGCGCCGATAATAACCACAGAATCCCAGGAATCTTTGCAGTTCTTTTAGATTTTGGGCTGTGGCCAGGTGGTCAAGGCCTCAACTTTACTTGGGTGGTCTCTATTCCTCGGTGGATACTATGTGTCCCACATACTTTACTGATGTTTGAAAAGAATTGACACTTATCAATGGACAGTTTAAGGCCAAAGTCCTCCAGTCGGTCCAATACCTTAAATAATCTGCTCTCATGTTCCTCCAGTGAGCTGCCAAACACAATAACATCATCTAGGTATACCAGGCACTCTAGTAAGTTCATGTCCCCACTGCACGCTCCATCAATCGTTGAAAAGTGGCTGGGGCACCTGAAATCCCTTGAGGCATCCTCATGAATTCATGACCAGCGGACAGATAAAGACCGTCTTCTCACGGTCCTCTGGGGCCATCGGGATCTGGTAGTACCCACTACGGAGATCCAGCACAGAGAACCACTTGCTCCCGCTTAGGCAGTCCAAAGCATCCTGAATGCGGGCATTGTGTACTGATCAGGATAGTCCGCGGTTTAAGGTGCGATAATCACACACATCCTTACTGTTCCATTCTTTTCCTCACTACCACAATGGGGAAGCATAAGGGCTTCTGGATTCTTGTATTACACCAGCAGCTAACATCTCTTGCAGATGCCGTCTCACATCATCTATGTCAGCAGGTGCCAGGCGTCGAGACCTCTCACAGAAATGGTCTTTCGTCATGCAGCGGATATTGTGCTCAGCTCCTTGCACGCATCCTACATCCCATTCCTTTAAAGAAAACACCTGGTCTCTCTGGGCAAGCTTCTCACTGATCCTCACTTTCCATTCAGCTGGCAGCGGAGTCGCGAAATCAAACAAGTCAGGCGTTACTCTGTCATTCTTCCTGAACTCTTGCTGCTGGGTAGCACTGCAGTGTCTGCACAATGCACATTAGCCAGGATGCAACCTCTGTTTACTCGAATGTCTCTTTCAGACACATTATGAACTTGGACCATTACCCTTCTGGCATAAGCATGGGCTCTAGCGGGCAAAATACTAGGCTTGACCAGCAGTCCCTCTGGCAATTTTCCATCGCCTGGTGCATCCAACATTAATATTTTATTCTTAACATCCTTTCTGATACGGACCTCTCCTGTAAGGTACACTGGGCATTTGGCGCCAGGATCAGAGACTCAGGATCCTTCTTCCATACAATTCCGACCGGTTCCTCTGGTTCTGTTTTTCAGCATCTCTCTGTGCCTCATAGGCCTTCTTAATTAAAGCGGAACTCTTAAAGCTCTACTAGTCTTTGACCCTGTTTTCATAACACAACTGTGCCAGCCTTCGAACATATGAGCATTTGTTCCAATCAACAAAGGGACACCATCATACAGTCCAGTGGGGGACACACTAAGGCTAGGGTCTCTACTTGTTCGGCCACTCCAGCCACGGAGGTGGGGAAAGACAGCCAATTCGGATATACCCGAATAGGGGTAGGCCTTCTCACTTAACCCCCATACATGCAGTCCTTCTAATGGTTGTAAGGGGTACGTCTGACAAATGCTTCTGATACCAATCCTGGAACATAATTGTCACTTGGGAGCCACTGTCTAATACAGCTCTTGTAGACACTCCATTCACCTTTACAGTGGTCTCCATGGAGGACCCACTATTCTGGACCAGTCTGAGAGGCGGTAGTGGGGGCCTGGGCAACTGACCTTGCCACAAAGGACGTGAATTAGCATTTTGGTGCCCTCACTGGGATCATCGTGCCTCTTAACCACTGATTTCTTCTCCGAGCTCTCCTTGTAGCCTATATGCAACTTTGTCAGTGTCTTTTGGGGACTGGCATTCCCTTTTCATGTGCCCATCTTTCCCACAATTATAGCAAAACATACTTTCTGGAGTTTGAGCTGGCCGAGCGCCACACTGGGAGCCAGGGCGGGGTATTACTAACTGGAAACCTGGGTGCCATCTCTGTCTGCGGCGTGATAAGCATTTGGAGACATCCGTCAGTTTCTCCACTTCCATGGTCAAGGAATTGAGTTTGGAGCTGTTATCAGCAGGAGATACATGGGTGGGTACCCCCACCCCATAGCAGATGCAGTCGGATATAGGTCAGGGCCGTACTTGCAGGCGTGGCCTTCATAAAGGGACTGTTTTGAATTCCGGATCTCTCAACAGTTCGCCCCATTGTGGCATATCTTTTCATTGTCAGAGCACTCATTGACTGTCAACCTCTGCCCCTGAACTTCACTTGATGGGTCACCCTCAGTCACTGGGTCGTAGCACAGCTGTTGGTGCAGGTACCTCCCGAGGTCGCTTTTTCTCAACTCCTCAAATTTCTCTCATTAACTCATCATAGGAGGGTGGGATTCCAGTCGATTTGCCAGGCGAACTGAAGCAACAGCAGTTCTGAGAAGGGGCAGACTTAAGGATTCTGTCCAGTCTGGTTCGGTCCAGTTCAATCGCTGGCAAACTACCCTTTCTGAGGCATTCTTGCAACAATTTTTCCAGCCGAGACATACACAGACAACAACTCCCTTGGTACTGTTGTGCATTTCTACTCTCCACCATAGGTCCTCATCAGAATCTGGGCTCCCATACACATTCTCCAAGGCCTCAAGATAGGCCTGTGCAGTCGCTTCAGGGTTACTGGCCCGTTTAGCACAGATGGTAGCCAGGGCAGGACCTCGGGCTCTCACTAACCTCTTCGCTTTTCCGCTTCCGAGCATTGCTATTCTAGCACTTGGGGGCAACATAGTCTATCCAGGTCTCCAGTCATCCTCCCTTGGGGGTGGGAGGGTGCCAGAGAAGATCCTCAACCTTCGTAAGAGTCGTGACTAATGGCAGGTGCAGAAATAGGAGTCTGCATTGGTTCAGCCACCATTACGGGCACTGGAGCAGGAGAGGGTGTTGGGAGAGGAACACCCCAGGTGGCAAGAATAGTTTCTTCAAGTCCTCCACAGTTTTCCCTCTCCCAGCAACCATTCAGCAAATTTCTCCTCAAAGTTTCAGATAGTGGTGGGGCTGATTCCCCAGGTCTTTACTGTCTTAGTTATCACTCTCCAAGCAGTGAGGGCTCCCTCTGGGGTAATGGTCTGTGGCACTTTGGAGCTATCTATGGGATCCTTAAACTCTACTAGGCCAGGAAAGTGTGGGTGAGCAGATTAGCATGCCGACCCACCACCACAGGGTTTTGTAAACCTTCCACCTTGGAAAGTACTCCTGCACAGTGTCCGTATTGATACAGGGGATGTCAGGATAAGCATAGCATTTTGGGGTCAATCTCCTCCCAGTACACCACTCCACCAGCGGTGCACAGCCACTTCTGTCGGGGTACCATTTTTTCTTAACAGTGGTTCGTAAATATGGCCACTAGAGGACACACAATCCCAGCGGTGAGCCTCCAAGATGTAACCTAGATGGCGCTATCCCAGGGGCTACTACCCCTGCCTGATTTGCCACTAACAGGTTGGGGGCCTGGATCCAATGGCGGGTGCCTCCACCCAGAGGTCAGGGTTGCAATAGTTAAACTAACTTGGTCACAGCCCTCTGGGACACTGCAACCCCTTTCTTCCCACTAGTGGCCCACACAATATATCAGAATTACCTTCACAGTATACACTTACCCCAGGTCTGGTTCCGCACTGGGACCTCCTGTGAAATGAGATACAGTGCAACAATCACAGTACAGTCCTTTAACATAGACAAATACCTCAGGCAGTATAACTTTGCTGAAACAAGCAGCTCTGATTTATTTAGGGGATATAACAAGGACAGGGAAATCAGGTTAATTAGCTTATCACTTTAATAATCTACCTATGGCTCTGTGCACAGGCCTATCCCTATCAGTTACTGTCCCTGGGTACCCAAGCCCTAGTGGCTAGTCCAAACCGTGGCAGCTGGTAGGGGCCCTTTCACCAGAGAAAAGGAGAATTAAACAGTCAGCAGTACAGTAATTCCATTTGGATTTAATGTGGCAATTCAACAGGAGCGACCCTGAATTAGTACTCACGACCTCCAAATAAGATAGGGTCCCTCAATGTCAGCAGGGCTCACTTGAGGTGCACAAACCTCTTCACACATCCATATAAAAGAAAGCACTATACCAGGCAGGCTGCATCTGTATCCGATCGCAATTACTGCACAATACCGGGAGAACACACAGCAGATTCAGTTCCTGACAGACCGATGTAATTTTCAGCAATTCCTCCAGTCTTCTACAGGGTGAGCCTGGTTTCTCTCTTCAGAGATCCTTTGATTCTTTTCACAGGAGCAGTTCAGTCCTAACAAGCTGCAGACCGGAACTCTGGGCCTTACACGCGTTTTTGACTAAACTGCACACTGAAAAAGCACAGGGCTCCTTCCTTCTTCACTGCCAAAGCTCAACTGAAACTCCAACCCGACAAAACGGGCACTTCCTTTTGAGTTCCTCCCAGTTCTTGACTGGATTGGCTGTCACTCACAATAGACTGCTGCTGTTGGTCCAAAAAGCCACTGAAGTCTAAACTACATCTCCCAGGTCACTGCCCATACAATCCTCTTGTGGCTGGCTCAGATTATGAGTCCAAGTTCTGATTCGTCCAAGGCACCATTTTAGAGCTAGCTTACCCACACTGATTGGTCCAGTTCAGCAGTTCAAAACCAGAATGGGGAACTAGGCAGACACAGTTCTGACTGCAAAGAAAGCAGGTTAGACAAACTGTAATTTCATTATTACTGTAAATGATTTCTGGCAAACAGTTACATCTTTCAGATAGGTTCCCTTTGCACTCCTAGTGACTGCAAAAATGGAGTGAATTGGCAGCAGCTCGAGTGGTACTCAGAGAAGCACACAGTCCCCCCATACAAACTAATTATGTCTGCAAGCAGACAGCTCTTAAAGAGACAGTACCAGAGGCTCTAAAAACACTCACTGATAAATGGCTTAAATGCCAAACACCATTCAGGCTTGGAGCATTCAAGCAAGCTCCTGGAAGTCTTTTGGGAACCCCCATTTGCAGGGGGGTTACATTACAAAACACAGCAGAAAATTACATTTTTTTTTCACTTTTTACGACAAACAAGTGCAAATAACTTTAAAATGAAAAATGATAGCAGGATACTTAGAGCACACAAGTTGATCAAGACACACATATCTACAAAATGAGTGGTGTTTCATTTATAGATACCTTTTACATTTTTTACAACCGTTGAAACATTGACATTTTTGGCAGATAAGGACCGCCCGGCCCATCTAGTCTGCCTGAAAGTCCTACTGTTGCTTGTGGCCTCTGACCCTACTTGATCAATGATTTTCTCCTCTCCTTCCCACTTCTAATGTTTCCTTATGCCTGTCCTGTGCAGGTTTAAATCCCTCTACCGTGCTCACTCCCACCACTTCCTGTGGCAGACTGTTCCATGTCTACCACCCTTTCTGTGAAAAAAAAAACTTCCTCACATTTCCCCTTATCTTGCCACCTTCCATTTTCATATCATGCCCCCTCATTCTTGTACTCCTCCTATATTAGAAGATGTCCCCCCCGCTCCTTGTTTATGCCTTTAAGGTACTTGAATGGTTCTATCATGTCTCCCCACTCTCTCCTCTCTACCAGCAAGTACATATTGAGATCCTTTAATCTCTCCTCATATATTTTCTGGTGCAAGCCCTTTATTCCATCTTTGTCGCCCTTTTCTGACCCGCCTCCACCCTGTCAATGTCCTTACAAAGATATGGCCTCCAGAACTGTACACAGTACTCTAGGTGATGCCTCACTAGCGTTTTATACAGTGGAATCACCACCTCCTGCCTTCTGCTAGTGATACCTCTGCCTATGCACCCCAGCATGCCACTGGCCCTCCCTGCAGCCTTCATGCTCTGCTTAGACACCTTTAGGTTGTCTGAAATAATAACCCCCAGATCCCCTTCTTCCTTGGTGACTGTCAGCGCCCCCCATTGTGTAGCTCTCTCCAATGTTCCCTCGACCCAGGTGCATTATTTTACAGTTCTTTGAGCTGAACCTTAGCTGCCATACCTTGGACCACTATTCAACCTTCCCCAGGTCCCTCTTCATTTTCTCCACCCCATCTGGAGTATTAACCCTGTTGCATGTTTTGGTGTCATCTGCAAACAGGCAGACCTTTCCCTCCAGCCCTTCCGCTATATCACTGATGAAAACATTAAACAGGACTGACCCAAGAACTGATCCCTGAGGCACCCCACTGGTCACCCCTCTCTCCCCGGACTGGATCCCATTTACCACCACCCTCTGCCTCCTGTCTGCAAAAAATGGCAAGAAATTAATTTTTTTCACTTTTTTGGAGGTATGGCATAAATGGAATACGCTATCCCCCTACTGGAAATATTACTGGTATTTTTGTTCTCGTGCCGATTGACCTGATGACATTACTCATGGTTTCACCACTTGTGATGTTATCAGATCAGTTGGCACTCAAACAAAAAATATCAAAAATGTTTCCAGTAGGGAGGTAGCGTATCCCATATATACACATATATATACATATATATACATATATATGTATGTATATATATATATGTATATATATATATAGGGAAATATCTCAGAAAGCAAAATACTTTTGCTAGTATTCAGATGCTGAAATGGATTCGCTCCTTCATGCTTATTGGAACTTCAGCACAATCTTCCTCCAACCCATCAGCTTTGATCTTCTGATGCTCACCTTTACAATGTTTTTTGAATACTGGACTCGCTACATTTGGTGAATGAGCCTTTTCGGTCTGCAGCCCCTGTTTTGGAATGGACTACTTTTTGATACCAGGGCTTGCATTGCTCCTGGACTGTTTAAAAGCAAACTAACAACTCACCTCTATGGACTGGGTTTTGACACGGGTGTCTCTGCTGCTTCAAGCAGCCGGGCGGACCCCTTCTGTCTGCCGGCTGCCTTCCTCACTGCACTGCCCGCTGATCACCAGACCAAAGCTTCACCCTTGACACGGGTGCCTCTGCTGCTTCAAGCAGCCGGGTGGACCCCTTCTGTCCGCCGGCTGCCTTCCTCGCTGCACTGCCTGCTGATCACCAGACTGAAGCTTCACCCTTGACACGGGTGCCTCTGCTGCTTCAAGCAGCTGGGCGGACCCCTTCTGTCCCCCGGCTGCCTTCCTCGCTGCACTGCCCGCTGATCACCAGACCGAAAGTACGCTGAAGAAACTGGACTGTCCAGAACCATCGACTCTGCCTGCTGACAGGCTGCTGCAGTTCTTTAATTCTTTGCTACTGCTGTTCTCCTCTGGACCTTAAGCTAATGTTATATTCTGATTGGGTACTTGTTAAGTCTCTCCAAATTGTCTTGTAAATCCTAATAGCATAAACCTAAGCCTGTTTACAGCAATTTTGCACTCTAAGGGTAGTTTGAAGTGCAAGTTCATTTAGGCTGCAGGTTTGTAGATTGTAAAATATTACAGTTCTCTTTGTTTTAAGGTCCAGTGGTAAGCTACCTTGGATCAGAAAGTAAGTTTAAAGTGATACAGTGTTTTACTGTTTAGACCAGATTCCATTTGGGTCACAGTTGTAAGCTTTGCCCTGCAAATAATTCAATTTCTCTTTCACTTTCTGTTCTTCTGACTCCTTGCTGCTTGAATTTTTACGCCCACCTGCAGCCTTTATTAAATACTCTCCCTCCCTCCTCGGCACCACCCCTAGCAATGTTCATCCTCCCCTCTCTCTAATTTTGCAACTCCTCTTAAAGATACAGAGTACAGCTATTAGGCCTAACACTTGTCCTGTCTTGCCTTTAAAGACATCTTCCTATTTTCGCCATCTGCTTGCCTATCAGCTTTGTTTAGCTCCTGCTCTGCTATCTACTGTGCAGTTCCATACCTGGGCTTCCTCTCTTGCTACCCCGAGTATTTTTCAAGTTGCCTTGGTACCCCCTGCCCTAGCTAATAACATCCTATCTTAACCTACATTTTATATCTTAAAATAGATCCACTGTGCCTGATCATGCTCCCAGTGAGCGGCGCGGCTAATCCTGCCAGCTGCCCGTACCGCCATCCTCCTGACGAACAGGACACCTTCAAATCCGGTTAGGTGTCCGGGCTAGTACTGTGTGGGTTTGATAGGTGCCACCTGCTGCCACCCTTCTCTAATTGGACTGCTGCTCTCTGCTCGGCCACTGTTTGGCCCTGCCTTTTCTCTGTCGGATTATCAGTCTCTGGGCTTAGGCGCCCTCTGCTTTGCATTGACTCTTGCCGAACACTACTGCTATCTGTCTAGTCTCCCATTGGTTCCTTATAAAATTCTGCCACTAGGGGTGCCGTCTAACATATCTTGAATAGGTCTTCATTTCCTCACTGTAATCTTTACCACAAGTAGAGCCTCCGGCTGGTCTGCTTTCCTAATTAACCTTTGTGGGACTTTACTTTCTGCTTCTCTGATCCACTTCTTCTAAATTATTGCTATGCTAGCAGGAAACACTTCGTTGTTTTTGCTCTATCTCTAATTTCGGCCAAGGGTTAAAATGGTGGAACACGGTCACCCTTGGCTGTCTTAATTTTACACACACCATCTCTTTATCCCTAAGAACTAATCCTCTGTCTCAGTATACCACTAGCCTTCCTACCCAAGTCAAATAGTAACAGTATGGCGAAGTATAGTCTGCTGTGGGCACTCTTGTCATTTGTCCTTTTACTCAGCCTGGACACTGCCACATGGGCTCTCCCATGTAACCAAATGGCAAAAGACTCCTCAGAGGCTTACCGCAACTATATTTTCTCTAACTTGATTGCAGAGACAAAGCCTGATCTGCAACCTAACCCTATCCTCCTTGTTAGAGGCAGCATCTATTACCTCTACATGCCAGGAGGAAGCTGCCATGGAGATGTGCTTTCACCCTAACCTGCCACTGTGCAAGGCTTTGGTTCCTAGCCATGATCATTATTCTGCTATCTGGGGACGCCAAACTAAATCCAGGTCCATCTACCTGTTTCTTTTCCCAAATGAGTTATCTGGCATGTCCAAGAAAAGATTATTAATTGCCCATATCAATATCAGAAGTCTTACCTGTCACCATGCGGAACTCGAGGCCTGGGTGAAACTCTACAATCCTGATGTACTCTGTCTCACAGAAACTTGGCTAAAACCCGGAATACCTGATGAAGTATGCTCCTTGCCTAACTACTCCCTGTTCCGGCGGGATAGATCCTCATCCAAGCGTGGAGGTGGAGTTGCCCTATTCTTCAAAAACCACCTCAACATCTCTATTGTCCCGGCATCTGCCTCTCCGGCAGTGTGCGAATTCATACAGGCGACTATTGTATTGGGGGAAAAGAAGCTTCATATTATCTGTGCCTATAATCCTCTGCTGGGGGAATAGTAGGTCTTCAAGAACTCCTTGACATCACCTCCCAGACTGTAAATCATAATGAGGCTGTCATCCTAGGTGATCTTAACCTCAGTTGGTTAGGGTCAGCTCAAATATCCTTGCAATCACTCGCGCTTAGTTATAATTTTCACCAGTTGATCTCTGAAGCAACTAGAGCCACGTCATCCCATCAAATGGGTACACTCCTAGACTGGGTGATGGTTAACCATATGGAGCATGTGTCAAAAGCAGGAATCCTTGCAGATGAACTAACAGACCACTCACCCACTTTTTGTATCCTATCTATGGTTGCGCCTCCATCTCCTCCATCAAGACTAATCACGTTTACAAATCTAGCTCATATTGACCAGGATGCATTTCTCTATGATGTCTCCAATATTGACTGGACAGGTATCTATCAAACAAAGGATGTGGAGGTTGCTCTACAAATATTCATAAATTAATTTCTTACCATTCAATATAAACATGCCCCCAAGACTACTAGGAGGGTCAGAGGAAAACAGACGAGGTGGCTGCATAAAGACCTCCTTGCTAATCTGCGCCAGAGGGACAAGCTTTGGATTCGCTACAAACAAACTGGTCTACGGTCAGATCTTATTGTCTATGAACTAAGGAACAGATGTAAGAGACAAGTTAGAGCTGCTAAAAGCAAATACTGCAAGGACCTTCTACAAAGCTCAGCCTGCAACCCGAGGAAATTTTGGGCCCAGATCTATTTCAAGGCTATATCAAGAGTGGAAGTTCTGAAATTACTGAGATCCATATCTGCCAATACCAGCTCTGGTTCTGACTCACTGGAACCTCGTCTTCTTAAGCTGGCTGCTCCACTCATTGCCTCTCCAATTGCCAGAATCTACACTTTATCCCTTATCCATAGCACTGTGCCGGACCTATGGAAATCTGCAAGAGTAACACCTGTCTTTAAAAAAGGTGACCCAAAGGACATGACCAATTACAGACCTATAGCAATTCTCTCTGTCCTTAACAAGATCCTAGAGAAAATAGTTGCATCACAGACCACTGACTACCTTACATGCTACAGTCTCCTCTCAGACACTCAGCATGGTTTCAGAAAAGGTCATAGCACCACCACGGCTCTTCTTCAACTAACTACTGATATTCTGTCCAACATGGACTCTGGAAAACTCACAGGTGCCATCTTCATTGACCTTACTAAGGCTTTCGACCTTGTTGACCATCCCATGCTTCTCTCCACTCTCCATAAATTCCATTTCTCCACCCCTGTTGTGGACTGGTTCTGTATCTACCTGTCAAGCAGGTCGCAAGCTGTCAAATTTAACTCCTCCCTGTCCAACACATCTACTATCAACCTTGGGGTCCCCCAGGGCTCTATCCTTGGGCCCCTTCTGTTCTCAATTTTTATCAACAATGCAGCTGAGGTCCTGGAATCCTGCTTAGCTATTCTCTACGCTGATGACCTGATCATCTACACTAGTTCTTCTAGTATTGCCTGCATAAACACATCACTTACTTCAGACTTCAATAAGGTCTTAGACTGGCTACTAGACCATAAGCTTGTACTAAATGAAAAGAAAACGAAAGCCATGCCCCTAGGTTCTGCACCGAAGATTAAGACCTGTTCTAGTTTGCTGGAGGTTCTTCACCCAGGAGGATTTCCACTTGAAAATGTTACTTCCTTCAAGTACCTTGGGATCCTCCTGGACCAGTCCCTGGATTTTAATCGTCACATTCAGTCCTCGTGCAAAGTTGTAAACTCGAAACTAGGAGTAGCTTACAAAACGAGCTACATGCTTACACCCTCGGCCAAATTAGCAATTGCCCAAGGTATTCTGCTTCCAACCCTTACTTATGGTGCCTCTATTCTTACCTCTGCCCATAAAACCTCTCTACTAAATTGGGACGTAACTTATAACAATATATGCCGATTTGCCTCTTCGTCGCCTCGACTCAAACATCACTGCCTTCTTTATAAGGATCTGAATTGGCTCTCACCCTCTGCCAGTAGACAGTACTACCTTGGATCACTAATGGACTCAATCATCTGGGAAAAAAACCCATCCCAGCTGGTGGCGTTGCTGGTCCCTCAACCATCCTCCCATATGGCCTGCGATCAGCTGACAAATCCTTGCTCTATGTTCCGAGATATCGGACTAAAGGTACAGGGGCCTTCCAATTCTCTGCTCCCAGGCTATGGAATGCTCTTCCACTCAACCTCTGGCTGTCCCAGTCTCACTTTGGATTTAAAGGTGAATATCGTCGTTATCTATCCTTAGCTGATGCTTGTACATGCTTTGACCCAACCTGAAGCTCCTGAGATTTACCAGTAATGTCACCCCTGCTCTAATCCAGCTCCAAGACTGTCTCCTCTTCCCTTCCCTATATTTTTCCTTCTCTTTGTAAATAACTTCTTGACTACTAGCTCTCTTCCTTCTTGAACCTTGTTGCTGACCATCCACTGTTGTTTTGCCAATTACAACCCCTGACTTTCCTTCTGTCAGTCTTTCTTGTTATGTTTGAACATTTCTCTCTATATAACCTTAGTATCTTATTAACCCTTTCACTCCACAGGTCGGGTCCATGGTTTCTGCATTTATTATATATCTTAGTGCCATTATCTGTATAATGCTTGCCATTATTTTTTGTTGTTTCTACCCATTGTATTTTTGTAGCACTGCTGTACTGTTCCTCTATTTGTATTATTGTACCCATGTTGCTGTTGTTCGGCTGTTCTCCTTTTGTTGTACTGTCCCGAGTCGTGCCTGAAAATAGTCATTTTATGGCTAGTGCACCTACCCGGTTAACAAAAACTAAATAAATAAATAAATACACTTTGATTATTCCTTTATTAGGATCTTGTACAATGCCTTGAACGTTTAAAGGTACTATGTTATTTTTGTATTATTATTATTAGATCAAATTTAAATGAACGGGGATTTCCTTTTTCCTGTGATGCATCATGGTATACTGTATCTGGATATTCTGCAGTATGTCACTGACTATGACTCCATCTATCTGTCCGTCTGTCTGTCTATTGATAGTATCGGCCATATCTAACAACAGTATCTACCTGTCTGTGGTACATCATGATATATCTAGATACTTTGCATCATGTCACTGGCTACAACTCTGTCTGTCTATTTATTGATAGTATTGGCCCTATCTAGCAACTGTGTTGGTCTGCCTGTCTGTCTCTCTCTGTCTATCTGTCTATCTATCTATCTTAGTTTGGGTTCAATAGGCACGTTAATATTACATTTTGATTTTCAGCGGCTTATATCTCAGCTGACTTTTGACATACAGACCTGAAGACTGGCTGAAGTCCCCTGACCCCTTGCCCAAGTGTTAAAAGCAGCAGCAGGAACCCATCCCCATTACTGATACACTGCCCCTGTCCCCTTCAACATTTGTTGTGACTTCAGGAGCCCATCCCTGCTGTCAAACTACTTTCCTCTATGTTAGTTTGCCACAGCTGGAACCCATCCCTGGTGTTGCACCACTGCCCTGACCCCTCCCTTGAACATCAGTTTGTCCCCCTGCAGAGCCCATGGGAGCCCATCCCTGGTGTTGCACAAGTGCCCCAATCACTCCACTGAACATCAGTTTGCCCATCTGTGGTGTTGAACAAGTCCCACAACCCCCCCACTGAACCTCAACATTAGGAGAGGAGAGTGGTTGGGGTGAGGAAGGGGTGTCATTGGTTGCCAGGGACTTGACTAAGGGCAGAGTGAAGAACTGGAGTACCACTGCATGTCAGGGAACACTTGATTTGGGACAGGGTGAGGGTGGAGGTGCCACCGTACACAAGGGATGCTCTTGGCAGGGGATACAGTAAGGGAGCGAGTGCCATTGAATGCCAGAGACTGCTTTGCATAGGACAAGTAAGGGGGGGCACTAGACATCAAGGGATGCTCTTGGCATGGACTGAGTCAGGGAGGGAGTGCAGTGGTATGTAAGGGGCTGCTTGCTGCTGGAGCTTGGGGAAGGAGGCAGGAGACACTAGACATTGACAAGTACTTGATTCAGGGAGGGGTAAGGGAGGGGGAGCCATTGGACACCAGAAACTGCTTGGCATGGGTTGGTATTAGGAAGGGGGTGCCATTAGAAACATGGACTGCAAGGCATCAGACTGGCTGAAGGAGTAGGTGTCACTAGATACCATGGACTACTTGACATGGGACAGGCTGAAGGTTGGGGATGCCACTTGAAACCACAGTGTTTTGTATGGGCAGGAGAAGGAAGCGGGATGCCAGTAGAAACATGGACTGCAAGGCATCAGACTGGCTGAAGGAGTAGGTGTCACTAGATACCATGGACTACTTGACATGGGACAAGCTGAAGGTTGGGGATGCCACTTGAAACCACAGACTGCTTGGCATGGGACAGGATGAGGAAGGTGGTGCCTCTGGACCCCAGAGACTGCTTGCTATAAACAGTATTGACAATGCTGGAACTGTCAGTACAAATTAGCGTGCATCTGTCATTACAGTATTCTCTTATTAAATATCCTTTAACAAAAGGTTGGAAATTCATTGCAAAAAATACACTTAGGAAAGTCACAAAACCACAGCACTCACAGTTGTAATGTGCAAAACTGCAGATAACCGAAATTCATTTGTGCAAAATAACACACCAAGACAACTTCCCAAAATAATCTTAGGCATCAATTAGGGTTGAATCACAACTTTCGGTGCATCGCTCCAAGAGTATGGTCGCATGAAGAGGGAGCTTCCCACCAGCTGATTTCAAACCCCTCGCAAACAGCTCATAATTCTCAAAAATTAAAAGTTCTTTGTGGCAGGCGAGGTATGGCTTATACTAAAACCAAGAGAGGAACAAATACATTTTCAGTTTTGTAGCACGAAGGACTGAATTCAGACTTAGACGCGATGGATTCAGAGGCCTCGGTGCAATCGCAATCTGTAGGGCACTTGGCCTTACTGAAAAAGTCTTACGCAGTAAAAAAGGAGTCAAAGCCATGGATGCCAATTAGATAGAATACTTACGGAACTCCAGGAGATCAAGGCGGAGGACCATAGCTTTGAAGAATCACAGGAGGCCCTACGAACAGATCTGACTGCTCTGGAGACCAGGGTCACAGCTGTGGAGATGTCCTCAGTTGAACAGGCCACACTGCAGCAGCTACACAAAACCCTAGACACAGTGATTAATTTTTGCCATATAACAGTCGATCGCAAAGAGGATGCTGAAAATAGGCAGAGGAGACAAAATATCAGGGTCTATGCTATTCCAGAGACCAGTGAGGGTCCTCATATGACTGAATTTATTGAAACTACGTTGCGGACTGCCTTTTCCTTGGACTCAGGTTTTCAGTTTGAAATAGAGCGTGCACATATATATATTCCTCCTGGGGCTGATGCCTCCGCATATCAGATATTATTTAATAATACCTTTAAATTTCAGCAGGGGGTCTTTTATTGGGGGGAGATTTGAACTTGTTAATGGACTCAGGAAGGGATAGTTCAAATCCATGAGTACCTAAAGCTACAGCAGGACAAAGACATGGCAGGAGATTATTAAAGGATCTGGGGCTTCAGGATGTTTGTAGACGTTTGTACCCAATGACCAGACAATATACTTTTTACTCTGGGGTCTATCATACCTACTGACGCCTAGATTATTTTTTTATATCTAGGGAACATGTCGATTTGGTAAACCATATGTCTGTACACCCTATTTTGTTGTGATATCATGCTTCGATTCTGATGGAATTAATCACCCCAGAGGAACAAGCTGTAAGGCAGTGGCAGCTTAATAATTCAGTATTGAGAGACGCCCAATTAATAAAGAAACTCAAACAGAGGATCCCGCAAATAATACAAGAAAGTACTTCTGAGGATATAACAAAGGGAACTGTCGGGGACACAATGAAGGCCATATTGAGGGGGGAATTGATTGCTTATACCTCAAACAAATAGAAACAACAAGCCCGAATGCAGAAATAATTATTTATTTATTTAGCTTTTGTTAACCGGGTAAGTGCACTAGCCATAAAATGACTATTTTCAGGCATGACCCGGGAGAGTACAGACATGCAGAAACTTAACAGGATAACAAATTATAAGTGCTTTACATACAATGAGTTAAAGTGGATACACTATATCAGAGACATACAGAGTAGATCATTCATAAGTTCATAGGTGCCTACCTATGCAATGAATAGAGATGACCTTGGACAATAAATTATCAGGTGACATATCATATGAGCAGAACAAGGTACACAAAAACAAAAACAGGTAATACAAAAGGAAGAAATAACCATTGAGAGCAGGGGTGTCATTAAGGAAAAGGTCGGTAAGTGAGCAAGAGGGGAGCAAGCCATGAAATTAGATCATATGAGTGTATGTAAGTGTAAGGGAGAGATGCCTGCAGTGCAAGATTGTGTATAGGCAGGGACAGGGAGCTGGGACAGGCTGAGGCAGTAAGAGGGTTATATAGAGGTGAGGAAATACTATTGTATGTCCAGAGACATCAGTCATTAGGTAGGGTGAAACCAGGAACAGGAGTCAGCAATCAGCAGATTTGAGTGCAGTTTTCTATAAAAGCATGTGTGGGAGCTAGAAAGTCTAATGTTGAGGGGAAGGGAATTCCACAGCTGTGGAGCCGCATGTTCAAATGCAACAGTTCCTTTCCTCGTACGGCACCTCGGCAAATTCAGAAAGGATTTGTCAGCTGATCGTAGACAATGGAGTGTGTCCTGAGGAACAAGCATAGCTGCAAGACACCTAGGAGTTTGATTTCGAATTATCGAATCAATAAGAGAGCCAAGGTAGTATTTCCTACTAGCTAACGGAGAGAGCCAACCAAGATCATTATAAAGCTGACAGCGGTGTGTAACCCCTCACCCCTGCCTTTTTGCCAAACGACAGGTGGCATGCTGTTGAAGCTGACAGCAGTACCTGGTAGGGACCTGGGTTCGGGAGGATGAGGTTACTCGGCACAGGGGGACCTAGGTTTGGCTACTCTGCACAGGGGCACCTGAGTAAATCCGAACACAGGAAGCAATAACTGTAATGTCCAGAACCAGGAATGGGATTTTACAGTGTGGCTTTTATTCACAACTAGCTGAACACAACAAAGCATAGACAGACCCCCATCAGGCTACATTTACTGGTAATGCAGATTAGAGACTAAAACGCGGTCCACTGGAAGAATGAACCAATTATACCGTTTTCAGGCTCTGGACCCACCAGGCACACAGCCCGGACTTGCACGTGCTTTGGGTACACAGCACGACTGGCCCGGCTCCCCCGCCAGCCACTTGATCCACGGTCCATTGGAAGAATGAACCAATTATCGTGTCGTGGCTCCCCACACCACTTAGAGTCTGTGACTCCTAGAGAGAGTTCCTTCTTACTTCTTATGACTCCCATCTCACAAAGAGAATTCCCCTTTACACTTGTTGTGGCTCCCCACACCACTTAGAGTCTGTGACTCCTAGAGAGATTTTCCCTTTTGCAACCCACGTCTGGGTACTTCCCCCATCACTGGCCAAGTGCATGAGGCAAAGTAGCAACCACAGCAGAAATCCATAGAGGTGAACCTGGTTACTAAAGATGGGGGGTTTGCCCACCTCCAGCTCCCACAGCCCATACCCGCCCATTTCTCTGGAAAACTGAAACTTCTGAATGTAGATTAAATGGTAGATGAACTGTCGCATCCCCTCTACAATTTACTTGAAATCACACAGCACTCTAGCATTTGACACTACTCCATTTGTTTGACCTAGTCCTATAGGTTTCCCAAATTGTAGCTCAATTCCTAGATTTCCTCACATGTCCCAGGCTGAAGAAACACATTTTTTGCCCTCTCATGTTAGAGCACTCACCCTTTAGTTGCAGGTGCCCCACAAGCGAATCACAAATCTTCCTACTTTTCAAAACAAAGACTGAACTGAAATAGGCAGCTTTTTCTTCCTCCTGGCAGAATTAAGGGGATTGCCCCAGGAATCTGCATGGGGATCTTTACACCCCCCGGAGGGAGGGGGCACTGAGACCCGAACAGCGGTCTCCACCACTTGCCACTGACTCCTTCCTACTTGAAGGTAAAACTGGAACTGCTCCTTCCTACTTGAAGGCAAACTGAAGACTGAACACTTCCCTTTGAAAACTCCCAATGTTCTATCTAACTCCCTCTGCTGCAGATTCCAATGTGGCTTATGCAGCTGTGAAAGTTCTATTGATGATGTCATCCCTCAGTCTCAGCTGAGACTGAGAACAGAGTGAGACAGTGTGAAACCCATTTAACTGGAGTTTCACAAGCTGCCTTCCCTGCCTACCACTAGGTCTTACTGGGATTCTAGTAACCCCGGGTAACAAGGGGTTACACGGTGTTTAAGCCAAGGAGCAGAAGAGGCATAGCGACATATGTTGTTATACATAATATCCCATCTGAGTAGGTCAGCTTTATGAGTAGCCCCAAATAAGGGAGCCCCATAGGTTAGGGTGGGGAGCAAAATCCCCCTCGCAATGGCCATTTTAGCCGATGGCATGAGCATATAACTAGTCTTATATGCAACACCCAGTTTGGAGTTGACAGCTCTGCAAACAGACTGTACATGAAGATTAAGATCAAGAGATTGATCTAGCAGGATGCCCAGGTACTTGAAAGAGGTCACACATTCCAGTAATTGACCTTCTAAGTCCTGCACAGTCAGTGCTGTTGTGCAAGCCCAGAGCTTTGGGGGCGATCCAAGCAGCATGGCTTTAGTTTTGCTAGTGTTGACAGCCAGTTTGTGGTCGTATAGCCAGTTTTGGATATTGTTAAAGTCAGAGGAAAGGGTTGTATTGGTGGTGTCTATATTAGTAGAACTTGTATAGATGACAAGATCATCAGCATATAGAATAGCAGAGCAGGATTTTAGAGCAGCTCCAATGTTATTTATATAAAGAGAGAATAGGAGGGGCCCTAGGATGGAGCCCTGTGGTACACCAATGTTAATGGTGGTACTGTTCGATAGAGAGGAATTACATTTCACCACTTGAGTTCTGTTTGTCAGGTTAGAATTAGAATTAGAAGAGGTACTAGAATTTCGACAGCGTGCTCATATGCAGGGTGACACCTACCTCTTACCTCAGATAAGTAAGGTGAAAGAGAAGTTACACAGTATCCTTACATATAAAATGGAGCAAGCCCTTATGTATCTAAAGCAGCGTTATTATGAAGGAGGCTCGAGGGCCTCAAAAATACTAGCTTATAGATTACACCAGCAAACTTAAACAGCCTGATACTTACAGTATCTTAAATAAAACAAAAGAGATTTTAGCAGGATTTAGGGATTATTATTATTATTACTACTATACATGCAGGATACAGAACCTGAGGATGGTAAATACCAGGCATTCTTTCAAAATATTAATTTACCACGTCTCATGAATGAATAAAAAGAGATGTTTATTCGACCAATTTCCCAGGCAGAAGTGGTCATGAGTATTAAAAATTCTAAATTAGTGAAAAGTCTGGGTCCAGATGGATTCACAGTGGAATTTTATAAAACCTTTCAGAAAGAACTGCTCCCCCACTGGGTAGCCTATTTGGCAAAATCTCTAAGGGAGACACTCCACCTTTCCCCCACCTCCAGTTAGCAATATGCCAAAATTTCAGCAGTACTTACACCTGACAAAGATCCCCTACAATGCGAATCAGATAGACCAATATCGGTTTTAAATCAAGATTATAAATATTACACTTCAATACTGTCCAAGAGGCTTGAAAAAATACTCCCCAGTATCATTCATAAAGATATGGGGGGCTTTATAACTCAAAGATGTGCTTCAGACAAAGTGAAACATACTCTTTATATATTAGAAAAAATTCAAAAGGACTCCACCCCCTCTATTATTATTAAGTATGGATGCTCAAAAAGCATTTGACCACAAATCATGGAAATTTTTTCAGTCTACTCTGAAGAAATTTGACTGGTTAAGCACAATGGGGCCTGTTCACATAGGAACGTGCAAGAGGTGCATATAGGGGTGCTCAGCTCCGCACCCAAGGGAGTTCCATGCAGGGGCCGCATTCATGAACACCAGCTCTGCCCAGATCCCTTATGCAGCCCTGCCACCCCGGCATGCAGGTCCATGGGGGGCAGGTGGGTGCGGAGCACGGATCATGGCGGGCAGCTGATCAGCTGCTCAGGCAGGGACCCTCAGTGGATCCCTTACGCACAGCTCCGACCAAGCTGTTGAGGGCGGTCACCCTGGCCAGTTGACCCCGGACTCCAGATGTGACGACGGCAGGGGTTTCTTTGTTGGGGTGCCGATGCCTCCCGCTGTGCCCGCCACATCCAGAGGGAGCCTCCTGGGGAGGGGTGCATTGCTGGCCCCAGTGGTTTATGGCTGCCTCCCAGATGCGGATCTGGCAACCCCTGCGCACAGCACTCTGTGGGGTTGTAAATGCCATGGAGTGCTGGCTCACCCCTCGCACCGCCCCTGGCCCACCCCACGTAGAGCTCCACGATTGGCTGGGGGATCCGGTGCATGGGGGGGTGCATCGGTGTTGTGTATGTGGTGGAGGGGGGCGCAGTGGGTGCGGGTGGCTGCACAGTGGCTATGTGCCCAATTTATGCAGCGCATAGCCACCTCAGCCATTCGTGAATAGGCCCCATAAGTTTATTGGCTGATCCATATTTTTAATTTAATAAGGGGATCTCAACATGCATTTGTTGGTAATTGATCTAGTTAATTCATTAATGCAGTTGGGTATTTAAAACCAGTCCCAGACTGATCATGTCACCCCTCACAAAGTGATTTTGAAGCACTGGGTCGATAAGGCCACCGCCTCTGTGCTGTCTTAATTTGGTGCTTTGCAGAAATTTCCAGGGGTGGGCTACAGAATCACTGGTCTATGAAGAACTGGAAGTATGTATGCTGCTGTAAGGAATTTCATCCATGAGCTGCAAGCTCGTTTTCCCTTAAGTCTTTCTGTGCAAGCCGTCAATGTCAACAGAGTGCTCAATAGATAGGCAAGTATTTTGTTTTACTTTTAAATTGGCAAGCTGTGCTTAACTACTTGGGACTAGTAGGAAGCTGGAATTTGGAGTTTTGCACCACCAGTCATGAGTGCTGAGCTGGAGTCCGTTTGGATGTGTAGTGTGTGAATATAAATTGCTACCCTATGGGCCACCACTAAAGGTCTCCGCAGCTGTCACAATTAGGCAGTGTTCTGACCATCATTCACAGCTTTCACCACTAGATGGCACTGATTTGCACCACATGCCTTAGAAGTAGTGTGTTCTAGAAGTTACAGCATCGACTCAGAGACTGGGAGATCGCAGGTCCAAGCTCCACTATAGCCAAGTGCTCATTGTGCAACCTTGGTTAAGTCACTTAACCACTCAGTGCTCCAGTCCACCCAGCTATAAAAATCTGTAGAAGCAGGATCCCAATAAAAATTAGATGTTGAGGCCGCCTGTCAGCAGAGTGGTAGGGCTGCCACTCATGATACCAACGAGCAGGGTTCAGGAACACACCTGTGATGTCGGATGGTTTACTGAGTAAGAAGGACAGAGCATCCCATAGGACGCTGTCCTTCTCCAGGGAGGGAGGCTGCCGAACTTCAGTCTTGCACTGCCATCTGGGTGACCACAGGGGACGTGCTGGTGGAGCAGAGAGTGAGGAAAGGATGTTCACTGGCACCACACAGCTGTGTAAGCCTTCCATGTGACAGTCCTTGGGGAGTGACATATGAAGGGAAAAATTCTTTCACCCACAGCATGACACCTGCTACACTTGGGCTTCAAGCAGCTCACTGCATCCCTCACCACTCATATGGGTCACCAGAGATAGGTGACGTAGGAAGGAAAAAGTACAGATTATATATATATACATATATATATATATATATATATATGTATATATATAGGACAAAGAACCTCTGTGTGCAAACACTGAGGCAATGGTTACCCCAGAGGGCATTTGGCTGGGAAGTCTAGTTTCAAGGAAATACAAAATCACACATGCCCACACAATGCAAAGCATCATGGGCTGCATATGCAAATCACCACAGAATATTATGCTGGTTCAACTTTATGCAGAATATATATATGTATATATATATATATATATATATATATATATATATATATATATATATGCTGGAATATCCTGGTAAATAAATTATTAAAAAAAAATCTCATCTACAACTATTACCCCCTTAGCTGTTGTTTGAATACTTTTACTGCATTGTTGCCATGAACCTTCTGGTATAGTTAGTAACTTGTGTTTTCATAATCTTTTGGAGCTAATCCTTGTGTATCCCCTGTTGCACAGTGAGTCATAAACTAAGCATTTTTAGGGAACAACACTTGCTTCTACCTATTTTTGTCATGTGTACTCTTTTGTGCAGATTTTAAAGATTATTGTTAATTATGTGACAGGTATCTATTGTAAGCCAATCAAAACACAGGGAAACTGTCATTTAATACTCCACAAACTACTACAGTCACATTTTAGACATGCTCACAGTCAGTTATCTACATTTCAGACATGCCCATAGAAGGTTATCCACATTTGAGACACACCCACAGTAGGTTATCCACGTTTGAGACACACCCACAGTAGGTCATCCACATTTGAGACACAGCCACAGTAGGTTATTCACATTTTAGACACAACCATAGTAGGTTACCCACCTTTGAGACATACTCACAGTAGGTTACCCACATTTGAGACACACCCACAGTAGGTTATCCACATTTGAGACACAGTCACATTAGGTTATCCGCATTTAGGACAAACCCATATTAGGTTATCCACATTTGAGACACAGTTACAGTAGGTTATCCAATTTGAGGCACACCCATAGTAGGTTATCCACATTTGAGACACACCCAAAGTAGGTTGTCCACATTTAAGACACAGTCACAGTAGGTTACCCACATTTGAGACACACCCATAGTAGGTTATCCACATTTGAGACACACCTACAGTAGGTTATCCACATTTGGGACACAGTCACAGTAGGTCATCCACATTTGAGACATACCCATAGTAGGTTATCCACATTTGAGACACACCCACAGTAGGTTATCCACATTTGAGACATACCCATAGTAGGTTATCCACATTTGAGACACACCCACAGTAGGTTATTCACATTTGAAACACAGTCACAGTAGGTTATTCACATTTGAGACACAACCATAGTAGGTTACCCACATTTGAGACACACCCATAGTAGGTTATCCACATTTGAGACACACCCACAGTAGGTTATCCACATTTGGGACACAGTCACAGTAGGTTATTCACATTTGAGACACAACCATAGTAGGTTACCCACATTTGAGACACACCCATAGTAGGTTATCCACATTTGAGACACACCTACAGTAGGTTATCCACATTTGGGACACAGTCACAGTAGGTCATCCACATTTGAGACATACCCATAGTAGGTTATCCACATTTGAGACACAGCCACAGTAGGTTATCCACATTTGAGACATACCCATAGTAGGTTATCCACATTTGAGACACACCCACAGTAGGTTATTCACATTTGAAACACAGTCACAGTAGGTTATTCACATTTGAGACACAACCATAGTAGGTTACCCACCTTTGAGACATACTCACAGTAGGTTATCCACATTTGAGACACACCCACAGTAGGTTATCCACATTTGGGACACAGTCACAGTAGGTTATCCACATTTGAGACATGGCCGTAGTAGGTTATCCATATTTGAGACATACTCACAGCAGGTTACCCACATTTGAGACACACCCACAATAGGTTATCCACATTTGAGACACAGTCACAGTAAGTTATCCACATTTGAGACACACCCACAGTAGTTTATCCATTTAGTCCACAGAAAAAAGTTGCTGGTTGTAGTTAGGGTTTGCTTTTATTATTGCTGGGTATTACTCCTTTTTTGAAGCTGAAGAAGTCAAAACATGGGTGCAACGCTATACTGTTACATATTGTGTACTTTTCTCGGCCAGCTACATACCTGTAAATGGTGTCAAATACTGCAGCTTGTCTCTTCATTCAGGCACTCAGAATCTTATTCTTGTGGATTTTAGTAGGAGAAAAAGTTCCGATATTTTTGCTAGTGTGCTTACCTCCTGCAAGAAATTTTCATACCCATTAGGCTTTTGATTGTTTGCTTTTCAGAAATCACACAAATTGGAAAGTATCTGCTTTCCCTTTTGTACAGCTTTTAAGTGGCAAGCTATGCTTCCATTGCCTCATGTCCCATGTACTCTTTTGTGCAGATTTTAAAGATTTTTACATTCAGTGTGTGTGAATCAGCTGTACTGAGGTCTGAGTAGTGAGCTGGCAGTCAAAATATAGTACCAAGCTTTCCTTAATCAGCTTACCATCACCACCCCCTGCACCCACACATGGATTTGCATACCCATGATGCTTTGTGCTGGGCTTGAGGCTTTTGATTGCATGTATGTTTACAAAAGCACAGACATTGGAAAGTATCTTCCTTCTTGTATCATTTCTGCATTTACGTATTGTTTTTCTTCTTTCGGATCAGCATTTAAATCATTTTGCATTATACTAACTACAACAAGAAAATGACTTCACTTGTACATAAGCATCTGTAGCTGCCTATGCTGCTGGGGTGTAGTCTAATCTGACTGTGAAGTGTTGGTTGGTTTTAGTTAGGAGTGCCAAATTTCACTCCTTTTTTTGATGCTGATGATGTGAAAATAGTGGTGCAGCCCTGTGTTGTCACAAATTATGTTATGTGCTTGCCCAACTCAGACACTTGCATTTGGTATAGCATGCTGCTGCTTGTCTGCTCACTTGTGCACTCTGCATCTTATTGCTTTTTTGTTTTTATTTAAAGATTTTTAGCCTCCTGTCCTGAGTGGATGGGCTATCAGCTCTGTCCCCTGACAGTTACCTCTGTCTTAGAACTGTCCTGCAATGTTTCAGGGCCAGCAGGGGGAAGAACATTCCCCCCCCCGCAGAGACAAAGATACAGGTCATGGGCCTAGATCCCCAGGTGGTGGAGTGAGCTGGGGCTGGCAAGCAGGTCTCCACAAAGCCCACTCAGCCTCTTTTTCCACTCTCTTTTGTCCCCAACCTCTGCTACGAGCAGCAGACAACAGTGCCTGCCTTGTGGAAGCACACATATGTACTGCGTCAGACCGGAGCCCCTCTCTTCATGTCTTCCTACTTGCACTGCCACCAGGCCTCCACCTGGTGGCAGTTAGCAGCAGAGCAACAAAGTCTCCCACCCCAGGAGAGGAGAGCAGTCCCCGGGACATTTGATCCTCTCCTCCCCAGCCACCCCCTAGCAACCTCAGTCTGCCCCGGAACCCAGGTTGCTGGTGTGATGGCAGGTGAGGCCCATGGTGCCTCAGCCCTCTGCACCACTGGGCCGGCCTCTCTGCATCTTTTTCTTGATGATTTTATTAGCTGTTTTCTGTTCGCTTTCAAACACTCATGTTTGCGTAGCTCTCCTGTTCTTATCTAGCAAACTTTCAGGTTTGACAGTCCCTTCAGGAGAGGTGGCTCCCCAAAGTTCTCCTTCCCCCAGGATCTTTCCACTCCCTACAGTCTGTTTTCAGCATATCCATTTCATTGCAGCTCACTTGTCCATTTGCATTTTTCTTTCACATCTGTTCCAGACAGGCTTGTTTTGCTTCTAATTTGTTTTGGCTGCATTACAGTCCCTCTGTTTTTCCAACTGAACTGCTCAGATCTGGTGAAACACGCATTCCTAACCAGACACTGAACCCAGACTGGATTCATTCATTCCTCTATAAATTCATTTGGCATTCACTTATCAGTCACGTTCTCCCTCCTTTGTTTAACTCACTGCATCCATTCCATCAGTTGGCAGTCAGTTTCCTAATAACCTCCTGCAGGGGCATCTTTTGTACATGGCTGTGCTTCATTTTTTTTTTTTTTTGGCTTTTTGCTGGACTGGGTCCACAGCCTGCTGCTTCACCCCTATACTTGTCCACCATCCTAGCCAGCTGGTCATCCAGGCCCTCTTCTTGGGGCTCAACGCTTGTACTCTGGGCCATGCCCTCCTATTATTGTTCATATCATCATATTTTATACCAGGCATGCACCCTCATCATTATATCATTTATTCATAATCATTCAGACATTCATTGAGTCAGTCATATCAGCATCATATACTGTTCACTCGTGCCCTTCATGTGCTGATCCATTTGGCCCCTCAGGGGCTCAGCAATCTTGTCCCTTAAAACTATTGACTGATAGCCTGTCCCCTCAAGGGCTTGGCTCGAGCTTGTCCCTCAAGGGGCTAGCTCCATTGTTTTATAATTAGCCTTGCCCAGAGACGGGGGCATCTGGGCAGCCAAGCCTGATGCAGCTGCTATTGTCGTCCTTCTCTTCAGGATTCAGTCAATAATTTTGTCATTCTCACAGCTTTGGCCTTGGCACTTCCCCAAGGGTGGAATCTTTCTGCACAGGGAATCCTTTGGTTGCCTGGCCAGTCCTGGAATACATTTGGAAGTACAGAAGTCATAAGACAGGGGAGAGACTCCTCATTCCATTCATTAAAGTGGCATATCTGAGGTCCTCTTCTGGATATAAATAGTAATCCCCAGCTAGGAGGGATGACAACCTAGGCTTTGGTTCTCAAGAGGTTTCTTCCACATTGTTTTTTCTTGTCCCCTGTGCCAATGGTCATCATATATATATATATATATATATATATATATATATATATGTATTTATTGCAAAAAACTTTGTTAATGCTCTAGTTAGGATTAAAGCAGCAAAAGTAGGGAAATGAGGCTTTAGGGTTTCCAACCCTAATGCCCCACCCCCACCCTGCACACACCAGCTGGTGTCGGGGGTGTGCCTTGGGGTTGTCAGCCCTAACACTCACCCCATTCCATAAGAAAACAAACTGAGATGGTACAGTAAAGAAGAATAGGGTGAGAGTTCAAATGGTGTGGCTGCAGTGTGATGAGGAAAAAACAGCTCAAAAAGGTGAATTTTAGCATTTTTTTCCACTATTTGCAGCAAGAAATCCACACATCCGAGCAAAACAAAACTTGGTACATCAAGAGATCTTCCCCATGGGGCAGCGCATACCAAATTTCGTGCAAATCTGTTGAATGGTTGCAAAGTTATTAAAGTGCAAAATGTGAGATTTAACATTAAACTGCCATCTCAACCCTAACTATAGTGGTGCTACCGCGCCACTATAATGCAGATATATGTGTAGTGTGTGTGTGTGTATATGTGTGTATATATATATATATATATATATATATATATATTATGGTAGCATGGTAGTGCTTCCATAGTTAGGGTTGAGAAGCCATTTACATGTTAAACCTAAAATTTTGCACCTTAATAACTTTGCAACCGTTCAACAGATTTGCCTGAAATTTGGAATACATGATCAAGAACCATACGTCTTGGGATCTGCCATCTTTCGTACTGTTCGGATATACGGCTGTGGAATTATTAAGTGTGATCTGCGCGTGTGTTTATGCTTTTTTGGAATTCTTTGCTCGTCCCTACAGGTCGCACGGTTTGTGTGACCGGTCTGAAAACTTCAGGGAACGTGCGGCCAGGGTCCCTGATGTGCCTTTTGAAGATTTCATGAAAAATTATTAAACGGTTCAAAAGTTATTCAGAAAACAATTTCCCATTATAAGTCAATGGAAAAAGTTAACAAAAAGTTCGAGTGTCGCAAATGCAGTTTTTAGTGTCGCAAATCTGCTATTTTGTTTTCAGTTAGTGATCAGAAAAATGCTTGGCATTTAAATTTGGGACCCTCTAGCAACCCAATTCTTTTTGTGTTTAGCTAGTCAGACCCTGAGGATGCTAGGCATGTGTTCATTTTGATGTTAAACACTCTAGAAATATGTTTTTTCAATTTCTGGAAAAAGTAGTGTCGCACTCACAAAAGTGTCACAAATGCTTGCGAAAACTGTCACAAATCACGACACTACTTTTTAAGACTATGGCCAAAATGACAGCAGTTCTTTGCCACCCTGCTGCAAATGAACAGTTTGGTCTTTTGGGCTGAAATTTGGAGGGAAGGCAGCCAACATCTCACAGATGTTCTTTTTGGTGGTTTGGTGACAAAATATTGCATGGATGCAAAGTTACGGTACTCTGAAGTTGACACTTTTTCCCATAGACTAACATTGTGGCGTCCGCTGCATGACAGGAATTATTTGCCACCCTGCTGCAAAGTAACAGTTTGCTCTTTTACACTGAAATTTGGAGGGAAGAAAGCCAACATCACACAGATGTGCCTTTTGGTGGTTTGGTGAAAAACATATTACAGGGTGGCAAAGTTATGGCACTCCGAACTTCTCTTTTTTTCCCATAGGATAACATTACAGCGTTCGCTGCTCCTTTCAGGGCCCGTATCTCGGAAACGGTGCGAGATATGGACTTTTTGTTAGAAAAATGCTTAGCCCCACAAAACTAGCCAGGAAAGTCATAAAACATATGACTTTTACATTTTTTTTTCTACATCGTACAGTTCCTGAGATATAAGCAATTTAGTATTCCAACTCCTCATTTTCTGCTCCGAGACCCATTATTATGCACACATTCTTTGTACTCACTGTCTTTCTCTATGCAGCTTTTGGGGAAAACCAGCCTATGCGCTTACATTACTGTTACTGTTACTGCTTCCTTGCGATGTTCATACCCGTTTCACCTTACCGCTCCCGCCTATGCCACCATGTATATACCCTTTGCGCTTTCATTTGCGCTTGCGTTTGCGTTATTTTTACCATTTGTGTCAACAGTACTGTTTCTCTTTCTGTTTCACTTTGTGTCACCATGCACATTACCATTTCCGTTTATGGCCACCGTGTTACTGTGTGACTAGACATCATGTGGTGGAAGGCCCCGCACTCCTGCCGCCACATTACATTCACTATTTCTCGTTATCATTCTCAAAAAGAAGGGAAATTAGAGGCAAAAAACTCTATTTAATGCATCAGTTAGGGTTGTTCCACAGCGACAAAAGTGAGGAAATTTGGTGTTAGGGTTGAAAGCCCCCTTGGACCTCCCAGCCCACCCCAACGGCATTGGGCTGCGCATTGGGGTTGTTGGTCCTAACTCTCACCCCATTCTCCTACACCTCTGCTTCTTTACACATGTGATGGGTGAGAGTTATGGCTGACTACCCCAACGCGCACCTCGGCGCCGGTTGGGGGTATAAATAAGGGGGCTTAACCCAACACCGAATTTCTTGTCGCTGTGGAACAACCCTAACTGATGCATTAAACAGAGTTTTTTACATATATATATATATATATATATATATATATATATATTATGGTGGCACAGTAGTGCCACCATAGGGTTGAGTACCCCATTTAAGGTTAAATGGTGAAATTTTGCACCTTAATAACTTTGGCACAGTTCAACAGATCTGCTTGAAATTTGGCAGGCACAGAATGCTAGCATAGATCTTGGGATTTGCCAAGTTTTGTACTGGTTGGATATACGGTTGTGGAGTTATTAAGTGACATTCCGTAGCACATTTACGCTTTTTTGGGCATCTTTGCTCGCGCCTGCAGGTTGCATGGTTTGTGCAACTGATCCAAAAAATTCAGGAAACATGCGGCCGGGGTCCCTGATGTGCCTTTTTAAGATTTCGTGAAAAAATATTGAACGGTTCAAAAGTTATTCAAAAACAAGTTTCCCATTATAATCAATGGGAAAAATTAACAAAAAGTTTGACAGTGTCGCAAATGCAGTTTTTAGTGTCGCAAATGACCCCTGTAGTGTCGTGAGTCAGCCATTTTGTTTTCAGTTACTGATCACAGAAATGCTTGGCATTTAAAATTTGGAATCTCTAGGGACACAATTATTTTTCTGTTTACCTAGTCGAGCCCTGAGGATGCTAGGCATGTCCTTATTTTGGAGTTAAACACCCCAGAAATATGTTTTTGAAATTTTGGGGAAAAGTAGTGTCGCAAAGTAGTGTCGCACCTGCGACACTTTCGTGATTTTCTTTTGTGAAAGTGTTGCAAATCAGGACACTACTTTACAACACTATGGCCAAAATAACAGGAATTGTTTGCCACCCTGCTGCAAAAGAACGGTTTGGTCTTTGGGGCTGAAATTTGGAGGGAAGAAAGCCAACATCCCATAGATGTGCCTTGTGGTGGTTTGGTGAAAAAATATTGCAGGGATGCAAAGTTGCAGTACTCCAAATGTGGTGCTTTTTCCCATAGACCAACATTGTGGCGTCCGCTGCACCTTTCGGGGACCGTATCTCGGAAACGGTGCGAGATAAGGACATTTGTTGGAGAAATGCTTAACCCCCTAGGGGCTAAGTGGGAAGTGCAAACCTAGCCAGGAAAATCATGAATCATAGGAAATTTTAATTTTTTTTCTACATCGTACGGTTCCTGAGATATAAGCAATTTACTATTCCAAGTGCTCATTTTCTGGTCCGAGGCCATTATTATGCATACATTTTTTGTAGTCACTGTGTTTCTCTATGCAGCTGTTGGGGAAAACCAGGGTGTGTGCTCCATTTACTGTTACACTTAGCGTTTCCACTTGCATTTCCGTTCCAGTTTGCGTTAATGTTCCTGTGTATGCCACCGTGTGCGTTACCCTTTGCGTTTTCATTTGCCTTTACATTACTGTCACCTTTTGCGTCTCCACCACTGTTTCATTTGCGATTCGGTTTGTGTCACTGTGCGCATTACCATTTGCGTTTGTGGCTGCCCTTCTGTTTGCGTTTGTCTTTCGTTTTACGTCATCGTTGCTGTTACCGTTATCATTTGCATTTCCAATTGCATTACCGTGACCGTGCGCATTATGGTTTGCATTTCCGTATATGCTTGCGTTTGTGTTTCTGTTTCCATTGACGTTACTGTTGCTGTTACTGTTACCATTTACATTACAATTGCGGTGCTGTGACCGTGTAAGGCCAAGTACGGTTTGCATTTCCATATGCTTTCCATTCGCGTTTCCGTTTCTGTTTCCTTTGGCATTATTTTTGCTGTTACTATTATCATTTGCATTTACAATTGCGGTACCATCACCATGCGCATTATGGTTTGCATTTCCATACGTGCTGGTGTTTGCGTTTCCATTTCTGTTTCCTTTGGTGTTATTGTTGCTGTTACCATTATCATTTGCATTTACAATTGCGGTACCGTGACCGTGCGCATTACCAGTTGTGTCTCCATATGCGCATGCGTCTCCGTTTGCATCACTGTTTGCTTTGGCGTCACTTTACGCTTGCTTTTCTATTAATGTTTGCTTTACCATTTACATTTGCGTTACCATGTGTGGAACCCTTTGCGCTTGCTTTTGCACTGCACTTACCATTACTATGTGACAAACAATCACGTGATGGGAGCGTGGGCCTGAAGGGCCCATGCTCCTACCACCGCATTGCAGTCACTATTTATAGTCCTCATTCTCAAAAAGAAGGGAAATTCATGGCAAAAAAAACTCCATTTAATGCATCAGTTAGGGTTGTTCCACAGTGACAAAAGTGAAGAAATTCGGTGTTAGGGTTGAAAGCCCCCCGTTGCACCCCCCTACCCGTCCCCCTGACCAGCATTGGGTGTACGTTGGGGTCATCAGTCCTAACTCTCACCCCATTCTCCTATACTTCACTACCTCAGCTTGCTTACACATGGAATGGGATAAGAGTTAGGGTCGATGACCTCAACGCACACCCCAATGCTCGTCGGGGGGGGGGCGGGGTGGTGCAAGGGGGGCTTTCAACCCTAACACCGAATTTCCTCACTTTAGTTGCTGTGGAACAGCCCTAACTGATGCATTAAATGGAGTTTTTTGCCATGAATATACAGTATATATATATATATATATATATATATATATTGCTGAGAGGTGGAGGCTGGTGATGGTTACATTTCAACACTACTATTCTTGGCTCTGTGTGTGTGTGTGTGTGTGTCTATCTGTCTATCGCTCTCAAGTGCTGTGTCTGTTTTATTTATTGTGTGTTTTGGGGCCTTTTCATAAGGCATCTTCGGCTAAAAGGGGGCCTTACCCCTATGGTGCTTGTGGGGATGGAACCTTCTTCAAAAGGGTTCCTTTGTCTTCATGGTACCTCAAAAGAGTGGTAGTCCCTGCAGCAGGGACAGAGGGCCCATATGCCAAAGTTACGTCTATAATGCACAAGTATTACAGGCCTACCTGCTGTAATAATCATTTATTGTTACAAAACCGGTAAGGTAAATACTGCATTTTTATTAGCTAGGACCTGGGCATTGGGACAGCGCAATGCATGGGTAAAAAAAATGCTGGCAATCAGGACACAGCACACTAACAACATCAGTGCCTTTTTTTAAATTCTCAATTTCCATTACAAATATGGCTCCCATCTTTACGCACAAAAAAAAATCACCAACCTAGGCCCAAAAAATTAAATGCCCTCAAAATAAAAAGAACAAACTGATTAAATGTTCTTTTTCTTTATATATTCCCCTCCTTACACATATTGTATACACAAATTAAAAGAAAGTACTGCTCACAATTGTATGTGTTTGGACCTTCCTTTCTAATCATGCCCCCCCCCCCAATCCTAATCTGCCTACTAGGGAAATCTTTGCTGCTTGCTCTAGCCTAGATAAAATTGAATCCCTGGCTTTACTGAGGCCTTCTGTTTTGTGTGTGTGTGTTTGTATAGGGAGAAGTGAATATTCAGCCAGTAGAATTCTGCAGAAGTTTAAATTCCTGCATTCTAAGATAAACAAACACTTTATCTGTTGACTGTGTGAATAGACAGATGCTTGGCAGGGACTCCTTTTTACTAGCTACTTTTAACAAAAGAAAATGCCTGATTTTTATTTTATTTATTTATTTTTTGTACCCCTACCTCCTCGGTTGGGGGTGTACCTTTGGTTCCCCGTCAGCCTTCCACCTCTGGCAGCCCACCGGGCCACAGCTCTCATCTCAACCTCCTTCCTACTACACACAGCCCAGGTCTCTGAGCCAGTGGGTACTTACCCCGCACACTGGGGAGTTCTTGGTGAGCCAGACTGGGAGGAAGAATCTTGGTGCCAGTGTGGTGCCAGTGGGTGGAGGCCTCATGCGCGCTGGAGTATTCCTTTTTTCCTCCTTCCTCCTTTCTCTTGCTGTTGGCGAGGGCATGCAATGATGTCTAGGATGTTGCAGTGCGTGCACCCACATGCTGTACGCCCGACGTCTGCCCTTGCCGTCCCATTGCTCTCTATGCTGCTGTGCACCACCCCTGGCCACCACCAGCAGCTAGTGCTGCAGAGGCTCTTGTCCCCCCACTCTCCAAGGAGAGGAAAGCTGTCCTCTGGATGCTCAATCCTCTCCTCCCCAGTCGACCCTCGGCAACCCGGGCCCGTTCTTGACCCTGGGTCGCAGGCATGGCGTAAGGTGTGTCCTGCACCTCAACCCTCTGCGCCACTGGGCTGAAATGCCTAATTTTAATAAAAAAAAGTTTACTTTTTTGTTGTTAAATGTTCTCAGTTTACCCATTTTATAAGCGCAGTGTGGCACTTCGAGGTGCGTGTTAGAAACATAGAATCTGTCAGCAGAAAAAGGTGGCTTGATCCACCCATTCAACCCAGATGGTCCCTGCCTAGTCTGTTTCTGCAGACTTTAACTGGTCTATGATGACTGTCCCTCCTCCTGTCTATTTACTAATACTCCCCTATGTTTATACCATGCATGCTTGAAACCTTCTACTGTGTTTGCCACCTACACCTCCGCTGGCACTCTGTTCCAGGTGTCCACTACTCTTTCAGTGAAGTAATACTACCTCACATCCCTCTTAAACTAACCCCGCCAAGCTTCATCGCATGCCCTCTGGACCTGGTGCTCTTTCTTGTTTGAAAGAGACTCCCCTCCTGCAGCCTGTTCACCCTCATGAGGTACTTGTAGGTCTCTATCATGCCCCGTCTCACTCTCCTCTCTTACTGGGGGTGTACATTTGAGATCCCTCGAATCTCTCCCCGTAAGGCTTTTGATGCAACCCCTGCACCATTTTAGTCACCCTCCACTGGACTGACTCCACCCTGTTTATGTCTTTTCTGAGGAGGGGCCTCCAGAGCTACACACAATACTTCATGTGGGGTCTCTCAAGCAAGCGATATATTAGCAACAACACCTCCCTCCGCCTGCTGGAGATTCCCTCTCCGTGTGCATCCCAGCATCCCACTAGCTCTACCTGCTGCTTTATCAAACTGCCCTGTCACTTTCAGATCATCAGATATGATAGCCTCAAGGTCCCCTTCTTGCTTACTGACTCCCAGTACCTCCCCTCTTTCCATCCTGTACTCAGTTCCTTGGTTTTCATAACCTAGGAGCATGATTTTGCACTTTTTGGCATTGAACCCCAACTTCCATGCTCTTGACCACTTCTCGAGTTTTCCAAGCTCCCTATACATTCTGTCCACCCCCTCCTGAGTGTCTACACTATTATAGAGTTTGATGTTATTTGCAAAAAGGCATACTTTCCCTTCCAGTTCTTCTACAATGTCACTTAGGAAGACAGTGAAGAGGACCAGTCCTAGTACTGAGCCTTGCAGCACACTGCTGGTCATTCTCCACTCATTAGAGTCAGTGCTGTTAACCGCCACCCTCTCTCACCTATCCACTAACCAGTTCCTTACCCAGTTCACCACTTTGGATCACACCCCAGGCTCCTCAGTTTCTTTATCAGTCTCCTGTGCAGCACAGTGTCGAATGCCTTGCTAAAGTCCAGATAGGCCATGTCCACTGCCCTCCCCTGATCTATTTCTCTGGTCACCCAGTTGAAGAAATCAATCAGATTAATCTGGCATGACCTTCCTCATGAATCTGTGCTGCCTTTGATGGTGTAGTCCACTGGATTCAAGATACTCTACCAACCTTTCCCATAACAGGATTTCCATCAATTGCCCTACCACTTAAATGAGACTTGACTGGCCTATAGTTGTTAGCCTCCTACCTGCTGCTTTTATGGAGAGGGAACATGTTTGCTCTCTTACAGTCCTCTAGAACCACCCCTGTTTCCAGTGAGCTGTTGAAGAAGGCTGTCAGTGGGGCAGCTAGCATCTCCCTGAGTTCCTTTAGTATGTTTGGGTGTATCCCATCCATTCCATAACCTTGCCCACTTTCAGAGCTCCAAAACACTTCAAGATGAACATTGTGCTGGCACAGCACGCTGCCAGGGGTGCAACACACACCCCGTTGTGTCTTATTGCTTACTTAGCAACCATTAGTTATCATTAATGTCAACATTCATTTACTGGCCTAAATACTCATATCAGAAGCCCGATGGTTCATTGAATCATTGCTGCTGGCTGCTTCTTGCATCAACTGCTGTCCAAATGGCTTTTCATGACGTCACTTACTCTCTGTGTGTTCTTCTGAGGTTGGGTTTGTACCTGTGACTTTAGACCATCGCATGTTCCGTCTTCTCTATTTCTAACATTTCATTAAGCAGCCCAGAGGTGGGGGTGGGGAAAGGTTATATCCACAGTGAAATGATGCACATTGTGGAACATTTATTCCGTACTGTTATTCCTTTTACTTGGAGAGTGTGTGTATGTATGCGCGCACGCATGCACATATATATACTGCTGTATGTTAAACCTTAACATTAAACTGTAATCTGTAAATTATTTTGCCTGTTTGTAAATACTGTATTCTACTCAGTTATTGTTCCCTCGTTATTGGTCTGTTTAGCAGAGTCAATGGATATTTCTAACTTACACACTAATGGTAAGTACAATTGTAAAACTGTATGGTATAGTTTTATGTCACTTTCAATTAAAAGGCTATAGGCAATGGTTTGGGGGTGGGGTACTGGGTGACTCATGCCATGCCCCCTCACAGAGTGGTACCATATATGTTTAAGAGTCCTTTGGGTGTACATTTCATTGCTCTACCATCATCCCCTCCTCCTCCAGTGGCTCTCCCTTTCCTTGGGGCAATATACTGTTTTATGATTGTACCCTTTCTCTGACTTTGACCCCCCTCCCATAGTGGAACACAGATGCATTGTGACAGCAACATATGCATTTAACAAAGGATTTCAAGTACTGTATAGCATACAGTTCTAAAATGGTGTTTCCCAGCAATGTGTAAATCAGAAGTACCCACTGAGTTTATGACAAAGTCAGTACAGATGGAATCATGGAACAATAAGACGATGAGCAGTGTTTGAAAGACAGCATCTATTGAAAATACAGGCTTGCAGGTTAAAGGCCATTTTCCATTAAGCAATGAAAACAATAACATTTGTTGAAGCAAAAGCCTTCAGTTTGCAAAGCTGGGCCCATTTTAGTCTGTGAAGCTGTAAATGTAACATTATGCCCCTTCCCAAGCAAGTGAGAAAGAACTGTGTCAATGTGGCATGCTACCATGCAAGAGATCCAGGTGTGAGGTGTACCTCTGGCTCCTTCCTCAAGCACGCTGGCACTAGAAGTGTCACAGAGCCGACATGTTCAATATCGGGGGGCTCACTTGCCTGCTATCTTGACTGGGGTTTAGCTATTTGTCTATGTACTGTATGTAAGTATATGTATTGGCATATTTGACTGTGAGGGGCACAGCGAACCAGGGCTCCTTTCCCAGTGCAACTTGGAGGTGGGGGAATTTTTCAGCAAGGGGGATGTTCAATGAACACAACAATACAAGAATGCAGCAAAGTAATACAGCATAAGGAGTCAGGAAATAAAGTACAGCTTCGTCATACAGGGCTTCAAGATTCAGAAAATATTTAAAAAATATACAGCTCCAGAAGCAAATGATTTGATACCTTTTATTGGACCAACATAGATGTTACACAAAAGAGAACAAAGTGCTCTAGCTTTTGGACCAACCAGGTCCTTCAGAAGCTTTATGACAGTTATTTACAACACTTCTACACAATCATATACAAAAACCAAAAATGTTGAACAGCCGGCAGTGGTAAGAGAACAAAACAACATGTGTTTGTACACAACCAGGGTACAAGGAAGACTGACAGCTGGGAAGGACAGCAGAGGACTAGCAGTCGGGTATAGGAGGGGTAGAAAAAGGGGCAGAGACGGGGGGACAGGAAGCACAGAAGGCTGGGTACAGGAGAGGGTAGCAACAGAGACAGAGACTAGGGTAGTAGAAAAGGAGGGGAGGCTAGGTATAGTAGAGGTTAGCAATAGGGGCAGAGACTAGGATGGCAGAAGAGGAGGCTTGGTATGAAAGAGGGAAGTAACAGGAGCAGAGACTGTGGTGGCAAGGAAGGAGGGGGGGAGGCTGGGTACAAGAAAGGATAGTAAGAGGAGCAGAGACTGGGGTGAAAGGGAAGAAGGGGAATCCAAGTATATACGAAGATAGAAACGTAGGTAGATGTTAAGGCAGCAGGGAAGGAAGGGAGGCTGAGTATAGGATAGGGTAGTAATGGACAGAGACTGGAGTGGCGTGGAAGGAAAGGAGGCTAGGTATAGGAGAAGGTATCATGGGGAGAGACAGACTTAACGGAAGGAGGGAAGGCTCAACATAGGAGAGGGTAGTAGCAGGGACAGAAATTGGAGTGGCAGGTATGGATGTGAGGCTGGGTATAGAACAGGTTAGTTATGGGCAGCGACTGGGATGGTAGGGAAGGAGGGAGAGGATGCCAAGTATGTATGCATGTATTTATTTATATTCATTTTATACTGGTAAGGTATGTGGGCAAGATGCCTGTTTTCACGTTCGTCCAGTTTTAACAGTAGACCTCTACAATAAATACATACACAGTAAGTACAAAGTATAGCACTGTGAATTCAGGAGTCCAATATATGCACTAACAGACTGATCAACCAAAGGAATTACAGCTTGATCTGCTTAGACAAATGGACCTACGATTGTCTTTGAAGGAGGAAATCTTGTTACAGGCCATGAGTGAGGAAGCTAAGACATTATAAATTTTGGTTGCCCTAAACAGTAGAGAATCTTGGCTTTCCTTAGTATGAAAGAACGATTTAATTGAAAACCTGCTCTGAGGGCTGATATATAACCTAACAGACTTTGGGAATAGCTCAGTTGTTTTATCAGGTTTTAATCCTAAATCCCTGCTCAGGGAGGCAGTATAGCGCAGTGGTTTATGGCTCTGAGCTGCAAATATGGAGACCTGGGTTTGAATCCCACAGCCCCCACTTGCATATTGTGTGATCCTGAGCAAGTCACTCACCTTCCCTGTGCTCCCAGGTCACACCTGTAAACAAGCTTTCAGCTTAGTGTGCTACTACTAGTTGAACAATTGGAAAAGAAAAGAAAATAAATTTTCTGAAGGAAAACTGAAGGTCTATAATTAAATCTGTCATGCAGGGAAAAATACCCCACAGACTGGTATAGTTCACAGTGATGTGTTCTTCTGTGGAGACCAGTGACAAACCAAATTATATTATGATAAGTTGTTTTGAGCTGGGTTAGAACTTTTTCTGAACCTGAGGTGGATATAAAGGAACACCATAGTCAGGGAATGTGAGCCAAAAGCTATTTGCCAACAGAAGTCTAGATTCTGGAATGAGGGATGGTTTTGCCCTGTTCAGCATAACTAGTCTTTTTTTTTGCATTTCTTTATGCCACCTGGGCTCATGCGGGGTATATACCCCCTCTCAGCACCTGGACCTTCCACCTGGCATCCCTCCAAGGCTGCCCAGACTGGGAGGCCTGTAGCTTACTTTTTAGTGGAACTAGCTTCAGGGCTCCCTGAAGGGAGAGACTGATAGCCACCTGAGGCCCAGCTGAGGCTTACAGCCAGGTGGAGGAACAGGAGTGTCATGGTACAGCCAGCCCCAGGGATTTCCCTTAGAGTTCCCCCGGAGGTGCGGTCATGCAATGACATTGGCACAGGGTGTGCTCACTTCCGAACACATCTTGCAGATGTCCATCGATGTCTCTTCCCTGCTGTGTGGTCCTAGGCTAGTGTACACCTGGCCTTCAACTGGGTGTCATCCTAGGCTTTGAAGCCACAGCCCACTCCCCCTAGAGTAGGAGAACAGTCCATGGGACGCTCATCCTATATTCCCTTGACCGACCTTCTGCTGCCTGTGCTCATTCTTGAACAAGGGTCGGCAGCGCCATGGGTGGAAACCTCTACTGCTGCACCGGCGGGCCAGCTTAACATAGCTAACCTTTGATGTAACTTTTTTTATCAGAGAAGACGCATGAGCCTCAAAGGAAAGACAGTAATCTAAGCAGACACCCAGGTAATTAAACTCAGACACCTTTTCAATCATGTCTCCATAGTTGTCAACTAACAGTGGCCTTCTGCTGCCCTGCAAAGACCGTTGACTTCATCTTTTTGAGTTAAGCACTAATCTATGTTCAGTGAACCAAGTGTGAAGTCTGTAGAAATCCTCCTGTGTTACAACATTAAGGTCTGTTGCATCACCACCCTTGTAATGGGAGAGGGTTTTATTTATTCTTTGTTAACCAGGTAAGGCCTACTAGGCACAAGTGCCTGTTTTCAGGGTAGTAAGAGGGGCTGAAACTGGGGCAAAGGGGGAAGAAGGGGGTGCTGATTGGACAGGGTAATAATGGGCAGGGATTAGTGGTGGCAGGGAAGGAGGGGAGGCTAGATAAAGGAGAGGGTAGTAATAGGGGCAGTGACTGGTGGAGAGAGGGAAAGAAGGAAGGCTGGGTATAGGAGAGGATAGTAACAGGAGCCAAGACTTTCACAGCAGGGAAGGAGTGTATACTGGGTGTATTAGTGGGTATTAACAGAGCTGTGATTTAGGTGGCAGGAAAGAGGGGCGGCTAGGTATAGGAGAGGGTAGTAGCAGGGGCAGAAACTGGGGTAATGGGAGAACAGAGGCTAGGTGTAGAAGAGGAAAGTAATAGGTAGAGACTTGTGAGAAGGGAATTAGGGGTGGCTGGACATAGGAGAAAGTAGTAACAGGGGAAGTAATGGGCCGGCAGGGAAGAAATGAAGGCTGGGAGTAAGAGAGGGCAGTAATAGGGGCTGGGACTTTGGCGGCAGGAAGGAGGGTACACTGGGTATGTTAGAGGGTCGTAACAGGGCAGTGACTGGGGTGACAGGAAAGAGGGGAGGTCAGATATAGGAGAGAGTAGTATCGGGCAGAGATGGGATAGTTGGGAAGGAGGTTGGGTATAGGTGAGGGTAGTAGCAGGGGCAGAGACTGAGGCAGCAGGGGAAGGTTGGAGGCTAGGTGTAGGAGAGGGTCATAACGGGCAGAGACTTGGGCATAGGGTAAGAAAAGGAGGCTAGGTATAGGACAGGGTAGTAACAGGCTGATACTGGGGTGTCAGGGAAGGAGGGAAAGCTGGATATAGGAGAGGGTAGTAAAAATAGTAGTAACTGGTGGAAGCAGGGAAGACAGAGATAGGAGATGGTAGTAATGTGCAGGGACTGGGGCAGAGGGGGAGGAAGGGGAGACTGGGTATAGGAGAGGGGAATAACAGGTTCTGGGACTAGTGGAGGCAGGAAAAGAGGGGAGGCTAGGTAAAGGAGCAATGATTGATAGAGGGAAGGAAGGAAGGAAGGCAGGGTGTAGGAGAGGGTAGTAACAAAGACAAGACGTTTGCAGTAGGGAGAAGTATATAAAGGGTACATCAGAGGGTAGTAACAGAGCAATGAAAAAAGCAAACAAAAAAAGACATGCACTATTAAGGCACATTAAATCATTTATTAACCATCCAAGTGCTCACTAACCAAGCAAACTTCCCAGCACTTCGTGGCACCATACAGCTTCATCGGGGAGGTGTGTCACACCTCCCCTCACAAAGTGGCAGTGCGCCACGAAGTTTGCTCGGTTGGTGAGCACTTGGATGATTAATAAATTATTTAATACACTTAAATAGTGTGTGCCTTTTTTTTTTTTTTTTTCGGTTCTGTATTTGCCTTAAGTGGCTGCACCTATTATGGCCATGTAACACAGGTTCTCCTGTGTTTCATAGTAAAAGACTAATGACTGGGGTACCAGGAAGGAGCGGAGACTATGTATAAGAGAGGGTTGTAACAACAGCAGAGAGTGGGGCAGTTGGGAAGGAGGGAAGGCTAGGTATAGGAGAGGGTAGTAACAAGGCAGAAACCAGGCTGACCAGGGAAGCTAGGAATAGAAGGCTGATTGGTGGATGTAGGGAAGGAGGGAGGCTAGGTATAGGAGAGGATAGTAAGGGGAAGCAACTGGTAGAGGCAGGGAAGGCTAGGTATAGGGAGGATAGTATGGGGAAGTAACTGGTAGAGGCAGGGAAGGCTAGGTATAGGAGAGGATAGTATGGGGAAGTAACTGGTGGAGGCAGGGAAGGCTAGGTATAGGAGAGGATAGTAAGGGGAAGTAACTGGTGGAGGCAGGGAAGGCTAGGTATAGGAGAGGATAGTAAGGGGAAGCAACTGGTAGAGGCAGGGAAGGCTAGGTATAGGAGAGGATAGTAAGGGGAAGTAACTGGTGGAGGCAGGGAAGGCTAGGTATAGGAGAGGATAGTAAGGGGAAGCAACTGGTGGAGGCAGGGAAGGCTAGGTATAGGAGAGGATAGTATGGGGAAGTAACTGGTGGAGGCAGGGAAGGCTAGGTATAGGGAGGATAGTATGGGGAAGTAACTGGTGGAGGCAGGGAAGGCTAGGTATAGGAGAGGATAGTAAGGGGAAGCAACTGGTAGAGGCAGGGAAGGCTAGGTATAGGGAGGATAGTATGGGGAAGTAACTGGTGGAGGTAGGGAAGGTTAGGTATAGGAGAGGATAGTAAGGGGGAGTAACTGGTGGAGGTAGGGAAGGCTAGGTATAGGAGAGGATAGTATGGGGGAAGTAACTGGTGGAGGTAGGGAAGGCTAGGTATAGGAGAGGATAGTAAGGGGGAGTAACTGGTGGAGGTAGGGAAGGCTAGGTATAGGAGATGATAGTAAGGGGAAGTAACTGGTAGAGGCAGGGAAGGCTTGGTATAGGAGAGGATAGTAAGGGGAAGTAACTGGTGGAGGCAGGGAAGGCTAGGTATAGAAGAGGGTAGAAATGGGCAGACACGGTGGTGGCAAGGGGTAGGCTAGGTACTGGAGAGGATAATAATGGGCAGAGACTGTGGCAGTAGGGAATAATGAGGCTGGGTATAGGATAGGGTAGTAACAGGGACAGTGACCAGTGGAGGGAGGGAAGATGGGAGAGTAGATTTTCCATAAGAGTATCTCCATAGAGGCATAACAAATGTTGTAAGCCATTAGCATCAGGATCTTGCAGGAAGCTATTGCAAGATGGAGCCACCCATGTTGATGTGCATACATAGACGTCGGATCTATTTTTTTGTCTTGCTTGTTCTCCGCCTGCATCCCCGGTCCTGGCAGCATCCCCCCAGCCCTGTCAATTATCCATTTCATGGACTTATGGGTGAACCACAACTTACATAGAGCCGTATTGATGGGTGGCCAGCCATGGCGGGTCATGAAGCACCTGTAGGGGATGCCAAGAGAGCTAAGGCATTTTCCCGTTTTCTCCCCTGGGACACCTGCAAGTGATGCATGTGCATGCCTACTGACGTACATGCATGTTGCATCGGGGCATGTCCCCCCACATCTGCTGGTTCTGCCGGTGCATCACACAGCCTACACTAGGTGGCATGCAAACCGCAGGACTGAGAGTACCCCCTCCCCAAGGAAGGAGAGTCATCCTGGGATGTTCAGTCATCCCTCACCCAGCCAGCTCCTGAGCGACCCTGATCCATTCCCGAACCCAGGACACCAGCATGGCTGGAGATAAGGTGCCATGCCTCAGCCCCCCACACCACTGGACTGGCCTTTTCCATTTATGTTGATGTGGAAACTGGATTTATTGTGAAAATTGCCACAAACTGGGAGTGCTGTGGAGTTTACCTGCAGAATTTAGTGTAGAGTGTACTCATAGTCACAAGGGACTGAAAAAGGGTCAACTACAAATCTTGTAGGGTGCTGAAGTATACTTTACTTCTCTGGCCGCAGACTCTGATTTCTAAAGCCACTGGGCACATTTTGCCTGCTGCACAGATCATGGCAATGCTGCAAAAGATACGGGTCACTGGTGAGGAAATGAACAAGCACCTGATGGCAGTTAAACTAAAACTAAGGGGCCAGGATGGCTGCATTGTAAAAAATAAGACATCGATTTTGGACTTGGTACATCATGCAGACATTAGCAGGAGGCAGTGAATGCTACTTTGGTAAAAAATATAAATTAAAAAAAATTTAAAGTAGGAACTTGGAGAACGCACAATGTCAATGTAATACAGTATTAGAGTAATTGGATTTTCAAGCTGTTTCATTTGCCGCTTTAAACGGATTTTCTCCTTGGAGTGTCTGATTTTTGCTGATTTGGCACTATTCCCAGCAGATGCTGGAGTAAAGATTAAACGGGCCTTTGTGATCCTGATCAGGCTGCTGCCCAAAGATGGTGCTAATCCATGACTGCTGATGGCGATCACTGCATTGTCCTGCTTGGCGGTGAGGGTACCTTTACTGCTGCCTAGGGCTTGTGGCGACATTGTTTGGGAGGGGAGCAAACTGTCCATTTTTCTGGATATCTCCTCCCAGACACAGAATTGTAGGTACTGGCTGTAAGCTGTGAAGAAAACACTGGTGGAAAAGGGTATCATGGTGCAACTCATTTGCAGGCAAATTCAGGTACTGTATTAAAAATGTATATTTACATGCTGGCCCGTCGGCACAGTGGTAGCACTACCGCTCGCGATGCTGGCAACTCAAGTTTGAGCATCCCACAGGATTCTCTCCTCTAGGGAGGGAGGTTTGCTGTCCCTACTGCTATGCTGCTACCTGGGTGACCACGGATGGCGGTGCAGCTGGGGACATCAGGGGAGGGATGGACGTCAGCCAGGCTCCAGATGCGGTAGCACACCTCTGTGTGCATGTGCCCCACTGCATGCTGACATCCTCGGCTTGGGAGAAACAAGGAAAATGACCCCTGCACCCAAGGATGAAGGATCGCCTGGCACTGCAACGGATCTCCCAGCCTGTCCCACCACTCTGGCCTCCCGATGAAACTCAGCCATTTGAGGGTAAGCTCCCTCCACCTCATCCCTGCCTGGGGGGAACAGCCATGGTTCCATGGGGATGGGCCCAAGCACTGGCTCACAGGTGAGGGGAGACAAAGCAGGCATGCCTTGGTGACTCTGGAAGGAGTTTGGGTGCAGGAGAGAAAAGGGGGCATAAATAGAAAGGGGGAAAAGCATAATTTACACAGATCCTGAGGCTACCATGCACTTTGCTGAGAAACAAGGGCTTGAGGACAAGCCAGATATTCCAGAGTCTGATGGGGACAATGGTTAATTGACTGTATAGTTTTACATTTGGAAACTGACTTCTAACAATTCTCTCAGGTTTGCCTAGCTGCCTCTGTGAGTTAGCTCCTATATTATGTGTGCAACGGGCTCTGTGTACTGTGTACAAGATGGGTTTATGCCTCCCTGCTGACTGCACAATTTCCCTTCTTTTTATATTGGTTGCGTTTGTGCAGATCAATGTATTGTGGCAATACGGAATTTTTTTGGGGGGGGTCTCACTGCTGAGCCCATTGCAGTTCACAGAACCAGAGTCTTGGCAGTCTACCCCACTGACCACTAGGTGTGGTCCTGATGCAACTCTCTGCTGGGTGGGCTGAAGGTCATGCACTTCAAAGGACCGAAGCGGCTCTAATCTGAGAGGGTTTCGGCCCTTTGATTTGCATGATCGTTCAGCCCACATGGGGTGCCCAATCCCCATGTTGCCAATCCCTCCTCCCCCCATAGTGTCCGACATCAGGGTGCCCAATCCCCATGTTGGTGATCCCTCCAGCACTGTCCAACATTGGGGTGCCCAATCCCCGTGTCCATGATCCCCCCGTAATATGGGACACTGGGGCGCTCACTCCCAGTGTCCCCAGTTATGTTACTCCCCCCACCACTCTGGAACACCAGGGAACCCACCCTCAGTGTCCCCAAACATTTTTTATCCCTAAAAAAAGAAAACAGTCCCCCAACTTTTTTTTTAATTAAACCTGTAAAGAAGAAAACTGTCTCTTGTCGTCTCCCCATCCCCATCCTGACCCTCCCTCTGCGCACCCACCTCTCCTTACCCCCCTTACCCCATACTTACCTCCAGAGGTTGGCGTCTGCCATCTTCCGTGGACCAGGACACGTCTGCACTCTTCAAAGCTGAACGGGGAACTGAAGAATTAAGGTAAGTGCCGTATAATGGCAGTCAGTGGCATTTTGAACTTATGTTGCTATCTCGGCCATTTTTAGGTTTTTTTTGCACCAAATTTTCAGCATGGGCTTTTTGGGACCCCACCTCATAAACACTGGCACTGTCATTTCATTACTCCATCCCAAAAGGTGCTTTCACGGTCCCTGTGCAGAATTACCATTTGGGACTGAGTAATGAAATGACATTGCCACTGTTAATGAGGTGGGGTCCCAAAAAGCCCATGTTGAAAATTTGGTGAAAAAATCCCCAAAAATGGCTGTGTTACGAGCATGCATTGCACAGTTTCTATGCAGGCACATAACTTTGCGAATTTTTAATATTTTCACTCCAGATTGTCAACATACATATTTTTTCACACCATTTACTTCATGAGCAGTACAGCTGTCATTTCTCACATCCTGCCTGAAACGTGTTTGCGAACCTGTGGGGTGGAATGGCACAATCCTTGCACAAAATCACCTTTCAGGTCTGAGTAATGAAATGGCAGTGCCACTGTTCATGAGGTGGGGTCCCAAAAAACGCCCAAGTTACGTGTACTCATTGACATTTTCCTACGCATGCGTGTAACTTTGCCAATTTCTCATATTTTCACTCCCAGTTTTCAACATAGCTATTTTTTCACACCGCCTCATGAACACTATAGCTGTAATTTCTCACATTCTGCCCCAAATGACTTTCTGCATCTGTGGCATGGAATGGTGTTTTGACACAGATTAAGACATTTTCACCTATGGGGTTTACGAGGTAAGGTGATAAGAAGACTGTTGAACATTTGGGGTCAAAACATGAGAAAATTCAAAGTTATCACGGTAACATACAAGTGTCTGCTTGCTGCACCTACATCCCGGGTTCGGAGACAGATTCGGGAGTAGGAGGGCCAGCCAGGGGCAGTAGGATTGAGTGTCCTAGGGACTGCTCTCCTTCTCTGGGGAAGGGGAGAAGAGTGTCCAGCACACTGTGCACCTGTGGTGGAGACTGAGGGTGTCACCGCTTCTGGCACCTCTTGCAAGGGGGGGGGCGAGACAGATGCTGGTGTCATTGCACATCCCCATTCCTGACGCCCCTGCCTCCTCCACTGCTCCTACAACAACCAATAAAAGAGAAAGAGAGAGACTTTTGGGGGCCAAAGAGAAATGTTATATCCACAGAAATCACAAATAAACGTTATTCTTGGCCCCAGTGTAGCTGTGTGTGTACACAGGGCAAGAGCGGGCTGGCAAAATAAGTCTTTGACTTGTGCCACCATTCAGAGGAGAAAGAGGGAGAGAGACTATGGGGGGAGCAAAGAGAAATGTTATAGTTACAGAAATCACAATGTTTTTTCTTTGCCGCAGTGTGGCTATGTGTGTGTGCACAGGGCAAGAGCAGGCTGGCAAAATAAATCTTTGACTTGTGTCACTATCCAGAGGGGAAGGAGAGAGAGAGAGAGAGAGAGACTCTTGGGGGCCAAAGAGAAATGTTAGAGTTACAGAAATCACAAATAAAGTTTATTTTTGGCCCCAGAGTGGCTTTGTGTGTGCACAGGGCAAGAGCAGGAAGGCAAAATAAGTATTTGACTTGTGCCACCATCCAGAAGAGAAAAAGAGAGAGAGAGAGAGAGACTGACTATTTGGGGTCAAAGAGAAATGTTATAGTTAAGAAATCACAAATAAAGTGTGTTCTTGGCCTCAGAGTGGCTGTGTGTGTACACAGGGCAAGAGCAGACAGGCAAAATAAATATTTGACTTGTGCCGCCATCCAGAGGAGAAAAAAATAGAGAGAGAGAGACTATTGGGGTCCAACGAGAAATGTTGTAGTCACATAAATCACATATACATTTTATTATTGGCCCCAGTGTGGCTGTGTGTGTGCACGGGGCAAGAGCAGGCTGGCAAAATAAATCACAAAGTTATGAACCTGCGTTGAAATTTGTGAACGCAGGCTCGTAACTTTGGCTATTTTGACCCCAAATTTTCAACATAGCCATTTCTTCACAACTGTCATTTTTTAGATCCTGGCCCCCAATTTTTTTTTTTTGTATCCCGAAAGGTGATTTCACGGTTGCTGCGCGGAATCACCTTTCAGGCAGATGTTGAAATCTTTCTCTGCACTTGTTCATGAGTTGGGATCATAAGAAGGGTATGTTGAAAATTTGGGGCAAAAATATTCACAAACAACAAAGTTATGAGCCTGTGTTGAGATTTGTGGGCACAGGCTCGTAACTTCGGCAATTTTCAATCTTGTGACCCAAAATTTTCAACATAGCCATTTCTTCACAGCACCTCATGAATTTCACAGCTATGAATTTTCAGATCCTGGACAAAATGTTTTTTCTGCATCCCGAAAGGTGATTTTGCAGTTGCAGTGCGAAATCACCTTTCGGGCAAGAGTAGAAATCTTCAAAATTTGGGCTCAGAATTGCAAAAAAAAAAAAAAAGTTTAACAAACAACCAACATTTGGCATTGACAAATGCTTGTTTACAGGTTGCCTATAGTGCAGTATCACTTAATGTGTTATTTGATTGCCACTGTATGCCTGGTTATAGCCTTGGTCTACTTTAAAAGTAACTGCATTACAGAGTACAGTGTGTGAGTGCACACATCTGAGTTTGTGAACAGAAAAACATGTTTTATGTTAATACTGCCACTGAGAACACTTTGACAATTGTAAGAGTGGTCTCACACACATTTTTGGGGTACAAAAGCCACAAACTGAAGGGGATCAGTTCTGATACCCTAAGGATGTAAATGAGACCACTCTTACGACCATCAGAAGTGGTCTCAGCAGTGGCATTAATATATTATTGATCAAGACTGATCAATAATATATTTAAATAAAAAAACTGCTGTGAACATGCCTATTTCCATTGCAGCTGTGCGTGAGACACTCTTCCCAGAATGAGTGTCTAATCCGCACAGCAAAGGAGCACTCCAATTGGTCGGAAGCACTCCATTGATTTATAATATAGTTTCTTCCCCACACATTGCATCGTCTACTGATGCTTGAGTGTGTGAGGTCTAAACTAACTTTTACTGAGACCAGGAATTCTGTACTGTATCCTGTATTACTTTAAGGTTGTCAGCCCTGCACCAATTATTTCAATTACCTGCAAAGAGCAGGGGAAGACAGATAAATAGATTTATGCAACATACATGAACTGAAAAGCTGTTGTATAAATCCATTTAACTACACTGGCATTGTATAAATTAAATACATATATATATATATATATATATATATATATATATATATACATACACACACACACACACACACACATATATATATATACAATAGGGGTGACCATGTAACATTGACAGTGAAAACACGTATTCTCACTGCAGTGGAATAACTCTGTGATGACATAGACGCTGTGGGTTTATTTCCTGATAAACCCACAGTGTCTACATCACCAGCAAATATACTCACAATGGTGATTTCACCAGAGTGAGACTATCTGCTCTGCAGCCTGCATTTAATAGCTTCACAGTTTCTCCTTCTCACTGAATCCTGCAACTAACTCAATTAACATTGTGTAAGACAATCACCTGTGTCCCATAGTTATTCTGACAATCCTAGCACACTGCTGTGCTGCTCTAATCTTCAAACCAGCCTCCTTCTTAAACCAGTTTCTCTTTCTGAGTGCTGACTCAACAGTTTCTCTGTCTCAGGCCCTGTCCACACTGCAGCCCGAAAACCCTTCTGTAACGTTACAGAGGGTGTAAACCGCATTGGTAACGGCGTGCGTTTACACTGGTAACATTACAGGAGGCATTTTCGTAAACCGTTGTGGAAACCACCTATGAGGTGGTTTCCACAACGGTTATGAAATCGGTCCCGCCCTGGGACCATTACCAGCGGTAGTGTGGACTGCCGGTAACGGTCCCCTGCAGGGCACAAAGTGCAGCGCGAGCTGCATTGTGGGATCGGGCAGCGCTGTAACAGTCGCCCGGATCCCGACGTGTGGACCGGTGGTGCCGGTCCCGTAATGGACACCGCCGAGGTGTGGACACACTGCACCGCTCCGCAGCCATAACAGATTGCATCCGTTACCGGGAGCAAGCGGTGTAGTGTGGACGGGCCCTCAGTTAAGCCTGCAACTTACTGAATAAACAGTCTGTTTCTCACTCCTAGCTGCAGGTAACACAATGATTAATGCAAATCACATGCACCTGTTTCTCATAGTGCTAACAGTCTCAGCCCATTCAGAAACACTTACACACACACTCAGACCACACACAAACAGTACTGTCAGCATAACCTAGAGTTTAGAGTAACAAGCAATGAAAAACTTTCTACATCCAGCAGACCAGTGTTTGATTCTCACAACTTCCATTTCAATACTGTGTGATTCTGAACAAATCACTTAACTGCCCAGTGCTCCCAGATCACCCCTAAAAACGTACCCAATTACCAAAATAAAGTAAACAGGGAGAGATCACAGAAAAAAATGTTCCTAAAGGGTACTAGCCCTATTATATAAATCACACATGTGATGTGCAACTTGTGGAATATGGCAAACATTTGCACTCGTGCAGAGTGAACTGCAATAATATCACTCATGCCTTTGGCACTTGTGATATTATCGCAGTTCACTCTGCACTCATGCAAATATTTTCCATATTCCACAGTCACCCATCATGTACCCCCTATATATTAAACACATCATGGCAGTTCATATGCATAGCAGACACGTTATCATGACATTTCTCTCCCATACTGCCTGCCAGTACTATTTGTTCACAGCAGTCACTTTCATTTTCCTTCACTGTCTCCCAAACTCACACCATCCACAAAGCAATGCAGTTAAAGTTATAATACACTCAGACATTAATGCAATCATTTACCCTTGTTGACTTTTCAGCCTCCTAAAATGTTTTCTCTTTCTGCTATCACACAAATCGGGAGGCAGTATAGTGCAGTGGTTTAAGGCTCTAAGCTGTAAATCTGGTGACATCCAACAGACCAGACCTGGGTTTGAATCCCCCAGTTTCCACTTGCATACTGTGTGACCCTGAGCAAGTCACTTAACTTCCCTGTGCTCCCAGGTTGCTCCTATAAAAAAGCTTTCAGCTTAGTGTGCTACTCCTGGTTAAACAACTAAATAAAAAAAAATAAAAATCTGTCTCTTCAGCCAGAGTACTGATCTCCCAACCAGCCTGCTTGCTCATGATCCTCCACTTCTCTTCCTGCACTCACTACAGCTTTAAAAATGGAACCTCAGCTGGTATTGCAGAACTGACTTTACTACATCCTGAGCCACAGTAAAACCTTTTTAACTTTTAAAAGGTGAACTACTTAAGTGCCGTCGGTTCTTCCAAGTCAGTTTCTGCTATGAGTCTGCTATCTTGGGCTGAAATTTCTGGAGCTCACACAGATCCACCAATCAACTGTGATGGTGCAGCACTAGTACGTTGTCCATAGTGATGGGCTGCCCAGCAACCAAGCGCAATAGCACTGTTTCACAAACCCACCAACAAAGCTCTATTAACAAGCATTTGTCAGTGCCGAATGTTACTTGCTTGTATGTGCTGTTTAGGTATTTGGAAGTGATAGTTCCATGCCTTCCTCCCAAGACGTCCACTGTGTCTTTCCGTTCAGTATTCACAGAAGAGTGGGAGGGACAAGGGTCACAGCAGTACAGCAGTTGCCAAGGGGGTGAAGAGGTGGACAATAGTCCATTCAAAAGCAAAAGAGTCCTGCAGGAGCTCACTAAATTGAAGGTGGACAAAGCAATGGAACCAGATAGCATACACCCAAGGATATTAAGAGAACTGCGAAGGGAGATAGGGATGTCACAGGACCTCCTTGTGAATGAGCTTGCTCAATGGAGTTTTTCTGCAATAAACTTGAACTTGAAACTTGAACTTGAGATAGCAGTACCTCTGGCAGCCATGTTCACTGAGTCATTCAACATAAGTGAATTGGAAGAGGGCACATGTGGTCCCTCTACACAAGTCTGGCAGCAGGGAGGAAGTGGGGAAACAATAGGCCATTCAGCCTCACCTGAGTAGTGGGGAAGATCATGGAGACATTGCTTAAAGAAAGGATAGTGGGGCATCTAGAAGCCATCAGAGCCCAGGACCATAGACAACATGGATTCACAGTGGGGACATCATGTCAGACAAATCTGGTTGATTTCTTTGACTGGGTGACAAAGTGAATTAGGGTGGGGCAGTGGATAATGCTTACCTTGATTTCAGCAAAGCCTTTGACACCATCCCACATAGGAGGCTGATAAACTAGCTGGGTAGGCTGGGCATGGGGAAAAGGGTGGTAAACTGGGTTAGAAACTAGCTAATAGACAGGAGGCAGAGAGTGGTGATAAATGGGGTACAGTCTAGGGAGAGGGGGTGACCAGTGGGGTGCTGCAGGGATCGGTCCTGGGGCCAGTCCTGTTCAATGTCTTCATTAGTAACATTGCATAATGGCTGAAGGGAATTTTTTCACCAAATTTTCAACGTAGCCATTTTAAGACCTCTGCTTATGAACAGTGTCACTGTGATTTTCTTAATCTGTCCCAAACATTGATTGCGCACACCAACTGCGCCATTGTGTGCTACATGCACAGAAACACACTTTGGGTGACGTGAAAAATGACAGCTGTACTGCTCATAAGGAGGTGTGGTAAAATGGCAATGTTGAAAATCTGGAGTGCAAATATTAAAAATTTGCGAAATTACGAGCTTGCATAGGAACTACGCAATGCACGCTTGTAAAGCAGTCATTTTTAGGAATTTTTTCACCAAATTTTCAACATAGCCATTTTAAGACCTCTGCTCATGAACAGTGTCACTGTGATTTTCTTACTGTGTCCCATACATTGAGTTCACACACCGACTGCGCCATTGTGCCCTACATGCGTGTAAAAACGTTTTGGGCGAGATGGGAGAAATGACAGGTGTACTGCTCATAAAGAGGTGTGCTAAAATGGCAATATTGAAAATCTGGAGTGCAAATATAAAAAATTTGCCAAATTACGAACGTGCGTAGGAACTGTGCAACGCATGCTTGTAAAACAGTCATTTTTGGGAATTTTTTCACCAGATTTTTAACATAGCTATTTTAACACCTCTGTTCACGAACAGTGTCACTGTAATTTTCTTAATCTGCCCTGAACATTGATTTCGCACACCGACTGCGCCATTGTGAGCTACATGCGTGGAAACACATTTTGGGCAAGATGGGAGAAATGACAGCTGTACTGCTCATAAGGAGGTGTGGTAAAATGGCAATGTTGAAAATCTGGAGTGAACATATTGAAAATTCTCAAACTTACGAGCGTGTGTAGGAACAGCGCAATGCATGCTCGGAAAACAGTCATTTTTGGGAATATTTTCACTAAATTTTCAACATAGGTTTTTATGGGGCCTACCTCATGAACTGTGACACTGTCATTTCGTAAATCGGTCACAAAAGGTGGTTCCGCGCAGTGACCACGAAATCACCTTTCGGGGCTGATTAATGTCATTGCAGTGACAGAATTCATGAGGTGGGGTCCCAAAAACCCCATGTTGAAAATTTGGTGAAAAAATTCCCCAGAATGCCCGAGACATGCAGTAAAGCTGAAAAAAACCTATTTATTCCATTATACAGCTTACTGACATTTCCTCAGTTTACGGTCGGCTTTGAAGAGTGCAGACGTGTTCCCGGTCTACTGAAGATCGTTGCGCTGAGCTCCGGAGGTAAGTATGGGGTGAGGTGGGTGGGGAGGCAGAGTGCACAGAGGGTGGGTGCGGGTGGGGGTCAAGACAGCAGTGAGGGAAGGTTTTTTCTTTCAGGCTTTTTTATTATTTGGACCACGCGGGACGTTTGCCACACTAGGTGGACTCCCAGCGTGGCAGCTGGAAGGCTATTGGGAGGGCCATGGAGCCGACAGGGATTGGGCACCCCATCGCCTTAGGAACTGTTGCCATGCTGGGGTGGGCTCTCAGTGTGGCACCTGATAATCTGGGGACAGTGCGCCGATGGGGATTGGGCACCCCCATCGGCCATACCAGCGTGGCACCTGGAACTTCGGGGAGGAAACAGCACAGCCAGCGGGGATTAGGAACCCGATGGCCATACAGTGTGTGCGTGGGGAGTAACGAGCACGCAGCGTGCGTGTGTGTGTGGGGAGGAGCGCGCATAAGCACGCAATCTTATCGCTGCTCACTGAAGCGTAGCTCTCCCTTTCAACTGTATGGCCACTGCATTTTCAACTGCTGTCATAGACAGCTGCATCATTGATTGGAGAACTGTGGCTGCACCTGCAAACACACTGACTGAATTGGAAGAGAGCTGCCACACCTCCGAAAACTCGGATGATGGCACTGTGTTTCTTGCACATGCGTGCAAGCATCATAAAAAGCACATAAAAGAACAAAAAATTAATTAACCAACAATGTCCTTACATGTTGCATAAATGTTGCCTGGGCCTAACCCACGATGTGAAAAGCTGCGATATCTGCCATGATTTCAACCAAGCACCTTGAAGCCACAGCCTTGAGGCATTAGAGCTAGGAGTACATATCCTGAAAAACTGTATTCCTTCTGGTCGTTCCTCAGTCAGATGGGTATTTGGAATACAGGCCTTAGTTTAGGAGCCACCTTTTGGAGGGGGTAAGGTGCCATGGCATGATCACCCAGAAGTGTTACTTATGATAAAGTCTTATCTTGCGTTATATCAGACCACTCAGTAACTCATACCCTTCCCTTCCCCCCCAGACCCGAGATGGGGTGCTGTTGTACTTTTGTTAAAAGGCTCACTGGACCCTTTAATACCTAAGACGTTATCATTTCATTTGGTTATTTCCTTGAGCCCTGGTGCCAGGGATACTCCAGTCCCCATACAATACCTTTTTTGGGAGCTTTCTCCTGCATCATTTTCTGCTATAAGTAGATGAGGCTGAACTTACTGGGTACCTTGGCATGGTACACCACTCTAGACATGGCATTCTCTGTGGCCTGTTTACAGCTTGGTTTTAGCCACTGGTTTTCTTCAGGTCTGCTCTCTGGTATACATTCCACATTTCACTGAAACATTACAGTTTGGATCTGATCTCCTGTAGGAAGATGGGCTTTTCAGCTTCGCTAGGTTACAAGGCCTGTCCTCCTAAGGGTACAGTCCACTGTTCTATCAACCACTCAGCAGGGGTGTGTACTGCCTGGTACCTAGTACCCATCCAGTGTATTATGACTCTATGAAGATCCCCTCAAAGAAGACAGGTTAGTTACCAGATCTTCAAGGGGCTTTTCATAGAGCCATTACTTTCCTGGCATCTGTCCCCAAGCTAGGCGGACCTTTGCTTTTCTGCTTTGAACACAGCACCACATAGTAAATCCATCTCAAGCCATCACTCGCTGACTGCTGAGCAGTGTGTTCACTTTGCTCTTCCTGCCTCTCTGTGCATGACTGGTAGGGGTGGCCCCAAATTCTACTGCTGGTGAATGTTTAGAACTCCATTCACTGATGTTGGGAAACTAAACTAGTTGGGGCCACCCACTTTATATAGGTGATGCTGTACGCCCCCAGTGTGCACACATAGGCACAGCATGGTGGGTGGCTGTGCCTTACAACATTTCCCAGTAATGCCAGTAGTTTATAGTCCAATGTGCTACAGCTCTATATAGATTCTCTCAAGGATCTATTGTTGCAGGTATTTAAGAAATGGATAGAAAGAATGCTGGCCCCTGACTGGCCAGGAGTTACTTTCAGCCAGGCTATTATCGCAGCACAACAACCCGCTGAAAGTAAGTCAACAAAAATATGTTTAAAAAATACATCCAATTTGCTGAAAAGGGCCCAATTCATAATTGCAATAAGGCGACCCAGGGGGTGCGTTATGGTTACTCAGCTTTGCCTCATGCTTCAACCCACCCAAGACAGGCCTTTATCCCACCATAACGCACCACCTGTCATGCCTTATTGCTTAAGTAACTAACTTTTATAGGAGAGGATGATAACAGGGACAGTACGTGTACCTTATTCCCCCGCTCCAAACCAGATTGAGCCTAGAACATGCTGCAGAAATAGTGTCTTTAGGGTCTGGGAGAGGATGTGTCCAGTCCCACTCTTATAGTACATCCAAGGGGACTGCAAGGAACATTGGTGTCATGTGTGAGTACACAGCATCAGCCCCTCTGGGACCACCCAAGTAGACAGCAATGCATGATGATGCTGTGGAGGAGGGTGGGACCTTATATGGGGCAGAAATACCTGCTGTGCTGGCCTGATGGTACAGTGCTAGCACAGCTGCTCCTGAGTCTGACGACCCGGGTTCGTGTCCCAAGCTTGGGTCATTTCATGGACTGCCTTGCTCGCTTCAAGGGAGAAATAAAAAGGGGAAACCTCTTGGCAATAAAGGATGCAGACTCTGGGTATTCCTGGACACTGTGGCCCGTACCAGACTGGAAAACAGTGCCTGGAAGTATGGCAAGTAAGTTCTGCCCTGCCAGCTCAGCCATGGGAGACATGTTGTGGGACTGCCTGATTGTTTGGGGACGGGGTGACAATGAGATTTGATTGTTGCGGTCCCTGATAGTGGCAGCCAGCATGACTAGGGTACTGTTTGTGCCCTAATAACGGAGTTCTCCAGAAGGAGCCGATTGAAAAATGAGCCTGGGCTTAGTGTTTTGTAAAATAATTTCTTGATTTTCCAGTAAGCGTAACGACAATAATAAACATGTCAGTGTCAGTGGCTCAGCAGGTTGCACACTTGCCTCTGAGGCCAGCAGATCAGAAGGCTGTGGGTTCTAGCCCCACACCAGGAACTTGGGTAAAAACAAATACTGACTCTGTATTGTAGCATAAGGGGTACTGTCTTTTTGATAAGATATTAAACCAAGTTTGGTGGTTGTTCAAGTAGGAAAAGGGGACATTGTTTCACAGGAAAGGCACATTAAGTCGAAGCTTGTTTCTAGGTGTGACCTAGGAGCACAGGGAAGTTAAGTGACTTGGTCAGGGTCACACAGTATGCAAGTGGGGCTGTGAAATTCAAACCCAGGTTTACAGCTCAGTGCCCCAAACCACAGCACTGTACTGCTTCCGCAAGGCAGGTGGACCTTAAAGATCTCATGGCATTTCCAAAAAGTGCAGGGGAATTTCCCCAGTGTCCTGGCAAAATTTCCCCCATTCAGTAAAACGCCACCAATAGCTTAGTCTGGTTCTGTATGTCAGTTTGCATCTGTATCTTCCCTCTCTTGCACGGGATGAGGCTGACAATAGGCAAAATTGCCTAGCCCTCCTTTCTCAGTCAACAAAAATATATAATTAACAAAATAAACAAAAAAATAAACGATGAGAAAAAGCCCACTGCTGATGGGAATGATGCCCACAGGGCACCCATGTCACAAGGCATGGTCGTGACCCCCGGTTCCTTCTGAGGTTGTAGCATGCACATATACTACCATGCTAAGGCATCCAGTGATGGCGGCAGTGCCCCATCAGAGCTGAGTGAAGCTGGGAGGAACAAAGTGAATTCCTGTACGGGCAAGCCAATGACCCTAGAATGTCCTGAGCCAGGAGTAAGAGGAGAAAGCAGCAGTTAGGGGGATTAGAATATTCAAAAAAGGTGGACTCAAGCTTAAAAGAGCACTTAACGCTAGAACGGAAATTGTGTGTGTGTGCAGGGGGAGGGGCAGTCAGCCCTAAGGTTCCAGGACCTGGTGCTTATGATAGTAAGTATAAACAAAAGAAAATAAGCACAAGGAAAAATTCAAACTAGCTGCTTGTGCAGTCTTGTTAATCATTCACAGAAAAAAGACTTTTGCGAAATCTGATGATTTCCCTAGATGTTTTTGGCTGGCATTTTTCTGCCAGAGAAAGGGTGTTTTAAAATTTGAATGAGCTACCAAACCGTGTGTAAATATTTGAATATCTGGCAGTGCTGTGTTTGGTTGATGCCCACACTGTGCTGCCTGCCAGTCAGGATACACTGGATAACCCACCGTGACCCTTAATCTGCCCACCACACATGTTAAGGCAACCTCTCATTCTTCTTCTTTTTTGGTTTAAACAATGTAAGTACAGTCTGTGCTTTTCCTACAGACGTTTGGTTCCAGTTTCTTGGATAGATTCCATCCTGTTGTACATGACACGGAAATCCTGTTTCTGTACCGTCAGGATCCTCAGCAAAGCAGACCCATGCTGGCTTTGGAAAACTGGTTCGGCTCTGCTGAGTAGGTCAGTGACTGCCATCTCCTTCATTACCAGCAGAGGGCAACCCGGGCAGGTAGTTTCCCGGCTGGCTGCTGTCCAGAGCAGCTGTTGCTCTCAGAGTTGGACTGTTTTACAGTAACTTTGCGAGGAGCTGCAAAGGTAATTTCTGAAGAAGTATTCATGTTTGTTAGGACCCAACATACACAATACTACTACTACAGCAGACTGTCCCTCTGTTATCACTACTACAGCAGACTGTCCCTCTGTTATCACCATACCTCTCAACCTTTTGTCCCCCAAATGTGGAACATTGTCTGTCAAAATGTGGAACAAATGGGCAAAATGTGGAACACTTAATCAAATCTTTACCTAAGAAGCTCAAAACACTGTTAACATGTTGCATTTATGTTCAGAAAGCCTGTTATGAATTGAATAATATATTTTTTGCATCATTTACTAGGAATTTTTGCTTTAAAATGTTGACTTTGAATGTGGAACAAGTCCTCACAATGTGGAACAGGGAGCTTTTTGTGACGTAAAATGAGGAACGTTCCTCGTAATGTGGTACAGTTGAGAGGTATGGTTATCACTACTACAGCAGACTATCCCTCTATCACTGTTAAGTAGTTCCTTGCTTGCTTTTTTGCTTTGTAACCTGAAAATCATCACCATGGTCTTCAGAAAGTGGTAGTTCTGTCACCTAATGTAAGGCTGAATAACATAAAAAACACTGATAGAGGAGCTGACCCAGTGGCGTGGAGGGCGAAGGCGCTCAGCGCCTCATCTTCTGCCACACTAGCGACCTGAGTACGGACTCAGATGCGGGCTGCTTGAGGACTGGCCAGGGAGGGAAGACTGAGTGTCCACAAGACTGCTGTCCTCCCTCGGGGTGGGTGGGGGGAGCAGCCATAGCTCACTGCATGTACTGCCGCCAGGAGGTGCCCAGGTGGCGCTGCATGTGACTCACATGTAGCGGGAAAGGACCACGGTCAGAGTGCTGGAGGTATCCAGGCGGCAGTGCATGTGACTCACACATAGCGGGAAGGGACCACATTCACAGTGCTGGAGGTATCCAGGTGGCAGTGCATGTGACTCACACATAGCGGGAATGGACCACATTCAGAGTGCTGGAGCTATCCAGGTGGCAGTGCATGTGACTCATACGTAGAGGGAAGGGACCACATTTAGAGTGCTGGAGGTGTCTCCACAAAGGCATAACTCACACATTGCACCCCTGCATGTCTGTGGAGCCCAGAGGTGACAATCAGTGGGAAACAACCCCCGAAGATAGGATGATAACTGACCCCTTGCAGTCTCTGCATCTGCGACTGGGCACCCCTCACAGATCTTGTGGCAGAGGCTGCCAAGGGAAGTAAGTCCCAGAGAAGCTGGGGTGATGTGACTGGACGGGGTCACTCAGAGGGGGGCTGCTGGTGGAGAATCGGAGGATAAACACTTAAATAAAATAAAAAAAAACACTGATAGAAGCTATGTACCTGTAATGGTAGCATTCGCCCCCTTCCCCCATTCTGCTGCCCTTCAACACATCATCAAGGCCACTGGCTCTGGGGTCTTACCACAAAACGCAGTAAAATTCCAGAATGTGGGCTGCCTGAACACCAGTAAAAACAAAGAGTTTCACAGAATTTGGCATTTTTTACTAGATCAATAAATCTGCAAAGCTTGCATTTTGCTTATAATTGCTTCCTGTCCTAGTTTCAATTAGCTTTTTTTTTTAATCTCTGTATATTAAGCCTTCTTTTATTCTGATTATTTATACACATACTGAAAGAATGACAGTAGAATACTGGTAAAATCCAGAAATTACAAAGGGATAAATGCTGGGCGAGGTATAAGTACTCATTGTCCAGCACAGACCTCCAGGATTACAGGCAGCTGAGGAACTTGTGCAACAGAGCCATTCATTCTGCAAAAAGTGAGTTTTGTCAGTCTATCCTGCTCTCTACAGCCAAAAATCCGAGGACATTCTGGCAGAGCATTAAGAATGTGGTTGGCGGGTCTACTAGAGCTCAGGTCACGGACATGCTCATTGACGGGGTAAATTGCAACAACCCCCTCACTATTGCCAATGCCTTCAACTCTCAGTTCACTGACCTGCCAGCTCTCCCCAAACTGCCTCACTACCCCGTAGATTGGGCCTCTCCACCCAGTGGGACAACCCCCCTCCTGTCCTTTTACCTCAAGGTAGTACCAGACATGGAGGCCCAGAAGCTCCTTGCTGGCCTCTCCCCTCACACTCGTGCTGGGCATGACTGCATGGAGCCCAAGCTGCTGAGGCTAGGGGCAACAGTACTAGCCCGACCCATAGCCCACGTCTTCAATGCATCACTTACCTTGGGTATAGTCCCGGACATCTGGAAGATGGCTAAGGTCATCCCTGTGCCCAAGCAAGGGGACCCAAAAGACCTTAAGAACTACTGCCCCATAGCAATCCTATCAGCGATCAGCAAACTTCTGGAAAAGGTAGTCGCCTCTCAGGTCACCCATTACCTACGGACCCACAACCTACTCTCCCCTGCACAGCATGGGTTCAGAAAGGGGCATAGCACCTCCACGGCCCTAGCAATTGTTACCTCTGAGATCAGGTCCACTGCTGACCGAGGCAAACTGACCGGGGCCATCTTTGTTGATCTCTCGAAAGCCTTTGATCGGGTAGACCACGCACTACTGTGCTCTGTGCTCCTCTCTCGTACCACTTGGCTTCTCCTCACTCGCCCTTGCCTGGATCAGTAATTATCTCACGGGCAGGCAGCAGTACACCAAGTTCAACAAAGCCCTCTCTGAGCCTGCCCAGGTAAACTGTGGAGTCCCCCAGGGCTCTGTCTTGGGGCCTCTCCTGTTCTCTCTCTCTTTGTAACTAAGCTACCCTCGGCTCCGGCTCTTGGGTCCTCAGTGCTGTACGCAGATGACCTAGTTATCATGTCCAGTTCCCAGGACATGTCTACCATCAACACCAAACTAAACTCGGACTTCGACCAAATCCAAACTTAGTTGCAGGACCACAAACTTATGATTAACCTGCAGAAGATGCAGGCCATGCTTTTTGGCTCAGCAGCCAAGTTAAAAGCTGCCCCAGATTCACTACAGATTTCTGGGACCGATGGGTCCCCACTGCTAGTTGCAGACTCGGTCAGGTACCTGGGGGTGACTCTTGACCCGCAGCTGGATATGAACATGCACAAGCGCAATTCATGTAAGGCCTCAAACTGCAAGTTGGGACACACTTACAGAGCAAAAAGTTGTCTCACTCCAGCTGCCCGTCTCGCCTTAGCCAGGGGAGTCCTCTTACCTACGCTCTGCTATGGAATAGTCACCTTTGCTCACATTGCAAAAACTAGTCTAGTAAAGTGAGACTCAGTGTACAACAACATATGGCGTTTTGCGCTCTCTGCCCCCTGCCTCACTCACCGCTGTGAGCTCTACACCCGGCTGGAATGGCTCCCACCGGACACTCACCACTCCTATGTCGTGGGCAACTTCATAGACAGTATTGTCAGAACTGCAACCCCCCTTAAACTTGCAGAGTCCCTCATTCTAGGTACTTCCTCCTACAACCTGCAATCCAGTGACTCTCATGCCCTCCTGGTACCAAAAACTCGCACACAAATGGGTGACCGAGCCTTCACTGCATATGTGCCCAGGGTTTGGAACTCTCTTCCATCAAGCACTCACTCTTCTTCCTCCCACCAGAGCTTTAAAGCCTCTCTCTGAGGCTTTCTCAAAACGGCCTCCACCTGTCTCTGCACTAGACAAACCCTCTCAGCCTGTGAGGCCCCAACAAACTGAGATGCTACCTAAACATTACAGTTTGGGTAGAGTACATCTGCGCTTATACACTTCCTGTACTCACAGTTTACTAGAAAAATAGACCACTTAGGCCCACATGCCCAACAGGGTGAGCATTATTACTGTGCACTCCCTTATCTTGCTCTGGGCCCACTCTATCCCAATGTTACTCCTGTTTGCCTACCTGCAAGCCTTACAACATTGCTGCCTGGAACGATGAAACCACACTGTACTTCTTCCTACTGCCTGCAATGTAAATCCCTGCTGGTACTGTTGCTTGTATTGTCCCTGTGTGCTAATCCTCTTTAATGTAATCCTTCACTTGTTTTTGCCTGATGTTCATGTATGTACCTTGTAATCTCCCGGGTCGCACCTGAAAATTGTTCATGTATTTACCTTGTAATCACCCGGGTCGCACCTGAAAATAGGCACTTGGCTGTCTAGTTTGCTTACCCGGTTAACAAAAGCAAATAAATAAATAAATCGCCAGTGGAATTCCCAGAATTTCAAGTCTTGAAAATGGAATTTCAATATTTTAAACTACTGATGTTATCAGATATGTTATGAAATAAAAGACTAAAAATATATAATTATTTTGTGTTTTTTTGGTGACAAAGTAAGCCAACTGGGAGAAGAAGCCCTTTTTTAAGGGGTAAACCAACATTAGTTACCTAAATATTATTGTAAGGTCAACCAATCAAGAACAGCAGTCATATAATTGTACTGTATATACCATAATAAGTCTGATGCAACTTGCAAGGGAGACACTGTCCAGAGTATTAATTACAAGATGGTCAAATAATGAACAAATTAATCATAGGATTCTCAGAGCAGGTGTCAGGGGCAGGAACATACAGTGCACAGTAGCTATGATCCACGGACACTAAGTAAATTCACTGAGTACATAGCCAGGTCTTGCCACGTACCAACAAATAGAATCTTAGAGGTACCTTATGAGATAAGTGCTGATTTAAAGGTGCATATCATTTAGCATGATCTGAGTGCAGAAAGGATATAATTTCACAACACAGAAACTGTATTTATCTATTTTTTTATTGCAGATTCAGATTACATAACATTTAAGCTAGAAAGCTAGTTTACAAAGGTTCCACATCAAAAATCAAAGTGCAGACAACATTTTAAGTGTTACACAAGACAGTACAGCAGTTTCTTAGTGAATCAAAGTTGTACAGACAACTGTGGGTAGTACATAGGACAAAGAGGTGCAGGGACAATAGCACATAAAGGTGCAAGTAAGCAATCAACATGACGTCATGTTTTATTTCAAGTGCTATAGGTTGGAAGAGAAATTTAGGCGAGGGATTGGAGATTGGAGGGAGGATGTGCTGCCTGTCTAAGAGGGGGAAGTAGGGTATAGCAGTCACATCCACCAGACTGCGATAGATGATTCTGGAGTGCCACTTTGAAAGGGGCAATTTTATTGAACTCGTGAAGGGTGTTAGGGAATTTTTTTTTCAAATTGTTTAATCAGGAGAGACACACTAAGCTGAAAGCTTGTTTACAAGTGCGACCTGGGAGCATAGCGAAGTTAAGTGACTTGCTCAGGGTCACACAGTACGCAAGTGGGGGCTGTGGGATTCAAACCCAGGTTTGCAGCTCAGAGCCTTAAACCACTGCGCTACTGCCTGCCGAGTTCATTTACCCATTTATGGCCCCTATAAGCTAGGGACCTTTGTGCTAGGGTGGTATGTCTAAAGGGGACCTGGAGGGCATTTCTAGTTCTACTGGTGCATTTATTGGTTTTAGTCAGTTGACTGTTCATTTAGTAGTATCTGTTTATTTTTTATAAATTGATGACTGGGAAAGGTACACTGAGCTATGGTTCATTTCCAGGTGTGACCCACGGACATGGGAGATAGAACACAAAAGATACAGTGAAGCCAACTCAGTGGCACTGAGGGTTGAGGTGCTGGATGCCTTACCTTGTGCTACGCCGGCAACCCGTGTTCGGGAACGAGCATGGGCCTCCGGGGGTTGGCAGGGGAGGAGAAGAATCAAGCGATCAAGGGACTGTTCTCCTTCCTTGGGGGTGCCAGTGGTCAGCATCTGACTGGTCCCTAGTGGAGGGTGGGGGGCAACACACCAATGCTGCAGATGGGGGTGGAGATGGGGCAGATGTGTGTGTGCGCTCCCATCATCGGTGTCATTGCAAGCCTCACCTCTGCAGAGGGGAAAATGGAGGAAAAAAGAGTTGCTGCGGTGCATGATGGAGGGCGCCTCACAGGTCCTGCTCCCGGCTAGCCTCAGCACTGGCCACACTGGATCCAGTCTCGGCAGGGGTATGGGAACCCGCCAGCCCTGCTGGGGAGTAGAGTCCTGAGGGTAGAGGTCAGCGTCGGCTGGTGGATGCCAGTGGATGGGGCTGTGGGTCCCTCCTGAGGTAGGGACCGCAGCAACAGGAGCATGAAGAAGTAACTAAAAAAAAAGATACTGTGATAAAAAGAGGAGAGTACGATGCCCAAACATTTAGGTAAGTAAATAGTCACAGTCCAAAGGGCCAGTGGCATAAAGTAGATACACAGTGCATACAACAGGCAAATAAAATAGAGCACAAAACAGAATATATTGTAAAGGCAAAAGGCCAGATTACAAAAAAGGGGATAGCAACTGGAGGGAAAAGGGGTGAAGAACTGCCAGAGGACCAGAAGGAGAATGCCTGGGGAAGGAGAGCAAGCACTGGGCTGCTTTAACGTGGGGGCGGGCATGAAAAGAAAGAGAAGAAGAGACAGAAGCCAGGAAAAGAACAAAGAAAGGAAAGCCTTGGGTAGTGGAGTAGAAGATTAGAGGAGGGGGAGGCAGAGGTTTTGGGAAGGAAGGGGAACAGATGGACATTAGGTAAAGGCACAGGAAGGATAAAGTTGTCCCATAGGAACTGCGTAAATGAGAGGTAGGAGGGCATGAGATGGAGGTGAGTAAGAAGGTTATTCCAGAATGTAGGGAAATGGATGGAAAAAGCAGTTTGACCAGTGTAAGGGCCTGGCACTTCCTATATCTAGGGGTATTAATTGGCATCTCTCTTCAGAGGAGCACCTGCCTTACACCATGAAAAATAGTACCTACACCACTGTATTTGCCACCTCGGATCAGGGGTGGCCTGGACCAAGGCACATTTACTATACATGGGCACCAATAACATGAGACTACACACAGGCTAAGATCAAAACTGGAGCTGGGATCAAGCAGGATGCATGTATTATACTGTTCAGGGTGTCACACAGCTAATGAAGGGCATCTCCATTGCCAACCACATATTGATATACGTCACACATTTGATACAGGGACTTTTCACGATCAGCACATTCTCACTGTACCCGTAGTTAGAATTTAGGCAAAATTTCCTACAAATGGTAGCCTTGTACTGTGCCCACAGTTAGCATATTAGCTTACCTGTTTCTAATTTAAGGGGCTTTCTGCTGCTGTTTTGTCACAAGTACTTAGGAACCTCAGAGCCTTTGTTCTCTAAAGAGCAGTGTACAGGGGCAACTCCCCAGGCAGAGTGAGTACTACCCTGGGGGGCAAAACATGCCAGCGCTTGCTACTGTGCCAGTCAGTGGCATCAATCAATATATGCAAATCAGACTATGATCTATTCTGTAATACTAAATTAGTGGGTCAGTTCCAGGCGGTGCCATACTGGTCTTGATATTCTGGTTCTATGAGGTGAAACTGCTGTAGTCTGCCTCCTCCCTGCTGGAGACACAGGAGAGCCCTTCCCACCAGAACCCTGACTGGGTTCTGGGCTTCTGGAGACCTTGCCATGTGGGACCAGTGCTACCTTGACCCAGGGATCCTGCCACCATGCCTGGGACTGCAGGCCCCCACAGCACAGTTGAACCTAGTGCAGCTGGACTCTGCTGCTGTTCTTTCTTCCGTTCTTTCTGGGTCTGCCTCTCCATTTTCTCCCCCTGGATTCCTCTTCTAGGCTGCCTTTCCCCTCTTATAGTCTGTCTGGGGAAGGGCAGGACCATGAATATTCATTCTGGCTTTTTCTGCTTCTAGCTGAGTCGGGCCACTCACAGCACAAACACTCTCAAAGGAGGATCCTTCCTAGAGGACAACTCTCAGGGTCAGGGTTAACTCTTCCAAGTGCCCTCTAGTAAATGACTTCAAGCTGAGTGAAGAGAGAGGCTAGTTAAACCAATGAAGGTTCTGCGGTTGGGGATGTGAAGGATTCAGGAACTGAGTGACCAGAGCAAGGAGGAAGAAGGGGCAGATAAGGAGAGGAGGGTAGAGAGATATAAGGGAAGGGAATAGTACCTGTACTTGGAGAAGAGTAAGAGGCAATGGGAGAGCTGTCGGGACTCAAGGGAAGAGAGAGAGAAAGGTTTAGGTAACAGGAACAGTGGTGGATAATGGGAGGAGAGTTGGAGGTGAAGTGGCAGAACACCAGCAATGTCATTATGAGGGGGCTGTCAGGGCAAACCGAGAGGGGGAGGTAAGCTTTGTTGCCATAGATGGCACCAAGTCTCGGGTGGAGTTTCTTATGGATGACATCAGTATGGGTACAGAAGTTCAAGCTTCTGTCCAGTCACATATCAGTGTACTTGAAATGGAAAACCTCTTCAAGTGGGATGTCCTCCAGGGTTTAAAAGTGGGGGTGATGGTTACCCTAGCAAGCTTATGCCTAGTGTCAAATAATAATAAATACAATTTAAAGCATCTTCAAGAATTTCAGGGCACTGTACAGTCAGAGTCAATATACATAATGATCAAGGAGTGTTGAAAGCTAGAGGGAACAAAAAGGGCTTTAAGTTTGCTTTGAATAGTTCTGGGTCATCACAGGTCTGAATTTTCAGAGGTAGGGAAGGCAAGGTGATTTTATTTCTAAGGTAACCTTTTCCTGGGGCTTAGGGCACTGTACAGAGTAAACATATCATACATAACTCCAACAAAACATATTACAAAAGTTAGGAGAATGTCTGCACAAGTACAACAAATCCCAGCTAGCCATAACTTTGGAAATGAGTTATAATGAATTAATGAATCAATCAATCAACTACTAAATTAGTTAAGTCAAGCAATGGACAAGTCTGAAAAGATCAGATTTCAGGGCCCAATTAAAGGCCCCCACTGTCCTGGCAGAACAGATGTAGACAGGTTATGCATACCCAAGTATTGGCACAGCCACCAGAAAAGATCTGCCCCCTGAAAGCTTAAAACTGGATTGCAGGACAGACAGTAAGCCAGCCTCGATGGAGCGGAGTGGGCAGACAGAGATAGCTGGAGTCAGGACCCAATCCATGTAGGGCCTTTTATACCAACAAGCACGTCTTGAAGCGGACACACCATTGAATAGGCAGAAATGCAGTTCATGCAGCACCAGAGTGATATATTCTCTACAGGATGTCCCAGGGATCAAATGTGCCACGGCAGTGTGGCCCAGCCATATTTGGAACATCAAACTCCCAGATAACGCAAGCAATCTAGTCTTGATGTGATGAAGGCATGGACTATTGTCACCAGGTCATTAGAAACCTAACTGTTGAGGCCCTCAGCCTCTCCCTAATCATTGAGGAACCAACCCGACTAAACCATCGGTCCCAAAACCACTCACTCCTCGACTGGATTCTATCCTCCCACCCCCACCTGATCTTATTTTTGGGTATACTTTCTGATGCACTCAGCAACCACTATGTCATCTACTGTGTTTGCAAAATCCACACCCCCCACTCCCCTCCAAAATTCATTCGGTCCTGCCCCCTCCACTCTCTCAACGTCGCCGCCCTACAGCACAATCTCCTAAATACAGACTGGTTACCAGTCTTTAGAGCCACAGATGTTGACAGTGCCTTATCCCACTTCCTATGCAGCTTTAACCTGACCTGGGACTATCACGCTTCCCTCAGGAAAGCCAGGGTTAAACATCACCACCACCCTTGGATTACTTCTGACCTCATTGCTCTGTGTCACTCCAGGGACAAAGCCTGGAGACTTTATAAAACAACCAATGACCCAAATGACCTCCTATCATACAAGCAACTTAGAAACAGGTGCACAAAGGCAATTCGTCTGTCTAAGGCCTTCTACTTCAGATCCCAACTTGAGCTAAACAAACACCCCCCTGCTTCCTTCTGGAAGGTGATCCCCTGTCTCCTGGATCCCCCTTCCCAGCAAGCTTGCCTGGTCCTCAAAATTGATGGCTCCCCAGTCTCTGACCTGGCTGCTGTTGCTGATGCGTTTAACAAATTCTTCATCTTCTGTACCCCACCCAACTCCTCTACCCCCTCTACACCAACCAGTATAGCACAGTGGTTTAAGGCTCTGAGCTGCAAATCTAGAGACCTGGGTTTGAATCCCCCAGCCCCCACTTGCATACTGTGTGACCCTGAGCAATTCACTTAACTTCCCTGTGCTCCCAGGTTGCACCTGTAAACAAGCTTTCAGCTTAGTGTGTCTCACCTGGTTAAACAATTGGAACCACCCCTCCCAGGACTCCAGATTCTTCCCACATCCCTCTGCCAACTTCCTCTTTCCTCTCTTCACCCCTCTTGAAGTTTATAATGCACTCATGTCACTCAGCCCTTCCAAGTCTAGCCTGGATGGTCTCCACCCTAGAATGCTCCACCTGTCCGCACCTGCTATAGTCGCCCCTGTGACACATATACTAAATCTCTCACTCACCTCTGCCTCCATTCCCAATGCCTGGAAATCAGCCAAAGTCCTACCTCTACACAAAGGTGGTGATCCCTCATCCCCAGGTAATTATCGGCCCATCTCTCTTCTCCCCTCCCTTTGCCAAAGTCCAAGAATCCCTCATCCTAGCAAAGCTCTCTGACTTTCTCTCTGCAAACAACTCTCTTTCACCTGTAAAATCAGACTTTCAAAAACAACACTCCACTGTCACCTCCCTGCTGTGGGTCACCGACTCCATCTATACAGCAATGGACGAAAACCATATCACCGCCACTGCGTTTATTGACTTGGCAAAAGCCTTTGACTCCATATGCCACACACTCCTTCTTCAAAAACTTTCCTCTTTTGGCCTTGCAACACCCGCACTTGGCTGGTTCCGCTCTTACCTCCAAAATAGACAACAGTCAGTTCAAATAGGTGATGCTGTCTCTCCTCCACTCCCTTTTCTGTCCGGGTTCCCCCAAAGCTCCATCCTTGGCCTCATCCTTTTCTCTCTCTTTATAAATGATCTCCACTCAGTCTGTTATTCCACTAATAAGCATATGTACACTGACGACACCGTCATTTTTTCTTCTGGTCCATCCCACAACAGCGTCCTCCCCAACCTCCAAAATGACTTCGACAGAGTTCAGTCCTGGTTTCAATCAAATCAGTTGAAACTCAATACCAAAAAGACAGTCATTATGTTTTTTGGTTCCAGGCAGAAGCTGGTCTCCCCTCCCCAGCCCCCCTGTGATCACCATTCTGGACAGCCCCGGATAGGATCTCTGCTTTCAAATAACTGGGAGTCTGGCTGGACAGCCACTTCGATTTCTCTGCATCGTCGATGCCATCTGCTCCAAACTCCAGCCCAAACTCACAGTCCTCTACTGTCACAAAGCCAGCCTTCCTCCCCCCACTAGACATGAACTAGTACTGAAAACAATCCTGTCTGTGCTAGACTACACTGATGTTGTCTGTGGCACCACCCCCACCTCCTTCCTCTCCAAACTAGACACTCTCATCAACTTCTTCTGCCACTTTGCCACTGCCTTCCCTCCCCAAACCCACCACTGTCTCCTTAATGCTCCCCTCTCATTCACCCCGCTGTCTCAGAAGAACTATCCACTGCACTTCTCTAACTGCAAAATACTGGTTCAACTTTCTTCCACCCTATCGCTCTTCTCGCCTCACTCCTGGTGAATACACAAACTACTCTGTTTGTCACAGAGACTCGCGCACTTTCACCATCCCTCGTCCTCACTCCTTGACATGTCAGACTGCCTTTTCATACCACCTCCCTCACCTCTGGAACAATCTCCCTTCTGAACTTCATATTGCCTCCCCTCTCTCATCTTTCAAAAGACTCCTCAGACTCCTCCCCCCCGTGCCTCTAATACTCCTAACCCCTTATCTCCCTCCAGACCCTGTGCATCTGTCCCCCCCAGACTCATTTCAGGCCCTCTTTTACTCCTTCCACTGTGACAATCAGGTCCATGTCGGGCTGCACTGGTTACTCCATGCCTCCTATACTCTGACCCGGGCCACCCAGATTTCCCCTGTAAGGGACCTAGTATTAGTCTTCAGGTGCCCAGGTCAAACTTTTGTATTGTTTATCTTGCATTCGTTAGGTCATATTTCTTCCTTGTAACTCAGGGACTAATCCCACTTTTTAACTCCTGTACTTAACCAAAATTTTCTGTACTGCATACAGTACTGTAACCACATTGTAACTCCTGCATATCTTTGTAATTGTACTGTATGTCAACTTATATTGTTACCTCAATTTTACCATTGTGTTACTTTCACCTGGGTCGCACCCGGAAAAGAGCCTCAGCTCAGCATGCTTTTCCTGGTCACCAATTTTCAATAAATAAAAAAATAAGTAAAATAAATACAAACTGTTTGCCTCAGATGATGTTTCAAAGATGGGAAAAGCCACTGCGGATTCCTAACCACATCCCAGTTCCAGGGGCGACACAGTTGAAAGATGGCAGCCAGGTATCGCTCCCTGTCACAGTCAACCCTTGGTAGCCTGGTTCAATACTCATTACCTCAGTCTTGCCTGGGTTTATTTATTTTATTTTATTTATTCAGGTCTAGGATTACAAATACCTTTGAGCCAGGGCTCTTTTTACAAAGCACCCTGGTTAAGCTGAAACTTAACCAGCTGGAGACCATCCAGTCATTGATCTCTTTCAGGTACCAACACAACACCAAGCTAATATTCACCCCATCATGTGCACATGACTGGTATAGTTGGGTATCATCTGCATAGAAGTGTAGTTCCAAACTGTACCATGTAATGATCTTACTCAAGGGCAACATGTACACAGCAGCAACACAGGAACCAGTATCAAGCGTTGAGGCACACAACAGTCCAATGCAGCTGCCTCTGGGTTGGAATTACCCAAGACTACCTGCTGAATTTGTTCAGACCAACCAGCATTGCACAGTGCCAGTGAGACCTACCTAGCACCTTAGGTGATAGAAAAGCTACCCTGTGGTCAAGCGTGTCAAATGTCAATAACAAATCAAGAAGGACACGAATGGAACACTGCCATCTATCTCTTGCCATGAGATCACTGACCAGCTTGCCGAGTGCCATCTCAGTGCTGTGACAATGCTAAAATCCCCATTGGAAAGGCTCATAGATGTCATATCTTTCCAGATGAGCCTCCAGTTGCATCACCACCTCCTTCTCGATTACCTTCCCAAAAAGGGAAGGTTTGAGACAGGCCTGTAATTCAGAAGAACATCAAAATCCAAAGATGGATTTTTTAGGATGGACCACACCACTGTACTTTTTAAAACAGTAGGGAAAACCCCATGCATCAGGGATGATGTAACAATCTCTGAGATAAGCAGGCCTAGCCCCCCCAAGCCAGTAAGCAGCTGGGTGAGCCCCAGGTCCAACTGACAGTAAGGGGGATGCAGTCCTGAGATCACCTGAAACACATCATCCTCCAAAACTGGGCAGAACTCAGCTCAGGACAGCCGATGGCTTTGGCCCACCAAAGGACTAGTACTGCTGGACCATGACAGGCCACTTGAGGAGATCCCAGCTCGAACAATGGACACTTTGGAGAGAAAGAACTGACTGAACTCACTGCAATTCTCAAGAGTAAAAACTTTTCCGAACTGTGGACATGGGGAATAATCAACTTGTCAATAGCGCAGAAAAATTGAGCTGGTCGTTTTTTTTCCGCAGCAATCACCCTTGATAGGAACTCTTGTCTTTTTCAGGGTGATTGCTCACTGATACTCACCACAGTGAACTTTCACTGCCAGTCTGTCCTCTGAATGGGACCTTCACCAAGATTGCACTAAACTCTGTCCCTTTATCTTCAACTGCCTCAACTCCTCACCATGCCATGGGGTGCTGCCACAAGAAATCAAGTGACAAACACAGTAGGGTGCTATAGTGTAACAGCCGTATCATAGTTCTCTACAGCCCCCTGAAGACCATTCACACAAGTGGATATCATATCCAATATGTAGAAAACCACCAAGAGTTGGCAAGGCTCCAGATCTTTTTTTTGGATGGTATCAGATCATCTCCATCGGAAGGGACAGAATGGGAGGCCCCACAGAGGGACCACACAGCATGATGATCTGACCAGATGACTAGATCAACCTTGACTTCACGTATGTCAAGACCCAACAAGAAGACCAGGTCCAAGGTGCGACCATGCTGGTGGGTTCCAGTGGCAACAGCCTTTGCTAGGCCCAGCTGCCTGCTGGAGGAACTGTTGACCAAAAGACGAGGCTTCATCATTGACCCAAGCATAGAAATCCCCCCAAACTAACAGTCTCAGAGATTTCAACACCAAGTCAGTGGTGAAGTTTGTCAGTTCCTACAGGAAGTCACCTCTTGGTGCCTCAGAGGTAGGTATACAAGGATGATCCCGCAGCCTGCACCTGACCCACCCCCAACAGCCATGCATCCAAACAACCTACTCACTCCTACGGGGCATGCCACAAGTCCCAAAGTGGATCTAAAACAGATGGCCACCCCACCCACTCTGCGCTCCCACCTCAAGCAATGCACCACTGAATACATAGCACAGCACTGAATACAGCACAGGGCTTGAGTCATCCCCCAGCCATGTTTTTGTGATACAAACAAGATCAGCTGAGGAATCCATGATGAAATCCTCTATGACTACAGTTTTAGTCCTCAGAGAACTTGCATTACAAAGCATGACCCAAAGGGGAGAGGCAGCATCAGTCGATGTAACTGTCCCATGCCTGTTAATTTCTGGCACAACCTTAGGTATCAGAGTCAGGCAGGAAGTGCTTCTATCCTGAGTCCAACATTTTCCTGTGCATCAATGAGACCTCATTACTTCAGTCCTGCCCTTCCCAATGCCACCCCCGTCTCCAAACATCGGCCCTTGCCCCACTGCCCTAGGATCTCCAGGGCCAAACAGCATCTTCCCAATGTCACCTCCATCTCCAAACATCAGCCCTTGCCCCACTGCCTTAGGATCCCCAGGGTCAAACAACAGCTGCACACCACTGCTGGCAAATAAGTGGAGCATCCTGCAAAGGTCCGGAGCTGACTAAGATGGTCGGGGGAGTAGACATGCCTACCAGAGGACCCACCAGAAGACATTTTGTCTGACCATAAGTTAAATAAAACTTTAATCAGAAACCACCCACCCCACCAAACTGACTAAATATTTCACCCAACAAACCCCCAGCCCAAATCACACACTCTAGATTCACACACTACATACAGTTTCCAATCCTACCAAACACTCATCCAACTCACACCGACAAAATAACAAATATATACTAAAATAAAAAAGGAAGAAGGGGGTAGAAAGATAGGGTCCTGCACTAAACACAGCATAATTAATTCGAAATATATGACCAGTCTGTGGTTCGTTATACCTTACCTGCTGCCACCAGTGAAGCACACACAGTTCCAAAGAAAATATATTAGTCCTTCAAAGAAACTGTATTCTGGGAAAATCCTCTTTTATGACCCATAGTTCCAAGTTAGTCCAAAGCCGTAAGGCAACCCCAGCAAACACTCCTGAAGGGTGGAGTGGGAAGAGAGCAACATCAGCAAGGCTCTCATGCAGATCGCTATCCAGATGCAATAATTTTTATTTGAAAATTCACTTTCTCCGGTAGACTATTCCAAAGATGCGGGCCACAGTCGAAAAGGCGTGATCATCAAAAGTGTCCAGTCTTGTAGTAGGGTGTTGCAGAGATGTGCTTCAGTATAACAAAGAAAACAGGATGGATGATGGTGATGGAGCAGTTCCAATAGGTTATAAAGGAGCAAGTCCATGTCACCATTTGAAAATGAGCAGGAGTGTTTTATACTCCTTTCCAGGTTCAGTTGGAAGCCAGTAAAGTTTGGTAAGGAGTGGAGAGACATGATCAAACTTCCTGGCACCAGAGAGAACTCAAGCTGTAGCATTTTGGACATGCTGAAGACAATGCAATGTTCATGTTGGAAGACCAGATAGGAGAGACTTACATTAGTCCAATTGTGAGAAGATGAAACAATGGACTAAGGTAACAGCAGTCTCAGAGCTTATGTAAGAACAGATCTTAGTGATGGTACGTAGGTGGTAAAAGGCAGAGCTTACTATTCTACTGACATCGAATTCCATGTAAAGAGTTTGGTCACAAAGAACTCCAAGACTGTAACTGCTGTGGCTAGATAAATGAAAGAGGAGCCATGGTACATACCTAGGTTGAATAGGTCAAGTTGTTTTGTCTTAACTCTGGTGTTACATAAAAGAAGTTCTGTCTTGGTAACATTTGAACAAAGAGAGTTAGCTGTCTTCCAAGACTGGACATTGGTGAGGCAAAAGGGCATCTGTAGTAGGGTATTTTGTAAAGTATTGGTAGCTGGAGCACAGGTCTGGGTGTTGTTGGCATGGCTGTGGTGGGACACCAGGAGGAAGGAGTGCTGTGTGACTGGACTTCTCTACTGGGACTAAAGAAGTAGAACTCTTCTACTAGGACCTTCAGTTTAAGGTAAAAAAAAAAGTATGTTTGAGTTAGCTGAAGTGAATGGTTACATGAGCAGTTATCTAGGTGTAAATCTCAGGTGGCTGAAGGGGATTGTTATCTGTGCCATTTAATTACATGTAGAAAGATATGTTAAGTAGGGGGAATGACTTAGGTAGAAGGAAGCTAGATTTAAACACTGCCCTAGATAGATTCTGGCAGAGGCTTGGCAGAGAACACCAGGAGGAAGGAGTGCTGTGTGACTGGACTTCTCTACTGGGACTATATTGCCCTCCGTCCCTCCCACTGAAAGCTAGTTCTACTTTTATAGGCACAGGATTTGACTGACAACAGGAACTTCCTGTTTGGGAGCAGGAAGTGAGTGATCCCAGAGCCACCAAAGACTCACCATCCTAGAAGGGCAAGAGTAGCTCTCACCCCCCCCAGCTGCTGGAGGTCTGCCTCTGAGCAAGTAAGGGGTCTACTGAGAAACATAGGACCTTCTTGTCTCAGAACAGGACTATCAGGAGCTTAAAGGGCACAGAGGCAGTAAGTAAGCAGGGAGAGGAGAAGAAGAAAAAAAAAACAGAGGAAAGAGTAAGGATTCCAAACAACAGTGAAGGGGCCAGAAGTAAGACATGATGGGAGTGGTGCAGTGCAGTGGCTGTGGAGCAGCAGCCTCCCAGGAGATATTCTGGAGGATGCGGTGTTGTCCTATCTGCAGGCACCTTTCTGGGCTGAGGAAGGAGGTTGCTCATCTCCAGGCTGAGTTGGCCAGGATTTGTGGGACCTCCTCTTCCATCTAGGGACCACCAGGGTCACTGCCGTTGCCTCAGAGGTTGCCAAGAAGGAGGAGTGGTTGGACCACAGTGGGCTCAGGGAGGGTGAGGGTGGTGGAACAGAGGTGCATCCCTCCAGTTGTACCTCTCCACAGTTCATATGCCATTCTGGAAAACTGTGGTTCTTCTATGGAGTCACCTGCAGTGGAGACCAAGGAGGATGCTGGGAACCTCCACAAGTGAGACCCACAGGAGGGTGGCATGGGACCCCACAGGGGAAGAAAACAACTCCTGGTGGTGGACTCCATTGTTGGGAAGGTAGAACTGGGGGAGGAAGGGGAGAGAGAGGTAAGGTGCCTGCCTGGCACCATGACTTGGAGGGACAGGGAGCAAATCCTCAGGATCGCCGAAGCAGCTGCACAGGGGAGGGAGCTGGATGTCATTGTCCACCTAGGAACAAATGACCTGGCTAAGAAAGGGATTAGAGCAGTGCAGAAAGAGTTTGTGGAGTTGGGGAGGGGCCTTAGACAAGTAGCATGCACAGTAACCTTCTCAGAGGTGCTACCTGTCTATGGCATAGGTGAGGCTAGGGTGCTCCACACCATGGGATTCAATCAGTGGTTGAAAAACTGGTGCAGAAGCTCGGGGATTTGGCTTCATTAGGGACTGGGGGTCCACCTGCAGTGATGCAGGCCTATACTGGCATGATGGGCTGCATCTGTTCAGGAGGGGAAACCAGAATCCTAGGTGATAGGCTTAAATGCTTCATTGGCAAGCATTTAAACTAGCCAAGGTGGGGAGGCACTGGAAAGGAGCAGGGAAATCCTAGCCCCCCCAACAAAAGTCAGGGTAGTAAGTGAAGTAAACACCAAGATAGATATGTTGATAGGAAGAAGGGCAGGGGTAAAGGGAGAAAGTGACAAAGGCAATAAGGACAGGGATGGGGCAAAAAGGAGTAAGGCCATCAGGAAATGGAGGGTAATGAGTACCAATGCCCGTAGTCTGGTCAACAAGCTCCCTGAACTGGTGGCCTTGATGGAAGAGGAATGCATGGATATTGTCATAGTCACATGGTACACAGAGAACCATGACTGGGATGTTAGCATACCAGGGTACATAACCTACAGGAGAGACAGGGAGGGGAGAAGATGGGGAAGAGTAGCTCTCTATGTAAAGGAAGGGATAAAAGCAACTGAACAAAAGAGTAAACAGGGAGGAGAGAGGTGGCACTGTGGGTCACCTTAGAGACTGGAAATGGCACCACAATCTGCACAGGGGTTGTATACAGACCCCATGTCAGGGGAAGGGAATGGACAAGGATATGATAGAAGGCATTCTTAGGATGGCAGAGAAAGGGGTGATACTGTTGATGGGAGACCTGAATATGCCAAATATTAACTGGAGCACATTTGCTGCAGCCACATCCAAAAGCAGGACCATTCTTGATGCCCTACAGGTGGCATGCTTCAGACGGTTAGTTTCGGAACCCACTCATGAGGGAGCAATCTTAGACCTTGTACTCTCAAATGGGGACAGTGAGAGGATCTCAGATCTAGAAGTGGGTTGCCATCTGGGAACAAGTGACCATCAGACAGTGTGGTTCATGATAAACTCAGCTACAGAGTCATGCCATACAAAAGTGAGGTACTGGACTCAGGAGGGCTGACTTTGGCAAGATGGGAGGGTGCCTTAGAAGCACTGGCAAACAGGCTAGAAGGAGGGGTGGAGCAAAATTGGGGAAACATCAAAATTGCCATCACAGAGGCAACAAGCCTTTGTGTGAAGCAAATAAATCAAAACGAAAGAAAAAGCCACTGTGGTTCTCAAACGAGGTGGCACGGAAAGTCAAGGAGAAAAAGATAGCATTCAGGAAGTATAAGGAAACACAGAAGGAGCAGGACAGAGAGCTTTTCCATTTAAGGCAGAAGGATGTAGGGAAGGAGGTCAGAATAGCAAAGGCCCAAACTGAGGACAAGATAGCCAACTTGGTTAAGAAGGGGGATAAAACCTTTTATAGGTACATTAGGGAGCGTAGAAAGACAAAGGGAGGGATAGTGAGGCTGAATAGAATGACGGTGGGTGGGCAGAGAGGGACGATGAAAAAGCAGGGATACTGAATGAATATTTCTGCTCAGTATTCACAAAAGAGGAGGAAGGGGAGGTGCCTAATCCAATTAACAGAAGCACTCTTGATAGTGGGGTCTATCCCAGTCCTTTCACAAAAGAAAGAGTTCTGAAAGAATTCCTAAAACTGAAGGTGGACAAAGCAATGGGGCCTGATGGAATTCACCCCAGAATTCTAAAAGAATTAAGGGAAGAACTAGTGAAACCACTGACTACCCTTTTTAACAAATCATGGGAGGATGGTGTGGTACCTGAGGACTGGAAGAAGGTGGCTGTGATTCCCCTTCACAAAAGTGGGACCAAGACAGAGGCAGGAAACTACAGACCTGTCAGTTTTACCTCTGTGGTAGAGAAAGTGATGGAATCACTTTTGAAGGAAATAATTATTGAGTACCTAGAGGCCAGTGGGGCATAGGACCCAAGGCAGCATGTGTTCACAGCGGGAAGGTCATGTCAGACAAATCTAATTGATTTCTTTGACTGGGTGACCAAAGTAGTAGGCCAGGGAGGGGCTGTGGACACGGCCTACCTAGACTTTAGCAAGGCATTTGACAAAGTCCCACACAAAAGATTGTCAGATTAACCAGCCTGGGAGTGGGTCCCAGGGTGGTAGCCTGGGTAAAACATTGGCTGAACAACAGGACACAGAAGGTAATTGTAAATGGAGTCCACTCTGAAAAAAGAGGGGTTACTAGTGGGGTACCGCAGGGTTCATTACTGGGTCCAGTCCTTTTTAATGTGTTTATAAGTGACATTGCAGAGGGACTGGAAGGAAAAGTATGCCTCTTTGCAGATGACTCAAGGATCTGCAACAGGGTTGATACACAAGGAGGAGTGGAAAGTATGAGAAGGGACTTGCCAAGGTTGGTGGAATGGTCAGAAGTATGGCAGCTTGGATTCAATGCAAAGAAGTGCAAAATAATGCACATGGGAAACAAAAACCCAGGGGAAGATTATACAATGGGGGGAGGTAGTAACAACAACAAAAATGGAAAGGGACCTGGGGGTAATCATATCAGATGACCTTAAGGTTAGCAAGCAATGTTAGAAGGCAGTAGGGAGGGCTGGGGGTATACTGGGATGTATAGGGAGAGGCATCACCAGCAGAAAACAGGAAGTTGTTATCCCTCTGTACAGACAGTTGGTGAGACCCCATTTGGAGTACTGTGTCCAGTTCTGGAGACCCCATCTCCGCAAGGACATAGACAGGATAGAGGCAGTCCAGAGGAGGGCAACTAAAATGGTGCAGGGTCTGCAAGAGAAGCCATATGAGGAGAGACTAAAGGAGCTTAATATGTATACCCTTGAGGAAAGGAGGGAGAGGGGGACATGATAGAAACTTTTAAGTACCTCAGTGGAATCAACAAAGTCCAAGAGGGTAGCATCTTTCAGAAAAAGAAATGTGCAAGAACAAGGGGACACAATTTAAAGATAGAGTGGGGGTGGTTCAGGGGCAATGTGAGGAAGTATTCTTTCACAGAGAGGGTGGTGGATGCATGGAACAGCCTTCCTGAGGAGATTGTGGGGTCTAAAACTGTGGGAGAATTCAAGAATACATGGGACAGACAGACAATTCTTGTGGGGGGGTAAGAAGAAATAGGCTGTTGGTTAAGTAGGATCTGCAGCTTATCCTGTAGGTAGGGAAATGGGCAGACTAGGTGGGCCAAAACAGAGGTAAGTGTGTTATTGTACTGTTCAGCCAAGGTCCCTGGACATTCAATAAGTTACGATTTACTAAGGAGATTAGTTAGAAAGGAATCAAATTCCAAGCAGATGTAATGACTGGAAGGAATGTTTAAAGAGCTACTGACGCTTCAAAGAAAACTTTATTAATATTAATAAGGTACAATTCTGCCTGCATTCCATTTATATTTTATATATTTCTCCTCTTCACTATTTATTACTAAGGAAATTTGCATGAATATATGATCTTTATTCCTCAAAGTTTATTTAGCGTCCATCTGCCTCTATAGCTTACTTCCTACTTCAAGTCATAATCCTCTGTTGTGACATCACAATCTGTTGCCATGGGAGTAACTGTGATGTCACAAACAGTACTCTGTGACTTCAGGTAGGGAGAAAGCAGCAGTAATAGACAAACTCTTCAGGAGCAAAGATCCTGTTTTCATACAGATGACCTCAGTAATAAATAATGGGGAGGAGGAATACAGCACTAATGGGAAATACAAGCTGGACTGTGTCTAAATATTAGGTTTTGTTGAAGTTCTCCTAAACGTGTCACAAGCTCTTTAAGCTGTGTGGTGTCCTGGCTGGTATTTGCGGGAATTAAAAAGGAATCAACATCGAAATGAAGTGGGGAATGGTTGGAAAGTATCTAGTCATAATAAGTTATTGGAGAGATGAAAAGTTTTGAGAGATGACAAGGTCAAGCCAGTGACCTTTATTGTGAGAAGGAGTGTCGACATGCTGAGAGAGAGACTGAAGAGATCGAGACAGTCCACAAAGTTTCTGGGGTTTTATTTATCAGGTTGGTCGAGATGGAAGTTGAAATCCCCAAGAAGCAGAAGACATGGTGATTGAGGCACTTATTTATTTATTTATCTATTTATTTATTTATTTATGTCTTTGGTGACTGGGTAAGAGTACTGATCCAGAGGACTGTTTTCAGTCATGACCCGGGCCACAAGGTGTCAAAAATAAGAACCGGTACAACAGTAATTACAAGATACAATACGCGCATGCCTAACAACTGGCAGCAAGGGTGTCGAGAGAAACAGTGGTAATGCAATGACAGTGTGCAGTCAGGGTAAACAGGTAGTACTATAGCTGGCTAAAAATAAAAAACAAACAATATGCACATAGGCATAGACACAGGAGAAATAATACAGACGTGTGCAATACGATCAGCAGTGGTATACAGGTACATGGTCCAATTCATGTACAATTGAGAATTACAGTTTCTGTATAGCAAAAGTCAAATATGGAAACAGTCACAATTCATAACATCAAAGGGCCAAGAGAGGAGAAAAAGAGCCAGGGGATCAGGGGTAGACTTAGGGGGTAGGGGCAGGAAAGGAGGAGGTGGGAAAAGGGGCAGACTAGTGGGGGGGTTTGTAAGTGCTGTAGGGCATCAGGTGTGATCTGAGTGTTATTAGAGCATAGTTGAGATAAGGTAGACAAGCGTACAGAGAAGTCCTTAAAAAAGGACATCAGGCACTTTGGAGAGCGGTAGACCAACACAATAGTGCAGAAAAATGGTTTGGGAAAGTGCATAGCCTGGTGTTTCAAGGCATCAAAGGAAACAACGTCAACCACGACAGCTGATAGATTTCCAGATTAGGCTGAGTCCCTCACCAGTGTGGTGGGCACGTGGAAGAAATACTGAACTGAAAGATTGGGGACCAAGCTGCTAATGGTAACATGGTCACTGTTGGAAAGTCACATTTGTGAGAGGCAGAAAAGGTTGAGATTTAAGTCCAGAAGATGGCCATTTAAGCTGATTGCTTTATTGATGACAGATCGGCAGTTTAGCACACCAGTTTTAGTGGTGATATTGGTGGAAGTGAGTGAAGATGTAGACTTGATGTCAATTTTGTCTGGTTTCCCTTGAAAAGATGCAGGGGTGAAGGGGGTAAGCCAGAAATATAGACAGAAGATGGGATCCTATGTGCTTACAAACATGCAGAACTGTTTCTCACTGAGCGACCTAAAAAAAAAAAAATATATATATATATATATATATGTGCTGGAAACCTAATGTGACTGAAATGCTATAATGCTGAAATTTTAAAATAAAGTTTACAAAATAAAAAGTTCTTAATGCCTTGCCAGTGGAAAATAGGCACATACAACTGAGGAGGATGACCAGTTATAGTGCTGATATACTGTGATGCATTGACAAATGTTATGGAAAGATTATGAGACAGAGGGAGACATCTGTACGGGTGAGTGTGCCAGCATGTGCCGCGTGAAGCTTGTCTGACAATACCGAGTTTTTTGCATTGATGGTAGATTCCCAGAGGAAACAGATACGTGAATCTTGGGGGGTGGAGAGCACAGAGTAGAGACAGGTTATAGTGGAACATTTAGAAACCCTCTAGGGGAAAACAGGGAGATTGCCACAGAAGTGACTAGGAATATCTTCACCTTTGATTTACACTAATGGGTTTCAGCTGCAGGTGCTAAGACACTACAAGAGCCAGAAATTTTCAGGAGAGCTAACACAGGGGTAAGCTGCATGTATGCATGGCACTGTGAGACTGGCTTGCACTGCATGATTTACCTCAGCACCAGCCCTCAACCACCTCAGTACCTTTTTTACAGAGTAGGTGCAGCATAACCTAACTAGTACTTATGACTAACCTAAGGGCGTAAGATAACCTTGGTAAATGTGTAAGAAAGGTCAACAAGCTAGTAACACAGTGACTTCACAGCCCAAACCAAGAACAAGGGATAAAGACCAATAAATGGACTGGAGTGAGACCAGAGGATGGAGGGTGGGTGTGTGAATCCATGGTGAAGATACTCCTAGAGGATCAAGAATTATGGTGAGTGCATCATTTTCATATCTTTCAGGAATCAGTCTTCACCATTGATTCACACTAATGGGTCAGCCAAGCTCAGACAAAATCCCCTGGATTGAGGTGGTAGGAGCCAAGGGCTCACTCACATAGGACAGACGTCCATTCAGGATAGTCCTGCCAAAGGTGGTATGGTTCTTGGCATGGACACCAAGAACATAGTGCTTAACAAAAGTGTGCACTGTGCTCCCAATTGCAGCTCTGCAAATATCATAGCTAGGCACAGATCAAATCCCTGCCAAGGACATGGCAACTGCTCTGGTGAAGTGTGGGCATGTACATAACCTTCCAGCTTGAGCTGCACCATGGCATAACAGTAGCATAGACAGCACACAGTCAAGTCAAGTCAAGTCATTTTTTATTTAAAAAGACGCCCAATCCCAAAGGCTCTGGGCGCCGTACATTAAAAGGAAGTAAAGAAATTTTTACAGCATTTCATGCCATGTAAGTACAAAACAAAAAGAAAACATATATACATAATCATAATCAAACCCCAAAAGCATGTAAAAATAGATGAGTCTTTAGAGCAAACCTTGAAGGTAGTAAGGTTCAGGAGACCTCCCTAACTGCAGCTAGCAATGAATTCCTTGAGAACACGGCGACACTGAAAGATCGGTCGCCTGCAGATTTTTAACCTCACCTTGGAACAGTTGGGAGGTCAGCACCAGAAGAACGGAGATTATGGGAAGAGGAGGATGGTATCAGGAGATCTGACAGGTAACCAGGGCCCTGTCGTGTAGGGCCTTAGGTGAGAGCCCCCTTGAAGAGCACTCTCCACCTGACAGGCAGCCAGTGCAGTTCGCGTAGCACAGGTGTAATGGAACAGAATTTACTCTGCCCGGTTAAAAGCTGGGCAGCAGCGTTCTGCATGAGCTGCAGTCTGCGGAGAACCCCCAGAGATCCCGAGATAGAGGGCATTACGGTAGTCAAGCCTCGAAGTGACTAAGGCATGTATCAAGGTAGGGAGGTCAGAGAGGCGGAACAAAGGGCTTAATCCTGGTGATGTTACGAAGATGGAAAAACGGAACAGAACCACGGAAGAAATCTGAACTCCATGGTCAAATTCCTGTCAAACATCAAGCCAAGATTTCGCACCCAAGGGGAGGCCATCAATGACGCGGCCCCTAGCACAAGGCCAGTTGCCGAATCAGAGGCCATCCCATCATGAACTCTGTTTGACTCCACTGCCAATACCTCAGTCTTATCAGGGTTCAATCTAAGCCAGCTGGAGGCCATCCAGTCGCTAATCTCAGCCAGGCGGATGTTCAGCAGTCTCAGCAGCAATGCACTTGATTGTGACAGGCTGTTCCTTCTGATTGGGATCAAAGGAAGCAAAGTGCTGTTTGGATTTTCTGAAGTTCTTGGTCCTGTCCAGGTAAAATGTAAGGACCTTCTTAACAATGTCAAAGGTAACTCAAACAATATAGGACCACTTAAAAAAACTAATGGGGACAGGACCTCGGATAACAAAGAAATGGCAGACCTAGCAAATGATTGCTTTTCGACAGTATATAACAAAAAAAGGACATCCATACAGTACTAATACAAGGTAATCCTCCAACGGGTAGAAAAGTATTAAAAATCTCTGATGTTGAAACAAGGCTAGCTAAATTAGACCTTAAAAAATCTCTGGGTCCTGATGAACTGCACCCAAGAATACTCAAAGAATTGGAAAGCATAATAGCCCCTCCCCTAACTTGCATTTTCCAGAAATCTTTGGACATAGGGGAAGTAGTTGACTGCTGGAAATATGCAATAGTCATCCCAAGCTTTAAAAAAGAGAATAAGTCTGACCCCTCAAACTAACAACCCATTAGTCTTACTGCTATCCCCTCTAAAATATTGGAAGGAATATTAAAGGATGAGATCAGTCAACATCTAAACATAAAACATCTTACAGACCACCCTCAACATGGATTTGTAAAAAGAAGGTCGTGCTAGACAAATATGTTAGCATTCTATAACAGTGTGATAGAAAGACTGGATCTGGGAACTCCTGTGGATGTACAATTTCTTGACTTCTCGAAGGCTTTTGACAAGCTTCCCCATCTAGAACTCATACAGCAAATGAGTAATTTAACTATCCATCCAACTATAACTAACTGGGTCCATAAATGGCTGGAAAATAGGAACCAACGAGTGTGCATCAGAGGAGAGTTTTCTGAACAGTCAGAAGTGACTAGCAGGGTTCTCCAGGGTTCAGTGCTGGGCCCCTGTCTATTTAATCTATACGCATCATCTCTTCAAATCAACCACGACACCAGCTGGCTACCTTAATTCACAGATAACTGCAGGATAGGGGCAGAAATCAGTACTAATCAACATTCACCCGACTTACAAGCAACTGACAACATAGTCACATGGACCAAGCAATGCAAACTGGCACTAAACCAAGACAAATGCCACATCATGCATTTGGGAAGAAGAAACCCTAGAATACCTTACAAACTAGACAATACTGTTCTGAAAACAATCGATGAGGAAAAGGATTTGGGTATTATAGTGTCCAGTGACATGTCTTTTACACCGCACTGCCAAAAGATAGCTCAGAAGGGAAATAGAATTCTTAACTGCATATTTAGGCACATAACAGTAAGAAGTAGGGCTGTAATGTTGCCATTGTATACATCCCTAGTTAGACCAATTATGGAATACGGTGCCAGATCTGGACACATACAAAAAGCAAGACATTTCACTGTTGGAGAAGTGCAGAAGAAGCTACCAGAGCGCACATGGGATATGGCTGATAAGAACTACGAGACTCGCCTGTCTGAACTGAATATGTACCCCTTGGAGGCAAGGAGGAAAAGGGAAGATATGTGCTTGGTACCCAGGGCATGGAATAACGATGCTGTCTGGGACATCACTGGTCTTGAAAGTAATACAAGTACATACAACACTAGGTCCCACCCAATGCAGTTAACAGCACCACACAGGAAAAAGTGTGTAGCACATGGTGGTTTAACCAAAGAGTGGTACACGACTGGAACAGGCTACCATTGGAGGTTGTGGCTAGTCCATCAACTGCAGTTTTTTAAATTAGATGGGACGCATACATAAATAAAATTAGAGCTTAGAAATTCAGGTGGCGAGCATGTAGGATGAAAGTACATTAGCTCAGTATCAATCCTATGAATCCAGAGATTGGAAAGTATGTTCACCTTCATTTTGGAAGTTAACAAAATAGACTGGTAGCACAAGTGGCTGATTCAGATGGAACTCTGACACCCCTTTGGGAAGAAACTTAGGGTGTGTGCGGAGAACTACCTTGTGTTTGTGGAAAACAGTATATGGGGGATCTGTGACCAAGGCATGTATTTCAGACTCTCTACAAGCAGAGGTGATGGCCACTAGAAAAGCTACTTTCCAAGATAAAAACTAAAGCTCACATGTCACTAGGGGCTAAAAAGGCTTGCGGGTAAGCATATCTAGCTCAAGGTTGATATCCCAGGCAGCTACTGGCTTCCTGATGGGAGGCCTTGTGTGTAAAATGTTCTTAAGGAACCTCTTGGAAAAGGGGCAGCTGTGCTAGACAAAGGGTGCTGATGGGCTTGTGGTATGCAGAAATAGCACACAAGTGGATCTTGACTGTGGAATACTGCAAGCCAGTGTCAGAGATCCAGCAAGTATTCCAGAACCTTGTCAGGTGAATTCCCCAAGGATCCATGCAGTTTTTGGAGCACCAGATGGAAAATGTTTTTCCATTCAGCTGTGTAAGTCTTCCTAGTTCAAGTTCAAGTTTATTTCAGGAAAACTCCGTTGAGCAAGCTCATTCACAAGGAGGTCCTAGATCATAATAATAGCCAAGTGGCTTAACATAAAAAGACAACATATACAAAGTATCATAAAAAACATATACACATAGGATTGCTATACGTCGGTTTATAAAAGTACAGTCTGACAGATTGAGGCACAGTAAGGTTCATATATTACCTGACGCGGGGATTTGACCGAACAGGTAGGGATTATTAGTGTAGGATAGTAGGGAGCTGGGCAGGTTGGGAGTGTACTGTGGGAGGAGAGAGTAGGTGAGTAAGAGGAGGGTGTAAAGATAACAGAAGGAAGTAGTGGAATAAGAAGAAGGGGTTAGAAAATATGAGATGAGTAAAGGAATAGTGTTAGGGAGAGTAGGGTGAAGAGGATAGAGATGACAAAGGCAATGATAGGTGAGAATTTAGTGGTTAGCCGAATGGTTTCATGTCCTGGTAGGTATAGGTTTGAGGTGATTGATCTTGAGGCCATAAGGGCTCAGGGAGAGGCTTAAAAGCAGTTACAGATATCTTTTAGTTTGGATGCTGTTAACTTTTTGAAGAAGTTGACCGAGACCATACTGGATAGTTTCAGAGTGGTTTGGAGCCGGTTCCATATTGTTGGAAGAGCATATGTGACAGCACATTTGTTTGTTTGTTTGTTTGTTTAAAATTTATTTTTATACAGGTTGATCTGTTGGAGAATAAATCCCCATTTACAACAAATACCTGTGGAATTTACAATAAAAACAAAACACTACAAATTAGAACACAATACAAAGTCACAGTTACCTAAAAACAACTACAACAAACATTTAAATAATTATACAATTCCGATTTAAAAATATGCGGATCAGAAATTTCAGTCATTCGGCGAGGTAACTTATTCCATATCCCTGCTAAACTATTTTGTAACACCATATCCCCTATACGATTCATAATTTGTATCGTGGGCAATTTTTTTAGTAGTCCTCCTAAATGTATCTAAATATTTAGAATCTGAGTTCTGACATATCAAATATCTTAAAGGATGCATTTTTAGATATATCAAACCATGACATATCATAAGCCATATAAATTCTCTTCGAGCTGTTGGGTGCAACCAACCAAGTTCCTGATAAACTACACAATGGTGGACTCGAGACTTATTATCTAAAATATAATTCCCCAATCTATAATAAGTCTGGTCCAATTTGTGTAAAATTTTTTTATAAGAATGCATATATAATGGAAAACCATAGTCTAGAACAGGCAACAACAATTGTTTTACCAATTTAGTCTTTACATCCCTAGTCAAGCATCCTGACACTCTTCTTAATGCCCCCAATCTTTGATTGACTTTTTTTATTTGTAACAAAAGATGTTCTGAAAAGGAAAAACAATAATCAACCAAAACTCCCAAATATTTATAAGTATTAACCCCTTGTAACTTTGTCCCATCCAAAAAACTAATCTTCAAATCAGTTATATCTTTTTAGAATTAGATCCTACAAAAAAATCATGCTCTGAGTCTTCCAGTACTTATCAGAAGTCCAGGTTTCTTATCAAGTTTCAATATTAGAAATCTGTCTGGAGTCGCTGCCTCAGCTCCCTGGACCTCTAGCAGATGCAACTAATACTATGTCATCTGCATAAAGTCTGACATCAGTGCTGGTTACATAATCAGGAAGACCATTAATATAGGTATTAAATAACATAGGGCCCAAAATTGACCCCTGAGGTGCATACGATATAAGTCCAGGAGATCCGAGACAGCCCTACAGACCACCCTTTGTTTTGATTAGTTAAATAAGATCTAAACCACTGTAATGAATTATATGTATCCTATATTCTGCAATCTAAACAAAAGTGTTTCGTGATGAACTAAATCAAAAGCTTTGCTAAGGTCCACAAACACTGCCCCAGTTTGGTTTCCCTGGTTCAATGATGTTGCCACCAGGTTACCAAAATCAAGTAGGGCAGTATTTGTGGACCTACCCCCTCTAAATCCATGCTGACAATTTGTTAATAATCCCAAGTGGTCAAGGTACTGCACAAGCTGATTATTTATCAGCTTCTCCAATACTTTTGACAAAATCGGGAGCAAAGTAATTGGTCTATAATTAGAAGGGACTGTGATGTCACCACCCTTGTAAATAGGAATAATTTCACCCATTTTCCAACAATCAGGAACAACTGAAGACTATATGCTCCAATTATAAAAATAAGTAATTATAGGAGCTATAACATTAGACCCCAATTTCAAAAATTTGGGATCGATATTATCTATTCCAGCACGTTTTGATGTTTTTAGGTTCTTCAATTCTTTAACTACATCCTGTATCCTTATATTTTTCAAATTAAAGCCCTCATTATTCATGGCAAAAGTATCAAGAGTGGGCAACACTCCCCAGATTAGGTATCTCTAAATCTGGTAAATCCTTAAAATAATGGTTCAACAAATTAGCCACTTCTGAAGGATTATCGACCAAATTATCTCCCACTATTAAATTAATTAAAGTTTGAGATTTCACTGGACTTCTTAAGTTGGAAATAACCTTCCAGAATTTATTTGGATCATGTATATTATCAAAAGAACTCTGGAAGTATTCTTTTTTTGCCAACTTTACCTTTTGTTTACATTTATTTCACCATTTTTTAAAAAGATCCCAATCCCCCCAATTTAGATTTTTTGGCTTTTTTCCATATTCTGTTTTTAATACGCAAATGGGTTTTCTATTTTTCATTAAGCCATAATGGATTTTTAGCATTATTACTCTTTTTTATTTTAGGGGCATGAATTTGAATTATATATAGAAAAGAATCCGTAAATTCTTGAATAGCTAAATCCAGGTCAGAATCAAAATATCCTTGACCAATCAAAATTTCTAAGGCTATCCTAAATGATGATTCATTAAAGTGCCTAAAATCGCGTACCCAGAACTCATAATCTTCATTACACCTAACTTTTTGGATTAACAAGTGACATTGAATAGGGTTATGGTCCCCCATATTCAATGGTAACACCTTACAGCCCTCAACCTTCAAATCATCTGAGACAAAGAACAAGTCTAATATAGTTCCAGTTGTCCTATTGTTTAGGCTTCTTGTTGGATGTTGTATCAATTGTTGTAAGCCTAATATTTCAAAACTAGATTTAAGTTTTTCACCTCTTGTTTGTCCCCAGGCTGCATTAAAATCTCCAGTTAGCACCACACTTTGATCTTTCAATATCTCTAAAAGAAAATCAGCTAGAATATCAAATTTACTTACTTTAGTTTTGGGAGGTGCATAAAATACTCCAACTGTTAATTTTAATTTTAACAACCTTACAACCAAACAATCAATCCCTTCCACATTTTTCCCAAATAATATTTGATATGGACCCAGAGAATTTCTTAAATAAAATAATACTCCCTCTCCCCTTTTGCCCCTATCCTGCCTTATCAAATTATACCCTGCCAATTCCACTTCCTCATTAAGAATACCAGAATGCAGCCACGTCTCAGAAATAGCTAAAATGTCACAAAATGAAGCAGATACCCAAACCCTATATTCATCCATTTTGCAAACAAGACTTCTAACATTTTCATGAATGATTGTTATCCTAGTTGCTTTTAGGTCCAGGATTAACTTCAACATCACCACACTGTATTAGGAGGACAGAGAAAACAAACTCATAGTCTTATTCTCCACCACATTAAAAGGTCCTTTTTAAATTTTTAATAATCCTATACATAATTTTTGAGAGTTTGTAAATGAATTCCGCCTCCTAACTAAGAAATGGTGATCTTGAACATACTCTCCCATAATCATAAATACTGATCCTTTACATATGTTACTACTGTTTACATCTAATGAATATGGGCTAGTTAACCATAACCCCATTAATACCCAACCCCCAATAATACTAAATAAATGCATTATTCAAACTTACAATCCCTAAACAGTAGTCTACTCAAACTCAAAAAGTAAACTTACTGTCCGTTTTTCCTCACCGAGTGGCGCTCGTGCCACTCACGATACTCAGCATACAGCCTTGCATGCTAATAGGTAGCACGGGCTTTTAAGTTTAATTAGCCCCAGCTGTCGGCAGTCCCAATCACTAAAACACACTATGCAGGAAAGTCCTATATTGCAAACACTGTCCTGGTTTCTTTTACTGCCCACAGTAACAGCAATTACACACACGAAGGAAAAATTGCAGTCTATGTGACATTCCGATATCTGGTAGTTGTGCAGCACTCACCTGCAGACTGGCTCCGATGTTCACAGCACCTCAGAACTGCAGTTTAAATCTTCGGGTTACGGGCTTTTAAGTTTGAATTAGCCCCAACTGTCGGCAGTCCCAATCACTAAAACACATTATGCAGGAAAGTCCTATATTGCAAACACTGTCCCGGTTTCTTTAACTGCCCACAGTAACAGCAATTACACACATGAAGGAAAAATTGCAGTCTATGTGACGTTCCGATATCTGGTAGTTGTGCAACTCTCACCTGCAAATGTGCAAATCTACCAAATTTACCAAATGTGGTGCGAGTTCTAGGCACATCCAGCAAGATGAAGTCGGATTTCCTGAGGGAGTATGCACATTGGGAGATACTGATGAGGGATGTGAGGTAGCTTGGAAGTTTATTCAAGAGTATCTTAGGGGTCCAGATACCAGCATGAAACAGCCGTCTAGTGGTAAGTGACGTCCAGCTGACTGCTGTGTAAAGGTCACAGTGATGGGTTCGGTATGGTGAATTGATGATGAACCGCAGGGCACGGTGATAGAGTACATCCAATTTATTTAGGTTTGAGGTTGTAGCGGAGCTGTAAATTAGGTCCCCATAATCAAGCAAGGGAAGAAATGTGGCCTGTACTAGCCTGGTTCTGATCTCATTTGGAAAGAGAGACTTGTTTCTGTAAAAGAAACCCAACCTGGCTTTTAGCCTTCTAGAGAGGTCCTCAAGATGCTCATTGAAAGAAAGTTTGTTATCCAGCCAAATGCCAAGATATTTGAATTTGGGGACTACTTCCAAGGGTTCGCCTAGCGAGGTAACAACAAAGTCCTTCAGTGGTCCAGAGGGGAAGGGAGAAGAGTTACTATGAGTAAAAATCATAACCTTAGTTTTCTTGGCATTAAGAAGAAGCTTGGCATTGATGAGGTTAATTTCCAGCTGAGCAAAGTCAGATTGCAGTACGGCCCTAACTTCAGACAATGTAGAAGTGTACAGTACTGTGTCATCAGCAAAGAAGTGAAGGTTGGAATTGATGATGTGAGAGTCAAGATCATTGATATACAGGGAAAAATGATAGGTCCTAGGATGGAGCCTTGAGGGACTCCCCTGGCATTCGGCAACGAGCCTAAGAATATGCCATCAGCTTTCACTTTCTGGGTCCTCCCTGAAAGATAGCTGAGGAACCACTGAGCGGGGGAGGCAGTGGAACCTAGCTTTATAAGGCTGGTAATTAGTAAATTGTGGTTAATTGTGTCGAAAGCTTTACTCAGGTCTAAGAAGATTGCACCAGTGATCTTTTTGTTGTCTATTGCAGAGATCCAGTCATTTGTGACTTTAGATAAAGCTGTGATAGTGGTGTGCTTAGACCAGAAACCAGATTGTGCTGGGTTTAACAGTGAGAAGGTTTCAATAGTGGAACAAATAGTGGAAGGTTTATGGGCAGCCAAAAGTATTTCAGAGAACCTCTGAGATACCTTGTACCTCTTCTCTTCTGTGTCTTCAGGAGCCAGGCCTGAAGATGAAGGAAGTGCAAGTTGGGATGGACCAGGTGACCCTGAGTCAATAAGTCTGTCCTGAGTGGAAGGATTCTCGGTTTGCTGACTGATAGTCTGTTCAGCAGAGGAACCCATATCTGTTAAAGCCAGGAGGGGCAGTCAGAATCATCTTGCCCTTGTGCACTTCCAGTCTTTATAGGTGACACTGCAGAGGGCTGGAAGGAAAAGTATGTCTCTTTGCAGACGACACAAAGATCTGCAACAGGGTTGATACACAAGGAGGGGTAGAAAGGATGAGAAGGGACTTGGCAAGGTTGGAGCAATGGTCAAGAGTATGGCAGCTTGGATTCAATGCAAAGAAGTGCAAAGTAATGCACTTGAGAAACAAAAACCCAGGGGAAGAGTAGACAATGGAGGGGCTACTAACAACAACAAAAATGGAAAGGGACCTGGGGGTACTCATATCAGACGACCTTATGGTAGGCAAGCAATGTGAGAGGGCAGTAAGGAGGGCTGCACAGGGAGAGGCATCACCAGTAGAAAGGAAGTTGTTATCCCTCTGTACAGACAGCTGGTGAGACCCCATCTGGAGTACTGCGTGCAGTTCTGGAGACCCCATCTCCACAAGGACATAGACAGGATGGAGGCAGTCCAGAGGAGGGCAACCAAAATGGTGCAGGGTCTGCACCAGAAGCCATATGAAGAGAGACTAAAAGAGCTTAATATGTACCCTCGAGGAATGGGGGGGGGGCATGACAGAAACTTTCAAGTACCTCAAGGGAATCAACAAAGTCCAAGAGGGTAGCATATTTCAGAAAAAGAGATGTGCAAGAACTAGGGGCACAATTTGAAGATAGAGGGTGGACGGCTCAGGGGCAATGTAAGGAAGTATTTTTTCATGGAAAGGGTGGTGGATGCACAGAACAGCCTTTCTGAGGAGGTTGTGGGGTCAAAAACAGTGGGGGAATTCAAGAATGCATGTGACCGACATAAGGCAATTATAGTGGGAGGTAGGAGGAAGTAGGCTGCTGGTTAACTAGGATTTGCAGCTTATCCAATAGGTAGGGAAGTGGGCAGACTAGGTGGGCCAAGAGGTCCTTATCTGCTGTCAAAGTCTATGTTTCTATATTTCTGTGTTTACCCTCTGCACTAGGGGGATTGGAGGGAATACATACGGAAAATATTTTAGCCACCGCAGTCTGAATGCATCCTGACAGAAAAGGCCATGTCATGGATTTCTGGAGCAGAATACAGGGAGTCTGGTGTCGAGTGGGGACACAAAAAGGTCCACCTCTAGGGTGCCACACTCATCGAATAGCAGTCTAACAGTGTCTGGAGCTAGTGATCACTTGTGAGGATCAGTCTCTGTTTGGCTGAGCTCCTCTGCCAGAGTGTTCTGGACTTCTGGCAGATAGGTTGCTTGGAGCAGGATCTGCTGTCCCAGGCACCATTCCCACACTCTCATTGCTTCCCTGCAGCGAGGGTAAGAGTGTGTGCCTCCTTGTTTGTTAATGTAGTACATCATAGATTTGTTGTCTGTTTCGAGGATGACTGTTTTATGGCTGACGAGATCCACTAGGGCTTGCAGGCCATACAACACAGCTCGCATCTCCAACACACTGATGTGGAGATGAGTCTCTGACAGGTCATAGACTCCTTGTGTTTGGACACCCTGACAGTGGGTGCACCATGGTGAGAGTCACCTGAGACTGCGGTTGGGAGAAAGGAAAGCACTCAAGGAGTTTGTCCTCCACTGACCACCATGTGAGTGACTGAACCAGGGACTTGGACACTCATATGGGGTAGGTCTGAGGATGTGATGATTGTGACCACTGTGCATTGAGCATCCACTGAGTCATTCTCATGTGTAGTCATGCCAGTAGCACCGTGAACACTAAGGACACAGACACAGCATGCATTGTATGAAGTGGGCTTGAACAGATTTGCGCTCCATTATGTAGCATGCCACCTGCATGACTGCTTGCATTCTGCTCTTTGGAAGGAAAGCCCAGGCATTGGTAGCATCCAGAAGAGCTCCTATGAAATGTAGCTGCTGTGAGGGTTTGAGCTGAGACTTCTCTAGTTTCAGCAGGACCCCCATGGAGGTAAGGAAATGAGAGGCTGTGGCCACTGCCTGTTCCATTTCCTACCGAGATAGGCTAGCAGTCAATCATCCAGGTAAGGGTAACCTGGAGTCTTTGTTTTCTCAGATGCACTGTGAGTATTGCAAAGCACTTTGAAAAGACTCAAGGTGCCGAGTAGAGCCCAAAGGGCAGGACTTTGTACTGTTACTGCTGCCCCAGCACAATGAATTGGAAGTATCTGTGGTGGCTGGGGTGCACCAATATGTTCTGGTATGCATCCTGCATATCCAGGGAAGCTAACTAATCATGATGTTTCAGGAAGGGAGGCAGAGACCCCAGAGAAATAATTTGTAATTTTTCTTGATCCATGAACTTATTCAGGATTCTGAGGTCGAGAATGGGGCACATGCCCCCTGATATCTTTAGAACTAGGAAGTAGTGGGAGTAGAAGCCTGTCTTTCATTCTAAGTCTGACACTACCTCCATTGCCCTGTTTCTTGGAAGGCCCGTGATCTCCTGAGTCAGAAGCTCTGACATTTGGGCTGAAAAGAGAGGTTGCCTTTTGTGTGTATAGTCTAGAGGAACTTCTGTGAAGTCCAGGGAGTATCCCTCCTGGATGCTCCTGAGGATCTGTTTGTCCATCGTGATAGACTCCCATTGACAGTAAAACTGGGTCAGACACCCACCTAATGGGGAGGAGAGGTCTTCTTCAGGCAGCTGAGGCAGGACCAGGGCTAGAGCTTCAGAGGATGGCACTTGGTGCTTTCGGCACCTGTACTCTTTAGCTGCACCTTCTTTTGAGGCTGGGGAGGCTGCAATTTGTTTTGGGCTCCCCTGCCTTTTCAATGAAAGGGCTGCCAGTTCTGAAAGAACCCACAACCTTCTCCCCTCTGAGGGTTAGCAGGAGCTGGCTTGAAAGTCTTCAGGGATTTTCTAGTTTTCTGAGATGCCTCAAGAGACTTCTCCACCTGCTGTCCAAATGGGTAAATGCCATTGAATGGAATATTCATTATCTGTTGTTGGACATCTTGAGAAAAACAGTACACAGCCAAGAATGTCTTCTGGTATAGATGGCTGCTGTAGCAGAGTGGGGGGCAGTATCAAAGGCATCCATAACTGCTTTGAACTGATGACTGAGACTCAACACCATGAGTAGCAGTCTGCAGATTCTTCTCTTTAGTTTCGGAGTCTGGCAGGGACTCTACCAGAGACGTAAGCAAGCTCCAAATGGTATACCTGTACTTAGAAAAATGCCCATGGTAGCTATCAATCTGCATGCCAAGGGTGGATGCTGCGAAAGCCTGCTTGCCCATAGTGTCATTCTTGCACGACTCCTTATTAAGTAGGGTGTGCCATAACCTCCAGGGGAAGAATAGCTTTGTCATTCTCAGCAAGAATAACAATGGCATCAGCTATCAGCTGAGAACATAACTGGTCGTGCTGAATCTTGACACTTCCGGTGCAGCTCTGGGACGAATGGCAGCATAAGATTGGAGCTCTGCTCAGACCTCTCCCCAAAAACAATAAAAAAGCCAAAATTCAGCTTAAAAACTCGGCAGATGGAGTATTCCTACAGATGGCATCGATTACACAAAAGGGAACCATGAACAGATACGAAGTATGAGAAGAAGAGAAATCGGTAGCTGAAAAATCAGACTTAGAGACATTAGAATTATTGCAGGCCCAGATGGTATAATCGGGAAAGAAACCCAAATGCAGGAAAACAAAAAACAAAGACCTGGTCTTAAATGACAAGTTAGACTGAAGAATAATAATAGACTTACAAGAAATTAAAAAGGATTTTCAGGACTTTCGCTCAGAACATGATCTTCTACGTACTGATGTATCAAATCTACAGAACCAAGTAAAGACACTGGAACAAAACAGCACAGACCAGGCCTCAGAGATCATGCACATTCAAACAATTATCACCCAGTTTCTCGATATAACCAAAGCCCTAGGAGAGAGACAAGAAGATGCAGAGAACAGACAGAGACACCAGAATATTCGAATCAATGGAATACCATAGAACAGTGAGGGTAGAGATATGAGGGGCTACATAGAGAATTTGTTAACAGAAGAATTAGATCTGGAGCAGAACTTTGTCATAGAAATAGAAAGGGCTCACAGGGCACTCAGCCCCAAACCTGTGGATCCGGAGATACGCCCGCGTTCCATAATAGTGCGATTTCTGAGCTACCATACTAAAGAAAAAATACTGCAGAAAGCATGGGCAAAGAGGAAAATATTTAAGGGAAAACAGACTGTTTTTTGATAATGACTATGTGAGAGTAACAATGCAAAGAAGAAGGGAATATGCACCTTTGTTTCTGATTTTGAGACAGTAGCAGCTGAAATTTCGAACACTCTATCCATCTCGACTTCTAATCCAATCCCCTGATGGACAGGCCACATATGGGAATGTAGCGAATGCGATGGAGGGCCTGAGACAGAGAGGATTTGAGCTACCCACCAAACTACCAGGGAAACCTTATACTGTGAGTTTGGGACTGAACAAAGAAAAGAGACCGGGAAGGGAAACACAGCAAGAAGTATTAGATGAGATAAAGAGACTATTGGGACAATTTGCAAATAAAATACAATAATAATCCTCTTAAAATTGAGTAGGCTGATGAGTAAGAGCGCAGCACCCAGGTGAGATGAGAAAACAGCCCACAAGGAGGAAGGCCCTCTTATTAGATTGGGTAGGTTAACTGGGGGGAGCAGATCTAGGCCAGGTCAAGGGTGATTAAGCCCTCAGGGGAAGTACATAAATGTCCCCATCAGGGGAGAGGAGATCCCAGCAGGCTGGATGGGGGTTCTCTGGAGATTGTTCCCGCTAAAGAGCGCCAAAATGGTTCAGTAAGAGAGATCGCTTATAGGATGGCGCTAATGAGCCCCATTGTGAATACCTGAAATGTTTAATAGTTTAAGAGACGTGACCGGGGAGCTGGCCACTGTTTCTTGCTTAAAAATAAGTATTTTAAAATCTCTTAAAAAAGAGATAAATCAAGGGTGCGGGTGCACCTGAAGCGAAGGATACAGAAACAGGGTAATATATTGGACGCTGTTGGCGGGGAGAAGGGCGGAGAATAAGACAAGACCAGCTAAACTGAGGATTTTCCTGGTGGAATCCCAGGAGGAGGCTCCCAGACTGGGCCTGGAATAACTCTGCAGAGATAGAACAGTCGAGATGGGGGGCTTGCTGATCTCAAGTGTTGGGCTGGATGCGAAGGTCAAGGGCCTCCTAGTGGGAGCTTAAGGCATATAGCAAAATAAAATCCACCAGAGGGCACGCTCTGCTTAAAGCTAAGAATCAAGGGGATTTTCTAACAGAATGGATGAAAGGGAAGAAAACAGAGTATATAAAAACAAATCAAAATTACATTAGATAAAACCGAGAAGAAGAATATAGAGGAAAAGAAAACCAATAATCTGGACAATTAAAAGCAAAAGGACATGGACTAATTGAATAAAGAAGATGGACTACCTGAGAGTTATGTTTGGGGGAGAGCGATGAAGCGACCAGAGCTTAGCACCTGTATTAACTTTTTTATTTTTTTTATATTTTGTGTTGGAAATTATACTTATTATTTAGAAATTTCTTTAAAGGGACCAGTTAGCCAGATGGGAAACTCAGCTAGGACCCAATTTCATTTAGGTTCTCATTATGGGGGATATGTACAACCCCTAGGGCAGGCCTACAGAGTAAGGCAAATAGCCTACATTAGACAGATTCTTCTGTCCTTTTCAGGGATGAATCTGACATTGGAAGTCACAAAGTATATAGCTTATACTCAGGGGAAGACAGATAGTTATTTAGGAGGGGGGAAGGAAAAAAGGAGAGGATACAGAAACATCAGAGAATCTAAAGGGATGAGATATGAAAAAAGAAAACAAGACATGAGTAAACTCAGGGATGCAAGCAATATAGAAGAGAGACAAAGTAACAGATACAAGAGAATGAGTACATGGGAACAATATCAAAAGTATTTAGATGGCTCAGATTAAGAAAACCCTGAAAGTGGTGTCCCAGAATGTCAATGGATTAAACAACCCTATAAAGAGATCTAACATAATCTCCGATCTCAGAAAAATGCATCCTCAAATTATTTTATTACAAGAGACACATCTATCAAAAGATAAACACCAGGAATTACTAAAATATGGAATGTTGAGTGTTGTGGCTAGTACATACACAAGAGGGTGCAGGAGAGGTTCAGCCATACTTATACCATGATTTTCAACATTTCAAATGCTAGAATCATATCAGGATGGTGAAGGTAGATTAAGTTTGGTGAAGGGAAACTGGGAAGGCCAGATTTATACAGTGGGAAGCATATATTCCCCAGGATCAGAACCAATGGTATATCAAGCAGTCTTTGATAAAATGATAGCGTTTAAACAAGGAAAATTAATACTAGGAGGAGACTTGAACCTATTAATGAACCCTGTAAAGGATAGCTCAAATCTTAATACCCCCCAAAGCTGCAAGGGGACAGAAACATGGCAAGAGACTTATAAAAGACCTTGCTCTAACAGGTACTTGGAGACATTGTTATCCAACATCTCAAAGATATACACATTTTTCTGGGGTTCATAACACATATTCACGTATAGACTATTTTTTTGTAGAAGCGGAATCCTTAGATTTAATACTTAAGGCCAAAATTTCCCCATTTTACCTATCAGACCATGCAATTCTTACTGTAGGACTAGAAGCAGAACAAGAAGTAATAATGAAACAATGGAGGTTTAATAATATGTTAATTAAAGATAAACAGTTCAAAGAAAAAGTACAGCAATGGATCCCCAAAATAATACAAGAGAATACAATAGAAGAGGTGCAAGAGGGAACATTATGGGATACATTAAAATCAGTTCTAAGGGGAGAAATTATAGCATATGCAACCCACCAAAAGAAAATGAGAGCTAGGAAACAAAAAGAATTGGAATTGGAAATAGAAATAGAAAGATTGCAACAAGTGCATGCAGAGGGAAAGAGAGACATGATTACACAGATTAACCAGGTAAAGACAAAATTACAAGATATATTAAATCAAAAAACTGAACAAGCCTTGATGTATGTGAAACAAAGATACTATGAAGGGGGAAGCAGGGCGGCTAAAATACTAGCTTATAGATTAAGAAAATAGCAGGCTATATCAACAATAACTAAAATGAAACGCCCAACACAAGCCAAAATACTAAATAAAACAAAGGATATATTAGAGGGTTTCAAAACATTCTATTCAAAATTATATTGACAGCAACAAGAACCAGAAGAAGAAAAATATAAAATGTTTTTTACAAATATGAAATTACCCCAAGTCACAGAGGAACAAAGTAGGATATTAACCCACTTAGTAACTTCCCAAGAGATAAGTAATGTCTTCAGTAACTCCAAATCAAAAAAAAACCCAGGCCCAGATGGATACACTGCAGAATTTTATAAAACGTTCAAGAAAACTCTAACCCCAACACTAACTAAGCTGTTTAATGATATACAAGATGACAACTCTTCTATTCCAAACAGCTGGCAATATGCTAACATATCCACAATACTTAAACTAGATAAAGACCCAATGAACTGTGAATCATATTGTCCTATTTCAGTGTTAAATCAGGATTATAAATATTTCACAGCTATTATGGCTAAAAGACTGGAAAGTATATTACCACATATTATAAATAAAGACCAAGCAGGGTTTATTATAAAACATCATACAGCAGATAATGTTAAACGAACAGTGTATTTACTAGAAGAAATACAAAAGGGGAAAAAAACTCCATACTTTTAAGTATGGATGCCCAGAGAGCATTCGACAGAGTCTCTTGGAGATTTCTAAGTTATACGATGGAAACATTTAGTTTCTCAATAGCCTTTTTAAATTTTATTCAACGAATACACACATCTCCACAAGCTATAATAAAAGTGAATGGATCATTCTCAACCCATTTCCCTCTAAACAGAGGTACCCATCAAGGCTGCCCCTTATCTCCTTCCCTATTTGCTATATACAGTATGCAGAACTGTTAGCCCAGGCTATTAGAGAAAATGAACAAATCACAGGGCTCAAATTGCTTATGGTAATGCTATCCATAAAACAGCTTTTTTTGCAGATGACTTATTAATATATTTAACAAAACCAGAAACATCCATGCCAAAATTATTCTCTCTTCTTGAGGAGATGGAATGTATATCTGGCTATAAACTAAATACAAGTAAACAGAAGTGCGATGTCTAAACTACTAACCAAGTGAGACAATCCAAGCCAGATATCCATTGAAATGGAAAAGTAATACATTTTGATATTTGAGGATAAACCTTACAAAGGAAACACACAATTTATACGAAGCCAACCATAGCCCACTTACACAGGCTATCAGGTAGGATTTTCTGAGATGGGATCCTCTGCCTCTCTCATTGAATCAGAGAATCAAGGTTATAAGAATTAATATACTCCCAAGATTCTTATACCTCTTCCAGACCCTGTCAATATACCCACTACAATCAGACTTTACAAAATGGAATAGTATGATATCCAGATTTATATGGCAAGGGAAAAAAACAAGAATAAAATATAAAACCTCAAAACTACCTAAAAATAAAGGGGGTCTTGCCTTATCTAACCACTATGGTTCTCAAAAGAAGTGGCAGGGAAGGTAAGGGAGAAAAAGATAGCATTCAGGAAGTATAAGGAAACACAGAAGGAGCAGGACAGAGAACCGTACCAGTTAAAGCACAAGGAAGCAGGTAAGGTAGTCAGAATAGCAAAGGCCCAAACCAAGGAAAAGATAGCCAACTTGGTTAAGAAGGGGGATTAAACCTTTTATAGGTACATAAGGGAGCAAAGAAAGACTAAGGCAGGGATACTGAGGCTGAACAAAGAGGAAGATGGTTGGGCAGAGAGCGACAGTGAAAAAGCAGGGATACTGAATGAATACTTCTGCTCAGTATTCACAGTGGAAAAGCAGGGGGAAATACCTAATCCAGTCAATAGATGCTCTCTGGATAGGGGGGTTGATATTAGTCTTTTTACAGAAGAAAGGGTTCTGAAAGAACTCTTTAAACTGAAGATGGATAAAGCAATGGGGACTGATGGGATTCACCCCAGAATTCTAAAAGAACTAAGGGAAGAACTAGTAACACCACTGACTACCCTTTTTAATAAATCATGGGAGGATGGTGTGGTACCTGAGGACTGGAGGAGGGCGGATGTGATTCCCCTTCACAAAAGTGGGAGCAGGACAGAGGCAGGAAACTACAGACCTGTCAGTTTGATCTCAGTGGTAGGGAAAATGATGGAATCACTTCTGAAGGAAAAAAATTGTTGAGTACCTAGAGGCCAGTGGGGCACAGGACCCAAGGCAGCATGGATTCACTAGCGGAAGTCATGTCAGACAAATCTAATTGATTTCTTTGACTGGGCGACCAAAGCAGTAGACCAGGGAGGGCCAGGACATGGCTACCTAGACTTTAGCAAGGCATTTGAGCGAGTCCCTCTAAAGATTAATAAACAAATTAGCCAGCCTGGGAGTGGGTCCCAGGGTGGTAGCCTGGATAAAACACTGGTTTGACAACAGGACACAGCGGGTAATAGTAAATGGAGTCCACAGTGAAGAAAGGAGGGTTACTAGTGGGGTACCGCAGGTTTCAGTACTGGGGCTGTCCTTTTTAATGTCTTTATAAGTGACATTGCAGAGGGACTGGAAGGGAAAGTATGTCTCTTTGCAGATGACACAAAGATCTGCAACAGGGTTGATACACAAGGTGGGGTGGAATGGATGAAAAGGGACTTGGCAAGGTTGGAGGAATGGTCAAATGTATGGCAACTTAGATTCAATGCAAAGAAGTGCAAATTAATGCACCTGGGAAACAAAAACCCAGGGGAAAAGTACACAATGAGGGGTGAGATACTGACAACAACAAAAATGGAAAGGGACCTGAGGGTAGTCATATCAGATGACCTAAAGGTGGGCCAGCAATGTGAGAAGGCAGTAAGGAAGGCTGAGAGGATACTGGGATGCATAGGGAGAAGCATCACCAGTAGAAAACAGGAAGTTGTTTGCCCTCTGTACAGACATTTGGTAAGTCCACATCTGGAGTACTGTGTATAGTTCTGGAGAACCCATCTCAGCACAGACATAGACAGGGTGGAGGCTGCCCAGAGGAGGGCAACCAAAATTATGCAGGGTCTGCATCAGAAGACATATGAAGAAAGACTAAAGGAACTAAAGAGGTTTTGCCTCAAGGAAAGGAGGGAGAGGGGGGACATGATAGAAACTTTCAAATACCTCAAGGGAATCAACAAAGTCCAAGGGGGGCGCTGTTGAGCCCGAGTAATATGGCTGCAAATCTCTAGATCTCCATAAATATTGTAAAACTAACTTTTATAAGTGCTCTAAACTGTTCATTCTGGTTAGGCTCTACATCGATAGGCAGAAAATACCTGGGGGTACAAAATGGGCAATTCTAGCAAAGAAAAATATTCAACCAATGGAGCGAGGTCGAAAACAACTTCAGGACACTCTACTGCATGAGATGAGCAAGACCGCGGTCTAGGCCAAGTAGTGGAGCCTAAGGAAGAAACCCTTCAAACGCTGGGTGAAAAAATAAACTACTTGATAGCTTCAGTCTCAGGTTTATCTAATAAATTCGATTCCCTAACTAATAGGGTCACAACTGTAGAAGCTACTTTGAGCTCTGTGATGGAGGCATCAACATCAGCTACTAAAACAGCTGACACAGCTATGGGTGCAGTAGCCACAGCCATCAAGGAAAACTCCCACTTGCGCTCTCGAGTAGAAATGCTGGAAAATCAATTGAGAGCCTCCAACATTCATATAGTGGGGTTAGCAGAGCGGAACGAGGGAGGTCATTTGTCTCTATTTCTGGCAGAGTGGATTGTGCAACAATTAGGGTCCGAAGCTGCCCCAATAATGCAGAAGATTCAAAGAGCATATAGAGTCGCCTTTAGAGGAAGGCAGGATAACCCTGAAGCCCCACGCACCATTGTGATGGTCCTGGATGGAGCGGGTTCTCAAGACTCCCTGATGGTGCTTGCAAGGAGAAAGAAAATCCTCCTGCACGAAGGAAATCAAGTTAAATTGTTCCCCGACTTATCTTATGCAACCCGAAAGAGAAGAAAACGATTTGATGGGGTACTGAGCCATTCTCCGAGAGGCGGGCATACCGCATGGCCTAATATTCCCGGCCCGTCTGCAGATCGTACATGCCAGCAAGATTTTCCTCTTTAACGAAATGGTCTGAAGCGCTCAAGTGGTGCCAAAAGCATGCGTCTTCACGAAGAAGGGATCCAGAAGAAGATGACTCATCTGAAGGTGAAATTCCCTGAAATTATTGCTTGACCAGAGATAAGTTTTTTATACTTTATTTTTCCTCCTAGCCAATGTGAGTTAGAGAGGATAGCTGGGTTGAAATATACAGTCAAACCTCTGGTAACATTCAGGCCTTGGACTGGTGATAATTTACTGCAGGGACTATCGGCTCGCAACAGGGCTGGACATTTAACAATATGAAGGGGCTCTGAAAAATTAACCCTTTTTTTTTTTGGCAATACCTATATGGGCTTAATAAGGCCCATTAATTAAAGATTTTGAGTCTATTTCCCCTGTATATTAATAATAGAATAGCATGTTTAAGCGCCTGAGGTTTGTGAGCTAAACATTATATATATGTAGAGTTTAAAATAGTACTGTTTTGAAAGGAGCTCTGGAGATTTTAATTTACTCTAGTAACACTAAAATTAGTGTTTGACTATGGGATGGCATGGTACTAGCCTCACTGTTGTGGGGAAGGTATGGACTATATTACAACTGTGGACTTGATTTTTCTTAGTATTGAACCATGCAGTTCTTGGACTCAAATACAGAAAGTGTATAAAATAGATAGTTTATAATTATACTGTAAATCCCCTACATGATGTATCTTATTTCATTTGTCTAACCTTGTGAGTGTATTAAGAGGAGTGGCACCCTCATTATATTACCTGTTTGAATGCACAAATGAAGGTGTATAAACTGTATGTTTGTCTTATTAAAAGAATAAACATAAAGTTAAAAAAAAAAGTCCAAGAGGGTAGCATCTTTCAGAAAAAGAAATGTGCAAAAACAAGGGGGCACAATTTGAAGATAGAGGGGGGGACGGCTCAGAGGTAATGTGAGGAAGTATTTCTTTACAGAGAGGGTTGTGGATACATGGAACAGCCTTCCTGAGGAGGTCGTAGAGTCAAAAACAGTGGGGGAATTCAAGAATGCATGGCACAGACATAAGGCAGTTCTAGTGGGGGGGGTAGGAGGAAGTAGGCTGTTGGTTTCCTAGGATCTGCAGCTTATCCGTTAGGTAGGGAAATGGGCAGACTGGGTGGGTCAAGTGGTCCTTATCTGCTATCAAATTCTATGTTTCTGAGTTTCTATATTTCTATGTAACTTAGAACAATATGCACAGGCAGCTGTAACTTCGCATATATTATAGTGGTTAGATGAAAGATTAAATCCGCACTGGAAAGAGATAGAGAGAGAGGAATCCAATCGGAGGGAATAGAGAAATATTTATTTGGCCAAATAATACCAAAAGTAACCATGAAAAAAGAGATCAGACTTAAAAAAACCAGACAATTATTGACTATTTGGAGATCAATAATTAAAAAAACTAAAGACCCCAAAATATAATTAATACAAAAAATTACAGCAGATCCCAGATTCGAACCAACCAAACAGGATTATAATTTTACAAGATGGCACCAACAGAGCCTTACTAGATTCTATCAACTATATGAACAAGGGGACTTTTGCCAATTGCAGACACTAAAAGAAAAGTACCATTTAGGGAAACAAGATTTGTTTCGATTTCTCCAGGTAAGACATTATTGTAAGAACTAATTAGCAAAAGACTAGGACCCAAGAGAGAGACACCCACTTATGAGAATAATAATTAATACAATAGAAATAGCAGTACCGGAACATATCATATCTAAAACGTACCAAGCTTTAATTAGAAACCAGAAAGAGACCAAGATGCACTCCCAACAACGGTGGCAAGAATAACTAGACCAGGGGTTCTCAAATGGTGAGGCCAGCTCCCCTGGGGAGGCCCCAACCTGTTCCAGGGGAGGCTCAAGCAAGTCTGATAAAGTACTGTATTTAAATTTTGAGTTTTATATATTTTGTGTGAAGAGATGAAGCAAACTGAAAGAGGATAATAGTAGGTGAATTTAATGTATTATTTACTAATAGGTGACAAGGGAAGGTGAATGAGCCAAGGTTCATCTTAGGTATACCCAGGAAGGGTAGAGAGTGAATACATTTCAAAAGGTAACTGCAAAACAATCAAGAAATACACAGTGAAACTAGTGCAAACAAATACGAACAATAAACTAATAATGAGTGGTGGCAATTGATCAATTTGTAGCCTGATGGCAGCCCAAATACAAGGGTTGGAGTATAGAAGTAAGAGCAGTAGGTATGAGAGTGTAATGTTTAATAATATGTGTTTATTTATTTGTTATTCAGATAACACCTTTGCACACAGGAGCTCTTTTTCAAAGGTTTCACGTCAGTATAAGACAAAGAACTGAATGTGAGCCAAGTACTCAAAGGGTTTTAATATATTCATGGTGCACTGCGCAAAGAACAGTATGTTATTTTTCTTTGGGGAGGCCCAAGATTATTTCAGTTTTTAGGGGAGGCTCAAAATCTTTTCCATGGATTTGGGGAGGCTCAATGTGACAAAGTCTAAGAACTATTGAACTAGACATAAATCTGGAGGAAGAGAATTGGGAAGGGATATACACAACAGTACACAGAATTACAAGATCTCCAACTTGGAGAGAATTTGGCTGGAAATGTCTGATAAGATTTTTTAGAACCCCACAAATAGTGGTGAAATATGACCCTTAAATGGGAACGACATGCTGGAGAGGGTGTGGGGAACCAGTAGCTAACCATAAACATATATTTTGGAGCTGCCCAACTTTAGAAACATTTGAGAGAAGTTGGGGGGGGACATTAGGAGAATTATTCCCTGAATTGAGGACTTTGACACCAGAAATAGCACTTATTTTAAATTTCAATAGTGAAGTAGGAAGAGGTGATACAAGGCTCTTGCTAGCCATATTGCTCATGGCTGCTAATAAAGCGGTAATGAGGAAATGGCTACAGAAAGACCCACCTATCTCTAGAGAATGGGAAGATATAACCTATCAAATATATAGAATGCAACTTATGACAGCCCAAATTAACTTAAAAATCCAGATATGTATAGCATTTTGGGCTAAATGGTGGCTCTGGATCTCTGGGCATAGACCTGACCTGATACCATAAGGGAAGATATCCAGGGACAGATCTGGGATCACCATAACGGAAACTATGAAAGAAAATCTAAACGTATTACTGAGAACAGCTATTGTAAGAAAAATTCTTGAGTATAGTAAGAAAGACATATCTGTATAGACTGTATGGAAAATATGTATGATTATATGATGTGCATTGTAACTTTCCAGAAGATCGTGAAACAATAAAAAAATATAAAAAAAAAAGAGAAACATAACTGGTCTATCCTTGGGGGTCGTGTATTTCCTGTCTATCTGCTTGCAGACAGAAGGGGTAGAGGCAGGTCTATTCCAGACTGCATCTGGCAAGGTCTCAGGGAATAGGAGGAACTAAACTGACCAGCATGGTAGAGATGTTTAACCACTGTAGACAGAGACACTTACCCGGATCAGTAGCTGAAGGCTCAAAGTCAAGTGTAGAATGCATATTCCTAAGCAAAGCCTGGAAAGTTAGATCCTCCTGTGGAACAGAAGAAGGGCCTGAATACAAAATGTCCAGGCTAAAGAACAAGACTTTATCACCACCATCAGAAATGATAAGGTCGGGGTCAGATGTGTCCCCCTTCACCTCCTCCCTGTTGGGAGGGGTCATAGAGGGGGGTAGATCATAAAACCTCAAATCCGAAACTGGCTTTGTCAACATCGGTGACACCAGACCCATTTTACGAGGGGTCCGCACCAGCGTCGATGCTGCAACCAGAACTGAATCCGGCACCGAGGAGACCCCCAGCACTGAGGACAGTGCCAAGACTGGCCCCAAAAGGCCTAAACCCAGCACTGACAGCAGCAGCAGCGATCCCATCAATGATGAACCAGCCGGCACCAGAGTGACTGGCAGTGGTACCATGCCCAGTTCCTATCACAGTGATACGGAATGGAGGTGTGGCCAGGAGACAGGAGTCAGTGGTGTGGTCACCGGCAAGGGCCTGGGGCCTTTTGCCAGAGCCAAATGCTTGAGAGCCTTGCCCACATTTCCAGTTCCACTGGCCATGAAGGACCAGGGATCAGCTCTGCTGGCAGAGGCAAATGAGCCAGAAGCTGCACCCACTGCTTCATGACAGCTGCCCAATGGTGGAACTGCCCATCAGAGTCCCCACCAACAGGCAGAGAGGGGCTCTGGCTCCGAGACCTTGACCTCCTGGACCTAGAGGCGCCCTGTGACACTGATGGTGCCAGCAAGGGCCTTCAGCTCTGGGCAACTGAGGATCCTGCAACAGACCTCGCAGAGTGCAACCTCGAGCAGTACCGTTTCTTTCCCTTCTGACAGGAGGAGGAGGGTGAGCTCAAGGCTGAGCGGTGTCGAGAACCGGACTGGGATTGGGAATGGGCTCATTTCTTTTTGTGCTTCCCAGAGGACTGTCCTTCACCCTGATGGGGGAAAGTGGACTCGACACGGCCCCACTGCCAGAGCAGCTTGCTTAATAAGGCTCCGTATTGTTGTCCATGGCCATCATCTGTTGACTCAGCAGGGCCATGAGAGACTGAGAGAAAATTATTGTTATATTAACACTAAACTGACACAAAAATAACAGACTCTTGCTTTAAACACTACAAATTGAGAAGAACTGAATACTGTTGTCATATATATGTGAAGTTCTGACTGCCGTCAGGCTAACAATGTTGTCAATGATGCACATTTGACAATGGGAAAAAGGAACTGAGGCTGGTGAGGGCTGGTGCAAGGTAAGCCATGCAGTACAAGCTAGTCTTACGGTGCCACACATGCATGCAGTTTACCTCAGCACCTGCCCTCCTAAAATGTTCTGGCTCCCACAGAGTCCTAGCACCTCTGTCTCAGACCCATTAGTGTGAATCAGTGTGAAAACTGATTCCTGGAAGATCAAGTTTTTAATGGAGTTTGGGAGGATAGATATAGGGCAGTAGTTCTTGGGAGCACAGTAGTCACCCTCTTTGTGAAGGGGCTTGACCTTAGCCATCTTCCATGCATGGGTAGCAGACCTGACTTGTAGGGATGGTTGAGGAGGGTAGTAAGGGGCTAGCACTAGTAGGAGCGAGAGGTACTACAGTTTTGGGTTGAGGCTATCAATACTGTGACCCAGATCTGCAGCAAAAATATGAAGGTTAGAATGGGCAGACTGGGTGGGTCCAGGCCCAGCAGCCCTTATCTGCTGTCACACTCTGTGTTTCTATGAGGGAGAATGAGAATGAGAAGCTGAGAGGAGTAGGGAGATGAGAAGTTGTGTAGAGGTTTGTAGGCAGAGGAGGAGAGACAGAGCACAGATAGTGAAAAAGTTGTTAAAAGTGGCAGTGACTTTAGATGGCTTGGACATAGGGGAGCCCCATGCTTCAGAAGGGAAGTGGTGACTGAGACTGAGAGTGGGGGTCTAAAATGGAATGAAGGGGGGCGCTGCTTAGCAACCAACAGGGAAGCTGCTGTTTGCTTGAGCTCCTAGAAGAATATTGATCAAACCTTAAAATTCAAAGTACTGGTAAGAAAATACAGTGTTACATACTTGGTACCAGTCAGTGAACCTGTTTATTGCAACAAAGGGAAGCCGAGAGAACCAGTGGCTGCCTCAGAGGACATTTTTAAACTCAAAGCCTGTGCAGCATGATAAAGCCAGGGACACACCTACTGCTGTAGTCAGAGCAGTCTTGTATACCATTAACGCAACACTAGGCCAGATGGTAAAAACAGAGCAGGATTGTGATAAAAAATTTGACACTTTTCATCCTAGGGGTAGCCACCCTAGAAACATGAATGGTCACACTGGACCAATCAGTCCAGAGGTCAGAGGCATGAGCAGTAAATTCCATGGATGCTACAACTCGTCTTATAAAAGAGAACTCCCTTCCTTGCCAAAGACTGGAAACAGCAGACAACCAAACTTGAGAGCGCAATGTCTGAGTAGTGGGCCTTGCTGAAATGGTGGAGGGTAAGGACAGTGTAAGCTTCACCAGAACATTAATACCTGCTATTTTGGGGTTAGCTGAAAAAAATCCACCATTTGCTATAGAGAGGACATTTCAGATAATGTCAAGGTGGGCGTCAGTAGCGACTTCAATCCCCAGGACTTTTATGGTGGTCTGTACAGGTATGGGGACAGAGACAGACTACAAGCCATGACACATCAATAGAGAGACTTGTGATATGGTGAAGGCACCCTTTTGCTGTTTCCCCACTTATTGTACAGTATGAGGTAGACGTGGAAAACTTCTGACAGCATTCAAGGCCATCTCCATCAGCTAAAGCTTCAACACCAGCCACTTTAGCCAGCTTAGCTTCTTCTCACCCAGAATGGTCACCCCTACCTATTCTCTGAGCCTAGAGAAGCAGAAAATACGGTTTCCCACATAGAAGCTGAACTAGTGGTTATGGAAGGTGAAGAAGGATCATCAGAGGGTGAGTTCTTCTCAGTACAGTAAGCTGCACCATGACTGAGCAGGACTGCAATGTTTTACTTGAACACTAGTTTGGTGCTTTTGCAATAACTGATAGAGGTGGGCAAGCCAGGGTTTTTTCACCTAGAGCTAAGCCAGAGCCGAGCCAGGGGTCTGGCTTGACTCTACGAGCCAAGCCCTGGCTACTTCAGCCTGTTCTCTACAAAGGAGCTGAACATTTCAGTCTCTACACTAACTGCGCAGGCTGACAGAAATGCTTACTTTGACCGTAACTGGCTCGGCTTGACCTTGGTTCGTAGTTGCTCGTAGAGGCTGAGGCGAGTCAAGCCTGGCCCTAAGCTTGAGCCAGGCTCGAGCCTGCTCTGGCTTGCCCTCCTCTAATAACTGAGACTTTGTCTTTTGGTGGTCTGGGGGTAATTTTGTCTGTGTAGCGGGAGATGCTCAATGTTGGATATATAAAACCTAAGATAGCGGGCTTCCCACATTGCCTGTAATATGTCTCCCTCACTTTCCTAGTTTATTCTGCCACATGGCATTTGTTCACCTCAGACTCTTTTCTGTCAGCAAGTTGTGACATTGCATGTGTGCTCAATAATTACTGCAGCTCATTCCCATAAGTTTATAGCTGGTACTTTTGCTAGTGCAGTAGTTTATACCCAGTTCTGTATATTTTTCTTGCTTTTGGATATCGCAGTGTTATAGGATAGCTTTTGTGCCTTCTTCCAAATGAGAGGCAATATCAAAGTTAAGGTTCGATTTGAAGGTTTCTATTGAGCCTTATTTTGGTACAAGTTATTCTTCTTCTTCTTGGGGGTTTGAGGGAACTTCTTGAAAGATACTGTATGTTGTTTGAATCGGGGAAGGGGAGGAATCCACAAATCAGTGAGTCACAACAGTAAGCGGTTAATGTGGGATGCTTTTTTAATGTGGTCTCCTAGTAGTTCTCAGGTTGCATGCATTTCGAGAATGTAATGGGTATATTATATTAAGTAATTCCCCAGATGTTGTACTTCTAGGGGTGATGGCTGTAATATACTCCTTTGTAAGAGAATGTATTAATTATAAAATGATATACAGTTATCCTCTTGTGTATCAATTTGTAAAGCTTTTCTTGCAAACACAATAAGAATAAACCATTTGAAAAAATAAAATGGAGTGAATAACCAACCATAATATTAAGGGAGAATTAAGGTGGCTCTGTTAAGTTGGATTTAAGGTAGTTAGCCTTGGCTATACTAGTGGCCTTGGTACAGGCATTTTTGAGTAGCTTATACCTACACAAGTCCTCAGAGGAGCCAGGGGACTTCTGGAGTCACCAAGCAGAGTCACCCTCGCTGAAGAGGGTGGTGAGGTCTTCTGAAACCCACGGAGGGTGGGATTCATGAACACAAGACTTCTAAGAGCGGCCATATTTATCCAATATATCGAAAAGTTAAGGTAGGCCCAGACTGGTCAGGTACCTAGTACCCAGGGGGTCCATCATGTTTAATCAGATTTGCCAAGAGGGGTGGAAGGTGGCCCAGATTTCCAGCAGATGGGTGCCAGAAGAGAGGGCTGCAGCCCCTGTGTGTATGGAGAGTCATGCCATGGCCTTATGGCCAGTGGGGGCAGGCCACTGTTGTGGGATTGCTCTCTACAGTGAAGGCTAGTCAGTAGTTGTGTCACCATTTATTTGGATTGGTATTTTTCTCATGGGAAGGAGCAATGCCACAGACACCCACGCTGGTCAATGAGTGAAGGGTGGAGTACAGTAGTAGTAACCCTGAAGGTAGAGGCTGAAGGTGGATATGTCCTTGGGCCTAGATGGGCTGTATCCCCTTGTTGTAAAGGAGATAGGGCAGGTCCTAGTGGAGCCACTGACTGAGCCCTTCAGCAGCTCACTGGAGACAGGGATAGTACCCAGGGAATGGGGGACCATGAATGTAGTTCCTCTAAACGATAGCCAGAGCAAAGATGAACCAGGGAACCGCAGCTCTGTCAGTTTAATATCTATAGTGGCTAAGCTGCTAAAGGTCATAAAAAGAGAGAGGCTTTTAAGTTTCCAAGGGAAAACGGACTTCTGGACAAAAGACAACATTGTTTCTCAGGGACAATATCGTGTCAGACAAACATGACAGAATTCTTCAACTGGGTGACAAGGGTAGTGAACAGATGGCAGACGGTACTGTACCTGGACTTCAGTAAAATCTTCGACTCTGTCTCACATGGATACTTGATAAAGAAGATCCATGTCCGGAGTGAGGGGTGGAGGACAAGTCTATAAGGTGGGTGGGAAACTGACTGAGCAGCAGAACCCAGAGGGAAGTAATTAATGTGGAATTCTTAGGTGGACAGGGTCGTCACAAGTGGTGTGCCACAGGGATCAGTCTTGGGAATGTTTCATTCCAGCATCTTCATCTGCGATACTGGGGTTGTGTTACAGGACAAGGTATGCCTCTTCCTGAATGATACTTAGAGCTGTGGTTGGGTAGATAGTGAAGAGGGGGTCAGAATTACAAAAGTGGATCTGGGTAGACTGAAGAGGTGGTCAGAAGTATGGCAGTCAACATTTAACACAAAACAGTCTAAAGTACCGCACGTTGGGACAAACTATCTGAAAACTGAGTGCAGAATGATGGAGATAGCTGTGGAAAGCACAACAGAGAAGAGGGACTTAAGAGGGTAATAATTTGAAACACACTAAATACAACATCGCAATGCAATACAGAGTGGAACTATGATGTTGGAGTGTGTGGGGAGAGGAATCATCAACTGAAGAAGAGAAAAGCTTCTACCACTGCATACGTCACTGGTTCCTCTTCACCTGGAATACTGTGTGCAGTTTTGGGGACCAGATTTGAGGAAGGTCAGGGACAGAGAGTGGAGGCAGTGCAGAGGAGGGTAACCCAGATGATCCAGGAATAGCAGGGAAGGATGAGGAGAGGCTAAAAGGCCTAAACATGTACACTTCAAAGGTGAGAAGGGAGAAAGGCTATAACTGAGACAGAAATACTTCCACAGGATAAACAAAATAGCAGGGAATTGTTCAATCCGAGAGAAAACACAAACACCAGGCGTAACTCCATGAAGTTGGGGGGGGGAATTTAAAAGGGATGCCAGAAAGTATGTTTTCATGGTCAGGGTGGAATAAGCTATCAAAAGTGGTGGTTTGTGCAAAAACTGCGGGGAGAGTCAAATTTGAGTGAAACAGATACTTGGGCTGGGTTAATATTTTTTACAGTTCTGTTTCTAGGCACCCAAGCCGCCTTCTGGATGCGGACTGCCCCAGCCTCACTCCCCACTTTTCCACAAGGTCTTACTTTGCACAACGGCCAGCATGGCCTGGGTGCTTGGCGGGGTGTAGGGTTCTGGAGGTTGGGGTCAGAGGCAGCTCAGACAGTTGTTTTTCTGTTTTTTTTCCCCTCTAGGGGTGGCATGCAGTGCTGCCCAGACATCTCCATGCATGCTTCTGTACCACTCTCTCCCCCAGTGCATACAACCCCAGCCTGCCTCATCCCCAGCCTATGCTCAATCTTCTCCCTCCCTTGCCGACCCCTAGTGACCCAAATCTGCATCCAAACCTGGGTCGCTGGTGTTCTGTGAGGTGTGGTGTCCAGCGCCTCGCCCCTCAGTGCCACTGGTCTGGCTGATATGCATGGTAAATAGGGTATTAAAAGAGAGGAGATGTGAAGAACGCTTACATTCCACATTAGATAGTTCGCTGGGTATACGCAACCAGGTGAGGACTTGTGCTTTTACAACATTATGATAGTCAGGAGGTTAGTTGTATGACTAAGTATTTTGACTGTTATACATGGTTGCTTTTGCCATTCACGCTCTCTGTCCCCCATTAGACTACAGCCTTGTCAGGGTATCATGAAGGCATAGAAACCCTCTTCAGGAGAGTTCCACCCCTAGAGGTGCCAAGGGAACAATTTTTTTAGGCTAAAGGTACCTTAGGAAGGCACCCAAAAATAACTGGAAAGCAGGTGCTGCAAATACAAACTGATTTACATAACAACCGACAGATGCATCTGGTAACAATTGATAGAAGACAGAGGCATGACTGCCAGAGGAGCGAGGGAATGGCAGAAGTGTAGTATATAAAAAGCAAGTCACCATCCAACCCCAACTTACAATGGAATCCTACTACTAGAGTAAATGTCATAATTAATAAATATACTACATGATGGCCTTTGGCACTCAGGAGAGGAAAGAAAACCATGGCTGAGGAACTCTCTGAAGATCCATGGCCTTAGCCATCTTCCCTCCTCACATGGGTAATTATTATTATGACAGCTCTGCTTGCTAATTTGGAATTTGATTCCAGAAAAGTTTTGGAGGGATAACTCTCACTCTAAATGGGTAGTGCTATGGGATGCCATGAGTCAACCTTTTCAGCTAAAGGAAGTTCCATGTGAAGAAGGCCCACCCCTCAAAGCGTGGAATGAGGAGAGATGCGACTGCTAATAGGCTAGCATTCAGTCTCAAGACTGTGAGGAGGCCTAACCTTGCATGGAAGCTGAAGGAAGGGGATATGGAATGAGACTAGATGGACCTTAGGCAGATGGAGGAAGAAACAGCTTTCAGAGGTGCTGCTGACATGGTCTGCACAGCTAAAGAAACATCTGTGGGCTTAAGGCTCCACCGTCTGGAAAGATAAGTCTTAAATACTACACCATTAAGTGCTGCTGACTGCTGGTCTGCATGTCTAAAGTTTCCCCAGGAGCACTGGACCTTACCACCTGGTGAAACTGCCGGGACTGCAGGAGATGAGTAGCCTACAGTAAAAGACACCTGCCTGGCAAGGAACTCAACCCCCAGATGTAGACTTCAAAGGGAGCAGTGAGCATGTCCACCCACAGGGCAAGTCCCGAGGACAAAATTCTAGGAATGATGATGGCCAGTGTGAATGTGTTCATACAGCCTGATGGCATCGGGACAGAAACTGACTGACTGAGTCAGAACTACTGAAAGGAATGACTGATGTAATTGAGACTGACTGACTGATAACTGTTGGATGTAATGACTGATAGTGAGTGATGGAGAGCATGACTGAAAAGGTAATGAAAATATCAATGCGTATCAAAAACCAATCGTGGGTAAAACTGAGAAACAAGCAGGAAAAGTTGAAAGTGAGGTGACAAATGCTGCTAGGCCAGGAAGATAGTGGAATGTAATTTAGTAAGAACATCAGATTGTTGGAGGGGGTGCAGTGAAGAGCCACAAACATGAACCAAGGATTGGAGAGCAAGCCCTACGAGGACAGGCTGAGGGAGCTGAATATATTCACTGGAGGAGAGGAGAGACAAGGAGGATATGATTGAAACCTTTAAATATCTGAAGGGGATAAACAAGACCAACACAGAAGGGATTTTTCAGATGAGAAGGGGGAGGGACACGAGAGGGCATGGACTGAGATTAGAAGGGGGAAGATTCAAGAGGGAGATGAGGAGACATTTTTTCACAGAAAGAGTGGTGGATAAATGGAACACCTTACCAGACAAGATAGTGTCCTGTAAGATGGTGGGCAGTTTCAAGAGGGGTTGGGACAGGGTAAGGGTAAGGGATACTGGGAAGGGGGGTCGGGAGGGGCAGCTGTGAGATGAGAGGCTAGCTGCACACTTGAGCAGACTCGATAGACCATGAGGCCTGTTTCTGCTGACAATTTCATATGTTTGTATGTAAGAATGCTGCGAAACTAAGAGAAGGTTTGCAAGTGGCTTGTTATGGAAAGCAGCTAGAACAGACTAAGAAATCACAGGCCAATACATAGAATGATATAGGTAGGACATACTGAAGAAATTAGGAAGCACAACAAGAACCAACTGGAAAAGGAAAAACAGGAGTTACATAAGGGGAAAGGAGTGCAGCATACGTGGCAGACCGAAAGAAAAGAAGGAAGCACAATGCTTCAGTCAGGGAGGCAGAAAAACTACATATCAACACAGAAAGCTGCTATGGGCACAAACCAACAGTGCTCAAAAAGCAAAGAGGAAAATCTGCACGGCAGCAATCACGGGGGGGGTAAGGGGCAAGTCAGAGCCCTGCAGAGCCTCCAGCTGCAGCAAAGAAACAGTACATCTCAATGAGGCTGGAGGAAGCTGGTTTAAGTAGCCCATGAAGGGTATGTGTGCGTGGCTGGTTGCTCTGCCCATGGAACTGCAGGCATAGCCTTTTAAAACAGGACTAGGCAGGCCATGGTTAGGATGCTGAGAGGAGCAGACTTGTGGTGGATCAGTTCCTGAAAGAGGCCACTCTTTATTATCTGCTTAAAATATACTTGTGTAAGTTATCATTTTTGTGCCAGCAGCAACAGGAGGCTGTGAAATATGAGTTATCCTAAAGGCAGTGCTACACAAGCTGACTCCGTCAAACCGAAAGTGAACACACCAGCAAGCAGGCCTCAGAACCACCATCCTCCCAGCAGTAGTCTGCAGGGGGAAAAAACTTTGGGAACTGTCAACCATACTGTAACACAACTATACAGATCAGTCCAAGATATAGACCAAAAGCTGGACAAACTGGCAAAGTTAACACGCTGGAGCAGCATATGGACAGAGTACAGGCAACATCTGAAAAGGCTGATACAATAGCCGGAAAAGCCCATGATGTCTGTCAAGTTGATACAAGGGAAACAGGTCTTGCACCAGAGACTGGAAGACATGGAAAACTTCTCCAGAGCCTGCAGTGTTATGATAGTGAGTCTCCTAGAGGGCGTGAAGGGAGATGATCCTAAAAACTTCGTAGAACATTGACTGTGTCGTGCTTTAAATATTAAGGAAATGATGTTTCCCCTGTGTTATAAAAAACAATATTGAATTACCCCTCGATGAGCAGTTGCTTGATCCAAAGGTCCCAGAACGCTTCTAGTACTCTGCACAGAGATCAGAATGAAGGAGTGTTTGCTGCGAGCAGCCAGACAACAAGGGGCTGAATTGTCTCACTGTACCCTGATCTTTGGTACAGCATGAGGCAATGAAGAAAGAAGTTTGACCTAATCTGTAGAGACCTACGTGTGTGGTGAACTAACTGAGCGCTGACCATGAAGATCGCCTATCTCAGCTGCACCACCAGCATCGCCTCAAGCAGGTGGACTGCCGAGACAACGCTGTGGTTCGAATGGGTTGGGTGGATGGAGGCACCCGGTAAGGAGAGGCAGGAGACAATCTATAAGTTTGATGCCCCACGGGCTTTATTCATACCATAGGAAAAGGTAGACACGGTCACAAGGGAAGAGGGGAACCAAACCAAACATGAACAGTAAGTAATGTTCTATACTGTCTCTAAGAGGTGTACCACTATCTATTAAGCTCTATACTATGCTTTCTCTAAACGATCTAGTAAACAAATTCAAAACATCTTTCACTCTATAATGATATGAGACAATCACTGCAGTAAACAGTGGATAACAGTTGCAGACCCTGAAGGGCTGGGTGGAGTAACCACCTCTAAGAGTTTATGGGTGTTAAAGGAAGTCCAACTTTTCCTGCCATCTTCATGCGCACAGCTGAAGAATGGAGTAGCAAGGGGGCAAAAGGGAGAACAGGGTTCCTAGTTGGTGCCAAGCTACATCTGTGTGAAAACCTAGGTGGGGTAGGGAGATGTGAGAGATTTTTAAACAGACCCTGATTCTTCAGCCAACCCACTCTCTAACATTGCCGGAATACTCTAGCAGAAGAGAACTGATATCTGCTGAACTCTTTCCCGGCACAAACTATCGACTAGGGCTGCCAAGGATGAAGGGTCAAAGACTTGGCATTGAATCCACTTGAAAGGATTGCCAAGGGTGAAGATCTGCAGCAGTTTTCCCAGCACAAACCCTCAACCAGGGCTGCCAAAGATGAAGAAACAAAGACTGGCTGATGTTCCCCGACACAAACCCTTGACCAGGGCTGCCAAGGATGAAGGAACATGTACTTGGTGTCGAATCCACTTGCAAGGATTGCCAAAGATGAAGATCTGCTGCTGTTTCCCTGGCATAAACCCTTGACCAGGGCTACCAAGGATGAAGGCACGTTGAAACTTCTTTGTCGAAAGATCCACAGGAGGACCACCAAGATCAAGCTGAATCCAAGAGAATAACATGGTGCAAGCAAGGCAAGACAAGCAGGAAGAGGCGGATGCAGGGTGAAGATCAGAGCCCTGTAGTATCCAGCACCAGAAAAACAACAAACTGGTGGATGTAGACACACACTGGCCATGTCGGACTCAACTATCAGTGAACGACTGGGAGTGGTGGATGAGGCTTCTTCCAGAATGTTCCACTTCCAGGATGACCAAGCTACAAGGAAACCAGGAGCCAGCGATCGTGAGTCACACCGGGTTACATCGGCTTTGATCAATGGCAGACGACAGGGAAGGGTGTTGCTGTGAAGTTCTTCACTGGCTGAAGACTACTTTGGTGAATAATCAGCTGTGAACAACCCCACCAGGGGTGTTGTGGCAGAAGACTGAGTCCATGCACATTCAGTTGGCACTAAGAACACTGGTAATTACACTTTTCACTGCACCAAAGTGTTTAGTTGTTGCTGGGGCAATTTGCCAGGAGCAGGGGTAAATTGTTGGAATCCAGGACAGTTGTTCATTGTAGTGGCAATTTGCCTGGAGCAAGGCAAATCACCAAAGTCTAGGGCAATTGTTCATTGCAGGGGCAATTTGCCTGTAGCAGGGGAAAATTGCTGGAATTCGGGGCAATTTTTCATTGCAGGGGCAATTTGCCTGGAGCAGGGGCAAGTTGCTGGAATCTGGGGCAGTTGTTCATTGCAGGGCCAAATAACCACAATGCCAGTAATCATACAGTCTTGGTACTTTGCAATCAACACAACATTTCAGATAGTAGTCAATATACAGTTTCATCAGCTGACAGTCACTAGATGGCAGTTGTGTGCTAAGCACTTCTTTTTGCTGACCCTCCACACTTGTGGGTCCCTTTTGTACCAGGATCTGACTACCCCTCTGGAAACATTTGGGTGAACACCTTTTCCATTCTGGGCACCCCCTTGCCCTCGTAACTGCTTGGCCACTCTTAACTACAGTGGGCCTACTGCCAGAACCCACTTTGAAATGCTCGGCTCTACGCTGCCCCTTTAACCATTGTGGGCCTACTGTTGCCCCTTTAATGCTTGGGGCTGTTGCTGGCCCCTTTCCACCACTGGGCCTAAAGTTGCCCTTTTTAAAACCAGTGGGCCTTGCTGCCCTATTAACTACTTGGGTTCTTTTAATGGCTGGACTGCCCTTCCTTATTACCTTTACTTTCCCCTTTTTTATCACAGGGCCTATCATTGCCCTTACAGTTCTGGGCCTAAAGCTGTCCCTATTATGACCTGGGGTCTGATGCTGCCCCTTTTATTGCCTGGGGCCTGACGTCGCCCCTTTAACTCTATGGGCTTTCCCCAGGCCTTACTATCAGTCACCATTGACTTGTCCTGCTCTCAGTCCACCCCCTCACATAAATATTTATGAGGGTCCCCTATGGGCCTTAAGGCAGGCCCCACCCCTTGGGCGTCGCTCCACCTGACTTATTAAATTAAAGAGAGGGCTTCCTGCCCGATTCCCTGTTAGCACCACAGCGCTAAACAAAATGAACTTTTTTTTTAAACTTTAGGTGGTCAGCACTCTTCTCGTGTGCTGCCGCTGACTCACTGCCCCGGCCTGGGGTGTAGCTGATGCTGGGAGGAGGGAGGACTTGTTGGAAGAGGGAGAGGAAAATGGCGCAGGGGAAGCAGACAGTGCGGCGGACAGCAAGGGGCCTCTGGAGGGCTGACAGTTTCTGCACCGTGATGCAGCTGTTCTGTGTCGCCAACAAGAAACCAGAACACTCGGGGCGACTAAGAAAAAACAAAAGGGGCATCAACAGCCCACACCAAAGCATTGAGGAGCCGGAGGAGTCTTCTTTCTTTTATGGTACGACTGCCGGACTCGATTGCAGGAGCAATCAGGCACACACAGGAATAGCAGTCTTCACTGCCTGGAGGAGAGGCACCACTGCAGAGTCGACGGGACCCGCTTCAACTCCAAAGATAAGCCCAGGGGTCCCTGTTACACTCTCTAGGTCATCTCACTCCACAGCCCAGCACAAACAACCATGGGAAAAATGGCTCTCCCCTATTTAAAAGGTACACGAGGTTCTAATTCTAGAACCCTGAGCCCGTGCCAAAGACCAACGGCCAAAAACTCAAATGGGCACCACACACCGGCCAGGGACAGCAGTCCCAGCATGTGGGTGCCCATTCTTGTGCTGCCTGCTCAAGGGGGGGGGGTCGTGGGGATAGAATGAAGCAGAACAGACAGCAGAGAGAAAAAACTTGTATTTCTTTTTCTTTTTTTTCTTGGCACTGCTTGGCCATAGCGGGGGGGGGGGCAAACACAGGGGACCCTATATACTTCCCCCTTGAGCTCACACTGACAATAGGGCACACTGAACATACATAAGCACTCCTTTTCTGTAGTGCCCCCATACTTTGGGGCAATACAGATTTGGGCCTGCCTAAAAATACATGTCCTCTTGTATTCCCTCTTAACATTCTATAAAAACATTTCTTAACTATTACTTCTATAGGTATCTATAACCATTTTTGATAGATGTAATAAACCACATAGGTATAAATAACCCAATATGTAAGACACCCCACAAGAGGGGATAATATACTGGACCTAGTGATGTCAACAAAGGACATCAGGGTTACTGATTGTAAGGTAAACTCCCCCCTTAGGGAATAGTGATCATAACTGTGTCCTCTTTAGCATAAATAAACATATCCCTCTCATCAAGGGATGTAAGGAGATTTACCTCTTTAATACAGCAAATAACTTATCAACACTGAGTTACAGAAGATATAGTGGGATAATATTTTTGAGACTCTTATCAGTAAATGAGATGTGGGAAATTTTTAAGCAACATATTATAGCAATATGTAACAAATGCATCAAGAAAAGAAGCAAATATAAAGGGATGAAACCAAACTGTTGGAGGCAGTATACTGCAGTGGTTTAAGGCTCTGAGCTGCAAATTTGGTGACGTCCAGCAGACCAGACCTGGGTTTGAATCCCACAGCTTCCACTTGCATACTGTATGATCCTGAGCAAGTCACTTAACTTCCTTGTGCTCCCAGGTTGCTCCTGTAAAAAAAGCTTTCAGCTTAGTGTGCTACTCCTGGTTAAACAACTAAAAAAAAACAACAAAAAAAAAACAACTGGCTCACCAATACAATTAAAAAATCATTAAAAAGAAAGCAAAAACTATATGAAGTATATAAAAAAGAAAGGTCAATGGAAACTTGGGAGAAATTCAAAATAACACAAAAGCATTGTAAAAACCTAATAAAAAATGGAAAAAAGCTTGCTGGAGGGACAAAAAAACTTCTATAGCAATGTAAATTCCCTTTGGAAAATCAACAAAGGGCTATGCACGCTTGCCATAAAATGGAAAATGACCCTACAAGTATGGCAAACATTTTTAATTCATACTTTGGAACGTTTTTCTCTCTCAAAAAACTATAACAAACTACCAACCAAGGATAAATACCAAATTACCTCTCCAGATAACAGAGAAAGTCATAAGTGAAAAGATAAGCAGACTGAAGAACATATTCTCTGCCAGACCATAAATAATAAATATAATTATATCTTAAATAGCCAAAACCTAAGGAAATCAGAAGAAGAACGGGATCTTGGTATCATCATAAATAGTAAACAAACATTTGAGGCACACTATAATAATCAAATAACAAAAACTAACAAAGTGCTGTGGGCAATAAAAAGAAACTTCAGGAGCAGGAACGAGACAGCAGTGATGCCACTGTATAGAGCACACGTTAGACCTATATTGGACTATGGTAGTCAAGTGTGGGGGCCCCATATCAAAGGGGGGGGGTGTATGCTTTGGGGAAAGACACAACAAGATGGTTAAGTAAATATGCAGATGACACTAAACACGCAGTGACCACAGCCCAAGATGAGGATATCACTACCATACAGAAAGATCTGGATAAAATACGTAACTGGGCCACAAAATTGGGGATGAGCTTTAACATAAATAAATGTTGTGTTATACATTTGGGTAAGCAGAATAAAATGGTTAATTATTCCCTAAAGGGACAAACTCTAAGGTACTCAGATGAGGAGAAAGATTTGGGCATAATTATTGATAATAAACTAACATATGAAAGCCAGTGCAAAAAAACAAATTAATAAAGTGAATAACTTATTGTAAGCCATAAAAAGAAATTTTAAGAGCAGAAGCCCAGAGGCGATCATCATCATCATGATTTTATTTATAAAATAGCGCTATTCCAAAACCATAGTGCTAGTACATGACCATAAAAATAAATATCAAGCAACTACACATATAAACATCTGCAGCATATCAGATGAAATAAGAAAATGCCAAAGAAAATAAATAAGTTTTTAATGAAGACTTAAAGCTCTCCACTGACAGGCACTGCCTAATCTGACGAGATAGAGAATTCCACAGGGATGGGACCACAAATTCAAACGCACGGGCCCCAGATGACTTTAAACGAACCCTGGGAATCTCTAGCAATCCCTCATCGGTGGAGCGAAGCAGACAGGAGGGGCAGTAGGGATGAAGAAGATCTTGCAGATAATTCAGTCCCTGTCCATGTAGGGCCTTATAGGTCAGTAACCCGACCTTAAAGGTGATCCGTCACTGAATAGGCAGCCAGCGCAGATCGCATAGCACCGGCATAACGTGACAGCTATGAGGTAGCCCGGTTAACAGCCTAGCTGCCACATTCTGCACCAGCTGCAAGTGGCGGATATCAACCCCTGGTAGCCCTAGGTACAGGACATTACAGTAATCAAGGCGAGAGGTTACAAAGGCATGAACCAAAGTTGGTAAATCATCGGGCGGAACTAGGTGCTTGATCCGGGATACATTCCTTAGATGGTAAAAGGCAGTCTTGACAATGGATGACACCTGATGTTAAAGCGTCAATCTGTCATCAAGAATCACACCCAGATCCCGCACCTGTTCAGAGGTCATCAGCTGTCGACCACCGAGCCAAAGTCCTGAAGCTCGCCCCCCCCGATGGCCCCTCTACCCGACGACCCGGGTCCACCACCAGCACCTCAGTCTTATCCAGATTCAACCTCAGCCAGCTGGCACTCATCCAATCCTCAATTTCAGAAAGGCAGTCATTAAAACACCTGCTCGGGCACAAAGGACAGGTAGAGCTGAGTATCAACTGCATAACAGTGAAAACTCAGCCCATACCGCCTTACAATGTCCACTAGCGGCAGCATATAAACTGCAAACAACATGGAGGACAATACAGAGCCCTGAGGAACCCAACATGGCAGGGAGACCTTGTCAGAGGAGTAAACCCCACAGACAACTCTCTGAAACCTGCCAGTGAGGAAAGAGTAGAACTATCTGAGGACTGTACCAGACAGTCCATAGATTGACCGCAGGCACCCGATCAACATTCCATGGTCCACAGTGTCAAATGCCACTAAAAGATCAAGAAGGACCAAGATAGAACAGCTCCTCCGATCTCTCGCTACTAGGAGATCATTGAGAACCTGAACAAGGGCTGTCTCGGTACTATGCCGTTTCCTGAAACTGGACTGGAGAGGATAGTAGATGTCGTGGATGGTCAAATGATCGTCCAGCTGCAGTGAGACAACCTTCTCAATAACCTTACCCACAAAGGGAAGGTTAGAGATGGGTCTGTAGTTAGTGGGACAGTCTGGGTCGAGAGATGGTTTCTTAAGAAGGGGTATCACTACCGCCTTCTTCAGGGAGTCTGGAAGCACCCCAGATTCTAACGAACACCAGACTATCTCAGCAAGGACCGGGCTGATGGTCTCAATACACCCCACAAGGAGGTGCGTTGGGCCCGGGTCCAAACCACAGCATGTCAGCTGCAAAGATTGTATGATCTTCACGACATCCCCGATTGCCGGCTGGCCGAAGTCAGACCAGGTCGCCCGAGGAGCTGCCACCTCCCACCGATCACCGTCCGTCCCGTTGGGGTGTCCCATGTGAATCTCAGACCTGATGTCAGCAACCTTATCGGCAAAAAAGCGAGCAAATTCATCACACTTCCCTTGTGACAATGCTCTCTGAGACTGCAGACAGACTGGATTGCACATTCTGTCTACAGTTCGGAAGAGGTGAGCTGGTTGACTTTTCGCTGCAGCAATCTCCCTGGACAGGAATGTTGCCTTCTTACGGGAGATAGCCGATTGATAGTCCTTATAATGGGTTAACAGTCTAAGTCTGTGGGCATCCAGGCCCGATTTTCACCAGCGACACTCCAGCCTTCGTCCCACTTTCTTCAGCTCCCTCAAGGTCCCATCAAACCAAGGAGGACCGAGGGCGCTGGGTAAGGGGGACGAACTTGGACAGGAGTGAGAGAATCCAGAGCCTCAGTTACAGCATCATTATAACCCAGGACTAAGGCATCTGGGTCACCACTATTCCTCGTCAGTCCCAATAGGTCCAGCAGCGCCAATAGGCCCTCAGGGGATAAACCCCTTAAAGGGCAGTACCGGATCATCTCCGTAGCAGTAGGCCTATACGGGGAGGCCTGAAAATTTAACCTTATGGTGTGATGGGCCGACCAACTGACTGGCTCCACTACCAGATCAGAGGTCTCCATACCCAGAGGGAAGACTAGGTCTAAGGAGTGACCATGTTTATGCCACTCTATAGAGCGTATGTGAGACCACTGCTAGACTATGGTAGCCCTGTGTGGGGCCCAATATCCAGGGGAGGTGTGTGGATGGTCTGGAAAGGGTGTAGAGGCAGGCTACAAAGATGATATATGATTTAAAGGACAAAACGTATGGGGAAAGACTCCGGGACTTAAATCTTTTGTCCTTAGAGACAAGAAGGATAGGGGGTGACCTCTTGCTGTGCTACAACATTATGCAAGATGCTTACTTAATAAATGAACTACAATTAGAATTCAAAAATAACAGTATGCACCAGGGGACACCCACTGCAGCTACAACCTAGAAAATTTAACACAAATAAAAGAAGGGCCTTTTTCACGCAAAGAGTAGTTTCCCCCTGGAATGGATTACCTGTGGAGGTGATCATAAAGAAAAATAAACAACAGTTTAAGCAGTGGTTGGATAGACATATACTGGATGGTAGCATTGTACAGCACTACGGGTAACAAGACAAGAGCGTTCTAATGGGTTTACCGCCCCCTTGGCTCCTAAATGCCTTAGTATGAACCTTAACACTTTAACGTTTCAATTAAATCTCTAGGTAATCTTACTTTCATTAAAAACACTTTTAAAACATCTATAACTTTCAGTAGAAACCTTTTTATTTGCTAAACTAAGTGACCGTGTCTTCTAATTACTCTTTTACGGACTATCTATAAAAGGAAGGTACTACTTGAAGGGCTTCCAGTATGTAGCTCCTAGGAGGGATAGCAAAAGTGGATCTCTGTGACTTACGAGGCTGAAAAGCTACTGGTTCTATAGGAATACACTCTGGTTCTAAGGACTACCTGCTAGTTCTAGTAAATCGGGAGGTTCTAGGTTCTGAACTACTAGTTCGGCTAAAGGGTGATTAACTGAGCGTATGTGGGAGGACCTAACCCAGGGATCCATACATAATTTTGTCAGTGATTCCAGTTCTGTCATTTTGTGAGTGGGGTTCTCCTGCCTCTCCTCTGGTATAAAGTCCCTTGTAGTCTCAGTTGAAGCACTGTCTCTGAAGGTACAAGGTTTAAGAAGATTTCGATGCACTATTTTCGTGCCACTACCAGTTTCTTTTTGAATCTTGTACACGGGTAAGTCAGGGTAGGGGATTTCAACAATAAGGAAAGGTTCTGTTTCCCATCTGGTAGCTTACTTGTGACATTTCTGAGTCCTTCTTAGCAATACCCATTCTCCAATCTGCAGTGGTGTCGCATTGGCTTTGGCATCATGTCATCTTTTGCTTTTGCCGCACCTGATCCATGTGTTGGCTTACAAATTGACCAGCTTTCTGCAGTCTTTTGCTGTGTTCTTGTACCCAATCCGTAACAGGTGATTCCTCCGGTTGGACTTCAAGCACTAGAACCATGAGGAGTCTACAGTGGTGACCAAACATCAGCGGGGTATATCTAGTCAAACAGTGGACAGTGTTGTTGTACAAGTAGGCGAGTTCTGGAAGTAAGGCTGGCCAATGCAGACGCTTGTATTCAGGTAAGGCTCTTAACATTCCCAAGAGTGTCTGATTTGTTCTTTCACACAGCCCATTGCACTGAGGGTGATAGGTGGTGGTTTTTACTTTGTGACTGCCATGCAGGGCACAGAGTTCTTTAAAGAGCTGTGATTCAAAAGCAGACCCCTGATCGGTCAAGATCTTGGTTGGATATCCATATGGGCAAACAAAGAGTTTCAAAAATGTTTCATCTGTGGTTCGGGCAGACAGATCTTTGACAGCACTGACAACCATGAATGTGAGTAATAGTCCACCATTGTCGGGACATACATTTGACCATTAGCACTGGGTTCTAACTTGAGATGATCTAAAGTGACTAATTCCAGAGGTGCTTTGCTGACTTTGGGATGGAGGGGAATTTGCTGACTACTCTTGTTAGGACATTTTAAACTACAAGCCGGACATTCTTCACACCATTTTCTGACATCAGCTCTCATCCCGTGCCAATAAAATCTCTTCCGAATGATGGTCTCTGTCTTTTTGTGACTGAAATGTCCAGAGTGATCATGAGAGGCTTCAAGTATCACTGGCGCACTTCCTCTGGGAACAATTGTCTGGGAGATCTCACAATGGGTAGTTGGATCTCGGCTTAGTTGAATGAGTCTAGAGTTCTTCATGATCAGGCGGGTTCTGTGCCTCCACAGCTTCACTGCTTCAGGATACATCCTTCTACGTTCTTGAGGGGCTAGACTCTGTCCTGTCGAGATATATGTCTATCTGTTTGACCACCGGGTCTTGGTCCTGTAACTGCACCCATAAGTTGTTTTGTTCTGCAAATTTGAAAGTTTTGGTTCTTGTTCCACCTCTGTACACACAACTGCACTGGTTTGACAACAGGCCTGTACTATCTCTGTCGGTACCCGAAGGAAAGGTGGCATCTCCACATTTTCCAAAAGTGTGTCATCAGTCTCACTTTCTGTTTGGGTTTGTACTCTAGATAGTGCATCTGCATTGCCATTGGACCTGCCTGACCGATGTTTTATGGAGAACTGGTAATTGACCAACCTCGATGCCCATCTTTGTTCAAGAGTTTCCAGCCTTGCCGTGTTTAAATGTGCCCGCAGATTATTTTCTGAAAACGGTGAAAGGAGTGGCTGCTAAGTAATGCCTGAATTTTTCAGTGACTGCCCAGACCAAGGCCAAAAATTCCAACTTGAATGAGCTTTAGTGGGCATCATTCTGTTCTGACTCGCTCAGACCATGACTTGCATATGCTATCACATGCTCGATGCCTTCTTGCTCTTGTGCCAACACTGCACTCAGTCCTTTGTTGTGCGTATTCATGTATAGCCGGAATGGTTTGGAGTAGTTGGGGTATGCCAGTACAGGTGCTTGAATTAGAATCTGCCTCAGCCTGTCGTAAGCCTCTTGCTGCTCTGTGTCCCGCTTGACTGGCCAATTTTTGGGCATTTGCCCTGCTTTTGTTCCTTGGGGAAGTTCATTTAGAGGCAAAGCTATCTTGGAGAAATCTTTGACAAACCCTCAATAGTATCCAATGAAACTCAGGAGTCTTCTGATGTCCTGCACTGTTACAGGGACTGGCCATTCTTGCACGGCTTCCAGCTTTTCAGGGTCAAGCGACACACCAGTGGCAGACACTATGTGGCCCAGGTAGTTCACTTGAGATTGCAGAAGATGGCACTTAGAGAGTTTTACTGTCAGCCCGTACTGGGTCAGTCAAGCAAAGACTTCATCTAGGTGCAACAGATGCTCTTGGTGATTCTTAGAGTATATAATAATGTCGTCCATGTATAACAACAAAATGTCAAAGTTTCGGCTTCCCAAACAGTGTTCCACTAGTCTTTGAAAAGTTCATGGGTCATTACATAGGCCAAAGGGCATGTGGGTGAATTCAAACAGGCCCATGGATGTTGTAAAGATGGTTTTCTCTTGATCCTCTGGAGCCATGAGCACTTGCCAATACCCACGTGTCAGATCGAGAGTGGAAAATATTGCAGCAGACTGTAGGACTGCAAGAGAGTCCTCAATTCTGGGTCTTTGTGAGTGATGTTGTTCAGTTTTCGATAGTCTACACAGAACCGAATCTTCCCATCTTTCTTTTTGACCAGGACAATGGGAGCAGCACAAGGACTGTGACTTTCCTTAATGACTTTGGCTTCTTTCATTTCTTGAACCATCTCCTTCACAGGCTGGTACATGGCCAGGGGAATTGGTCTGAATCTTTCTCTTATCGACGCGTGCTGATTGATAGGGATGTGGTGCTGCACCTTTCAAGCTAACCCGAAATCTAGTGGATGTCAACTGAAAGCCTCTTGATTCTTTATCACTACTTGGATGACATCGGCCCTCTGTTGTTCTGTGGTCTCGAAGGTACCCAGGTTGATCTCCCGTATCCATGCTGGTACACTGGGGTCACAATGGTTTTCAGTCTCTTCCACCCTGATGGCTGGTGTTCTTTGGTCCTTCTGGATCTGGTCTTCCGGTTCCAAAATGTCCTGGAGAGACACAGTGTGTAACTGGGCAACCGGCTGGTTGCGATGGAGTTGCACATTGTGATTCCCGTAATTGATAACCCGGACAAGGATCCTTCCCTTCGTGACCATGGCAACATTTCTGGCCACCAGTATGGGTTCTTCTTCCTCATTAGGGTAGGGTTCAACCAGAACGTCATAGTCCTGACCATGAGGGCCCACCTTGGCCTTGCACCACAAGGTGGTTTCTGTTCCTGGTTTCAGAATAGTAGGTTGTGCGTCAGACACTTGGACCTTTCCAATCTCACCAGTTGTACTCGCAAAGCGTTGATGGCACTGAAGAAGATAGATTGTCTGCTGCAACGCTCATTTTTCTACACAAGGAGGCCTTTTTTCTTGGGTCTGCAGGATCTGCACCAAATCTTCAAAGCAGTGCTGGAGAAAGTTAATTCCGAGAATGAGTGGTGGCAAGTTTTTGCTCTCTGTGTCACTGATAATTATTCCTTGACAGTCTTGTACATTTTTTCCCAACTGGATGCTTGCTTCCAAATACCCTAGGTATGGAACATCGACTCCATTGCTGGCAATCAAAGTAATCTAAGACTTTGGAGGTGGCTAAAGGTCTTCCATTGTCCAATGTTGCTGGAAATATCACTCTTGTACGGTCATAACCTGGGACGCTGTATCCAATGATGCCATCAATTCTACTCCATCTACTCTAACTGGAACGGTCGGACTCCTGCCGATGAAACAAGATCGATCCACTACTGTGGGTGGACCTGGTTGACCACTGTTTGAGGATCGTCCCCTGTCCCCGAAGACTCCCTGTTTAACATCACTGTGTGTTCTGAAGGCTGCTGGCTTCACCTCTCGATATAGCCACTGGTACCACATCTTTGGCAAATTGGTCTTCCTTGACTGTTGAACTGGTCAGTTGGACACCTTCCTTCTCCCCTTCTGGGTCGGGACTGAGGGTAGTCGAACCTTCTTCCTCGTTCGATCTGAATCTGGGGTGTGTCTCTCCTCCAGTCTTCCTTAAGTACTTTTGCTTCTGTCATTTTCCATGTCAGGGTAGCTATCTGTTCCACTAATTCTGAGTTCAGGCTGGGGTTGGTTGCAGTGGAATGGACTGGTGCCTGAGCCATCTGACCACACAAGGGTCGAGAGTCTGGGAGATAACCTGGGCATCCACCCATCGGTTCTCGAACATATGCCCTTTCTTCATTGGATACTCCCACATTCAGTGGTCGCCTGCACAACGGGTCTTCTCAATGCCAGTCCTTCCATTGGATACCCTGGCCATCCTGCACCTAGAGGCGTCACCATTTGTGGGTAGGGCACGATGTCTTCTCCCGCTCTACCTGGTCCCAACACCTTAATGGCTTTCTCTTTGAAATCCAAGAAATCTGCTTACATAGAAACACAGAAGTTGCTGGCAGATAAGGACCGCAAGGCCCATCCAGTCTGCCCATTTCTTTTTCTACCTTATAAATGTGCCATCATCCTTTGCTGTCAGTGGCCTATCTATTCATACTCATCTGTATTGCTCCCTTATGCCTATCCCATGCCTGTTTGACACCCTGCACTGTATTCATAGCCACCATTTCCTGAGGTAGGCTGTTCCATGCATCCACCACCCTTTCTGTGAAAAAGAACTTCCTCACATTACCCCTTAATCGGCCTCCCTCTAATCTTATGCTGTGTCCTCTTGTCCTGCTATTTTTCTTATATTGAAACATGTTAGACTCTTTCACCTTGTTAATGCCCTTAATGTGTTTGAAAGTTTCGATCATATCACCCCTCTCCCTCCTTTGCTCTAGGGTATACATATTGAGCTCCGTTAATCTGTTCTCCTATGTCTTCTGATGCAGTCCCTGCACCATTTTGGTTGTCCTTCTCTGGACTGCCTCAATTTGGTTAATGTCCTTGTGAAGGTGTGGCCTCCAGTACTGCATGCAGTACTCCAGATGGGGCCTAACCAGTGTCTTGTAAAGAGGGATTATTACCTCCCTCTTACGATGTGTGATACCCCTACTAATACACCCTAACATCCCCCTAGCCTTACCTACTGCTTTAGAGGTCTGCTTGGATGATTTCAGGTCATCAGTGATGATGATGCCCAAGTCTCTTTCTTCCTTTGTGACTGCCAGCAACTCCCCTTCCAGCCCATAGAGACTGGGATCTCATGCTTCAGGATCCTGGAGCTGTAACTTATGGAGCTTCCTCCTCAGGGTTTCACCATGGGCTCCTTCTACAAATTTTTCTGTTAAGACCTGGTCGGGATCTGTAATTTCTCTGGCATCCACTCTCTCTCAATTGCCCTCAATAGCTCCTGAAGACTCATTGCATACTCTTGGAGAGTCTCTTGAGGCCTCTGGGTATGTAAGAAGAATTTCATCTTCAAACTGGATACCGTGCAAGTATCAAATATCTGTTGCAACCTCTGCAGTATCTGATCGGCCGTGGTCTTTGCACCTGCGGGCCAAGACCGAACTTCTCTGTGGGCCGCACCTTTAAGTTGTCCAATAAGTATTTTTACTTTCTGCCTCTGCAGAATTTGATATAGCTGAAACATGGCTTGCATCTTAGAGTGGAACATGCCCAAATTACTAGTCCCACTTCCATCCTTTTCTCCTGTGAATTGGGGAAGCCAAGGAGCCCAAAGTAGATCGGCACTGTCAGGGGTGAGGAGGGGGTATGTTCTCTTGGTCTTCCATCCCAGTCTCTATGGAGTCATCATCTATAGACATGTTATCCCCTCCAGACAATCCACTACTGCAACCTGATACTGCTTGCATTTTAGTTTAGAAGCTCCGGCTTTGGACTCCTTAAAATTTATCCTGCCAACTATGCAAAAAAAATGTTTTCTGTGTGGTGAACTAAGTGCTGACCATGAAGATCGCCTATCTCAGCTGCACCACCAGTGTCACCTCAAGCAAGTGGACTGGTGAGACAACGCTGTGGTTCGAATGGGGTTGGGTGGATGGAGGCACCCGCTAAGGAGAGGCAGGAGACAATCTATAAGTTTGATGCCCCACGGGCTTTATTCATACCACAGGGAAAGGTAGACATTGTCACAAGGGAGACAAGGAGCCAAACCAAACATGAACAGTAAGTAACATTCTATACTGTCTCTAAGAGGTACACCTCGGCCTAAGGCCACTATCTATTAAGCGCTATACTATGCTTTCTCAAAATGATCTAGTAAACAAATTCAAAACATCTATTACTCTGTAATGATATGAGACAATCACTGCAGGGAACAGTGGGTAACAGTTGCAGACCCTGAAGGGCTGGGTGGAAAAACCACCTCTAAGAGCTTATGGGTGTTAAAGGAAGTCCTACTTTTCCTGCCATCTTCGTGTGCACAGCTGAAGCATGGAGTAACAAGGGGGCAAAAGGGAGAACAGGGTTCCTACTTGGTACCAAACTACACCTGTGTGAAAACCTAGGAGAGGTTGGAGGGGGATGTGAGAGATTTTTAAACAGATCCTGATTCTTCAGCCAACCTACTCTCTACAGTTGCTGGAATACTCTAGTACAAGAGAACTGAAATCTGCTAAACTCTTCCCCGGCACAAACCCTTGACAAGGGCTGCCAAGAATGAAAGAACAAAGACTTGGCACTGAATCCACTTGAAAGGATTGCCAAGGGTGAGGATCTGAGGCAGTTTTCCCAGCACAAACCCTCAACCAGGGCTGCCAATGATGAAGAAACAAAGACTGGCTTAAGTTCCCTGGCACAAATCCTTGACCAGGGCTGCCAAGGATGAAGGAACAAGTATCTTGGTGTCGAATCTACCTGCAAGGATTGCCAAGGATGAAGATCTGCTGCAGTTTCCCTGGCACAAACCCTTGACCAGGGCTGCCAAGGATGAAGGCACGTTGAAGCTTTTTTGGTGAAAGATCCACAGGAGGACCACCAAGATCAAGTTGAATCCCAGAGAACAACATGGTGCAAGCAAGGCAAGACAAGCAGGAAGAGGATGCAGGATGAAGATTAGAGCCCTGTAGTGTCCAGCACAACAACAAACTGATGGATGCGGAACATGCACTGGCCATGCCGGACTCAACTATCAGTGAACGACTGGGAGTAGCAGACGAGACTTCTTCCAGGATGTTCCATAGAAACATAGAAACATAGACTTTGACGGCAGATAAGGACCACTTGGCCCACCCAGTCTGCCCATTTCCCTACCTACTGGATAAGCTGCAGATTCTAGTTAACCAACTTCCTGCAACCCCCCACTATAATTGCCCTATGTCTGTCCCATGCATGTTTGAATTCCCCCACTGTTTTAGACCCAACGATCTCCCCAGGAAGGCTGTTCCACATATCCACCACTCTTTCCGTGAAAAAAAATTCCTCACATTACCCCTGAACCATCCCACCTCTATCTTTAAACTGTGCCCCCTTGTTCTTAAACATCTCTTTTTCTGAAAGATGCTACTTTCCTGGACTTTGCTGATTCCCTTGAGGTACTTGAAAGTTTCTATCATGCTCCCTCTGTCCCTCCTTTCATCAAGGGTATACATATTACGCTGTCTCAGTCTCTCTTCATATGGTTTCTGCTGCAGATCCTGCACAATTTTAGTTGCCCTCCTCTGGACTGCTTCCATCCTGTCTATGTCCTTGCATAGATGAGGTCTCCAAAACTGCACACAGACTCCAGATGGGGTCTCACCAACTGTCTGTATAGAGGGATAACCACTTCTCTTTTTCTACTTGTGATGCCCCTTCCTATGCATCCCAGTATCCCCCTGGCTCTCCTTACTGACTTCTCACATTGCTTACCCACCTTTAGGTCATCTGATATGACTACCCCCCAGGTCCCTTTCCATTTTTGTTGTTGTTAGTACCTCCCCTGCTATTGTGTACTCTTCTCCTGGGTTTTTGTTTCCCAGGTGCATTACTTTGCACTTCTTTGCATTGAATCTAAGTTGCCATATGTCTGACCATTCCTCCAACCTTGCCAAGTCCCTTCTCATCTTTTCTACCCCTTCTTGTGTATCAACTCTGTTACAGATCTTTGTGTCCTCTGCAAAGAGGCATACCTTTCCCCCCAGACCCTTTGCAATGCCACCTGTAAAGATGTTAAAGAGGACTGGACCTAGTACTGAGCCCTGAGGTACTCCACTAGTAACCCCCTTTCTTCGGAATGTGTTCCATTCACCATTACCTTCTTGTGCAGCCAGTTTGCTACCCAGCCTACCACCCTGGGACCCACTCCCAGGCTGGCTAACTTGATTATTAATCTTCTGTGCAGGACTGTGTCAAATGCCTTGCTAAAGTCAAGGTAGGTCATATCCACAGCCCCTCCCTGGTCTATTACTTTGGTCACCCAGTCAAAGAAATCAATTAGATTCGTCTGACATGACTTTCCTGCTGTAAATCCATGCTACTTTGGGTCCTGTGCCCTGCTGGCCATACCTCTCAACTGTCCCTGATTTTCAGGGATTGGTTCCCTTCATGGACAGATGCAGACCATTGTGCCAGTGTAGACCTTTATCTCTCCAGGTGGACCCCCAGTCCCTAATGAAGCCAAAGCCCTGTGCTCTGCACCAGTTTTGCAACCATTCATTAAACTGCATGCTGTGCAGTACCCTAGCCTCACCCCTGCCATGGACTGGCAGCACCTCTGAGAAGGTTACCATGCTTGATATCTGTCTGAGGTCCCTCCGCAACTCCACAAATTCATTCTGCACTGCACTGATCCCATGCCTAGCTAGGTCATTTGTCCCAAGATGGACAATGATATCTAGTTCCCTCTCCTGTGATGCTGCTTCTGCAATCCTGAGGATTCACCTCCCATCCCTCCAAGCTATGACACCAGGCAGGCACCTTACTTCCTTCTCCTCTCCCTTGCCCAGTTTAACCCCCCTAACAATTGAGTCCCCCATCAGAAGCTGTTTCCTTCCCCTGTGGTGTCCCTTGCCACCCTTTTGTGGGTCTACCTTGTGGATGTCCTCAGCATTCCTCTTGGTCTCCACTGAGGGTGCCATCATAGAGGAACCTTGCTCTGCCAGAATTGCATATGATTTGTGTAGAGGTACAACTAGGGGGCTTCACCTCTGTCCCACCACCTGCACCCTCCCAGAACCCACTGTGGTCCAACTGCTCTTCATACTTGGCAACCTCTGATGCAGTGGTTGTGGCATTGGTGCTCTTTGAGTGGAGGAGGCCTCCTTAGTCCTTGATAGTTCAGCCTGGAGGTGGGCAACCTCCTCCCTCAGAGCTGACAGTTGCCTGCAAATAGGACAGCAACGCAGTTTCCAGAATGTCTCCCAGAAAACTGCTGCCCCACAGCCAGTGCATTGCACGGCTACCCACATGTCCCTCTCCCTTATAATATACAATATGTACTATATATATTTATATTTTTTTATTATTTGTGGTGTGTACCTACCCTTTATGCACTGTGCTGAGTTATTAAGATTATGACAGTTCTGCCCAAGACCTGTTGAGGAAGTGATGTCAGAATATGGCTATAAAGGAAATGCTACCTGGGGGTGGTGTATGTGTGGGGAAGGGTGGTGGGTAGTCCACAGCCACTGGTGACTGTTAGAAACAATTAAATACACAACTGCTCCACCACCCTGGTGAGCACTGCCCTTTATAGCAATTCAACTAACACCACAATTTACTAGACCACTGCTCCTACACAAACCACTCTACTGAGTCCAGGGATAAAAATGAACTCACTCCTCAGCCAGCAGGACACTTTTAAAATGTTGCAAAAATATCCTTCCATGTTTTTAGCTTTCCTCTTTTTAAAACCCCGAAGCCCATTTATTTCATACAAATATGAAGACTGTCAGAAAGTTCAAATGCAACTGTTTGACTACCAGCAGAAACAGAGCAGTTTAAGAAGAACCAGATCCTTTTCCTAATCTTTTTAAATGTAAAAAAAAAAACATATAATCGCTCTAGTTCTCCTACTGCTGCTTCACTCTTTTAAACAGAATCAGTCTGCCTGTATTTAATTTTTTT